>OX454332.1:90981396-92343024 GCA_949716465.1 Chalcosyrphus nemorum
TAAATTCAGTACAGATCTTTGTTTTACCTAAGTCTCCGTAAGGAATGCTTTGACAGATAGTAGACAAAGACTGAAACCTTAAAACGTTTGAGCAAATAGATGGCGCTTTTGATTGTTGATTGTATGGTTCATGTCTGGGATATTATTTGTCACGCTGTGTTTATAATTTTGTTCATCAATTATTGCCTCCTATAAATACATCTTCTTTTAAATGTTTTCACATTTACATCGCCTATAAGCTCAACCTCGTTCAACATATTGTTCTATGCTAACTAGCAAAGATTTTTAATAATGCAAAGTGCATACCACTGCTTTAAAAATTCACACACTTTCAACAATTGCATTTCACACTTTTCAAAACAATCCTTAACCAGTTGACTTTCCGTCCAATCCATGGTTATCCTATCTTCTGCGAGAGCATAAATCAACGGAACGTTCTAAAAGAAGAAATATTTGGTAACAACTTTTCGCAATATGGTTATAAATTTCCTGAAACTACCATCCGGCCATATGTGGTTGGGAATATCTTTGCTTCGTGGTACTTTATAATATTCATTATAAAGTTCCTTGAGGTCTTGTGTGCTATATGATGTACTTCCGTCTACATTATGTGAAATTTCTCCTTACAAATTGTAGAAAGTAATTCAAAATCAATAACTGTAGCGACATGGTTAAAGTTCCTCAAAACGACATCAAGTAGACATCGGGGAGCACAACCCACACTAGGGGTTTTACAGATTCAGGAGTTGTGCTTTCAGAGAGGACGATTAGGATTATTAGTGCAGGATTTTGTGCACAGTACCAAAATATACCAATCTTGTCTGTATTAGATAAGCATCAGTGAATTTTTGGCTAAGATCCAAGTGGATATACGGATACTTGCATGTCCATAAGAAAGGGTGCTGCTGGGAGTTTTTTTTTGGGGGAAATTATCAAGGTCTCAAAACTGTTTAAAAATGCTGATGGTCTTTATTTGTTAAAGGATGTAACACCATGAATTTGAATTGGTATTCATCTGAGTTTTCGTCTATGTGTTAGTTAGCTCGTTTCGCTTTCGATGTAACTGAGGTGTGCAAATTGTTGTGCACCTCAGGTAACTATTTGCACAACACCACCTGCATTTTCATGAAAGTAGTTTTGAAAGTATGTTGCCCGGCGGTATACCTATTCAATCGAGAGAAAAGGACGTTTGAGGCGTACAAACTGAGTGAGACTATGAATTGAAAAAGAATGCTGCGCCCACTAAATCAGCCAAAACGAAATCTCTATTCTACTGTGTTCTCTTATAGTGTAGGGAATTGAGAAGTGGAAGTTTTCCGACGGCTGTTTTACGTTTACCAGGAACAAAACTACCAACTACATCCTCCATCATCATCCTTGTGCTTGGTAACTGAAAGATATCAAGAGTTAAAGTTTGCCGATGGTTTGCATTACACTACGTATTTTTTTTTTTTTTGTACAAATTTTACTAAGTTGTCTACATTCTTTTCTTTGGCACCCTATTTTTTCGTATAAGAATAGTGTAGTAACTACAAATAGAATGATAAATAAATGCCGATTCAGTTAGATATACGTTTTTTCTCTATGAATTTTTGACAGATGACGCGTGAGTTGCATTGCGTTAAGCTGTCATGATTTGACATTTAATCATGCTAAGATTAACCTCGGCACAGCATCTAAAAATTGCTCAGCTTTATCATGAAAATAGCGTTCACTTAGACTACTTATAGTCTTCATAATCGGCCCGCCGAACGCACCTAACTTTTTCCTTTCAAGTAATCTAAAAAATCCAAAGTCTACATGGATGAGTCGGGAACGATTGAGGAATTGGAAGCGTCCTTGGACGCATAATCGAAAATTGAAATTTCAGACCATGTTGACCGCTGTTTCAGCCACCATTTAAAAGAAATACTCTTAAAAAAAAATGTCAAAAATGTATTTTTTTTTTTATAACAAAGATAACCCCATCAATCGCGAACTAAAACTACGCTGTTACCGGAAATCTTCCCCGTGCAGATACATTGGAAATTGCATTCTGAGTTCCTCAATTGTACTGGAAAGATCTTGCCATCTGACATGCATCCTAGGCAGCGGATATCGAATTGAAGTTGTCAGGTCTCTTCAAGACTTCTTGTGCATTAATCATAAGGGCCTTTGCTGGCCGGTACTGGGATACTTTCGATTTTACCGAAGTGTGATCTTTATGAGTCACGTTAAGATTTTAGGACTTCAGTCTAGTTTATTGCTATTCCTTTCGACATCAATCAATTGACAAAATTTGAAACTTTCACTTCATGCACACCATCCTCTGGGCAATACACCATCCTACGTGTGGCAATGAAAGGCAGAGCAGAATGCTGTCAATAAGAACTCAATATTCTCTCTAATGGAATGTATCCACATCGAGAAGATATTAATTTGATTTCCTCTTCTTCTCGTCTTATGTAACACATCGATGCACAATCACAATCCATACAAGGGAGCTGCGTTCGATATATCATATCTAGGAAGTATCACATCAATGAAGTCCTTGTGCACATTTTTGAGGTCTCAATCAATTTGATAGCATTATCAGGTCACATAGAAATGGTAAGGCAGCGTAGAGAGTTTTCTTCGTATTAATTTGTTTCGTTTCACATCGAAAATTGTGTTTCCAAGAAGTATTTGAAACTAAATATGAAGCCTTTATTTCACTATGTATATTAGATGGTGGTAGATCGAGAGAATGGTTCATAGAATTGCATCCTTTTGCGTGTTTTGAAAGTGCAGATCTTATACCAATATAAGGAAAGTTCTTAGAATGGCTGTTGTTGCAGTGTTAGGCTGCATTTGACAGCGGCGTTTTAAGTCTCTTGTAGTTGCTGTAGAGTGTTTTAAGGAGAAAGAAATATATCAAGGGACACTTTGTGGAACACCAGCAGTCAAAATATGGGAAACAATACTTGTAACATTGTTTTATCCTATTTAATGGTAATATACAGGATATAAGTTTACAATGTTACGAAAGTGTGGATCAGATTTTTTTTTCCAAATAGTGTTTTGAATAGAAATAAGTGTTTTGGTGTCTTTATTGAATATTAAGTAAATTTAAGCCTTAGCTCGACCTCAGAAGAAAAAAATACACTTTCCAATTAGCGTAAGATCAGAAACACTTCTTTTTGGAGTTCAGTCAGTAGAGTTCTGGTAGGTGAAAACACAGTGTGATTTCTGCCCATTGCTCTGAAAGTAAAAGTGACCAAAAGTAACCACGTTCAAATCAGTCTACAAGAAGGTCACTTTACAAAAACTTAAAAAAGCTGAAACTTAACAGGTGCATACATACATGTATTTTCTTGTGCTTTTTCTGAATGTTTTTTTATAATGAAGTGGGTGCAGGAAACCACGCTCAATAAAAGGCAGGACTATCAATCATCTCAGGCAATACAATCGACTCTAACTTTTTTAATCAACTTTAATGTCAAAAATATAACGTCTTTAACTTATTTTTTGAAAGAAATTGTCTTAAAATTTTATCAATGAAAGATGTTTTAATCTGAAATTTTTACGAATAGACTGTGCTTCGGTACTCAATGCTTTCGATTCACCTCAAAAAGGATATCCAATGTAGGCGTCTAAGGTTGGTATTCAAAGTCTTTTCTTGCATTTCCTTACAAATTCAAATTTTCATATTCCAATAATAATTAACTTCTTCTGCCCACACAAACTTACTGCGAATACAAATTCCTCAAATCTTTTGAGTTTTATGTTATTTATCTTGAAATTCTTGTAAGTGTACATTCGAAGCCAACGTACAGATAAAAATTGCAAATAAATTTTCAAATAAACATAAAGAAATGTTTAATGAGAATTGGGACACACACAAGCTTCTCGCAAACTGACAAAAAGAATGTGAATACACATATAGGTACGACGAATATAATTTGAGTAAATTAGTCTGTCATGTGAGATACACCTCCCACTCTACGTGGCGCTGAATGTGCTCACCCACACAGGGTGGGGGATGAAATTCATTCAAAGTTTTTATATTTAATGCTCGTTTTTTTTTTATGCTTTTGGAATAAAGGTTAATTAAGGCAGGTTAAAGCTGTTACATTTACTTTTTAAGATGGATTGTGAAAAATTAATGTCACGTAAAAAAAAAAGAATGCAATAGATGTCTTCTGAGGCGTAAATATGCGTATCTTTTTGTTGTGGTGAAGGGGAGTAAGTATTTTATGGTTTCACCTTTACTATCAATTATCCTTAAGGTTCGACTTTTATCCTTAAAATGAAGAAAAATTATTTAACGTTGTGTCGCGTTTGGGTTGTATTAAGTACCAGAGAAAATTTGTCTTTCGGAATAATGTCTTTTGGCGTTTCATTGTTTGTTTTCCAGTAAGTCGAAATGTTTCTTTTGGGAAAAGGGATGTTAATGACCTGTAGTCGACTTGTAGGATAGTATTATATGTCAACAAAGAGCTCAATAAATTTGAAGGATATTACACTTCGAAGCTTAAGAGCTAACTATTATATATCAGAAAGGATTAATTCGATAAATCATCAAAAGTGTACATTAAAAATTAACAAAGAATCAATCGCCTTCTCCGCTCGAAGAAACAGTGACTGACAAGAACTCGCTGTCAGAATTTTGGGCCTTTCTGTCCGATTCTTCCTTGATAGGTTAGTCAATTTGGTCAAGTGAGTAGAAAGTAAATAGTAAATAGTTCCACCAACATTCAAGAGATTTAGCATTTGGGGTTATTTTGTAAGTTTCGTTTATGTTCAAAAAGTCCAATAAACTTACCTTGTCTGTCATCAGATGTCTCAGTGAGTTCCATTTTCACCGTCATTCTGTACAAATGTACAATTTTGGAAGGGACATCCAAATGAGACAAGGTTGTTAACTGGTTATCTCAATAAATGCTGTCATATGCTGCCTTGAGTTCAGTATCATACTCCACCTGAAAAAAAAGAACACCAAAAAGGTCCTTAAAACACTCAAAACATTATTGGCTTTGAAAATATTTAATATCCTTACGAGGCGGATGCGGGAATAACGCCAATCGAAATGGAGATATCTTACCTGATATTTAATATCCTTACAGACACATGCTAAACGAAAGGAGAAGGCAATCCGACCTATGCGTGTTTCTGCCTTTATTTATGTTTCTCGGGAGAAAAATATTTAATTTACCATTTCGCCGAAGACAAAGAGCACATGCTGTTGTTGAAAATAATTACCCAGTCGCATAAAATATTCCAGAGAGTAGATATTATGAAATTATCCAACGGAAAGGATCTTGAAATCAAATTTTTAAGCACTTGAATAATTTTACGCATCGCTCACACAGTGTGGGGTGGGTGGGGGAGGTGTTTCAATTCTCATTTCCTCTCCTTCTCCCTCTAAAAGCCACCACCGCTGACAAGGGGCCAAAAGGACTTTGTAATCTTTCACTAGGGCTTGTGCAAGAGTACACATAGACGACGACGACGACGGCACGCTGCGTGTTAACTTTCTGGATAAATTGCTTCATTTTGGTGTTAACGCGTGTGTTCCTCAATGGTGTGGTGTAACATTTGTTAGAAACCCCCTCCTTCATATGTGTATCTACCTACATTGGCATACATGTTAGTCCCTAGTCGCCGCCGTCGTGTATCCTTTTGTCGCAGTGAACTGGAAAAAAAAAAAACACTCGATGTGCCATATTCGTTTATATTAAACGACAAAAGGATCACTTTGTATGTGAGTCTGTGGAAAGAGGACGAAACTTAGTGCCACCAAACGCTCGAGTAGAGTGTGTGAACTTTTGAATGCCATTAACCCTTTCAACAGATGTGTACTCTGGATGTCTGTGCTTTGTCGGAGTAGTTTCCGACACACGCATTTGCACATTTTTAAGTCCTGAGTTCAGAGTCCTTTTTTTTTAAAAGAAGAAAATTATGTACGGAAGTAATTTAAGGACCCATATCAATTCATGTAGAATCGTCGGGGTAAGAGTGGCTTGTTCGATTATGAAATGGAAAAGCATGTAGTACAGTCATTAAGTAAATTCAGGAAATGTCCTTTGTAAGAATGGAAGTTAATCAAGTGGAAACATGCCGCCCACCTAGTCCCAGTCTGACCAAAGTGATAATAGTGTCCAATAGAGGCTACATAATTAATTGGAAGAACACGAGGAGAAATAGTCAACAATTTTCGTATCTATTTTTGAGCAAAAGAGGCGGTTGTAGATAGTTAGATGTTGCGGCCGCAAGAAACACAAAGCAGATAATCAGACCGAAAAGTTAGGTTGGTTTTTGGGGAGAGGGCTGCGGGTATTTTGGGGTTGGCCTCGTTTTGAATTTGATATTTCAGTTTAGTCGTAGAGGAATTCTGTAGGGTGGAATACATGCATTGTGCAGATGTAGGAGAGCAAAGTTTAACAACTATGTTACATGCTAACTTTTGAATATCTTATAATTCGGTTTGGAGAGCAAAATTTTGAATTGAGTTTCATTCAAGATATTGTAGGCTGATCTTATGTAAAGAATGCAGGAATTCGTGTGCAGTTTGGGGTATATTGATCGACTTTAAAGTGGATTAAAATTTAAGTTAAGTTTGATGTATCGAATGAAAAAGATTGCACTAAGACTGCAACGAAATGAGGTAGAAATCGAAGGTTTCTACTGAATATACTCAAAGAGGTTATTTTACATAATTTTTATATGGGCTTCTAGTGGTCGTCATGCCGATTGTGGTTAGTGCATTTGAGTCCTTGGGCTGACCACACATGAAAGCACTTATATAAGTATAAACTGCCTTTGCCAACTACTCTCCTTTCTCTAGTTGATTATCAGAAAATGATGTGGACAATTAACTCTCTACATAAATTCCTATGATACTGGAAACCAACAAGGAAGAGGCTTACCTCCTGCATTGGCCACATAAACCTCTTACACTTCGTAATAGAGAAATGCCTTGAGTTTCCGCTACATTTGCTGTTTATCGATTTTGAGAAGACTTTCGACAGATTGAATGGAGACGCTAACTGGTTGACCTTGTGCAAGGGAGACATCTCAGAAAAAATCTTAGCAATTATTAAGGTTACATTCAAGGTGTCACGCTTTACACAATTGTAATGTGTGGGAGGAATTTGAATTCCAAAGTGGAGTACGTAAGAGTGCATACTGTGTCCAATTTTGTTCATGATGGTCAGGATCAACTGAAGGCAACAGAATTGAGTGGACATGAACATGTCACCGTATCTACGCTAACGATGTTTGTCTAGTGAATCTCCATGTGACAGCCTAGAACCTGGGACAAACAAAATGGGACTCAAATTCCTTCAGCAAGTCGAGAAAGTTGCCCAGTTTTTATACCTAGGAAGTATAGTTTTGGCCAAGTGCTGTGGCACCGAACTGGGGGAGAAGTGGGACGGCTAAAACAAACTGCGACTGGTGTGTTCGAACGTAGAATCAGAGCTGCTTTATGGGTTCAGTACCTGAAAGTACGTGGAAGTTGGGCACCTTTAACACATCCAATATCTAAAGAGGTAGGCCAAATGGATATAAATACTGACAATCTCTTGCCGTACATGACTTTAGCCTTACTTTTTGAATAGTCTTTCCATTCTGCACGAACAAAATTTTAATCTTCACAGACGGGTTCAATGCAAATGAAGGATAAAGTTCAGCCATCTGCTTTATCTACATATTCAATGTGCTATTCGTACAACACAGGGCAACATGGCATATGTAATTTCTTGAGCAAATGAACTAAATGAAGTAGAAGAGCGAACTAGTTCACTAGTTCAATAAGTAGATTTGAACTAAACTGAGCCGAACTAAGTAATTACAATCGAAGTCTATAAAAATTAAGGTGGCTTATTGCCGATGCAATCGAAATCCAACATTAAACTTTCGCATAGTTCTTAAAGAAATCTAGGATACATTGACCTTTAATCTGTCCATAGCTTAAGTCATAAACTACGATTGGGTTGTGAACCACGTTTGAACGGGCTATTATATTAAAGGATTTTACTATCTATAAATAGTATCAATCTCTACCTCAGTGAGTGAGTAACAATATTAAGCTCATTACATTGAGAATGTAACGCACTTGTCATTTTTCCTTTTTATTTCTTTCGAATGATAGCTGTCAAAATATCAATCAACTTTTATTTTCCTTTTACGACACAACCCTAGTATGCCTGTGCCTTTCATTTGTCAAACTGATATCCCCATGGTGACATTACTCCCATCGTATAGATTGCATTTCAAATCTTAATTTTAATCTAAAGTTGTCCATTCCCAACATCAAAGTTATGTTCTCACTCTCTCTTGCCAGATACATTGAAACACATTGCTTGAAACTTTGTTCAACTTTATCAAACCCCTTATTCAGTAAGCGCTCCCCTCGGAAACCCTAGGATACAAGTTCCTTAAGACAATTTTGATAGTTATTCCGCCGTCTGTATCCTTGTGTTTCTCCTTTCTTTGGCCAAAAAGTCCACATCTATTATGTAGTGGCACCATCATCCACTGGAGCCATTCCTAGATATAACCTTTCCTAATGAACTACAAATGTCAGGTGCACGTGTAGGATTAGATATCCGCTCATTTTCGGGAAGTGGATATTGTGTAACTTTGTTGTAAGTTGTAATTGGCAAGTGACTGACATAATCAACAAAGAAATTACTTGTGTTCCTTGATTATATTTCCCATGGGAGTTGCATACTAATGAATTGTTTTTTGATTCTCTTTCAGAAATAAAAACGCACTTTTGTCTTGTTTCTTTTTTTGTTTTGGATACTTGAAATAGTTGGAGCCTATTGGGGGGACCTAATTTTCTAATAAAATAAAGTTTCATTCCACGAATCTTTTAATTAGATACTAGACAGATCCTTCGGAAGAAGTTATATATAATTCAATCAAGGAACTTCAAGGATAATTCTCCTTGATTGTAAACATTTTTCTTTCGCAATCCTTTTGAAATTCCTTAGAGTTTTTGTTGGAACTTATTTCTCAGTTCACTTAAAATCCAATCATTCCACCAGAACTGAAGAACAACCTCTAAAGTCATTAAACATTCAACTCATCCGTATTTGCTGTTACTTTGGTTAGATGCTACAGGTTGTGTTCCCCGAGGACTGGAAAGCAATTCATTTTCTTTGAAAAAAAAAGAAACTTTTTTATGTGGTTGTTGGCGAACGCAAACACCTTTGCGAATCGGTGTTCTGCTGGTTTTATCTTGTAATTATGTATTTACGATAACATAGAGTGTTTCCAAGCGAGAATATATCTGGTTTTTGTAATCTAAAAAAAAGTTTTTGAATTTATCACACCTACACACGCCGACACGCGTGGATTTTGAAATAGATTTGAAAAGATTTGTCGCGTTAAGTAAGGACATTAAAGCTGGAGTCTAAATCAAAGAATTGGGAATGAAATATGTTCAAACTCGATCAATGTATTACGGTTTTTTTTGTAAAATTAGTTGATTGCCGAAATTCTATACACAGTCTGTGAAATAATTTTTGGGACACGAATCGCATCTCAGCAATCAAAAGCGCCATGTATTTGTCCGAACATGCATTTTAAAGCGAGAATAGGTCCGTTCGCGTACACTCCTAAAACAGTGAATTTTTACAAAAATTTACGAATTTTTACGAAAAGCTGTTCGTACGGAGAATTTTCGTAGTTTTTCGCAGATGAAATTTCCCCATGCCACGAAATTTGTGCAAGAAATTTCTGTAGGCTGGTTTGTGAGAACTGTCAAATTAGTGTATTTTAAACTTTTTCTTGTTCAACCCGTTCGTTTACTTTTTCGTAGTTTTAGCTCTTTCTGAGAGAATTTTTCCTCCACTCTTTGAAATTTGATAATTTACGAATTTTAGTGCAAAAAGTACGCGAACGGACCTAATTTCTCCACTAGTAGTAAACATTTTATGAAATTTGGTTGACATGTTAAACGTCAATGTAGAAAATATTTTGGAATAAAGAGCTGTCATTAAATTCTGCGCAAAAGTTGTTAAAAATTATTCAAGTATAGACGTTCTTTTCAGGTGGCAGAGAGAAGCTGAAGAATGACGAGCCAAATTCAGCTTGATCCAAAAATTAAATGATTTTGTGACATAATACCTTAATTCTTAGCTCAGAATGGTGAAAAAGTGATTAAACAAATATTTTTTGTACGCAAATTGAACTTAAAAGTTTTATTAATAGAAAGTGAGTGGACTGGTACCTGAATACGTGCTATGCCATTCTTTTTATTTAAGTTGTATTCATATGACGATTAGTCCTTTATTCTATGTTATGAGAACTAAACAGCTGCTTAATCTTCTAATATGCTTAGTACATATTTTCAAGGACAAACTATGATCCTGTGCCTCAAGTACAAAACAGTTTATACCCAATTAAGTTATCGATTGTTTGTGTTGTCGGTGGCAAATTGCGTGGTGAAATCTACAGGTGTTTGCATTATTAGTGAGATATTAAAACTGCATTGCCATGATGTTGTTTAAATATTCTTAATAATCACACAATATTTATGTTTACAGTCTCACGGTTATTAGTTGTAGCTACAAACCAAGGCGGTAATCGATTTATCCAGAAATTAAAATCCAAAGTCTTTAAAAACTTTAAGCCAATTCTTATAAATTAAAAATTTAGGTAATATCAAAGTATTTGTTAAATTGATAAATTAAATTCAGTTAGTAGCTGTTATTTAGCATTTTTGACCTCAAAAACTAGTATTCGTTTCTCGGTGGAGTTAGTGCTTTCCGCATTTTCGAATCAGAGATCGGGCAGTATTCAAAATTTAAACTGAAAATATATTGTAACTAACTAAATGTAAATAAATATTAATTAATTGTCAATACATATTTAATCTCTGCAAATAAAAATAGTGAATAATTGCAGTTAGTTGTAGTAATCACGTTGATTGTATCCAATGTTTGTGATCAGGTAGATTACATATATTTCTTTGCCATTTTCCTTTCTGGTATCAATCCTAATTGTCCTAAGGCGTCAGAATTTCCATATGTTCTGGGTTGTCACATCTTTATGGTTGTTGTTCCTTATGTCTATGATGTGATTCGTCTATGATTTTATGCTCACTTCATAAAATGCTCGATTTTTTCGAACTTGAAAGATGCATTGGCTTTTGCTAGTTTTTGGGCCGCTGTGATTTCCACCATATTTTCAATTCATTTCGCGCAGTCCACCTCGTCAAGTACTGTATACTGGACCAGAGTTGTAAAAGAATGCATTCATTGAAGTCACAAGAAAAACTTCTTCGTATCGACTTCAATCATATGAATTCAACTAAAGACTTCAACTTCAAAATATGAAATCACCATTCATTTTGAAGTCATTGATTGGGAATTCATTTTCGTGAAATAAAAGATTGCATTCAATTGAATGCATTCATTTGTGACTTCAGTGAAGTCATTGAAGTAATTTTCATATCATCGAAGTGATTGCATTCATTTTGAAGTCATGAAGTAATTGAAGTCAATTTGAATTCATTGAAGTCATTTTGAAGTCTTTCTTTTCTTTCCAATATAATTAAATCCAAAAGACTTCAAAATGACTTCAATGAATTCAAAATGACTTCAACTATTGCATAATTTCAAAATGAATGCAATCACTGCGATGACTTAAAAAAGACTTCACTGAATGCATTTAAATGAATGCAATCTTTGATTTCACGAAAATGAATTCCCAATCAATGACTTCAAAATGAATTGTGATTTCATATTTTGAAGTTGAAGTCTTTAGTTGAATTCATAAGTTAAACATTTTCGAAAATAAATCAAATGAGTTAAATTCTAATATGATTTAATTCTTTTACAACTCTGTACCGGCCGTCCTCGTAACAGTGAGGGTTACATCTAACTATTTTTTCTTCAGACTATCAGTTCAGGTAATGCGCATCATCTACTTATACATGAGCACGTTCCCAACACTTCGCTAATTTAGCTGCAAGGAAACTTTTGTACCGGGATGAAAGATTTGTCGTCAACAAATCTAGCGGCTAGAATAAAATATAAATAGAAATAGAATAGATTTTAGTGTATTCTAAAAAGAACTTGAGGCAATTAATACTTCCATGAAATGTATAAAATTCAGAATGCAAGTGAAAACATTTCTCACTTACTTATGAACAAAGAATGAATATTCAAATTAAGAACTGCCTTAAGGAAAAAATCGTTTCCCAGCTCAAATCGAGTTCAAACTAAAGATGTCTTAAGCACTGATATAAGATTTCTTTAGCGGACGACATTACCCTAGACTTTGCTTAGGTAGGTAGGTAGAGTGCCCTGCAGACCTAATTGTAAAAAAGGAGTATTTTTAGGACAATGTGGTCAAATTCATGGCTTGAAATTAAGATGTTTGCACCTCGACGAAGAGGTTTGTTATCTGGTCCTGGCTAGGATGTCATAGGTAGAGATTTTTTCACGTTAATGGCCTTGGAGTTTTTTTTTTTTTAAAGAAGCACTTTCTTTCCTTTTTATTAGTTTTTAAGTACACCGATAGCACAATATTTATATAGGTGTCCACCTCATAGTATTCCCTTATTGTCCTTTCCCACTCTGATACCTGGGGTCTGTACCATAAAACTATCATACATTTGAACATATCTATTATGTAGATATAACAAGTGACTATAATTACTTTAAATATTCTTTTTGGTATGTTTTCTGAAAGGGTAACCGAAGAAAAAAAAAGCCAAGCCAAAATATTTAGTCTGGCTCTGAGCCTAAATATAGTCCCAAATACCAAGAGTTAACTATACATATTAGGGTGTTTTCCAAAGTTTTGATTTTCATATGACTTTGCTCACGCCCCGAATCTAAGTGGTATAAAAATTATTTATGCCGAATTTCAAGAAGATCGGTTGATATTTAGGGGTTGTACAATTTGGTCTCTTTTTTCTCAACTTGGTAGAATTTCGCATATTGACGTCCAAAATGTCCAAAAGTGTGCAACCCCTAATTATGCCCGATCTTCTTGAAATTTAAAATGTATATCTTTTTCATGACTTAGAACCGGGAAGCAAAGTCTACAAAATTTTCACATTTTATTTTTTGCCTAATAAAATGAAACACCCTAATACATATACATGAGAGACTTATTTTTGGCAAAACTGTCGAAAATGCACATTGGTACGGATTTGTAACCCTTTCTAGCAACAAATCAAAATATCTTTGGTTTTTAACTTGCACCTATAACATAGGACAAGTATTGGATTCGTGAAAAAAATCGAACTGGAGATACATAGCAATCAGTTCTGACGAGCTCGAAAAAGTGGTTCCGCTAATTGCGATTGTCTGTCTGTGAGGATGTACACAAGACTGCAGTTTAAACAGCTGGAAAGATTGTAAAATTCAAATTTCCTATTTGTTAAATTTGATCGGATTAAGTCGCAAATTTTCTTGCAGCTTTGTGGTAAATTTTCTTAAATTTTCTCAAAATTGTTTTTCATTTTTACAAGATTTATTGTTTTCTGGTACATGTCCTTGGGGAAATCACAATTGACGTTAGATGACTGAGAGTGCATGTTTATGAGTACTTTTCCATCACACACCCTCATAACCTAACCTAGACCTTTAGTTTGTGCGTGCATGGTATTAGTTCAAGTCTGAGCTATTTATAGAAATTATTGAGTATAAAAAACAACTCAGAACTAATTGAAGATTTCAGAAAAAATGAAAACCTGACAAAATTTGAAAAATCTGACTACCAAAGTTAGTATGTACTTAAACCAAATTCTGCCTGAGTCTTAAAATATTATACAAGCAAAGTTACATATCTCCTATCTTCCATCTCTTCTCTTTTTTCTTCTTTTTCCTTTCATTTTCAACCTCTATTAGAAGTATAAAAGAAAAAAACAAATAGAATTGAATGTCGGAATTTATGGGTCCTTATTCCTATTAAAGTGACTTAACTGAGAAACAGAAATATTTATAGTATTAAAAAAAACTTGTCAATAACAAAACTTGTGACCGTTAAGCTGTAGATGCACTTTAGAAGCTTAAGAAGCGCTATATACTTATTTTTATATAAAAATCTTAATCTGCAACCAACGTTTTTTTTTGCTTTAAATTAGTTAATAAAAATACTATTTAATTTTTTATTTGTAGTTTAAACACAATATTAGTTAAAAAATAAAAAAAAAGATAAATTTTTTCTATAGATTAAGCTTTATATGGTGTGTACGTGCGCGTGTGTTAGTCGCCTTGGGTGAGGTCGTCAAATCTAATTTTTATGTTTTTTTTTCTTTCTCTTTCTCTCTTTCTATGTTTGTTTTGTTAAACAAAAAAAAAAAAAAAATGAATAAATGAATAAAAAATGAACAAAAAATATACGAAAATGTGTCTATCCTTGTCTCAAATAAAGATACCATGGGGCCTGAAAAAAATCTGTTGGGGGCTGATAAATATTACTGTGCCGAGGGTAAGCTAAACATTTGTTTTGTTTTCTTTTTCGTTTTTGTTTTGTTAATTGTTTGTATAATTTTTTTAGTTACATTTTGTTTTGGTGTATTTATTGTTTAGTGTTTGCTTTTTGTGTTATTTGTTTTGTTATTTTATAAAAAAAATTATATAAAAACCGGCCAAAAAATAAAAAGTGTTAAATGTTTGCTTATTATTTGTTTATAGTTGTTTTGAACAAAAAAAAAATGATATTGTGTATTGCTGATGCAAGAAGAATATTGAATACAACCCCCGAGCAATAAGCCTACAGAATATTTGCGGATGATGTGCCCTCGTGTTACCCATCGAAATGCATGTGCATATGTACCCAAAAGTGTGTAATACCCTAAAAAAATTTGTTTATAAATATTTCTATATGGAAGCTTGTTGTGTGTATCCACAAAAGAGTTGCTCTCAAAATATCTGTTGAATATTTCCTTATTTATTCTTAAATTGCTATTTCATTTTGTTTTATAGAATTTTTTGGGTTAGTTTGTATTAAATGTAGATTACTCCATAGTTGACCTGAGTCGGTAGTAGCTTTATTATTGGTGGTTCGGCTTGACTTATTTGATTCCTAACTGTAAGTAGACTTCTTTTTTTTAAGTACTCTGAGGCTTAACTTTGAATCTCTATCTAGTGTTAACTATGGAAGACAAGTAGGTTGCTTACAAATCTAGGCCTTTTGTCTTAGATTCTAGAAAGTATACAGCATGTCATCGAGTTACTCTTTTACTCCAAGTTTAGATATCTGTTTGATTGCTTCAATTTAACTCCCATTGTGCTTCTAAGCTGGGCCTTAAAAGCATTGCTTTTGTAGTATTCATATAGGATCTATACATAGATAAAGTAGAACTATGTTTATGTAGGCATTCCAATAAATGCAGGCGTAAAAAACATCCAAAATGTATGATTTTTGTTTCTTAAATAAAGTGAGAAAGTTTCTACATAAGGCACAAATTCGCGCTAGCAATTATGCAATGAAATTGAAAGAAACTCCTTTCTGTTGCATACTTTGATGTGTTAAATGTCAATAAACATACATTTTGTACATGCATAATATGGTAGACAACAGCTGGGGAAACAAACAAGAGTTAAGGCCACCAGGTTGTTGTATTTCTTATACGAGTAAAAGTGTGAAATTTGTCTTTAATGGCCTCAATACGTCGGACTTGTCCCTCGCCTCTCACTCTGATAGTGGTGGATGGAAAAAAAGAAGAAATAAAAGGAGAAAGAAGCCAGAAAACTTAAAGTGGGACAGTTTTATTTCCATCCGCCAAATTGGAGTTGTAAGAATTTTGATGGTCCTTTGTTTCTTCGTAGGTATGACATCCTACCTTCCTAACCGAGTGAAGAAAGTTGAACCAAAGCAGAATGCATGGTGTAAGTTCAGCTATAAAGAGGCGTGTTGAGTTTTCTAGCCTGCGGAGAAAGCCGAAAACGAGCTCGAAATTATTGAAAAAATTTACTAACAGTTTGGAAAAACCCCGGTTTGCTTATATATTCATCGCTTTCTTTCAAGTGCCATTAAATCAAAATGGTCCTGCATGAAGAGTGGCTAGGACAATCGAGGTATCATTCCGCAAATCCTGCGCTCTTGGATGGATTGAAGTTATGCTCAAACCCAGGCATATATAGTTAGAATTAGGTGACAGTCAAGTACACAATGATCTCTACTGGCAATCCAAAAGAAGGGGTCGTATTTATTGATCCTGATTGCAAATATATGACACAACGGTATAAAAACTCGCTGTCAAGCAACTCCTGTGGTAAACTTCCATAGCAACTGGGCAAAATGTTGCGGACTTCCATTTTTCAGGAGCAAAGTCAAGTATAGAGAATCTCCTTTTTTTTCCTGATCACTACTACCCAAAATTGTTTAAAACCATTGTGTACCCACTCGTGCTGTGAAACATTTTAAGGGTGGTTAATTACCTCTTGGCCCTAGTGTGATTACAAAAAAAAAAAAAAATACAATTTATTGAGCTATAACCTAACCACTGTAGCTATCGATTAAAATGAACAAATCCCCTTGGGGTATATCACGGTTTCGATCCTTATAAGCTTTTCTTTGGTGTGTGTGATGAAAATCAGGACATATGTATGTGTGTCTGTGTCTCAAAGAGCATTCGATATGAAAGTGCTGTTTCAAAAGAATTCTCACTTAAGGAGATACATCCCCACAAGCAACGGCTGACAAATAAAACTCGCAAAATGTCTTATTTTTTGTTGCTATCTAGATGCAGAACTTTATGTCTTCCAAGAGTGGCAAATTGTATAATAAGAAATAGCAACAACTTCATCTCCATCAATATGCCAACAACGGATACTACTCTTCCATGTTGGTTTCATACGTGCTGTTCAAAGTCTACGTGCAGTCGCTAAATACAATAAGCAACCATCAAAACCAGAAAAGTCCACAAAAAATCGACATCTACTATAAGCATGACTCAATTAATAGGAGAGCTTCCATGTCATTTAATGGGAAACCCCCTCATTGAAATAACAAATCCCATTGAAAGCGGCTTTTGAATTGCATTAAAACTTTAAAACCCCATTATCCTCGCGGCTGAGCATAATTATGATTCGATTTTCTGTATTCTGTGAAGTCAAGCGTTCGTCCTTGATACAATGTCATCGTGGAACATCCTCCAATATGTACACTATCCGCGTGAGTACACAACACATGAAGTTGCACATCAATGCCTTTTTCGCTTTAACGAACGATGCAGGGGAGTAACACATGTACCTATACGTGTGCGAAAAAGGACTCACCTATGATGCCAAAGGGGATTCATTTAGTTTTACAAAAGATGAAAACGACTGAGGACGAGATGTATCAAGCCTGCAATCGAAATGAAAATCATTTGACGTGTGGAAAGGATCATTTTGAATGAGCCCGCCTCTCTTCACATAACCAATTATTGCAATTGACTGCACATCAGGACTTCGTCATCAGTATGATGTAGGCAAATACATGTAGTTTAGTGGAAAAGTAATTAGAAAATGTCATCGTGAATGTGGATGGCTAATTAAACCAATTACTCTTAGATTGAAAGACTGCATTGCCTTTGGTTATGGAAGTCATGTGCAAGTGAGCGGAAGAGAATCCTTGGCAAAGGAAATAGTAAAGTTTGGCGAAAAATAAGATGATGACTTTTGATTTATGAGAGGGTTTCTGAGAGAAGATTAAAAAAAAGAGAAAAATTGTTGTGTACTAGTTGAAGTTTAAGGAGGAACAATGTAGTGTCCCTTTTAAGGTCCTAGATATGCTTTGATGAAAGTTTAGCTTGAATGGATTGATGGTGCATAAAGGGAAATTCTTTTTACTTTCTGTTTATTAGATGAAAGAAAGAATGCGAAAACTTTATTCATCAAGCAAAGGAAAAAAGGTCTTTGCAAATCCTTTTTGAGTCGAGGGTATTGGTTGCAAAGGATTTAATTAAAACGAGTGGCGATTTGGCGAAACTGTAAACATTCAAAGTAGATAGTTAATATACGTATGAACTATATCCTCTTTTGAAAGCCTAGGAGCCATTAAGTCCAAGTTCTGGCAATGTGCCATAGGCGTCTCCAACTCTTCTCCAGGTGCCGTGTTTTCCTTCTTGACTGTTCTGGTGTTTATTGGACTTGCCATCCAAACATCGCATTGATCTTTTCGGATAGGTATTATTTACTTTAGCCACATCAGCTAGCACGCACCTTCTTCAGGTATCATCGGAAAGTCATGCAGGTTAGCGCGCCTCACGCGCCATCTGTCTATAAACTACAAACATAATCATTACATAAAAAGACAGGACGATATTTCAATGACCATTAAGGTCGGGCCAGTCTTACGATGTAAGACATGTCACACATGCGCTTTGCGAACATTTAGAACTCATAACTCAATTCTAAGTGAATCGTTGACAATCTCTGTGGACAACATTCGTCTTACCTAACCTAGAAGTATTGTTCCGATTATGTCAGTATTTTCGACCTTAGTTTGATTAAAAAAATTCATGCATACAACTCAGTTATATTAAACCAAAAATCTAACAAAAGATATCATTCCGTCGGAGGGCTCTCCTTTGAAGGATTCACATATTTCAATTTCCATGATGTGCGTGCATTCTATTTTTCATGCTTTTCTTGAATGGGTCAACGTCAGTTTCTTTTTCGTTTCAAATGTCCATTGTACTCTCGGATTCACACAACCCCATCACATTAAACACAAAAAAAAAAAACTGAATATTTCCATTACTTACTTTTTCTCGAAGGACGTTGTCTGTGATTCCACATTCACTATTGTGTCTAGGCAGAGATCCTTAATATCTAAAATGACATGAGGACTTGGGATTTTTTTTTTGTAAGTAACAAAGGATGCATAATATTTTATTTTACAAATTGAACATGACATGTAGTTGTGGAATTGCTTCTTCTTTAATTGCACATGGAGAATAACAAGACTATACCGTTCCAAAGAATTCTAATTGAAACTAAACCAAGTCAGGGTTTTATGGAGAAATAATTTTTTTTTAGGAAAAAAGCAATTTATTCAAATTTAAATTAAGAGAAAAAAAATAAACTTAACCAAAAGTATTCAGTCTGTTGTTTATCATGATATGAGAAAGTACGGTGAATTTAAACAGGATTTTCAAACCATTTTTCTGTTCTGGTGGAAAGTTCCTGTGGTGAATTGTACACACATGTGCCATTTCGCCAAATTTACCCCAACCCGCAGGAACAAATAAAATGCAGCAAAACCACTGAAGTGGTTTCCATAGAAATGGTTTTGGTCCACACAATTTTGGTGGTCATCTATAAAAACTAAATTCACCTGCCAGTGAGGATTAAGGACAAGATACATTCCATCAAGCGTCGACTTTAAAAATGTAAGACACATCGTTAAAGTAACAATTAATTTCAAGTAGGGGACATTCAATGAAATGAAACATATAGTAGTCATTGTTTTAATCCGATTAAAAGTAATGGGAAAAATAAAAAAAAAATTGAATCCTCACTCATATAAACTGTATCCTGTCAGATAGTAAATTCACTTCGATTCGCTGTCGCTTGTTAGAATTTATAGGACAATTGAGTAGATACTTTATTGCTGTTTCATTGTCTGCATCAACAGTGTAGGTCGGTGGGGAGTTAAACCATTGAAGGCTTTATAATTACTTGATTTTGGGGATCAGAATACAATAAACAATAGTTTTGCGTACAAAATCCAGAAACTAGTGAGACTCAAATAGCAATTAGTTTTCGGAAATAAATGGGGACCTTAACCTGCTAGCATGCATTAGTTCTAAAACCCATCCTCGCTTCAAAAGATCTAGAATTGCCCTTAAGCGTTTAATATCTATAAACTTGAAGTAAACTGTAAGTGAGAAATCAGATATTTAGTTTTTATTTAGAAGGCACATATATAGCATCCTTTACATGTCCGCCGCAGCTTTTTTTGGTGCGTACCCGAAACGTAAAATTTTCCATAACTCTGGTGGGGTTGAATCGTACGATCTTGGTGGTAAATTCACACCGCCTCCGCCTGAGATAACCATGTTCAGATATCGCTCAAGCAAAATGTCCATTGTGGAACGGACTGTGTGGAATATAGTACTATCCTGTTGAAACTATATTTTATCGGTGTCCATGTCATCTTATTGGTGTCAAAAGAGTTTGGTTATCATCGTTGCGATAGCGCCCGCCGTTGATGGTAATGACCTGGCCAACGTCGTTCTTCAAGAAGTATGGACCGTGATACCACACCAAAACGTGTGACTTTTTTTTGGATGCATTGCAATTCGGTGGATCTCGTGTGAATTCATCCAGAAATGAGCACAGTCGCTGAATATGATTTTTCGACGAACTTCCAATTGCTCGAGAGCCCAGTCAAATTGTGATGTCTGTGGTCACATGGACGAGTATAACGACCGTAAGACACACAATCACAAAACCATTTAATCATTTGCACTCTTGAACTCTCCATGTTGATTTGGCCGCAATCATCTGTCTGGAACTCCCTAGTGGAAACCCCTTTATGAGTTCGATCCTTGCCCGCTAATCGTTGTTTTTTCCCAAGTTATCTTTCTGTTTCTAGATCTGTTTATCTAGAACGCTCCTCCTGCTTGACACTATCAAATATTCCAAGTAAAAATTTAATCACAACTTCCTTAAGAAAGTAGGATTATAATGGCTATTTACAGAGCACGCTATATTGCACGGCATGTGCCACATCAAGCGGCCATTAATACTTCAATCAATAATGTCTGTTCCCTCAAATTTCTCAGGACTAAAAAAAGAAGATAAAAACCTTGAACTTCTTCGATACATCTCATTTAAATAAGCATTCTTTGTCTGTCACTGAGCGGAAGTCTTACATCTTGTTGAAAAGGAAAACTTTCTGATAGATCTCCCCTCAGAGACTAATTATGTAGTATTTTTCATTCAACCATCAGACAACAGCGATTTATGCCGCCAGTATATTCTCGCACAAATTTTGTTTACTATTTGCCTTCAATTCAACAAGTACTCATCATGCTAATTGCTCCCATACCCCATCACACAGATTAGATGCTGATTTATAAAATCTATAACTTTTCTTTCGTCCTTGGTCGCCCCCCACCCTAATTTGAATTGCATTTGCTTTGGCTTACATTAGAAACAAATTACATAACCCTTGTCTTAGATAAATAACAACAAACAATATATAAACAAAATTATTTTATAATTTACATTCAACGAGAGGGTAATTAAAAAGAGTTTCTCGCTTCATGCGCCCACCAGCACCACCTCCCGCATATTATTTACGATTTATTTACTCTCTCTCTCTCACACACACTCTCTGTCTGGCTCTCAGGGGGTGAAGAGGGAAAAAACCCTCGTCTTCTTAAATCATGACAAATCTTCGTGCTAAAAAAGTAAATATATTAAAAAAAAACATGTATATTTATTCAAACCAACTTTGCGAGTATCTGTGAGATGGTTTTTTATTTTTTTTTTTTATGAGAACTTTGCCTGCGAAATAATTTTCCCATTTGCCATTTGAAGCGGTAGTACTTGTGGATGGTGTAGCCATCGTCGTGGTCGCGCGTCGTTGTGTTTCTGTAAACTTTTGGTGTGAACCGCAATTTATAGTTAAAAGTTTCATTTATTTAAAAATTTTTTTTCCATCCTAAGTTTTTTATTACAATTTTTGTGTTCCTAAATGTTAAATATAAAATATTTTGTAGTCGATTTTTAATTTTTACAACGATCTCAGTGTATTTCTATATATAATTTAGTTTTTAAATGTGCGTGTCTGTGAGTGTGTATAGTCTATATAATTTTTTTTGTTGATTAGTGATAATGTCAAAAGTCGGTACAGATCGTTTTAAAATACCCGAAGGTGTTAGAAGTGCACGCAAACGTTCGTCAGTGTCGTCGACCTTAACGAAAGTTTTAATTTTGAATGTTAGAGATTTATTGAAAGCACCAGACCCCCAACAGGATCCCGACAGCGATGAGGTAGAATTTTTTTTTTTTTTGTATCCACACCCCTTAATAAAGATATATATATATATTTTGTATAAACATATTTATTGGAGGATGATGAATTTAGTGGATAATAACAGCAAGACTTGTATTTTTTTAATAAGAATTTTTCGTTTTAAGTTGAAATAATATTTTTCGAAAATTAAAATATAAAATCATACGCATAGAGCAGAAGAATTTACTCCAAGGACATGGACAGAGTTAATATTTTTTTTTTATATTTTTTGGGAATTTTAATTTCTACTGGAAAATCGTAAGATTGTGAATTATACGTAATATTGTGAAGTTGGTTTCTTGTACAAATCGCAAGTGATGTTGAAAATACACTTGCAGAGCAGACTGAAAGACGGGAATGATTATAAGACAGATAGATAATTCTTTTTTTAGACAAAATTTTGGATAGCGCATACAATTTCTTTCTTTCTTACATCATTCGTAAGAGACCTATAATTCAAACAGGCAGGTCAGTCGCTTATGTATTAAAATGGAACTCTGACAATGTCGAAAAAAAGTAGGTTTGGCAATGCTGACTGTTTTATCCCAAGGCTACAGCCTGAACGGATGGACAGATTTTTATAAAACTCCATTTCTAGGATTTGTGGGGCAATCCCTAGAAGTTGAATTCAAATTTTTGTTATTGTTGTTGCAACGGTACTAATTTGACTAAAAGGTGATTTCATTGAAAACTAATTACCTACGCGATTTAATCAAAAATTGTATCTTAATATCAAGCTTCAATGATACAATCTGCAAATTCATCACCAAACTTTTGGCTCTCAATATCTTCTGCCGTATGATTTGTCCAAAAGTTCTTTATCTAATTTAGGGTAAAGTCTTGTTTCAGTGATGTTAGAAAAAGCTCACTTTATTCACAATTCAGTGCATCAGCTTACTTTAATTCTAGCGGGAACTGAATTTTGTATGCCGGATCCCCAAGATCTCTAGGTCAAATAGGACGAGTCAAGCTGTTTAGAACTGCACCAAATCCATTCATCGCGGTAATTGCGCACGCTATCAGCTAGGATCTATTTGATCATGTATTGGCTAGTAATTAAGATTGGGCAACAAACTTTTCAATAGAATAGTATTTTCGTTCGGTAGGCCGGTTATATAGATCACAAGTTGCTCAAGTAGGTACACGAAACATTTTCTTCGTAGAGTTTTAATTTTGTAATTTATAATCCCTGGCTCTGCACAATGAAATGTCAAAGAATACTGAAGAAAAATACTATGACAGATTAATACGACTCAAGCGTCATATGTCAAAATATTCATAGACAAAAAAGTATCTCTAAATGAATCACGCTGTGTTTGAGTATGCAAACTATCCAGTGTACTCTGAGACATTCAGTGTGAACCAATGAATTTGTTCCTGAGAATGAGGAGATCTAGGGCGGGAAAAAAACAGGAACTTAGCATGAGACATGAGACATGAGAGATAAGAGATAAGGCTTGAGGACCTTCGCTCTCTTCTTTAATTCTCATAGTAGTAGATATAGTTAATTATTCGAATAATTTCAAATGATGTTTAGAGAAATCTAAGTATATTGATGTACCCATTTCTACTTGTGACCAGTTACGACTATGAGAGTTATGGAAGAACCTATTCATTATGACAAAGAGCCTGTTTCATAATTTTGTGGAACTATTCAGACAAAAAAAATCAACCAAATAGATAATATCCTGCTTTAAAACCATCGCTTATAATCCCCAACTCTTGCTATTATTATCCACTAAATTCGACTCCTTCATTCAACAACCCCCTACACCTTACATAAAAAAATAATGTTACCAACAAAAAAATAAATTTTAAACCATTTTTACTTGTTTATTCTTGTTTTCGTTGTTGTGTTGCTCTATCCTTTTTATTGATTCTCTCTATCTCTTCTCTATCTATATGTTTCCCGCTGCTCCAGATTATTTTCTGTAAAAAAAAAAAGCCTCGACCATATTGTTACCCCCCTCTCCCTTAACTATTTTAAAATATCCGACCGAAATTGTTGCTCGGCAAAATCTAAAAAAAAAAAATAAAATATATTATTGTGTTGTAAATATGACATGTTTGGTATATTCCATTGTGTTATCCTTTTTACATCCTTATTCTCTATTTTACTTCTATATTTCTTTATTATAAATTTGTTTTCTTTTCTTTGGTTTGGATATTTGTTTATTTGTATTGTTTTGTGTTGGATATTTGAATTTTAAATTTTAAACTATCACACCAGAGGCAAACAAGTTAATTTTGTTTATTTTCTTTTTTTTTAGTTAATAATCCTTTTTTGAATAATAATTCTAAAGAAAGTAAAATTTAAATTACAGCACCAACCTCGCAGCTGGATTGAGACAAATTTTCAAAAACGAGAATGTATCAAGTTCATACCCTGTCCCAAGGACGAAGCCAAGTGAGTATGCAAATTGAAAGAAAACAAAAAAAAATCCTAACTTATAAGTTGTTTATGACAACGCAAAGGGGGTTAAAATTGAATCCTTAAAGCCGTTAAGTTTGAGAAAAGTTCTATTCGTATTTTTAATTTATTAACTTTTTCATATTAATGCCAAGAGAGAGAGAGAGTAAAAAATTGTTTGATATTTCGTTGATCCTGCGGCTATGAGGCTAATGAGCAATTTTCAGGAAGGATTCATTGTGATGGTGTTTGCGGATTAAATGCTTTTAGATGCAACCCCATGGAAAACGGGTGCTGCTGGCTGAATATGTGAGGTTGCCATGGAAATTGGTTTTGGATTAAATGAGGTTCAAGCATTGTGTGTACGTGCAGATAGTGTGCAAAAGTTGATCCTGTGCAACGATGCATTGGGAGGATACTTGCGAAGATAATTTTCGAAATAGTTGCCACTAGTAAAATAGAGTTTGACGGAGCGAGATGTGGTATTCTGGTACATTGTTGGGTGGAAATTTATTATGCAGCTTATTAACACATGAAATTTCTTTTAATCACCTTAAAATTCTAGAAATATTTGATGAGCGATGTAATTAGGGAAGTTACGTTTACGAACGTCCAGAAATATGGAATCAGATTGCTTTAAGAATGACTATAGTTTAGGTTGTAACTGGTCTTAACAAGGTATAATAAGAAAGGGCAATATCTACAGCACTGTGGCACCCCAGGTGGGACAACGCCACCACAAGCTGATATCCAACATGCAAGTTTCATGCATGCATCTCAATTTAGCTCGATTCTTAGCGAATTGATAGTCTGCTGCGCCGACTCTCCGCTAAGACTTTACTCCTTATAAGATTCAAGTTTATTTTATGAGGATATGTGACGGAAAGAGACTTAAAGTGCAGCAGAGTTATACTGTCTTTCTTTAACAAATTCGGTACCCATTTCCCTCCAAAATATCCTCCCGTACATCAAGTGCTCGTTACAGGGATCTATGAGCTTTACTTATGATAACTCCATCAGTAGGAAGCAATAACTGATAAATATTGGTCCCAGATATTTTTCCTTCAAGCTTATTATCCAGGGTCGGAATAAACAAAAAGGACTTAGGAGGCTTCCGTGGTGTACACTGACTTTGATTGGGAAGATCATGCGCACTTAGTTTCTAGGACTACTTGTCTTAGCGCCACGTGTACCAGTATCAGTATCTCTTTGCTGTCTCTTAGGGGCATATTCAAAATCAAAGAATTTTGTCCTTTTCTACAAGAAGCTGTCCCCTGAGCATTTTCTCTTCTTTTGGCGGTTAATTTCCAGATAGCTGCTCCAAATCTAGTTGTTTCGTTGAAGCTCCTGGTTCCTCTCAGACGCTGATGTGAATATTTTTTCCAACTCCCGGTAGAAGACTTCAATAATTTTCATTTCAAATTGAGCGCTCTTTTTATTAGAAGAGAGAAGAAAACTTACTCAGGTTAGTTGTATGTGATTCTTTGCATTCATTTGTAGTTCACAGTATTTCTTTTAGCGTTCATGCTGAAATATACTGAGTTTCTTTCAAGCGGATTTTGTAAGTTGTGTTCCTATGAAAATTGAATTGATATTTCTGTGACTTGAATACCGAACCTTTTATTCATATCATAGCCACAGCCACCCATAAAAACAGTCGTCTGTCTACGTTCAGCAGATTATATTGCATATTTTGCTACATAACTGATGAAGGACATTTCTTTTTCCTTCCTAATCAGCATTTTCATTTCCAAGATAAAATCTCAACATATATTTAAAAAAAAAGTAGCCATTTATTTGAAGGCCTAAACTAAACCTTTTAACTTTTCCATAAAAGTAAAATAAATAAATCGTATCCTTCTTATAATCTCATTTAAACCCACAACTGAAGACAAATTTATTTATCTTGAGTCGAAAATAAATGTAATTCTCCTTCGATATGAAGAAATCTCACGAACCTTTTCTTTTCTCATGTCTCCTTTGCCTTCCTTGTCCAGAGAAAGCGTAATTGAATAACTAAAAGTGCCTTTTTTGTACGATAAGAATAAAGGATATCCTTTTACACTGTGCGAGAGAAATTCAATTGCATTTGTTCAGCATTAAGGGTTTCCTTTACTGTCTTAACACTTTGTACTTTCGGTATGTCTGAATCTCATCCAGAGAATTGAGAAAAAGTCTCTCAAAAGAGGATAGCAAGTAGTTGAGTCCTTGAGCCTTTTCTTTCCGATAAAAAGAGAGTATGTGCGAATGATTCTTTTGAGATATGCAAAGAAAAATACAAAAAAAAAAATATATAATTAAAAAGGATTTTCCTCGTTAGACAATTTCATTTGAGTCTTTGGTTTACATATGTATACCCAGGACATACGGTACGCTCTCAGTTCGACATTTAACTGGGTTAATTTTTTGAACGAGGCGTCGTTGTACAACAAAATTAATTGTATGAGCTGCGAAAAATTTTCCAAGAAATAAAAGTCCTCCACGAACAGAATGTTCCTGGTTATAAGTGGTTTCAGCGTATTGCGGTGTGTTATTGGTGAACAAATTCCTCGGGGGGTTTCTTACGAGAAATTCAAGGATGCTTTCACGTTTGGTTTGCTACACAGAGTTTATTAAATTTTTAAGGTTTTTAATAATTAAGTAACCTCGCCGGCTTCGTTGTCGTTTTGTTTTTTAATTGAAATAGGTTTTGGGGGAAAGTTTACATCACCAAAGGACGAGGGTGTGACCTTTTTTTTTCGTTGAAAGCTATTAGAAATATTTGTTCTAACTTCCTGTGAAACAGTAGGTCTTTTATTTGGGGTAAAGTATTTTGGAAATAATAGTACATTGAATGTAGCTTGGGGAGACAATTTGTGGCTTCTATTACGAAGGAAAGGGCGTACCTATTTATTTTTAATTAGAGGTCAAGTTGGGGTATCCTATATTTGTTGAAAAAAATAAAGCCAAGAAAAGAAAGAATATTTTTTTGTAGATGCAATTAATGATCAGGTAAAAGGATTCCAACATTAAATTAACTGGGGAAAAACCAATTTCCTTAAAAAAGGCAGAGTAATTTATCAGAGATCCTCGTACAGTTTTAAGGAATGAGCATAATTAAGAACATGCACCCCGTAGCAACCACTTGATCCTGCTGATTGTTGAGGCCAGATTATGACTAGCCTAAGCAAGGATGCCATTATGTACCATGATTTCAGGGCAAGACATCCATCCTGTGTTACTGGTGTCAATTAAGAAACCATGATGTCTCAATGGTTTGAATTGTGTCTGTCGGACTGTGTTCTTGTAACCAACGGTATATAAGTAGACGAGGGTTGTTGCCTAAACAGAGAAAATCCAATTAGCACCACAACCCATGTGACCTGGGTGTTAAAGTGTAAAATGGAGGAACCCTTAAATCCAACCTGTGGAGCTTAAGAATAAAAGCAATTGGTTAATTCTGTGTCTTGAGATCTCTTGCACTATTGGTTGGATGTCTGTCAGAAGCTCGAAAGAGGTGGGGACGTGATGCTATTTTTCTGGGTTCGAACTTGGAATCTAGTCTAATGCACTAACCACTTAGCCACGGACCTCACAAGCTGTCAAAATAGTTGTCGCTGAAAAAAGTGTTGCCAATCTCCAAGCAAACATTCCTTACATGCTACTTGTCCTATGGTTATTCTTAATTTTTGAATTTTTATTGGACCGATACTCTAAAATATGAAGTGACTTCTAGAGCTAATCAATGGTCAGTTTGGAAGCTAAAAACGTTGCCTTGGTCATTAAGTGGCACCACACAGAGCACAAATTCACTTGAATTTCTGACTCTTGACGTCCTTACTCTTATGATTCACTAAAATGTTACTTATGTCGCAATCTCTTCGCAATTACACAGTAGCTCAGACAAACAAATTAAAACTATTGACTTGGTAAACCTAATATTTCAAAGGTCTTACCAAGCAAACAAAAGATAAAATTAATTCACACCCAATCATAAAGAAATACTTGCTTGTATTTGTACGCAAATTGCTCGAAAATTAGACACAATTCAGTGGCACAAATGTCTAACAACATCATTTAGGAGTCAAGATTACTCTCTGTAATTATTTAACAACTATTCTTCGGCATAAAACAAATGTAAATAGTTAAACTTGTCGACGACGTGCAAACAAGCCAAACGAGGCCTTTAAAGTGCTCCCAAACGATACCTAAACACTTGAGTGTTACTCACCCTCGGGTGTGGCTTTTATTATTAAATTGCTACTTTGAGCGATGACAAGATTTATAGTATTTGTTTAGACGCCATTTAAGTTGGGCTTTTGTTTACACCTCATCAAAAAAATTAAGCCTACTCTTTATCCGGACTAGGGCGGAAAAATATCCCAGGAAATTGGTACTGCGTATACGTAACCTTTTTTTGTTTGTTATTGACGACTCGTATTGTATGTTGGTGATACCAGTATCGAGTTGCGTATTGAATTGGTATAGTCAATATAATCATTGATGCTTTTACAACAAAACTGTTGGGTTTTTGTGGCGTATGAATTTCTTATAACGTTTGTTGTGTATTTAAAGAAGTGATTGACGTGGTTAATCGTTATTCGAATTCAATTGGGGTTTCGTATAGTCCTTTGCCTGGTTTTAATGGTTTCAGTCTATCTGCCTTCAGAAAGTAGAGAGAAAGTAATAATTACAAAGAAAAGTGTTTGCATTAGTAAGTTAGGAGGCTGGACAAGCTTGTCTGTGGGTGGGAATGTAGGCGTTAGAGCTGCCATTAGTTACAATTCATTCTATTCTATTCATTAAATACTTACATATATACTCTAATTTAAAATTTATGAAAAAAGTTCTATCGTTCATATGTATGTAATCTGAACAAATGGTTAGTCCTTGCAGCATGGAGACATAGGAGCTGGCTGCAAGGGGCTAGTTATATCCATCATTCAAATGTCTCGTTGAAAATTTTGGATTACATTCATGGTTCGCATTGAGCCTGTTCTATATCCTTGGGCGAACTTCAATCGGTTACTCTCCAGTGCATCGTCTTTCACAAGTTGCTGATGTAAAGTTTTGCTAATCAAGGATAACGTATTTGGTAGAAGATCTTTGAATAAATGAAGAACTACACCTGGCAGTAGTGGAAAAATTATATTTCAAGAGCCCAGAGCAGAAGACTGTGGCTGTAGCGTATGACTTTGCTCCTAGCCAAAGTACTATCCTTCCTGGTGCACATAGTATGGCTTTAATATTGCTAATAATTTTCCCTAATCGGAGTTCTATGCTTTCTTCGGAAGTACCGCAGTGTCCAGGTATCCAGCATAATCTAGCACGATTCCCTGTACATAGATATGCATTGATGACTTATTAAGATTTGAAGGCAATATCACTGTCAATGTTGATGGCGATTTTCTTTTTTGATAGCTTCCCACCTCTCACTCAATTTTGTGGTTTGACCATATTTAGACAGAGGGTCTGTCTGGGAGGAGGTTAAAAGCACTTTTTTGTCAACTATTTTTTTTTGACAGATGACCCAAAACCGTGTTAAATTGTCATAGTATATTTGCTCAGCATATTTTGACATTTTATCATGGAAAGACTTAGCCAAGCACAGCGTCTACAAATTAACTTTCTATGAGGAATGTGTTTCGTGCACTTAGAGCAACTTATCAGCCTACAAAACGCACGATTCACAATTCCATAATAAAGTTTGAAACCCCTTACATCCTGCACGTACTGAAGAATATATTGGAGTCATAGTTGAGAATGTAAGTATTTAGGCAATGACCCCAATGAATAGATTTGGCGCCGTTCTTAACAGCTTGGCTTGTCGTATTCAACAACTTGGGATATTTTGCGTAAGAATTTTGGTTTCAAATAACTACTGAATTGCCATCATTTAAGACTTTGGGTCCTTAAAGAGCTTGATGAAAATCGATTGTTTTTATTCTCAGATAGTGCATTTTGACGAGTAAATTGAGTCTAAGTAACGATGTTGTGCGGGTTATGAGCTGGTGGAATTATGGTGGGTCATAGAAAACTGGGACTCCAGAATTGATCATGTTAGCCGCAGTTACGAACAACATTTGAATGCATATAATAAATGTCGAGAATAATTCTTTTGTTTGATGAACCCGATAACCTGATAAAGTTTATTGTATTTATTTCTTTGACTTTTGAAAAACGTACCTCTAAATGAATCACACATTACAAAAAGGTAGATTAGACATGCAAGCCGCTTTCAAGCTTTCAGTTACGAGTTTAGCTACCAGGATTGTAATGCATGACTGACTTTAAATATTCAGTGAATTATAGTGACTTCAATGAATACAGATCACTCAAAAAGATTACACACTTTTCAACATCATCTTCTCGATTTATATTTCTGCACATGCTTGCTCCAATCCGGATAACACTTCGTGATGATTAAGTTACTAATTTTCAAATACTTTTTTGGGGCATTCAAACAAATTATAATCAAAAATGATTGATACAATTTTTTTATGGATAATAGTTTTGCAAGAGGAGTCAGTGTTAAAGAGAAATCTGATTTGAGTTCTAAGCTCTACAAAGGGTGTGATGTGGACCACTTAACAGTTCATGCTTTGCTTTTGTATTCTTTTACCGCTTATGAACACCTTCAGGACATAATTAAAAATGTTGAATGGAACAAGTTAATCGCGTTGCACCAGAGTATTGTGCTTAAAGTCAACTATTCGCTGTACCTTCAGCTCTAAGCATTCCCAACGACTATACCAACCAATTACCACAGCTGCCAAATGCCGTTGGCTAAGAAAGCAATTTTCTAATAAAACTGCAGAGTGCAAAAGGGAGGGGCACTTCGAGTAGCATACGCTCGTAAACTTGGCATGCGATACAGGAGTATGGTATTTTTTACATAATACCCACAACAAGTCTCACACTTGCCCAGCCGCAACAATTTTAGAATACAGCCATTAGAAAACAGGACGAAGAAAAAAACTTACTATGCTCTGCAGGCGAGAAATTAAAATGTCCTTTGTCTGAGTTTTTTTTTTTTCAAAGTCCCATGGCACTTTTGTGTTCCACGTGTTTTCGTTTTATTTATCCCGATGATCAGAGACACAAATTATATAGGACTTTATCTACACCAACATCTGTTATGCCTTTAAGGGGATGAATGGGAATGCGCAAAGTAATTGACACTTTCAATTTCTCACTGAATTTACTATTCCGTTGTTGCGTGCAAGGACATATCTATTTTCCAACAGAGCAGTTATTTTGAAAATAGTTACCTCTTTTAACGATTTATTCCGAGCGATAGATAGGTGGATAAAGTTATCAGATGGATCAATAAAAAGGAATTGGGAAATGACATGTTTTGGAAAATTGTCAATTTAAGCGCTGAAAGAACTGCGTACTTAAATTTGAACTTGTCATTGTCGTGACGTAGCGAATTGGATGGTTTTCAGGTTCTGTGGATCCTATCTGTTGATAACGTAAATAAAGTATACGTTAAACAAAGTCGTTAGTCAGGTTTTGTCTTGTTCATACTTCTTACTAATGTACCTAGTATGCGCTGCGCTATACATTGAATTATGTACTACTCAACATTAAAGCCATTGGTACTCCTTTTAAAGGCGTTGACCATACCCCCTCTGATTTTTGAAGTCTCTCCATTTTGAAGTCTGTTTACGGATACCATGCTTTCATTATCCCCATTCAACTGCGGCACACATTGACGCGTTAATAATTTAAATGAAATATCTCAGACAGTAATCCCGTTTGCATGTCAACACGGCGTAATGATTCTCCCTGAAATTCATCATTTTTTTTTATCTGGCGCTCAGCACTCTCCGTGTGGTCCTTAAAGCCTTTTTTTTTTTGGCTCGAAACAAATTGAACTCGATTAATCCGATGAACAGTCTGTGCAGCGTTTAATCAAGCTTCTTGTGATTAATTAAAAACTGGATTCCAAACGGATAGATACATTTCCCTTCGGTTTTGTACTTCGCTTTCGACGTGCATTACAATTACTGCACCAATTGGAGTCGTTTATCTCAGTTCCAGGGAAAATCCCAACCAACCACCAGAGTAGTTTACTCATAGGACGTGAATAAAGGTTTATGCTGGTATTATAGCCACCACCATGAGTAGATAAAGCTAGCGTTTTTGGCTGCAGATTTAATTGCTGTTCCATTGGGCTGTATCGTGATATGGTCAATTTCCCGTGGTACTGTCACTTACATAGGCTCTAATAGAATGGTCAACTACAACCTGATGGTGTGGATGAGCATAGATCGTTCGATGTGCAATATTTAATTGGTAAATCAATTTCAACTGCAGCAGTGGTACCAATTTACATATGGTTGGGTTCAATTTCTGACTTTACTGTGGTGTTTATGTGATTATGGATATCATTTAGGATTTAAGTCGGCTTAATCCTAAGTTGTACTGGAATATTCATAAATTTAGTCTCATACCGAATTATTGAAGGAAACTGGAATGGTTTTTTGCTTCAATATTATGTAAAACGCAAAAAGTCAGCCCAAAAAAGTTCTTGCTTCAGCAAGATTTAACACAGTTCTTTTATCAAGGATATGACCTTCTTTAAGGACTTAGTAGGAATGAGGATGCTATCTTTTGCTCTTGGAAAATTCTAGCTCGTTTTTAGCTCCAAACACTTGAACCTCATCCGGCATACTTCTAGTACCCAATACTTCAATCTACACACCGCTCTTAGGCAAACTTAAGTAGTGATTATGTTCCCCCATCTAAAAAGTATTTCCGACCTTTACAACCCTCAGAGACTAAATTTTCACGCAACTTTTTGGCGAGGGAAAAACACCGACATCACGTGCCTCGAATTAATAATAACGAGGCACGAGGCTTTCCTTGAATTTAAAATCGTTTCGTCAAACTTGTTGGACGTTCGCTCGCAATCAAAAGGTCAAATTCACTTAAGTGCTGCCTCTTCATGACAAGAATTACAACACTAAATAAATAAGTCATACCTGCTTATGTTCTCCTTAAAAAGGATATGATATCCCTTCGATGATAGCCTTTCACCGCCCACACAAAACAGGAAACCCTTGTCAAAATATTAACGAATTATGATTGATTTATGTTTATTGTTTAAGTAAGTTGAACGACCTCTAAAAGTGGTTCCCAAAAATGATGATGAGGTTCTGTCCAGGACGATAGTTTGTTCTAATGGTGAGTCATGCGGTTTTCTTCAAATGGCTTTCGTATCCATGTTGGAACACATGATAGATATAATTTCCTTTTCATACAGATAAACAAGTTCTCCTGTCTGTCTTTTTGGTTCCATTTCCGTTCTCAAAAAGCACAAAATCCACTGGAAAATCCAATTTCCCTTCCTTTTTGGGGACGGAGACGAATTACAAGCCAAAAGTTTGTACCCGGAAAATTGCTCCCAAAAGGATACTCTGACCTACCCTAACTTATGACTGAAATATTCTCGTTTTAAAATGTGAAGTAGATTATACCTCTGACATATGAAATCTTAAATTCCTCATCGACCGAGAAACCAAGCAATTCTGTCCCATTTAATTTGTCCTGCATCCCATTGTTCTACTAGGTGCTGTTGTGGACAATCCCGGCCAACACATCAAACAATACCCGGCATCGAGAGTGGTTCCCCCGGTGACCAATGGCTACCCTACAAGCATACAAGAGCTCAACCCACCGATGCATATGGTACAATCGAGTTTCAGGGCGGTGCCCATCCCACAAAGGCCCAGGTGAGTTTTCTTTTGTCCTTGCGGGTGGATGGGTGACACAGAAAATTGAAAATTAAATTTTGTAAACATTATTCCCGGTATACAGTATGTGCGCCTTGCGTTTGATACACGACCCGAATTGTTGGTGCAACTCTTCAACAAGGAATGGAATCTGGAACTGCCAAAGCTATTGATTACTGTACAGGGTGGCAAGGCGAACTTTGAATTGCAACCGAAGCTCAAGAAGGTAAGAGTGTTTGTGTGTAAGTGAGGGGGGTGTGGGTTGTCATGAGCAGCGTATCGAGTATCTCATAAATGAATAATCAACCCTGGTTGTCTACTCGATACAAGTACGAGTTGTAAGTGAAATCGATTGCATGTCCGATGTCATGAAGATACTTCGGTGTGTTGTTGGTGGGTAATGAATATCTTTTGGGATAAGATGATTTGTTATGTGCGATACATGGTGTTATTGCTGTTGAACATTCTTGCCAGGATTATGGATGTAGCACTTAATAAATAATCCATTCTCGGAGAGAGTGAGACATTGAAATGTGTCTTCTTTTGTATTTCACAGGAAATCAGAAAAGGATTACTTAAGGCGGCGAAAACCACTGGAGCATGGATTTTTACCGGCGGCACAAATACAGGTAATGACTGAGTGTATTTTTTATTAAGAGGCATTGTTTTGTTGTTCCAAATCTCTTAGCTGTAATCCTTAAATTGATGTGTCAGCATTGAATATGCGTAAACCGGCTTAAGACGGATATGGATATGTTGACACTTTGAAGTGGCATTCAGAGTAATGTGTCAAATTGAAACAAGGACATGTACATAAATGTGACTGGTATTTGAACAACATGTGCTCTTGCACTTAATGCTTCAATCACTGGCAGTTTCGATCTACAGGATATCTTGGACAAATGTGTCTGTTGTCTTAGTTGTCCTAGTATTCATTCCTTTAGGGGTTATAAACTTATCCACAGTTGACTGGCACTGGTAAAGAAAACTAAATTAATTGGAGTACAAAAGTTTTGAATAATTTAAATCTACAGGGTAAATAGGGAAGTTTAATTTTTGAGTGTGTAACTTGAGAGGAGTGAATCTGACACTTGGTTTTCATAGGGTCGGTATAAGGTGATGAATAGTTTGTTCAGGAATATTATTCCTTATTATTATTAACTTCTAAGAGCACCTTGAGTTTGGATCTTTTCACAAAATGCTTCTTTATATGAAACACTTTTACTTCTTGTACACCGTGTGGGAAGTAATACTTCGGACAGCTGCAAAAAAGAGCGCCATCTATTTGTTACGTTTTAGAACTTACATTTTTTCTGCCATCTGTCAATTTGATGACATTTGGTTGACATTGAACAATTTAGAAGTTATTTTTTCACAAAACCTTTTTATTTGATTTTGAAATTGATTTTACCGATTGATGCAACCGTGATGATTATTTGAATAGAAAAGTCGTTTTCCAGCGGCATATGTAAATGTTTTTGGTCGGCAGAGCCAGGAGGGAGACAAATACACGAAAGTCAATTTCTGTTCGGACGCCTGAAATGCTCCAAAAGTACGTCATTTCATTGCAGAATAGCACAATGTTTAACTGAAAAAGATTGAAGAGGCGTTCAAAAACAACAGTGAGACTATTCAAACCATTCTGCACCATGATTTTGGCAAAATAAAGGCCTGTTCAAAATTTCCTCCACACACATTGAATAGTGATCAAAAATTTCAATTTTCTGCTCGAAATCGAGTGTGTGATTTGGTACCGTGCGACTTCTCTTACTTTCCTAAATTAAAATTGAAATTAAAAACAAGTTTTTAGACGAAATTCGTGCAAGGGTGTTTTGGCCTATTTCTCTGGTGAATGACAACCAATCGTTCATCTGCGTTTTCTATTACCAAAAATTTGCCAATGTTGCCATTTGATTTTCGATCTCCGTTCTCTCCCTGTTGTTCTTATTCAAGATGTGGAGCTATCCTTAAATTATTAATTCCCATACTCAATGGCATTTATCCGAAAGCAGCAACATCTCTTCCAGTTGAAAAGAAAAAAAATAATATTTGATCGATTTATGTCAGCTGTAGCAAATATTATACTCATTCCCTGTTGGTGTTGCGCCGATGTTGATAAAACAATTTCCTTTCTATAAAAAGGAAAATCCTATGGCTTATCCTTCATCACGGTAAATGCCAAATTGCCTATGATTTGCACACGCCTCGGCAATTACACAAAAACCTCACCACAAACAGATTTATATCCATCTTAACGGTCCAATATATTCGAAGATATGTATAACCTTACTATTTATAGATTTGATTTTACAAATCTCGCCATAAATATCCCTTAATTTGGGTCTACTATTTCTACAAACATTTTCCTTCAACGTCTATCCTTACAAATTTATTGTCAATTTGTGTTTTCGTATCCAAGAACAAACAGATTTCCCTTTTCATCTATCGAATACCTTTTAACACTCGTTCTACTCTTAGAATTTATTTCAGGACGATTGTTTTTTTTTTCTCTTTCTCCTAATTCTATTTGGTTACCGTAAATCACATCCTTTTCACATGGATTCGCCATGCATAGACCTGGTAACCTCAGTCCTTACCTTATAGTATATTCTCATTTACACACTCACCACTCTTCCTTTAGTTGTGCTGTGATGTAATTGAAAAGAGCAACCCCAAACCACCTGGGCAATGTCATCCTTCGTCTGGTCTGGACTGAAGGTGTAGCAAGGAGTGTACGTGTGACAGTAACGTGACACTATCTAAATCCTTACCCACAGCTTCGCTTTTTATTATATAACTATGTAGTACTTCACCTGCAGTAATTTTAAGGACATGACCGTGTCCTTGATCCTAAGTCCTGTTGATAAGACGTGTTGGACATCCAGGTGTTAAGGATTTCATTTATACATCTTTCTCTTTTCATTCTAGGCGTCACAAAACAAGTTGGCGACGCACTATTACTCGAAGGACAACAAAGAACCGGTCGTGTTGTAAGCATCGGTATTGCTCCCTGGGGCATTGTGGAAAGAAATCATGAACTACTGGGACATAACCGTGAGGTGCCATGTCACAGTATCAGCTCACCAAGGTAAGTGAAAATGAACACAAGAAAAACTTCTTCCGAGAAGGAATTATAATCTCATTTGGAATACAATAATGGTATCCTCTTTCTCTATCTCGTCCTAGATCTAAATTGGCTGTGCTGAACAATCGTCACGCGTACTTTTTACTCGTCGATAATGGTACTCAAGCCAAATACGGTGCAGAGTTGATCCTGCGAAGGAAACTGGAGAAATTCATTTCAAATCTCAAACTACATCCTTGTAAGTACTAGAAATCAGAACAAAAAAAAGAGAAGGGAAATCAAACTTTTTCACTGATTTTTTGAAAAGTTTTCGATGAATTTTCTTCTTTTTGCTTTGTTTTTGGGAGGATGGTAAGGGTTTTCGAATTTGTTGGTCCATTTACTATTTGCGATGGTGGCCTCCGAATAAGGACTTCCGTTCCGTTTCGATTCAGTTTGGATTTTGTTTTCGTTTGATTGGCGAAAGAGAAAAGTGAAAAGTTTTCGCATTTTGTTTTCATCGATTTCTTCTTTGTTTATTTATTAACTTTTCATGTCAATACTTTAAAGTTAGGGGTAGTCCCCACTTGGCACTCAATAAAAGGACTCCTTTGCCCTCTGCTCCCGAACTGAAGCCTAAAGTAAGTGCAAATCATCAAAAATGAGTGTGTAAATGTTTTCATATGTGAAAGTTTGAATTGGAGGTTTTTTGTTGAACAGAAAAAAGTTTGTTGTTGAAACAATATCAATTAACTTAGATACATTGAGCTTCAGTAGACAAAACACAGAGCAATATATTCCATTTCCTGTGAATTTCACTTGAATACAAATGGAAAGTACATACAAACATATATTAGTATATATGCAACTGTTTTGTTTTTTTTAATAACAGTTTTTGTTGAAAACGTTTCAATGAATAGTTTTTTAACGAGGTTCTACTGTTTCACGTATCAACAGATTGTGTTTTTTTTTTTATGAATTTACATTCTACACGAGTTACAAAAATAAAACAAAAAATTGAGGTTCAGCACAGAATAACAATCAGTTTTTTAAATGTGGACGCATGTAGCTGGGATTATCTTTTAGAATCACAAACGAGCTGGCTTTAGTTCGAGGCTTGCTTTGAGGAGACTCTTCACATTTGTTGCTGATAGTGGGCTAATTGTATAAAGGCACTGGGTTATTCAGAATTCAATTCTTTTTGGACCCAGGAACACAGCATCTATGGTTGAGTGATTGGTAAAGAGAGGTGTCTATGTACGCCAAGTGAACTGAAAAATAAAGAACATGGAGTGGTGTAGTAGGAAACGAGGATATGAGTGTGGAAGCGTAGGTATTGAGTACCTGCTCGAAAATTAAATTGAAATTAAAGTCAATTAAAATAAAACAGTTCTAGACATTGGAAGGACGTTTAACAACGGGAGCTCCTGGGCAGTCTGCATAGAGCTCATCTTAATACCAGACTTTGTCACTGAATTGCACAGATTGTTCAGTCGAGGATTATATTAATCGAATTGAGCTTCGGACCTATCATTTAATGATCGAAATGACATAACCAAAATTACATGAAGAGAACTAAATGGCGCTACAGTCCGACCTAGACGTGGGTCCTAACCAACAAACCTCTCCAGCCAGCCTGATTACAAGCCATGTCTCTCGCGTTGTGGGCCTCAAGTTGGTTGAGTTCGCCGTACACTTGTTTGTACCACATACCGCGAGGTCGTCCTCTGCTGCGTTGTTTTGTCTTAGCAGCAACATTGAGTTCCATTCGCTCTACATGACCAAGCCATCTTAGTCGTTGTATGCGAACTCTTTTGTCAAAGTCGATGTCCCTGTATAGTTTGTATCATCTTCTCCACTCGCTGATCAAAGATCACTCGCAGAATATTGCCCTCAAAATAGCGAAGGGCATCCTTATCCGATTTTGTCAAAGTCCTTGCCTCTGCTCCATATACCAGTAGTGTCTTCTAAAGATTTAAGGATTTAAAGACTTACCTTAGTAGTTCGAGATTAGGCTTTGTTACTCAGTTACCTTCTTAGCCCATAGAAACATAGACTGCCAAGAGTGATTCGTCGTTTGTACTCCCCACTACTGGGATCATTCGCAGAGGGTAAAGGACAAAGTACTTTACTACCGCACTGACTGCTATTCCAACATGAAGAATATGTTTCACTGTTCCAAAGCTTTTCGATATTTTACATGAATTGTCAGACCACGCTACGAATTGTAAATTCAGCTCTGAATGCTGATGTCTGTAATTTATTTTTTTCAATAACCCAAAAGCGAAAGAACACATCTTCACATAAAAGTCGGTTTGTTGTAAAAACATTGACTTCCGGGAACACACACACACGTGCCTGGTTATAAGATAAAGAACGTTTTTCGAATGATAACATACAAGTTGACTGAAAAAAAATTCCTTTCAAAGGCTTTGCACGTATATTTTAGCATTTGAAATTTCCTTCCAAATATCCTTGCTGACAGAACTTTATTTTCTTTTCGCTGTCAACTAAACAGTGTCGGTATGTCAAAAGTAATCGTATGCAATTCACCTTTTACACTTGTTAGCATGATTCTAAACAATATTTGCTGCACAGGGAAGAAAATTTGAATTTCAAATACATTTTACCAGATCCACAATAGAGAACTTAAAAATTCCTCTCTGTCAGGATAGCAGCCACCCACACAGAGGTAAGGATATTGAAAAGTATTTCGAAATAGACATCAAAGCTATTGCGTAAAAATTTAAGAATTCTTTAATCTTATGTAGGGAGTGTAACTCTATCAGCATTTCTTTAAGATTGAAATATTCCTCCTTCTGCTGCTCATTCCGGAAATTAGCATATAAATATTAAGGACTTATTTACTGGGACGAATTGCAAGGAATATGGTCGCACTTTAATCGGAATGTGCATATTTTCTCATCTGTGAAACGCTCACATACTCTGTGCTTCAAAAGAGATTAGTATATGGAATGTTATCCTCTTAAGATACGACTATAAACGTTCAAGTGAATAAGGATAATCTCAAGTATTGAACGTAAAATGTTCCAACAATTGTCGTGTTCACCACTAGTAGAGTCATGACATCGCCCTGACGTTGTAGTTCCTTTCCATTTGTCCACGACGGGTTACTTACTGTATTTTAAATTCATCATTGGCATATAACACATGTTTCCAACGATATAAACTGTACTCAGACATTTATAGGAAAAAAGGGAATTTGAATTTCATTGGAAATAAAAATCACATCTCATTTTGCGTATGTACACTTGACAGGCGAATGAATATTAGGAATTTTCCAATCCAAGTGCATTTGTGACAGGAATCGTAATGCATAAATTTCATGGTCCTGAAAGGAGACAACCACTCTCGGCATGCAATAAAATGTGTGATAAACAAACCCAAAGTATGAATTGTTAGACGGGTGATTTCGAACACGTACATAGACTAAATGTAGAATTTTGAAAGTTATTTCTCTTTGACTGGTATGATAGTTTAGAATTGTTTGCATTCGAAGTATGTATTGATGTGGTTTTCATTTGAGACCTGTAGCAAAAGTTTTGAGCAATATTTTGAGACAAATTACGTTTTACTTATGGCAACATAGTTCACTTAGAGAGACTTTTTTGTCAATGGATTTTTTAACAGATGAAGCATGAACTATGTTAATTTGTCATAGTGTTTTTGTTTAGTATTGTTTGACATTTCATTATGAAAAGACTTAACCTGGCCAGAGTCTCTTTCAAATATTCAGCGACATTTTGAAAATCAGCGTTTCACCAGGGATGTATTCCATGTAATTTGGGCAACTTATGGTTTACGTAACTGGCCTACCAAAGGCACTATTCTCCATATCATCGAAAAGCTTAAAACCCAATTTTCATTATTAAACAATACGCGACCAAAGAAACCATATCCAGCACGCTGTAATAAAAGGATTGGAACAGCAGTTGAAAGAGTCCACAAGAATGTTACTTTCAATGGCGCCCTTTATCACGCCTAATAGACTACTTGCACTGATCACCAGGACGGGTATACCAGGTATGCTTTGTTATTGCACTTCAAGGGCTATAAAGCAGAGGGACATGACTAAGATAGAGGCCTCTCTTCGCTCGTTCTACTCAGACGCATACTCTAAATAAGGTCTCTTGAAAACCCAGCTGAAATAGCTTTTGATCCGCCACAAAATAAACCACGAACCAATCTACCCTTGACTTTCTCTTTGGCATAATTTGAGCTCATTTACCCTTATTATCCACCTGATCGATTGCTCCTGACCCACGACCACAAATTATTATGCAATTCATAAAATAATTGATAGATACACACATCCGTTGCACGATAAAATATTTTAGGCCATTATCGCAGCACGAGTAATATTTAACAAGTAGCCACCACCCAATATCCAAGTGGCTAATTAGAGCAAACAATTGACACCGGACAGCAATTTGTATCCCTACTCCTTCAGCAAGTGTGTCAGCGCCGCAGCGCCGCTGCGACTATAAAACTCACACCATCCACTAAATGCGTTATATATATTTTAATTTTCATTGCAGTTACACATTCCAGCACGCCAGTGGTTTGCCTAGTCATCGAGGGTGGGACGAATACAATACGTGCAGTCCTCGAATACGTGACAGATACCCCACCGGTTCCGGTTGTGGTATGCGATGGATCCGGTCGTGCAGCCGATTTAATAGCCTTCGTGCATAAGTAAGTCCTTGTACACATAGTCTGTGTCCTTCTTCGTGTTCTGCTGCTGCTGCTAACCTAGGCTACCGCAGGATTATCCCATTGGCAATATCCTGTGACCATTAGGTCTAGTGGTTGTGAATGTAGAATTCAAAATAACCCGCCATCATTGTCATTTGGAATTGACCATTAAAACCAAATGGTGACTTTGATTATGAGTTTCGATTTCCGATGACGGTGGTGGTGGTGGTGGTAGTTGAATAGGAGTAGGATTATGAAGAAAGGATTCAGAACAAAGACAAACAAACAAACAAACAAGAAAACTTTCCTTGTTATCCTTGTATTTATACATTTGCCTTCTAGATACGCCTCAGATGGAGAGGAACAGCCTGTTTTGGAATCAATGAGGGAGTATTTGATTGGAACGATTCAGAAAACTTTCGAAGTTGGCATTGAGCAGGCGGAGAAACTTTATCATGAACTTTTGCAGTGTACACGCAATAAGAATCTGGTAAGTATACATACAAGGGGATATCTATATTTGCAGATCTTCGTTCTATCTGTCTGTCTGTCTGTCTGCCTGTCTCTTGAGTGAGACGTCCTGCTATCGGAGGTATTTATCTTTAATTTTATTGGTATTGGCTTCATTTGATTTTCTGTATTCTTGTCTCGGGCATCTGTAAGAGGACGTGGGAATCTAAATATTCCCAGGTGAAGGTGGGCTTTGGGGAGGTCTTTGGAGTTCACATTGAATAGGGGAGCAGAAACGCGTAAAGTTAATGAGACGTAAATGTTATTTGATCGACGTGGCGGTGGTGGATGAGGGAGATGCCGCTTCGTTTTGGAATTCTAAGCACTGGCTTTTGTCCCGAAGGGATGGAGAGTAGCACTGAAATTCCTTGCAAATTTAATGCTAGATTAATTTTATTTTATTTATTTTTTTATTACGTGCTTGTGATTATTTTATTTGATTACTTTGTGAAATTTTCTAATTTAATTCCCATTGGCGTGATTAAATGGGTGTCTGGTGCTTGTGGCAGGTTTTCTTTTATTTCGATGAGGTGGGTCCTGCGTGCGGTCCTTTGTAAATGGTAATTGAAAGATTATGTCTGTTCTTTCAGGTATAACGTGGAAATGGTGGAAAAGAATTTTGTAGAAAAGAAAGGTCAACAAGAAAGCTTTCGAGTAGCAAAAGATGCAAATGGAAATAAATACTGGGACTTCTTGGTCTTGGCCTTCTATCTGCTGGCTATTTGAAGGGCCGAGCGATAGGTACTAACTCACGGGGCTGGTCAGCATTTTGTACTTTCTAATTGCCGCTTCGGGTATTCTTTGTGTAGCGACGCGTTGCAACTATTTTCCTCAGCATTGTTTGGTTGGATAACTATGTTTACTTACTGTTCATCAGCTTCTTCGTTACTATCTTTGAAGCTAGAATCAGATTCGCTTCGTTAGGGGACTAAAGAATTTTTCTTTCCATTTAGCTGCCAGGGCTACTTGTCTGAATAAAATCACCTGGTGGTGAATCACATTGCATGCCTTGAATGCACATCAGTTCACCCTCAAGTCCAACTTCGGACGTACTGTCAAGTACAGAGATTCTTTCATTAGCCGAACAACACGTATGTGGAATGAACTTCCAGGCTCTGTGTTTCCTCACCGTTATGGCCTTCAAGCATTTAAAGCCAACGTGCACAGGAACCTCCTCTGTTCCTCTTCTCCCTTTTCCTAAACGCCCTCGCCCTGAATCATCAGTATAAGGGTATTCATATCCCCTTTGGTGCGCGCAAATTATAAAAAAAAAAAAAAAAAATTGCAGCACGAACTGGACGATGGAACGGAGCAGTCGTACCTTGGCTTTTGTTTTGTCGAATCGAGTTGATGTTCCACCATCCGGGGTGAAAGGTTTTCTATTTTAAAATTAAAAAAAAAAAACAAAGTGTAAGTGAGATATCATGTCAAATTTTATTTATTTATTAAAGCCCATTTTTTTGGGCATTGTCTATGGCCACTAACTTTGAGGTCCTGGGTCAGTTGAATCCTGTACGGGTGTAGGCCAAAGTCATGATGCAAAATTCGCCAAGTTGAGGTCTGCGATACGCCGAGTTCTTGTGCGTGGCGCGAAATTGACTGCTTCGGATTTTCCTGCACACTCTCGTGGACAGCGGCGATACTTTCGGCAGATTGAAATGGTTGAAATGTAATTCGTACAAAAGACCCACTTTCATTAAACAAATTTAAGACAGAATTAATAAATGACAGCCAATTCGAGTTATGTAGCTACAACAATATGACCATAATCACCTGTCAAAAGTTCGGAAATCCAAAGAACCGATGAATCAACCAAGCCATTCGGTGAGTGTCCTTTCAAAGCAATGGTCTTTGGACGGTGCGCTGTTGATTATGTTGCTCTTTATGACAAGGCAAGGCAAAAGTCAACATATTTTACAGCGCTGTTCCTTTGTCATGTCTCCACATAGCATGTTTGAGCAGTTGTCATAGACAAACTAAACTAGACAGTCAACTCGAACTTCCCCTGCCCCCTTAGTGCTGCAAATAGGAGGAGCCTCATTACCATGTTTGTGAATAAATGTAAATTAGCGTGTGACCAAGACCTGACTAATATTTTGTTGGGCTATCTCTTTCATTCCTTTTAAGCAAAATATGTTTTTCCGGTTGTTATTCCATTATTCTCTTCTCTCTCTCACTACCGAATCTCCTATGAGTTCACCATTATTGTATCCCCAAATTAAACATCAAGTATGTAACCAGGAAACGTCGAAACAATAATAAGCCACCACATTGTAGGTCTTATAATTGACATCAAACAAAACCAATTGTCAGCATTACTTACACAAACTCTTTATCTCGTTACACCAATTTCCACGACATAAACACAGCAACAAACTCAGCCTATTGCCCGGCCAAATACATTTATCGTTCGCCTAATGTCCCAACAAAAATCACTTTTGTCCTAATTCGCGTGAACGAAAAAGTAATTGCCACTAATGTAACAATCTTTACGAGCCTATCCAAGCCATCTTGTCCAAAATCTTACATTCTCTTTCAGCCAAAACCACAAAAACGCCCCTGCGCCCACTATCATTGCTTAGATTAACATTTTCTCTAACAATTAAGGAAATTACTTTACGACCAGCATAGCACCTAGATAAAAACCAACAAAAAAAAATGTATGGCATTAAATTTTCAGATAACTGTTTTTCGAATCCAAGAGAAACCGGAAGGCGAAGCCCAAGAACTGGATCAAACCATCCTCACGGCCCTTTTCAAATCGCAACACCTCAGTCCGCCCGAACAATTAAGTTTAGCTCTGACATGGAATCGTGTAGATATAGCACGTAGCGAGATATTTGTCTATGGCCAAGAATGGCCAATGGGTAAGTCCTTTTTCGCTTTGTTTCCTCCTTTTTTTGTTGGACGTCCTACTACATGGCAGGTGCACTGGATGAGGCAATGATGCAGGCACTAGAACATGACCGAATCGATTTTGTAAAACTACTCCTGGAGAATGGTGTATCCATGAAAAAATTCCTGACAATACCGCGATTGGAGGAGTTGTACAATACCAAGCATGGTCCGGCAAACACGTTAGGGTAAGTACTTGTGCTTGTGCCGATCTAACCAGGTGTTTGTGATTTGTTATACTATATTTGTATCTCTCCTTAGGTATATCCTTCGAGATGTACGGCCACATATACCGAAAGGATACGTATACACACTGCACGATATAGGATTAGTTATTAACAAATTAATGGGTGGTGCATATAGGTAAGGACTCGACTCTTTTAAATGTATCTCTCTCAAATATTTTAGATAAACTACCACAAATACGTATAAAATCTGTGGGCTGTTTCTTCCTTAGCTGAAATTATCTTTGAAAATATAAATGAGGATTAATAGCTACCGCCAGGACTAAAAAGATTAATAGGCACTTAGTGGCAGGCTTACAAATTGCTCCTCATTTGTGTAGTGGTAGCGATTTATTGTCACTGAGACTGAGATTTGTGGTGTGCGGCTGAGTACATGAAAATAATCTTTAAGTACACATAAGAGCCACCAGCAAACATGATTGATTGAATTTCTCATATTTTCCTCGCTCAGTGTAGACACCAGATCAGTCAATAAATCAGGCATTTGTTGCGGATACATGACCAAGCACTCAATAAAAATTAGGTTTTTTCTTGGAAACGAAACACAAAGTGTATGTGAGTTTTATATTTGTGCGGCATAAGGCATTGAATGGACGTTTGATTTGGTCTCAATGGGTGGGTGGGTAATGAGTGATGGTCTAGTAGATGTTGGATGAAATTTGAGTCCTTGCAAGAGGGAAATTTATTTAATTAACTTTCAATACAGTGCCTTAGGAGTGCTTGTCTTTGGTTATTAAAGAACTTGTAATTGATTTAAAATGAGTGGTGGTGTTCAAATTGAATGGGAAAGAGATCTTGTGCTGCGGAATAGACATTCTTTTGCAAATTTTGAAGGAAGGGCAAATGAACAGATGATTAAGACAATTAGTTTAATCCTTAATAACAACTTTCGGTATTAACATACTTGACGAGGCCATCACCGTCAATGGCGAGCGCTATGGGTCGATCATAATCAATTTCTTTTGGACAGCGCACTGGCACCCCTACTCGGAATGCTATCGTACCTATTTATGTGAATACACAATTTGGATACTGTACCCATAATGACTTTTTGCTTAGTTTCGTCAAGTTTTCGTTCACTTTTGACTCCATACGTGAAGAGCAGTTTCATCATGTGAGAGCCAGACAAATAGTACTTTTAACCGAAAATGTGAAATGCAATGTTATAGGACGTTTTGAATCTAGTCTATGTATACAATTTAAAGAAAATCCTTGAAACCGTTTTCGAGATAACTGACAATTTGTTAAGTTTGCTATAAGTAAAGATAACGTTGTTTGCTCTTGCCGAAAACATGGTACGCCATTTTATAGTATTCCATAGGTTAGGTTAGGTTAGCGTGGCAGCTAGCGCCCAGATACAGATGGGTACCAGCTCACTTAGGCCTAAAGGGTCCACCGGATCTACTAAAAAACACATGCTTCTTAAGCGCATTTCAGACAGTTTCAATAAAACTTGTCCAAAGGTTTTTGGTCAGAATTTGTCACTCTTTTTCACCCTTAAGCCTGAATCACATTGCCACTTCTGCCGACCAACTATAGATTTGATCCTTTAAGACTTGCTTTTCTTTCTCGCTTGCCAAACCTAATTTCATTTAATCAGAAAAAAATACATTAACCATTGTTCCTATTTTGTACCACAAAGAGACAAGGATATAAAGTTACACCAGTTCAGAGCAAAATGCCATAGCTCAAGAAATTAAATTAAAAAAAAGTTACGTATACGCCTCAGCTCTCTAAGAAAATACTTCGTTCTTCCAGGAAGAGAAAAAGGAAATATAACTCCGGGTCAAAACAACAAAAATTCTCCAACAGTCTAAGAACTGCAAAGCGAACACCATTTTCTTGGAGATCTCCGCCGGAAATGTTTCACTCTTTTGACATAGTTACGAAATAAGTCGTATTACTTTCCTGTCACGTCACAGCCACTCACACACTATGTTACAAGGATTTTTCTTTCTTTTTTTTTTCTGAAATTATAAGTTAAAAACTTTACAAATGAAAGAGAACTTGCTCTTTCGTCCCTGCAAGCGAACTTAGCTGAGTCAGATATATCCGCAACGTTTTAGCTTATGTTTCAAAAACAAAAAATTTATGCATTGTCACTTCGAAGGAAGTTTTCTTTTTTCTCGAAAAAAAATAAAAGGGATTACCACCCCAGACAGCTTGCAATGCAGTGTACGCCATGTTAAACAAGTTAATTACATTTTCTAGTGCTCATGCTAGAGTGCCGTCTGCATAGCTTGAAACTTTAAGTAGCATAGTAATTATTTCATTAATATTCATAGGTGACAATGACACGTCCTTTCACCCACTAAAAATTAGTTTTAAATTCATGAAGCTGTGCGGACAAATCATGGACATTCAAACGAATTGCTCGGCTCAAACGCAATTAATTAAAAAGTGTGTGTTCCCTCGGCTCCTTGCAGAGTGTATCGCGTCCTGTAGTCGACCACAACTGAATATATATTGGGGGATAAATTCAATTAGACAAAAGTCGACTTTATTTCGGGTCATTAATGAAAGGCTTAACTGTTGGTTGTGGCGTAAAGGCCTACGAACAAAAACAGAAAAAAACAAAAAAAGGACTCCCTCATTATCATAATCACCCGAACGCATTTAACGACGGCATCCAAGGGGTGTTATGGCATTTTACTTCGTCTCCTTGTGAGTATCTGGCTCATGGATCTTAGGATAAAAATAGACTGGCACGATATTATTTTCATTCACCATTTAGTCTAGTGAGGCAGGACGGGAAAAAATAACCCCATATGGGCTTAGGGGTTGATTTTACCCCCCCAATTCGTATAGCTTCATGCAATTATAATTTTTTTGTTCACTGCATATTATAGTCTTTTGTTGATGAGGAACATTAACGAACAAAAGGACATAATAGTTGTAGTTGCACTGATATTTGTGGGTTTTGATGGGTCTAATCAATGGAGTTCACCAAACCATTGGGACGAATTGTGTTTTAAGGTCGTTGATGGAAAGTTATGCTAATTTTATGGTATAGTTTACTTATGCAAAATAAACTTTGTAATCCTCTAAAGTGTTTGTGATTCCAAGGATTAGAAGTAGTACGGTCGTCGTGGGAGCAAAAGAAGCGGTGTGTTTAAGATTCAAAATTGATGATGAGCTTGGGTATAGGAACCCCAGACCTTGTGGAATGCAAATTTGTTTTGGAATACATTTTGCGATGTACAAGGAACCGCGCGGAAAGGATATTTACGTGGGATTCAGTTAACAGACTGAAATAACTTGTAATATGGTAATTTTTATTGGATGTGTCCTTTTTTTGGGTGAAGTTTCTAGTTTTAGGTTTTAGTGTGGTAGGTTGAGATTTTTTTCTTTTGGGTAGTCGAAGACATGTTTTAGCAATTGAACTACATGCAAGGACTAAGGGCTTAACCTTGTTGGCACTGTCTGCCGTCTGCCTGAAGTAATGGCGTTCTATTTATGGTATCCGCGGCGAAGGATGTAAGAAGTTTACACTGTGTAAAGTAGTTCGGGACAAGATTTGAAGCAAAAAATAAAAGCTGAATAAACAGTACATCTTCTTCAAACAAAATGTACATGCATATAAATGTATTCGTTTTGAGGACGATGTGCTTACAAACAAAATTGGGATCACTGGAGGAGTGGGTGCTTTTAAGCATCTATTACTCTCATACGTGTTGATATAACCTTAAGGGATTTGGATAAGTACAAAGCATATGTAGGCATGGGCGAATGCATCGAAAATTTATGGAGACATCTACTTACTTAAGCCTTGTATCTCCTTGTGGCTTTTAAGCCTCTAAATTCATTGCATCGCATCGCTGTCTATGGATCTTTTCGGAAGTGTAAGTTATATTACTAAGTAATTTTAGTTGTTGTTTCCTGATCCGATGTTTGATAGGAGCGTTTGGTTTGAGAACATTTAGGACTACTGTCCTTTTACCCTATTCAATGCTTGTAAGGCTCGCTCTTGGTACTCTACTAGTCCAGTTCCTTTACAGAGCATGTCCGGCATTGCCAAGCCAAGCCAAGTGTTCGGACCTGCAGTCCGTCCTTAGCTGGTTGTTGTCTCATTTTCTTCCCCAGACGAACCATCTCATTTGTGTTTTGATTCCTACTGTGAGGCTAGAAGTGTATGCATAGAAACCCCTCTTTACCCAGGTACGAAAATCCTTTACTTGTTGTCATTACTTGTCGGAGACATTGTGTCACCTTGCGATTGCTGGCCCCGTTAAGTAGTTTGCAATCAAACCTGTCTAAGTGGTAAAGAAAGTATTTTATCACAACCTTAATTGTTGCGCTTAAATCAGGATTTTCATCTCAATCCCTATACATCCTTGCTGCTTGACAACTCTATAAGAAATTCCCTAATCAAGAGATAATTATCGACCCAATTCCGGTACCACCATCAATTCATAAAACGAAAACTATAGATACCACGTTAATAAGGACTGCCGAATAACAGCCTATAATGTATGTGTAAGCGTAAAGCAATTTGCAGGACACCAAACATTTTACGACCCAAAATAAGCGCAAAAACATTGTACGCTTCCACTTAAACGCTTTTATTTCGTAATTTAATGAATTGTCTACTGGCACAATAAATACAGATAATGAACTTCATTCCAGGACGCGTTGATCTGTTCATAAGAATTTGTGCGACGAATTACAATTCTCCTCTGGGAGCGTTCATAAGAAATAATATTTAGTCGCATCAATGATTTTTGCTTAGCAATCGTCCTTTTCTTTTAATTTTTCTTTCATACACTGGTCCTTACTATGGAGTTTTCTATATGTGTGTTTTATTTAAGGATAAAAAATTTCGTAGAAATAACATTAGGATTAGGCTTATGACTTTCGCCATTGACTTACCGATAAGGGACACAAAATGATGTCCTTTTTAGGGGCGAAAAAAAAGAAGAAAACAAAAGAGTGAGCTTGTACTCAGACAGAAAGATAATTAAACTCTCTGACCTCGTCCTTGGTTTGGACACACAAATAAAGTTTATGTACTCGAGTACTAACAATGAAAAAACTCTCAAACTGTGAATCCATCACAACGCGTTAACGCAACGATTGTTTGGTACAACTTTCGCCACCAACTCTACCACACATTCAAGTTAAACTAACTTGTGTTCTATTTGAACTGATGCAGAGCCATGAAACCGATTGCTGATCCTTGTGTTGACTAACATTTGTGTTGACAGTTCCTGTCCCAGCGAATTTAAGGTTTTGGTTATAACAAATTGTTTACCACCAAGCAGTCAGGATGACAGTTTGTGGTTGAAGATGTGGTCTCGCTATTGATTGCGACCGACCGACCCAGAGAGTGTGGTCCAATTGAGATGATAAATACGTCCAATTATCATGAAGTGGTTGCTTACTCTGGCTACGTTCGTCCTCATATCATCTGGTAGTTATAGGTGTTTGACGAGTTGTGGTTATTTAATTGGGCCCTCGAAGGAAGTGTTTACACTAGACAGGGATGTTAAATTGACTTAGCCGCATACATGCGTTAAAAATGAATTCAAAAGGTTCATAGGGGTGACAGTTGAATAAAATTAAATTGTTTAACAGAATACTACACATTCTTTATTAGATTTGCTTAAGGACTTTTTATCGGCCAATCTGACGTCTAAATGAGATTTTACTCTCTCTAAAGCACTCTGAGGCGGTGTTTTGGATCGTTATCTTTTTGTGAAAGCCAGTTATCATGGACCGGTCTATAGGTTGGGTTAGCAAGCTACATGGGTACCTTCTGATAACAACAAAGTTATTGCTCACTTAGGCCAACAGTTCGGGTCCATCGTATCCAGTCATTTAACCGTGAAAAAGCTGTTAAAAAACCCATATAGTGATATGAATCTGAGGACGTCCATCAGCCTAAGTCCCCCAGCTCTAAGAAGAAGAAGTAACTTGGGCAGGCTGATCGCACAACAAATGATGACCGAGTTGAAAATCTTCTTAGTCCATACAGGTCTTATCAGAGAGCTTGATCTCTTCTTCCTGAAGGCCAACTAAAGTGCAGTGGTTGTGACTCATTGCTCTCTAGACGAATCCAGCGCCTGTTTGCTCGATCGGGCTTCATATACAATAGAATGGAGGACATTCTCTTCATATGCCCTGGTACCTAGCTCGGGGTAGCCGCTCTCAATATTTCGTTGAGTTTGCAGGCTCTCACAAGCCTCACAGCATAGCCCAGAGTCTTGATGGCTGCTTGGCTGGCTATCATATAGATACAGTGACTTTCGTATCTACGCCACGTGCAGGGAAATTTGAACTTTTTTTTTTCAAGCGATTGTCCCGAATTTAAGTAAAATAAATTCTTGCTAAAACCCAGCGAGTTTTTGAAACCCTCCTTAATAGTCAAAGCAATATATCTTGAGCTAAACGCCTCAACTCGACCCTCATTATCCTAATAAGGAAGTTCTTTCGAATGCAAATTTCACTTCTAAGAGCTAATCAGCATTATCCTTAATTGACCGAAAATTAGTTAACACTGTCTCTTTTTTTTTCTGTCCAAGGATTTCCTCTTAGATAAATCAATTAAGCTTCTCTCCTTGGGATTCAAGGGGAGAAAAGGTTTTATGACTTTTTGTTTTTTATTTAACAAAAGTCTAGACTGTAATCAAAGGTCAACGTTTAAATTTTATTTTATTTGTTAATCTGTATTCCTAAGGACTTTTAATGGGATCATAATCTTTAAGAGTTTAGACATCTGGTTTAATAAAGAAAATTTACACTTAGTCGTGTGAAATGAATATTAAATTATTCAACTGCATGATTTGACGTACAGTTGATGGGCGGCGATTAGTTTTAATTTCATCGGGAGCAAGGAAAAAAAAATAATGCGCTAAACCGTTTTACTTGACGATAAATCAGTCTGTGTATTCTTAATGAAATTATGTGTATCTGAGGGGATAAAAACGCTTACACATTCATTTCTTTTGATGGGATGTTATTAAGCTATGCACTGGTGTTGCTTGTGCTCCTTTTTTTGTGGTATTTAAGGGAAGATTGCTGCGAAATGTGATTAATGGAGGTACTTTTACGTATTATCTTTTATTAGAATAATTTGTCAAATAAATTTGGATTATGAATATGAGGCGAAGCTAGAATGAACTATGCGTTGCTACTTAAAAATATTTATAAAAAGTGGGTCTGCATGGTTTCTCTCAATTAGGTATGTGAACTTGTTTTGCGTATATGAAAGGTGACCGGATAGTAATGAGACTTTTTCAAAATGTTATGTTTCGGCAGCTGTCAAAGTTACCATTGACATTTAGGTGTCAAAATATTCAGTATTATTTGCCATTTAGCAATAATTTTCTGCAATCATAAATACAATCATTTGGATTGCTCTGCATTCATTGAAGTCACCTTAATTCACTGCATTCACTTGAAGTTTATGGAGTTTTTTAAGCCGCATTCCATATCACCATATCCCTTTGTCCAATTACTCATGTGCTCCAAGTACTAGCATATACACAGTACTTTAGTCCTCTTGTCTCTTGGTACTTTAAACGTTCTGTGGTGACCCCTCTACTGAGTAGAGTTCTAATGGGAAACCTTACCTGCAGCATTCCCAGAGAAATTCTCTATTCCCTTCTATTAGCTTTGACCTTTATCCGTACCTAATCCTCCTTTCGTCGTTTCAAATGGAACACTCCAGTCGACTACCCTTTGAGACATAAAATAGCTCTGCTTTCCAAGTGGGTGGATTAAGCTGTCCGAAAGTTTTTTTTTTCTACAAAGCCTTCTGTGATTATTTGGCTTTGACCTTTCAGAAATTGAATCTATTGTCCTTAGAAATTTCATAAGGATAACACAAATGGAGAGAAGGCAATTTGGCCACCTTAAACTCATAATCGTTAACGCTGAATGTGCTTCTTTTTAAAACCGAATAATAAATCCCCTAAATAGCCGCTTCATTCGGAAGCAAGTTCAAGTCCTGAATTGTGTGGTATTTTTCATAAAAGTCGAATCTGTTGCTCTTGGCATTGTTCCTCTGTATTTTAATGAGTCGTTAACGTTTCACGGTCGATTTTGATTGCTTAAATTGAATGTAAATGGGATTTTCCTCGTGCAGCCACGTGTCCACAATATGATTGCGCTATTAAGTAGAAATTTCCTTAATTCCTTTTTTTTTGCTTTTATATTTCTGCAGGTCCTATTATACGCGTCGAAAATTCCGGCCAATTTATGCTAAAGTGATGAATAGCTATGCAAATGCGCACAGAAAATCATCCACGTACCAACGATATGCGGGTGCCAACAGCTTGAGTCTGGTCACCGGACTCCTGCCTTTTACATCGGAAATGGCGCTTTTCGAATTTCCCTTCAATGAATTGCTGGTAAGTTCTTCGGTAAATACAGGACATTAAAGGACTCTGCAAGCAAATGGGTCTTCATTTGGGTTTTATTTTTGATTAAATGTTGCTGTGTGTATGTGTTTTGCTTTTTTGAATAGATTTGGGCTGTCCTTACAAAACGACAGCAAATGTCATTGCTAATGTGGACCCATGGCGAGGAGGCTTTAGCCAAATCACTAGTCGCGTGTAAGTTGTACAAAGCAATGGCCCATGAAGCCGCCGAGGACGATTTGGATACGGAGATTTACGATGAACTGAGAGCCTATGCGAAGGAATTCGAAAGCAAGGGTAAGTCCATGAATGTGTTTTTTCTTTTGTTTCGTTTGTTTTTTATTTCATTATTTTTTTTTTTGTTTCTTATACGTGTGTAGGTATTAAGTTATTAGATTTTAGCTATCGGCAAGATGCTGAAAAAGCTCAACGATTACTCACATGCGAATTGCATTCATGGTCAAATCAAAGTTGTTTGTCATTAGCTGTGGCAGCTAATCATCGAGCTCTTTTGGCGCATCCTTGTAGTCAAGTTATTTTAGCTGATTTGTGGATGGGTGGCTTAAGGACAAGAAAAAATACAAATTTAAAGGTAAGCCTAAATGTGTGTGTGGGATGGTGGAAAACGCGCGATTAACAATGGAACTTCTTCTTGGAGTTTTCTTCATTTGGAATTCATTTGACAGTTGATTATGCGTTCGATTTGAAGAAAGTTTTTGTCTGAGGAGAAGTTTCAATTCGATTAAGATTTTGTTTTTTCTTCTTTTTTTTTTTGAGTTTAACGAGTAAAAGTACTGTTTAAGGAAAGGTATCATACTATGGTTTTGATTAGAGGAGAAAGTTTAAAGTGAATTAATTAGTGTTCATGGCGTGATTACAAATGAGCCCAAGGGTATGCAGCAAAAGTTTCGTAACCCAAGTCGCAAACATGTCCATTCAATTTTGACAGAAGTGAAATCAGCTTCTTAAATACAGGGTGTACCTTCTTTTATGTCTGTATGTAAACATTGAATAATTTCACCTTGCCACACTGCATTATTTTGTAGAAGGTCTGGACGTGTGCTTTTAAAAAATGGCGATAGTGACTTGCCACCTAGTTCTGCGGATGTGCCCCGCTGTACTTCTTTTTGGAGATTATTTGAAAAATAATTATTTTTGGGCCAAAAACGTGGTACGCCATTTTATTAGACTTTACAAGACTATCATAAATATAAAATTTAAACAAAATCGTTAGAGCCGTTTTTGAGCAAATTGGCTAAAACCGCTTGACCGTAAGAAAAGTACAGTTCTTATCACTTTTAGCCAAAAATTTGGAACGCCATCTATTAGCATTAGCACAGTTTTATACACACTAAGAAATTTAATGAAATCGGTTGGCCCGTTTTTTAACAAACCAGCTTTTAACCAAATTGGCCTTAAGTGCCGTTATAACAAATTTTGGCCAAAATGTTGTAAGCCATTTTATAACATGTATCTATACTCGATTCAGCATAAATTTTGAACAAAATCGGTAAGGCCGTTTTCCAGCAAATCAGATTTTTACCAATTTGGCTATAAGTAAAGTACCCATATTAACGCTTTTGGCCAAAAGTGTGGTACTTCATCTTATAGAACATTACCAAACTAGCCGAAATATGAAATTAAAAAAAAATCATAGGAACCGTTTTCCAGCAAATCAGCTTTTTGTTAAATTGGCCTTAAGTAAAGTACCGTTAATATTAGAGCTAGTACAAAAATTTCAATTTCGCTTCTAGGGGTTTGATAAAAATCCGTATACCCGTTTAGGCTGTAGCCTCGCTGACAGACAGACAGAATTTTCAGAAAGGTAATATCAGAATTTATCAAAATCCCGAGATTGAAAATTTTCGCGAGTCCAAAACTTGCCCTATACTATGTATCGGTGCAAGTAAAAATTTTCAATGATGAATATGTTTAAAAAGGCTGATGATTGACAATTGAATTTACAAAGGTTGTTCAAAGACAGTAATCGTAAAAAGTTTGGCAAAGATTAAAATTTAAAAAAAAATAAAAAACATATATACGTAGGTACGGGTATATTGATATTTATCCTTCTAAAATATGTACCAAAGTTGATATAGATTTCCCAAAAAAAAACTTACACTCATTTGAACTTTTTCTTCTTCTTACCTGGTGATATCTGCATGTCCTACAGTGTACACTTAACCTATTCTATTTTAAACAGCATTTTTACCTTCTTAAATGTATAAAACTCTTTTATCTACTTAGGTTATACTAGGTCTGTTGATTCCTCTTTACATAAAACGGCTAGATTTCAAGTCCAAGGAAGAACTGCAACAGATGCCCCAAACCGAGGAAGAGCATTTAGAGAATCAAAATTTAGACTATGATGATTCCGATAGATCCCATCCAGATGCTGAGGTAAGTTATATACCCAAAAAAATTATTCTCTTTATGTAAATAAATAAAAAAAAAATAAAAAATAAAACCTAAATTATCTTTAAAATATAATTCGCTAAAAACCAGAAAAAAATATATAAATTTTGCCCCGTAAACGTTGTCTATTTACTTAATTTTCTTTTTATAATTTTTCTTAAGATTGTAATAGATTTTTTTAACAGTTATACAAAAAAACAATGAATATAAAAATCTAAACAAATTTTTCTATAGAACGCTCTCACTAAAGCGAAAAGATCAATTTCACTTAAATATAGGATGGGGAATAACTCGGCCCAGGTAGTAGACGATGTAAATATTTCAAAAAAAAATACAAAGAATACAATAGTTATATCTGCATAAAGTATCTTATACTAACTCGTATGTGTAATTCTCTACTTGTATGTCTGTGTGTGTTTTTTTATTAGTTTAACTGTGATGATGTTAAGTATAAACTAAATATTGTGGTGTGATGTATATTTTGCATTGAATTGTACTCGTATATTTATTTCAAAAAAACAAAAAAAAACCTAACTAACAGGTATCCTTGTGTATACTTGTTGGTTGTTGTTGTACTCTTATATTTATTTACTCGTAGTAAATGTTGTAAATAAACTTTGTTAAAAGGACGATGAAAATACATTTCACTTCAACGTAAAGTGGGTGGTAAAATGTGAAAAGGATATTCTTAATGGAGAAGGATATATTGTTTCTGAGTGTTTGGTTGGTAAAGTTTTTCCTGGTAGACCAACACATGGGACAGGCAAAGTAAATAAAGTACTTTAGCTGATTGGACTTGTTTCGGAGAACTGTGTTAATTTATTTAACTGGAGTAATGCCAGAAGGCAGTTTCTGACATATACCATGATGTTTTCGTTGAATTTGAGTGCCGATTGGAGCTTGAACGAATTACTTTTAACACTATCGTTGGAGATATGTACCTCTCTATCCTGAAACTTGTCACATTAGGCACAGCTAGTCTGTCAGTGAACTAAGAAAATTTTTAATTTATTCGTTTTTATTTGGCAACTTATCTTCCGTTTATTTTCATGTTATACTCTTGGTCATTTCGTGAAAATCAAACCTTTGATCCTGTATAGCTTCTTTTTGATTTCACTTATTTATTGAAGAACCCTAAACTACATAAAATGTTTAAAATAACAGCGCAAGGCAATCATATAACACTCTTTTAAGAGGTACTATATTAGGTTAGGTTGGAGTGGTTTCAAATCACTTGCGTTAAACTTCTTGAATGCAGGCATACTTAGTCCTTTGCTAAGGCCACTACTCCAGGGGAGACTAGAGAATAGAGTTAAATCACTGAGACAATTGAAAACTACCAATTTTACACTAAGAGAGTTTACAAACGGATAAAGAAGGACACACAAAACGGAGAGGCTAAACTGACAACCTCTGAGTTTAGCAGGAGAACCATTCAGAACTTTTAAGAAAGCGAAGCAGATGTCTGTTAGGCACACCTATCTGACCATCAAAGTCGTCAAAGAAGTATGTCCTGAAGAGGAGGTTTATCTCTGAAGATGAGAGACGGTTTGCTCTTCCTCCTCGTTTCTGCAGCTTCCGCAAAAATAGTTTGAAATGAAGCCCAGACGTGTCGCATAAGGACACTGATAATAATTATCAAATCCAGACGACTTTTAGCCAACAGTTTGTTATAGCGTTTCCGGTTCAGAGTAAGCCATAGTTCTCTGGAGATTTTCAACAATTTACTGTTCCTTCAGGGATCGTTGGCCCTCTTAAGTAGTTTTTCCATGTAGCTAGCGGCATACCAACCCCAATTTTATTAGGCTCGATTGATCTTATCCGTATTGCAGTTCCCTAGAATGTCCCTTTCGCCTGGCAGATATGAATATTCTTTAAAAGAGTTGAACGGCAGTCTAGTACAACCTTTGATATGGTTGCGGAAGATTTCAAGAATTTGATGGTTGCTTGACTTTTCGTAAGGATCCTAATATCCCTTTCAAATAATGCATTACTCTGTAGCTTCTTTATTTGCTATTATCTGTTTTTCCGCCTGAAATACACTGGAGAATGGAGGCGGAAGAAAATGATTAGGTTAAGCTCAGAGGAGGTAAACGAACTAAATACACACAACTTTTTCTGAAAGAGGATCCCAACAATATAGTTTTCTATAATCGATTACCTACTTCAAAACTAAAGCAGTCTTTGTCGAATCATTCTACTTAGTTTTCTCCTTCAGTTCTTTTTAGTTCTTAGCTCTATTATAGCTCAGAACGTATTTTTATTTGTCCCCCACTTTAAATCAGAGAATCTTCAGTTTCAATGGATTTTTTCCTCCATTCGGTTTGTTCTACAATTTCCTATTTCATTCAACCAAATTGTGAGTTAAGTGGTGGAAAAAAAAAAATTGATTTGCGTTTCATGGTGGCTGCGGATATGAGTTTAAAGAGGCACACAAGTATGGTTCTTGGCGATTACTATTTCCGTTTTATTAATTTTCTTTACTTCTAGTTTTCAGGATGGAATACGTAATGAAATTCGAGTACCCGGTGGGGGACTCATATTTTTAATTTCTGTCCAAGTGGCTTAGTTTAGAGTGGCCTATTATTATAGGTTACAATAGACACTACATAGTAGCCCTAGGGCTATATGCATGCCCGATTCGCAAACCTGAGTAATCGCTGTCAGAAATACGCTTAGGTACTACGCACTTCAACTACTCTATCCGTTAGACTGCCTTTGGGCATTACTTCGCGGCGTAGTGAAGCAGCTGTTCATCTGAGACCTTTGCAGCTGCTTTTCTTAACTTTCCTATTCTCCATAGCTAATTTTGTACAATTGGTTGCGATTATAACGTCATTGGCAACGCAGCGTGATTGTTCACAATAAAGGCCCTTAAACCGATCCCTGTGGAACTACGGCAGTAACATTTTAGTATTTCACACCTTTGTCTGAACTTTATTTCAATTTCGTTGTGTTGAAATAGTTCGTCGACGTACGTAGCAAGTAAGTTATATGGTGTATCCATCCTGGCGATTGATATCCTATTCCTTGACCAGTTCGCCGAATTAGATGTTGATTGAGTTATGCATCCGTCAGAGACGCTGCATATGCACCAACAGTTTTGGTCGATTCACCCGGACAGTGATATGAATCTCAAAAGTTCTATCTGCTCAATGTTGCATAATTTTTCCAGAAGACCAGCCTTATTTTTTTGACAGATGTGCAGGAAAGTGATACAGCAGATGTCGAACAGATTCAATTTTTGCTCGTCCCTGCGGCCTCTGCAATAGTCTTTATGCAGTATTCGATGTACGAATGAACATCAATTCAATAGAACTGTGTCCAGAAATTATGGCGGAGAGGACACGATTATTATGATGACTAAGTTTCTTTAGAGAAGCAGTAAGTGGTACCTTCGTTTTTTGTTCCCTTTTTAGATATTTTCAATTGAATCAAAACTGAAGGACTTTAATAATAAAACTCTCTTCCCTTTTTGTGTTCAAAAAGTTCATGCTACTTCTTTGATGTATATCTTTATGAGCTGTCCTATTATAGACTTCCATCTACTTTTGAAAATCAACAAATGACCAGCTACATAATCTATTCATGTACCTTTTCCAACAAATTAATCTGAGAATTCTTTACCTTCCTATTATCTGATTCTGAGTCTGCTTATTCATGCCATTTTTCTGACTGATTGACGGTAATCCCAGACTGGGATTTCGCATAAGAGCCAAGGGACATCCATCCCCCTCAATAGATGGGCCCATCTACATTCATTCTTATACATAATTCAATTGTCCGTTAGCTTAGATACTGGTATGAATTTCTGCTGAAAAACAACCTTGAATTTATTGAAACTTTCCATTATGCTCATACATACGAGTATCTATCAACGACCTTATATGGACAGCCAACCACTCGACGCATAAATCCATGTCTAACGAGATATATTTGGCCCCTTCTGCCATCAGGCAGATGTGTTCCACTTCAATTGAAATAGGTTCCCTTTTTTTTTTTGGGCATTGCACACTCACATATCAGCAAAAATTGTTTGGCCAAAATAATGAATTCTTGGATTTGCAAAGGACTCTCCTCGTTCGTTTGTTTGTTCATCTATTCAACCCCTCCTGCGTTATTCTTTTGAAAGTGAAATCATTGTTAGGAAGGAATTCAATTCTAATTTGTGCCCTGGCAACATGTCGTACGAAAACGAAAAAAACATCCGGCTTTTGCGCCCCTTCTTTGAAGGATACTTTTTTATTAAGAGAAAAGGAATTCAGTAATTAAACGTGGATACACGTTTCCGCATTTTAATCTTGAAAAAGGTATGCATGTAAATACAGAAAGCATTTAAACACACACACACACGCCTACATAGACAATGCCAACAAATTAAAAATAATTTTGCTTAATTAAATAAACGAAACACTCTATATATACACTTTAATTTGTTATAAGCAAGAGCATACAACTAAAAACTTGGTGCTGTCTGCCTCACAATATACATACATATATATATATATTGTATTTATTATTTCTTGTATATAAATGGACTCACTTTTAAATGTCTATGTAAAAATGTCTTAAACATAACAAAAACAAAAAAATCTTATTTATAAAATTAAGATTAAAATGGAAGAAAATCCTGTAAAATATTTCAGGCTCTTTTGGCAGATACTTATTCCCTTCGTGAAACCAAAGTACAAGAAAATGGAAAAGTGAGTACAGAAATTGATTTCAAAAACTTTCATTTTTGTTACAAACAAATTAAAGGGAAACGGATATATATTTTTTGAATTTTTTTTTTCAATTTCTTCTCATTTGTAGTATAGTGGTAAAATAATAATAAAAAAAAAAAATCATTTTTAAAAACAAAATTAAATAAATAAATACATTTTTATGTAAACACTCATTTATTGTAATATTTAATATATATATTTTTTTTTATTTCTGTAACTGTGATTTTTTTTCACTTAAAAAAACAAATCGCTTTTCCAATTTTCATATATTCAAAACAAAAAAAAAATATTCATAAAAAATGCTCACCACACAGGTCGATCTCACAGGAGCGGAAGAACCCGCAAAAGTTAGTTTTATTGATTTTTTTTAACAAAAAACTCTGCAATCAAATTTAAAGCATAAACAAATTTAATTTCTAGTTGAGCTATTTAAAAAAATGGTGTTGTGTGCTTTTCTAAATTTTTGCCAATGAATTTTTATTTTTTCTTTTATTTTGCAGTATAAAATGCTTTTCGGCTGTGGTAAATTTTTTTTTCTGTTTTCTTAGTGCTGAACAAATTTTAGTTCCTTGTAGAGCATATTTAAGTGAAAATCCTCTGTTAGAGAGAAAACTACATTCATGTAGAAATTTTAAGGGGTACATTCGGTGGTGGGTTGCTGCACTGTAAATAAATTAGTAAATTGAATGAATGAGGGTTATATAGAGATGGAATTTTGGTTTGTTAACGTAACTTTTAAAGGATTGTTTTTGAGGCAAAAGAAACAAAATTTAAATGGGATTTACACTTCAGTTAAATAGTAAAGGTCTTGCTGCAATAAATGTAAATAAATTAGCATTTTAAGGGAATTTTTGCAGAAGCTATCGGTGATTGTAAATGAACGAAAAAAGTGTGTTTGTTGTTTCGTTTGACTAAAAGATCATCCAATTGGGCTAACTTTCAAACCTTCCAGTCATTATAAACATTTCTTTGACACATACTCGTATGATCAATATTACTTGACATAACGCCACTCTTCAGTCTATGTCATTAAAGTTTAATTGTCTTCGAAACTGGTAGAAACTAGCTGTACACGAAGCGTCGTTCGCTCAGAGGAACACAGATTTTAAAAGAATCATGTATGTATAGAAATATAAATAAATTAAAGCTTCAATTCTATTTAATTATATTTTATTTTTTTGTCAAATAATATAACCATTTTTGACATTTATATATTAAAAATTATTTCTTGCAAATGTTGGCCGTATCTGCGTTTAACATTATTCATTAGCTGGCTTATCCATTTAGACTTTGGACTGAACATAGCCCCAAGGGGAAAAAGTCTAGGAGTGTGATATGGTGATATCACATAGTACAGGCAACCAATTCACTCAAAGGTCCAAAAGCTAGATTAATCCGTAAAATCACTGCCAAATCAATTGCTATTATCCCATATGCACTGAGAAAAAATCACTAAGTGGCAAAGGTAGATATCGTTCCTCAGATAATTCGGCCTGACTTACGTGCATATCTGTTGCTTTTGACGAAGTGTTGATTGAAGTAGCAGCTACACTTCAGCTTCTCTAAACAGTGTCATGATGAAATTTCGCTTTTGAAATCGTATGCTGCGCTTCACTTCGCGATTTCTATAAATTTGTCGATATACCCTCTCCAATTCGGTAAATGTGGCCAATTTGAATTCGTCATTCCATTGGCTTCATCTTCACAGATTGCTTTAGAGAGCTTGTTTCAATGTCAATGATCTCAATAAAAGCATTGCCACTTTGTAAATTAATTTTTAGCACCCTCGACGTCGCCTATAATGCCTACTGGGGCTTCCTAATCCTTCAAAGAAAGTGAATCAATGAAGCATTTATGTTTTATTTGAAAATTACTGCTTTTGTGATTAACTCAATCTAAAGAGGTTTGCGTTTTAACAGGGTGGCTTAAAAACTGTAAAATTTTATCAAATCCAGCCAAAGTTTTCTCTATTTGAGTTGAGTCCTAAAAAAGGACGTCGGATAAATACAGTTTGACTTAAAAAGGGACAGCTTACAGCTTAATGTATGTCAGGAAAAAAGTCCCAAACAAAATTCTAGACAATGCATATTTAACTACATACTGTCCAAATCGTTTTACTGATGATGATGTCTATAGCGCCGATTTGTTGCAACTACAGCTAAGGTATATCGATGTTGTCGAGCTCTGGTCACAGAAATTCGGTTAACATGGTTCTATGCCTGAGACTATTGACAGTAACGGTGTCTCCTTTTTCATTTGGAAAGGAATAAAGTCCGATGATGCTACAATGCCATAAACTACCCCAAAGAGTCAATCTTTGTGGATGCATTAATGCTTGGTCGACCACCAGGGAAGTGTGTTCGCGCGAATATTTTGCTTGTTGACATGGTCACTGAATCAGAAATGGTCCTCACCCAAGAAGATTATTTGTTGGTCAAATTTCGGATCCAAGCCCAACCTTTGCAGCGTCCAGTTAGCGAATTTACAGCGCTGTCTATGATCGTTCTTACGTCAGCACAAACTTATGCGTAAACTAAGTCAAGTTGAGTCTCCATCGACCCCCAATTCAGCTTATCGGGGCCCAATTCTGCATTTTCTTTGGTACTGGTTGCTACGGCTTGATGATTTTAAGTGCAAATGATTTAAGTCAAGTCCACGGTGTGATGAATTGCCTGCACACTAAAGCCATAAAGACTACTGAACAGCTGAGCCGAAATTTCGATAAAATTTTTGAATAATTTTCACATGTTCGGCAAGCGTGCATGACGCATGATGAAATGCCAAATCTTACTAAACATGCAGATGTCATTGGTAATATTGACAGCTGCTGAAAGTTGAAAAGAATCATTGCTATCTGGTGATTTTTAACATGAAACATTTAAATATTGGCAATATGTGGAGTACATCAGGACTAAATTCTGTAATGATCACATTTTCTGCACTTTTTAACGGCCATTTATTTACAGGTACATAAATTCAAAATCGTATGGGGACATTTTTACATCACTCACAGTTTAAACACTCACATCCTTTGTTAGCAAAAAAAAAGAAGAATCAACTTAACACGCACTAATGATCCTTAACATTTTATCATCACTAAGAACACCAATGGATAAAGTTCATGTCATTTTTAATTGAATTTCCCAATGCCAATGCGTTTGCAATCAATTAGCATTACATTTTCCAATTCTTTCATGTCAGTTCACATTTAACTTAAACAACAAAAAGTCTTTCACACGTCTTTGGAGTTGAATTACATGAGTAGTCGTTGTACAACTGATTGATCATGGACCAGTCCTTGAAACTTTCAACGAAGAATCCTCACAAAATTTGTTTCTCGTTTGTTTACTCTTCGCACTCAACTTCGATGGATTGCTTTGCACATTTTTATTTAATTTTTTTTTTTTCGGAATATGACTAATTTGCATAGAATTTTTGTTCCCACAGTTTGTCACTTCTTTCACTTCAATCTTTTTATTGGACTTTTCACAGAAATAAAAAGTAACTTCTCATTTATATTGCTCACTCCTCAATTAATGCAAGACATTTTTATTCATTTGGTTGTGTGGTTCATTAGACTATTTTTCTCCTCTGCTAGTTCTCTTCACATTCAATCTAGATGTTTCATCTCGAAATTCATATATATATACATTCGAAATGCGGCATAATTTCATTGATTTCACCCGTAAACTGAAATGCTTACAGGTTTCCCTGTCCGATTCGGATCCATCACAGTTCCGTGAGTTCTTCAATATGTCCGACTATGAAATCAAACAGCACCAACCACTGCGACTGAGAAAGAAATTCTATGAATTTTACACGGCTCCTATAACGAAGTTCTGGGCAGATTCAGTAAGTATGGCATAGTGTCCTGCGAGGATACTACTTTTAATGTTCATTTGCACTTCCAGATAGCTTATATGTTTTTCCTGGTGATGTTTACGTTTACGGTGCTCGTGAAAATGGGACCCACACCCCGGTGGCAGGAAGTGTACTCAATTGCGTACATCACAGCGCTGGGCTTTGAGAAGATAAGGGAAATCATATCATCTGAGCCAGTTGCTATAACGTAAGTCATGTTTTTTATTTTCTACAAAAAAAAAAGGTGGAAATATATGTAAATATTTTAATATTATATCCTTTTGACTGATTGTTTTCCTTTTTTTGTTTGGGTATTATTTTCAACATCCTCGTTCGGATTGCAGTCATAAATTTTCCGTCTGGGCCTGGAACATGTGGAATCCTTGTGATGGAGCTGCCATTATACTATTTCTCATTGGACTTTCATTGCGTTTCCGTCCGAATACAATGGACATTGGCCGAGTTATTTATTGTGTTGATAGCATTTACTGGTACTTAAGGATCCTGAATATTTTGGGCGTTAACAAGTACTTGGGTGAGTTTTGAATATGAAATTACTATTGAAAAACGTATACTATTGTTTGAATGGCAGCAGTATATAACGTATGGGTGGAATATTTTAGGAAATCCTCTTTCGAATTTACGTACATCCGTATGTTTATTTTTCAAATCCTTATTGATGATAAATAAAGTTCGTAAGAACTACTTTTGGATCAAGAGAAGTAAGGGAGTTTTTTTGAATTTTGTTTGCATAGGGAGTAATGTTTTGGTAGCAAACTTTTAATCTTTTGAAAAGTAAATATTTTTCATCCTTCATATTGAAAAAAATTGGTATATAACTCAGAGTTGTTGTATTAAAATGGCATATGTTTTATGTATATATGTATTAATCTTTTTGGTTCAAGTTCTCCTGAAACTTTTCAACTTTCCCTCTATGCATCTGTAAATATGACCACTAGATGCAAACTTAGAAATAAGCTTGTGTAGCTCCAATGAATTCAGCATTATGACTGCTTCTGTGCGCGCTAAGAAGATAGAGTTGTCTTCGTGTCTAAGTCTGTGTGGGTGGACTCCTAAGCAACCATGCGGTAGAAGTTCAACTCCCTATGCTTCCAATTGATTCAATATTGAGGATCAATCTCTACATTCATCTGTCCTTCCGTTGGCTGGCATATATGTATGTATTTCCGTTGGACTTCTTTAGCAGAAATGGCAGCCACAAAGTATGCCTTGTCTTAGGACACTGTTCAAAAAGCATTGCATATTCTCAAGGGGTTTATTTTGTAAACTGTCTCCGTCTTCTTTTTGAGTGACTGGTTTTTCATGGTACCAGCCTATATTTGAAAGACGTGGAGCATCATCGACGTTGCAACCCTTCCCAAGAGCAGTCTCCTCTTCTATATTGGTGAGAATTCATAAAAATCAGGTAATCTTGGGAGACATCTGATATTACTCCAGTCAAGCCTCAGAATGGACATGTTCTTATGGTTCTACGTGTTGTGTGTGGCATACATTTCTGCACGTAGAGAAGAAACTTATAGTTGTATGCCATATCTGAAGGGCATTACATACAATATCTTGCTCACAGTTCCATTAGCACTATGGCTTATGCAAACAATTACACGAATTAATCCTTATCCTTATCCCTTGCTTAGATTATGTTGGTTTGATCTTTGGACGGCATGATACTAGCCTCATTTTTTATACATTTGACTGTATCAAAGCAGCTAAATCATTGTAAACGCATTTTCTAAGGCTTAAAGTCTTATCCTACACTTATGAGGACATGTAAGGTGCTTTACCTTCTGAGTTAAAAAAAAAAAAAAAAAAACATCTCCCGCTAAAACCCGACAAGAATATGCTTCTTCGTCGACATAAAAGTGATATTTCTCGCCTCCACAAATAAACACGTTTTTACGCACCTCCTCTTATCTTTAGCAGGCAATTTACAAACAAGGATAATATGCCTCAGGGCATATGCCTTCAGAAAGCTCTTACGCAGTAAATCTCCTCATTAGATCCACCCCAGTAGGATACTTTTTGCCAAAGATAATTTCACTTTTCCCTCCTGTAAATGACATGCAATTATTAGAAGGAAGTTGATTGAGATACAAGGGAGTCATCAATTCAAATATCCTTTTCTATTGTAATCCCCCATCGTTTATAGTAGATACAAAAATGAGAAAACCTGTTGAATTGTGAATGAAAAATTGATTATAATCAGCAACACCCTGCGCTAACCTATGTATGTTCTCTCTTTTACAGGTCCACTGGTCACAATGATGGGTAAAATGGTCAAGAACATGATTTATTTTGTCGTCCTGTTGGCCGTTGTGTTAATGAGTTTCGGCGTTAGTCGGCAAGCGATCCTGTACCCAAATAATGAGCCCACATGGCGATTAATTAAAGAGGTAAGCTGCTTATGTGTGTGTGTGTGATACATTTTGCTGCCCCCGACAGTAATTGATTAACACACCTACCATCGGGGTTGAGTGAGGGTGTGCTTTATATACACACATCAGTGAGTTAGGATATAATAAAGTATTTCAGTTGATAAATAAAAATCAATAGATACACATAATCGTCGGTATAAACACCCGATGCGCGCCATCTGTTTTGTATTCTGCTCTACTCACCCTCAGGGTTAACCACTTGGGGGTGTTTTGGATTATTAAAAATGTATTTTAATAGATTATTTACCTAGGGATGTGTGTGAGTGCATGTGGAAGATTGAATTCGATATTTGGGGAAGGCAAACGAATTTATGTATGGCGCGTGTCTTAATTCGAATGTGAATGGTTTACCTGTGATAAAATAAATTTTATAATGGGATTTATGGGATTCTTTTTGGTGTTTTTTTAATTGAAAGTAAACGTCATCATTGCTTCTTTTCATGGATTCGGGTGAATGGGTTCAATGAACCTCCTTGAGATACACACATATAGCTGTGCTTACGGAGGAGATACCCTCATTTTGGATGTAATATTTATGTCCCTGTGATTTAAGAGTGTTTCTTTTTATGAGATAAGATATTAAAATACAACGTCGGGGGAAATATTCATCATAAATGAAGGAAGGCACAAGGATTTATGAGGACTGCTTATACAATTCGGCAAGAAAACCAGGTTTTACCTTTGGATTACGAGTCTTGGTGTGGCAATGGCATTCAAAATTTAGAGGAAATTGATATTAAAAAAGAAGGGAAATTAAAAAAAGGACATAGAATTTCGCCTTCGTTTGGTTTTGCTTTTTTAAAACAAATGCAATGCCGTGTTTAAGTTCCTACAAAAAAAAATCTAAACACAGATTGAAGTTTACAAATTGATTTTGCATATAAATCTACATATGTATGTAGTCCTCATCGTACCGATCGGTATTCTGAACAACTTTATGGATGTACGAACCACAAAAGCGATTACACGTAGAATCAATCACAGTACAATGTGTTTTTTATGCTCCACGTACCCAAGGGTGGAGATGACCCAGGACCAAGTGTTAATCTGAAAAGGAACAACGATTTTGTTGGACGTTCAACATGGAAGTGGTATCGTAAATGCAGCTTTTCAGGGGGCGGGTATGCATTTAACATTAAAAAGTAAATGCAAACATGAAAAGGGAGATAAATAAAACATGAAATGTAATTTAAGTCTGTCTATTACAGAATAGGGGTGGCACCTGCACATATTTTGTATACTTAGTTTTAATCACTTTGCATTGCCTTTCAAATTAAGTGATTTATTTCGAAGGATTTTAACAGTGTCTTTGCTTTGGACTAATAGTTTACAGACCGGTTGACTCTGACTAAAGAACTCCTTGTTCTAGAGGAAATTACAGCGAATTTTGAAGACTTATTCATCAGAATTTTCTTCCAAATATTACACGTTGAAACGCGGCGTTGTGTGAAAATACAAATTATTTTCTGACGCGGCGCGTATAACGGTACTTTTCTTATTATGTTCTTGTGTAAAAATGTCTTATCTAGGTCAATAGTCAAAGGATTTCGCTCAAAATCAAAATGTGGGCAAAATTTAGCATGTGCCGAAATATGGCATTAAAAAAAATTCTAAAAAATATATTTTTTTTTCGATAATTTCATAAATTTGTTTTTAAATTTTTAAATCATTTGCTTGTTAATCAACAAGTACGTACGGCACAGTCGTGTACTTAATTTTTTCAAGTTTTTTATATTATGAAAAATCAGAGGAAAAATACTTCAGGTCTTATGGGCACACGATTTTAATAGTAATTATTAAAACATATTATATATTGTTTTGTACATGGCAATTTAAAAAATCTTATACTCTTTTATCTGTATATATAGTCTCTTTGTAGTTTTTTTGTTTTCAGAATTTGTATGTAAGTATATAGTGGAAAACATTTACTCGAAAACAAAACATTTTGGCAATTATTAGGAACATTTTCTAACTGAAAATCCAATTACATCGATTTTAAGCTAAAACAAAAAAAATCTTATAAAAGGTGTTTTATTATAAGAGTACATACATTTAATAATACATGATGATGAAGCAAAAATACAAAAAAAAAAAATATTTGTTTAGATTATTCACGATGATCTTGTATATTTTCTCTTCTGTCTCCAGCTTATGTCTGGTTCCATTGTAGCACCCGGATTTCTTGGCGCAATCAGTATGAACACAAGATCTTCTCATAACTCGAGAAATACTGGCCTACAGGGTGGCTTACACCGCTCTGGTAGTTACGGTAGTAGAGTCGATCCATACAATCGATATCCCGGGAATGCAAATCACAATGTAAACTGGTTTGATATGAAAAAAAAACAAATCTGATAAATTTATTTCCACTTAAAAACAAAAAAAAAAACAAAAAAGTGCAAAAGCACGTTGATGTTGTGTACCTTAAAAAAAAAACCGTTAAATCGATGTTATTGATTGAAAAACCAGCAAATTAAAATCGAAGAAAAGAATATCTAGTTATGCATGTATCATTAGTGTGTGTACTCTTGTATACAGCTTTTATTATTATTATTTTGTCTATTTTAAGTTTTTTTTTGTTTGCTTTTAATTTTGGGATAAAAAATAAAATTAAGGATTAAATGCATGCGAACATGTGGCGATGTAATAGGCGATCTTTGCATGATAAAGTCGATGTAACCCCTATTTCACTTTCTATCCCCTAATCTATTCTCTATCTTTGTGTTCCAAAAATGTATTATTTTTCTTCTAAAATCTAAACTAAGCTAAAGTTATAATTAATCTAGTTATGGTACGTAGCAGATATTTGAAAACGAGGAAACACATATAAGCCAATGTAAAAGGACCTTATATTTATAATATTTTAACCTTTCTGAAAATGTTTGTACCGCTTACATCTTACCTTCATCCTTCATCATTACATGATATTTCTTGTGCAGTCGTTTTAAGCACTTTTGCTTTTGCTTTGCCGAAAGCTCGTCATAAAGGGTTACCCATCTGTTAGCTTCCTTTTAAAATGGATTTAAAATACTTAAAAGTTCTTTGTCCCCTAACTTATGGAAATTCATTTTATGGACATTGTCGCCGCGATTTACTTGATGAACAAAGCCCATTCCACCAACCGAATTTGACAGTAAAATACCGATGATTCGATTCTCTGCTTATGTACCTAGATGTCGCTACAATCTGAAGTGGACATTGCAACAAAGGTTCCCAGCCAACTTAAGCTCCTGTTTGAGTTGTTCTTATCTTCCATTCTGATTGGGTTTAAAGATTTTTCACGCGGGAATTTTGCCCTGTTTTTTGCTCTTCATATTGCAATCTACATATTCCCCGCAAACGATGCGCTGTTTCTATTTTGAAAAAAATAAAATAAAAATAGAAGCAGTTTCACTTGTCAAATGGATTAACAATGCACTCAAACTATTCGCCCACAATGGTGCGTTGCGTTAAGATGTATAATGAATTGAACTACGTTTACACTCATCCATTTTTTGTTATTTTTAGTGCTGCCAAGCTTGTCGCGCCTTAGAAGTTAAAATTGGCCAAGTCTTACTACTGACCCAGCGACATACTGTGACAGAGCGAACGATTGTGTTCGAATTATTGCGTTTGTGTGTATTCTACTTTTGACAGTTCAAACTATCTCTAAGTGCTTAGGCCGTATATTTCAGCACTGTATCTACTCGTCCAATCGCCGTCGATGCAAACGGGACAGGAGGATTTGACAAGAAACACGTAAATATTTGTCGCTCGACGATATTCTGACATTTGGCGATTGAAATTGATATCAATGAAATCTTTATGGAAATTTCGGTTGCCGGAAAATATTACCACTTGAAGTGCTAGGTAAAAGAGACCTTAGGTTCTTAATGAAAGAATTTCGAAGACCTTAGACGGAGCGAGAGTGAGCGAAGTTAAATGCTCTCGAAATTCTGATCATGAAACTTGTTCTTCATGTTGTTTAAACAATATTTGGTCCTTACCTTTAGCTGTAAAATTTTAGACAGAAAAATTGGTTGCTTACCAATATTTACAGAAGTATATTTCCACTTTTCGCCGATGTAGCTGTAGCTGCAGTACTTAATCGTTGTGTGTTAGCCCTAGTCTTGTTGCGTGATGATAGCAGTCTTTATGGATGCCAAGATGCAAAATGCTGTTAGTGAGACTCAATTCTAAAATTTTATGACTAAGTTATTTAGACAGGCTAACCCTGTGATGATATTTACAAGGATGAAAATGGATTTTCTGTACCTTCATATAAGTATCCATGGAACCTAAGTTCGACTCTCTCTCTCAGGATGCCTACAGGGAAAATAGTTCGCTAGTTCATCAGCTTTTACATTGCCCGGGATATCTATAATAAGTGTCTCTGATGGACGATTCAACTCCTTTGATTAAATAGATCCTTTTTGGAAAAAAGTTAAAGAAAGCATTTGCTTTTGATCTCAATTTCTCATACCCAATACACTACCTTTTACAATTTACCGACATCGCTTTCATGTTCGAGTCATAGTTAAATCTCAATCTTGTATGTCAGTTCTAGAACATAATCCTTCTGTTCACTACACCATAACATAGTCTGAGTTATAATTTAATTGCCAAACCAGAAAACAGAAAACACATTCCACGCTTTCCCTATTGCCATTATACTCGTAGTATAAGAGTTTAATTTAATGGAAAATCATTACGCGAAATATTTTCATTTCAACAATCCTTATGTGTAATCGAGTTGAAATCCCTCACTGACTACTGCTAGCTTATTGTGAAACCAAAAATTAAATCAACCCTCAAAAAGCTGGGCGCATGAAACCAACATCACTCCTTGTTGTGCCTCATTTAATGCTGACCATTATGTAGACGCGAATTATTTTCTGATTTAACATCCCGCAAAATAATAAAGATTAAATTAAACTTTCGCTTTTCCACGTCGTCATTATAAGTAATGTAGTTTTTTAAAATCTACAGTAGCGATCAAAGGTATACAACTCTTAAAACATCAAGCTAGGAATACACGATACAGACGTTGTATCAGTTGTACGGAGGTTTGATCATGTGTTTGCATGCCTTCGAGGTGGGACCGGTTGGAACCCGTCATAGATTGGATAAACTCCGCGTAAAGTTATGCACAGCGAGATGCTTTTGCTTGCGATAAAACATCTATTCTAATGTAAAGGGTGATTCACTTGAACGTACTTTTTTCAAAAGTAAAATAGTATATTAAAAATATCAACTTTATTGGGTTACTTTTAAGTTACAACACAACCATTCTTGAAATTTATTTCTTAAAGATTATTTCTTTCAAATGTTGGTCGTAACTGTGGTTGACATGGTCCATTCCGAAATTCCAATTATCGATTACGCTGTCAAGCATTTTGACTGGTATTTGGCGAATACCGCGAGTAATTCTGACTTCCAATTTCTCAATCGTACATCGTATTGGAATGCTCTTCGGCTAAAATATAGAAATTTTGCATATTGAGTTTTCTATTAAGTCAGAAATGTGGCTTTTTTTCACTACGTGCTGGATGTGGTCTAGTTGGTCACGTATCAAACTTATCGCTGGTATAGCGTGAAGATCAGAATTTACTCTACGTGCTCGAAACACATTCCTTCATTAAAAACTACTTCTAAATGAATCAGGGAATGCAGATCTGTACTGCGAGTGCAAACTTCTTTTCAAGCTTTTTCCCGCACATAAATGTTTTCTTATAGTGATTCTACACGAGAAGCTTTCGTTAGGTTTGGCTAAACCCCATCGAGTATAATTTCACTGTTCGGACCTACATACGCTACTGTTATAAGTTTCACTTCATTTTGTCATGCTTTGCCACAACAACAACTTGTTGTATGGTTATGATATCATAGCAACTATAGTATCGCGTATTTCTAGCTAAAAACTCTCCTTTCTTATCACAAAAACTTTTGTCAGCGATATGTTAGTGCATGAATTTACATATGTTTTCGTTGTATAGATGTATGCACAAGGACTTAACTAGGATGTCTAGGATTGTTTTAGAGCCATTTATTTGTGACCGATACTGTTTCGCGTAAAAATACAAATAAAAGCTCTCCTTCTTCGTTCAATTTAATACAAAAATATAAATCAATTTAAATGAACTTTAATAGCATTTTTTGTTGGTCTTTCATCTACTACTCATTACAAACTTCCTTATCGTATTTTTACTATACTCTTTCATCACCAGGTGTACTATCAGCCATACTTCATGCTTTATGGTGAAGTTTTTGCCGATGATATTGATCCACCATGCGGGGAAGACCCTCGCCAGCCGGCCTGTGTTACAGGTAGGAAATAACTTTTCTTCCTTCCTATGTACATATACCTACTATAGCATCCTTTCCTTTCAATTTACACCGAGTCGTCCTTTTCATTATGGCTCCTCCATTTCATTAATTATCCCCACTTCATCGACACACCGACAAAATATCTCTCTCTCTCTCTCTCTTATCGAACGTGTTTCGACATCTATTAATTACAATTTAAGTGAAGTATCCATTAATTTAAATTATCTGTGCTTTTCTTTGCCGTCATCTTTACAAAAAAAAAAAAAAAAACAGGACACTGGGTTACGCCGATTACAATGTCAATGTATCTCCTGATTGCCAACATTTTGCTCATCAATTTATTAATAGCTGTGTTCAACAATATTTTCAATGAAGTGAACTCTGTTTCGCATCAGGTGAGGTCACTAACTGTTTGCCCCAAAGGAGGTGAGGTGATAATTTTTTTTTCTTTTTCTTTTTGTCTAGGTTTGGATGTTTCAACGATTCACTGTGGTTATGGAATACCAACAGAAGCCGGTGTTGCCACCACCGTTTATAGCGTTTTGTCACTTTTATTCTCTACTCAAATATTGCATTCGTAAAGCGAAAGGTTTGTATTTGTATGCATTTGACATTTCATTAGTTGGAACAGAGGAAAATCGTAATTGAAATATACGATATACAATTGCAGGTTTGGAAGTTCAAAGAGACAACGGATTGAAATTGTTCCTCGAAAAGGACGACCTGGAGCGTTTGTATGACTTTGAGGAGGAATGCGTTGAGGGGTTTTTCCACGAACAAGAAATTATACTGAATCAGTCGACAGACGAACGTGTCAAGTGCACTACAGATCGGGTGGAAACTATGTCACAAAAAATCGAGGATATTAATCAGAAGGAGAATTTGCAAACTGTTACAGTTCAGGTGAGTAGTTTTTAGATTTGTCTTATTTTAGGGTGAATTGCTTTGAAAACGAGTTTTAATAAAAATTTTGAAAACACTTGGGTACCAATAAAATGATCAACAATCGGGCTCTTAATGTTATAAAATATTTTCAGGAATTAAAAGGGTTGAGGTTTTCCTGTGGCCTTAGTTCTGGGCAAACATTTTTACACTTACTACTTAAATAGATACTTTGAATCCTCAGCTGTACTGATTACAGTATCTTTAAAGAGGTTTTTAGTTTTGTTTATTTCGACAGAGTAGGACACACTTTTTTCTGCCGCCTCTCTAAATAGCAGCCCTTAGGCTACGTAGGCAAGTGAAGGATATGTCACTTGACAGGCTTGGCTACAATTTGGCTTGTGGTAGATGCCTTCATCATGCTGGGGAAATAATGGATGGAATATCTTTATATTGTTGCAAATATATAAGAATTATTTAGACAAAGAAGAACTCAAAAAACGACAATGATCTCCGCGTCTGACAGTTGTCATAATGTCAAGTTAATAATTGGTGAGTTGGTAAGTTGTTGATCGGCGAAGTTAAGCCCAGGTTATTTGTCTAACACGGAATAATATTCATGCTGTCCTGCGTCACAAAATGCGTCTGTTAAAGAGTCTGAAAGCACGTTGTTCCCAACGGCATAAGGGGCCACTTAATATCGTAAGAGTTTTTACTCTTCTGGCATCTCCTTTGCCATTTTAAAATCGATTTTACGATCCTCTTACATAGAACAGATTATGTAAAGTTAAAATGACTTTAATGCCCAGTCTCCTACATAGCAGTCTTCCAAAGAAAATATGTATATTACAAACCAACACGTCCTGCAACTTTTCCGACACGGTAATGGTGTTATTCTACAACCACACGGTTGCATCTCAGTGATGAGGGATATACAAACCTTTTAGTAGTATTCCCATGCACTCTGTAGTTAAAAACCCCGTACGCACTTTTATAAAAATAACATTCCCAAGGATTATATTAAAACCAATGGGAAATGCTTTCAAAATACCCAACGGATATTTGTTAATTACGCTTCACTGCGATTGCACAACTAACTATTGCCATTGCCCATGACTATAATTCTCCCAGAGAAAGGCAAATACTTTGTAAAATCAGAATCATAATTTAATTAGCTCTTCGAATGCAGAACATTCTCAAATGCACACATGGAAGGATAAACAACATAGAATTCGATGGAAATTTATGCATATCCTGGCTGTGTATGCACATCCGGTGAAAAGTAATACAATTTCAGAGATCATTGCAACCAACAAATCAATGTAACATTACTGCTTTGCAACATTGTGTATGAAATAGGAAATTTCAGTTCAGTTTTATTGAAATTTTGGAAAATAATTCAGATATTCGGTTATCGACAGCAGAATCAAATGTATATCTGTGCAATAATGGATTAGATAAATCTAAAATAGAGATTTATGAGATGGCACATGCTTGTGTTTACACATTACTGTAAATAGGAATCGTAATCATTTCCAGATTAACTATCCGACAAAGAGTTTTGCTTTTGGATATCTAATAAAATTAAGTTATTAGGAACAAAATGCAGTTTATGATTGTTGAGCTATGCCCACCAAAGTGTCATGTAAAGGAGAAGTTATCTACACAAAGTCTGGTCACAGTGGTGCAGAGGGAAATTGATACCGAATTGACTTGAACTAGAGAAGGAACTTACTGATAAACTTGCCTTGGCCATGTGCATGCATCAAGTAAAGTTGGAGGACGCATGTCCGACGATTGGCTTATCAGTTCTAAGGGGTGGTTAAGTTTTAAGGGCCGATGTTGATTTTGAATAAAACACAAATTAGTAAGGAAATTATTGTCATTTCTTTTTATGACAATATTGGTATGGTTCAATTATGTATGGAACAAAATATCAGACAAATAACGCGACATCGGCGGCACACCTCCATCAGATGGTCCAAATTTTCGTGAACGCAGAGGCATAATTGAGGTTCTATGCCGTTAATGTGCCGAATTATCTCATCCTTTAGCTCTTGAATTGTTGCTGGCTTATCGACGCACACCTTTTCTTTTAAATAACCCCAAAGAAAGAAGTCCAAGGGTATCAAATCACATAATCTTGGCGGCCAATTGACATCGCCACCACGTGAGATAACACGACCATTGAATTTGTGGCGCAAAAGAGCCATTGTTTCGTTAGTTGTGTGGCAAGTGGCACTGTCCTGTTGAAACCATATCTCGTCCACATCCATATCTTCCAATTTGGGCCATAAAAAGTTCGTTATCATCTCACGATAGCGAACACCATTCTCAGTAACTGCCTGACCAACCTCATTTTGGAAAAAGTACGGCCCGATGTTGCCGCCGACCCATAAACTGCACCAAACAGTCACTCTTTGTGGATGTATTGGTTACTGGACAATCACATGCGACAATTCTGCTTATTGGCGAATCCACTGAGGTGAAAATGTGCCTCATCACTGAAGATGATTTTCTTCGAAAACTGATCATCCATTGTTGCCATTTCTTGAAATGGTCAAGAGGCTTTAGTTCTTGTGTCAATTGCACCTTGTAAACGCGTAAATGTAAGTCTTTATGCATAATGTTCATCAACGACGAGCGTGAGAGGTGCAATTGGTGGGCACGACGACGAGTTGAGGTGGACGGCTCTTCAGCCACACTATCGCGAACGGCAGCAATATTTTCTGTAGTATGAGCATGCACTGGTGTTTTCACATTTCCTACAGACCCGGTTTGCTTACATTTTTGCACGATTTTTCCGGTTGTACGCACATTTGGACGATTAAATTGACCGAAAAAATCACGAAATGCACGATATGCATTTTGATTTGAACGCCCATTTTCACAATAAGCCTGAATGACTTCAACGCGTTGCTCGATTGTGTACCTTTCCATGGTTTAAATTGAGTTAGTCTGAAATTGAGAAATGTCAAATGAAATGCAGAAACAAACTTGACGTTTAGGTGTGGTTCACATTCAACATTGGCCCTTAAAATTTAACCGAAATGCTGTCAGAAAGAATACAACGAGTGTTCGAAAACCCCCAAAACTGGGACTTGAGTAACAGTGTTAATGGTCCAGACCTTCGTTCTTTCTTCCTCAGAAAAAGTTGAGTCGGAAATGACACTTGAATTCATGGTTGACATCAGTGTACAAGACACGATATGATGAAGTCAAAATATACCTAAAGCTCTTCATAGGTTTTTCCCTTCGGCTCAAAATGGCTGGTATTACAACTTTCCATTTACACGCAGCATACTTACTACTAAGTTATAAAATTCCTTCGTTTGAAGCACGAAAAGTTTTTAAAACGAATTATTCTAGACTATACTCTTAGTTCGGAGAACCAATTTTGTTTTTCTTTTTTGCCTAATCGATGTTTTCGCTGTTTTGAAATTTAAAGTACCCAAAGATTTTCTCAGCCCTAAACTGCGTTTATTTCTGTTCAAAATCTCAATCTCAATCTCAAAGCCCACATGAAGTACATAAGTATAAAAAGTCAATCTCAATGCCGTCAATCATAAACGTAGACACTGTATCGCCCGCAAGCTGCCATTCTTCTCAACTTATCCCACTCAATACACCTCGTGTTGATATTGAAAGGTTTCTCCTGCAAAATAATTACTTTCAAATAATTCCACTAAATATGGCAATTTATTTTGCGGCTGGCAGGTAAATAAATTACAATGTTCAAGTGGGCAAATCCCCTTGTTTAAAGAGGCTCAACCTAAAATGCCATTCCGCAGATTTGTCAGCAAATTGAATTTTACGCATACCTTCCGAGAAGGTAAACTTCCTTTTCTAATTGAATTGAAGGCACCCGAAATTCCTTTAAAAATTTAAAGGACTACCTAACGCCAACAGTCAAATAAATAATTCATCCAAAGACCTCAATTTCAAAAAGGCATCAAAACAGTTTTTCCCCCGTAAATTGTTGCTCTTTCATTCGGCAGCAACCCACGTACGCGGTTGAACTTCGAAATGTTAAACGGCATGAAATTTAAATCCTGGAACTCGGGTGAAATTACCCAGCAAAATGACAAATATTCCAAGCAATTCACCCTCGGAATAATATTACCCAAGCATGTGCCCACAATTAAAAATCATTTTAATAATTAATTTTTGTTTGTCATATCTTTTGAACGTCCTTACAGAACATTGAATTTCGCTTGCGAAAGATGGAGGAATCAACAGAACAGATACTATCGCATTTGGCGGTTATCCATCGTTTTATGTCGACACACACGATAACCACGGATGACCTTCATCATTCGAATGGGAATATCGCCGTGACCATAGGTCCTGGGGAGATGCAGCGACTACGGGCCGTTTCAGAAACGGAGAATATGAATAATTTACAGGTAAGGACTGGTGGTGGTAGGTGACACTTTTCATGTTCATCTGATTTGATACTGTGTGTATAGGTGACAAATCGAAGGAAGTTCAACAGATCCCTGACGGAAGTACGACCGGATGCGTATATATTCGATGATGGGACCCATTTCGAAGTGGTACCTGTGCCTGAGGAGCCAGACGATGTGGTGAAATCGAGGGAAGCACTGAATGAGAATGTCGTGCGGAAGGCGTCAGTTCAGTCTGAGGATTCAGATATTTATCCAACGGCACTGTCGCAAAGACCATCGACGTGTGAGACTGTAAAGCGTACTCCTTATGTTACGGTGCGACAGGACACTGGTGCGAGTACGGAAAGTAAGGATACTCTTACGCCGTTGGGTAATGACGATGAGCACACTCTGGTGGGTGATTCGGATGAGACCGCACCGGAACTGACGTTTGAAGGTATGCCCATATGTAAGTTATTCTGATTCGACACAACCGTGAGTACTACGTGTTTCAATGTCGTGTACGAGCGTTGCAATGTCGCTAGATATGTGTATGTTTGGCTTTTGAAATGTGAGAAAGAGCTTGAAAAAACTAACCAAATGCTTAACCATAATTTATTTATAATTTTAACCTTATCATATAGATTGTTATTGTAGTTAGGTGACTATGAACACCGACAACATTAAGAAAAGCATTAAACGAATACTGAAGCTTTAATAGTTGTACAAAAATGTGGACCAGATTTCATTTGAAAATTCGATCTCAAAATCTAAAGAATGTTTCAAGACCTTCCTTGAGATTTAGTTAGTAATATACCAGCTCACGTCTAGATGCTTCTTTTGTCAGATCCCCTTTTATGTCCTCGGTTTTCACATTGTTCTAGCACTGCCATATTATACTCCTTCAGGGACATTAAATCTTCGATTTCGTGAACCATAGATCAGTCAGCCTCTTTAGAATTTTTAATAGATACGGAGAGAGAGATTGGTCCATATCCTTTCGCTGTACAGGGGCAAGAAATGCAAAACTACTCCTTATTCTTTCGATTTAATTTACCCTGAGAAGATATATACCAAATGCGGGACAACACTTACTTACTACTTACTGAAATCCTGTATCCCCTTGTGGGTCCTAGGGCCTCTACAACGCCTACGCGCGATTTCTGGATATATGTGCGATTTCTGGAAACATGCCTCAGCTCCCCCCAACTCTTTCCCAGTTGCCGTGCTTCCTTCTCCACTGTTTTGCCCCACGTACTCCTAGGACCGCCGCGTATCCTGGGTAAGCGGGTTCCATTGCATCGCTTGGTTAGCTATGGATCTGTCACCCTTTCGGAGAGTGTGACCAATCCACTGCCACTTTCGTCGTCGTATGATTGTGCCTATAGGTTCATGGCCCGTTCTCTGATAAAGCCGATCGTTAGAGATACGGTTTGGCTAGAATATCCTTAAGGATGTAGCGCAGGCACCTATTGACAAACGTTTGCTTACTCTCTATGTACCACATCCATATAGCAGCACGGATTCAACGTTGGAATGGAACAGTCGTAGCTTGGTGTTTAGGCTAATTGCATTACTTCGCCAAACTGTGGAACTCCAAACGCAGATTTTGCTTTACCTATTCGGCTGGCTATATACAGTTCGGTACCTCTATCGGTTGAGACTATACTCCCAAGGTATTGGAAACTCTCTACCCTCCCAACTATTTGTCCAGCAATGCATGAGGACTACATGGCGGGAAAATGTTCATCAGGTCCTGTTTGAATAAATTTATAGCCAGATTCACTTGTGAGGATCGTGTAAATCACTTCCTCAATTGTGTGGCGGGCCTAATAGGCGTGACCGTCGGTGAGTCTTAACGACCTGGGAAGTGGATTTCCCTTGTTAGTTCTGTTCATAATTCCAGATTTCTGGATATATTCCGTGGCTTGCCCCTCCGTTGATCTACGATTTTAACTTGTTTAGAAGGACATATAACTTACTAGATTTAGTACCTAATCAGGCATAAGGCTTACTAAAGTCTCAAATAAAGCCTACATGTGTAAAGATATGTTCTTACAACCAATACCATCTTAAATAGCCTTACTTCCTATTTAAATCATTTCCATGTGCCTATCCTTCATCTCCATCGAATGTTCATCCTGACATTATGTCTAAACCATTTCCACTTACTTAAAATAACATTCTCAGTCCATAAAAGTCTATAGGTCACGGATTAGCAATTTGTCATTCACGAGTGCATGGAATGAATAACAAAATGTCAAATCTCCTTCCCCCATATGATTTATACAAATAACCATTCGTTTTCTGTTATCCTTTCAGCCGCCAAACATCGTGCCATGCGACAACGTACAGTGTCACTGTGTCGCCGAAATTCAGAGACCACCTCAGCCTACGACCAACTGAATCGTTCGCACATAAGCCTCAATCAAATAACAATGTCAAGGCGACAGCTGAGTCTGACTCAATCGGAGCCTGACAGTGAAAAGGATCAAGGTGGTGGGACAATAAATAAAAAATATAATTACTTTCTTTGTTCTATTTTATTTAAATTCTCTTATTGTTATTTTTTTTTTAAAGGAAAACAAATTTTGCATTCAAAACCCACCCGAAATATCCTTCTGAAATTGCACACAGAGTATACATCAATAACGGACGAACTGGAGAGTGTGTGCCACTTGATAACGTCTCCGACAGCATCCCTGCCAGGCAAAGGTAAGAAAGTATCTCTCTCAAATTGGGTGTTTTTCTCTTTGTAATATATCGCATGTATCAGTTGTTTACAAGAGAAAGAAAAAAAGAAAAATGTAACAACAGGATATGTATTTTAACTTTGTCCTTTCATGTCAAATGCAGGTCAAACGGATCGTCTTAAGAACGAGATGTCAAAGGCTGAGTTTGCAGCCCTCCTGGAGAAACAACATCTGAAGGAGTGCGAGGAAAACGATTACAGGATGTTAGAAGGACTATTTCAAGAGCGCGCTTCTGTCGATGACACTGATGATTCCACTGAGGTGAGAAACCACAAGGATACTATAGTTCACAAAAAAAGAAAAAAACGCTGTGAATCCTGTCTACTTCCAGTAATTGAATTGATGAATAATTTATTTCTGAATAACAAGAGAGCGACCAAAGTCGTGCGTAAACGGAACGGCAATAACTAAAATGGTTTGGTCTCCGTTTGTCTTTGTGTGGATGGTTGACGGTAGGTTCATCCCTCTCGCGGTAGAGGGCGGTACTTGAGGCTTTCTTTTCAATGCAAATTGGAAAATGTGTGTTGATTTAATCAAGTTTCCTTCGGGTTTTCGCTGGAAGTTTCTCATTCTCCGATTGTCGTTGCTTATTTATGAATCTAATGGGGGGAAAGGTGAGATTTAATAATTTTTCGCTCCGTGATTATAATGGATTGAAGTGGGCGTGGCAGTGGGTAGTTATCAGATACTTTTTGGTTATGGATTAAATTTGCAATGGAACGTATAATTTGATGGGGCTTTGGTGGTATACTCTTTCAGTTCTGAGAATTGAATTAAATTTTTTGCTTGGAAGAGGTCCTTAAGTGATTTTTATTTCAGGAATTATGAGAATTATGATTTTGAAATTAATTTGATGGAATAAAAAGTAGATTATGGTAAACAGTTTACTCAAAGGCACGTACCTACTTTTGCTGTTTCCATTTCAGTTTCACCCTTCTGAATTCGGGAATTTATTGCTCCAGAAGACTCATAAGAGTTTGAGGTCATTATTACTGGTTCCATCTAGTGATCTTGTCCCAATTCGGAGTCTAGGAGCTTCACTGGATATTGTTCGGAATGTCGACCACCAATAAGCTCTTTGGTGATGTTTTAAACAGACCTACTGTACTGTACTGTTTTAAACAGACCTACTATATCCTTTGTGGCAAGGGTTGTGTGTGTTGTCCTATTAAAACCACATGCCTTCGGACTCCAAATAATACAATTGGGGTCAAAAGAAATTGATTATCATAGACCTATAGAGCTCGTCCTTGAAGGTGATAGTCTGGCCGACGTCATCAACGAAGAAGTATGATAATACCGCCAGTCCAAAATCCAAACCAAACAGTGACTCTTCTCGTGTGGGGACGAATCGAAGACCCAATTTAATAAAACTATTTAATCATTTACACATATTGTCGACTTGACAGCCTAAATAAATGACAGCCAATTTGACAGATGTAGCTTCAACAATATGGCCGCAATCACCTGTAAAAGTTCAGAAATTCCTATTGTAAGAGCGTTTACTTCTTAAAGGAGACTTTCCAACAGTTCTCGTACAAAATACCGGTAGTACCTCGAAGTTTGAATTTTGTTGAACTCATTGCCGTAAAAGGAAATATCAGTAAGTAGTGCAAGCCTCGAATGGTTCTGCACCACGAGCGTTCAAAAACTATACCTTAACCTGAGTGGGATAGAGGATTTAATTAAATATTTCTTGCTTGCTGTGCTGTGCCAATTGAACTAATTACAAATTGTTTACTTAGCTCGATTGGTCTTTCAAAGAACGCCGCACTCACATTGCAAATTTGAAATGAGAAATTCAATTTTTTTTTCTTTTTTGTTGGCACTTCGTGCAAGTCGGAGCCTTTCAATGGAACCAACTCAAGCGTATTCTTCTTCTTGCGAACATCCTTCCGCACCCAATATTTATTGATTTATTTCTGGCAATATTCCATCGACGAACAAAACTCTTCTCATCTATCTCAACCCGAATCGCTCCCAGTAGACCGACAGCATTCGATATTTCATAGAATTAATTGTAAATTTGATTTCTCCGATGACTAATCTATTTTCCTTCTTTCATTTGGTTCTCAGGGAATGCCCATGGACTATAGTCATCGGCATCCATTGCGCCGAGAGACCGCTATCGAGTTATCCCCATCGAAAGCAGCAGGTGGTGGTGGTGGTGGAGGTGGCGGCGGTGGTGGTGGTGGTGGCAGTGGAGGCGGCACTGGCAGCGGTGGTTCTGGTTTCCTAGTTAAAAACGAACGAATGTGGATGCGAAACTCTTCAACCGAACAAACATATCAATCATCATCCGGAGCACCCGGCTCTCGTGACTACCTAAACCCACCGTATGACAGTTTTAGCGGAGGCGGTAGTGGTATAGTCAGTGCCAGTGGTGCACGTCTATTCAAAAAGTCGAGTGAAAGTTTGCAAAAGAACTCCAGCACCGATACCGACTATTCAATTCATCCGTACAAATTTATCAAACAAAGTTCCAACGATACCACCACCTCAATGACGGGGTCCTATAACATTGACACCCCATCATTAGCTAACGAACTGTCCTTGGACGCATGTGATTCGCAGCAGGCACAGACCACAATAATCGAAGGTAGACACCAGCCACTGCGAACCGCATCCATGGGTGCGGCCGACTATACAAAGGCCAAACAAGGTTTCACAGATTATCCTCTGCCACCACCACGTTCAGTGATGCTGAAGAAACAATTCAGCATGGACCAAGGAAAGTGTTCACCCAAAAGATCCGTTTCAGAGTCTGATAAAAACGAACCGGTTCAAATGTCTGCCTCCTCGACAAGTGGCAGTGTTGGACAAGGGACTACAACCACCACCACCACAGGTGAAGCGGCACAGAAGACTGTTTTAGCGGGAAAAAGTTCACTTAAACCAACAACAACCTCAAAACTCGGTATGAATATCCTAAAGGAGAGCAGTTCTAGCACCGAAGAGTCCAAGGACGAACAGCATTCGGATGCACATGTGCCGTCGATACCATCGATCAGTACCAATTTGGTGCAGGACGAAATCGCTAAATTATCGTCTAATATTAAGAGCAGCACGGAATCGGAAAAGGATCCGCCTTACAACGAGACAATGTGCTGATTGTTATACGGAATAAGCCGCTGTGAATGCCACAATAAGTCAAAAGTGATTTGTAGATTTGTAAATAGTTTTATTTGTCTAGGCTAAGGGATGTTTTTTGTATTGCATGCTACGCGACACATACGATGGGAACACAATCACAGTCCAAGAATGAATGAATGTTAGACATTCGTTGCTTATGATAGAATTAGGTTAAGTGCAACAAAAACAGCGTGTAGGTATATTTTATGTTTTTTTTTCTTAGACCATAGACAAGAATGAGAAGTTTGAAATGGTTGAAGCTAGCAATGCAAGGAGGTGTTGTGTCTACTGTTTAAAGAGTTGTTACCAAGGCGGAAAGTTACATTGAACCATATTTTGAAAGGAATTCGGTGTTAAGGTGCAAGTTTAGTTCAAGGCGCAAACATATCCATTCAATTTTGTCTTTCGAAAAGCAGAAAACAGCCCAGGACACGTACCTGGTTAGTACGTACTAGAAGAGTCTTTTGCCCCTTGATAACTCGTGTTAACTCGAGCGAAGATGTCTGTCTGTTTTAGGTTTTTGGTCTCCACGGAGTTCCACTTCTTTAAGTGCAAGACAGGATATTCACGAAAGTTCTGCTGATATAAAAGTTGAGTCAACAATTTCATTTCCAAATGTCCACCAAATATCATATTTCGCCAGTGTTTTGACTTGTTCATCAGTGAACACTGTCAAAGCCACAGTAACTAAGCCAGACCACTCTAGATCCTTTGTGCAGAATCGTTCCCGCGTTTCATCTTCTTGCTTCTGACAAGGGTTGTAAGACGCATCACAGCAGCATTTAACTCTGAGTATATTGAGTTGGACGATAATGCCTGCCAAATCGAATGCTCTTTTAATTTATTTTTGAAAACCTAATGTAGCGCTGATTTCAATGATACAATTTCTATATTGAGACTTTGATATTGCATCCAAAGACGCCAATCTTAATTTCACCACTCGGTCTCGCCTAACCTTCCCCAAAAAGTGTACCTACTCTCAGTAAAAATTTCCCGTTTAATTGCACTCCTGTGTCACAAACAGTAGCCATTTCTAATAATGCTAAAACACCTATAAAGTCCTTAATTATATTCTGTTTACCCTTCTCTTTAACGGACACGAATTCTTGTCCAATGGAGTACTAGCAACCCCAGGTCCCAGAGCAACAACTTACAACCCTATTTCGGGTATAAATAAATTAACAGATAATGAACACTGGAAATTTCATTCGCTATGACTATCCTAATTAAAACATGCCAAACAGACGCAAGCACATAAATATTTACCTGAAGATTATAACATCCACTCGGGTTGTTGTAGTTAGGGTGGAATTCATTAAATTATACCCCCTTTTTGTTTAAAAATACAAAAAAAAAAAAAAAATTCCCATCAAAATTTATTCCATATCCCTTTCTGTTTATAATCAGATTCCGTTGCACACTGTTGAACATTCATTCTTCGTTTCGAAAATTTATTAAGCCATCAAATTGCCGCCTTGTGTGTTTGGTTACTTTCACGCTCGTAGGAATACAAATTACAAGACACTTTTCTATTTATTCAGCTTTGCGAGACCGTCACGTCACGTCGTATAAGAGGGCATTTGTTATTTTCTGGAGACAAATTCCAGAATCATCATCATTATTTAAAAACAGTTGCCGTATCGATTTGTCTGTCTTGAATATACGCGGTGACAGGTGGTTGTCGAGATTCAGAATATGGTTACATGTCAATTTAGTCGATTTGTTTTTTTTTTTTTATGTTAGCAACTCCTTGTATTGCCTTGGTTAACTGTTTTCTATACAAATGCCCAAAAAATCGAATTCTGGTCATTTAAATTTACCAAACTACATATCTAATAGTTTTGTTGTTATTTATTCCACGAAAAATTTGTAAATAATTTCATAACTATTTCAAAAATTGTTGTACATTTTCTAAAGGTAGACTAATTTTGCTTTAAAATTTTACAAGAAGAAACGCATGGGTGCTTAAGCAAACTTTAAGGACATTATCAAGTATTCTGTTTGCTCTGTATCTATACATGTACTTAGGAATTTAATACTGTTAGCACGGAACATACATTAGACAGGTGTGAGATTATTTCAAATATTTGCTTAAGGGCCAATCCTTGGTTGAATATTTTGTGTAGAATTTAAGACAAAATAACATACCTAATTACGTTGGTGACTTAATTTACTTTTTTAAAGTTGATAAACTTGACTGTAATTTAAATATCATTTAGGAATTTTCGTATTTTGTGTTTGGTGCTTCTTTTCTTAATCTTTTTATGTTTTTTCTACAATTTTATGGAATTTATTTACTGTTTTCAATTATAACTAAAACTGATTTACATTAAAAATTATGTTTACTAAAATTTATGATTAATCTCAGGAAAATTATCAAAGTGATTGAGCACTCTACAAACACTAGACATAGTTCTAACTATTGGATGGAAGGATCGACAGGAATTTATTGACAAAAAACTGTACTTAATGTTAAAGGATCACTTCCAAGAAGAATAGTATGAACTACTTGTTTCTTTTGATAACTAAATGGTAGAGCAAGATTGTTTGAAAATCATTTTAATGTATTTTTTAGAATCTTGAAGAATTTGCAACACTTTTTCCAGCGACAGCCAATTTGACAGCTGACAGATCATGAGAAAATCCACAAGTCATTGCTAACTAACTAATACACAAACATCTTTGGCTTGGTTGAGTCAAACATCAAACCCCAAGGTGTAAAGTGTACCACCAATTTTGAATGTGTGTGTGGGAGTGCGTTGGACTACTGCGCAAGGGGTTCCGAGTTCGAATCTAGGAAAATACCACCAAAGTTTTTTTCACGGCCCCACCTCTTGCGAGCGTCTGACAAACATCCAAGAGTATTTACTGTCATGAGAAAGCTTCTCAAAAACCCCCCTGCCCTTCGGATACGGCTTAAAACTGTAGGTCCCTTCTGTACGTACAGAAATGTATATCACGCACAAAACGTACAGCTGTGAGAAGCTATGCCTTGGCCCTATATGGGCTGCTTACGGCCTAATATTTATTTATTTTTTTAATTTTGAATGTATGCTGACTTTCTATTTAAGTAGACAAGGAAATAGTTGTCTCTGACCTTCCCGAAAAGAAGGTCCATGTTCTATCTCTGTAGCAGATCTTCTCTAATTCGTGCATCTTCTCGAAAAGTTATCAAAGTTACTACTTTAAGCCCTCCAGTTGACTTGAGGCCCTGCAAAAAGTACTTTACAAAAAATATAAAGTATGAAAATATGATTTCTCATTTCTTAAATATAATTTACTCAAAACTTCCTCCTTTAAATCTTAAAATTAGATCTCTGTATAAAAGCAATCACTTAATGCCAATTTCTTATCAACTTAAGACTTAAAGCGCCTAATTACTTCCAATTTATGTATGAATGTCTTTGCACATCCGTAAAATTGTTAGACACTATTCCATGCATATTGAAATTTAGCACAACAAAATTCTGTCCCTGATTTTAATTGAAAACCAATAAATAAAAATAAAATATATAAACATTTCTGCGTATACAACGTAAAATTGTATGAAAAAAGAAACACAAATTATGATGATAATTTTTGACAATACGAAGCATTATTTTAGCAAATTAGAGTATTCATAGAGAAGCAATATAAAAAAAAAACAATTTAATTTATTTTAATTTGTGTTCTTCTAAAAATAAACAAAAAAAAATAATATCGAGTGCTATGTAAACGCTATATGCCAGCTAATGCACTTTTTTATATAATTTTTTTTTCACCTAAATACTTCTATGTTTTAAGAAAATTCCTTCCACAACTGTGTTGTAAAACTGAAATATAGAACTCCTATTTATACATATCTTTCAAAAAAATGAAAAATTTCTCTCCCATCACTAACTATAAAAATTTAATACAAAAAAAAAAACTGTATAAATCAATCTCGCAACGCATTCGATTCGATATTATTGTTTAACAAAAAAGAAAAAAAAAAGAGTAGAGATTTATACATACACATATAAAGAGAGAATGTTAATATTATATACACGAACATTTTGTATTGACACAAAACAATTTATATATATAGGTATATTAAAAATAGAGATGTGTATATTCATATACCATATATCATTGTTTTAGAATATAGATTTGTAGATAAATTATTTGTTATAAAAATTGTAAAAGTATTTTGTAAAACATGTAATTATATAATACATACATACAAATATATATATTAGTAAGGATAAAATTGCCATTGTTGTATTTGTTAAGAGATGTCCTGTTACATAAATTGTATATCCTAGTAGAGTTTGCATCGAATGTTTTAATTTCAGATTGAAATGAATAAAATAAAAAATAAATATATGTTTTATGTATAACATATATAGAAAATAAAATAAAAGTCAATGCTCAACAAAATTAAGATCAATAATAATGTAAAATGTTTTTAGGCAAACAAACAAAATAAAAAATAAAAAGATGTATGTTTCAATATTTGCAAAATTAAATTGCATCACAAATAAAATGAACAATTTTTATCATAGAACGTATTAATTTGTTTTTTTTTGTTTCTTCTGATCTTTGTATCACCTGACAAAATTTTTCAGATTTTATACCATTTAGGGCTTAAAAATACCTCATGTAGCAATTGAACGGTATTGGAATCCTTTCAAAATGCCCGATGACTGATATTAACTCAATTGGCGCTATGGATTAAGTACGATGTGTATTATTTAAAATCGGGTAGTATCACATATATTTAATAATTAACAAAACTTTAAGGGCATGAAGGGTCATCTCAGTAAAGTTGTGCACACAAAGCCACAAGAATTGTAAGCAACCAAAAGTGAAGTGCGGAGAATCATAGATGGCGTCAACCAGTGTTACCTCTGAAAAATATCGGGAAGGGTCCTAAAAAGGGTCGTTGCCGAAGGAAAAGGGTCCGATATAAAATCGAAGAACCAAATTCGGTGAATCAAGTAATGTTTTCCTTATTTTCATGTAATTCATTTGTTAAAACAAAGTTAAGCTTATATATTAATAAAAAAATAACTAAATCAGTTCCTTTTGGTAAAAAGTAATTATAAAAATAAAAAAAGAACAAGAAAAATAAAGTTGTGATTCCAATTCAATCAAAATCGGTTATAACGACCTTCAAGGGAGGACCGAAATATTTGGTTGTTATAACCGATGTCTTTATAAGCAATTTTGACTGTATTTACATTTAATTCTTTGTAATCGAGTCCCTTACCTTCTGTATTAAGCTTGGGTAGGAAGACACTTTTCTAATTCCTTAGCTTCCAAAACAAGTAATGCCGATAGAACAATGCACAATGTAATGCACAGAACATCAAAGAATAGGAACCAAGGGATATCGTCCCAAATATGAGAAATATGAATATCAATGAAGTAGGTAGGTATACGAAACGATAAACACTCACTACATAAATGTTCATGGGGTGAGTAAATGTACATTATTGAAACAAATACATGGTTAAAATAGAAATTAATGTGTGAATTCTGTAAAAATTAGTAAAAAGGGTTCAAAAAGGGTCAAAAATCGATGATTTTCGAAAAGGGTGGTCCAAGGGTCTGTGTCATCAAAAAAGGGGCCGAAAGGTAACGCTGGAGTCAACTTGTAGACAACAACCGTTAATTGTTTTACACTGATAGTAGGATTTGTTCGTGAACAATCTGATTTAGTGCCATCTAATATTAGAATGAAATTTTTAAAGGTAACCACGACAAGTGCATGTAAAATGTGAACATTATCGTTTTATTGAGAACTGGTCATACACTTTCCAATAAAACACGGCTACAGCATTCTAACCGCTGATTCACTGTCCCTAGAAAAAAGAGATGCGTACATACATATTTTCAATATGTCAATTTCCGGCTGGTCAAAACTAAAGCAACTTATTCGTTCCTTTCTTCTAAAAACGATTTTTTAGAAATACCTACTGCAAATGAAGAAACAAGAAAAAATTAGCTCATTTTCGTGTGCAATTTTGCTGCAGAAGTCATAAAAAGGTGCTCTAGCTTGTTTTGTAAAATGGAAAGGAATAATTTTCCGAAGAGATGAATTTATTTTGAAAATGGAATTACACAAGGAAATCTATGCTATATTCCACTCATAAACCAGTGATACGTCGTTTAATTGAATATTATAAGGCCAACAAATCCGTCAAAACGATTTACCGAGGTGGCAGGCCAAGAGTTACGACGCACCGGGAAGATAAATGTCCGATAAGAAAGATTAGGAGCAATCTATTCATGTCATCTAGTGACTTGAGAATCGAATAAAACATGAATTCCAGTAAAAGAACGAATCGTCGAAGAGCAGTGAATGGTGATCTTTCATTTTTCGGGGTCGTAAAGAAACCTTTTATTTCGGTCAAAAGCAGAACGGCTAAATTCAAATTTGCAACTGACCACATCAACTGGACAGTGTCTAAATGGAAGACAGCTCTATTCTCTGATGAACACAAATTCAATATTAAGGGATCGGATGGATTTCGACGTAATGAAGCACCTACTTCTCGATACTCTATGGGTATGGTCAAATATGGAGGAGGCTATATTATGGTCTGGGGATGCTTCTTTGGATATGGAATTAGCCCAAGCCATAAAATAGATCCTGTAAGACGTTATAATGCCACATGTCGAAGAGGAGTTGCCTCAAAACTTGTAAAAAGAAGTGGTTTCAGGAGAGAAAAAAAAAAATTTTTGAATGTAACCACTACATTCCTACAAAAAAAATTTTAGGAATATATTTTGATTTAAGCAATTTTACTCATGTGTTTGTTGTATATGTTTAAGTTGCATTAGTTTTGGCCAACACTGTAAGCTCTAAGGCATACACTGATCGCAATAGTCATACATTTGGACCCCAAACGCGAACTCTGCTTTGTTAATTCGACTGGCAATAATCAATTCTGTGTTATGCGAACATCCTCTGTGAACTGATCAGCAATTGTACGAACACAAAATCCCTCATACGCCACACGAATGAATGAACGCAATTTCCAATTTTTCAATGGGGTAGGATCATGTCCTCCGTACAACTCTGAACGTATGCATAATATTGTAATTTGGGTTCACTACTTCCGTAAACGAGTCCATGAACATGCTCATTCAAATAAAGTATTATTCGTTTGATCGCCACTGATCGTATAGATATTTTGTCTTGAAGAAAATAATTAAAAGGATGCAAAAGGATGTATGGTAGCTAGCAGTGTGCTGCTAATTATTTCACTCCACGTAAAAGATGGTCCCTTTGTTCTTGGCGCAATATGCGATATTGTCGGTTGATGTTGAATCTGTTCATTCTAAAGTCGCTAGATCTTTTTGGACAGTCGCTATCATAAGATACTGATTCCGTATCAATCACTTGATCATAAAGAAACCAAATTAAGGTACAGGCATGCGCTTTCAAGAAATTACCAACGCCTATACCTATTTTAAAACATTTCAGCGTTCCTTTCACTAATATTTCTAAAGACATCATGATCATTAGCGTTGTTGCTCCTTGTCGCCACTGGTAATCACTTAATGCTTTTCGAACTGGAATCTGTTGCGTCTGCTTTTCTGGCATCTGCTTTGCTTCCTAATTAAAAGATCATTACGAGTTCTCTTTAGCCAATCTACCAGTACGCATTATCTCCTTCAGCAGCAAGAACTTCTCAATAGATTAGAAAATACCAAATCTTACTTCTTTGTCGCAGAGAGCCTTAGTACACTTAGTACTAAACATTTGTTTATTGAGTGAAATAATTGAGTGATAACTCTCGAGTGCTATGTTTAGGTTCAGTTCGTAAGTCTTCTTTGTAGAGTCAACACTGTCTTGTCTTCGGATGATTCTCTAGATTACATAAGAAATGTCTAAAGTAGCTCGTAACCTCCTAGTGTTATCCCGCAGTGCATCTTCTAGTGCAGCTGCAGCTGAGAAGACAGCTCTCTATAATTTCCATGTGGATAAGGGGGGAAAAGTTGTCAATTTCGGTGGATACTTACTGCCGGTTCAATATGCCGATCAAGGCATTTCAGCATCGCATATACACACCAGGAAAAGCGCATCTATTTTCGATGTCTCACACATGTTGCAGACCTATGTCCGTGGAAAGGATGCTGTGGCATGTTTCGAATCGATTTGTACAGCTGACATTCGAGGACTCCCACCCAATGCTGGAACCCTGACCGTCTTCACAAATGAAAGTGGAAACATTCTGGATGACTTGATTGTATCCAAGATCACCGATGACCTACTCTATGTTGTCTCGAATGCAGCAATGAAACAGCAGGATATGGAAATTATGAAAAATGCAGTGGTAAGCTAAAACCCTCTAAAAATTAGAAAACATGAATTTATTTGAAAAATTGTACAGAGCACATACACAGCCGATAAGCAAGATGTTTCAATTGAATTCTTATCATCTGTGGATCGTTCACTTATCGCCCTACAAGGCCCCAGCAGCGCGGCAGCATTAAAAACACTAGCAAAAGTTAACTTGGAAAAATTGTATTTCATGACGACAACTGTTGCCGAGGTTGCCGGGGTCGACGGATGCCGGATAACAAGATGCGGCTATACTGGTGAGGATGGTTTTGAAATATCAGTGCCATCGGAGAGGGCAAGGCATCTGACGGAAACTCTGTTGGGGGTCGATGGGGTGCGCATGGCGGGCCTCGGAGCGAGGGATTCTTTGAGGTAAGCGATGACTCCAGCGATTGACTGAATAAATAAAATGCTGGTTATTTTAGATTGGAAGCCGGTCTGTGTCTCTATGGTTCTGATATTGACTCAAACACATCACCCATTGAAGCTGCATTGGCGTGGCTAGTATGTAAGTTGATCACACGTATTTTAATTGAAAGTGGATCGAATGTGATATTTTCTTTAAGCAAAACGACGTCGAGCTGAAGCCAACTTCCCAGGGGCTGGACATATCAACGAGCAGTTGAAAACAGGTGTTACGCGTCGTCGGGTTGGTATTAGAATGACCAATGGGCCACCAGCTAGAGCCGGTGTTGAAATTTATCACAATGACGTGTCAGCAGGAAAGATAACCAGCGGCTGTCCTAGCCCAAGTCTTGGTGGAAACGTCGCTATGGGATACATTAGTGAAGAACTCAAAAAACCAGGAAACAAGGTTCAACTTAAAATTCGTGACAAATTTTACCCAGCTGAAGTCACCAAAATGCCGTTCTCACCAACACACTATTATACTAAGCCAAAAGTTTGAGGATCTCTCAGAATAACTTAAAATAAAACCAAAATATAGTTACAATGAATATGAAAGCGAGTTTAACTAATTTTTCTTAAACATATATTCGGTCATCATATTAAGGTACAGTGGATCCTGCAGTAGGTATTGAGTCTTTGCTGTTGGATGAAAAGAAACCAACTCCTGATACCATCTACGATTCACGGATGAACCAGACTTTTAGTTTCCAGTATCAGGCCACCATTACCGCTTCTTAATATTTCTACCTATAACCATCCGAAACAACATTCCATGGGCATTATGTCAGACCCTGTTTATTTCGAGGTCATTTTTCAAGATCGATTTAACCTAACAACGATTACTAGTGCTGTCATAGGGCAGGTACGTATGGTACATATAGTACCGTGTGAGGTTGTTTGCTGGACAATGACTGCATACGTAATAATGGATTTCACATTCAGCTTAAAGAACAAAGGAACCATTTTGGGACAATGTCCAATCAAGCTATTTTTGCCCAGGATAACGTCCGAAGTTGAGCTTGTGGGTGAACTGATGATGGCGCGTATTCCGGGTAAAATTTGAAAGTATAATGATCACCGGATGAAATTTGCAGAACATAGAGAATTAATTCGTTCGTGACACTTGTAATGGTTGAGCCCTTAAAGAGTGACAACCTACAAAACTAAACTAGTCATGTTCTTCACGAAGTAAACTAATCCCTCAAAAGGTAAAAGTTAAACAGCCCTCTGTGGTTATTCTTTTATATAGCACTTACTAAATCTCTGTGGGTTTTAGACCCTGACTCCGAAGGAAGCCTTGATTAACAAGCTCGAGATTATACCAGGGCCTTATATGTTGTCTTGTCGTCCTGATGTTATTTTAAGCAAGATTGGGTTTTATCATAATTTTCGCTTAGAATTTGCCTCGAATGGATTTCGATATTCCATCACCTCATTCAGACAATCCTGGAACTATTCGCCAAAATTTCAACATCGCTATCATTCAGAATCGGTCGTGTAAATGCTTACTTTTTGGGCAAAAAATTTTAACATTTGTCATTATACTCTGTCCAACATAAATTGTCAGTACACGTCTTATGGAAGAGCTTTTTCGAAATCAGTAGCGTGCCATATTTTTTCGCCATAGTAAATTGAGAGAAACCCCGCATAAAATATGTATACCTGCCAGTGAATTTTCATTTGTATCTGCCGTAGATCCAACAGCGCACATCTGTGTGTCATCCCCTATTTATATTGATGTGCATTCAGAGTTACCAATGTCCGTTTTGTAGCTCGTTCAGTTTTTTTTTCATAGATTCGGAAAAATAATTTTTTTGACCAACATAATTAGAATATTTTACGCAATAAAATACTTCAGAAACAGGTCAATTTGCCTATTTTATACCATTACGCTCATCTCAACAGAACACAGAAGGGTATCTATCTTCTGTATCTGGTATATCTTTTATTGCTTTATTGCGGGAAGTGTTTTTCAAATGTCCAGATTTTTTAAGAGTGGTTTATAAATAAAAAAATTCAATGAAAATTTTAATCTAAAAAAATAGGACGGTAACCCTACATAATATACTTTTACTCTTTTGATAGTTTGAAATGTTGCTGCGGCAACCCTGTGAGAGCTTTTGTTAGAATAGCACCTTACGGGAAACAAAAGAGTGCGAATGAGAGACAATTTATGTTGGCCAGAGTATAGTTTTGTAGCTTTCATTGCGTTTAAGTTAAAAAATAAAGCCAATTTCTATTTTATATATATTTGATAAATTTATTTTTATTTAATTAAAAAATACAAAATGAAAATATATATTTAAAAGATTACAATATATATACTATATGGATCTTATACAATACGTACGTTTTCTTTTCATTGATTTTTGTTTCATTATTTCTTTTGTTTCTGTTTTAAATTATCGATAATAATTATAATAATATTAATAAGTGTATTTCCTTTCTATTTTTTTAATGTCGTTACATAAATTTGGTAAGTAATTTTGTATCATATGTAATGTATGCCACCAATATGAAGAAAAAACAATGTAAATCCCAAAAAAAAACTTTAATGATTATTATTCTGCACGTTTATCTTATAAATTATATTTATCTTATTATTTAAAATAACAAAAAAAAAGTTTATCATATTTTCTTTTTTTTTTCTTCTCTCTCTCTCTCTTTCCCTCTTCTCTTGTGTTAACATTCACTAAATACATTTTTTTGTCAATTAAAAAATACTAAATTAAGAAAAAAATATGTGAGATAAAGAAGAACATTTGAGGATTAAAATTAATAATTTATTTATATATAAAAATTATTCCTCTTCGATTCTTTCAAATCTTAGCTTAAACAGGAGAGAAAGTAAAATATTAAAAAGAGAAAAAAAAATATAAAGGAAATGCAGTCAAACTTAACTTTGTAATGGTTTTTAATAATTATAATTTATTTATTCATTCTATATGCATTTGTTGTTAATCTTCTTTAATTGTAATACGCTTCTCGATCTCTCATTATTCAAAATAATATTAGTTTTTAATATTCATACGTGGTTTTGTTTTTTGTTTTTAGTAAAATACATGACAAAAAATAAGAAAGTAAATATTTAATTTTATATGTCGCATTTGAATGTTTTGTGCAATTTATACACTTTACATACAATATCTATTTATTTATTAATCAATGATATATAATACAATTTGCACAAAACAATCGATGTTAAAATTATTATTCTTCTCATTTTGTAAATATTTTATTTTACGTACTAAAAATATATTTATTAGCAAAATTATCCTTAAAATCGTCACCTAAGGTTTTTAATTATTATTATTATTTTTCTTTTTACTTTCTTTTAAATGTGCGCGTTTGCTAAAGAAGTATGTTCTTATTTAATTTATATTTTGTGGTATTTTTTAGATACCTTTAATTTTACTTTTTTAAATTATCTTTAAGATAATTAAAAAATCAGCCTTAGCCATTGATTTAAATTATAAACGAAAAAATTCAACAAAAAAAAAAGAAAAGTGAGCTCTAAAATAAATTAAATTTTGCTTTTGGTTGTAAAGGAAATGCTTTGTTTTCGGCGTTAGAGTTACTCTTTTTTTGTTTAGTAAAAAAGGTGAAAACAATATCGAATGAGTTATAAGAAATCCCTTGGAATATTTGGAGTTGATTATAGCGTGTGTATCAAAAAAAAAAAAAAAAAGAACAAAAATCAAAAATAAAAGCAAGGAAATCACCAGTAATTGATGAAATGCAGTGGTATACTTTTTCTGTTTTAATACGAGTAACATTTAGAATAGAAGTCATGTGTTTTTAGATTTGAGTAAAAGTTTGTTTTATTGACTGACGTTTTTTGGTTTTGATTTAGATTCTGAAGAACAGGCAATGTCTTACTTATGAGGTTACAAAATACTTGCTGATACGTTAGCAGTAATTAAATGCAATGAAGACAAATCTTTAATGTTCACTAACTAAAGTAAGGAAGTCTTGTATGAAACTGGAAGACAGGATATTTACTACTTTATTTACACAATGATGATGGATAAACAGACAACAGCGAAAAAGTTTCAGTGAGGAACTTGAAATTTGTATGAATGAGAGCAAGTGATTGACAATAATTGGAAGAGCGTCATCGAGGAAGGGTCTACATCCTTGCTTCTGTCTTACATCGTTATATTGAGGATAAAAAGGTCCGTTGCCGATTATCGTTTTCTATGTTTCTTTACGACTTTCTATTAAATTACAAACATTTTCCCTGCAACTTCGAAAGTAAGCGAGTAAGGTTGTATCGTGCATAGACTTAGACATCAAAATTCTGTATTCAACAATTGCAAGTGATGACTTTTGTGTTTAGATGAAAAACATCATCAGAAGGTGATTAAGTAAACAATTTAGATGAATCTAAATTCTAAAGGGGAAATTGTGATACCCTAAGTGTTACTGTAAGCAAGGTTGAAAGAGTGGTTATCATGAGAGCCGATGGTAATTCCGTGAATATATTAATCAATGATTTGCTAGACACTTTTCACCACCGCAATAGATAAACTATTTTGAAACTTCTTGTATCAGGGTATCGTATACAAAAATTAATCGTTAAAGCTACTACAAAACTGCACCATCTGCTAAAGTTTCCAATCGTAAAGTCTTTTCTAACACTCGCAAGTAAGACAATGCCCATTTGATCTCTAATTTCTGCGCAAAAGTCTTATCAACTTTGAGAGTATGTGTTTTTTTATGCGAAATACCCCCCGACCTATTTGTAAATTGAATCAAGACCCTCTGCAGTTATCATTAGTTTACTCCTTACATTTAGTTAGTTAATTCTTTTTACAGAAGCACAGAACGAGGCAAATTGATAAAATGGCAGTGAATGTTGTTTTTGTGTTTTTTTTTTTGTTTCATATTTGTTTTTAGAATTTAAGCAGATCTTTTGTTGGAATTTTCTCTGCTTGGGTAGACATAGTTTTTCATATAAATAAATATTTTATTTTATTTTATAAACTTAATACTGTTTTACATTCGTGCGTGCTATTCAATTTTTTTATTATTTTTGTTATAAACAAATTCATTTTTTGAAAAGAATCAAGTTGAAGACATTTTGTGTGTACATAGGTTGTTTTTTCTTTTGCGTTATAATAAATTTCACAGTTAATTATAACATAACATAAAGTATTGTCATTTGTGCAGGAAACAAAATAGAGGAAAGTGTTTTTTTTCTTTTTACCAATTCGCGAGGAAGAATAATAAATTTATTAGAAAAGAAAAATAAATATAATTAACCAGCTTCCTTGAGCAAAATTTAACTTTAAATTTTTGAATAATGTTTTTTATATTTTTTGTTAAAATCAACACATAATAAAAGAATGTAAATTAGCGTCATAAATATACGTATATGTTGATTGTTATTTTTTTTTTTTTTTTTGTTTGTTTGCATTTAAATCTTAATCATTTAATAAATATTGGAAATTGTTTGTATATCTTTATCTTTTAGTTTAAATTCTATTGCAATAAATATTTTCTATATCGTGGGATGTGTGTGCTTTTGTTCTTTACTAATCAATTTGTGTAATAACTCTTTTTTTTTTTGATTGTTTGAATTCGTACTACGGAATTGCGCGGAGAAGAAATTAATTATTTAGAGAAAAATATAATATTTATGTATACATATGAGGGGTAAAAAAAAAAACGAATAAAATAAATTGTTTTCTTGTGTACAATTGTAAACTTTTTTGTTTTGTTGTTTGTTTTAACGGGTAATATTTAAAGTTTTTATCAGTAAGCCTGTGCTTCTTTGTAATCACTTTGATCCAAGGTATAGAAATCCTCCAATTTCCATTGTAGAGTCTCAAAGGTGGGCCGTCGCATTGGATCTTTGTGCCAGCATTCAAGCATAATCTCATAAAGACGTGATTCACAATTTGGTGGTATTGGCATTCGATAGCCATGCTCGACTTGTGTTAATACCTCAGCATTTGTCATACCTTTTTTGAAGAGAGAAAAAGTAAATATGATAAGAAAAATTGGTTATAGAAGGGTGTAAAATTTTACCTGGATATGGAATACGTCCATAAGTAACTAATTCAGTTAGTAGAATACCAAAACTCCACACGTCAGATTTAATTGAGAATTTACTGTAGTTGGCCGCTTCTGGAGCAGTCCATTTGATTGGGAAACGGGCACCAACACGGGCTTCATATTCATCTTCTTTGATTAGCCTTAAAAGAGATTACAACAAAAAATGGTTTTGAAAAATATATCCACCAAAAGGTGAGGGGAATCAAGTGATGTTTGCTTTCCTAATAAAATAATAATATAGAGTTGGGGGTATGTTTGTTCCACAAAATTAAAATGAGATGTCAGTCAAGAGCGAGGGGGTAAGTACTCGTGTACTTGCTCGACTATTTGACACCATAATAGTGTGCTGTCATTTTAAATATTCGATTACTTAAGTTATAATGCCAAATTCTCACATTCCGATGTCATTTGTTGTAATTCGACTCAGGACACCGACATAGTGAACCAAAAATACAGTGGGGACCCTCGACCGATTACAACGTCAGTTGGGAATATGAAAATGATGAAAAGCCTGTGAAAATGTCTTTGCGAGACAACAAGTCAGACAAGCCTTTCAAAACGCTAAATGGATCTGATCATTTAAGCGAAATCGTTGAAACAATGGCTCAGCGTCATGAAAACTTGGGTGTTTACTGATAAGCAGGTGCTAATTGTGCAATATTTTTTCATTCAAAAACAAACGATTTGTCAACTAAACGCTCTGTTATGAATTCGGATCAATTGTGGGCTTTTTGTAGTCTAAATATGTAGGACTCTGCATCCAGTAACAAAGCCAAGACAACTTAGATTTGACTTCGAGAAAACGTTCCATATTTCCTCTATTTTCTCCCGATTTGAACGTGTAATGGTCCCAAGTATTTCAGGCTTTTACTACAATATAGAGAGCCTTTACTAGGCCATATTTAATTAACTCTTTCTATTATTAGCCTGCTGAATATAAATTTAACTTACCGCGCCAAACCAAAGTCAGCAATCTTTACAATATTATTATCACCCACTAACACGTTACGTGCAGCTAAATCACGATGAATATAATTTTGTTGTTCCAAATATGCCATACCGGCTGCTATTTGTGCTGCCATATCGATTAGAGTTGGCATCTTTAAGCTTCGTCCTTTACCTACAAGAATAATAGAGAAAATCATTTTAATAATGTGTCCCATTTTCTAAATTGTATATTCCCTACCTTGCAAGTACTCCAATAGAGATCCATGCTTCATAAGTTCGGTTATAATGTAAATTGGCTCCTCCACTGTACATACAGCGTACAGTTGAATCAATTTATTATGACGTAATTTTTTCATAATTTGAGCTTCAGCCAAAAAGTCTTTAGGGTCCATTGTGCCTGCGTTCACCAAAATAACACAAGATAAATAAGATTTTTTCAATTCAATACAAGTGTGTAAGGTACACCTACCGGATTTCAATGTCTTGATAGCCACCGGTGTGGTGTTGTTCCATAAACCTTCCCATACCTCACCAAATTGTCCGGAGCCAAGTTTGCGTACGAACTTCAAGGAGGTTCTATCGATTTCCCATTGATCGCGTGTTCGATGGGATAAGCCTTCGGTGACGGGTTTTTCAATCTGTTAACAAAATAATTGATATGGATTTAATTTTTTTGTAATTTTTTTTTTCATTAAAGTTTAACGACAAATACCAAAGTAGAAGATAAAAAAAAAAGATAGAATATAATAATTGAATGTATAGGTCCGGGTGTGGGTGTGTGTGTTCTTTTGCTTGTGCTTGGAGTACTTGAAAAAAATGTGCACAACAATCGGCTTTTTTTCTCTGTACGGGGAGTTAAAAATAAGGTATTAAAACATTTCGTGGAAACACATCGAATGAAGTATCTGTCAATAATTTACATCGGATCTACGCATACGAATGGTGTGGTGTGCAGATTGTTTTATCAAGGAAACAGAACATTAATCTAATCCTAAGCCTACTACAAGTATAGGGAACATAACATAAAAGGACGGATTAATTTACCTACAACTACAATGGAACCAAGAACATCATTGTTACTATGAATTATATGGATGAAGTATCTGTGATGGGAGTATATGAAAAAAAAGAGACGTAAGAGTGTTCGTTACAGTGTATTAGGCTTCAGTATTTGTTTTCCATAGGTGTGTGTCCAAACTTGACTAGGAAGAAATGTATGTAATTTTTGCATTCGTTTTCAATTCACAGTATGTTCTTATGTTGGCATAGAAATACACTAAATGTATTCCGAGCGAGATATTTAATATTTTTCCTGTAAAACTTGAATGGATAGGGCTGACACTTTAGATTAATGGCCATTCTTCCCGAGATGATCGGCCTCTCCTATTGCTTGACCCTATTCGTACCTATCTGATTAGGTTAGGTAAGGTGGCTATCCTGGGAAGAGTCAGAAAACATGTTGTAGTCTTAAGACGACCTCTGTCTTACAAGGCTATATGTTGAAGGTCAGCCTTAGCAGGGACAGCATGAGATTACGAGTCAAAACCCTCTACCAGCCAAAGAAACTTATGAGTCACAATTGCAGGAATTATTAGTAAACGCTTTCCAAATAAACCCTAACTTATGAATCATTTCAATCTTTCTTAAATATTTAATTTGAAATCATATCAGAGAAACAAATGTTGACTTGGCCGCGATAGACAGTGTAAATTTATTTCACAAACATTTAGCTTTATGCCTTATTGCTACGAATTGTTGACACTCTTCGGCTCAATTAATTTATTAGCTTTGAAGTTGGATCGTTGTTTTTCAGGCTGACCATTGCTAATTGGTTGAGGAAACAAAGGGGAGAATTTTGCACATAATTGTCTTCAAATGGAATGTGATTAAGGAATTTTTATGCGGAATCACAAGGTGGTCCTGGGGGTTTCTATCTTAACTGATTCAGATGAGATAGATCAAGATAACCAGGTTTAATGGGTCTCTTACTTTGAAGTAGAAAAGGAATGCGTTAATCTTTAAAACGTAATTCAAAGTTAAATTGAAATCATGAGTTGCTTAACCTCTCTGTGATCCGTACTTGAATGTCGATCGTTAAATTGTATGTGAGACTTGTGTCGTAAGCTTGTTTTTTTTTTTTCTTCGCCGGTGGTTAACTGGAAATGTTAGGTGTGATCACCTTTAAAGGAATTTTTCAACCGAAAAACTGATAGTAAAAACAGTGAAAGCTATTTCTATATAGATACAGAAACTTTGTCTTGCTTAAAATAAAACCCAAGTTTATTCAATTATTTTTTATTATTAAATTTTTTCTTTTTAGCATCAATATTTTTTGAATTTTGATATTGAATCACTGCCTTGGTTGCTTCCATGCAAGCATACGTTTTCAGTGCGCTGGGTAGGATAATCTTGCACGCGGCTGCAAAGTCCAAATGGCTTAATGTCTTTCGTTTTGTGACTTTTTTACAGCGTAATGCTTCGGTTGCCAAACGGGTGAACATATCATTAACAAACGAATGAAGTACTAAGATGGAGTTTTTCGAAAGCTGCATTCCAGGATGTACTGTTTTAAGAACTCGCACTAAGGGCTTTTTTATGTGACATGTCTCTAGATCACATCGTTTTGTTTTTCGTCTTCTTCTTCTATTACGCTCTGATCTTTTGGTATTGGCTGTTGATATTGATGTTACACTATTTCGGTAATTTTTTTCTTTTTCTGGAAGTAATTTAAATGGGAGTTTTGACAGTCCAACATCGGTGATGGACGAACAAGCTGCATGAACACGATTTGCTAAAGTTGTCATTTTAGATCGCAGTTGAAATATTTTGAATACAAAATATACAAAAAGGAAATTAAAAAATATATAAAAAAATATTTTGATTCCGAGTAAACAAGTTTTGAATGAAAATTCCAAGATTAGTTTGATTTAAAAAGAAAATTATTAGGCACCAAGATCTGGCTTTTTGAAATTAGTCTGTCAGCAAGGGCATTCATTATACAAATATACTTGTGCTGGTAGGGTAGAAAAATTGAGTCTCATTTGGAAGATTATGTAAACCTCTTGCAGCACTATGTGTAAGGTATCTTGACTCTGAGTACAACATCAGCACGTAGTACTTCTAGTTTTAAATAGATAAACTAAATTAGATAGTCACCGTTGGCATATTCGCACCAAAGCTGAACGAATGAGTGCAATTTTGGGCGACAAGCTTGACAGCACAAGGATGCGGCCATTTTGTAGATGCTGTGTGCACAATTTCGTCACAGATTGGACAATTTAGGCCCCTCTACATTAGGGCAGGGGAAATGGGAGATGATTCTCTAATAAAGTTCGTCTATGACGACCACTTTTATAAAAAACTACAAACCTTCTTCGCATTCGAACAGAAGTAAGAATTTGTAATAATTCACTGTTTTGGGAGGGTAGACCTAATATTGACGTTCTTAACAACCCACATCATATTTTATTAGATATATTTTATTTATAAGATATTTATAGCTTACTAAGTTATAGACTTTAACAAGAACCTCTGAGTCTCTTACGATAATTAGCAAACGCTATAAAATTTGATAAAATCTTTACGACTTTACTGATCCCTTAATAGGTCACTAAAATATTTAACCGTCTAGCGTCAGACTCACACTCAAATTAAGTGAGCACTTATATTTTTATAAACATAAATATTTTTTATATTTTCCCTTAGGCATTGCTTTAAACAAACCGTTTGAGCAATCAATTATCGTAGTTTTCTCACCTCTCTTCAGATTCAAGTACCAGATAATAGAGACATATAAATAGGCCCAACGATTGTCATCATTGCTCCACTGACCAATGCCCAAAAAACCGGTTTAACAAGAAAACATTTGTTAACACCAAAACCTAGTCAAAATCAATTGAAGGTCGACTCGATTTAGGGTGTCACTGAACCTTAATTTTCTTTAGAGCCTCTTATGGTACTGTGCATTTCGAGTACCCAATCAATTCGATTTGGATATGCAACACCATACTGTTTTTTTATAAATAAATTCATTTGGGTATATAAAGGTAGGTATGTAATTTCAAAGCAAAAGTGCATTTCAAAAGTGCAATTGAGTAAGTGGAAAATTCGAGACACTGATTGCCTTCATTTCAGCGAACGAGTGCGAGTATTTCTCGCCCCCATTGTTTGCTTATGCACACTCTAAAGCTCGAGAAGAGTATTTTGTAATTGAGTCTTTAAAATGTGGAAAAATCTGATTGGAAAGCCGCCCGATTGACAAATGATTCTGTTGACATTGAAATAATTAATTCGTATTGTATTTGGAGTTTACTACCCATAGATACAGTTGTAGTTGTGATGCCTCCCATCCTATATATAGAGAGACTGCTATAGATACATACGGATTAGCTAAAAATCTATGCAAATACGCAAAAAGTGAAATGTAAAATGTGTGCGCACTAACATTAATTGAAGGCACAAATTCATCGACTTTCCGGAAACGCGAACAATGAATATGGACGTCGGACGGACAAAATGAAAGCGACACCCATGTAAACCGTTTCGAAGGGGGAGAATGATGATTCATTGGAATAATGTACTGATTCATGAGTAGACCACTTGACAAATAAAACAAAATTCAAAGTACACACAGAGATGTGGACAATAAAAAAAAAGTCATCAGTACAATGGTGTACAGAATACAGGTTTGCTAGGTTTTTAGTTACACAATCTCGGCTCGAAGTGGGTTTTAGATTAAATATTTGTGAAGTGGAATCAATTTGACTTTGGTGGGAATATTATTTACATTTTCTGGGTTTAATTTAATGACTCTCAGACGAATGGTGACGAGCATATTTTAAAACCTTTCGTATAGTAGCAAAGGGTACAAAAATACAACAATCTGTAAACATACAACACAGCAAACCCAAGGCACAATGGACTAACTACTGGTCTAAGTGCATCCTCATCAAGTGCCGATTTCAACCAAACCCAAGCCAACTTGTACCATGATAGAAGAACATTGACTGAAGGAAGTTATACCAGCAAGAATCCAGTGCAGAGATAGTTTTCGAATGAAACAGAGAGATGATGTAATTTCTTACTATTCTAAGGTATTTTCTTACTCATAGGTAAGCCATCCGATGCCCCTTTACAGTATCTCAAATAGAGATAACGTTTCACAATGAAGGGCACCAAATTAAGAGCCCCTGAAACCTGCAGCTTATTCGCACACCAAATTCACTAAACTTTTTGGCAGTTTAACCAATTGTACTAATTGACCGACTGATTTCAAATCGTTGGTTCAACGCCCTCATGTACACGCATAGCCTTCTATTAAACTTTGAACGATCCAAAGTCTGTAATCTACAGAGGCTATAACTTCTATTTCGTCGGTAAAAATTCTTGTATAAGAGTGGTGTGCCACAAGGTTGTATGCTACCTTCTTTTTTGGTCATAATTTTTGATACGCTGTGAAAAGTTGTTTGTGCGATATTTGAACTTGCAGCGAAGAAAACTTTAGCTTTCTCATGCATGGGGGTCTTTGTAGATGACAGAACAAATTATTTTGTTTCAATTTTGTAACATTAATTACTTATTAATTCAACAAGTAAAGTAATTTGTAAGATGTGTGCAAAAATTCGATATAATCACAAAGCTTAACCTTTACAAAAACTAAAACTTGGTGTCAAGGCCTACAAGGTACCTACATACAAAAAAGAAAAAAACTTAAAATCGGTCAAACTAGGGCGCTATACTTTAGGTATTTCGAGAACTTTTTTTTGAACAAGGTGGTACAAACAGAGGACTATCGTTCGTGCAACATTTTTTATCCAACAAGGCAGTAGTCGATAAAAAAAAGAGTCTCAATCAGCGAAACTTGGAAAATAACCATTTATTTACAAAATTCTAGATACCTAGCTTAGCGCTTGCAACAACAAGTTGCAGTTTAAGCATTAGAAGCAAAATACATTTAAAAGCCTGAAAGCTTTAAGACAAATAAAACTAGCTTATTTTTGGTACAAACTCTGCCTCTTTCTCCACCAAAATGCATTTTTTTTTTAAAAGAAAATTTGCTAAAAGACTTTTGATTTCACTCAAACTAACAGCTATATACTCTAAATTTTATGTATGTATCTAGCATTTGTTTTAAAGGAAAACTAAAACACATCAAGAATTTATTTTGAAAATAACAATAATGGCCTTTTCAACAACAAAACATTTTTTTTTTTTTTGCAAAATTCTATTTATACAAACGACACAAAATATTAAAAAAAAAAAAAAATAAGTTTTACAAATTTTCGATAGAAGGAAGGTTGTTTTGTTTTTTAATGTATTTTTTTCTGTTATAGAAGAAAATTTGTTAATTCCTACCTCAAATATACCCACGAATTGGTTAGACTATAACGCAAATTATAGAAAAAAAATATATCGAAAAATTCAAAAAAGAAATCGGAGAAAAAAGAGAAGGAAAAATAAATTAAGAATAAGAATCATTTTTTTTTTTTTTTTATATAACGATTTTCTTATTTCTTGTGTCATGGAAAAATAAAATATTAAGTTAATAAGAGGTCCAAAGAAAATTTAATGAAAAATGCAGACAAAAAAAAAAAAAACTGGATAAATTGATAGTTATGTCAGAATGTAACAGAAAAAATAAATGTGGAATCAAAGTGTGAAATAAATATTTTTCTCGCGATGAAATGAAAGAAAGAAATGTGTGAAAAAATAAACAACTAATAAGAAGGAAATGCTTATGACTTACCTGTACACATGGTTTGCATAGATTAACACATAATCCATCGGAATCCTTTGAGTAGTGCTCGACGAGTTCTTGGAGAGTTCTAGAGTTTTCAATGGAAAAAAAAAATATGTTTGTTATTTCTATTTCGGAAGAGAAATGGTTGGAAGGAAATATATCTGTGACTTGAGCAGGTCTAGAGAATTTTTTTATTCATCTGTAAAAGTAACATTTCGTTAAATTCGTAAATTTCTGGGCCAAAATAATCGCCCTAGCGCGAACGCGAAGCGTTTTGAAGAAACTGGCTCGGTATCCGATCAAACTGCGATATCTGCATGATCGAAACTCATTTTGGATTCTTTTCGAAATAAAAAAAAGAGGATTGAGCTCGTAATAGTACGTTTACACCGCACCCAAATCCAACATTTTGAAATTCAATTTTGCGCTCCCATCAGCATTTCAAATGACAGCTAGTGTCAGAATTGAGTACTGATATTGTTTTTTGATTGGAAAATATTACTTGAAATTACTTATTTTTTAGTTGACAGCAGTTTTTTTGTTTATTCAGCGGGTTAAAATGTCATTGTTTGACGTGCTGAATTTGTAAATAGGATTGTTCGATTTGGCAAACTTACAAATGCAGCGACGAAATTCAGTATTTCGCTGGTATCCAGCATTCTAGAATGCAGGAAAATGTATGGCGAAATGCTAAATATTTGGGCTGAAATGCAGCAACTAGCCGAAATGTTGCATTTGGGTGCGGTGTAAACGTACTATAAAAAAAGGATTCTTAAACCGTGTTTTGGAGACATTTTCTCAGCGATAAAAGTAAACATCATGTTAAAACTTAAAGAATTATCATCGATGTACATAAATTCCACACACGTGCCATCTAAAAAGAGTCCACCTCATCTGCCTTATAATTATTTATTCATTTGGTACTTGAGCACACGCTAGCTACCTCATCCATGTATTCCAAACTCAAGTCATAAGATAGAAGATAAGCAATATCTAAAAACAGTAATATCTTACCTGAATGTCGTTCGTCGTGCAATAAAGAATCCGCCCTCATCTAATTGTCTGATGCGGTAATGTTTTACTGTGTCGCCATCTCGCACTGAAATAAAAATTAAAAAGAAGACAATATACAGTGGGTTATTTTCCATGAAACAATTATTTATTTTTTTTAGTTTCTACATATTATCAACTAGCCATTTGTAATAAATTAGCAAATAGAGAAACGCAACCTCGGTAATTAGGGAAATTTTTCAGACTTCTGATTAGATGTAATTAAATCTAATGAGTAGATGCTAAACAATGTAAGTAAGAACTGGGAATAAAATCACGATAAATTATATCCGCTTATATTAATGTCAATTTAGGGCTTGTCAATTTGACAGATTGACTTTATGTCAGCGCGTTAGGAATTTAATGAACCTTCATAGGGCAAATTACTGATATAATTTGTTTGACATGAGGTGTCGAACCTGAACTAATAAGGTGATAGTGACATTTACTGTCTAATAGTGACAGTGTTCAAATAAGTACAATAAATATGTAAAATTTTTGACTCCATTTAACTTAGGCAAAAACCCTTATATACATTAATCTGACCTGGGTCCTAGAGTTTATATAACGTCCACGAACTATAGTGGCACTGCGCTTTAGCCTTATTAAAGGTTCGTTGTTGGTTCTCCGCCGAGGTTCGAACATACGCATTGAGTAACAAGCGACTGCGATTGCCACACCTTGCATGGTTTCGACATCATTATCGGTGTCAGAAATTTGCTTTTGCAAAGCATCTCATTCTGTTACGCTTAAGCGAAAACTCTGCCTGTAATAATGCTCAAAAGGGCGACGATATAGCGAGAGGCAGGACAATTTCAGGATAATTATGGTCCTGCATTTTCTGTATCAGGTATTAGGAGCTACATACATATATGAAAGCGACATTTGACCCAGTGCCTCATTTCCGGATCTACCTTGCTAATTTGTCTAGATTTATTCGAGTGACAAAGCGTCAGAAAATATCAGTATGGTCTAAAAGATATTACAATTGTCAGATTCACATTATGACAACTGAATAAGTTCATTCTTTTCTAAAAGACTATCATAATTTTTATTCCTCGTTTTTATCAATTTTTAAATTCTGACATTATTTGTTATTCAAAATATTGTATTTTGTACCAAATATCGTAGTCCTTCAAAATTTTAAATAAAGGTTAGAATTCATCGAATTCACTATAACATTCTTGAGATATAACAGAAGAACTTCTTATTTCTTATCTTCAAAACCTTATTTTTAGTATTTATACTTTCTATTTGTTCAAGGAAGTAATTGTATAACTCACCTGACAATGAATAATCATTGTGTCGACTCTCAGAATCTCTTATCAAAAAAGCGCCATGTTCATTTTCGGGTAGTAATAATTTCTTCTCAGCCTCAATACGTTTTATTTTCCGGAAGTACCATCTGAAAATGAAACAAATTCGATTCGTTAGATTCATTTATTAGTAAAGGCTACGCATCATAAATTATCAAAACAATCGTAGTAATACTCCAAAATAACACGAGCAGAAATAATAAATTTTTTTGTGCAATTTGCACAAATTTAACGCATTAAATTTAATATCCACTCGATAATGGCAACAAAAAAAAACAGCCAATAAAATTATTTAATTTTCAAATAATCAAAAAAGTGTCAATAAACTTTTACTTTTTTGGTTGCGAATTTTGTGTACCTCCCACTAAAAAGGAAATTACCTTGACAAATTTCAATTATAAACTAATTATTTTATACCGTAAACAAATATCGACGACGACCTCAGATACGGCCTGTTACTAATAATTTGACTGGTATAGCAATATTCATACAAATTAACTAATTTGCACAGGCATAATGTGTCACTTGGGCATTTTTGTGTGTTTGATTAAATTCACGTACTAAATGACTATCTTTGAGAGGTTCATTGAAGTTCACTGGGTATCGTTCAGTGGCTTTACTTAAAAGTGACGTAAGTCTTGACTTAAGTTCGATCAGTGCGACGTTTAAAAAAAAACACAAAATTATGTTTTCTCTTTAGAGAAGGTTATTAAACTGTAAAAAAAGAAACAACCAGAGAATACCTGCAAATGTGTGATGTGATAAATCAATTTGTACCTTTAATGTTCAAACTTTCGAGTTATTAAGGTCATCACGTACATACTCGTACATGCCATTGTCCAGGGGGTATAATGGGAAATAATTGTATCTCGAGTCATTAATCAGATCGGGCATTCGATTCACTTATTAAAGCTAGTCTTTGCTCTGGCAATTGACCGATTTAAACAGACTAATATGTCACAAAAGATTTTTGGGTTTTTATCTGTAAGATGCATGAAAATCGATTGTGAAAAAACAAGGGCCTTGGTACATAATTGGTGGAAAAGCGATTGAGAAAGACTATTAGAGAATGAATGGTTATGGAGGGGTTTTTTGGATAAATATTGCAGCTTTGGTGGCGAAAGATTGAGTTCTTATCGACTTGGGACGGAACGCGTAATAAGTTTATTGATTCGACTTTAGATAGAGTTTGTATTTAGGTCATGATTTGGAAGAAGATGTCAATATTTGATATGCAATCCCTTTTAGAGAGTAATGTTTGTTTTTCGATTTGGCAGCACTTTCACCGCCGACAATCAATGAGACAGCTGACAGATGATCTGAGTTGCCACTGTTGTAGGTGTGTGCCTACTACAATTTTACACTGTTTTTCATAAATTTATGTTAGTCTTTGAAACTAGTAACAAAGTACTGTAAATACTAAAAGTTCGTAATTTACTCCGCAAAAAGATGACAGGCAAAAGTTTTAAAAGCTCGTAAAAAGTTCGAATAGGTTTTATTTTATAGATTTAGTCACATTAGATCGTAGACCGATATTATAGCTAGTTTAACCATAAAGTGTTACCTAATGAAGAGATAAATCGTTAGTCGTTTTATTCTGCTTCTAAAGATAATAGATAATTGAGTTATTAAAAGTGTTTACCACACGTAAAATAGTAAGTTGTAATATCCTATTGCTTATATGACAAAAAATTAAGAATATAGTTTTAACTACTTCGTAGTAACTTAGACTGCTAACGATGAGATCAGTGCTAGACTTAGAGTCTTTTTGGTTTTAGCCTCTGCTGTTTTTTTAATAGCAAAGACTTTGACCTATCCTCTTAACTTTGACATCCCGCGTCAAAGCTACACCTCCAATGTGACCTTAAGATTTAACTGTCAAATATTAAATGACGTGGCGACGATTATTCATTCATTCATTCATTCATGATAACGATGTTCAGAGACAAGCTCACATTTTAAAGATATTCATTACAGTGACCTTGCTCAAGGTCCATAACTTACTCGACACGTTTTTCTAGCAAGAATCAATTCTTATGGCAAATGACTCAGAGATTTTACTGCACGCCATGTGAAAGGTACCAGCCTTCCCTGCATTTGCTTCTATTTTTTTTTTTGTCCTTCAGACTCTAATTAATCCAAGTCGTTCAATTCTGTTCAACTAGAAATATCTTTAAATGCAGTCAAAGTCGTTGGTATAAAGTATTTTAAATCTTACAAAGGCAAAGGCAGACACACATTTTATTTAGTATTTTCCAATACGCAATTCCATGTTATTAAGCATGACAGCTTACGTTATGTTTTCCACAACGTGACATTTACGAAAGTGCCGTGCAGTGTCATCTTCCTTCATTACAATAAAAATCCCGTAAATTCAATCACCTTCCATCAGTAGCTGTCGACAAGTGTCAAAGTTTTACTACTTTTCTAACCAATTATAGATCTATAATCAAATAATTGCACTACAATTATTTTATTTACTTATTTATCGATTCCTCCTCCATTAGTTTATCTCTGCGATAACATCAAAGCGTCATTCGATATACAGCGTCGTCAATCGTTTAGGCTTATCTTAACCATTGGTGAATCATTGGTGTAATATTCATTTAATTGTATCTATTGTGCTGTTTGTTACTAAGAATCTATATGGTGACCATAAAAACAATTTTTCTTTTTTTACAATTACATTGAATTGCTTAATGGCTGAGAATATTACCGATGACTTTCAATTACATCGTCTTAACAAACACAACATACATACATATCTATTCGATTACGTGGAATGTGATGTGACACCCGTATTTGGTGTCATCAGTTATTCTAGACAGTACCACGAGGGGATAGAGTATTTGCACATATCAAGTCCTTATATGATTTAATGATGGATAATAAAATTATCAACTTTTGGACAGCGTGTGGGTGGTGAAAAGTACACGTACTTATTTGCTGATCGATTACAATTTGTTTGTTTTGATTAGGTTTACGGCGAAATTTGTTGCTTTCCGTGGAAGCTATTGCCGGTAGTTTAGAGTTTCTAGCACGTATTTGGGTGTGGACACTGGGCAATGGGCGGTGTTAGTGATTTTGTGGGAAAAAAAAGTAATGGTGACTCAAGGAATCAAACAATGTAAGCAGACTTCATATAAAAATCCCTTCCACTTAAAGTGATTAATAAGAAATGAACTTATTGTAATTGACGGTAATACAAACTTTATTCTTTAATAAGGTAGATATTCGTGTGACAACTGACAACTTTTTTGAGACAATCTTTTCCTACCAAGTAAGCAAACACATCGCATAACTTCCAACCTCCTCTACGTGATGTGTATCGTGCAAAACACTCCCTTCCTGTGCAATTCAACAAACGCTACACAAAGGCTTCACCTCAAAACCTAGGCACAATTTGTGTGTCAATGCATTGCAAAGAAGAAGCAGTTAGGTGTACACCACCAGACCATACTTACACCTCCTGGCGACACCGCAGTCTGGGTGAAGACAAACACAAAAAAAAAAACTCAGAAATCAAATCCAAAACTCACAAACAAGTCCAGTTAAAAAAGGTCTCTCTCTCTCTCTCTCTATCTATCACTCTGTCCACCGCATGAAGACGACACTACAGCATTCCTCCAGTCCAAAAGTCACTCTAAAACCGAAACTAGTTTCTAACATTCGATTCAATTTGATCAATTAATACACTGCATAGTAGATGATGATACGACAAACTCAATCGACATTGTCTCCTAATGACCACCACTCTCCAGAAAATCCCCCTCGGCAACCATCTTCTAATGAATGAACGGACACAAGAGTAACAAAAGTCAGCTATCATACGACAAGTGTGAATATTCGAGATTAATTCGAATGTATATCGTCAAATCGATTTGTGTCACTAAACTTAGAGGCTCAACTTCTCTGTGTGACTTGGCGACGATAACATGCGCCGTTAAGCTAATTTTAAACACGAAATCCTTCTTCATCGTCTTGCTAGCCCGTTTGTTTGTAATTCAAACCCAACTAAGTTTGATGTACCTATACTATGTTTAGATACATAAAAAAGTATCTACCAGACGATAGACTGACCATGGCGCCAATAGACAGCCTGGTACGGCGACGACTTATACACGCATACACTGGTATACAGTAGGAGCTAGCTTATAGTCCATTTCTATTTTCATGTTAAATTTTTCTACTAAATGGCATTCACTAGTGGACATCATGAATGCACCATGGGTAACCGAAGAGCTGCTGAAGAAATATCTAGAAACAACCGATATCAGGTTTGTGGTTTGTTTTTTTCATTTTCTTCGTATAATTACTGTAAAATGGTGAACATGGTCAAGTTGGACATTTTACTGCGGGGTGGACACACTTTAAATGGGTGTACACACAGTGTTAGATCAAAAAAAAAAAAAGAGTACAGACAGAGGAGTCTATAAGCTGACAATTTATTTTTATTAAGCTGCTATAAATAGCTGTTGTCGCCGAGATGCGATTATACTAGGCGCTTTGATTTGTGTCTTGTTTGTGGGAAACTTTAGGAATGCTTAGCCAGGGGAATCCCCTTGGTGAAGAGGTTTTTAAAGAGTTAACATGGTTAAGCAACTGCTTGTTAGTTTTGTAAAGATACCTTCGTTCACATGCCACGGGATAAGATGAGGTGTGAGTTAGAATCACCAAGATAGGAAGCTGTATCTTACGAGAGATACGCAAAGGTTAGTGTTTTTAGTTTTAAGCTATATATGCTACATGCATACATTTAGACTACGCAATCAGTTCCAGTTTGGCTAAATGGTATATCAAGTGTTCATTGAATATAATTTTCATTATTTTCAGTAAATTCATCTTGCGCAACTCAGAGCTTCTTCGATAGAGAAAATGACAAAACTTTTCTTTATTTTTACAATAAACAACCTCTTTTTGTCAGACCCAAGACATGAACCAGCTAATATTGCTGAAAGCCGATTACTTCTAGATGGCGCTACTTAAAAGATCAACTTCAGTTGTTCTCTAAAAAATCCTAAAGTTGTAGCTTGTCCATGGTTTTTTTGATTGAGCCATTCAATGTTATTCAGTCCAAGTTCTTCTAAAAGCTAAACCTAAGGCCTTCCCTTACATATTTGAACTTCATAGTCGCGGAAGCCTTTCTATTAAAGTTGGGGGTTCAAGAAAGATATTTAAGCCTCATTCAATATCCTATAACCGAACCAATTTCTCTTTCAGCAATCCGTCAAGATGTCGCTTTTTTTAAATAAGGAAACTACTCGATCATTCTAAAATTTTCCATGCAACTTTGAAAGCAAAGTAATAAATTTGAAATAAATCGACGATCGTTAACACAAATTAAGCCCAATTAATAGTCGACAAATCGCAATTTAAAGCTTCACACACAATCTCCGCAAGAGTCACCTCTTCCAATCAATTTTACGCATAATTTTTCAGCTGAAAATTCACGGAATAACAACTACCTGCTGCGTTATTAGAATGAAATTTACAATCTAATTTGAGCTAAATTTACCACTAAAACTGGTATATTTTGTTTTGCGTCTTAGACTGAGATGAAAATGTAAATTTGATTTATGCACCTGGCCAAAATAGTTGACTCCTGGCTTCCTGCACACAACACAGTGGCGGGCATTTATGCACACCCCCCGCGGGCGTTATGCATAGAAAATCATAGACGCAGCAATCTCACACGCATATAAACGACATCAAGTACAAGAGTGTAATCGATAAATATACGAGGACAAGACATTGCGATTGCGATTGCGACCAGCTTGGCGAGGCGTTGTCCATCGCCCAAGCACCATCATCATCATCGTCCTCATCGTCGTGGTCGTATTCGTTTGAATCTGTCTAGTTTAGACTGCTGCTTGTTAGTGGGTATCTAAAAATAGACTTAATCTGTGAAGCTCGGCATGAAAAACAAAATCACCGAAAGAAGGCGCCTTAGAGCGACAGAGATACCATACTCTATGCTCGCCGGCAATAGGGTAGTCAATTAATTCCAAATAATTTGTTCAATTTTGTTGCGCGATGCTTGCGGATGATTGATTAGCAATTAGATTGGGTGGGCACACAACACATACATAATCAAAGCCTCTATTTTTAGACTAGAAAAATTCAATCCTGCTGCATCAGGCGCCGTCAATCGGTGGGAAAGGACATGTGTATGTTTCAAACGAGTTATTACCTTGAAAATCGCATACTCATGACGACGACGATGATGATGATGATGATGATGGTGCTGCCGATGGCTGATGGTGTGTACCTAATTTTGCTGCTGTTTTCTCCTGAATAATGCAGAGAGTTCACCATGGTATGATCTAAATCTATTTTGAGAATCTAGTTCATAATTTAGAAGAAGCTGGATGTTCGCCACGAATGTCCACTAGTAGAAGGGCTATAATCACAAACCATGAAGAGAAAAGAAAAACCACAGAAAAAAAAGGATCAATTGATGGGTCTGAAAAAAAGGGTAATTTCTAGAGCGAAACCATTTTTTTTTGTTGTTGTTTTCTTTTCAAGATGAAGTTGAATAATCAACACGATGTAATCGGCCGGCATTTAAAAAAAAATATATTACGTAAATGAACTCGTTAATGCAAGGAACATTTTTTTTCGTTCAAAAATTACTGTACGAGGTTAGGTGCAACATTAGCTAGCATTAGCGCTGCACGTGAAAAGTAAAAGTTGCAATAACCGCTTGAATTGCTTTTTTTACGCGATAACTTTGATAATTGGCTGCAGATGGGTTGTTGGGTGGCATTTTTGGTATTTTGAATAGTTCAAAGGCATTTTTTCCTCTAAAAGTGTTGATGGATTTGCTATCTGAAGCTTTAGATACATTTTTGAAGAATGCGATACAATCTATTCGACCGAAAATTAGTGACACACTAACTGTGGTATTTTATTTAAAATATTTACTACCTTTGAAAAATATGCAATAAAATCGGAATTGTCGAATTCCGTTGCATAATTTTAGGTGCACGATTTTTATATTACTCTAAACTTTTTTAAAATGCAATGTTAATCGAGACACCAAAAGAGATCGGTAGTAGATTAAAGAGATGAATCCTTAAATATGCATATATATCTTGGATGTTTGTCAGATTCTTACAAGGGGTGGAAAGGTGAAAAAACGAAGTTCATTCGAACACTATTTTGCTGTCGATTCGTTGAGCGAAGCAACAAAAGAATGAGTTTAAATCTTGGCTCATGATGTACATAGTTTTAACCTATGTAAGGAGGATATTTTTAATGTTTTTTTTGTTTCAAAATGTAAATGTAATTATTTAAAGTTCCACATCAGGTGTATGCAATCCATACCTTACTCCATGAGCAACAGTTGAGGTAGGTATAGCCCCATCTAGTTACAGTTCTCGCAGAATAATATCTCCTCATGAATAAAAAATTATATCACGGCGCCAGATAGATGGCAATGCATCCTTCTTTTTCTCACCACTATTTTCCGTCTATTCGCATGTCCTTCCAATAAATCGTATTGTATCTTTATTTTTTTGTTTCCCCTTCCCATTTGATTGGAGTTTTATCTTGTCTCGGGCATCAGGATCAAACACTTCCGATGAATTTATAAAAGTTTAACATTTACAATTTCTTTTGACATGTTCATTGACTCTATCTATCCTGTCTGATGAAGAAGATTCTACGATACGTCTGGACAAGTGAAACTATTTTTCTTCTTTTCTTCTTCTTCTGTATAAAAGAATGTGAACACAAAAAAAAGGGTAGAGAAGAAGAACTGCAGCAAAAGAATTTTGTATCCGGCTAATGTTTAAGCAGAGAATACAAAAAAAAAAAAAATAAAAGAAACATGAGATTGGAATTTTCCCACGTTTTACGAGGAGGTTTCTAAAAATATCTAAGGATTTGTTGGGTTGTGCTTTGCTTGTTTGCGCTATTTAGCGAGGGAACAGTTCTTTTCGCATGTTCTGTTTGTCTTGTGCTAATGAATGCTAGCAGCAAACAGGTATCTCGTTTATTTTTATTTTTTAAAGGCGAGGTTGTTTATATATTTTTGGATTGATGGTGATTTTCGCAAAAAGGGATTTAACTGGAAAGTGTTAGAGATAAGAGTTGACTGAAAACAAGCTGAATTTGGCGTTGGGTTGGTATTTACTCTTCTGCTTAGGTCATATGCGTTCACTGCGTATTTAAATTTTTAAAATACTTATAGCGAAAATTTCCAATTTCCTGCTCGCTTACAACCAGACAAAGGCGTGAAAGTGAGAGTACTTTTGTACTGCAAATAAAGGAATAGATGTTTGCATTCAAGCCTAAGAAACCCATTTATGTTGGCTTATATTCGCACTGGACGTTTGTATCCAGTTGACTTAGGAGCGGTAATGCTTATGATTAAAATACTCTATCTGTACCACCTTTGCATTCTGATCCTCCCTGTTAAATGTCTAGTAACCGATTTAGCTCGATAATAACACAGTACTTTTAAGTCCTCAGTAAGCTCTACAGTTTTACGGTGTAAATTACGTGCAAATACTGGCGCTCTTGCAGGCAACGTGATCACAAGTATTGTAGCCAATATGACATGTTGTACACATTAAAGAGAATCTTTCCCGTGCCAAAGACCGCCATCTAGGCAGATTGCGTAAGGAACTTCCAAAATCAGGTTTGCGCCTTGGGAAATGAATTCAAACTAGATGGCGCTATACCTATAGTAATAAATTTAGCAAATTCAGATCCATATTTATCGAAAACTTTACAGTATCAATTGCACGATAAAATTAACGAAGGGCTTACTAATATCTTTAGCAGGTAGATGGCGGCAAAGTGATCGAATGTTTACTGTCTTGCTACAAACAGTGACTTGATACGAAGCTAGCCTCTGCGGAAAGTCAAAATTCTTACCTAACCACCTGTTCACGATTAAATTACTCTTTTCCAGGCCATTGGAGCGAAATTGAAAACGAAATGGAAAACATACATATACAAATCCACAGATTACATGCTTTTTTATAAAAAGCAGTCTTGAAAACAACTCGCAATCACGTGTATCTCGTGGCAGTGATTTATCGTTACCTCAAAGATTATTTATTGCTTACCCCCTATTAGATAACAGAAATCCCATATTACGCCTTATCCGGTATCGATTATAAATAAAATTTAAATTAAAATCCAAAATAGAAGCTCAATATTTGCCAAAGGATTTTGCATGCAACAAATGAACAATATTTTGCCACCTTTTGACTCTTAAACTATAAGTTGACAGCAAACAATTGTTTAAAACACTTCATCATCGCTAATTTCATGCATAATTCATTGGTAAAAAAAAAATAAAAATAAAATTCTTATGAAAATTCCAGCTAAATATCCGTCTGGTCAAAGTTTTTGACAAATATTTACACAGAATTATTTATGCAAGAATTTTTTTTTTTTTTCGCATAAGATGATCGTTTATGATGGTGCCATCATGCTTTAAGTTTAGAAATGCTTATTTCGTTTCCACTGGCAATTAATACATCAGAGAATCTGCACAGAAGTAAATGAATCCCTCAAAGTATATCATAGTCTGTTGAGCTGCAAACTAGTTTTATAATTTCTTCCGGGAGATTTTCTTTCTAAAAGGCATCACTAAGAGAAATCAATGCAAAGATAATCAGATGAGCATATAGATTGTAATTCTATAGGCGATCACTTAAAGATCATTTACAACTCATTTTAACACCTACAACGATACCAAATTTTAATCCGATTAGTTGTGATAATTCTCAGATGACTGCATTAAGTATTGGAATATTTTATTCTGACTTTTAAGTGCGCATTAGATGACTAGGCTCGACGAATTAGGAAGTGGGGAATCACTGAATATCGCAAGAGGCTTTTATGCATGTCATGATATTTTTCGCACATTCTTATAAGAGGATAATAAGAATTTTCTATCATTTCGTAAGATGGGTACCTACATACTTGAATTTTGATAACTAAAAGACGCTGAACTTTTTTAAGATTTCAATGATTTTTTCACTCAACTAAAGGTCAGGTTTTGACCTGATAAAGTCTGGGAGGAATGACATCCAGTGCAGTCCATTTAAAAGGCTAAGTCTGATTGCTTTCAACTACGATACTTTTAGCCGCAGTGGCTAAGGTAGGTTATGCTAGGAATCACATCGGTCATATCTTCCATTTCGAATAAGTACAGGCCGAAAGCTAAGAGAAAGCCAACCCTGAGGAGACACTTCAGATTGACACTGCGAATGAGAAGTCAAATAAAGCAAAACGCCAAGAATTTAGACTGTTTAGCAAAACCATACACCTAACGTCCATACTGTACACGACAATGCGGATTTCAAGAGAATCGAGAAGCGGAAAGGAACCTTAGAACAGAAGCCACTAAGGCTAAGTGGGGAAAAATCCCAATATTGCTATCGCAGGAAGATTCCAACGGTTTAGTTCAGCTATATTGTATACCGCCATCGGGCATCGAAGGTGGCACCAAGAGCATAGCCTACATAAGGAAGTAGTCAGAAGCGGATTCTTTTTGAAGCTGGCGGGCTCTCACTGAGACTCAGGCCAGTCAGACGTCAGACTAACCGATTAGACCACAAAATCGTTAGACAGCCCTTAAAATGAAATTCTTCACCAACTCTTTCCGATTTCTTTTCTACCCTCAAAAGTAGTGACCGCCCGTATCCTGTTTATCAGTATGAAAAAATAAATAAATATTTGGCCGTAAGCAGCCCATAGAGGGCCAAGGCCTAGCTTCTCGCAACTGTACGTATTGTGCGTAGTATACATTTCTGCATCTACAGAAGGGACCTACAGTTTTATGCCGTATCCGAAGGGCAGAGGGGTTTTGAGAAGCTTTCTCATGACAGTGAATACTCTTAAATGTTTGTCAGACACTCGGAAGAGGTGGGACCGTGAAAAAACTGTTGATGGTATGAGGTCATTTATATTTTGGGATTTTTGCTTTCAAGTCGTGGAAAACAACAATCCACGTTCTCATTTATTGTATCCAGAACATATTTAAGGAAATCTTGTGACAGGAAAGAAAAAAAAAAATAGCAACTTCCGTGTTAAAATTGGATTTTGATTATCGAATGGCTTCTATGCTCGTCAGCTTGAGGCGCCATTGACTTGAATCGAAACCACGTCGCAACATTCCTCTATTGGTCCATAAAACTAAAAATAGACTCTTTTATTTTTTTAATTAACTCAATCCAATCGATTGAAACTATTTCATTACCTTAAACTCTCGGTCATCATTTAACAAAAAAAAAAAAAAAGCACTAACGATACCAAAACAAGAGTTGATCTCTTTTTTTCATTTCGCTGCACACAACAAACTTGTTTCAAACAGACGAGCAAACATATTTTTTGTTGTTCGTTGAATTTCAACAATTTTGTTGTGACTCTTATTTTACGATCACAAAATAGCGTGCAGTTGGGATTAAAAATAGATTGCGTCTGCACAGATAATGGGTTTTTCAACGACCAGTGGATACGGTGTATCTATGATAGTGATACCACAAATATGTTGCATTATTATTGCAACAATTTCCTTTTCGGTGGGCAAACTGAGATTCACTTGGTTTTTCTTTTTGAAACAACGATGGCATTTCCACACGAGCACTCTGCTTAAGGAGAGCTCAGCGCAATGCACTTTTCGACTGGGAATCGCAAATACAAAACCCAAAATTGGCCAAGACCAGTATATTCTTGACGGGGTTTTCTGTTACCAAATACATACTTAATTTCAGTTAATTAGGAGTGTAGTATCAAAAGTGAGATGCGGACCGATCTGATGGATGAGAGCGATATAAATACAACAAACCGACATTGAGGCGCCGCCGACATTAAATTAGAGTGAAAGTTTAATATGCGAATTGATTCAATGATGAGGGGATTTTTTTATTATTATTTTTTCTTTTCCGAATTTCTTTTAATCTCCAGTTTCGATTTTTTTTTTAATTTAAAATTTTACATCTTTCAATTGAGATGAGAAGTTGAATTTTGATCAGGTTTCCAGCAGCATCCTGTGGCACTCAATGCAATGATGGGAATTTTCAATGTCAAGCTAATAAAGAGCGGAATTTATTAATTTAAATCGAAACATACCGACGAAATTATTTAATTCGAAGAGCTCTGTCATAAATAGAGTCTTGCATTTAAATACAAAAACCATCATCCATCAGATAATAAGACTTTTTTAGGTGATCTTCTTAAAATTAACGCCAACACCTACAAGTCAGTCGTCTGATGTTCAACTCTGCGTAAAAAGATTGGCATTACTGTTGACTGAATAGTTTTATTCAAGTGATTGTTGTTTTATGTAAAAAAATTATAAATTTTCCACTTGTTTTAGTTAAAATTGGTAAAATAGTAGAATTCAAGCTTAGAGTTTTGCATTGTAGGCAGCACTGCCGATACAAATTGTTATTTGTCAAAAAAACACTTATGCGCAGTTAGTTTAAAAAAAAAAAGACCTCCTCAACTATTTTATTGGCAGCTATAAATATTTACGATTCAAACTCATTCTACTTTGAGGCGTCATCAAATTCAATAAAAAGATCCTCTAATGGTCGCCAAACAAGAAATTTAATAAAACTCGAAATGCAGTTAACTTTCGCCAGAATAAACATCAACTTGAAGCCACTAAATTCCTCATCCAAACAGAAGAAATAAATAAAGAGACAGAAAATAAATATAAATAAACGAACAAAAAATTCAGATAAATTTTCTGCATTTTTTTTTTGTCAAATGCCTGGCAGGCACATAATTGCCAAACAAAAAACGATTATAAGCCAAGTTTTAAACATTATGTAATAAAAATAAACAATTTTTGCCGGCACGATGGCGACTGTTACTCTTAGTAACCTACATTTGGTATTTACTTTTTGTTACATCGCCGTTCATCATTGGTAAAAAAAAAAGTGTAACACACGGAACCAAACTGTGTCATTCAAATAATATCATCGATGCGCCAGTCAAAGACTAATAAATTTTATTTCATTTGACAGACGAAAGGGGAAAACATAGTGGGCAATTGACAATCAATCACAAAGACTCGGGTGATTTAAATTTATAACAAGCGAGGTGATAATTAACAAGAAAAATGCAACAAATAGAGGGTTGCAGTGTTGGAATGAACAAAAAAAAAAAAAAACAAATCTATAACACAGATTGCTTCCGGCTAAAAGAGTGGCAATGGGACCACTGTGTGCCGGTCTTAATGACCCAAATAAAACAAATATAATCTTTCATTTAGAAAGACTTATTAAATATTATTCAAAATATTTTTGGGTCACCAAATAACCTTTCATAAAGAAAGACTTGTCAAAATATATATACCACCTTTAGGCTGCATTCACAATGGACATAGCAAAGCTTTGAACCACTTGTCAAATATTATTTTTAAATTCATAATTTTCATGACATTACTAAGCGAAGATAAGTTAAATAAATAAATAAAACGATTTGTGATTCATGGAATTTTTTTTTTTTATCTAAAACGCCTTGAGAAACTTCCTCAAAAAAAATCAATGGATGACATTCAATACGAAACATGTGGCAGTGTGCCTCTTAACGATTTGCTAAAATTAAATAAATACTAATTTAATCGATTATGAATGAATAAAATAAGCAAATTGGCTCATTGACACTGACAAACGATCTGAATACAAGTTAATTATACCATAAATGATGGGCGGGGATTTAAAAAATAAAAATCTATGGCTTTTCGTATGTAATTTGGACAGGAGATGAGAGTTTGCAAAATAGAAAAAAAAAGGTCAACGAGATTGACAGATGTTTCACAAATGAGTCATATTTGACAGCTATTTCGAACGCTCGATAAGCCGGTTTTGAGAACAAGAATATTTTATTGAAATGGCGGTTCAGTTTGCCTATCTGTATTGCGTTTGGTTGGAAAACTAATGTCAGAATATTATATGAGGTGTTATTTATGTATCAATTGATTAGTATTCATTCAGTTAATACTATTACAATATTTCTGCGATTATGAGGCCGTAGAGTCAAATAGTGCGATATGACATTCCATCGTTTGTTAAGTAATACTTCAAACATTAATATTCTGCAGGTACATTCACTAATATTTTAATATCTTGTATAAATTTATATTTTAGATTCAATTTGTAGAAGGGATATGTTCAAGAATTAAGAAGCCTACAAACAGTTTAAAGCGTTTACAAAAAAATTGGGAAAATAATTAGCAATTAAAAGCTTTCGACCTGTCATAAGAAAAATATCTAATTAGTAGTCTGATTCGAATAGCCACAGGATTCCTTAGCGGTCCCTGTTCATTCATAGAACTACTCATGGCTATGGCAATAGCGTCGAACATATCTTATCTCACTGTGTAGTTAGAAAACGTCATCCCATCAAAGGAATCTACAATTTAAAGCATTTTGCAAATGCATACGATAGAGAATTGGTTAAGAATGAGAGCGAATTTTTGAAACTCAAATGTCATAAGGGTACTTAATGCAAGATCTCCGTGGTTAATGTCTAAATTATTGGGGATAATTGAAAAGGACTTTTAAATTCGTTTATAGTTCAAAGTATCTTTATTTTCGCATTTGTCTTCTAATTCACAAATGCAGTTGGTAATGGATATTTTTGGGGCTTGAGCAGCGAATCGTTTCGGCACTGTAGTGGAGTCAGGAGTCTTCCTGATATTCTTGAATGCAAGCCATGTGTATTTAAATGTAACGTCACTCCAGGTTTTGCGAGAAGACAACTGTGAAAACTCTATCCTTGTTTTCTGTAAATTTTCTAAGTATTCACGACGATTCATTGCTGCACGTCGCGTTGCATTCTTTCTGGTATAAACTGATACTCTAAGCCTTTAGCTAGGTTGTACTCAGTGGGTAGGAGGTCTATAACTTGGGGAAGATGGCTGGATATGGATGGATCTGATTTTGGAATGCACAATATGTTGCTCTCTTCAGTATTGCGAGCTTCTTAGTCTTATTGCTTAGTTGGTAGCCACTTCCACTTGTTAGCACTGTAAGTTAGTTCAGCGTGATTTGAAGTATTCATCGACTTAGTACTTCCATCCAAAACACACTTCCCTGCCTATACGAATGCCCATTCATTTTAATGACTGTGACGAAATGTCTGAAAATCCTAAAATTCATGACAATTGAAGTAGGCCGTGTAACTTTCCGGGGTATTCCACAATTGATCCGGGAGACTACATTTACAAAGTTGCAGCTACCACGATCGCGTGGCATTAAAAAAAAAAAAAAAACTATTGTAAATTGATTGTCAAAGTAATAAAAACGGGAGAACTTGTTCTGTAATTTTTAGTACCCCAACTTGCATAAATCTATAACCTCTTATTTTAATGAGAAGTATTACCTTGTTAACGTTATTAATTATCGAATATTAGAAAAATAAATATCACGCTGTTAGCGAACGATTTACGAGTATATTTTCAATTTTATGAGTCTTAAAAGGAAATGTCTATAACATTTAATGTAGGTCTTAAAAAATTAATAATTAAGTACATCTGCCATAAATGATTTTTTTACTATAAACAACTATAATTGTAGGTATGTGTCATTGCATGCCAAACAAAATGATGCTCAAGCTGAAAGAAGATGAATGTAATTCTTAACGACCAGCTGAGTAGCAACTGGCAGCAAAATTCATAGGAAAACACAATGAATGAAATGCACCCTCTACAGTGCATTTTTTCTCAAAACATGAACATCGAATAACTATTTTGGTTTCAGTTTTTATTTCCATTTGATTTATTCGAGATAAGCTTTACGTGAAATGAGATTAAAAGATGATGAGTAACCCTAACAGAACCCCGAGACATCAAAGCCTACACGCACATCCAAAGCCATAGTCTTTAGATACAAATTTAGCATCCATATATTGAGATAAAATTTTGTCATAAAATCTAAAAGCAATTTAATGACACACTATAATGTAAAGATATTTTTCATTACAGAACTTGATTAGCACCAATGTCCACCATCCACCAGTGTCTTCTTATCTTCTATGGCATCTTCTTCAACTGAAGCATCCCTGACCTTCTTCTAAGCTTCTACTTGTTCTCCTCGTACTAGAAAATAGAAAAGATGCAGCGATTTCGTAACTTTAACTATCCAAATGTCCATGGTAAAAGTTTCCAGGCCTGGTTTGGTGCTCATTAAATCGAAAAAAAAAAAAACTTTTATGATTCATCAAATCGAAACTATAACCCTGATCTAAAGGCCCTCCCCCCACAACAAAACTTACTCCATCTCATGGGCTAAAAAGTTTCTAGTGCGTGAAACTGTGCTATGTGTCGGAAGCAATTATTACTTTTCACTCAAAAACCGAAACAGCTCGTAGAAGCAATTTTAATGACTCAAAACAAGAGAGGAGAACGAAAAAAAAAAAAAATAGATTAACTAGGCGTCATTAAATCACCGACCATCAGACAGGATATGTGGAGCACACACCACGAAGCTATTTTACATTGGCGCCAACAAAAGAAATTTAATTAGACTATCGCCCGAAGGAGATTTCAAATTGGAATCTAGAGGGGTTGAAGCCTCTGCTAAATTGAATTCGCCTTCTCCTTTGTTTACACACTCAAAACTATGATTAACCATCGGGTTATTATTTGTATCTATGAAATGCGTGCATGCATATGTTTTTCTTTTTTTGCATTTTGATTGACTGGTAGAGTTATTAAATTGTCGTCCTGTTTTTTTTTTTTTTGATAACAGACAGATGGCAAAACTCGAAAGATTTGTGGCGAATAAGGAGAGGAAAGCGTATCGCATTGTATACCTAGAAGTGGACAATTAACCAGCGCAGAGAAGACCTGTTGTGTCCGAACATAGAAATACCTGGTATTTGATTGGAATTTCAATGGAAAAGAAATTTAATTGCTTGTAAGGGGGCTTATGTATACAGAGATTCCTCCTGACCAGTTGATCACTGTTGCTCCCCATCATCATACGATGAAGATCGTATTATGCACACGGATGCATAGGATGTGTTGGTAGAGCTGTGTCATTCGTTCAAATTAGATAACCGGATCGTTCATGGATTCAATCAATCGTTCAATGATAGAGACAGATATATTGTATTGGCTCAAAACAACGATCATCATCGAAAGTGATGAGTATATTCTTAATGTCATATGCAAAAAAGCCATTAGGAAATTTCAATTTCCTTTTCGTTGCATTATTTCCGATACATTTGTTTCATTCGTGAATTACTAAATAACCGAGACATCTGCAAGTGCCTGAGTTGTGAGTCAAGTATTGGTCTAGTGATTGATTAGTTTGTGGTTGTGTGAATGCAATCACCAATACATTTGTGTGAACGGGTCAAAATGATCGAATCAATCACGATTGACACAGCTCTAGGATGTGGTCTTGTTTGCTATTTTGCGAGATGGAGCATAAATGCACGTTTGCAGTGTGAAAAATGTATGTTATAGGCTCAGTGTGGTGGACGAGTGTTTCTTTTTATGGATTGGATGCATAATGGAGGATCACATGATGATGATGGTACGATGGCGACGAGCAGATGCAGTCGTTAAAAAGTCAATGGATGCGCGCACAACTGCAATAGATACCAGTGAGAAGGCTATTTTTAGATTCAGTCTTTTATTTTATTTTGCTTTTTATAACTTTCAATTCTCGGTATCAAGATAGCAAGAGCAAGAGTTGATCGACTTATTTGTCTTGAACTGCTTTGGAATTGGTCGTGGTCGTAGGTTTTGTCTGTGATCAGTCATGATCATAAGTGGGGAAATTCAGTGCGGACTTTGTTTTAGTTTGGATATGTTGTTTAGGAAAAGTCGACTTAATGGAAACCATTTTAAGATAACATTTAAGACGGGATTAAACAGTTAAGGTTTGTACCATTCAATTTTAGCCTTGGAACTTGCTTTTTCAATAAATTTGGAAATGTCGCCATTTAGGCTTCTTTAGATATTTTCTCTCACAAAAATTAATAAATCCTCAAGTCACCCGAACCGCTTAGACACAAAAAAAAAAAAAACGATCGATGGATAGGGTAGAGTCGCCTATCCCCGAACACTTTTTACAAAAGTCGTTATATTATCGTTAATTTACAGTTTCTGCTCTTCCCTATTCACAAGTGTGTTGTGTCGAAGGGCAGAAACAGAAAATTAACGATAATATAACGCCTTTTGTTAAAAGAATTAAACATAGGAATAGGTGGCTCTACCCTACCTAAACCACTTTGGGCGTTCTAGGATTAAGAAACATTCAATTTGTGGATTTTTTTTCGATCTGGAACTACAAGCAGACACATGAAATGGCAGACATGACAGCTAAGTCGATTCTGAGAAAAACAACTGTATTGTCAGCTTCCAAGCAATGACCTGGATACATAACCTTCAAAAGTAGTTTCTCATCGCTGTTTTATGGAAATCAATCATAAAAACGGCAAGCCTTTTATTTCATTTCATTCGATGAACAGTAATGTGTTTTATTGGAACCTTGCTAGCCAGTAGAAGCCAGTATAGTCGAATTCCACATGAAAAGCAAATACAACAACATGCTGGCTTCAACTTTTTATATTCTCTCCAGGAGGAGGGCTGCTTGCTAGGATTTTTATAAATTTTCACTAATAGGTAGCGTTGAATGCAACGATTTTTTTGTTTGCTTAGTGTCACCGCAATATTGCTCGATTTGGTGGAGAGTGTAGTACGTAGGCTGATTCAACTATAAGTTCTATAAAATATTGGAAATGATGGCTGGAAAATAAATTGTCGTCAATTGTTAAGGCCTTTAGTTGAACACTTTTGTACCATTTGGTGCCAGGAGTTAGAAAATAGGTTATATAGCGCCACCTTCTATTTCAAATTGGATTATAATCTAATTTTCGAAAAAAAAGTTATTCAAAACGTTTTGTTTACCATAGTTAAACAGCAAACGTGTCGCAAATAATTGTATATTTATTTTTAATGTTAAAACGAGCAACTCGTTTATGGTCTTCTGTCCAGATTGTTATCGCATCAACTTGACAGCTGCGATCAAGAACCGATTAACAACAATCAAATCAATTCTACAAAATGTAAAATAAAGACATAAGCAAATTTGCATAAATTTGAATTAAAGATCGATTGAATTAAATCGATCATAAACTTTTCGCGGCTCAGATTGGTTACATATTTTTTTGCCAAAATAGAAGTTCATATTATATACCATGGATACTTACTAAAGCTTATTTTTGTTTTATAATAATAATTTTATATAAAAAGTAAGTAAAAAAAAAAAACTGCAAATAACAATCAGATAAATAGATATTCAAAGACACGTTTTTCGAAATTGCTACTGGTGTAAGTAAACAAATAAACAAACATGTCTATAGATACAATTCTAATGTAGTCAGTCAAGATACTCAAATTGGTATTGAAAAGAAGATTATTTTTTTTTTAGCGCCATACGCCAGTTTGAAAGCTACAAATTACACACGTGATTTTGCACAAATCATTCATTTGCATTAATTGCCTGCTGATGCGGTGTTTTTGATTTGCCGAATGTGCAAATATCGAAACATAAAATTCGTAAATTTATTTCCTAAACAAACACGAGTTTCGGCTTGTTGTCTGACTTTATTTTCATTTTTTACATCACATGAGTGGAATTATTTACCGTAAACATAAATGAGTAAGCACAATTTAAGACAGTTTTTGAGTTCGTTGATATTTGGATGTAAAATCCGTTGAAAGATGATGACATGCTTTAATATTCAATAATGTTTTCAGGATGCAGGGAAAACATTGTGTCGAAAGGTATCAATGCGTGAAACAACTGGAGTGATAGTGACAATAACACGCTATTCAACCGTTGAATGAGTTGATCAACTAGATGAACAAAGCTGAACTTGTTAGCTGATGAACTACGATATGACGATATTCAGTTGAATAAGTTGATCAACTATGAAACTATGCAACGACAATCATGTTCAACTTTTAGTCGCATTGCTCATCAAGAAGGAACGTGAGTTTTTGCACTAGTACGCTAGGCTATTGGATGCGTATAATATACGAGTACGACGGGCATTAGTGGAGTCCCATTGAAACAGCTGAAGGAGTTTGACTATCTCGACGTCGGAGTTGTAAAAGAATGCATTCATTGAACTCACAAGAAAAACTTCTTCGTATTGACTTCTATCATATGAATTCAACTAAAGACTTCAACTTCAAAATATGAAATCACATCAAAAACTGCATTCATTTTCAAATCATCGAATTGATTGCATTCATTTTGAAGTCATGAAATAGTTGAAGTCAATTTGAATTCATTGAAATCATTTTGAAGTCTTTTTTTCCTTCCAATATAATTAAGCCCAAAAGACTTCAAAATGACTTTAACTATTGCATAATTTCAAAATGAATGCAATCACAGCCATGACTTCAAAAAGACTTCAATGACTTCACCGAAGTCGCAAATGAATGCAATCTTTGATTTCACGAAAATGAATTCCCAATCATTGACTTCAAAATGAATGGTGATTTCATATTTTGAAATTGAAGTCTTTAGTTGAATTCATGAGTTAAACATTTTCGGAGATAAATCAAATGAGTTAAATTCTGAAATGATTTAATTCTTTTACAACTCTGCTCGACGTAAAGTTAAGTCTGGGAGAGCATGCGGGATCTATTATTCGGAACGCTGAATTTAATGCTAAGGCCAACTTACATCGTGTTTATTCTTACCCTCACCTATGGTCAAATTTGAGTACAAAGCAGGAATGAAATAAGTACCTCCATGGTATTGCTTGAATAGCTCATAGGGATCGAGTAAGGAATACTATATCTTTGCTTCGTTGGTTGTGCATAATCGCTGCTAGAAAAAGGTGTGAAGTTCGTCTCCAAGATAGTTCCCACCTTCTTCCCACGTGACGCCATCAATTGTTCTCATTCTTCACTTGATAAAGTTTGAAGTTTGTTTATCTATTAGCATCAGATTTGCCTACACATTTCTATCAAATATTCTAAGCACTCCAATGGCATCATAGAATTAGGTCAATTCCTGACACAAATATTAAAACCCAAATGTAAATCCCCCTAAAAGGGTTTAAGAAAAAAATAAATAAACCTTCAGATCTAGAAGGCTGTTAGAATTTTCACACCAAGTTCATAAATACTATGAGAACTTGACTCAATCAGCAAGTTAAACATTTTAATTAGATTTATCATTGGATTGCTTCCCCTTCGTAGTCATTCATCAAAAATTTAATTTATTTTTTTTTCCATTAAAACATCAACGTGTGTCGTCTCCAAAGAATATACAGTAGCCTATCATGGGCACGTAAATATCATGACAGAAGTGAATTTAAAAAATGATTTAATGAGTTAAAACTCAAACCCAAACAGCGGCAACGTCTCTACTGTATGTGACTAAATAATTAATTATATTCGGCCGTTCCGTCATCGATAACAAACGCACAACTTGAGTGTGCTGCGTCCGCTAAGCAATAACAAATAGCATTCTTAGCACGAATAATAGCACGCATTCGATAAGTCTACAACCAGCTAATTATGGTTTTGCCATGCGTTTGCTATAACACTCTCTCCTTAGAGCCAAAAATGAAGATAAATTCATTAAATTTCTTTTTTCCAAAACTCCAAATTGGGACAAAACAATCTACACAATAGGCCGGTTAGATACAGTCGCGTACCTATTGTATCTTAAGTTTATTTTAACTTTTTTTTTTTTTCTCACATTTTGCCAGGTAGTTCAAGGTCACCTCTGTGTAAAGTATCTTATGTATATCTTATTACGTCTGGTTTATTAGGCGAGAATTGTTACGGTACGTAAAGTATCTATGGCCACCGCGCACCACAATATGCGCGTAGGCTTTGCTAACGGTCGATTCAAACAGATCTACAACAAGTAATGATCATCAATAAATAGATAAATACACAAAAACAACACTGTATCGTGAGATGAGTAAAGAGATAGATACTCCACAGCAGCCGGCATGCGCGGCGGCGGCTTGCCACTTCTGTCGACTAGATTGTGTTGAGTTACTTTTTGTATCTTTGGTTACATGCCGGCTAGCTTTTGGTGTTGTTTTTGAATATGAAAAATATGAGCGAAAAAAAATTCTATACAATTGCATCATGAGTATAGCATAAAGTCTGGGGGTATACTAGGCGAATACTTAACGCAATGAGGATACAGATACTTATGTAATGCTCTGTGGGTTTTTCTATTTTTCAAACGAAATGTGTTAGCTTTTGTATCTTTTTAACAAAAATAATAAATATCGGGTTACTCGGTTACTGTAACTAGCATTGATTACTAGAAATTACTTAATCAACTTGTTTGGGGTTTTAGTATCTTTAGAAATAGACTTTGCGGTTATAAGAGATGAGATAGATTTTCTGAACTTTCTCATAAGATGTTGAGGTTTGAAAGGTCTTAAATTAGATGCAATTCTTTGGATATGATGGATAGATAACTGATATTTCTTCGAGTTGGATGAACGTGATTTATGGCCTAAGGACTGAGTTCAATCTTTAATTCATGCACGAAATCTACTAGACAGAACAAGAAAAAACTAAGGTGAAAAAAGCATTTAATATTTATTCCATACTTATAATGTACCCCTTACATTTCAAATTAAATCATTATGTCCAAGAGCAATATAATTCTAGTTTAAAATAGAGCCCCGCATCGGGCGCCAATCAAGTTCTTCACCAGATTCTGCAGATACTCCAGTTTTTTCTTTGTTTACATAGTCAACAAGAGTACATATTGAATAGAAGACATCACAATAGCTAGCAATCCACACAAAGCCCCTCTTACGTCCACTATATCTCATCTATTTGAAAAATCTTCCGTGACGTAAGTCCGCTCTAACTAATATTCATACAATGGCGCGATCAATAGACGTCATAGGATTTTGCCAAATTTAACGTGCCATTGCTATTACATCATGATCACTTAGAAATTCAAGTCATTACTTCAAATTTAAATTATCTCACAATTACAAAAAAAAAACTAGTTGTCTACAGTCCGCGTCTCGTCAAAGTGATCGTATTGCATTGACATTCCTCTGCAAAAAAAAAAAAAAAAAACAACATGAAGATCGAATCAATTTGCACGATCTGCACGATCTTCAGTGTCAAAGGTCGGTATCACTTTTGTACTGAATCTTCAAAACATCTAACACTCTCGATCTTAGAATAAAAGATCACATCTAAGCCAAGTTTTGCGATCTACCATTGCCAACAATCGATCCGATCATTATCACTTAGGTAATTTTGAAATTTAATGTTGGTACATAGTACAACAATGGCTGAGGCTCTTTTTAACACTACAACCTCAAACATGTATAGTTGCTAGTATATCAACAAAGAGGGCACGTGTCAGCTGCCACTGTGTTACCACGGAACACACCATACCATACCACATGATTGCCATTTGACTAGAGCTATCTCGACTACCTATTTAACATTCAGTGGAAAACTTTAGTAATCATAAAATAGAAGTTCACCAGGCGATTTCTAAAGCAGAAATACCTTTTTTGTTCAAATATAATTGCATTCAAAGGAATTACGTAAACATGCTTTACCTCTCTCTCTCTCGCTATGTATCTGAGCATTGGGTATCTGTTGTATCTCTAAGGAGGTAGTTTCAATTTCTACCGTTGTCTGTCAGCTGGTTTGTAGAAAAAAAAGACAGGCAAAAACTTGACTTCAATGTCGTCGACATTGCTACACTTTTGTCGTGTGGGTGTGGTAGCGACTCTATTCCTTTTTATTCATTTTTGTATTTAAAGCAAGTTCCTCGAATTGGTCTATAAATTTGAGATTGAATTTTCTTTTTTGTATTCTTTGACGCGCGCCTCCGAGGTAATAAATTATTCTAGATGAGTCATAAGCATATAATAATCACCTGATCAGTGACATTAAACTAAATATTTAGATGCGAAATGTCAAGATATCATGCAGACTTGAGAATGTATGAGTGCGCCAAAGAAAGGGAACAAACAAGTTTTTGCTTTCAATTCGGAGATTTCAGTTTTATTAGTTCTTGTTCTTAAACAACAAAATACAACGGTATATTTACCGTATTTATAGATAGAGATATCTTATGTACTGTAGAATCAGATAGCAGATGTAATTGTTATTCTAGGAACAAGAGGAGTACAAAAAATGTACCCCGAATAAAAAGCTACAAATATGATTTATGGTATGTATAATATTTTCACGAGGCGCATGAGTAATAAGCGAAGTTCCTCAAGGTTGCATTCACTCACCACTTCGTGTTATTCTTGACAGTGAGGATGATTTATTGCAAATTGTTTACATGCCAAAAAGTGATGAACGTTCGATTTTTTAAATGAGTGCAACATTAAGACAGAAATTGGATTTATGAGAAAAACTCCTCTAAGAGAAAATTTATAACTCGAAGTATAAGTTAATTCTGACATAAGGCTATTAGGTGAGGTACTTAAAACAATAATCTCTGTCAATTCCAGTTGTCAGCATTCGTGTAATCTCAACACTAGGCAAACGTGACGAAGAATAGTTCGGATGATGAGCCAAGTTCTTTGAGAATGAGTTGGAACACGATCCCAACAAGATGCTATATCTGCATATGTAAGCGTAAGTTCTTTGGCTGCAATCAGTGCAACATTGCTGTTCATCAATTTAACTGTAAGCCATTTAGGGACCTTCATATATTCTATTTCAGCTAAGTTGATGACTTCGAAAACAATGACTTAAGGCTTATTTTCTCATATTTTTTTTTTTTTTTAAAGACCAACAAACAGGCAACTCAAATTTATATAAGAGGTGCTCATATCCTGATAATTATCATTCTTAAGTGAATTTCAGAATTGGGAAAGTAGTACCACCTCTTAGCAGTTCTCGCTTAAATTGAGTTCAATGTTATTCCAGGGATAGTCTTAAGTTTCCATCTTGTTAACATACATCATGGCGTCTAATCACAAGAACGATATCCAATTGCCTGGCAAGTAACGTTCACTGCTATTGTCAATCATTCCTGACTCATCACTTGGCAAGTGGCCTTAACTATAACGGCCAGTCCTTCTACGTGTGGACGAAAGACACCTGCACTAAACATCGACTATTGTTTGACCAGTTATGTGGAGACTAGAACTCATAGTCTCGGACACCTACCACAATAAGTTATGTGTTGCTTTGGTTTTCCTAACCATTTGTGATAAAATTTGCCGTATCCAAGGACAGAAATTTGAGCAGTTTCTCATTCGAGTAATTTAAAGCTAGCAAGGATAATATTTGGCTTGCAACCAGAGAACAGTTGTATTGAGAGGAGCCTAAGAAATGCATGCAACTGACAGCTGGAAGTAAGTAAAAGTTTACCTAAGTTCTCTGGCCAAAACTTAACCCAAATTTAAAACATTTTCGAAAATGTGTTCCCTCTTTATAGGTATTTCGGTTATTTTTCTTCTTTTTTTAGGGATGAGCCAAAGAAAAAAGATAAAGAAGGCCGATGCGCAAAAAAAAAAAACGAAACACTAAAACCGCTTCAGCGGCCACATTCCATTTGCTTTGGTAACAAGATCATTGTACGCATACCTACGATCCGGTGTGCGGCGGCGCGGTGATCATAATTTCAGAAAAAAAAAACCCATTTAACCCGCACCATCACCCTACCCCATCATCTATTATTCATTTTCTAAGCTAAAAACTTAAAACTATAGGTATGTGTAGGTATGTGTCTGTGTAAGTAAGAAAAAAAAAAAACAAAAAAGATTCACTTACGATTTTTCATTTAAAAATTCACCTCTCGTAAATTCCGAAAGTCTTCGCGATTTGCCTTTTTTTGTTGTTGGTTTTTTGCTACCGCTAGCACTGGTAGCAATGGCATTCGTACATTGACATGTGCATGCTGCTGCTGCTAATGCTGTTGGTGGTGATGTTCCTGAGCAAGGATTACTACCACCAACCGCTACTGCCGCGGCGGCAGACGCTGACGCGGACACGGTTTCTTTAGCCAAAAATGAATTTTGTTTGAATTTCTTATCCGATTTTGAACCTTCGATTAACATTATGCTACCGTTAGTGTTGTTGCTGGTGCCACCATTGCTGACTGTCATACAATTACAATTGTTACCAATACAATTGTTGTGATGATGGTGATGGTGGTGATGTACACTGAATAAGAATGGCTGCTGTTGCTGTTGTATTGTTGGTGAAGGTGTATTGTTGCCCAACATCTGTTGCTGCTGTTGCTGATGATTGGTGGTGGTCGCTAGTGTCAGTTGGTTTGACGTCGTTTTGACGATTGAACAATCGCAATCACTTTCAAATTGTTGCTTGGTTGATGGTGTGCCGCCGCCGCCGCCTATCAACGTGGTGTCAACACCCGCCGTTAATGATTGCTGTGGGTCAGCACCAATACCGTTGCAGGGTTTGTTGTTTAACAGGCACTGCACGTGCCCCTTGCAACAATAGTGCTGTTGCAGTTGCTGGTGATAGTGTCGTCTATGAATGGGACTTATTTCACTGTTATCGATCGAGAGCTTTTTCGATAACTTCTTCTGCTGTTGATGGAGAAGTTTCAATTGTTGTTTGTTGTGGACTACGGGTGATCCGGGTGGTGATAAGGTGACCGATGTTGAGATGGCATCCAGCGAGTTGGATTTGAAAATCTGACCACCGCGGCGAGTAAGCTCGAAGCGATCTTTATTGATGCGTGAGTACAATTCATCACTGTCCAGGGGGAGAATGTTTACACTGGGGACGGCATCAGTTTTAGAGCACACATCTTTTGTTGGCTCAGCTTCTGGCACCTCGTCAACCATTGGTTCAACCTGTACGGTGGATGGTGATGACGACTTGTAGGCAAGAATATTAGAGAAACGTCGCATCTTTGTTGGTTTCTTTGATTTCGATGTTTTTGGCTCACAGTACTCGGTGGACGATGCCTCAGCTGTCACTGGGACGTTAGCAGTTGTCAGCGTCACTGGACTGTCAGTTGATTCATCAATTTTACTGACTAAAAATCGATTTTTTAGTAATTTTGGATTAGATTTTGTCACTTTATCGGTAGATTCACCTTCTCGAATTATATCGTAGATTGTCCCATATCGCTTTGGACTGGGAATAACACCAATAGTTTCAGCCGTTTGCCCATCTTTACCTTCCTCCTGCTGTTGCTTCTGATGCATCTGTATTATATCGTAGATCATACCGGCTGTCTTTTTCTCATCTTTCTTTTTCGATGACTTTTCCGAAATAGCCGATAGGCTTTTTCGCTCAAATAAGTCTGGTTGCGATGTCTTACGATGTAGAATCTCGTAGATCGTACCATATGTCATGTACTTGTCATACTTTTGATATGTCAAATTGTAAATGTCATTCTTACGCTGTATAATGTCGTAAATCGTACCATAAACTAATTTATCGTAAATTTTGAAATTTCTCTTATACGACTCCGATTTGGATAGTTTGGCCGCCGCTGCATCGATATCTGAATCCATCTTAGTGATTATCGACTTGAGGCAATGGACATCTGTGGTACGTTCGATTTCTTTCGATGAATTTCTTCGCATTAGAAATGATGCGGTTTTTTTGTGGCGAGAATTTTGTCGCTTAAATGGAGACGCTGCGGTGGACGATTGTTGTGCGGCTGCAGCAGCTGCATCAACGTTCTCAGATTCTCTGACGAGTTTTTTGAATTCCTCATATGACTTCCGACGATGACGGGCTTTTTCTTTGTCGTTCGATATCAAATTATGATCAAGAATCTTTGAAAGGAAATCGGAATTTTTACGAAGGATTGTCGTTGTGGTTTCAGGTTCGCGGGAGATTTTTCCATTTCTCTTCTCGGTCATTGAAGCGGATGTGGATAGATCGGACGGCTCATGATCATTTTCTTTATCTGAACCGGAATTGGAAGCAATTGGTGGTTTGCTTTGCTCGAGGATCGATTCAAGTTGATGGTTCTTTGACGAGGGCGATCCTCCACCGTTTGCTGACGATGAATCGGGGGAAAACATTGATCGAAATTCTTGATACGATCGTCGACGTGAGATCGTTTTTTCCAACTTTTCCGGCTCTTTTCCTGAGACTGTTGCACATCCAGTCTGAGAGGTATTCTGTGAGGCGATCGTATTTGAAAAGATAGCTTTGAACTCTTCGTAGGATTTTCGACGATTTCGAGATTGCGTCAAGCATTCTTTGTAATTCAGTCTGGCGATCTTTTCGCACTTGTCTTCATGTTCTACCTTACCTCGCGATGTTTCTTCATCTATTGCGGGCCGACCATCAAAGACAATACTGGACAGAGGTGGGTGCTGCTGTTGCTGTTGCTCGATTCGATTTTGCATTTCGATGAATCCCGAATCCATGGAACTGATTGTGCAAGTTGAATCGAAACTTGTCTTTCGACTAGAGCCGTTGCTGCGCGGTAGGTTACTCGTCGTAGGTTTCTCCTCCTCATCGATTGTGACCAGTCGATTGATGCTCTCCGAAAGGATATGGTCCTCTGTTATCGGCACTGGTACGACACGATCATCTTCATCATCATCATCGAATATGATCAAATCCTGTTGTACACTATTGACAGTCTCAATATTATCACAGATTGGTTGCTCTTCTTCTCCTCTGTTACTGATGGTGGCATCCTCTTCGATCGTAAAGATCTTATCGACATTACCGCAGCTTTGACATGGCATTTCGGCGATCGTTTGTAGGTTTGTCTGATCGCTTATCGTTTTCTTCGATTGCTTGTTGACAGTTGCATAAATGGGGAAGTCCGTTGTCAGTGTACTACTGGTGCTTCCACTGCCACTGCTATGATGGTGTTGAAATGCTTTACCGTTTTGAATTGGAAATTTTTGGTGTAAGTTTTTCCCAAATTTCTGTTTATTACGTGCCACAGCGATATTAAATTGCCGCCTGTGACGTTGCTTTGTATACTTGTTGGCAATCGTATAGATTGGATCGAATTCCTGATCACCTTTCGAGGACAATCGACCGCATGATCGATTACAAGTTCTTAAGTACCTTTGCAGGATCATCGCATTCAATTTATTTGCCGATGGATTAGAGGATGCTGGACACTTGGAGTATGTGTCATTCATACACTTGGCACAGCAGAGGAACTCATAAAGAATATCATCTGAACTGGAAGCTGTTTGATCAGCAATTGAGTACTTCGGCTCCAGATACCCATCGGGAGGTTTGGTAATTTTTGTCGGAACTTTTTGTTCTATATTGCTATTGCTTGCTGTCACTGGCATAAGGATATATGTATTCTTATTTGGTCTTTGTGGTGAAGTGGGCTTCTGTAACTGATCGACAGTAGCAATGTTTTCTTTGTCATTGCTAGCCGCGTCTGGTTTAGCACTATTCGAAGCTGTCTTAACGATGGAACTTTCTATACTGATACCACTATCGAGTAAAACAAATGTTCCATCTGAGGGTAGAATGAGACGACCCTCTGCGGCGGCATTTACTAGTTCTCGCAGGGCAAGGACTTGTTTTTCTGTCACATTACCTTGTAGTTGGATACCATGTAAAGCAAAGGCTGTTGGTTTATTGTTCACTGAATTTGGATCAGTGCACCAAACTACAGGCATTGTCGTCATTTTTAGTTTTATTTTTGAATAAATATTTTGTCTACTATTTTTACGGCTTACGGGGATTTATGGCTAAGATTTTCTTTTTTTTATTATTTGACTTGCATGTTTCTGTTTAGACTTTTGTTTTTGTTATGGCAAGATTTTTTATTTTTTTTTTTTATTAAGTGGCGATTCTGAAAAATAAAATTTTATTGTTAATTTCATGAGTTGAACCTTTTAGGGGTTGAACTTGAACTTTTTTTTGACTTGATTCTTCATTTCAGATTTATATTTTGAATAATAACTTCAAAACACTGAGGTACTCTAAAATAGTTATAAGAGTGTTGTCTGTTATTAAAGAATGGAAAGGGATTCAGGAAAAATGCACACAAATTCGAGAAAATGTAAAGGTTGTTAAAAGAAAAATATAAATCCGACTATCCGCAGATGATATATGATGATAATATGGAACTCCTAAAGCTCGCAATTACATAATTTATATAGCACTGGCCCGTAGACGGTTCCTTGAGGGACTTCATCATTTTTTAAAGAACAGGGTAGGATTTCAAGTTGAAGAAATACATTCAGCGCCTTATTAAGAAATTAGCCTCTAATGCAAGGATATTTTTGCTCATTTTATGATAGAAAATGAGAGCTTATCTTTCCAACAGCAAGATAACAAATTACTGTTTTGATTTCGAAATTTAGTTAACACAAGGTTTGTTACCTTATAAAGATAAGGAAAAACTGGTGAAACAATGAGTCACAAGGTTGTATCTACACTTTAGTTGAGGTGTTACCGAACCGAGAGAAACATTCAGCTTTAATTACTTAACAATAATACTCTCAGGTTTGAGAAATTTAACGACTTTTGTTGCATTTTTTTAAGAGCTCGTGATGCGTTTACTCTCATCGACCTTAGTGCGCTAAGATACAATGTATTTTTTTTTGTTACTCGCTAAAGTTCTCGCGAAAAAATATACATATAAATAACTTCCGTATTTGCTGGCACATAATACAAAAAAGTGCAACTTTCGCGCGATGCCACCTCTTTTTTTTCTCTCTCTTTTATTGCTGATGGCCGCATTTCGAATTAAATGTGCGAAATCGTAAAAATCCATCTTAATCTTCATTTTTTTTTTCTGTCTTGTTGCTATACGGCGACGACACTCTGACGACTGACACATGCAATTGCGGTGCACAGTGATTGGTAATATTTATGGGATGTGCCGCCGCACTTGGCGCTCATAAAACAAGTGTTAAAACATGTCACATACAGCAGTCAGATACGGACGGGCACATTTGTAGATATACATATGTATCTCCTCCCAAAAGCCAAACCGCGACGTTGCATCGTTGTTTTAAGGAGAAGAAAAATCTTATTACTTGACAACAATGACGGTGACGACCAATCGTAGTAAGAGCACAAAAGATACGTATGAATGAAATTAATGAATGGAAAATATCGGTGACAGTGAAAGAAAGATAAATAGATACGAGCGGTCAGTTTATCTGCACTAAATAAACCAATATACATACCTAAGCTGTGAGTACTCTATCTGTTAGTGTGTAGGTATTCGAAATGAATTATTCCAGTAATCGTGTTACATTCGAACGTGTATCTACGCGTCTCTCGAAATATTACGGCAATTGCATATAATTTGCTTGAAAATTAACGATTCGAATGAATCGCCAGCGAATTGCTGCTGGCTGACGATTGTAATGTTGAACGCTTACGTTCGGTTTGCGTTTTTTTTTTTTTTTTTTTGCAGATAATTTGCTCTTTCACTATTCTTTGCCATGCACTTTACGAGCTCTGTAATGAAAGCAAATAATCATCATCATTGGATAGAGAGTAGTGGGTATAGGCTGGTACGCTGCGTCGTCGTCGTCGTTGTCGTCAGCGGCGGTGTCTACGTGCAACATGCGAAAAAAGATACATTTTTGTGTATCCGCACATAGTTGACTTAGGCCAAATGTCATCCACCTTTTGCCAGCGAATCCGGACATACTGATTAGTGCTTTAATGCGATCGAAATTATCAGATACATTTGAATTATGCAATTGAATTGTTGTTTTCTTTTAAGTTGTGTGCTAACATCATGCTATCATCATCATCGTTCGCCGGTGTCGATTGCATGTCATAATTGGTAAAACATTAAAATAGCAATTGCCTATGTTACACATTCAACACGAACTTAAATGGAAATAGTAAACAGATGAACGTAAAAGATACAATTTCGTTTAAGGAAGCTGAACAAAAAACAGTGGCAGGCAATTGATAAATGAGATAGATTTTCTAGAGTAAATAGGTTTTGAGATACTTATTTGATTAAGCGTCAAAAACTTGAAAGATTCCGGTGGTGTTCCACAAGTTTCAATACTTGAATTTATTCTGTTCTTAATTGACCGCAAAAGTTTAAAGAAAAAAGTGTTTTAAAGCGTTGATTCTATTTAAATCATCAATCGTTTGCATTCAACAAGAAAATGATGCAAAACTACTGGCCTAAATTGTTAACCTTGAGGGACTCTTTGAATCTATTCACATTTAGTGCCATTTCCAGTATAATCTTCAGGTTCTCATAACCTAATAACGTAGCAACCAAAGAGTAACCTGGACCCTTGGTTTTAAAGGTTATTTTTCCAACTTCAAACCGTCACAAAATAACAGTATTTCTAAGACTCGAATCGAATTCAACAAACATTCCTTTCGAACTCTCGTTTGACCCACTGTTTCCAGTTCTTCATTTGAAGATGAAAATAATTGATCTCAAAGTTGTTTGACCTTATTACGATTGCTACTGTATTTCGTTTGGTCATTCAGGAACTCCTTAACGTCATTTATTTTTTTTTTTTCCAATTCACTCATCTATGTACATCCGTATTTTTGCAAGCGACTATGAGGAAATCAAACCAATCATCTTTTTTTTTTTTTTTCCAGTCAGAAACAAAATATCCAAACTCAAGTGGTACATGTCATCGCCACATCACTTGAGGCAAAACATTTCTCCCCATCAAAATCTCCACACTTAAGCTTGTGGCTTGTTTCCTGAACACGAGCCCCAAAAGTTGATTAACACAACAAATTGTCATTTTGCACAAAAACTTTCACAAAAAGCGCCCGAAATAATTTCAAGTGGATCACCCACTTCTGTGGATGTTTTGACAGTAATCATTGAACAAAAAAAAGACAACTGCATTTACGAACGCATCCCTTCAAACAAACTGTCATCACCCACGTAAATGTGGATTTGAATTTGTTTAAATTTTTCGCCAGTTTTGTTAATTTTTTGTTTCAAATGCAAATTTACTCAATAAACATAAATGCCAGACAACTTGTTCAAATATGATAATGTGTCTATGGAAATTTGGGCATTTAAGGCGCAACAGCAGCAGCAACAAAACTGATCAAACAAACAACAACGAACTACCAAAAAAAAAAAAAATAAAAATAAAACGAACAATAATGTAACATTGCCCCAAGAGGATTATATAATTGCCCCAGACATACCAACACATACAGTCATCGTGTACTGATGATAAGTACATCGAAAATGGAACAGTTTTACACGCCGCCCGGGGGCAATGACAAAATTGGTGATACAAACTGACAGACAATCTGACAGACAAATCGTCAAAAAAACACACGTACCTACCACTCTTTTTTTTTTTTTTTTGCACAGGTTCGAACCTTCATCGAGAGGAAAACGGGCTTTTTGTGAAGACTTCTTCTCTCGTTTGGTTGGTTAGGGATTGCATAATATCGCGTTGAACACTTCGTGGTTTGGTTTTGTATTGTTTCGCTCTTACTTTTTTTGTTTTTTGTTGTTCCCCTACACATAGACTCTGTGCGCTTCGTTCCTCTTACTTTGACATTTCATCTTCTCTCTTTTCGTGTGGTTTTCTTCGAAATGTACACGAAATCGTTTAAACTAGGCTAAATGATTCAAAATTCAATGAGATACACGTGTTTTCAGTTTCAAACAACGATTTTCGGTGGTGGGGTTCAGTGCGCGCCCAACAACAAAAAAGCAGCGGCATATTGACAAATAGCCAATTCCAAAGTGAAATTTATAAGGCGTGTGGTTTTCAATAGCGAGTGGGTGGGTTGAGTACCATATCATCGAAAAGAGTCACATTTTGAAGTTTCAAATCGAGATCTGACAGAACAGAGAGAGAGAGAGAGAGAGAGAGAGAGAAAGAAAAACAAGAAGAAAAAACCCAACCTACCTGACAGTAGCTACTACGGATGTGAAGTGGTCTCCTTTTTTTTGCTTGAGAATTGAAAAGATCAAAAGTTGCGCGTCAACAGCAAAACTTTGATGTGTGTTGGCCGCAACGCCATTTATATTTGTTCTTTTTGTTGCTCTGACAGAGAAGAGTGCACACATCGAGTGGCCACTGAAGTTGACAGGAAAAATCGAAACAAAGTCGATTGTAAGTAGTAATGTGTCAAAGAGTTGCTCATCATTGCAAATGGAGAGGTCTAGGTCTTATTGACTTAGGAGTAGTACGAGTACTTGTTCGCGCGCAATTTCTACGTATTATATTGACATGTTGTGTCAATTCTTTAGCAGCAGACCGGTGGTTATGAACAAATATGGCGGTGAGAATGCAGTTCTTTTGATTGAAAAGAAACTGTCAATTGAAAATGGCAGAACAGGAAAAGGAGAGTTGGGGGTACAAAAAAATAGTATACTTAAATAATGGATGATTGTGTTGTCGTCTTAAGAAAGAGGATATAGTTACTTAAACTCTTTTTTCGATGAAGAATTGTCAGTCAGATTGCTTTTACTTTTTTGCGATTAGGAACTGTTTAAACGGATCAAATAACAGTAAAACCGAAAACAAACCCAGGGACAACTATAAATCACAGCAACAGGGAACGCTGCAGGTCTATAGAAAACACAGACCGCACATTGAGTTTCGTAAAGATACATGCTTGGTGCGCAAGATTGAGATCTAAGAAGAGACAGAAACCAACACTCAAAATGTGCAGTCGAAAAGATTTGCCAAAGGTCTTTGAGCTCCGGTGAGTTCATAAACGTCAAACTAACCAAGAACTGCATTATCTACGTTCATTAAGTCAGATATTCGGTCGAAATAAGCTAGGCCAATTGCTGTATCGTCACTATATCATCGGCGTCGGGCAAGTAGAAATAACTTAGGCATGAGAAACATTATTAAATGAAGTACATTCCTGAACGTAAACTTATCGCTAAATGGCCAAGAAATTTCAGTTCAAGAACTCAATTTTTACGATTGCGTCGAGAATAGTTCAAAAATGCAATTTCCTTTGAATAAATAATAAAAATTCAACACCATTATCATTTAGTAAGTATCATCACGGGGAGCATGAGTGTCTGCAACTATGACGATAAAACTTAAAACTCTCCCAAGATTAAAGTTATACAGAATCGTTCTTCTCCTTTGAACGTATTACTCTCTTTCCTATCTGATTCAAGACAAAATTTTATTTTAAAGTGACTTGAATTTCCCATTAACCCCTTGTGGTGAATCTACAAAAATAAAGTAGAGAGATACATAAAAGTCATTAGTATCGTTGAACGTGTGGAAAATCAATATTTAATGAAAAGAGATTTGGAAAAAAAAACGTTTTTAATTAAAGTTCGCTACCATGAACGCAGTCACACACGCATAAAGGTCGTATCACAATGAAAATGAATGAAATTATAAAACTTTCACGATTTGCATCGCGCGATACGTGAAAAATTAAATCGCCGCGACACAACGATGAACGAGCCACCGTTTTCGGTTTATTATCGCTCAATCGCCCAACGAATTGTCTATATATCGACGGCGACTAATAGTTATTAAAATAAAGTTTATAATCTAAATGTTATGTTTTGTTTTAAACGTTTGCATGTGTGTATCATTTTGCAGCAGTCTGTCCCTCTTTATGGGAGGCTATATTGCGTGTATGTCGCCAGCAACAGGTATTTATAAACCCGATACGCTTCGTTAGATTAGCGTGTTGGCAACGTTTTTTTTTTTGTATTTTATTTCCCAAATGTATATCTCCCTAAACAAAACAAAAAAGAAACAAGACTAAAGAAATAAAAATTGCGATATAGCCTGACAGAGAACGGATAAAATTTGAGAAAGAAATAAACGCACACACGAGTTTCGTCCCGTGCTGGCTTAAATGTTAATAAACTTTACTCTTACAAATAAAATATGGCCAAAGGAAATTGTATCTTCTTTTGGATTTCACGCTGGATTTGCTACGCCTTTAAAATCACAGAAATGGACTCTGACTCTCGACTGTACTCGTATGATGAGCGAAAGAAGAAGGTGAAAGAGTCGTTTTTGTGGACGAAAAAATGAAAACGAGGATAAGATACCCCGTCAGGAGGATATACATATATGAATATGAAAAGAATATGAGAATTGTAAATTTGTTTCGGCTTTTTTTTAACTTTTTGGGGTGTGAGGAACATTAAATTGCCAGACAGCTGCTGACATTGACATTGACCTGGGATTTTATTTTAAAGCAAAGAGAGAAGGTTTATTTTGAGAATTTTGTTGGGATTGAACGGAGGCGCGGTTGGAATTGGATGCGGAATGAATGCGGAAGAGACCCGTGGGAAGGAGTTAGTTGGGCTTCTAAGAAATACAAAGACAGACAAAGCTTGCATCATTCCAGAGGATGGGGTTTAAGTTACCGACGGAAGTCTTCAAGAATTTTCTATAGTTTCTCTTTACGTTAGCCTCAAAAGTTATAGGTGTCATGCCAGGAGACTGCATCATTAGAAGGCTAAGTGTTATCACAAAGGACTCCTCTTCAAGCGAAAAGAACAAGGATGACGCTGTACTACACATTCTAAGTAAACGCCAAGATCTCTCAGTTCAACGAAGACTAAATCTACAATCTCCTTCGATAAGATTGGTGAACTGACAATGAGAAGCTTAGTGTATCACAATGTATCCCACTCAAACCTAATAAAAGGAACGTACTAGAAAGATAGGATGTTTTCCGACTGGATTCTATGGCGTGAGCAATTGGAATTTGCGCCTGAAAACGGAGTGTGAATACTGTTACAAGATAATGAAATATCCGAAGACATTATTTGTGAATGCCCGGCAAGACATGTGTGACCCAAAGAAAGTCATAAGTCACTATAGCCCTTCCAACTGTTTCTAAAGAACAATGTTGCTTGGGGCTATTAGAGTAGCACAAATTTCCACTTAAAAGACAAATGCTTATCCAATGAAAGTATAGAATTCATGTGTTCTCGGAATCCACAGACACCAGCTCGTTGGTTTTGACCGATTTTAGAGCTATCTGTTTATCTATTTAGCCTGGTTCAGACTCTGGCCGAAGCGTGACTTAGCGGAAAAGAACGTACAGCTGATCTTTGCAGAGTCTATGGTAACACAGATGCAGATAAAGATTCAGAACACAAAAGACAACTTAAAAGACTATTTCTTCAATAACCTGGACAACCAATGAATTACAATACAACAATATCATAATATCTTCCGGATGCTCTCTGATAGGCCGCTTAAATAGTTTTGAACCTTAACTTCTTGTTATCTCTTTCAGTATCTTTCAAGAAGGAATTTCCACAACAGTGGAACACAATGGATCTTTGCATGATCCTAACTTAATATAGCCAATATATTGGGCATTTCACTTTCTTAAAAAGTGGTCCAAGTTATAGGAATTTCATTTTTCCAATAAAAGTATAAAACATTTGAAAAAAAAAAAAATCCCAATAATCTGGTCACACTATTACTCTATTAGTTCACGTGATTATCTGATTTCATCAGCTGCATAATTTGCATAAAATTTTATTTAAACAAAAAAAATTATAAATATAAAATATTTCTTGTTATGGGGTTGCAGTAAAAGTTCTCAAACTATTAAAATAAAAACTTGTTTTATGAATGACATATCCACTGAACGATTAAATGCGTTTCCTTATATATATTTTTTTTCTTAAAGAAGCCAATCGCTTTCATGAGAATAATCAAAATTTAAAACAGATTTCTCGTGGTTTCGATGCACAATTCTAAGCCATTTGGAGAAAGTTTGATGCACATTTTGGGTTTGATTTTATTAATTTTAGACTTTGTCTTTGTTAGAATTACCGTGGGATAGATTTCTAAAAAAAAGCTGAAGAATATTTATGGCCCTTAGAGTTTTTTTAGTTTGTTAATACTTATCGAACACAACCTTTCGTTTTTATTCAATTTCTCCAGCACCCATACTAGATGTCAAGAGTTTTTAATGTCAAATTTAAGAATAATTTTTTGTCGAAAGACAACAGGTGAGACTAGGCTCGACGCGAATTATAAACACCTAATCTGTGAAGTATGACTTATTTGCATGTTTAAAAGGATAACTCTAAGCAAGACTGAAACAAGAAAATCTAGTTAGATTTGTTTGCGTAAGCGTTGGCATTTAGGACAAGCAATGTGAAGGTAAAATGGAATTTAATAGCAATCAAATGTATGAATAGACAAATACTAGCCTCTAATCATAACCTTCTTCTTCGGCTAGATGAATAACCTATGTGCGTCAAGTGAGATATAAGTGACACAATCGGGAAAAACCAATTAAAGTGCAAGCAGCTGTAAATGACAACCTATTGATGTGAATGAGCAAACTTACTGTGTAAAGCCAGTAGCTAATCTCACGCTTATTTCCTTAACTTAAGTCACTGTCATCACATCACAGCACTTTTGAATTGAATACAAAAAAAAACATAGGAAACCTTGGTCTACTCCGGACTGGAGATTAAGATAATTTTATACTGAAGTATGTATGTTTGCACATGAGTGATCAATCATGAGATGGTAATAAGTCATAAGCGCCATCATTGTACGCTACTCTTCATCCAGATACAATGTTATTTGACTGAGATAATCTTTTATTTATGAGCGGCATTTTTTGAAAGTACTGCAGTCTTAATTAAATTCTACTTGAAAAAAAAGAAGATTCATTAAATACTTTGATTGATTGACAATATTTGCTTTTGTAGCTAGCACAGCTTGTTTTTAATTTGATGCGTTGAAACTTGAAATAAATTCGTTTAGTTTAGCATATGGTAACTCTTCTAGTTGTCAAACTGCTTCTTTGTCATATTGTATTGTGCAATTAATATTTGGTGGTATATCCGCTGCACGTGTGTCCCACTGGCAAAAGTTCATCAAAGTAATAAATCAACTTGGATACCTACTACCCTACTGGGAGAAAAATTTCATTCCAATCAATGTCAACCTAGCCAATTCAAATTACTCTACGAGCTGTGAAATTATTTTTCAACATTACCGCAATTCGATGAGGTAATTTTCGAGTTTAGCTTTCGCTAATTTATTTAGTTAACAACGTACAGGAAATCATTTATATTTTCATGGTAATTAACCTGGTGTACAAAATGATAAAATATGTAATCTGTACTTGGATCTTTTGCCAGTCTATAGTCCCTGTCGCGTAATGATAATGAAGCTTCATATCCAAATGAAGTTTCTTTATAATAAACAAGAAAACAGTCCAGCCCCTTAAAGTATGTCAAAGAATTGATAGAAAATCGATTTCATTGCATACCATTTGGCGCAGTGGTTGATGTTTATTTTAATATTTGAGCGAGAAGACTGTGTTCCTTGTGACTGATTAGCCTGTATTTTACAACAAAGTAAGCCAATTCCGCAATTTTAACCAAAAATAGCAGTCAATCAAAAGCATCTTCCTTTTTTTTATTACATAATCAATTTAATTGCCTTCAATCGATTTTTAAACGTACAACACCCATTGGTACCAATCGATTTCAAGTACAAAGTCCTCTTTTGGAAAGTAGTGAACTATTTTTTGGTGTCGATTTTTTTTTTTTTTTTTAAGTGGAATAATGTACGAGTAGAGTAATACATGTGCAAATACTTGCAATGGGCACCACCAATTCCAATGACTTGTATGTCAATCTGTATCACAGATGAATCACTTAGTCTGACCTCCTTATACTCTCTCTCTATCGACTCAATATAGTCGAGAAAAAATAAAATAACAACCACTCATAGACATCAGTGAGACACATTATTAGCATTTTCACTATTCACCTCAGCCTAAAGTGCACAAAGAGATAGAGAATGTTAAATTGTTGTTACCGCTGTCGTGACAGCAATTCTGCTTGGCTTTTCATTTTCAAAACACGTCACTTGACGTTTTATTTGATGTTAAAGGTAAAAAAAAAGATAACAAGTAAATTTTCATTTTGCATTTTCCCGACACAGCGGCATAACACAAATATACAAGAAAAAAAAAAAAAACACTAGAAGATACAAAAAGTATCTGTGACATGCTAGTGGTAATGTATCAACTTGAAATTGAAACAAAGTTGCATTTAGGGCAATTGGATGATAACAAAACAACTTTCTATAGAATTTTTTTGTTTTTCGTTTTCATTGTATTAGAAGGCGAGGGGTCTTGACAGTACAGTGGTGCAGCATTACTGAAGAGCGACAAAACACAGGAAAAAAAAAAAAAGATTGTCGTGAATCGGTAATTGCGATTTATCGCTAGGTACTAGGTTAAGTCAACTGTCCTCTATAAAGAGCTAGAGAAGAGATGGTCTTTCGTTTGAGTTTAGCGGAAAAACACTGCAAGCTAACGTCGATTCTTTTATATTTTATTGGATTGTAGTTGACACTTTTGCCCGTTGTTGAACAGCAGCAGCTGTAAACAAAGAGTTTCCGCATTCATTCCACCACACGTTGAATGATAAGTTTTATTGCACGAGACACTTATTTCTGACGACAACAACGATGGTGGGTGAGAGGTGCTAAAGTAGTTGTCAGGTTGGTCGCGAATACTGTATCTAGATATACTGTATGTGTGGCTGCTGGTAGCCAGCCAAGGTTCTTGATTGGAAGTTTTGTACCTGATGGAGCGGTTAAGTGTAAATGGATATTGTAGGGAACTAGTTTGATTATTTTTCTTGCTCTCTTCTCATGAATTATATCACACATTAAGCATTTCTTTTTGAGAAACCGGTTTCGGATGGATGTACGATATTTAATAGTCTTATTTATGATTATTGATTAAATGCTTCCTTGATCGCGAACAAAAAAAAAACACCAACAAAGATACCGAATAGATGAATTGTATATCAGACAGAAGAAAAACAAACATACAGGAGCTGCTGAACACTTACATATGGAGGTCGGCTCGTGGAGGAAGTTTGCAATCGATAAATTGTGTTAAATGGGTGAGGGCTTTTCAAGGTTCACCCAAATAATATTATATCAAAACTATAAAGAGTCATAGTTTATTAACGCTTTGATCTGATCCGGATTAGTTTTTTTAGATAATCCGGATTAGATTATAAAACATGGCTTAGATTATAGATGAACATTTTAATGCGCTTACAGCTCAAGTAAATTCAATTAGACGCTTTAGGAGAGGCTCAAAGTAATGCTTAAACTTGAAGACTTTATGGGCATCAACTGTCACTACTTATGTATGTATGTACATATATAATATCGGGGATTGCAACTGATCTCTGAGGTTAGATTCCCTAAGGTGGATGCTAAAAAGCAGATTGAGGAAAAACGTGGAAGCGACATCTATTAGAAGAACACATATGTATGTATAAATGGTTCCGATATTGGATATAAGTAAACATTTTACTAATCTTCATGACAGTGTAGCATTTTCTAACTGACTTGAAAGGGAATCACAAAAAAGAGGGCATTATACATTCCTTAAGAAAAATTGGGCAAGTACGAGGATAGCCTCGTGCAATAGTGTTCCGGACATTTTATATTGTCATTAAATAGAAGGCAATTTATTCATATCCTGCATAGGTACACCTAACACTAGTTTTGATATGAACAATGTAATGTCTTGTACGTAGGTATGTCCTAGTAATACTGAGCTGAGATTCCAGTCCACGTTTTTCAAATGTTTGGAAAGCTTTTTTGTTCAACACTAATAAAAAGGTATTTACATATTATTTATAAACCCTATGGCTAATCTTCAGTAAGAAGAGATAATTTTCTAGCTAGTGTGCTATACTTTCCTTCAATTTTGAACCCAATTACATATGCAAATTTATAGTAGGTCCGTTCGCGTACCCTCCTAAAACAGCGAATTTTTACGAAAATTTACTATTTTTTTGCGAAAAGCTGTTCGCGTACAGAGAATTGTCGTAGTTTTTCGCCGAAAAGAACGCTCATAAGAGAGAAGGAAATTTCGCCATGCTACGAATTTTTGTGCAAGAAATTTCTGTGGGCGAGTTTATAAAAATTGTCAAAGCTGTCAAACCAGTGTATTTGCAACCTTTTCTTGTTTCTTGAATTTTACCCCCAACAAAATTTAATAACCTACGAATTTTAGTGCAAAAAGTACGCGAACGGACCTAGTGTTTCCAGTGTTTCTAAAAGTTTTGAATAGGAAATTTTAGCTAATTGTTATAAGGTATTTTTCCATATGAAGCAAGGGTTATAGATCATTCACTTTTGCTTTAATCGGTGAGGTTTTGATCAGAATAATAGGGATCCTAACCCTCCGCCTCCCTCTTTGAATTTCTAAGGTTTGATCTCAGAAATTGTCTGTAAGTTTCAGATCACTTCATAACTCTGGCCAATGAAAAGTTATTGTTGCATTTGTGATCCAGCAGTTTCCATCTCTTCCATGTTTTTATAGGAACGTTGGTTGACATTGTCATCACAATACGAACTGAGCCGTAAGTACCATATACTCCCTAAAGTGGAAACGTCAGCGATATAATTGCCGATTTTTCAGGAAGTTTTTCCCCAAAATTTATGATTGACAGATAGTCGATTATAGAAATCACCCAGCCCCACCACGTTGAACTACCTTATCTAAAATAAAATTATATCCAATGCGTGTGACTCAAATGTTTGTTGATTGACAACGTTGAGCACGTTTCATTTTGCATTTCTAAATATAAAACAATCTATTTACTGCCATTAGTTATAAAATTCTTAAAAAATAACCCCACCCAGTTAAGCCCTGACCTATTGCGAAAGAGTAGCACTATGCACTTGAAAAAAATCAACAATTTTATGTAGAATTTTCCCACAAAGTGTAACCACTTGCATCTGAGCCAACAATTGTCAACACCTTTAACCGATCAATTTCTGTTTCGTAGAAAGTGTGTCGATGTGCTTACAAATAGCTCCATTACGACTATTTTTAACCGATAAACGTAAATTTGCATTCGAATTTCATTCATAAAAACCAATCGCTAAGCAAAAAAGCAAAATCACAAAATCTATACCGATTATACGAGTATGTACACCTGACCTTTGTGGTTTGTTGTGGCAAACATACTCGAATGCACATCGTTGTAATTGCCATAACTAAATGGTTAAATTAACATCAACAACACCATCATCGTAAAAAAAAAAACATTGCAATTAAAATTCACTTCGAATGCAAATGACTCATAAAAGACATACATATGAACGTATCAGACCTCTAAGGCTATCACGAAACAATAAACTCGACTTCGACTTGAGACCTCTAGACCTACAGTTTAAGGAGGATCAATAAAACCATTCGAGAATTAATAAACAAAAAAAAAACAGCAAATGACAGTATCAAGAGATAAAAACCTCCCATATGGGTGCGAGCACCTGTTTATAGAGACACTAGATAGGCAGTGTCATACGATCCATAAAAGTAACGAAAATTTACAGCTTGTATCTTTCAACTTTCAAATTTCAAATGGACAGCTGGAAAAGATACAAAACGATCGAGAGAAAAAAGAGGTAAAGATCCTGCCTTGCCCACACCAAAAAGTGTCTAGAACGCTTGTTAAATGCTAATGCTTTTTAAACCGGGACCTTACGGTATCGATAAAAGATACAAATACATCTAAAGAGAGAACTTGAAGTTCAACAATAAAATAACGACGACGTTTGGTTCTCTTAGCATGGTACGTCACACTTCAGTCGGGTGCTTGCTTGTTTGTTGTTTTATTGAAATTCCGCGTAAGCGCACCTCGCTCGCACCTGGGGTGGCAAGAGTGAAGGTTCAGATACATACATACATATTACAAAACATTGCACTGCACACAATAAGTAAACAATATACATACCATGATCATAACGATGATGATAATTACATCCAACAATGTTGGCCAAAAAAAAACCCACACACTCACGTTCTAGATATAAACGCAAGAACTTTTTTTTTTTTTTCGGGGGATAAAAGCATAAATGTATCTTTGTGTTAAATTAACTTTTGATTTTTACTTCAAAATATGAATTGATCTTTGCGTGTGTAGGTCTGGAGCTCTGAGAAGGATAGGTTGATTGACCTGTTTGATGACGTCGCCAGTGTGGTTTATAGATACACCCTGTACAAGTGCGCTGGGTACTTGTGGTTGCCTTTTGTTTCTGGATTGAGTACATAGTAGTTGGTGGATAATAGTGTACATGAAAATGTTCCGACCCACTTTGGACCGGTTTTGCATGATTATAAGTCAAGGGGGAATTTTTCCATTCAACTCTTCAACAACAATTGTGCGCTGGCTTGCTGCTGCTAGTGGTGGTGCTATAACCCATGCTTTAGGGGGGTTAGATACACACAGATAGTAAACAGACGACAGAAAAACAAAAAAAAAAAGTGGGTAGGTAGTATATGAGGTAATTCTTTTTGCAGAAGAAACCACAGGGGCTATAGAGGAATATCTACACAAAGAGAGAAAAAAACTTCTTAATGATCTAAGAATAGTTACGTCACGTCCAGTTGGATGGATGAAGAATATATTCCTTTTTGAAGCATGCAAAGAGCAGTAGACATTTATAAATGATACTTTATGGATACTTATAATCTTCTTCTTTTTTGAAAATTTGCATCGATTTAATTAATCACAGTGAGAAACATGTTTGAGTGATTTGCGATTTTGTGGTGTGAAAATAAACATTCACTCAGAATCAGAGAGATCATGTGAAAAGGAAATATATGATTATGAATAGAAATTAAAAGGATACCTATGGAGAGCCATAAATCTTCATCGGCCGAAGATAGAGAGTGATCACATTGTGTTAGTTCTGAGACCATGATGTGGAAGATATTCTGGGAAATTAACATTTGGACGGGAAGCACCGAAAAGAAGAATAGTTGGATGATAATGAACTTGAACTGGTCTGAATGGCCTCTAAAAAAAAACTTTGTATCTTGAATACAGAACAAGAAGTCTACTGCTGATGGATTTTGGGCATCATAATACCAAGGAACTGGTAAATGATTACAACATAAAGGTTTTGTGTTTGATCAAGTCGTATGTCAAGTTAACTACTGAGAAATTTGTGGACATATTGCAATCCAAAGAATTTGGAACTTGCGCTTAAGAGTGTCTGAAATGAAATGATCATTGATCACTCTAGCTAAATCTCAGGTGATCTATGGATTCCTGCTCTTCGAAGAACTGATCGCCGTTGATCATACTTTCTCTTCACCATGATCACTCTGGTAAATAAAGAGCCAGACATTAATTTTGTTCGAACTGATCACTTGGATTAGATCACTTTTGATCACAATCCCCTTCATGATCACTCTGGTTGTATTGAACCTCAGTTTTATAAAAAATTATAATCCTTAGAGAGCTGAACAATTATCTGTTAAATAAACAAGATCGCATTTGCTAACAATATCTGTGTACCACTGATCACTGATTAAAAGTAAGTAAGGCTTTAGTGATATACGAATATCTACTCATCAAAGAGCTGATCATACTTTCTGTGCACTATGATCACTGATTCTGAATAATAGTCTTTTATAACTCAGTTCAAGACCAAGGGATCTTGTGGTTTGGCCCTTTGCTTTGTGTATGAAAATATCACCCAATAATTCATAAGATACTCGCACTTTATTCAATTAGTCATCCAGTACATCGTCACAAAAGATTTTAAAAGAGGTCAAGATGATACAGGTTCGGCTCTTTTACAATGACGTTGGCACGCACTACCGATCAAAACAAAGTAATCATCGGAACGAGTTTTGAAGGATTTTGGTAAATCAATCCACTGTGTTTAGCGTCAATTGAATGATCGTATTCGTCATCATCTGTGTGAATTTCAGGACACATACCTTTCTTGTTTGATGACGTAAGAGTTCTATGACTCTTAAAATATATCATTTTTTAAAGGTTCTACAACAACTGCAATCAGACAATAATGAATCAGCAGCAAAATATTTTCTAACTTCTTTTTAAGCTAATCTAGCGATTTGAATAACAATAAGCTATGGAATCGTCCGACGGTACGTGCTTTTCTCAAAAAGATTAGGAAACTATTTTGTTTTTATTTAAATACAAATGAAACGCGGTTTACTTTAAAAACTATTTTGGGGCATGACATTTATGCAAAACTAGAAATATTCCTAAAACAATGGGATCATGGCTAGATTGAGTGTTGGCTTCGTCACTGATCGGCAATATCCTAACGCATAGACCATTTTAGTGATATTGAACTTCATAAGCAACCGAAATCGTCATCAAATCATCACTGATCTTGGATAATCACCAAGCCATCGTCCATCATCATAATTATCTACAAGGACCAAGGAGTTATAAAAAATTATCATGTCTGAGTTACAGAGTTAGTAAATTGGGATCATTGTATTCATTGGAACAGAGGATCATCGTTAAGATAACATCCCAATCGTTGACGATCACTTACTGAATTGACGATCGCTTCTTGAAACAATCATTCATGATCGTTGACATGTATGAGTTCTTCCACACACCAATATCGTGATTCATTGCACGTATCTTTCTGTTTTTAGGGATGTATCACCGTGATGCTCAGTCTGTGATCGTGATCTCTTTGATAAATCTAAGCGATAGAGTGACCTTCCACATCCAGCTACAACAACAACAGCGTAATCCCGTCCATCAATTGTCAATCTATTCATTTATAAATAACCTTGATTATCAAGATGTTCTGGCACGAGAATTTCAACGGAAGCACTATTTATCGATATCTATCAGTATAATAGTGACAATTATCTTTTTTTTTAGCCAGACTGGTGATTACTGTTATCTACTCTTTCCGTTTCTATGCATACATTAGAAATGACAATCTCGCAAGCATGCAAAATTTACTTCCCTGAAAGTTGAGCAGCAAAAGATTAGCCGTCAAAACAATCAGAATTTGAATTTTTGAATATTTTTAAAAGGCTGCTTCTTCTCATTATCTCATAGATATTCTCGTGCAATTCTGTGCCACGACGCATTCGAACGTGTTTTTTTGAATGAATTTCAAATCAAGAAATATTTAATGAGTTATCGTTTCATCTTTTGTCAGAAATAATGTATCTAAACGATGTTCTTTCTATAGCTAATGGTAGATTAAACTTTTATTTTTGTATCAAAGTACAAAAACCTTGGCACAAAAAATATAAAAAAAAATAAAAGTGAAAACAACTAAAGCTAAGACAATTGTGTTTTGTAGTACTAACCTAAACTGCCAAGCTGATGACTTGTAACTATTGGATTAACTCAACGCAGGTGGTAGATTTGTGTGGGCTTAAGCGAAATAATAACATAGTCAGATGGTTTCCTTAAAGAAGCGCAACACTTGGGTAAATGACTTCAGATAGCACCCATAAAACATTGTAGATACTTTGTACTTAATTTTTTCACTTCAGCGGGTATCTTTATGTACAAATTCGCAATTTTTGTTCATTGACCTAAATTAAACTAAATACAACTTTTTTTTTCTTTCTTTCTTTGTTCACCGCCACGAGGTGTTAAGTTAAATTATTTCGATGTACTCTACACTATTAATGAATGATCATGAGGAAAATAACTAATATACGCGTGCGAAACTACGTTTTAACTATTTGCATCTTCTAACCTTTCAAGCTCTACCGAAGGACGGGTGATTTCCTTCAACGAAAAAAAAAAAAAATAAGTAACTTCGCATAATTGTATTATGTATTAGCAACTGGTCAGGGATGTACACAATAATCGATGACATTGAAGGGGAGAGTATAATTGAATAAAGGGGATGAATGTTACAAGTAACCTTAGTCGGAACAAGCGTAGGGAGTGTTTTTATTGCAACCCTTTCTAGAGTGACTTTGCGATGGCTTTGAATGGGAATAAGACCTAAAAAAGAAGTGGCATATATTGTCAGTCCATATATCGATATTGTACGAATTCTATTGGACCTATAAGAGGAGGATCATCATTTGGCGATCGGTGGTGATCAGTGATCTCTACACCATTAGAAGTCGCTAATTAGTTCACACTTTAGTAGGCTAAGTCCCTCAGATAAACGATATTTTACAAGTGTTTTTGGCACTTTTAGAGAGTCATCATCGTTTGAGGTAAGGAGGTAAGAGGACTGGAGAAAACTAATTGATATCATTCAATACATTCGGCCGATTCTTAAAAATGTTTATTGGGAAAAGCTTCATTTTCCAACCAATGGCGCACATAATTCTTCCTCTGGTTTGCATGCCTGTGAGCTAGTTTAGAAGCAGTTATAACAATTTGGCCTATGGATTAATAGAATATAGTCATTGTCTAGTGGGTGATCATGGGTGATCTCCACGCTGAATTGATCACGTATTCAACAACCAAACACCATGTCGATTAACATAGATAAACCTAAGAGTGCAGTGTTCATAGACGATCTCTAAGCGACTTGATCACTTATTCCTCAAATCATTATTATTTGATATGGACTTTAGTGATCAGCAACTATTTTCTTCTCTTCAATCTAATGATCTAAATGAATTGATGATCGGTTCATTAAATGATCCGTACTCGGTGACGATCGTTATGCTGATTAATGAACACCTTACTCGCTAATAGTGGCAGACGACTGTAAATGATCAAGTATTATGTAACTTTGCATAAACAAATTGTAAACATTACAATTTTAAACTTTAAACCTATTCCTTACTAGATAGGGTCAATGCTATGCAATATTTCGCAATTACTCAAGGCTTTGAAAGACTTGTTGTTGTATGACTCCAGTGAATTATGACAAAAATGTTTTCGGAAGAGGAACATCATGATCTCTTATGGAGGGTAACATAGATATCAATGAAGTCAATTTAAAAGCATTCGAAAGGCAAAGACACCGAAAATTTGATTGTTTTCGATTTCGTTAGCTGCAATGTTACGATGCACTGAAGTTGCTGTCGACGTAATCAGTTGACAGACAACACATTTTCGTAAAGTAGGATGGATATTTAAGGTCTAGTTGCCCAGGGAAATGTCGTGCAACTTTGGCTTCAAATGTGCACATGATATGATATAACATCAAATAGCGTCAGAATTCTATTTCTAGCCGAGCAGGTTATCAAATCGCGTGACTAGATTTATGAAACAAGGGCGCATTTGTTTCAGAAATGCTAGGTACCTTGTTTTGTTTTCTAAGTTTTATTATACCAAGTTGCCCTAATAAGGGCCGTTTTAATAACACAATTCATGTGATGTAAATTGAGTGTCCACCTACAGGGCTAAGGAAGAAAGAGTACAACTCTTCAAATCTACCCTATGGTATTAAGGCAGCTTACAACTGCTAAGTGTTTTTTTTCCCCGTCAAACTCATTTCAATTATCAAAAAAGAGTAAGCCTACTGTGGACATTAAGTGGTAATTTAAGACAGGCAAGTGAAAAATGTCTGGCCTAGTCTGGTCACTTAAACCTCGATGGACCAGTACTGCAAGAGTAGAGTTCATGGTTAAGCACAGGAATCTATTCCGTCAAGTTATAAGTAAATTTCATACCTGACGTGCCCCTGTTTTTTAAAAAAAATTAAATTTGAGGCAAAACACTGCTAACTTGAAGGTTAAATTAAAATGCATACACTGCCAGTCTATGATATCATCCGGCAATATCTCCAAAACAATGTGTTCTAGGCACGGAACAAAATCTATCTATGATGTCATGCGACAGTATCTGGAAAACAATGCACCCTAGGTACAGTTGTTTTTAATATCTTACCACGATTGTGACTCACACAGCCAAATATTTTTGAGAAGCGATATCTGGTGAGAGAAGTAGGTTTACTTCTACACACAGTACCTACATATGTATATGGTAGATGTAGAACCTAAATTTTTTGCATTTTACAAGAATTTTTATAATTATAAGTACCTACTCTTTTCTGATATTGTATCACAATAGACTCTTGCTATTTTTCCTGGAAATTTGGCGCAATTTTCTTAGTAAAGTACGCTCCAACTCCAGGAAATACACTACCGATCTTGAATAAACAATCACAACACACATGATCAGATTAACAAACCTCGCTAAAACAAAATGAGTGAAATCGAAAATAAATATATCCTTCCAGGTCAAGTCTGCCATGAATTAGTTGTGTGTGGTTAGTAATTCTCCAAAAAAAAAAAAAAAAATTACACTTTCGGTTTATTTTCGGTCAACGAAAACCAAAAAAACATGAATTATACATCAACACAACAAAAACATAAACCAAATAAGACATGCACTCGTGTCTTAGTTCTTTATTCCTTTGGCATACTATGAGCAAGCCAACCAGCAAACCCATCAAACAAAATTGAAATTCTTCTACCAACTTGACCATAAGAAAATAAAAACAAAATGAAGAATCAAGCAAAAAAATAGAAAGTTCTATACGAAAAAAAAAAACGTTTGGATTGTCTTTACTGCCATGTTCTTGAGAATAAGAAAAAGTATCTACAAAATCAATACACGACAGCAAAAGACTACCAAGAAATGAGAAAATATTTACCTAAAATCCCGACGTTAATAATGTTGATGGTTTGAGATAGATATATTTTTCCTAATTCACTTCACTTGTTTCACTCAAAAACTTGGGTGAGATCTTCTTCTTTTTCTTTGCTTTTTGCAGTTGCAATATAAAGTTGCAACCTATTCAAAATTTACACCAAAATACCTAATCAAGTATGCAACACAAATTAACAAAAAATAAATAAAATTGAAACTAGATCATCACTATAGTGCACACATTCACTATTTCACTGTCGTGTCGTTTTAATTTTCATCAAATCACTTTTTTACGCAATCGATTGGTTCGGTCGTCGATCGAATGGGTGGTTGCGCTTGCGCACTGATTGTGGGTGTGAATATATCTACTATTGCTAACCAATTTCAATTTTATTAATTAATTCAATATTTCTTCTTTTTCTCTCTTTCTTTTCTGTTTAAGGTTTTCAATTTCTCTTGCTTGAGTTTAATTTTTTTTTTTTTTTTTTTTTGCAACAAAAAAGGTTTTTTTCTTTTTGTACTTAGACGAGTACAAAAACACTGAACAAGTATCTACAACAAAAGTTTTGTATACATTTTTTTCCCCATACAAATGAAAAGCGAAAAGATACAAAAAAAAACGACTGTAACTACTGGTTTAAGGTTTCGTATTCAGACCGACAAAAACCAGCATAAAACTCAAATATAACAATTCACTACAATTTTCGTTTGTTTGTATTTATTTAGTTACGTTCTGTTGCATTCGCTGGCCATTTTTGCAAGAAATCAAACACTCATTTCACGTTGTAGATACTTTTTGCTCTTTTTTAAAAAAAACATTTATCAAAACCCATTTTGTTTACAAATAGATACACTCTACATAAAATAAAGATACATACAAGGCAAAACGAAATAAATTAAGTAAAAAATAAAAAAAAAAAAAAAACTTCAATATCCGGCCGACGATTAAAGTTTTTTTTTGTTTAATAAAATTTTTCCAAAAGCACGAAAGTTTTATTTTTGATTTTCTTAATACACGCGTCCGCTTTTAACGCGCTTTCGATGTCGACTGAGGTACTTATGAAACTCAAAAGAAATTTTAACCGAATATGTATCTTAGGGGTTTTTTTGCTATAAGAAAATTAAGTAAAAAGAGTTTTCCCGTACACAAACGTACACCAAACCCCACTGGTGTGTGATGTGTGATGTGTGCCTGGGTGGATGGATATACCTTATAACCAGTTGACGGTTCGCGCTCGCAAAACCACAGGTAAATCAAACTGCACTGCACGCTCTATGACCAAGAGTCAAAGTATAGAAAGATACAAAATAAATGTAAAAAAAAAAGCTCAGCTTAACGAACCTTAGCTCAAAGTGTATGAATGTGTGCGCTTTATCCACTCATGCCTTGAATCTCTTTGATAAAAAAAATGCATTCTCTATACACACTAAGCTGCATTGAGATGTGTGCGGTGCGCATAGAACCAAAACCGATCTGTCTAATGAACCAGGTTATGACATTTGGATCGTTCAGATGGTTTTATTAGCTCGCTCGTGAGTCGGTAAGCTTTTAAGAGCTAATACAAAAAAATAAAAACTCACTCAATGTGCTTGTGGAGAGGCTCTCTTAAATGATCGCTTTTAGTTGATGGCGCTTTCTCTTGGAAGATTGACTTTTGATCGGTGGGCGAGTTGCCAGATGCGGGTAAACAAAAGATTAATGGATTTTCGAGGAATTCTGCGTTAAATTGTTCGCTTTTTTTTGTTTTCGGAGGAATGGTAGAAAGTAATGTTTTAAGAAAGTATGATATTTGCACTTAAATAAAGTTTAATTGACCTAGATATGTAGGTAAAGAGGGTAAGAGGTTTGGTGGTTGGTAAGTTTGCTGACACGTGGCTCAAGAGAGTTATGGTAAATCTTAGATGTTTTCGAAAACGTGTAAACATAATTACAAAATCAATCGTCCTGCCAGCAATTTTTCTTGCACAGCGAGGTTCCGTTAGTGGACCAAGTGGCCATTTAAAAAAATTGTTTCAAACGTTCAGTCACAGAAAAAATGTACAAAATTTTAATAAAAGAAGGCTTTGCAGGTGTACAATCGGATTAAGGCTTTCTTGGCCAAACACAGTCTTCTGTAGTTTGTGATCGCTCCTTGTGGTTTTTAGCTGTTTCCTTATTTGACAAAACCGCTCAGAGGGACCCGATTTGAATCATAATCGTCCTAAGGATTCGTTAAGGTGGCTTAGAGAAGCGAAGGAGCCTATGTTCAAATAAATTTGAGTAAGGAAAAATAATTATCGAATCTTATAAATCAGAATCTTATATATAGAACTTCAGTGTCTGAGACCAAATGATTTACCTTGACCTAGAAAGGCAAAGCTAGATCTTAGATCTTCTTGTTACCACTAAAAGCAATTGCAAAATTAAAAAGAAAAATCTTGACAACAAACACTTGCTGAAGGTAGGACAGAGCACAATTCAGATACATTTTCGGTTGACTTATTATGACTGGCTATACTAATTCACAGAATATGTTTTTGGAACATTGAATGGGTACAACTTTCGCTGGACTTTCAATGTGTGTTTAAAAATATCGTTGCTTTGCAAGTTATAGATAACACATGTACAAATTATGAATTAAATATCCACAAGGTTTACTTACGACTATTTCAAAATTAAATGAACTTACCTGAAAAGAAATAAAAAATCATATTAAAAGTATTATATATTTGCTTATGTATTTTAAAATAAATTAAGTCTAAAAAGGAATGTATTCTCAACAATAAAGGAAGTTTAAAAGGGAAATAATGAGTAGATGGGAGGTGGAAATTCATTCATTCATATTTTATAAGTGAGTTTCAACATTTTCTGACTGATTTCAGGACTGCTTGGTTAGCTACAAAGATCGACGGAGGAGTGTGCCTAGCGTTTTTTGATGTTGTTTTCTCAAATCAGTATTTCAGCATGGAAGACACTGCATACTTCTGGAAGTGCAAAGTATATAGCGTTCCATAACATATGATATGCTATGAGCGTTAGCAAAATGTAGCGCAAAAGGCGGAGCTGAATACCTGCTCAGTTTGATGGCAGAGCAGAAAAGGCAAGGACTATAGAGAAAGGTGGGTTAAGTATGTGCAATTGACATATGTACTTTTGTCTTTAACAAGCTCTGTATTGAGTCATACATATAAAAGATAAAAGTCTTGGGAACAGATTTTGATACGACTTGGAACAGATTTCATGAACAAGACTAAAGGAGTAGTATGGCTTACTCAGAGGTTACTTAATTCATTAGCACATACTAAAATTTTAAGAAGAAGAGATTGCATAAATTATAAATATTCTCACCCCACACTGCAAAGGTTAAGGTAAAGTTACATCTACCAGATCCCATTCACTTTCTATGGGAGAAAATTTTGGAATTCTTCTTTCCAAAACCGGGGATGTAAAACAACATCGTTAAGTACCTACTGGATTGTACCGGAAAATTCTGATCATTATACGTTGCATGTGTCACACATTTCTGCATAAAATTTACCCGTCATAAAAAATACAAAATATTAACTCTACACGCTTAAGGAGTGAAAGTGAAGAAGATATTCGTGCGCACGTTATTTTGTAATAACTTGGATTTCAGTTTGAGAAAAAAAAAACATAAACTTCTTCCCACCATATTGATGGGAACAGTTCACTATTCAGCTAATTCTTCGAATTACGACCCAAACTTTATAAGAGGTCAGCATATGTTTTAAAATTTATCAAACCTGGCGCATGTTAACACAAGACACTTGGAATGTTGTTCATTTAAACAACAAAAGCTATACGTGACATATTTACAAATGTACCTTTTTTTTTTAGAAAAATACTCGATAAAATCTTGTTGCAAACTATTTAATCGCTACCTTAGCTAATAATATCTATCAATTGTTGAATTTATTGCCCGAAAACTAAATAAACAAAAGACTGTGCTGAAATTCTCACGTGAACCCACCATGAGTATGTTTATTTACATGACTTTCATGCAAAAAGAAAAAAACAACCCAGAATTAGCAATTTTAATAATGCACCAAATTGGCATTGAATGTTGGATTGCACGGCGGCATACATATGACAATTTTTTCGTGTTTTCTTCCGTACCATACCGGAAGAATGTATCTGATACGAAAAGATTTGTTTAACGTGTGGTATCTCTTTTAATTCCAATTGCATACGCCAAAGTGAAATAAATTAAAATAGAGAAGTTCGCGTGTGAAATACGCGAACGATATGTTAATGTTTGCAAATAAAATGATTTTATTGCGTTTTTTAGAAGTTCAAATAGTCCGATGTGAACAAATGGTAAATAGGCTTTAATACAGATTTGTCAAAGGCAAGTTGCAGATACTAGTTGTAGGTTAGTTGAAAGATATAAAAATGATACTTTAAAGGCGGATTTTAAGAAGGGAAGACCCATAGAAATATGATCCTTTCTTTTGAGAGGTACTCAACAAGTGACCTTTACGGAGATGATTATACAGAGATACATATTAAGGAAATGAATTCGTTAATACTCTATGCGAGGCCAGCAGCAAAGCAGTTCCTTCGAGGACAAGAGCTCTTTTAAAAGATCGATAAAAATATCGCATAAACTGTCTAAAGCGCTTTTATTTAAAGTAGGCTATTATTTCTGCAAAATGTTGTCGTACTTGTTAGCCCAATACCCTTGTGTGGAGCATTCTTTCCTGACACATCCTTCTTTCGCCAGAACTCATTTTGAGCTCGCGCTTCTTGCAGATCATCCAATTGGCGTTTAAAGCCGAAACTGTTTATATCACTGGAATGTCAGACTCTCACCAATTTTTGATCATCATTCATTAAGGTCTCTTCCGCCATCCTCAGTTAAGCATTGCGATATTCTGCAACAAAATCACGTACTTTTGGGATCATTTCAGGCGCCCGATCTGAAATTGGCCTTCCTGTGTGTTTTTCATCCTCGAGCTTCTCCCGGCCGCCCAAAAAACGTTTACAGGTCATCTGTTTTACTCAAACAATAATCACGGTACACTTGTTGCATCAATCGAAAAGTTTCTGATGCACTCTAGGCAAGGTTTCCTTGAAATTTAATGAGTGCTTTTTGTTCCATGTCAAATTTTCAACAACAAATGAAAAGGTGTACTAATAAAGTAATTTTTACAGTTGTTAAATGTCAACTAAATGTCATGAAATTTTGACAGATAGTAGAGAGAGATTCAAGCTTTTAAATGCATGTTCGTACAAATAGGTGGCGCTCTTGGCAGCTGCGATACAGTCCGATACTATTTGTAAAGTCTTTGCTCTTCTGCTTCTTTCTAATCGTTTCATTTGGTTGGATTGATCATGCAACCGGAAAGCATGGTTGTAAGTCTCATTAGTTTCAAAATGAATATTTTGCTATCAAATTTTCTTTAACAAAAAATATATTTTAGATATGTATTACCATCAATGAATTTTTTTGGATTTCTTCATTGATTTTGCTTTAGCAAATAGAAAACCCATCACTTAGTCATACCCACGCACGAGAGTGACAGATTTCCTTATTTGCGAAATTTATTCTACGAAACGTACATACATATGTTAAACTGGAAAAAAAAACCAAAAGCGAAATACCCCGAATGATTGCGACGTCTTCGATTTCTTTTGGGGGCACTAACCAACGTATTACGTAAAATCCAAAGTCTGGTTATCTACGCTCGTAGTCAATGTCATCGAGATAAACATTCCTAGTATCTACCACAAAACAGGTGCTAAATACTATTAAGCCGATAATATTTCAGAACTAATACATAGTCAATAAATCGCGGCAAGTCATTGGAAGTGTGTATTTTTTTAATTTTGTCGTCTTTAATACCGAGAATTGAACAATAACCGATTAATCGTTAAGCAGAAGCACATATTTCTTGAGAAGCTATAGATACCTTCGACGTTGAAGGTATCTTAGTGCGGAAAAAAAATAAACACAACAGCAAATGTGATCCAGATTGTATTGGATCTTAGTCAGTTAGATAATTCTAGGCATTATGACAGCAAAATACATCTTGAAGTGCAACAAGCAATAAACAATTAAATAAGAATGTGCAGTTAATTTTATAACATTTGTGGCACACAGTAATGGAACATCATTAATCATTTTCTTTGTCTGTAAGGGATTACATTTTCTTTTTGCAAAGAAATTGGAAAAAAAGAAAAGGATGATGAATTATTTCAAAGTGTAATGGAGAGAGGTCATTCAACTTGGCAAACAGATGCGTTGGAATTTCGCTTCAAAGGACTATAACAGTGGCGGTAGGTGTTGTCAAATTTGAAGGATTAAATTGAACAACAAAAGTTTCATGGCAAACGTGAATCAGACTGAGGACGAACATTAATCACAGAGATTTCGATACATACAGTTCGAATTTGACAATAAGACGACAGTGTGAAGGAATTTGAATAGACAGTGTGTCATTAGGAACACATGGAGAGATGTGTCAATGCTTGTATTTTGAATTCTTACTTAGTGTGTTGGCATTAGGATTATTTAATGTTATTACGAAAATAGGCGATTTGTAAAAGTAACATTTCCTAAAATTCGTACGTTTTTCGTGCAATATTAAAATGTTTTAAAGGAGCTGCTTTGGGGTCGGATCAAACTCCATAGCATACTCGGCCAGCACATCACCACTATGAGCGAAAGTGTTTAAAACCAGACAGGAATTGGACCTGGACGATCTCTGGTATCAACAGGATTGTGTATGAAATTTGAAAATTACATTATTCCGGTTAGAGGTTGATTGGACTCCGAAGTTATGATTCTAGATTTCTTATTTGAAAGGTAAGATTTATGAAACTGAAATTTGGCCAACTTATGCTTCAAAGAGTTATCGATGAATTTAACCTTTAGTTTGATAGTCGCTTGCAACAGAAGCCACGATAAATGTGTCTTTGATTTAATTAATTTGTACACCAGCTGTAACCTCACTCTTTAGGTAGCTATTTTCAAGGCGAATTCCACGATTTTTAATCCGCTACTGGAAATGTAGCTGTCTATTCTGACAGGAAATCTATCCAACAATGTTGTGCATCAATTTAAAAAAAAAAATTTCTAAGCAATAATTCACCAATTTCTTTTTTTTTTTTTTTAATCAAATTGAAAATCGCTACCAGTTATTTAATGTACATATTTATCATTTACTAACGTCAACAACCAGCAAGGTATTATTCTGTTCTAACTAAAAACATAACCACAAATTATAAATAAATACGTCAATTATTAGTATCATCTGATTTTCATTGAAAAAATGTTTTTGAACAACCAAAAGAATGCAGGCCCACTTAAAAAAAGATAACTCTGTGGTCGCAAGCAATGATTACTTAAGTAATTTGTTTTCAATTTTGAGAAAAACGCATTTGAAGTTTTGCTTTTCTGTTAAAATGTATGGAATATGTTTTTGAAATTTTAATTTGCTGTGGTTTAGCGTTTTAAGAATTGACAGTGCATGCTTCAATAATTGGGCAATATTGTAGTATACTATACTACTATGTAGGAATAAAATGCCTCTTAACTCAAAAACTGATACACCAGTCTACTTATTGAAAATAGTCATGAACTATGTATTTCACCACCTGGAAGTTGAGTTACCATACCAATGATGGTGCCATACGAGGGTTCCACAGAGGACGAACCTTAGGCCTCTCATATAGAACACAGTGTATGACGTATGTATGTCTGCGATTAATGCTGTGACAAGTTGTTCAGGTGATTAGATTTACTGTCTTCCACTGATGTAACTAACGCTATCGAATATATCTGGTTTGGAAAAGATCAGAAGCTCAGAAGTGTCTAGATGCAGAGAAAACCTAAAAGCACGTAATTTTTCGTCGTAGGCGCTTCACAGAATATACAGTGAACCCACCTTTGCAGTCACTACGTCTGGTTGGAGAAATGTACCTAAGTGCTAAGGCTCAAAAGGCTCGCAGATGATAAAGCATAAGTTGCTAAACAGCTCCAGGAAGTAAAACCTAACAGCAGGCCCACTTTGAGAAGGTAAAAGAGTAGTACAAAGGTGCATTCCTGGCATTTATATTGCATGCTGGTCATAGGCTATTTGTCCCTTTCCACTTATCGCATCCATTGGTGCAACTATAACCAAACTTGTAGCAGATTTATCTTTCCGACCCCATTAAGGATTATGGAGTTTTTGAGAATCTTTTTCATGACAGTAACACTCTTGCATGTTTGTCAGACCCTCACAGGAGGTGGGACCGTCAAAAAATGTATGGTTCTTTGTATCGAACTTGGAACCTAACGCTCAGTACGGAAGAAAAAACATAAGCAAACTATATTTCACTAAAATTTACAATCTGTTACATTAGACCAAAAATCTGTTTACCTAATTACTCACACCAATCATCTGTGTTTGTATATTTTCGAGGATTTATCTTAAAGTCAGCATATAAAAGCAAACAGACACTGAATTATGACCTTCAATACACAGTCCAAACATTGAGAAATCATTATAGTTTACACTACTTCTGTTCAGTAGATACCTGAGTCAAAACATCAATATTGATCCTCAAACAAAGAGTCAATGTACTACCAACCACTGTGTCATATTTTATGTAAAATGTGTTTATTCTACAAAAGCCAAAAAAGACAATTCGTCGTGAAGCGGCATGACGATGACAAAAACAAATTTATATGCAATTCAATACATTAAGTTCAATACTAAACGATTTATCTGAGTATATACTTATAACTTTTTTTTTGTCGCACAACAACCATAAGAGCAGATTTATTGTATAACGTGGTCGGAGTTGGAATTGGATTTTTACAATCCCTCACGAGAGTCGGTTGTCATAAATGTGCATAACACACAGCCAAGATTTGTAGGGCATTGGGTTTAAAAATAGTAAAAGTATCTGTAAGTATCTTTTTAACGACGACTACTTCGGCGGAGGGAAGATATTGGCTATCTTCTGAAGAATTTCTCATTTATTACCACTTCTTTGGTAGGGATTATTTTTAGATTTAATTTATGGGATTCATTAGGGATTAGGTCTCTGTCTATAGATGTTTTTTTCTTAAGAATCATTATCAACCACAAAATCGCAATGAAATTTGCACACATTCTGTGTTGTTGGTTCACCTCTTTTGTATGCAAATTAAATGAATTCCCAATTTCAAATCAATTATGACATTTCCTCGAAACTGACATTACGTACAGCATCTCTTGTTAAACTTGCTTGATTTCTCAAAATAAAAAGCGGAACTTTTACAGCAGCCGCCTGGCGACGAGACGAATCGAATCTAAATGCGCATGTACTCTCTCAATCTCGATCTGGATATATGAATACGCCCAACTTTCCTTGTATGTAAAGCGTACGGCGCTCTCAACTGCTCGCTGCTGATAGTAATTTCGAGATCAATTAAACAGTTAAGCATACTAAGTTAGTTACAAATTATATATTTGGTTATCTTGTTTGCATTTCCCGAGCCATAAGTGTACACGCATGAAACCGAGAGCGAATTATTCGTATTGCAGTTTTCCTTATTAGCATTTAATTGGAACGAAACAATAAACATAAAGTAGTCGTGTTTTAATTGGGAAGAAGGATGTCTAATTAATGCAAAAAAAAAAAATATATATAGTGGTGAGTTTTCTATTTTTAATGTGAGGGACCTTCTATTCAGAGTTGGAAGATGAGTGGGGTAATTTAGGCTTTGTTTAATATGAGGGTGAATAATAGGGGCACATCCCGCACTATCTCTAAAAGATTTGTAAAGCATTATCATTACATTAGTGGAGTAAATTAAATAGTGCTTTGTACCACAAAAAGTCTACAATTAGTGCTCCACTGTCAAGAACAATTGTACTGTCTGCACTGCACCGTCACCCTACCTCTTGCGAGTGTCTGACAAACATGCAAAAGTGTTACTGTCATGATAAAGCTTTTGCCCTTTGGAAACAGCATAAAACTGCAGCCATTTTTATACGTGTTAAACTGTATAACGCACCCAACACGTATAGCTGTGAGAAGCTAGACTTTGGCCACTATGGGCTGCTTATGGCCTAACATTTTTTTTTTTTTTTTTTACATGAACTCCCACTTAATGCCATGTCACATTCAAAATCGATGACAGCTTGGAAAAACCAAATGTCAAACGGAGCGATGATGTCCGTCTAGTTTAATTGTTTGCCACAAACTTAATTTGTTGTTTCATTTCATGGTTCGCAGTTTTCACATCTGTAGACTGTAGAAGATGACACAGTCTGTGGCCGCCTCGATTGAATCGCCACTGAACTTTGAAATATAAAATACACAACACTCAACTGGCTTAAGTCTGTTTTTTCAATCAGGTTTAGGACAAGAACAGTTATTCCTCAATGAACTCATCACATCTGTCACCTATAGCCGCTTGAAATCGTGTCCCACTCATTACTCAATTTTTACAAAATCACGTCCGACTTAATTTGGTGTCTCTCTCGTTATTGTCTTCCGTTCCGCTTAAGTTTTTTTGACAGATCTGACAGCAGCAGTGACTTGTCGTCAGCTATACACTTTTTTTGTTTTTTTTTTAAGTCTCCAGCAACTGCATAAAAAATGTGCCATCAAAAAAACTGGTATTCCATTTATGCTAATGGTCTGCAAAAAAAAAAAAATCAATTTACCTGTGAGTGGATTTTTGGAGGAGCCTTTAGCCAGGGTTGACTCTGATCTTCTCTCTTTTAATCATATTGTTTTCTCTGAAATAATTCAGCAGTAGGTAGGTAGTGCATATAAAGGTATACAGGACCCAGCTGACCAACAAATGCCCGAATGCCGATGACGACGGCAATTTATCGCTTTCTCATTCAATATGTCAGGAGAGTGTTGCGGTGGTGGGATTTATATGTCAGATTATTCTTGTTCATTGCCAAAGAAGTTCATTAAGGAAGTACCTTCTCCTGCATGGTACCCAAAAAAAAAAGTCGGTCAAGAAAAAAAGAAAATAACACCAACTTATTATAGGTGCATAAATTTGCCAATGGAAAAATACTCATTGATTTCCGTTTTATAGCGCACGACATTATACCCCCTGAGAAGGTAGGTTGTACTTTCTCTGGGCGTAGAGGTATAAAGTGAGAATTGCTTTTTATTGTTTTATTGGTTATTGGGGGTTGTAATTGTTGTAAGCTTATTAAATTTCTACATGACAACGGAACACTCATAGAGAAGCGTCTGGAAATGAATTATCTGGAAGATGCTTTAGAGGCGTTGTGATTGTAGCAATTAACTTATTACACCATACCACAGTTTGAGGTAATTTTTTAATTATTTGTATTACATGCAATTACATGTTGGTATGTATTATTAAATATATATTTGTATTTGGCCTTGGAAATAGTGTCATAACTGTCACAAGATTCAATCTGATACCCGTGAAGGTGGCATTGCCATATTAGTCAAGCAAATGCAATTGACTAAAAAATATTGTAGAAGAGGAACCAAGGACCATCACTATAAGCCGTGGGCTATCGGTTGATAAGTGTTAAATTATCTGACAAGCATTAAATTAAACAAAATAGTCAAAACAAACCCAAAGGCATTGGTGTTTTATTAGAAAGTTCTCCCGCCAAACAGAGGAGTACTGCAGAACCGACATGTAGATTTCGGAAGCGTCTGCATGTAGTGCACTGCACAGTGGTCCTCAATAAGCTCCTACTCCCTTTAATATAATCATTTTCATTTCAAGTGCAATAAATGTCTTTCATATCTTAAACTCCTTTCAAATTGTTTTTGAAATAAATGCAAATGTTATTGTTCAACAGCAAAACACTAATTTTCTGAACAGCCTTAGATAAAGCTAATTGCTTGGAGGTAATTACCAAACTACTCATCAACCGACGAGACAAAAATGCTTGTCGTCACCGACCTCCAACGCAATGAATTGCACTCGAAAACGAAATCTCGTCGCGGTGGGTTTTCCCCCCCCAGCAACATTGAAATTCTAAGAACGCATCCCATCACTGACCACAAAACCACTGAATCAATATCTGTTTGCTCGCATACAACTGGTTTCTGAATGAGTAGGACGTGTATTACACCCAAAAATAACACAAAGTCTTTGCCCTGTGACCTACTGTTTGATCAAAAAAAAAAAATAACACAGAAAACCTGGCTGGCAACAGCATGGTATCAAAGAGAAAGAAAAACCTCACGAGATACAATTTTGGAAGAAAACAATTCACTGAAACACCAGGGTGTATTGCAATGGAATTCCCGTCTCCTTTGGCCGCACCACCAACCACCCAACCATGATATCAAAACGTGATTCGTACGGACCATGGGAATCATCTCTCTCTCTCTCTCTGGTCTTCCGTGAAAATGATTCAAAAACAAAACACTGTTTTCATCTGACGTAATTTTCTCGGAAGTCGATGGACTTTGGTTGCATCTGTCTTGTATTTTGCCAGCAAGCAGGGGGTCCATCTCTCTCGGACTGACCCACATTTAACAAAACCGAATAAACAAACAACACATCTCGGCCATTTAGTTGTATCTATACCTATAGACAGACACCTGTATCTTTCCCTGCGCACAGTTGTCTGTCTGTTTTTGTTTATAGCAGAAAGCTGAGATATTATTATTATTTAAATCGAGATAGGTTTTTTGGTTTTAGTTTAGGATGGTGTTTACTACCCATCGAGCTAGTCGTAATTACTAGAAAGCCCACCTCTCAGTTGCATCTATTCAATAAATAATCTTATCCAAATGGGAGAGGGAAAACAAATGGGTAAAAAATTTCTCCAAAATGATGCAACTCCTGTGTAGAGGCTTGTATTTTTTTTATTGATATTCGACCGACAGATACAGAAGGCAAATCCTAATGCTAATCAGTGATATGGGATGGTGGGGAGATTGGAATTTCGATTTGTTGACATCGACGCGCGATACGCATGTCGTAGCACGTGAATTGACGTTTTTTATTGGAAAACGTGACGCGATGCTGATGCTGTCTCGTCGTGTCGCCTACGGAATATGTGTCATCTTTGAATTTAATTTAATATTCACTAATCTTGTGTCGATTGAGTGAGTTAGTCATGGACCGTATACCCTTTTTATGATGAGAATTATGTGACGTGCGAGCTAGCTGGAATGGAATTCGTAGTGGTTTTGTAATGTCACGGGATTAATTGTAAGAATATACGTAATAAGTGGAAGTTAGTCAAAGGTTATAACACACCGAGAATACAGTAGTTAACATTCAGGTTAATAGGTTTGGTAGAAGTTTTGCTAACAATGAAATTGTGACTGATTTGACGTTTAGTTAGATTACATTCTGGAAATATTTTCAAAAGAACTTTTTCAAATGTCAAGTCAAAAGATACTCATGAGCTTGTGATGTGTCATTTGACACCAGTAGATACATCTGATCTATAATTCTCATTAAGCTTAGATGTCATTCAAATAGTTTTTAGATAAGAAAACTTCCTTCTTCCAAAGAGTAGATCAAGGAATTCTTTTGAAATCTCAAAGTGCAATAGTGTGTCGAGTGTAGACACACCTTCAGGCAGATTGATATTGAGGAAACAGATGGCAAAGCAGATGATAAATCACCGTTCAAATTTTTCGTTGAAATTTGATATTAAGTGACCGCAAAATGCATAAAAGGAGACTGATGTTCGACCACAAACATGTAGCTTTTCTTTCTTCTTCGTTTTTTTCGGGTTTTGGTCCCCAAACAGGTTTTTTCTGATTAACCTCATTGTCAGATGAATTAATAAATAATGATGAGGCAGAGAGCATTTGATGGTAGGTATTTAGGAAAACATTAAAATCCTCAATTGCCTTCTGGGATTTATAGACCTGTCTTGTTATTCAAGTTTCGCTTGTTGGTCGCATTCTAGATTTTATGTGCTCTTTATTGCAGCTAAACTAGATTAAGGGGATCAATTTGAGGATTAGATCAAATAATTTCTGCGACTTGAACTTTGGGTTATGACAAAATTTGCATTATGCAACAAAAAACTGTCTTTCTGGTAAGACAGAGGTTGGGACACATCCAAAGAAAAATTGTTTAAGCTGCCTCAGCGTCTGTATTTAACACAGACTATGCTTAATGTGTTTAGAGATATGGAATTCTCTCCTCACAAAAACCGTTGGCAAAGCTAGATTCGCATTATGGACTTACTGATAAAAATTGGGGCCTAAGCTTCAGATTTATGCTATACAGCAACGGAAAACCAATAGTAAAACATATACAGGTCTGCTCAAGTCAGGCTTGTGTTTGTATGTCTATTTATCAAAACCTAACACCCCTTCATCATCATTTAGCAGACAAGTCAAAGTTTATCTGTCAAAAAGCTCCTACAAAAGAACTAAAAAACTTCTACAGTTTACTAGGGATTCTTAAGTAGTTTAGTCCCCGTAGGTTATGTCAAAATTATTGAGGAAAATTGTGTGATTTTGGCATTTTTGACTTGGTGTTGCACATCTCCAAGATGCGCAAAAGACCGCAACGTAAGTTCCACGATACAAGAGTAATCGAGAAACGACCTTATCATACAGGTGTATATGTAGCTCCAAATTCCTTTTTTTTTCGGTAATAAGCCCCATACAAGCACCCTGCCTGAGAACTGAAGGTGACTTTGAACCAGAGTAACTTCACATTAAGGACCCTAGATATTTGGCCTTGAAGCTGTAGTAAAACGAACATCTTTCCTTTGAAGAGGATTACTAGAACAGTACCCCGGTTAACGATGCCCCGCGCAACGTTGTTTCGATATAACGTCGGCAACGAATTGTTACCATAACTCGCTTAACGGTGCGCGTCTTCGCTTAAACGTCGTTTCAACGTGTAACGTGTGTCCCAGTAACGCATTAACGACGTTATCCGGGGTATGGCGTACACTATTTAATAATGATATCTATAAACACATAAAATTTTTAGCAATTGGAATCATGGCGTCATAACTTGCGTATGCCTGCTAATTAAAACAGAAACCCGTAAGGTAAGATTTCCTTTCAAAAATAAATCGCAAACTTGATCTTCATAAATAAAAATCCAAAGTGAAGCCATTTCAGTGTCCTTCACTGTTTGTTTGACCACATTGGATGTATGCATAAGAAAACAAACGCTAATATCCAATGCAAAATGCATGATGAGTACCATTCGAGGTGGATACCTGCGAACCAAAGAACAACGAACGCGACCAAGACTACAACGACGATCGATCGACCGACCGACGACATGTGTGTAATAAGAGTTCATTGACTTTTGAAGGCCGTTCCTTAGATTCATTTAACCGCCATCATCGTCGGACCGTCTTTGCCATTTGCCCATACATCGAGACATTCTTTGTTCCATGTTTTTTTTTCTGTTATGTTCCATAGTAGACTGTGTTCCTTTTTTTTTTGCGATGACATCCCTTGACACTGTGCCTGATTCGACTTGTTGCCAATCTGATTTAAATAATTTGGCAATTTTTCACTCCCGAACGTGTATCTAAATTCGGTTGTTTGTCGCTTTGCCTATCAAGGAAATGCCATCTAAATGGCTAAAATATTCAAATCGACTATCGGAAAAACCTCAAACTGTAGAACATACGGTTTCAGGGTTGCCATCGAGAGCAGTACACCGCTCCGTTTGATGTCATTTATTCTGGGGTCAATAGTCCTTCAAATTGAATTTTATAGATACTCTGTATCTAAACCCAGGCCAGCCTTCTAGAACTGTAAACATTGGGTATGTTGCGAAATCAGACTTTGAATCGAGTAGGGGGTTTCTTTCTTTGTCAACATAGAACGTACTGTTTGCACGGAGAACACACTACTACTGTTTGGTTTGAAGGACATCAAACAATAGCTGGCTAAGTGGGGTGATTAAAATCATGATCGAGGAGAGGGTGCTTTATAATACTACCTAGTCTTACTGGCGACCCTCAAGGCAGTGGGAAATTTAATAATAAAAAAAACAAAAATTACTCAACGTTAGGAAGGAAGTGATGTCGCTGTCCGCAAAAGCATACCAACTCGCACACACCCACGTGTGTGTCGATTGATGGGCGGGTGGAGAGCATCTTAATTAGGTATTTTCTGTCGATTGCGTTGTTTTATTGCCAATTGACTGGCAGCAGTTTGGATGTGCGGTATGGAAGAAGTAAGGTAATTCTGAGCAACAGGTAATAAAAGTACTGTAATGGCAATGGGGTATGTAGTTTTGTTTTTTTTTGGCTTCCAGGCTAGCTAATTGCTATGCCAGGCGCACGGCATATTGTGTATGAAAAAGTACCAGTCGAAGGTCGAAGATTCTTGATAACACTGTGCTTAGTGCATTTATGATCGTAAAATTTACATGCACCGGTGGTATAAAACGGAACTTGATAACCGCTCAAAACCTTAGGACTTAATGAGCTTCCGTTTATAATTTTTTTTTTTTTTACGATCTTACTGAAGGGTCTCTCTAGTGCATGAGGTTAGCAGTGTGGACCTTGGTATCTTATATCCTACGGTTACTAAGGACAGATGAGTTAAGGTATACGTGTGTAGATTATGACATCTTCTGAGCATTATGACAGGTAATTGTTATGTAGACATTGAACAGACCTATGTACGTGCATCTTCCACAATTCTATCTACCTGTAGGTTCATACTGTGTGCAAATATAAAAAGAGCCTGGAAAAGTTTGCATTGAGTTGTCATGTGATTCCCACTTTTCCAAGCTCCATTCCGCGATTGCATTGTGTTAGTTATGTCATCACTTGGATCCTAAGATGAATGAATTGAAGGAGAAATGCAAAGTGTCAAGGTTTAGAGCGTATATTTTGTACACTGCTGAGGGACTCACAATTATTGGCTTTTATGCAGACCAAACAAAAAGATTAAGAAAGGGTATAAAGGCAAAAAATGAGCGTGAGTTTGAAAGCCGGAGTCTGTTTTACCCAGCCCCCACTTGAGGCTGACATTCGAGAAACTGCTTACAAATTCTTCAGATCATAGTGACATGTACCTGCAGAACTACTTGAGGTGGGAGCAATATCTAATTAGGTTATTTGCAAAGAAATGCAGTGACGGTTGGCTTTAATAATGGTATTTTTTCATCTGATATTTATTTAGGAAAAACATGTACAATAGTATTATTCAAAGTGCTGCCCATCTGAAGCTATGACTTTTTCTGTATCCCATCCCAAAAGAATTGCGCCGGCTTGGTAACCAAGAATGAATCAATTGTTGATATTCTGCTCTGATGTGAACCGTATTCCAGTGAGGGCGTTCTGCATCGACCGGAACAAATGGTAGTCAGAAGGGGCAAGGTCTGGGCTATAAGGCGGGTAGGGTAAGACTTCCCATCCATTGTTTTCCAAATAGTTCTTAACCGGAATAGCAACGTGGGGCCGAGCGTTGTCATGATGGAAAATTATTGCCTCGTGTCTGGTCGCATATTCCGGGCGTTTTTCGGCTACTGTTCTCTTCAAACGGATTAATTGTGTTCGGTAGCGTTGTCCATTGATGGTTTCACCCGGTTTAAGCAGCTCATAATACAGCACACCCATCTGATCCCACCAAATACAGAGCATTACCTTCGCGCCATGGATATTCGTCTTGGCTGCCCAGGACGTTCATCGTTTTCCAAGCCAAAATCATCACTTTTGGCACGTTCGCTCAGCTAGCGGATGCTCACCATAAATTTTTACCAAAATACGATGACTTTCGGCAGCAGTTTCCTTCAAAAAATTATTGTTGTTTACGCTTGAAATGAATGACATATACTGAAATGACGTACAATGACAGTAGCTTTCCAACACATGTTCCAATGGAATGATAAAGGGTCCGCCATCTAACGTTTTTTTTTTTTCAACTAGTGCTTATTTCGTGAATGGTAACACTTAGCTCATGTCTGATTTGACAGATAATTAGTTTTATCCTTCCGCTGAACGAATATGGTTGTGTATACGCTTGAACAACGCTGGGAAATATTGCGACATTGCTTTGGAAATCATGGTAATGTTGCAGAATGTGTGCGAAAATTGCGTACGGATTTTGGAAGAAGAGAAGCACCGTCAGCTCCGTACGTATCTTGTGAAAAAAGTGAAAGAAACTGGCATCCTCATCGATAAACCAAAGCGTGAAAAGCCAAAAGCAGTGCGTACACCCGAGAAAATTGCTGCTGTGGTAGAAAGTGTTCGTGAAGCGCCAACAACATCAATTCACCGTCGTTCTCAACAATTGAACATTTCGGAGACATTATTGAGACGAATTTTGCGTAAAGACCTTGGTATGACGCCGTACAAAGTCCAATTGGATCAAGACCATCCAATGCGTTTCCGCATCGCTAAGTGGGCCTGCGATCGACTTAGAGAAGATGCCGATTTTGCCAAAAAAAAATCATGTTTTCAGATGAAGCTCATTTTGATCTTGGCGGGTATGTAAACAAGCAAAATTGTCGCATTTGGGACACAGAAAACCCGCACGCATACATTGAAAAGCCGATACACCCAAAACGAGTCACTGTTTGGTGCGGATTTTGCTCCAGAGGCATAATTGGGCCATTTTTTTCGGAAATGAGCAAGGAGTGGCCGTTACAGTCAATGGCGATCGTTATCGGGCCATGTTGAACGAATTTTTGTTCACAAAAATTGAAGAGGGGGATATTGGCAACATTTGGTTTCAACAGGACGGCGCTACGTGCCACACAGCCGAAGCTACACTCGATGTTTTGCGCCCTGTTTTTGAAGATCGCATTACCAGCCTCAGAACTGATGTCGTTTGGCCACCTCGGAGCTGCGATTTGACACCGTTGGACTATTATTTGTGAGGTGCCGTAAAAGATAAGTGTTACGCCGACAAGCCAGAAACAATTGACGCTTTAAAGGACAATATTCGTGAAGCCATTGGTGAAATACAGCTGCACACAATCGATAATGTGCTTAAAAATTGGACCGATCGTGTAGGCTACTGCATGGCCAGCCGAGGCATTATTAACCGGAAGGATTGTATTTTCAAATAAAAATAGAAATTTGAGAAAATATTCAGTAGTTTTTTTTTATAGCATTTTCAATAAAAAAAAGTTATTTGGCGGACCCTTTACAAGTTATGCCATTTCTTAGCAAACCGCACGAAGTTATAGACCTAATACTTCAATCTTTTATGGGTCAGTGTCCCAGAAGATTTCAATACGTGTTCTGGAGATGTTATATCTTAATTTGTGCCTCATTGCAAAACCTCCAGAGACCTTCTTCAACTATGCTTGGTTTCCCTAGATATCCTCTCAGTCTATAATGCCCCCTTAGGAAAACTCCATTATTTTTGGCCATGTTGATGCTTGCTTTGCAGATTTTTTGGTCATTGCTTCCCAGCAGGTTTTTTGGTCTGCCTTATGCATTGAGCATTATTTCTGGTTGCAGCCTTCTTTATTTTTCTAGTTTCTTCAACACCGCTTTAATTTTAAGATCTCCAATTCCGCAAAACAGTTCAGAATCTATGAAGGACTCTGATGCTCATTTTCTTGCTTGAGCCACTTCATTACCCTCGATTCCCAAGTGGTCAGGTATCCAGCAGGAGGTCACTTTATTTCTGTTAAGTAATTTAAGTTCTAGTCTCAACAAATTCTAGAGTATTTTTTTGTCATTCTTATTGATGTAATCTGAGAAAACTTACCTACAATAAACGTCATATTGACGTGCGCTTTTGAATTGTAGATGTTACCTTAGTCCGATTTTTCAATAAAACTAGAAAGGCAAACAATACACTTCACAGTTTCCTGAAAACAATTTTCACAAAAATAGAGAAACAAATCTAATTTACATTTAATGATCTAGCAAGTTACATATGTACATATATGTATTTACATTATGTTCCTTTTTTAAGGAAATCGCATAACATCTAACCTTGTGTCTGATACCGTACTACGTGTTAGTAAAATTGATTTGTTGCAACAAAATTTGTTGCTAGACAATGGAGTTGGGTGTTTAACGTGCTATTAGTTCATCAATCATTCAAATATATTCTCTAGAGTTAAAACGTCGTAAAAATTTAAATTTCGTAACTTTCAGTTGACACTTGATGTTTATTTGCATTTAAAGTTACTTATGCAAATATTGCTGGGATTTTTTTTTTACGTATTTAGTGCTAAAACATTGAGGTAATTTTAATAAAAACTTTTTACTTTACAGGCGTTACAAATTGAGACTAATATTAATGTAATAGCCGCATTGTTGATCTATTACATTACAAATAGAAGAAGAGAGGACAACTAAAACGACATACTTACGCAAGCTTTTCAGTGCACCTTGCTAGGACGATGCAGTAAGTCTAAGTTGATGACAGAGTTCACGATGAGCGATGAATGTATGAGGTCTACAGAAGCTCCATTTCATAAAAAAAAGTAGACAAGTACGGCTGTATAAAATCAGTATTCGGTACTGTGAATTACGAACGAAAGCCAATATTACAAACGACTTTCCCCAGTTAATTTAGACACCACCCATGAAGAATAAATTTCTTAAAGGAAGTAGTTCACGTACTATTGGGGACTCGCAAGATAGTCTTCCAGCACATTCCCTATCACAGGCCAATAAATGCTTGTGGAGACGTTCGTCTACAAGTACCTGTTCCTTAGTATGGTGCCACAGTGCTAACGTATGCATATCCTTATAGAGTTATAGTTATACAGAGAAACTCCAAATGAACTTTCCTGGGGTTGAAGTTCATTGTCAATAGAAGGTCTGCTTATTTGTTTGGTCATGTTCTAAAAAAACTCATTTCTTTCCTAATCCAACCTCAGAACGAGCATTTCTTCCTACGAATTTAAATTCTAAAAACAAAATGTCCAGCCAAGGACATAAGTAAACTTCCAAGTGTACCTATGTAATGAACCCCACACTGTTCAATTCAACTGATTACGATCAACATAGTTGCTGCATTACATGCAACCACCACTCTCTTTGCAACTGACAAACACCTGATTTGAAATTGAACAAGTGCACGGATTTGGCTTCTTCTACTTTTTCCTCGGTCAATCTTTGGTTTGGTATCTTGTTCCGTGAGCCCATCCATGGTGCCCCACGTCCAAAAGGGATCCTGCCTCTCGTCCATCAGCAGAATTTATATCATTCGACAATCATTTCTTCTGCTTGTCTGTGTCCAATTGAGAGAGAGACCAAGACCAAGACCATGGCGCAGCAGCAGCGCCAATGTCAGTGTCTGTCCAAGAACAAATATAGAATCCATTATTTGGTTCTTATCCCGCCGTGTCGTTCTTTGGTCTCTTTGGCCGTGGTGTGGTTTTACGATAAAAGTTCAACGGAACGCGCAAACTTTTGTAATTGGCTCCAAGAACATATTCAATAAATCCTTACAACAACTGTGGATGCATACCTAGTGCCTGTTCGATGGTCATTCCTTATTCTGTTGTCTTTGGTCGCATGGTTTTTTTTTATTTTTTTTTTATTTTATTTTTTCTTAGGCTTTCTTCGTTGGAGAGAGGACATTTGGTTGTATCTTTTGACTTTAAAATATTTCAGAGGGAAGTAATTTGGAAATGTGTATAATTGGGTTAAACGGCACTGGGGTATGCACTTTGTCCTTTTGTTGCTCTTGAAATTGTGTTGGCGTTGCTGAGGTTAACACTACGGGCTGAGTGAAGGGATTTTCTTTGTAATTAATACGCGTGAATTTATGAAATAAATTTAGTAATTTTTAGCCCCAACAAGCGGCGACGGAGACATCTTATCTGTGGGAAGAAGAATGGTTATTTGCCTTGGGGATTGTGCAACATGGTGTACATAATTGAGGCTTGTCGGTTGTTCTTTATTGGCCATTTGAAGTCATATCTGGTAGTAAATTCGATAGGAATTGCAGTGTAACAGCAGGCATCCAATGAATGGAGTTCTGGACAAATTTTTCGAAGAAAATGCAGCTTACCATGCAATTCTCCTCATACCCAACTGAGGAACTCAATGAAAAATGATCTACCATTGGACCTGTGCAGTCCAGCTCCACTTGTTTTTCCCAATAGAGGAATCAAACGTTATTAAATGCGCCACCCATTAGAATATAAACAGACTAATCCAAAATGGATACATTTCTTTAAACCACAACAATGTCTTCGAAACTATAGTCCTGACGGTAAAGGGAATACCACAAGGAGGTATACCTTTCTCTATTGACAGCCAGGTAGCTACAAAAGCAATAACGGCTAAGGAAATAAAATCAAAGGTTGTGAGGTTCTCTCGAGAAGAGCTCAAGGTTCAGGGAACACAACACAAGGTTCCTCTTCACTGAGTCCCTGAACATGTGGCATGGCGACCAAAAAAGCTAAATAAGCAAGAGGAAAATATTGTCATCATTTGACGGAGAGACAGATCCGTTTGCACCCTCGTTGCAGTTATCCAGAAGCCCAACAATTTGACGTACCTCTAATATTAAGAAACTACGTTTGTCCCAAAAGGAACTCTACAGATGATGTGATAAAGAGGACTTAAGGCTTAAGGCGAAATCAACTACCTACGGAGAAAGTAGTCATTTAATTTGGTTCTGCAGGAAACCTCAGAATACATTTAAAATCGGTGGTACATTCCATCTTGGGTCAGCCAAACGTCAAATCGACCAAAAAAGTCCATCTATTACGTCTGTGGTCTGTGGATGACATTTGGCTGAAAGAAGACATTTCGATGAAGTCTTGGCTGGAAGATGACGTTTGGCGGATGAAGGTTAGTAGGTCACGGTTAGTAGGCCACTTCAAAACTATATGACAGAGATGCCACAACTACATTTTAGAGTAACACGTATTCAACCAACCTTCAGTGTCACGCCAAAGGATAGATTTTACACTCCTGGATGTCTACATCATTTATTGCTTGTGTGATCTACTTTTAAATTAATTTGCAATAAATCTTATTCAATCAAGGGGCTTTTTACATTTTTTTACAAACTTTAGTACCTACACCAAGTATTTTTGTCGGAGACAGTAGTCGGACACGAAAGTACACCTGTGATTTATACCTTCCTAAATTGAGTACAAATTAATTCGGATTTTAAAATATCATTACAGCATAGGGAGTTACAATTATTTGACTCATTCTCATTGACAAATAAAAAGTGTTTCCCTAATTTACGTCTGCAGCTCTGTGCGATTGAATCTTTCTCGTAGGTACCAAAACATTTGTATTAATACTGGTATAATGGTGCTTTACCTGCTGCTTTGTTCATATTTCGACAGAAAACTAAAGTTCTTTCAGAATTATGAATTCATTGATCAGTAAGACAAGAAAAACCAACTCAGTCGGTTTTTCAATTGAAAAATGATCAGAATTTGATCACTGTTGATTTGTTGGCTCAAATCACATTCACTGCTGATCAATGTTTTATTTAAAAACTTTATTTTTGCTTATATAAGTCTGCATAACTAAATAAAAAAATAAGGTTTACGATGTGTTTTATCTGCAACGGATAATAAATACTTTTAAAAACCGTCCAATTTCATCAAAACGTCACTACAAATTGAGTTTAAAACAAAATTTAAATAAAATCCCAAATTAAATGCAATAAAGCGAGCGAAAAAACAACTCTCGTTTTAAATGCCAATGTCAGAAGCACGATGACTTAATTACCCTTTTAAACGCGGGCACACATGCTAATATATAATTAACTGAAATTCACCATCGGTGTATGTTTTGAAATGTTTCTTATATTTTCCACCGAAATGTTGCTTCTTGTGTGATGACTTGTAGGCGGATAATCTCGCTATCTGCATGTTCTCAGAACCCAGCTGACGTTCTTATAATTCCCAGCCTCACCTCATAACTCAGGTGAAATGATTTGTAAATCACATTTCAAAAAAATAAAAAATAAAATTGATAACAAATGACTCACATGTAATCCCGACCTAATTTAATTAATTTAAACTGCGTCAGATTTAATGACATAAATCATTGAATAATCTCTTATATTGAGCGAATGAAAGCCCTGCATTTAAAAAAACCAACACTCTTCCATCGATTTCTGTGCCAGAAGTAAGCACATTAAAATGCATGTTTTAGCCCTTTTTAGCCAGAAGAAGATGCACTGTTCGCACAAGCTATTATCGATTAAATGGTGTGGTTGGTGCTCTTATAGTAGGTCACTGCTGTTGCAACCGATTCATCTTCTTCTTTCCGATTTAATAAATTTTTACTCCTGAATTTGGCAAAAGTTCACCTAGCAATTTCTCTTTTTTTTTTTTATTAGATTTCCCATTAGTTCTCCCACCAGTGTAACACCATCGCCCGTTTGGTTATGGTGCCAAGTGAACTGTTATATCGACTATGATGGGTCAACACATTTTGAACAAAAAAATTTGTAGTATACTTTTGGGTGAGTGATATTATGTGGGCATTTTAGCACATACAACAACCAAACTGTGATGGGGGGAAGTATATTTATTTTTTTCTTGTGAAGTATGTACTTACGGTTCAGCTTCTATTGACTTCAATTTGGCAACATAATTTGATGGGATGTAACCTTCTTGACGGGTCTTCTTGCTACGTGCCAGCCACCAGTCACCCTGGAAATTAAAATGAAAATATTTGTGAGTAATTGCGTTTGTTTTTGGTTGATGAAAATTGCTTAGAAAAGGGACGACAGACGATGCTTTCTCTTGGTATTGTAGGAAAAAAAAAAATGCACAAAAATTAGATCCTTCGCTCGAAGATGCTAAACTTTTGAAAGATCTTTTTATATAATATAGGGCAAGTATTGGATTCGTGTAAAAATTCGAACTCGAGATAACAATGAATTCTGACATTACGATGATAGAGAAGCTCGAAAAAGAGGATCTGCCGATTCTGTCTGTCTGTCTGTCTGTGTGTATGTACGCTGGACTGCAGCCTAAACGGCTATACCGATTTGCTTCAAACTTCATATCTGAGCTCTCTAGGGTCACAATTCGAGGCGAAATCTGAATTTTTGTTCTAGCCCTGTTATTAACGGTATTTTACTTAAGGCTAATTTCACAAAAAGACGATTTTCTCGAAAACGGCTCTAACGATTTTGATTAAATTTCATATTCGAGTTAGTCTGGGCAAATGCTATAAGATGGCGTACCACGTTTTTGGCTAAAAATACGTATAACGGTACTTTTCTTATTAACTGGTTTTAGAAATATGGCTATTTCTCGGCTAAAACTCAATGGATTTCCATCAAAATTGAAATGTGGGGAAGATTAAATGTTTAATAATATATGCCATTTAAACTTATACAAAATTAAATTTTTTTTTTTTTTTTCAAAAATCTATTGTAATTTTTTTTTTTTTGAATTAATTTCCAACTACCAGCATATATGTAGGTGCAAGTACGTACGACCCAGTCGTGCACATTTTTTTAACTGTCCTTAACATTGCTTCAAATTTTGGTGTCTTAACATGACATTTGTGAAACGTAAAACATTGTGAAGTACGTCAAGGGTGAATACTGTTACCACGTTTGTTCTTTGTGGTTACAAGCGATAGTAACTGGATGTTGGGAATCGTGGAAAATATGATCTACTAAACCACATTTTAGCTGTTTCTTTTTTGGGCAATCCTTATGAAACGTCTACCGCTAAACACCAATTTAATAGCTACTTAATATGGACAATTGTTGCAAGTGCAAGCGCTTAATCAACTAACAATTGAAAGAAAACAAAAACAAAAAACAAAAAAAAAACATTTCATACTCCTTAAATTGCGGAAACACAAGTCGTAACATTAAAACCCGGTAATTAAAACTTGAAAAAAAAAACACTTTTAAACCTAAGTCCAAAGCTCAACAGACTGTGACTGTGAATAAAATTACATAAAACTAGTGTGGGATGCATTGCTGTCATACAATTTATTATGTGAAAAGTGGGTGTTTTGCGTTTCGAGATGGTGAGTGGTCTAAAGCCAACAAGTACTATCGTGATTACCACTTAAAGAACAAAAAAAAAAAAAAAATAATAATAATTAATAAATGTTGTCACTGGCAGAAGTTTTTTATGTTTTCGAGAAACTATTAAATTTATTTTGTTGAAGACTTGATTTGATGCGACAGTAGGACTGTCTATAGTATCACCATGGAGCTCACTGGTGGTCGGAGCTCCAAACAACACCCGGTGATAAGTCTAGATGGCAGCCTTCTGATTTCGGATGAGGATCAGCTCGTTAGATGGAGAGAACACTTCGCCACAGTATTAAACCACTTAGGTGATGTCGATATGTTCTCAAATTTTAATGAGCATTCCGAAGCAACAAATTCCCGAATCTGCACCGCACCTCCCAGTAAGAACGAAATCATAACAGCGATCAGGTCCCTCAAGAAAAACAAAGCGGTTGGTATTGATGGCATCCCTGCCGAACTATTTAAAGCGGCGCCAAATATATCGGCAGATTTGCTGCAACCGCTAATACGGAAAGCTTGGGATAGCGAAGAGTTTCCACAGGAGTGGAAAAGAGGGATAATCATCAAACTTCCAAAAAAGGGAAACCTGATGGATTGTGGAAACTGGAGAGGTATTTGTGTTCTGCCAGCCGTAGCCAAAATAACTGCAAGAATAATTCTGGAAAGGATCAGGGAGCATTTAGATTCTACTCTCGACGTCGAAAAAGCAGGCTTTCGTGCTGGATCCTCCTGCATCGACCATATTAATACCTTAAGGATCATAATCGAGCAATGCGTTGAGTACAGGTCTCCGCTACATCTGATGCTGTTTATCGACTTCGAGAAGGCCTTTGACAGTTTGAATAGAGATGCTATCTGGTTGTGTCAGTAAGTGTCACGTCTTGCACAATGGCAAGGTGTCAGAAGAATTTGAAGTCCAAAGCGGAGTACGTCAAGGATGCATACGCTGTTATTTTTAGTGGTTATTAGTGATGTTCTCCGTGCAGCATTGACGGAAGGAAATCATGGAATTCGCTGGACTATGACATCTTACCTCAAACACCTAGACTACACTGACGATGTTTGTCTACTTTCACATCGGATAATGGACCTCCATCTTATGGTCCAGAATCTAGAAGCTGAGGTAAACAAAGTAACGGTCTATGTAGACTGTCAGGGACTATCACCTTAGACGATAGCTTTTTTATATCTACCACGGTGCAGTTTCGATAGCTTTGAACGAAACCCACTAAAGTGGTTGGGTCAACTCCACCCAGAGTGCGGCAGAAGTCTTTTTCTTCTGCCAACCCGCATACCTAACCTAAGCGAAGATGCCGGAACATAATTGAAATTGGCATTCGTATTGAATATTGACGCCTCTTGCCACCTGAGATGTATGTACTTATACTTATGTACGCATAAATAAAATAGCAGATCATTGCAACGAAACGTTGCCACAATTCCATTCGCTAAAATAATATGGATTTAATTTTGCGTGACTTCTCTTCTAGCCACATGTTCGATCGTATTGAATTCCACACGTGATATTTGATATGCTAATGATCAGCTATCCTCATTAGTCAACAATAGCTTTTGTTCGATACCCCATTGCTTTTTGTTTAATCTGATAGGCAAAGTTCGATTGATTGGGCCGAAATGGTTTTAAAAAAAAATTTCGTAAGTTTTTTGACCCGATTTAGCCCGAAATGATGAACGATTATTAGTAAATGCATAAACTTGCATTCATTATTGTACATCTCAAAGGTTTTCTTGCATGTATACGTATAGCTATACAAATAAAAGCCCAACCTTGCATAAATTACCGCCGCTAAATTTTCATTTCCCTCCACACATGAATGTGCAACTTAAGCTCAACTTTCAGTCCCCCGACAAAATAGGAGAGAGATCGTTTTGTGTATATATTTTATTTATTTCCGCTTGAATAGTTTCGTTTCTTCCTTCCCCCTTTTTTTTTTTCAAATCACCACTCAGTTTGGGGCACAAAAAAAAAATCCAAACAACACAATTAAATTAAAAACTCATCAATAATAGGCGGTAAAACCATTCCATACTTTTTTTATTTGGCGGAATTATTAGACAAAGTTTGCTTTTTTTTTTACAATCTAACACCATTACGCACCGCGCGATTAGTTTCTAAAAAAAAATCAAAATGTATCTGCAACGTTCACATCAAACAATTCAATTGTTGCAATTGTCTAGTTTGAGTGTGTGTGTGTTGGACGATAGTATTTCCCCAGCGAAACGCATTCGTCATTGCTCCCACTCCCAGCTTTGCGTCATCATCAAGATTATTCGATGTGCACGTCATCGGATAAATTTACCGCGCTGCGGCAAAAGAATGTCATGAATTTTATCTAAAAAGATACCATGTTCCATTTGATATCGAAGAGAAGCCAAACGGATTGCAAAATGGATTTGTTCTCTGACTAATCAATTCAATCAAATCTCTAATTCATTCAAAATCCGCGCGAGTAATTTAGTGTTTATTTTGAAAGTCCCGCCGCAAAATAATGGAGATTGTGTACGGCCGGCGTACCGACACGACGATGAGAAGGAATACTGGCTTCACGATGAATTAAAGTTAATTGACTCGTAGTTGGATAACAAAAAGATACAAAAAAAAAAATATCGAATAAAAATGATTGTGTTCACGGACAGACTGTGGCTAGATTTTGATTAATTTTTAGTGATAATTTTATTTCATTTATTCACAGTTAAATTTCGAATGAAAACGAAAATTATCTAGTTCTGAAACGTGGACAGGTGATTAAAATGTTACAAACGTATCGACTGTTTGACTTGTAGTTGGACGCTGGCTGTTTGCTCGTGGGGTTAACAGTCGAATAATTTGTTGGGTAAAGTATTTCGTAAGTATTTTGCGTTATAAAATTCGTAAAAGGAAATGAATTTCAGCGTGTTCAACATTACATTATAATGGCACCCATGTTTCTGGTGGACATGAATAAATACGTGGTGGGGTAAATGAATGACAATCCTTTTATGGATCGGATAGTGCGCAAAATTGTATCAATAAGTGCTGTGCTGGTGACAGCGTAAACGCCATTATCAGCGTGATGCGTTGTTTGGAAAACACTTTTACCATTGGTAGTAAACCGGAACAAATCCATCATGAATTTGTCTAACGAAGAGATAAGTAGAGACATAACTGATTGGAAGTTCAATCTTGGAAAATTTATATCTAAAGCATGGCTATATAGCCCGCGGATCATGTCAGCCAAGAACATGTAACTTTGTGGTCAAAAAAAACAGTGCTGAGGGAAAGAATATAAAGAAGAATATTAAAGGCATCACAACTTCGATCAAGATTGGACATTGTTGATCATCAATTCTACATTTCTATCCATCACAAAAACCGAAAATCCTGCGATCCATAAAGCTTCCCAACACCGGAGACGCAAATTCGATAAAACTGAAGGAAGAGTTATTTGTCCTAAATGATCATCCCTTACATTTACATATTATAAAGCAGCCATTAAAGTAAACTCAAAAGATGGGAATGTCACTAAATTAAGTTCCATGGACACGAACCACAAAACCGTATTTGTTTGGGCTCAAAGTGTATAACGAAATGGTTGATGAAATCGGCTAAGAGCTAGATCAATTCATGATCGATCACTATTTCAGGTGACTTATGTCATTTTCCATTCGATAAAAAGAAGTCTTCCTTTTGTCTCCCGAAAAGAAAAAAAAAAAAACACTGCCAATCATGTTCCATTGGCTCTTCGGAACATCTTCTGGGAGAGCTTTTCAATTCCCGATTTCATTTCAGAATACACTAACACACATAAACTCGTTCAATGGACTACTTGTCAATGACATTATATATATACCAGCTCTTTTTTATTGTAAAAGCAAATACGGCCGTTCACCGACACATGTACAGCGGAAGACAAATTGCATGTTCCTTTGAAATCCAGAATAAGAGTATCCAAGAGCCAAACCAAATATCTTTCAACAGTGAAATAATTCCAATGAGCAAATATACTATTGACTACACTCCATTCGTGAGAAACTTTAACCAAATTGAGGTTTAAAAATCGTGTATGTGGACTACCATCCACAATTTAACTTCTTGTTGACAGAAACTTTCATTTATCTGCTTACATAATCAAGATTCACTCTTATATTCAAAATAAAGTCTTTGGAATGTTGAAATTGACCTTTGGCCAATTTTGTTTTGTGATCTATTTTTGTCGGGCCGCCGCTGGAAATGGGGCATGTCTTAGATGACTACAGAAGTGATGGGAATTTCGTCATATATTTTTTTTTTGCTATATCCGATTGGAGTTAATTATTTCCGAAAAAAAACTCGTTCTTCCTTTCACTATTCCCATGCCACTTTAACCGAAGGAGCAACACCCTCTTCTGAGTTAAGCCACTTCACCATTGTTTTGTTGACACATGACGTGTGGAATATTTGTGAGATTTCTTTCATTTAGAAAGGGGATGGTGTCTAGATTACATGATTTTATTCAGGTCGACATTCAATGGTTGCTAGAAAGTCATTCCCATACCTGCTGGTGGTATTTATTAACTTCTTACACGAATACCTACTTTGGACAGATAGGAATTCTTTTGTGTGTATTTTAGGCATTATCCTCATCCCTTCGATTGAATCGACGAAAAAGCCTACGGTATGGCTTTTATTCTGTAAATCAATCACCCGTAAACGCATTAATGTGTCTTGTGTTTTAGTGAAGACGCCAGTCCACTGGAAACCGACTGTTTTCTTTGTTTTGTATTAGCCCCACCCGAATGCCAGTTGGGGTATACATATTTTTGCATGCTTAAGTAACTAACTTTTGTTTTTTTGTTCATTTTTGCATAAAAATTATTCGTGTATCTTTCTTCTTATTCTTAGCTTATCCGTCGAACATGCGCCACGTCCGTTAATTTCTTGTTGTTTGCGGTTTGTATTTTGCATTTTGATTTCATTATTCTCATTCTTATTATGATTTCCATTTCTGCATGCCTCCTTTTACCGCCACCCCTTGTTGTTTCTTTGCTCCTAAAGTGTGAACAGGTAAAAGCAGCAATGAAATCCCCGTCTGTTTCTGTTAAATGTTCAGGAAATTTAATTGTATCTGTGTGTACGTCTGTCTCTGAATATCAATGAAGTGTAACTACACCCTAATAGAACCCGCGTGCCCGGATACAGGCATTGCAAAAGTGAATGTAAATGCATTCGAAAACCGGATAAAGGTCCCGCACATGGTGGTTGTTCTTTGAAGAAAACGTTTTTGGGTACTCTACCTAACTAGCTTATAATCTTTTGCTCTTTTCATTTCAAAGCCGACGTCGTTAGTATGACGGTAGTTTGTAGCTACCACTTCATGTGGGTAATGGATTTTTAATGGTTCCTCGGCGTTTTAGTTTTTTTTTTTTTATTATCTTAGATAGAGTATATAACCCGAGAAACATTTTTTTCTGTGGATTTATGTGCGATGACTTTGAAGAGAGAGAGATTTTTTCGGTGGGTTTCGAGGTCTCGTAAAAGAATAATTTTTGTTCTACAATTTAATCTTCTTATCGCAGCAATTACTGGGGAAATAATACATATGTAAGTAAAACCAACGACCTGGAGGAAGTGAGGATTATTTACGAGTTGTATGAACCTTAACATGAATTAATTCCAATTAGGTTCAACGCAGAAAAAAAGGGGTTTGAAATGCGATATAATGAATGTTAGCACGAATGCAGAAGGGAGTAATACTAGACTCTAATGAGGGTATGGGGGAAATTGTTGCATTAATCCATGGTCATGTGGCCTCGGACTTTTGAAGTTTGTTTTACGACAGAGAAATTAAATCGTTCTGTCTACGTTTGGGTTAACCGTTTGTTAGAACGTTCGAAATGAAACATGAGATTGACGAAAAGCAGTGTTACAACTCGTACTATCATTATAGGGGACGGTGTATACATTTATCTCTGTGTGGTGCGGGAACACAGATTTTCATAAAAATCTTAACGATAGCACCTATCCACTTTTGCTGAGAAGATGTGTTTGTGCATCGCCTTCAATGTTATATGCCGTAATTCGGGTTCCACGCATTTTGTGTAAGTTCTTCCTCTACAGCCTAGTCCAACAGTATTCGCTTTACCGGGCCATCCCAGCCATCAAAAGCGTTGAATACGATATTTATCGGCGTACGACTTACAAAATTATCATTGTATTTCCAAGATCCATCGCTAAATGTAGGGGCCAAGTATCGGGCAGAATTTTCACTCAAAACAATGTACATACTTCTGCAAAACTGGAAAGATGAGAGCCTTATACATTCTCCTTGATGAGGTCTTTGCTTGAGTGATTCCTTTCTGTTATTATTGTAAGTAGGATACCAAGGTCTTGCAAACAGATTTTCAACCATGCGGATACGGATAATTTAAGCAGGATTTTAGCTTTTTTTTTTATACTCTTTTACTGATTAACAGGGCACGGGCGTTAGTTAATTTGGAAGAGATAAGAAGGGATAGGAAAGAGTTGGTGTAGTGGTGTTTGAAACTCAGGTGATATTAGGTTTCAATTTGTATTCTCCATGGGTGGTTTCCAATTTGACTGGGGAGAGAGTTGTGCGTGGTTTTTGCATTCGTTCGTAATTCACAGTATTTTTTTCGCGTTCTTGTTGAAATACACAAAGTACTTTCTGAGCGAATTATTAAATTTTAATACTGTGAAAATTTAATGGAATTGGTCGGGAATTGATCACCAAACCTCTCATTCAATGACCGAATACAATACCACTACACCGTGGCCACCCACTTCTTGCGCATCAAAAACCAAAAGGCGATTAGCCTATATTTTTTCAACGACCTAGTCGGCGAGAATGATTCTGTGAATGGTAAGCTTATATAGAGCCCTCAGAACGGTGCAACCGCATAAACAACACAGCACATCATAATAGTGCACTTTCTGCAGCATGAGTTACCTGGGCGCTAAATTTATCGATTTTGCTATTCAAACTGACCGATTTGACCATATCAGACTTGTTTTTGAAGCAATTCATTTGTCTGTACGTTTAGTCCACAGTCCTTGAAGGTCCGCAAAAACAACATCTGATAGAAGAAGTTATGGCCAGAAGTTTTGCAATAGTCATGGAATATGCTGTACTATAAAAAAAACTTTCCAGAAAGCATACTCCATCCTCAATTGCGATAAATCAATCCCTGTAAGGCCATCGGGCTTACAACCTATAAAGTGAACTAATATACAACCGAATATATTCAGTGTTCCGTCTTTCCTTCTAATTGTACACAAATATGTACATACTTACTAATTAGTTACTATAATTACATCTCTCATTAATAATGAGAAAATTCAAATTGTCTTTAACAATCGCCATCACATGAAAGTGAATCAACAACGTACGAAAATCAAGCGTGACTAAGACAGAAAAAAACATAAAATAAATAATAGTTTTTTTTAATCATTTTTTTTTTCATTAGGTTTGAAAACAACTAATTTGTTAAACTATTTATAAAACAATCTCTGCGTGTTTTGACTCCAACCAACTAGCTCTGACTTTGAGAATTCGAATTCCTTACATACAAACAAACATAGAAGCTAGAATCTTCATGGAATTAATTAAAAAATGTGTTGAATCGTCATGTACCGAGCACGTCAACAATTTGTGGATCATCACCGAGCAGGGCTTTGAATCAATTGCCAATTCATTTACTGTTCACGGATTGGGAAAATGCGCTTGATAGTGTTATCCTGAGAAAAAATCATTGCGTAGGAAAGGCAACTACAATAAATTCTTTCTGTCGGTGCCAGCATTGCCAGATTGGTGGTTTTCCCCCAGATGTAGGGGTTTGATCGATGGGGAGAAATCTGAGCAAAAAGTTTTGCACTTGTACTATACTTTTTTTTACAAAATCTGAGGTTTTTTTTCCGAAAAATATGCCAAATCTTTGGTTCTTTAAGATTTTTGGGCATTTTTGGGATATTTCGGGCATCTGGCAACGCTGGTCGGTGCCGTCACTCCGTACTCTGCAGTGGGTTAGTCTACTGTGGTTCGAATAGCAGAAACATTTATTTGAGAACATTTTTTTAAAAACCCTCTGCCCTTCGGAACCGGTATAATGTATACAGTTCCCAATAAATATGGTTGTAAGCAGCCCGGACCTACAATATTAAAAAGTTATATTTAACCCACTATCTAGTGGTAGTGTATTCGGTCATTGAATGAGAGGTTTGGTGATCAATTCCCGACCAATTCCATTCAATTTTCACAGTATTAAAATTGAATAATTCGCTCAGAAAGTACTTTGTTGTATTTCAGACGTAGGCTTCTCAACCACGTTAGCTTAGAAATAACCTAATTATTAAATAAAGACCATGTAATCAGGAGATTAAGGCGGATAAAACCGCTTGATCTATAAAAATTAGCTAAGAATAGAAATTAGGTTATATTTTCTACCAAAAAAGTTCAGAAATCCGACAACCGGCGGATTTCTCTTTTAAATTCTCAAAAAATTCAAAAATAAATTGCTGATTAGTTGAACAACTAGGGGCAATCACATTCGGGGATGACGAAAGTCAGTCCCCCAGCGAGGTTTTTTTTTTAGATGGATTAAAGTCCCTCACTATTGCAGAAGCATCCCTCGCGTTCTAGCTCTACAATGTCTTTCGATGATTTTCCCTTCCAGCGAACCCCCATACAAAAAAAAAATTTCAACATGAACGCGAAAAAAATACTGTGAATTACGAACGAATGCAAAAATCACACACAACTCTCTCCCCAGTCAAATTGGAAACCACCCATGGAGAATGAAAATTGAAACCTAATATCACCTGAGTTTCAAATACCACTACACCAACTCTTTCCTATCCCTTCTTCTCTCTTCCTAATTAACTAACACCCATGCCCTGTTAATCAGTTAAAGGGTATTCACATCCCCTTTGGCATGTGCTGATTATAAAAAAAAAAAAGTACACATTTTGCTCTGTCGAACTGGTTTAAGAAATAATTTTGCCAAAGTCTTAGGCTGTGCACACAGTAACGCGATAAAGCGATGCTTTGCGAGAAGAGTTTACTTTTACTTGCGGTAAAATCTAGTCAAGACTTCGTAGATGATTAGCAGTCTAGCACTGCTTCAGTTCAACGAAATGGCCTGATGCTGAAATATTTCAAGAGCAAAGAGTTAACGCCCTATAGTTCCAACATATTTGAATTAAGCATCATATGAATTATAACAGACAAACTAATAGGGATACAGTGATGCGATAGAGTCAAGTGTAGGACGCAATATCCCCTGAAAAAAGCAAAAGGACAAAAAGGACAGAGCGCATAATAATATACCGTGTCCTCACAGCTTGTATAATCATAATTTGAAATTACTCCAGCGACAACTTCGACACTCAAGAGAATTACTTCCACCCATCATGAATGGGGTTGTGTTGCAATGCATGGCAGGTCCTAAATAAAATTCCATTACAACGCATTGCACCCGGAGATACATCTACTCTATAAGTTGTCCACAATGCATTGCACAATGGTAGACTTTTCTATGCATGCCATTCTTTATTTGATAAAAAAAAAAACTACTTTACGGTCCTACATATAACAATTAAATTAAAAAGAAAGAGAGAAAAAAAAAATAACATTTACACAATGAATTGCATTAGAGAACCTTATTTTTTTTTTTCCATTAAAACTTAGCGAACTCTAATTGTAACTGTTGAAAGTAATTGCGCTGCCGGTTATGCATAAAATAAAACAGGTATTATGCCAAAACACGCTTGCACCAGAGTGGTAGAACAGTGCCACCTAACTCCCTCGGGGCAGACACCAAGGCTAGTGTGGGTGGTCGTCTCTTGCCACTACCACATGCTACCGGGTGTATCCGATGTCTGTTTACATTTAGCGCTTTGCATGCCAAAATGAAACCCAAGAGGCATTTTCGCTTCTTTTCTGCTTTTCTTGTTCGTCCACTTGAAAATGTATTCACAATTTTTTATTCATCTCCTCTCTCTCGCTCTCGCTCTCTCTATCGGCCTTTCTATAGTTGGTTCTTTTTTTTTGTTTGCTTCTTATTTAGCTCCTTGTCCTAGTTTTGAACCAACTGGTTTTGCTGGTAAGGAACTAATTTGGAAAAACCTATGTGCGCTCCGTTTAGGGGTTCTGGAGTTTTCTCTTTGTTTACCAGAGACGAGGCGACGAAGGTGGAGCGGAGCGGCGAATGTATCTGCCTAGATTTGTGTGTCCTTAGAGAGATTTTGCTTTAAGATTAGTTCCGATAGATGTATCTACATATGTATATGTGTTTGTTTACGGATATACATTTTTTTTTTCGTAGTTTCTTGGGACGGCAATTGAAAGGCCATTCATCGCCTTCGTAAACGGTTTCGAAGTAAACAATTTATTTTCGGTTTTGTCTTCTGCTTTTTAGGGGCAACCAAGTAAACATTGGGATATTAAGCATAGGTTTTATGAACATTTTGCTCCATATATCATCAATCATCGTATTGAGGTGTGAAGTTTTAAATAGTTCAGTAGCAGTGCTATTAATTGTCAGTTTAAATTGTTGGAATTTGGAATAATTATCTAAACATGGAAATACTCGTATTACAAACATGAGATGTATATGAAAAACGGAAAAATTTTATCTGCATAATTTGTATTTTCGAAATTTTTCAAGTAGGTATGTTTAGAAGGGGGAACAAATTGGGCAAAAAAAAACAACACAATCATTTGCAAAATTTCATGTTACAATGAGCATACTGTCCGAGAAACTTTTAGGCAAAATAAGGACAACGATACTCAAGTTACAAGAATGATGGACATCGAATAAGAAAATAAAAGAAGATGTGTACAGCTTGATGACTTCGGCATAGGAAGAAAAGAGCATTCAATGAGCTTTCGGACGAAGAGCAAATTCTTTTGCAAACCCTACAGTTTGAATATATGTCAGCTTGCGTGTGACCAAGACCTAACTAAAGGGTCCGCCAAATAACTTTTTTGTTTTGAAAATGATATAAAAAAAAATTTTCTGAATTTTCTTTTTTTATTTGAAAGTACAATCCTTCCGGTCAATAATGGAAAATAATTTCATTCAAATGGCTGCCTCGGCTGGCCATGCAGTAGCCTACACGATCGGTCCAATTTTTAAGCACATTATCGATTGTGTGCAGCTGTATTTCACCAATGGCTTCACGAATATTGTCCTTTAAAGCGTCAATTGTCTCTGGCTTGTCGGCGTAACACTTATCTTTTACGGCACCCCACAAATAATAGTCCAACGGTGTCAAATCGCAGCTACGAGGTGGCCAAACGACATCTGCTCTGCGGCTGATAATGCGATCTTCAAAAACAGGACGCAAAACATCGAGAGTAGCTTCGGCTGTGTGGCACGTAGCGCCGTCCTGTTGAAACCAAATGTTGCCAATATCCTCCTCTTCGATCGCCATTGACTGTAACCGCCACTCCTTGCTCATTTTCGAAGAAAAATGGCCCAATTATGCCTCTGGAGCAAAATCCGCACCAAACAGTGACTCGTTTTGGGTGTATCGGCTTTTCAATGTATGCGTGCGGGTTTTCTGTGCCCCAAATGCGACAATTTTGCTTGTTTACATATCCTGCCAAGATCAAAATGAGCTTCATCTGAAAAGATGATTTTTTTTTGGCAAAATCGGCATAAGTCGATCGCAGGCCCACTTAGCGAAGCGAAAACGCATTGGATGGTCAGTTGGCTTCAACTCCTGAACCAATTGGACACTATATTCACTGGTATTGTTCCCGCTGCGAGACTTCTGAAGGGATCTACGAATTTTGGTTTGCAAAGGTTCATGCAGCAGATCTACGACGCCGATGTGATGACTGCTTTATTGAAAGTAATCTAAAATTGATGAGATGGACCTGACAATTGCTTACTGATATTTGGTCCAGATATGAGACACCTGTGGGTTATAAGCGAAGCCTAGCTCAAAAGCAAAGAAAGAAACAACACGATAAACTTATACTTTAATCAACCATTCTTAAGTAAAGCGTTGGTAGGAGAAATGCAAGAAGTCTGTTATTAACTGACAAGGGATGACAACTCTTTGCTTAGAAGGAATAGTGTGGTCTTCCTGGGTCGCTGCAATGTTGCTCCTTTATCTTCTCTTCAGTCACGATTATTAAAAAACTTGATATCTATTATTTATCTAGCACTTCATGAGTAGTTAAATTTGCATCATTGTCTATTCCAATCAGTGTGCTACCACTATCACCATAGCACTTGAATACCACTGTAACGCTCAAGATAACGTCCACTAAAAGCTAGAAGCCACTGAACGGACAGAACCGATAAATATAATCAACAAACAAAACGAAGAATGATAAGAAAAATAATAATTACATGACGAATCACTAATAGTTTTATTACATGAATTCACTAATTGACGTCTGCAATAAAACGATTGTTTTGAGTCGTAAAAAAAGCAGGGTAGCCCCCTCCCCTCTCTGGTGTTTGCCCTTCAATTTAAACTTAAAGAATCGCACTGATCACAGCAGAAAACCAGTTGTTGACCTTCAAAAAGGGGGGGTATTGTAGCAATTATTATTTCTTATTTTCTTTTAAAGAAAAGCAAATTGCGCAAATTGCAAGGGGAGGTGAAGGACTACCACTAGGTACCATACTCTGTGCAGTACATGTTTTCATGCAAATTTCAATAAATCTTTATGTCCAGCTATAGTATAGCTCGTGAAATCGGTTTAAGTAACCCGAAAACAATCGAGCAAGAGAATGAAAATTGCTTTCATTGATGCGAAACTAAGTAGAGATTTGAGTAAGCCCCAACTTGGAGATTGTTTCGTTTGTTGGATAAAGAAGAAGTACGGGAAAAGGAAAATGAAGAAAAATACCGATAAAGGAGAAACGGAGGAACAAAAAATAAGAAAAAAAAAAAAAAACAATGTGAACGGCTGCATTCAAATTCCAGCTCTCCACTTGTAATGATGTATTACTGCACGCGATCATGGATGGAGATAGTTGGGCAGCAGGCAGGCATAGAAGGCAACAACCACGAACGACAACACAATAACTGAACAAGTTGTTTGGGGTCTAGCCGTTGTTTTCTCAGGCAGGGGTTTGGAACTACGAAATTGAAATATACACTGCTTTAAGATGTACCTGTCGCTATCAAGTTCGGAAAACACTTTTATATAAGCATCCCACATGGTGTTTTTATCGAAAATTTTCACTTCAACATTTTTGACAGATATTAACGATTTTCAAAACAATTTACATAAAAAATTACTGATTGTGTGACCGCTTCAATGATGCATTTTAAAACCCACTGACCAGAGATTGATTACCCGCCCAGAATTAAGATACCTTTTCTCTAATTTTAATACAGTTTTATTAAGATTTTGGTAAATTAATGTACGGTCGTTAAGGAGCATACATTAAATCTACCTGTACAAAATTTGGTTAAACTTTTCTCCATAAAGTCCAAACTAGGTCCGTTTCGATACAAAACAGATCGGTGTGAGGAAGACTATTATAATCCTAAGCTCGGGAAAGGCATTGAGTTCCGTGCTGCAAGGAAGCAATCAACCCATGATTGAAATCAAATCCAAAAACTTGCTTTTGAGTCACGACTGGGTAGGTTAGCTTTTGAGTTGCAAGCTGTAACAGTAGCAGGATGAACGTCCATAGCTTATTTGTTGAAATTTTTTAGTTAAGGGCTTTCATAACTAGTTTTAAAACGTTTGTTAAATAAACTTCGCCGAAGACTAGACTGAGACTAATCATTTGCAAAAATTAAAGTTGGTAACAATGTCAAAACTGACTTTCCAGGACGGTGTGCATAATCAACACTCAGAATGAATTATATAAGTTCCAAAATGTTCGTTGCATTGCTTTAGTCATTAAGTAATTTATTCATTGCACTGAGCAATAATCCCGGCGTTAACAAGTTCGTTTTTAGCGTGTAAAATCAGGCCCATTAAATTGGCGAACTTAAAAGTCGCTCGTAAACTTAATTTTTCAAGGCATAACTCAAGTAAATGTTATAATCACTTTTGTACGTCATGAATTGTTACTGGAAAAATGTAACCATCAGCACTACAAGCTGGTATCCATTAAAATAGCAAATGTACTCGTAAACATTGATGATATGGCGAATATAATTAGGGAATCAGACCAGTCCTAGACTATGATGCTCCTTTCTCTAATTAAAATCAAGCACCAAGATGTCCATTGTCATTTTTGGCGTCCTTATGAGCTTATGAGGTAAATTGGGGTTGATGTTAAAAATTATAATACAATTAGGCACCTGGTTTTCTAGTACACCAAAGTACAGAATCCTTATCAGTTTACGGTTCGATTTAGTGATTTTAATGTTCACAGACGAATATTGCTATGATAATCAGCTGATGCCAACAACCACATTAACAAGAGCCTGGGTACGATAACACTAGATGAATCGTACACGAGGTCTCCTTGTTAAGATGCAGACATTTCCGTTTTGAGTCACCCTCGTCGTAAAAACGTCATGTACTCTGCATTGTTATACAATATAATATGAGTAGCCAATTATAATGCGACTTTCAATCGGACATACGACTAGTATGCCAGTTGGAAGTTCACTTCTTATAGCTTATGGGTACAAGGTTCTTATCTTATATTTTAAACCCATTCTAACTCACCTGTGTATCATTGAGTATTTCCAAATGTTCGCCCTTACGGAAGCTTAGGTCTTCATCTGTACGCGCGTCATAATCGTACAGTGCGACAAAGATCTTTGCATTCGAGCTGGACGTCTCATTCTCTGGTATCTGTGGTACTGGTCTTATCTGCTCCTGGGGTGGTGTCTGCTGCATTGGATTCTGCAGCACTGGCAGCTCCTCCAGCTGATTTGTCCGATCGATGTTCAATTTGTCCGTGTCTGGCTTTTCGCTTCGCAAGCAATTACCCATTTTTGAAAAGGTTTTTTTTTGTTTTTTTTTTTAGGAGAGATAATAGAAAATATAAACAAAAAGATGCACGATGCACTTCTCTATTTTCTTGTTTTCGTCTGGAGAAAAGGAGAGAAATCGGACGACAAAAAACACAAAAGGAACTGCGGCAGAGAAATTAGGAAACAAAACAATTTTTTTCTTTCTTCTCCCTCTTTATTTTTTCTTCGGCTTCGCCTTTGAGTATCTCTTCTATCGGAAAGTGACTAATTTTTTAATAAAAAAGGAAAATTCTGCGAAAAATTATTCCAACTACTTGACGACTTTGATGATGATGGTGTTGGTCGATGTTGTTCGCCATTTAACAACACACACAGCCAAAAGCACGCACTAGACGAAAGAGAGGGGTGTGAATGGGGAGCCCAGGAGCAGGAACACTGTACACACTGGATTTTTGTCGATGAATTTTCCTTTTTTCTGCTCGAGAAATGTGAAAAAAAACTTAAATCAAACGCACGGCAAAGACGAATGAAATGCAAACGTGAATATTTGTCGTGTGGGAAACTTTCAACACATTAATTGGGGATTTTTTTTTCTTTTTTTCTTTCTCTCTTCTCGCAAGAGAGACGTACACTTTTGGCCTGTTGGAGCACCCTCCGTGGCTCGAATTTTACACTTGAACTATGGTTCTTTTATGGAGCGATTTGTTATCCATTCCGCGACGCGACGTAGAGCGAGTTACCAGGAGGAGGATGCATCAATCAATTGGGTTTTTTCGTTTTTAAGAGACACACAACCGACGGACAAGCGACGACCGAGAGAGCAGCAGGAGCAGCGCACGAAAAAAAAATACCATTCACACAAAAAATCAGGGCGCGATATTTCAATATGGCTGACAGTGGCACTGGACTGGCAAGTGACAGCGAGAGTGGAGTGGTGCTTGTTTTGCTTAGGGGGAGTATAATAACAATGGATAGACTGTTGTCTTACTCGCACTAAGGTGTGTGGCTGGTTTTTTGTGTTGGTTGGACGGGTGACAGCAGCTTGTGTTGTTGTTTTGATGGGGGAGGAATGTAATAGAATGTGATGCCGCACTGGGCTAGTACAAATTGGTAGCTACCGAAAACGAGGGAGAGGTGGCGCTTTTCAGATTGGAGATAAAATCCATAAAAACAGTTTTTTCGATTATCGGGCGAATTTTTTATTTCTATTTCATGTAAATTGTACAAAATTCTATATCGGTATAGATCCTAACTTTTTTGAATTGTTTAAAACTGCAGATGAAGCAGTTTTACATCCCATCTGTACACCCATAAAGCATAGTAGTTAAACGCTTTGGTTCCAATTGAGTGGGATTGTTTTTGTTATGAACACTACCTTCATTGCAAGGAAAGGCAAGGTACAATGAAAGCAGAACAACGAATCTGGAGGGTCGTTTCTTAGACCGACTTTTCTCATTTATTTTACTCTTTTAATTTTTACTTTAAATTTTCAATCTTATTCCGAATACACAACTCAATAGTGCAGTACAATACTTGCAGCTTCAAAAATTAAAAATTCTACCTACTCAATAATTTGAGTACCATTTCGCCACATTAAAATAAAAAAAAAAAAAAAGAATTAAATTAATAAATGTGTAACTATATCGTCCTATTGTCAAACTAATTGCTGTATCCACTATTATCCTTGTGGCATATTGGTTCTGTTACTGGATGCGTTTTCTTCTGATTGCACGGAAACGAAATCATCAGCAGAACTAGCTGCCGCTATCTCTCGAGGCTTACTATCACGCTTCTCCTGCTGTCGTACTAGTTCGTAATACAAACCTTGTTTAGCCATTAGTTCGTAATGCTTTCCGCTCTGAAACAAAACTCCATTGTGTTAAAGGTCGAGGCTATAGCTAAGATGAATACTCACTTCAACCACCCTTCCCTGGTCTAATACAACAATCAAGTCTGCGTTTCGTATCGTTGACAGTCGATGCGCAATAACGAGAGTAGTTCGATTAAGGACGGCAGTGTCGAGAGCTTTTTGAACAATTGCTTCACTTGTAGCATCTAAGGCACTTGTAGCCTCGTCTAAAATAAGTACTTTGGGATTCTTTAACAGAGCTCTTGCGATGGCGATTCGCTGGCGTTGACCTCCACTTAGCTGAGCACCACGTTCACCGACATTTGTTGAATAGCCTTCTGGTAAGGCGCTGACAAAGTCATGGGATTGTGAGAGTTTCGATGCTTCATATACCTAAAAGAACATTTTTGATCAAAACTTTATACGCTGCTTGTGATTGTAGATAACCTCTTCCTCCTGAGCATCGGGCCGTCCATATCGGATGTTCTCGAAAATGGTTGTTGCAAATAAAATCGGCTGCTGTTCAATAAATCCAAGAACATTAGATCGCAGCCAATATGGCGAGATATCAGATAACTTGTATCCATCAAGCTTTATTGATCCCGACGTTGGTTCGTAGAATCTCTCAACAAGCGATGCGATTGTTGATTTACCCGAACCACTAGCACCAACCAGGGCAACCGTTTCGCCTGGCCTTAGAACTAAGCTAAAGTCCTTAAGAACAACCTAAAGGTGAATAGAATATAAATACTTTCTAAAAATTTTAAAGGCATTTTGGCATATTTACATGATCAGGTCTCGTTGGATATGCGAAAGAAACATTATCAAAGCGTATTTCACCATAAAGTCGCTCAGTTGGAATCTCATAGCCTCTAAGTAATTCCACTTTTGGTTGGAGTTGTAAATACTGAAATGCAATGACGGAAGAATATATGCCCCCATACCATATAAACAACTGGGGGGTGGCCTTACCTCAAATACACGGGAACCAGCAGTGAGACCTCGAATCATTGTCCCCAACAAAACAGAGCCTTGGGACAATGATCGTTGGACACCTTGTGATGCGACTAGAAAAGCCATCAATTGGCCAGGAGACAGGCTCTCAGTTGACATTAGATGGCCACCCAGGAACAAGGTGGTTAGCACCAATCTATAAAAAAAGAGATCCATTCATCGGCTATTGGATAAACATTTGATCTGACTCACCCATTGAGAAAGAAGTTGGTCAATCCTTGGAACACGGCAATTCCATAACCCAATTGCTGGGCCAGCAAAGCTGCTTTGTCGGTTTCCTTCTCGAACAAATCGATTTCTCTGTACTCACATGCGCTCGATCGAACCGTCCTTATATTAGATAGAGCCTCTTCACAAACAGATGTTGCTCTTTCTGACTGGAAATACAATGTCATGTTTATCGATTGCTTTCACCAAAACATAAACCTACCTGAGCTTGTGACTTTTTACTCAAACCCCTCAGGGTCTTTCCCAGAAAAGTCATGAACATTACCACAGCTGGCACTGCGGCCAGCGCAATAGCAGCCATATGTGGGGATATCAAAAAGAGTGATACACTTCCACCGATTAACTGGGCAGCGCTTCTTAAGCCTTGGGCCACAAACTGCTTAAACGATGATTTAAAGTCTTGCACGTCAGCTGTCAGTCTATTTACCAGCTCTCCCGTTCGATTTTCGTCAAAAAAAGCAATATCTTGAATGATTATCTGTTTGAAGAGGTCCTGACGAATTTTTGCCGCCATCTGCTCGCCAATACGACTTAAGAGGAATATGTAAAGGAAAGTGAAACCGGATTGCAAGACGTACAAGCCCAACAAATTGGCGGCGGGATTGCGCACGTCCCGAAGGAATGTATTGGACAGGGGATCCTTGACGAAAGTGTTGGCATACTTTGCCAGAGTATTGACTAGATCACCAAGGAGATTAGGAATCTTAATATTGATGAAGGCAACAGCTAGAGCGGCCTATGAGCAGAAAACAAATAAAAGTGGGAAATGGATAGTAGTAGGACTTTCTTACGAAAACAGCTCCAAGCAGCTCCCAGAGGTAGGGCTGAAGGTATTCCCAAAACTTTTTCCAATCGAATTTAGTGTCATCTTGATGAAGGGTCTTCTGGAGCACTCCTGCCAGTCGATTGCCTTCACAGTGTGCAATAAAACTGCTCCTGCACTTGGCCGCTAGTCCCAGAGAAACTCCACAGCCACCCAGAATCAGAGTTTTTGCCTTAACCAATCCTCCAATACTGGACTTAGTCACCTTTGGTGGCGCCGATTGCAGATGACCATTCCGCTGGATACAATCTCGAGCAGTGTTTGCGTTAAAGCGGAATTTTGGAAGATTATAGACGCCACGGCTGTGTGATAAGAGGAAGCAGATAATCAGTAGAAAGCGATAAACCCACAGACAATTGGTGACATAACCAGACGAGCTGGGAAATACCACTAACCGAAAGAGGCGAGGCCAACATAGACTAACCTTAGAATATCGGGTCGACCATTGCACTGCGATACCAAAAGGCGGAGCATTTTATGGATATTGGAACTTTGTTCTTAGAGATAATAACGAATTAACTTAAGGCGCTAAACATTCCGACGACAAAATGTAGGTAACGAAAATGGATTGTTTCGATTTTTTCTCCGCGAAGTCGAAAACAAAAAATCAAAACATCAGCCGTCTGGCAGTAGCGCGTGTAGGAAGGTGTCAAATATGACAGTCAGCTGATTTAAGGGATTTTCTTAACATGGGATATTTTTGACGTTTGAATAAGAATTAGCATTGCCAGCATTGAGGGTAAGATGTTGGCATCAGTGATGTTCTAATCTGTGTAAAAAACTATTTTTAACTTTTTATACCCTATCCTAAGGGTATATTAAGTTTGATACATAGTTTGTAACATAGAGAAATATTGAAGATAGTTCACATAAAGTATATATATAAATGATCAGCATCACTAGCCGAGTCGATTGAGCTATGTCCGTCCGTCCGTCCGTTCGTTCGTCCGTCTGTCACCTGCTTTTGGGCCTTAAATTTTGAGCTAGGACAATGAAATTTTGTATACGAAGTCCTTGTATATCAGGACAGAACAAGTGTAAACATTTTTAAAATCCGCCCACTGACACGCCCACTTTTCAAAAAAATCACCTTTTTTCACTATTTTCATATGAAACTCGAAAAAACTTACTTGAGCAAATATGTAGATATCCACTAAATCTACAAATTGTCTATACATTGTATATGGCCACGCCCACTTTTTAGGGGCGTTTACTTCAAAAATTATTTTTCGAGTAAAAATATAAGTTTATAGGGCAAAATAGAAAATTTTGTGAATACATTTTCCACCGCCCACTGAAACGACCAAATAAGATAGGGATAGGGTATCATATGATCCGCTCCAGGCGGATTGTAGCATTTTTCACTGGTATACGTTTGATTAGCGTAAATAAGTGTAAACAACGTAAAAATCCCGTAAAAAGGTAAAGGAGAGGTAAATAAAGTATATTACGGAGAAAAATCAGACGCATTTCAATATCTGTCAAAATCCAAATAAATAATATAACTGTCATCTTTAGCGTTGAAGCTTCTCAATATACCAGAATTTTGCGCGCAAATTGAAAGAAGAAATCGATTGACTGTATATTTTTCACTAAATTCAACTAATGCAGTTTATATAGATATTGAAACAGAAGAATAATAAATATTGCTAAAAAAATTAGAATTTTTCTCGATTTTTTATTTGATCAGATTTCATTATTATATGTATTTCAGAAAAAAGAATACAGTCTAATATAATCACAGGGTTACTCCTGATAGATTCTTTGCTGGGGGTCCGTATTCCGCATACGCTTAAAGGTTGACAAACGTTGGATAAGAGAATGTGTTTTCAACAAATCAGGCTTTTTAATAATTTGGTCAAAAAGAAGATAAAACAAAATAGTTTTTTTGTATACCGCACAGATTAATCAGGTACAACTCTCATCGTCTGTTTTGAAGCTCCCCAATTTTTATTATTTACCGTCTTTTACCTCTACAGGCGGTTTGAGGCACTAACAGAAGTGCATCCAACTTCAAGTTGAGTATATGGAAGACCTCTATAGGGCGTTGGAAGAACTCAAGGAAGTGCACCCAACTTCAAGCTGAATGTATTAAAGACCTCTACAGGCGGTTGGAGCCACTTACAGAAGTGCATCCAACTTCAAGCTGAATGTATTAAAGACCTCTACAGGCGGTTGAAGACACTTACAGAAGTCCATCCAACTTCAAGTGGAGTATATGGAAGACCTCTATAGGGTGTTGGGTTAACTCAAAGAAGTGCAACCAACTTCAAGCTGAATGTATTAAAGAGCCTGTTTAGATGCTGACTCAAAACTCGGCTATGTCGGTAGTTTATTGGTAAGAAGAGTGAGGGGTAAAGAGAGGGGGAGAGTCATGAAGAAAATAGAAAAATCGAGGAGAGTCGCGTTCTATTACCGAAATGTTCCGTCCCTATTCCATTTTATCATTTCTAGTTCGATCGTTGAGGAGGGTAGTTCGGACATAAAATGAGTACTTGGACGAGAGAACGCACAAAAAATACAGAAGTGTTTCAATTTACTCATTCCCTCCCCTGTACTTTATCAAAGTAGTGCAGGAGTGAGCACTATTACATGTAGACACGACATTACTCTTTACTACGTAGTCAAGAGTCATCATCAAAACAGGCTCAAAGACCTCTACAGGCGGTTGGGTGCACTTACAGAAGTGCATCAAACTTCAAGTTGAGTATATGGAAGACCTCTATAGGAGGTTGGAGGAACTCAAAGAAGTGCACCCAACTTCAAGCTGAATGTATTAAAGACCTCTACAGGCGGTTGGAGGCAATTACAGAAGTGCATCCAACTTCAAGTTGAGTATATGGAAGACCTCTATAGGGCGTTGGAAGAACTCAAAGAAGTGCATCCAACTTCAAGCTAAATGTATGGAAGACCTCTACAGGCGGTTGGAGGCACTTACAGAAGTGCATCCAACTTCAAGTCGAATATATGGAAAACTTCCATGGGGCGTTGGAAAAACTCAAAGAAGTGCACCCAACTTCAAGCTGAATGTATTAAAGACCTCTACAGGCGGTTGGGTGCACTTACAGAAGTGCATCCAACTTCAAGTTGAGTATATGGAAGAGCTCTATAGGAGGTTGAATGAACTCAAAGAAGTGCACCCAACTTCAAGCTGAATGTATTAAAGACCTCTACAGGCAGTTGGAGGCACTTACAGTAGTGCATCCAACTTCAAGTTGAGTATATGGAAGACCTCTATAGGAGGTTGAATGAACTCAAAGAAGTGCACCCAACTTCAAGCTGAATGTATTAAAGACCTCTACAGGCGGTTGGAGGATCTTACAGAAGTGCATCCAGCTTCAAGTCGAATATATGGAAGACTTCCATGGGGCGTTGGAAAAACTCAAAGAAGTGCACCCAACTTCAAGCTGAATTTATTAAAGACCTCTACAGGCGGTTGGGTGCACTTACAGAAGTGCATCCAACTTCAAGTTGAGTATATGGAAGAGCTCTATAGGAGGTTGAATGAACTCAAAGAAGTGCACCCAACTTCAAGCTGAATGTATTTAAGACCTCTACAGGCGGTTGGAGGCAATTACAGAAGTGCATCCAACTTCAAGTTGAGTATATGGAAGACCTCTATAGGGCGTTGGAAGAACTCAAAGAAGTGCATCCAACTTCAAGCTAAATGTATGGAAGACCTCTACAGGCGGTTGGGTGCACTTACAGAAGTGCATCCAACTTCAAGTTGAGTATATGGAAGAGCTCTATAGGAGGTTGAATGAACTCAAAGAAGTGCACCCAACTTCAAGCAAATTGGATGGGAGTCCTCTATAGGGGCCTATAGGAACTCAAAATGATGTGCAACCTATTTCAAGTTAATTGTATGTGAATGGAAGACCTCTATATGCGGTTGGAGGCACTTACAGAAGTGCATCCAACTTCAAGTTGACTATATGGAAGACCTCTATAGGTGGTTGGATGAACTCAAAGAAGTGCAACCAACTTCAAACTGAATGTATTAAAGACCTCTACAGGCAGTTGGAGGCACTTACAGTAGTGCATCCAACTTCAAGTTGAGTATATGGAAGACCTCTATAGGAGGTTGAATGAACTCAAAGAAGTGCACCCAACTTCAAGCTGAATGTATTAAAGACCTCTACAGGCGGTTGGAGGCACTTACAGAAGTGCATCCAGCTTCAAGTCGAATATATGGAAGACTTCCATGGGGCGTTGGAAAAACTCAAAGAAGTGCACCCAACTTCAAGCTGAATGTATTAAAGACCTCTACAGGCGGTTGGGTGCACTTACAGAAGTGCATCCAACTTCAAGTTGAGTATATGGAAGAGCTCTATAGGAGGTTGAATGAACTCAAAGAAGTGCACCCAACTTCAAGCTGAATGTATTTAAGACCTCTACAGGCGGTTGGAGGCACTAACAGAAGTGCATCCAACTTCAAGTCGAGTATATGGAAGACTTCCATGGCTCGTTGGAAAAACTCAAAGAAGTGCACCCAACTTCAAGCTGAATCTATTAAAAACCTCTACAGGCGGTTGAAGACACTTACAGAAGTGCATACAACTTCAAGTTGAGTATACGGAAGACCTCTATAGGGCGTTGGAAGAACTCAAAGAAGTGCATCCAACTTCAAGCTAAATGTATGGAAGACCTCTACAGGCGGTTGGAGGCACTTACAGAAGTGCATCCAACTTCAAGTCGAGTATATGGAAGACTTCCATGGGGCGTTGGAAAAACTCAAAGAAGTGCACCCAACTTCAAGCTGAATCTATTATATATATCTAGACCTCTACAGGCGGTTGGAGGCACTTACAGAAGTGCATCCAACTTCAAGTTGACTATATGGAAGACCTCTATAGGTGGTTGGATGAACTCAAAGAAGTGCAACCAACTTCAAACTGAATGTATTAAAGACGTCTACAGGCGGTTGGAGGCACTTACAGAATTCCATCCAACTTCAAGTTGAGTATATGGGAGACCTCTATAGGAGGTTGGATGAACTCAAAGAAGTGCACCCAACTTCAAGCAAATTGGATGGGAGTCCTCTATAGGGGGCTATAGGAACTCAAAATGATGTGCAACCTATTTCAAGTTAATTGTACGTGAATGGAAGACCTCTACAGGCGGGTGGAAGCACTTACATAAGTGCTTTAAACTTCAAGTGGAGTATATGGAAGACCTCTATAGGAGGTTGGCGAATCTCATACATGTGCATCCAACTTCCAGCTAAATGTATGGATGACCTCTGTTGGGGGTTGGACAAATTCAAAGAAGTGTATCCAGCTTCAAGCTAAATGTATTGAAGACCTCTATAGTGGGTTCTAGGGGCACAGAGAAGAGCTTCTAGCTTCGAGCTGAATGTATGGAAGATCTCTATAGGGGGTTGGGTGACTCAAAGAAGTTCACCCACTTTCAAGTTGAAAGTGTGTAAGACTTCTACAGGCGGTTGGAGGAACTAAAAAAAGTGCATCCAACTTCAAGCTAAATGTATGGAAGACCTCTATAGGGGATTAAAGGAACACGGAGAAGTGCACCTAATTTCAAACTGAATGTATAGAAGACTTCTACAGGTGGTTGGAGAGAAACAAAGCAGTGCACCCAACTTCAAGTTGAGTATATGAAAGACCTCTATAAGGCGTTGGAGGAACTCAAAACGATGTTCACCCAACTTCAAGCTGATGGTATGGAAGACCTCTGCAGGCGGTTGGAAAAACTCAAAGATGTGCAGCCAATTTCAAGCTGAATGTATGGACGACCTCTGTTGGGTGTTGCAGTAACTCAAAGAAGTGCATCAAACTTGAAGTTGAGTATATGGAAGACCTCTATTGAGCGTTGGAGGAACTCAAAATGATGTGTACCCAACTTCAAGCTGATTGTATAGACGACCTCTATAGGCGGTTGTTGGAACTCAGAGAAGTGTACCCAAGTTCAAGCTAATGTATGATATACCTCTGTAGGGGGTTGGAGGAACTCAAAAAAGTGTACTAAACTTTAAGTAAATGTATGGAAGACCTCTAAAGGCAGTTTGTGGAACTCAAAAAGTGTACCCAACTTCAAGCTAAAGGTATGGAAGACCTCTGTAATAAATATTGTGTATGTTTCACTGTTAAAGAAAATAAAATTTGTCTCGATTTGTTTTTGGTCAGACTTCATTATTATATGTATTTCAGAAAAAGAATATAGTATAATATAATAACTAAGTTATTCCTGATAAATTCATTGCTGTGGGTCCGTATTTCGCATTTTCCGCATACGCTTAAAGGTTGCCAAATGTTGGATTAGAGAATCTGTTTTCAACAAATCGGGCTTTTTAATAATTTGATCGAAAAGAATATAAAACCCAATAGTTTTTTGCACACCTCACAGGTTAATCAGATACAACTCTCATCGTGTGTTTTGAAGCTCCCCAATTTTTATTATTTACAGTGTTTTTTTTTTTATTTTTTTACCTGTTTTACGTTTTTTACATAAGCATAGTAAAAATTCACCATGTAAAAAACTAACGTAAAAAAACGTAAAAAACTACGTAAAAAATGTAAAGTAAAAAAGTCGAACAACACTGGTTGGCATTTAAAATTTTGTGTCGTCATAAGTTTATTTTAATCGATTTCATAGACTGCGCTTTGTTTAATTTCAAACAAATTTTTTATTTTACTCATTATATACTAGAAAATAATAGGAGATTTATTTACTGCTTGTTATTTTTTAAGAATACAAATCAGACTAAAATAAATAAAAACCTGGATGAATGAAGGGAAAAAAGGAAAAAAAATAAAATGTTTACTGTGTATTACTGAGAATGAATGTGCTTATGCTATGGTACTATTCGGTAGAGCTGTGTCATTCCTTCAAATTGGATAACCGGATCGTGCATGTATTGGTTTTAAAAACGATTCGGTCATTCCAATCAATCATTTAATCGTTCAATGATAGAGACAGACATATTATATTGACTCTTAATATTGGATTGGTTTCGTTCCGTTCTTCGTTCATTCTATTGATGTATCGTGTTGTCGAAAGTGGAACAAGTATATTCTTAAAAAGTGCCTGAGTTGTGAGCCAAGGTTGGTTATGATTGATTGGTTTGTGGTTATGTGAATGCAATCACCAATACTTTTGGGTGAATGATTGACACAGCTCTACTACCCGGGTTCCCGCCTTATGAGAATCAACTTTAACACCTAGTGCATCCTACTTCCTTCAACCATGTCTCAGTGTGTATCTCAGAAGTCTATTGAACAATAAAAAAAACAAAAACAAACAATAGACTTACTATTGTCCCTGCTAGATACAAAAGGGCCAAGGCTCCTACTAAGCTATGCGGGTGAAAACATATATTCTTAATAACATAAATTTGACGACCGACATTTTACATCCTTTTAGTCCATAATAATGTAAACAATTTAATCCGACACGTTTTAGCTTTTCAACAAAAAAAGCAAACAAATGTGTATATTATAAACAATTACGCCATACACAAAGCATCATCAACAATTCATTCACCCCCATGTCGTTGCCTACAGTAAATCGCCACCCCTTCGAACCGCAGCAGAAGAAAAAGGTCGTCATCTTCCCCGTAAACATGAACCTGAACCACTGAACCATACATTTGCAAGTGAAAGAAACCATAATCCTGTCAGAGTTAAAAAAAAAAAGAAAAGAATAATCATAATAATACCACACGTATTTCTACGATTTATCCTGAACTTATATCCTCCAAATGATTCCGAATTAAGTGCAGATAAAACAAATGCGTAGATCCTGCGAATACTAAGAACGAACCTAGTAGCTTCTAAAGATGGTATATGCTTGCGTAGGTTCTTCTCGTTTTTATGTGCGCTCCACTTGAACGAGTTGTTGCTCTACTCATCCTTCGCACTCCGCAACTAGGATTCTGAAAAAAAAAGAGGAATTGTTAGACAGTGGTTTTACTTTGGCATCGGCACATGGAAGGATAGAATTTTCCCCTAGAGCGAGATATTATTTTGAAATAATGCCCAAGATCACAGGAGCAGGAGGCAGGCGTAGATGGGTAAACAAATTCATCTAATAACTTGAAATTCTTCGCAAAGCACTCATGTGCTTGGATGGAGGACCACGTCGACGGCGACGGCGACGACGACGATGATGATAGAAGGAACAAAAAGGATATGTAAGGGTAAGCTACCGCCAAGAAGGGCTTATCCACATAGTCATGATGATTTCTCGTAATAAATTTCCATACTAATTGTTGTTTATGGTGTGTGCTGTTCAACGGAGCGGCACTCCTTCGCCGTCGTCCTTGTTATAACATTTTTTGTTTTATTTTTTTATCTAAAAAGCCTTAACAACGGTATGGAAAAGTTTATCGGGAGCCGTTTAACTTTTTTTTTTATTATTTTTGTCACAGGGAAAAAGAGATGGTAGTGTCGTCAAATTGGAAGTTTCATTGACAAATTTTGATGAGACCTTGTGGTTAAAGGAGGAATGGAGATGGTATTTTTTTTTTTTTTTGAAATTAACATTTAAGCTTTACATGCAGAAAAAAGTACTTTAAAGGTATTATTTTGTGAATCCTTCTTTGAATGGTTCCTTTCAGCGGCTGATAAAGCATAAAGCAACTTTTTTTTGATGCCAATTACTGAGAAATTACTTTATACTGTGTAGCAAAGAGTTGTTCCTAGGATACGACATCATTAACAGTGTTGACTTGCTAAAAATAAGACCCCTAATGAAGAGAAGGAGCGACAGCGCTAACATATTAATATTTAGGAACAGCTCTTGTTGGTGACAGGAAAATCGTATATCTGTTAAGCTTACGAGCTATAGTGCAGAGATGACGCATAAGTCAATTGGGATACAGAACTATGAACATGAATACCTAGTTATTATTTTCATCCTCACATCCTAAAAAGCGTTGGTTAAGACAGGTGGCCTTAGAATGAAATTATGCTTTGAACAAAGGTAATCCTGAAAGATTAGGTGATCTAGCTTTTCATTTAATTACAAGTCTTTTCATTGGAAATATTAATTTGAAGTTGTTTACCTTTTAAAGCGAAAGCTATCATTGGTGGCAGCTGTCGAGTAAGGACTATGAAAATTTTGTAAATTCATTTATATTCGATTGTATTGCGAAAATACTCCGTAAATATTGTATGTTTTTCATTCGCTACTATTGACGATCTTACAATATTTTAAGGTCACTTTGAAGAGAGAAACACAATTGGCTACATGGATAGAGAAAGAATGTTTGTATATTCTGGCTCTGGGTCTAGTTGGTAGGTTTTCAGTCTCTATTCGGGATGACACTGAGTACTCAGTTCTCGTTTAGTCCAGACTCAGAACATCTTGATGGTTAAGACAATTCACAAATAATTTAATAGCACGCAAGGATCTGCATTGATGAAAATCTGTTCGAAGACGTAACTGCTGTCACCGTTTGCCCGTTCATGACCCGCTGTTCTGGATTATGCTTTCTCAGGACAATGACCTTGTAGCCGGTTCATAAGTGGGTTTTCCTTTGTTCGTTCGTTAGTAGCAGGTCTTTGTAGTTGGTCTATCCCTATTATAAAATGTTCTGCTTTTTCATACTGGACATACTGGACATATGAAGAGGTTGCTTCTGAGAATACTAAGCCTCTACAAGCTATGATTCTGTAAATTTTTTGAGATGGGTACTGGTGGGTACCGTGGCTCAGTTGTTAGTGCGTTGGACTGCTGCGCAAGGGGTTCCAAGTTCGAATCCAGAAAAATTCCATCAACATTTTTTCACGGTCCCACCCCTTCCGAGTGTCTGACAAACATTCAAGAGTATAATTGTCATGAGAAAGCTTCCCAGAAACCCCTCTGCCCTTCGGATACGGCATAAAACTGTAGGTCCCTTCTGTACATGCAGAAATGTATACCACGCACAACATGTACAGTTGTGAGAAGCTAGGCCTTGGCCCTCTATGGGCTGCTTACGGCCTAATATTTATTTATTTTTTTTTATTTTACTGATAACTAAAGCAATTGGGAACATGCAGTCACTTAGGTAGCGTTACAATTCGGTGTTTACTAGCCATCAACCAACACACCTCTTTACCTAGTTACATGCCCGTTGCCTTCAGCTGAACAAGTCAAGTTGGTTGAAGTCTTGGTTGAGTTCTTCTCCTTTCCATTAGAAATCGCATTGAAAAGGACATATTCCATTGTTTACCAGCGGTTTGGGAGAGATCACATAGGCAGATGGGATTTTATACACCATTTTGGGAGGAGTTAAAAAATTTGCAGTTGGCGCTATTCAGAGGGGTTTGTTTCTTTAGGCTATCAAACAAAGTTGTGGTACAATTATTTTTTTAATATGTGATGCATTTGACTTTACCAACCTTTAGTATTCTCTCCCAGGACAATGCATTTCTCCTGTTGGTTAACAATTTGCCTGTAAGAAACTAAAGATAAATCCTTAAAATTACACATTATATTTATTTATCCTTTTTGTTTTCAATCCTTTTCAATACGTATTCAATTATGCACTATAAAATCGTTTCAATATTCGATTTTCATTATTTTATATTTATTTCAGCAAACGAATTTAACAGTCCCACATGCATTAATATAAAAATAAAAACATTAATTTAAACAACGAAATTGTAATGCAATGGCAGGTGTAGAGAGTAGAGTTCCTTCACCCAGCCCGTGTCAGTCGTGTAATTGAAAGGCCGTGTCATTGGCATGGTATTTACTCCTTCGCCTACACTAGCAAATATCAACGCATTGCTGTATGTTCTTGGGCAAATTAAAATGCGTTTTTATTAACTCAATCTGTCAGAGCAAATTAAATGAAAAGCAATACACTCACACTGTTGGCTGTGGCACATGTGGCACAAATAATGCAAGTGTATTTAATATGAAAAGGATATTGTTGCCTTTTGATGGCAATAGCGGCACATCGGTAGGTAATGCGTCACGCAAGTTGGAACAATTATTGAAAAGAGGATTTGGAGTCTTTTATGTCAAGGCTTTTAAGAAAATAGAGGTACATATGTTCGTTGAAGTTTAAGAACTCTTAAAAGTAGCTAAAAATATCTGCACGCACTAAATTAAAGCCTACAAAGCTGGCAGAGACTAAAAAAACGGACTGGTTGTCATCACTTATCACTGGAAATAATAAGGATCAGTTTAGCTCTTGGGTGTACGACAAGAGTCTGGAGGAACGCAAAGGTAGGATAGCAAGGTAGAAAAAGAAAACAGATTCTGAATAACACGAGCCTTAAGGATCTATCGTCACATAGTAATTCTATAGGTACATAACCATACTACTTGCCCTTATATCCCGGATCTATAGGGATCGACGAGGGGGCTCCCTCAAGCCACCAGAATTGCTTATGCTGTCGCTCGACGTCTTTAATATCTAGGATTGAAACCGACCTACTAAACCGGAGACGCTTCTCAGCGCTCCGTACGACGTCACGCTCGTAGTTTAGCCGCCTATCCACAGTTTTTCGGGCTACGTGGAAGATTAATACCGCTCTATCCTGGATCAGACCTGCCTGATCGTAATAGAGGAATGCTTCTGGGGGGACAAAGCCGCTAAATCGAACGCTCTCATGGTACATAATATTGGGGTAATAAGCCCAGGAGATCAGGTTATTTATCGAGGTCATTGCTCTTGCAATGTGTCTTCCAGTCATCTTGTTAGGAAATTGTCCACTCCTATCAGACTCGCTTTGTTGTAAAGGATCTCGTTGGCAAAGAATTTAATGTATTGAGACTCTGGTGTTCTGTATAAGTGAAGGCAAGCCCGAAGGCAGGCCCTCTCAAACACCCGAATACTTTCCATCCTGCTTGCCCCTATGTTGAACCACACAGGACATCCATATGCGATCATGGGCCGAATAAGGGCCATGTAGCAGATTACTAGTCTTTGCTTAGATTCTCTTACAAGTGCCAATTTGTATTCATCATTCAGGCGTTAAATATTATTCACGCGGCACGCGGCACCAATTTCTACGGCCCAATTTTACCTCCCTCCCTAAGAGTTTTATCGAAAACAAAAAAAAAGAACTTAGTTCCGCCAAACTAATGTAGGTCAGTTCGATTGGTACCAGAAAAGTATTTAACCCACTTGTGAGCCATTTGCCTTTATTCTTCTATTTAGCTATGTTTTTTTTTTTTAATATTTTTCTATAATCATCGAAGCGTGTGTAAAGGAAATTAATTATGCCTTAAAGGATGTTTATTTTAAGAATCAGCACCTTTCAATTTTTCATTTTGTGTTTTGTTCAGCGGAAGTTTTTAATTAAATGTGTATGTGTGCACATTTTGGGTTTTTTTTTTGAGCGGATGGTAGGTAACTTTTATTTCGTTTGAAACCCTGAAAATATTTTGAAAGTTAAACTTACTTTAGAGAAATCAAAGGGTTATTTGATGTTTTCATTGTAGAGTGAGGGATGATGAGATTGGTTGTGGAACTAATTTTGTGAACGTTTATACTTATTTGAGCATTTTAAGTGACATAACAAACCTACATTGTATGTAACAGTATAGTTCTTTTAAAAAGTTCTCGTCAAAAACTGGGTCACTTTAGTTGCAATGAAGAGATACATAAACCTCTCTTCTTAGCTGACCCTTGACATTATGGTTGTAACATATTCTCAACGAGACCCCTGCCACATCAGTGACAGTCTACAATAATTCTACCAGGCGAGATTTGAACTCCCTTCTGCCATTGCTCTGACCAGTTATACTTCTGCGTCACTCTGAAAATTAACTTCATTTCAGGAAAAAAGAGATATTTATGTATGCAAAGCTGGAGTCCAATGTAAACCACAACCGATGCGGAAACACAATCTGACAACACAGCCAACATCCATGAAATTAAAAAACCTACCACAAATACGGGTAAAAAGCGATCCCATCCCTGCAACTTATTGCCACCCTCTTTCTATATGTTCATGTGCATGAACACATAACCTAGCCAAACAAAAGTACGACGACGACGATGACACCCTGTGGCATTAAACTCACACACAACTTAGCCTGTCCCGAAATCACATTAACCTTGAATATGCTCTTAACCATAAAAACAAACACTCACACGCATGCATAACCGCTGCCGCCAAAGTAAAAGAAGCACAAGGATTGCCGCATGCGATAATAAATATAGTGTGAGGAAAACAAAAGCGAGAGTTTGGTCCTGTGAAAAGGAGAAGGCCGACGGCTGTGGGTGCTGTAGCGATAGTAGAAAATGGCAAAAAAAAAAAAAAAAAAAAATCAGAGAACTTCCTTATTTACGAGAATTGAGTCAAAGGAAACACTCTCTCGGTTGCTGTCTCTGCATATATATCTTGTCCTGCTCTATGTCCTTTTTCGGGTGAAATATCAACTTTATGATGGTATTTTGCATAATAGCTCCGCAGTGTGTAATCCAGTTAAATAAAGCAATTTACTATTATCCGCATTCTGTAGCAGATTACATACACAACATCCTGTTTGAGTACAAAGAGTCATCGTTACTTGCAGTATTTAATCTTTTAACTTTTTTTTTGTTCTTGTTCTCCATTTTGTTTGGCTGAGACTGAGAGTCCTGTATATGTAGCTCTAGCGAGTGCCCTTTTGTTTTTTGTTGCGGCAAAGATATTGTGCATAAAATTTGTGTGTTGTCCTGGCTGATGTAGCACTTTGTGGCAGAAAAAAAGAAGTATAACTGCTTATGGTTTACTATTTGTTAGGGTTATACTCTCAATGAAGGATGCGTAGGGTGGTAGTTAAGGGATATTTACTGCGGCAAAGAAAATCTTTGCAAAATATTACTTAAGTTGGGTACTACTATTTCGAGGCATAAACCTACATACGCAATTCCTCAAAGGATAAACATCAGAATACCGCATTACCGCGTTTGGGTATTGATAAATGGCAAGGTCTATGTCATGAGGCATTCCATTTGAAGATTCTTTAAGCAAAGCATAGAAATAACCGCCATGAGGCATAAAAAAATTGCTTTTTTTGGACTGCGGCAATTTAAAATCAACAAGCTGAAAGTATAAAAGACCTCTATTGGGAGGTGGAGGAACTATCAAAGTGCACCCAACTTCAAGCTAAATGCATTGAAGACATCTATTGAGAGTTGGAGGAACTATCGACAATGTGCGCCCAACTTCAAGCTGAGTGTATTGAAGACCTCTATTGGGAGTTGGAGAAGCTAACAAAGTGCACCTAACTTCAAGCCTAATGCATAGAAGACTTCTATTGGGATTTGGAGGAACTATCAAAAAGCACCCAACTTCAAGCTAAATGTATGGAGGTGATCTATTGGGAGTGCCCTTCGATAGTTCCTCCAACTTCCAATAGATGTCCTCCAACCATTTAGCTTGAAGTTGGGTATACTTTGATAGTTCCTCCAACTCCAGACAGATAGAATCGGCAGACGCAAATCCAATGTATCAATGTATCAATGATCGATGTGGTTAAAGCGATGTGAGCATCAAAATTCCCCTTTAACATCCTTTTTCTCCCATCATGTCAAGAGTTCTGTGAACAGAAAAAGTAAGAAAGCAAACTTTTTCTCAGGTCCTTTTTATAAATTAGTCTTCATGGTAACTACTGAGTAAGAGCTCCATTGAAACTTTTCCCAATCGAATAGTAGTGTGCCCCGCTCGATTTCATTTCTTGGAAATTTTCCGTCTTCGTTTTCGTCTCCGTCGTCATCGTTTTCGCTGTCCTCGTCCTAGAGCACTGTTGGAGAAGTAAGCTCGAAATTGCCAATTTGTGAAATATTTGCGCACAACCTAGTGCAGGTATACCTACAGTTGAAGCATCTTTTGCGGATTGAAACTTTATATATATATTTTTTTTTATTTCCTTCAACTTTTTTGGTTCGGAACCGACATGGAAGATGTTTAGAATGAAAACTTTTTGATGGAACCTTCGAAAGAAGACCAGGGGGACGCGTGAATATGTTTCAGTTTTCTTCGAATATACATATTTCATCTCTACACACGAATAGGTGTTTCTAGTGAATTACGAAATTCGTTTGATTTTCGTATTTGAGGTTGATTTTTGGAGATTCTGTACGAGATCTATTGACTTGGTCCTTCGTCATCACTGGCGCACAGCATGCATAAACAGAACGGTGAAACCTGAAAGTAATGAAAACTTTGTGCTTTGCGTAGAGGGATTTGCTTGAATGTCAGTTACATTTTTGAACAACGGTTTCGAGGACACGTAAGTAAGGCACCTTTTTCTGAGAAATACCCCAAGCGGATGAGGAGTTCTTTGGAGATGGAGGGCCAGACATGAACTTCAAATTGCAAAAAAGGCAATAAAATGATTTGAGTGAAGCGTGTTCAACCCCTTAATCTACAGAAAGTTTGTTAGATCCCCTATGCAGCTTAGCCAAGTTTGTGATTAAGTAGAAAGTTAGAGTGGAACACTAGAAACATTTTGTATTAGTAGGGGATTAGTCCAGATGGAAGATCTCAACTTAGGGATTAGATTGACGTAAACGAGTTTCGATTGACGGATAAGGACGTGATAAGGATTTTTGGAGAGAGTTATACTTTACTTGGTTGCGTTGCGTAATTATTTGAGTGCAATGACAATTTGGTTGGAGACTATTTCCAATAAAACTAGGTATACCACATGGAATGTTACTTTATGGTTCGCTGATCTACTCCGATATGATATTAGCTGCTGTAACAAAAACAGCATGTAGAGGCCTGATAGTTAAGCCAGACAGTGGTACACACGCCGCGTCACCCTTATCAAAATGAATCACTTACATGACCTATATAACAGGAGGCTGAGAGAAACCTAGGAAGAGTTCGATAGAAGCATTCTTAGAGAATTAAAAAACAAAAATTATTAAAAACAGTTCTACCGTTTAGGGAACCAAATTAGCTAATTAAATTTAATTTTTGCACTTTGGCGGGATGGAATTTTTGCTACAATACATAAATAAATCCTAGTTAAGTGACATATCGCCATCTCTTTATTTTAACTTGTGCTGAAGCAAAACGGTTCTTATATTCTTCTATCAGAAACCGCTAGAGTTTTGCATAAGTCCCACACATAAAATTTGTTATTTTGTATTGAGGTAGGAACGCTTTTAAATAAAATAAACTGTTCTTTCATTGAAATCGAAGAAGCCAAGTACAGGATAGTAAAAAAGGTTGTATGTTTTTTTTGCCTTCTACAGACAATCATTTTAAACCAATTTCATATAAAACGGTTTCGACGGAATTGATCCCTTAAAAAAAAATCCTTAATTGAAAGCGGTGAATAAATTTTATTTCTACTCAAATTGAATGGTTTTATTACGGCCGCCAGTTTAGCCGTATTCCCTCTAGAATAGGCAGATCCTTTTGCACGGAACTATCGATATCGCGGCGGTGTATCTTCTGCGTAAATCTCAAACGATTGATACACCCAAGGAGCCGTAATAAAAAAGTAAACTCATATAAATTTTATTAAACTCTATAAAATAAAGAAACAAGTAAAAAAAAGAAGCAAGATATGTATTTGACTGTGTGTGATGCACACAATCGGAACGATAAAACTTCATCCGACTGCTGCCACCAAGGACCAGGTAAACCACCTTCATAACCTTCCCAACCGGATGGGATACCGAATGTGTTCAGTGTTTCTACGTCTCACTCGCTGGTGAAATAGTAGGTAGCTCGCAAAAGGACTCACTCCTCTACTTCTAGTGAATCATATGGCTCCATTTTAAAGTGTTATTATCCTTCGGTGTAATAGCAAATTTAAAAGCGGAGAGGGATATGCTTTTTGTTATCTCAATTTATGCTCTTCCTTTTGTGCGGCATTTGTTCGCTCCGCTCGCGATTCAGTTGGAGCTTTGCTTGGGCGCTCCCCTATTTTGTACTTTCTGTGTGCAGCGACCGGCATCTGAATGAAGTGGGAAATATTCTTATACGGGCAGAATTACGAGCGAATTATTCGTGTAACATTGAGCTTGTGAATTATTACCATACTCGTCGATACGAAACCACCACAGAGTGGTAATGCTACACAGTTCTGAGGTCTGTATGGCCCGTCGCCGTCGCCGTTGCCCGTACACGCACTGAAATGAGCCAGCCTGAAGGGAACAATAAACTGCGGACAAGGAACTGTGCGATTTTTATTGATGATATAATTTTGCCGAGCGTATAGCTGGTTGCTTGTACAAAGTGCTGGAGAAAAGGAGCAACAGCTCCACACTATAGACAGAGAAGAGCCCTCAATCGTTCTCATCCACCGGCTGCCGGCCATAAAACCGTGGGTAATCAACCCCTGCTTAGCCGGATACGGGTGAATGTCATCCTGTGTATTGGCGTAGATATACATAGTTTCACTGTGTTACGTGGCGCATAGCAATTTTATTATGCGTAAGAAGGGAGAAGCCATTTACTTTGATTTATATGGTCCAGGACATCTTCGTGCGCTGGGGCTGAAGATTGAAGACAACATTGCCGTACATACAACTGGGTCAGGCGTGTTGCAATGTAACCCAATTATTTCAATATCAAGCACCATATAACCTTTCGTTGTTATCCTAATGGGATTCAATTATTTTCTATTTAAAGGATGAGGAGTGGAATAGCATGCATGCATGTACATACATACATATATGGATATGATGTTATGCATCATTGATTCAAATATTGACCTAAAGATTGACCATGTGCCTGTGTAGATGTGTGCTTCGGGTGGCCACATGTCTCAGTAAAATGGGGCAATCGGTTGTCTATTAAATTAATATCATCTAGCCATTTGTGCATATCAGGCATCCATCAGATGTGATTTTGAAGAGATTATATGGCTAAGTAAGTGGACGGGACGGGGATTTGCTGATAATTTCATTGATGGCTATACCGAAGGATGGGCTTTGGGGAGCACAACTAAGTTATATGGACCACATGCCAATGAATTTGTTCCATTAAACTGTAACGATATTCTTTCTCCGACTGGAATTCACGTTTTGTCTGGTGTTGTGCAGGCAACAGGACTGGGATTTGCTAACTCAAGGCCAAGGCGACTGATATATTTGATCAGGTGCCTTTGATGCGTAAATGAACAAGAATCGGGATGTGTTCAAATACATAACACATACATGTATTTGGAATGATAATTTTTAAAAATATTGCGAGTCTACACTGAAACATAACGTGGTCCTCGATTTCCTCCTCTTCTGGGCATTCGTGTCCAAATCTTTGGAAGTATTTTCGGTACACACTCAGCCAGGGACAGGAATTACAATCGCATGCAAGTGTGAATGTTAGCAATCAAATCACCTTCAAATTAATGCACCCAGCACAGATCTTATAAGCTTAGCTGATTGCTTTTCAAACTTTGGATTGTATTCCGAATGTAGACACAGATTTTCAGAATCTGTTGCACTCATTCGGTTTAATACCGAGATCACATTGTGTTGGCATTTTATATTCTAAATTATGAGCCGTGTGAGGGAGGTCTATTATTGGATGCGAAAGATAAACACGCTCCGAGTAATACTTGGTAATTTTTCATCAGTGCCGCATGGAGTACATTTCTGAGAAGAGATCTAACAAAACCGCTAACAGAATGCACTCCTGAAATACTCCATTTATAGTCCTTTAAGTACTTCTTACCTTTGTATAGGACATGACATTTACTACCTTCGCATGTAGCTCTGATTCGCTAAGAGTATTTCCGCCATGCAACTTATATCCAAGGCCAATGAGATAGAATCACGTTTCAAGCTAAAATCCTCTTCGTGTGTATATTGTATAAATCGCTTAACAAATTATACAATATGAATTATTGAAATTTAAGCTTAGTACAAAAAAAAGATCTCATTGTGTTTTTCTTCGGCTTGTCAGCTATTTTTTTCGTTGTTGTGTCAGTTCTTTGTTAACATTTTTCCACAACTCTACGGCGAACGATTCACTTCAATTACTTTAAGTACTATACATAAAATTCATTTTAAATTCAAGGCCACACAATTAAGGCTTTTATAGCTCCAAAACTTTATACATCATTTGTTCTTCTCTTGATTTTCTTCAAATAAAATAAATTATTCCCAGCATCATCTCGATATCGATTTAACGACAAGGAAAGTAGAAAAAAAAAAACACAAATCTCTACAACTTAGAAGATCCCATCAAGTTCTCTTTTAGAAATCCTTCTCAACCTGGCAACAAAATCCTAGAGATTTTTTATCCCAAGTAGGTATCAGGATAACGTACATACATGCTCCTTCTCATATCACGTCATAAATTCAATTTAATGTCATCAAAATCAACCATAGTCCTGCCCCATTCCACAAACCGACTGAGTGAGGATCAAAACTCACAAATCCCAGGTATCCTAATATATCCTGTGTACTGGTACTGGTACTGCTACTGGGTGTGTGTACCCAAAGAGAGAAACAAGAAGAAAAAGAAGAAGAACACGCTTTAAAATTTACAAAGGGCGCCTAACGAAGCAGTAAACAATCTGCTGGATATTTTTAAGAAGATGGCAACTTTTTGGATACATGTCAGGCGATGGAGCATGCCGTATCAGAACTGCACACACAATGGGAGCTTAGTGGGTTACATCTTTCCCAGGGAGCATTATGAAGCTGGTCATGAGGGTATCATATTCAACAACAGAGAGCCCCCCTCAATGTCGATCGTAAATACGGATAGGGATTCTGGATACACCACCAAACACGTAAGGACAAAGTAACCAACATGAGGATTCATAGACGGTTCGAAATACAACCAGGTGGGTATGAGTAGTATCTCCTTCATCCAATGTAAGTTTCTAATGCTTAGTGGTGGGTGCACAAGGCCACTGTCGTCAAGTGAGAAAGAGAGAGAGAGAGATAACCAAAGGAAAATTGGATAAATTCGGTCAGAATTGGTCGATGTGCCGGTACGAGTCCGGGAGGCAGGTGTATTGAGTGGGATTTATGGGAATCGATAGAAATCGTATGCGGTTTTCGAAGTTTCCCAAAAGAGTGTAGGCAGCGGGAGTGATGTTTATGTAAGTTTAATGTCAATTTGGTAGGCGATAAAATTGTTTCGGAATATTGGCGACAAGGTCACATACGTATATTTCATATTTAATGCTAATATGTGTGAGACATTTACCATTGGGTGTTGGAATATAAATCAGGACGAGATTAGATGATAATTTGTTCGGGCTGAGTAGATGGAGGTGATTTGATTTTATTTTTCTTTTGGGGCAGCGATAACCATTGGATTATTAGATGAACTTTTATGGAGAAATAGAAGTAAGCCTTATGAAGTTGAACAAAAGTTATTTATAAGATTTGGCCATATCTCAGAGGGACCAATTGAAGATGAGAATACTATATAATATAGTCAAGACATAATAATAAATAAAAAAGAGGTATTATGTGGGTGGAAATGTTTTAGTTCTTGCGAATGAATTATCTAAGCTTGTATTGTCTTAAAGTTTTATCTAGAGAATTAAGAGTTCAGAAGAAGTTCAGCTAGGAAAATGTTCATATACAACAGTTTGTAGTTGTCACAGCTGTTATCTGTTACATATATGTAGTTTCTTTGCAATTAAAAAACTCAGTAGCTAAGCGCACAGCCTATGTCGAAGATTTTCTATTTCTTGTGTCGATTAGCTATTGTGCGGATCAATTCCTGTCAACCATGCCAAATATCTTGCTTCGGCAGAACATATACTAAAATTGGAACGATACAGAGAAGATTAGCATGGCCCCTGCGTAAGGATGACACGCAAAATCGTGAAGCGTTCCACATTTTCTTTTTTTGGATGGCGAACGACTAACAAAGGCCTCGTAGGAGCAGCATCTCCCGATAGGTGCTGTTTCATTAAGTAGCGAGAAAGAGCCACTGCAGCCGAACACCTAGCAGCTCTGTTAGTAAGCCCTACTTCCACCTCCTCGTGGTGCCCATCTGGGAATTTCTTCGGAAATTGCTAACGGGAGAGGACGAATGGCGAGTTTCCTGCACAACAAAACAGGATTAGTGTCGGTCTGGGACCCAGCGAGCCTCAACTGTAAAAATTCATATTGCTCCGAAACGCAACAATACGCCTCGGATACGGACGGAAAACGTGTTGACGACCTTTGGCAGAGATGCTATCTGGTTGGCCTTGCGCAGGAGAGGTATCCCAGAAAAACTCATTGCTATTATTAAGGCTACGTATGAGGGCAGTAAGTGTCACGTCTTACACAATGGCAAGGTGTCAGAAGAATTTGAAGTCCAAAGCGGAGTACGTCAAGGATGCATACTGTCACCGCTGTTATTTTTATTGGTTATTAGTGATGTTCTCCGTGCAGCATTGACGGAAGGAAATCATGGAATTCGCTGGACTATGACATCTTACCTTAAACACCTAGACTACTCTGACGATGTTAGTGTACTTTCACATCGGATAATGGACCTCCATCTTATGGTCCAGAATCTAGAAGCTGAGGCAAACAAAGTAGGGCTCAAAATTAACACAGCCAAAGCAAAAGCCCTGAGCACTTCTAACACCAGCGCGCAACTTAACATTGCCGGACAGGAAGCCGAGAAAGTTGACAACTTTCTATACCTAGGAAGTGTGGTCCCGGCAAACCGTGGTGGCACCGAACTGGATGTGTGCAGCAGAATCGGGAAGGCCAAAGCTGCGTTCGGCATGCTGTCCACCATCTGGAAAAGCAATGTTATCAGCTTAAGAACCAAGCTACGACTGTTTCGCTCCCAACGTAGAATCGGTACTGCTTTATGGGTGCAGTACTTGGAAAGTGGACACCATTAGCACGCGCTGGCTGCAAGCCTTTGTAAACAAATGTTTAAGAATCATCTTGAGGATCTTTTGGCCGAACCGTATCTCCAATGAACAGCTTTATACGAGAACGGGCCAGGAACCTATAAACATTACGATACGAAGGAGAAAGTGGCAGTGGATTGGACACACCCTACGGCGCGAAGACAATTCCATTGCAAAATACGCTATGCAGTGGAATCCGCTCACCCAAGCAGGCAGAACAGCGGGACACCCTAGGCAAACGTGGCGCAGAACAGTCGAGGAAGAATCGAGCTCTTTGGGAATGAGCTGGAGAGAGCTCAAACACGTTGCAGAACTACGAACAAAATGGCGCGCAGGCGTTGTTGACGCCCTATGCCCCCCGAGGGGTTAAAGGATTAAAGTAAGTAAGTATGCTAAATATATTTTAGGAAATTCTCTAGGGGAATGTCCTTTTAGTTTGTAACTTTACTTGAACCTTTTGTAATTTATCGGCCAGCCCCACAGTCCATTCATCGCAAATGATGAAGGAGAGCACGTCATTAATTAATTTTCGCCAACGCGATGGTAGATTTGTTACATTTTACAATTGCATGCGAACTCATTATTGAAATAAGTATGTACAGATACAAATAGGTACAATCTATGTAGATATGTAACTGTGCAAGCTCTTTTCAGATGATTCCTTCTCATGTTTTGTAATGAATTTTCCGCTCGGATGCAGCTGAATAATTGCATTCATTCAGTGGGATTTTGATGGTCGAAATTTTCTTTGCGTATTGGGGCTTATAATGAATTGCGTCAATCTCAAGGATATTATTTGCAACCACAAAAAAATAACAAAAAAAAACAAGTCCTTGACTATTATCTTGGCAATCCATGTTCGCATATGTGTCGTCCTCGAAATTGCAGCTCTGTGCTAGCCTATCATACAATCCTTCCACCAAATTCCATCTGGCTTTTGTGTTACTCTACTGGAATGGCTGACTGGTTTGGCTCAGGATTTGCATCACTCAAACGGAACACAAACAAAGCCAAATACCCGCCGACCGACCGACCGACCGACCGACCGACCGACCGACCAAACAGACCAGAGTACAGTAGATATACATACATATGTGCCTGAGCCTTGGCAAGCGTCTATTATTTGCCAGATTCAATCCAAAAGCAGTTTTTTTAATTAAAACTGGTGGCAAAAATGGCCCCACAAAAACAGAAATCAAATGGCGGCGAAAGAGCACAACAGAAGGCCCACACACAAAAAAAAAAAAGTACAGGGTGGTTCCTCACTAACGCGGTGGGGTGTGCAGAAACACCAGCGAATGATTCAGAAAGTCCTTAATTGAAAACTCCACTTACACTGGGATTTCATTTGGATTTTCATCTGGATATAGTATTTTTGCCAATATGGCCATGGCTTGTGCGGTTCCATATCCACCAAGGGGTATAGGTATCACCCATCCCATAGGTTAGTTCCGCCGTGCTCAGAACCTCCCATCGAACGATTTTAAGTTAATTAAAAATGTATAAAAGCTGAATATTGATACATTTTTGTTGTTTTATTTTCATTTTAGTGTGCTCTTCTTTGTTTTATATCGATTTCGAGATGAAACGTATAGCGCTTTATTCATGGTCCGGAGTGAATCTGTTGAATATACGTAGACACAAGCTTAACGGTGGTATTTTAATATTTTATGATTTTTTTCATTTAATTTTCGCATTTAATCCTCAATTGGATGTTTTTAATTTTTTTTTTTTACATTTAACGTATTTATGAAACAATTAAGCCATTTAGTAGATAACAGTTCTTAAAAGTTTTTAAATATTCCTTTAATTAAAATTTTAAAGAGCATGTTAAGTCCAAAGTAATTGCACCGCGTGAAATTTGGTTAAAGTGTCAACAAAGGCTTGATTGGGATTTGGTTGATATTATTATTTCATCTCATTGCTGTGCGGAAACCATTAGCTCTGGCTATTCATCATGACATTTTACAGTGTCCTGCCAAAGAAGAGTTAACGTTAAAGTGACATTTTTATTGGAAAATGTAAAATATTCAAAGCTATAACGACATCGGTTGTACTTTTTCTTTGGGCGAGGTTATGATCCGGAGTTGGAAGAGCACAGCTCACCCACTTTAATGCGTCCGCCTGGTGGCTTTGTCCTAAGAAAATACCAGTAGCTGTCTGGTTTCGTATTACCTATGAGCAACTGCATGAGCAAATAGAACCGGTGCGTGCATAGACTGGCATGTGTCTGCATCATAGGAACCATGAGAACCTACCCAAGGGTGGCCATGGAGGTATTATTGGAATCGACCCCTGTTCTTAGAATAGCTTAAGAAGTTAGTAAGGAGGAACAATAGACCTTTTGGTCGCGGTACAGGTGCAGTGTATATCCGAATAAATAAAATAATCAGAGTTAAGATCAAATTTTAAATAAACATGACTTTCTGTAGTCACTTTAAATTCTCTGCCATTCGCACAATAGCAAGTTAGAGAAGAATTCCATTTCCTTTTCACATTTTAGGTCGAAAATTAAAGAAACGAGATACTTCAAATTTCAATCGATAAAAATTCGAAAAGAATGACCAGAATGTATCTTTCAGTTCAAGGTCGAATAAATTCGAATTGCTTTACACAGCACAGATATCATCCCTTTGATGCGATGAAAGTTTTTTCAAGGAAATTAAATAAAAAAAAAAAAAAATCAATTCTAGCTTTCGCGTACAAAAGCATCAAAATCGCATCTGAAATGCATTTCCCAGCAAAAGGTCGAAAGTTATGTTTTCACTGTGCAACTTCCTTTTGAATGCACATAAAATGGGGGAGAAAAAAAAAATATCAATCCTTAAGCGAAAAATAAATGCATTACTAGTGGCAGAGCAATCGGAATCCGTTTCGCTTATTTCTTATCCTTGCAATCCCACTTTCCTTCGATTTATGCATCAATTTTTTTTTTTTTTTGATGAACGATTGAAAGAGAGTTGCTAACAGGGTTTACTTAACGTTCCCGGTTTTCATACAACGGTTTTCACTAATGGTGGCTGCACCTTCTATTAGAAACCACCATCAGAGTAAAAGAGATGAAAATTTGAACAGAAACTGGGAACACACAAAGTTTTTATAATGAAACGTTAGGATATCCTTAACACTGTCAGAAGTGTCTAGTCATAGAGAGTAATTGCAAGGCAGAGCTAGATGTGGAATTTGAATTAACATGGCATGATTTTTTGGTTTTTGGTTTTGGCATTACGATTAGCATAGAATTTGTGGTGTTGCGCACTACTTGTACCTGTACTCTATTTGCAAACCCACTTTATGCTTTTGGTATTCCTCCAGGATTTGTGTTCGTGGTTGCTGTCGTCGGCGGAGTGTTGTATGCACATTTTGTTGGATGGAAATTGTTGAGGTAAGTCGGCTTAGTTGAGCTGGAAACTCTGAATTTTCTCAATTCTCAATTCTTTTTTTTTTTTTTTGTCTTGCGACCTTTGACTGGCGAATTGTGTTTATAAGTAACCTCATCGTCATAGACCGAGGATGCAGGAAGAACTAACGCAGATTCGGTTTCTTAAGCGTAGCATGACTCTCATTAAGGACACATGTATGTATACTAAAACCCCTCCACTTCATCTCGCCTAATAACCATTGGGATTGCAAAATACGAAGAAGGGACGATGAACAATGATTTACAGAATTAGCTCAGCACTAGGAGAGGTTAGAGGTGTGTAGGTGTTTGTTGAATAGCAATGACTTCCATCTCTCACGTTAGCATGGGTACTGAGTTCTATCAAAAATTTCTTAGTTTAACTCTATTAGATATGACTACCGCCACAGGTATTTCTGCATTTCTTTTACGAATTCCCTCATTGGTATACATAATTAAATCCTAACATATGTAGGTACTCCACAAGGAGTAGTAATCAGCTCGCTGTTATAGAAATCATGAGAGTGTGATTAATTACTAGTTATTATAAGCCAATGAATTATGAAAGCTCACGCACACTTATGAGTTGATCTATAAAACTCCAATGCGGCAATAAACAGCATGAAAAGTGTGTTAAGCCACCAGTGTGCTTTGGGTCTAAGACTACTGTCATCACCGTAAGGCGAGTAGAAACAGAAAGGCATTCTCACAGAACTTCTAATAAAACCGACAAGGCAAATATAAATCCAAGTGAGACCATAAATTTAGCTCCGACTTTCGCTATAATTGAACAAAAGAGCTCCCTTGAGTTTTTTTTTCAAACAAAAATCATAAACCCAAATAGGAAGAACAATAGAGATCTCTACTTGAACTTATGAACCCCACTTGAGCTGCTGGTGCTTTCTCCGCAATCGCAGCGCTGTCGCCATCGTCGAGTCCTTTCTCCTTAATGAGTTAGGAAAACCACGGTGGTCTGCGGTGCAGTTGACACGGGTACACTGGTATCAGACAATTTCATTTTGCATGTTTAGTGGTTTCTTTTACGAAAGTTGATTTCAGTTTTGATCCTTTTTCGGCGAAAGGAAACTTCTGCATTGAAATGTACGTAAAGCAAAGTTGAATGACATTTAAATTGGTGGTAGTACATATATTATTTCTTTTATTACTCCTTGAGGTTTGCTCCGCTGCCAGAAGCGGTATCAAAGAAATTTGCTTTAAGATTTTCAAAAGATGTTTGCACTAGAGTACCTGTTTGACTGCTCAGCAGGCTTGGAGCTGTAGCAACAAAAAAAAAAGGGGTGAAACTGAAAGGAAAATAGAAGAAGAAAATAAAAAGGCTAAGCACAGGAAGTAGAAAGCTCAACAGGGCAAAGGAAAAGTGCAAGGCGGTGATTAATGACAAGAGCATTCTGGAATAAAATTCCTTGTATTTTTTTTTTGTTTCCTAAGATGATTCCAGCTTCAAGTTGTACGTGCAAAGGAACACACAGCGATATGAAGGAGAGTAAGACTAAAGTCCTTAGATGAATTTATGCTCGTAATTTGAGTTTAAAATTTAAAGTTTCCAAGCGCAATTTATAAAAAGGGGGTGGCTGGAATGATAAATATCGATTATTAAAATGAGTACAAACAATCTTCTCCAATGTCGGTAACAGGGGTAGAAAAGACGCTGTCCACAAGAAGCTTTCGGATATCAGTCGGTTAATGATATAAGAAGATTAGCGGTTAACTTGTATTTTATTGGGACTTGATCATCTTTTACTGAGACAAAATTATCATGGTGTTCATTGTTTAGCAGAAAATTGTGTTGATGCTGCAATAAAGGGTCCGCCAAATAACTTATTGTTTTTTGAAAATGCAATAAAAAAACTACTGAATATTTTCTCAAATTTCTTTTTTTATTTGAAAGTACAATCCTTCCGGTTAATAATGGAAAATAATTTCATTCAAATGGCTGCCTCGGCTGGCCTACACGATCGGTCCAATTTTTAAGCACATTATCGATTGTGTGCATCTGTATTTCACCAATGGCTTCACGAATATTGTCCTTTAAGCACTTGTTGAAAAAAAAAGATTACTTAGGTTGAGTACATAGTCTGCGGGGCAAGAATTTGTTACCTCGAACTCAGGTCAATTCGTATGTAATATGATAACCATATAAATGAAAGGAGGTTGCTACTTTATAAGGGCTTTCTTGCATTAGACGTACTTTCATCTTGTGGTTCTGCAAAAATCATTTGGTTTTGGCTTTCTCTGTGGATAAGTTGTAGTTGTTAAGTACCTTCTTGCTAATGCATTAGTCGCCTCATTAGCTAATACGTATTTATTTATGTCTAGGTATCCAGCACCCTGTACTATGCTTCAAGAATTCCCTGTGACAGAACTTCTCAAGCTTCGTTATTTTTATTGCCATCAGCCAGCAGCCAGCAGTATAGCCTCAACTCTTCCCTATATTTTTTTAAATTTAGAAACATGTACTTTTTTTTAATCTGCTGGAGGTAAGTTCACAGAACTCAATAAAGATTTCTTTCTGCAGTCTCACCCTAGAGATTGTGATTGTCCATTATGGTGGTGGTCTCAGAACCCTAATTTAACCTAACCTAACATAGTGGCTATCGATTTTGCGGTCATAAACGAAAATGATCTCTGAAATCTTAATGAGACAAAGTGTGTCTATGAAATGTGCTTAAATAGTACTTAGTCCTCACTAGTAGTTCCCATCCGTAAAGATGTCCTATCAGAAGATAGTAGCTTTATACTAAATACTACCTATCCTACTTCATGGAGATAAGATTTTTCCTTAATTTAAAATGCCACGATGGTCTTCAAATACCAGGATAACGTTGCCACCAAATGAACACTATAAAAAAAAAAAAAAACCTACAACCTAGTTGACAATGACAATAAAAATTACAGGGGTTCACTTGCCATGCCACAAAGAGGATTTACCACTTCTGTTTGTTGAAGAATCACTAAATTTGAACAAAAGCAAAATAATACCGAGACCACTTCCTCTTTCCATTCTAACGGCTTAGCTCCGATAAAAAACACTTAAAAAATCGTTTCCCCGATTTGCACAGCCCGGTCGAGTCTTGTGTGAAGAATGTCTTATCCTTTTCATTGTTGTACAGCACGACGAGCACCAAAATCAAGTCCTTCCAAAAATAATACATTGATGAATTCGAAACGAAAAAAAAAAAAAAAGGATACAAAGCTACAAACTCCCACTTAACTCACCCACTGCATAAGAGGGGAGACAAACAAATCCAATAAGTATACGAAACCCCGGGCACACAACTCGGAATATCATTTTTTTTTCTCCTTAAATTATCCTTCTTCTGCTGCGAAAAGGATTTAGGAAATCATAGAGGAAAAAGCGGACAAATTGTTGAATGAAACTCCTTTGTCAGAAAGGATTTTCTGTTCTATTTAACTGGTACTGGCGGATTTGCTTTCTTTTTCCGTTTCCTTGTTAAACAAAACAATACAACAACAAACACCTAAGCAGAAGAATAAGAAGAATGGAAAAAAAAAGTCCTCCCTCCGTTATCAGGATATAAGAAAAATGTAATTAACAGATAAACATCTTTTCTCAACTCGATCGCTTTTCTGTACTTCTTGTACACGTACATACATACATATATAGAGAGAGAGGGGAGTAAAACCCCGAAACAAAAAAAAAAGAAAGCACACAGAAAAAAGGACGAAAAAGAAAAATAACTTAAAGCCGGTATCTGATGCGGATTAGCCAAAATGAATTTCAATTGTAAGGAGCAACACATGTTGATGATTTCGTCCCATTTTTCGCCGGTTTACGTTTTGTGTTGCTTTGTTTTGTCCTTTTCCTTGAAGGATTGTGCTTTTTTTTTCTCTTGTTTTTCTTCTTTTTTTTTATCATTTTGTATTTCAGTTTTTTTATTGGGCATGTGTTGGTGTGAAATGGTGATAAATGAAAACTGTTTCGTTTGGGCGAAATGGATGGGTGTATTTTTGTTATAAAATGTCATTTCATTGAGCGCCTTTAACAGGATGAGCTCATTGATTGTGTTGCAAAGAATAGGAATGGGAATCGGATCAATTGAAACGATGAATGGAAGAAATTTGTTGCTAAAACTTCTGTCACGGATTATTTGTAAACGGAAGCTCTTTCTCTAGGAAATCTCTAGGAAAGGAAGTGATGAAAAAGAAAAAAAAAAATCCGAAAGATTTCTAAAGGCTCCGTCGTCGTCGGTCCCATTCGTCACGCATCATCTCGTGTTTGAGCTACACGTTTAACAGATTCGTCAAGTTGATTAATAACTACCTCATATGGATCTTAAAATTTTGCTTTACGACGCCGATTATAGATCTACAGCCCTGCTAAAACAGATGACTTGAGAGTTGTAATTAAAAAAACTTATCGTCTACACCCACGTTTGGCACATTTCTGACTTAATTGGTGCAGCACTAAGCAAAATAGCCATATTTCGACAAAACGAAGAGGGACAGGTCCATAGGTAACACGCGATGCAATGGATCCCACTTACACAGGATGGCAGGATACGCGGCGATCTTAGGAGTACATGGATGACATTCGAAGAGGAAGCACGGCAATTATATTGTTTTGAGCAATGCCCAACCCTAGGCTTTATCTGATGTTCAATATAAAAACAGAATTAAAAGAATAGTTCCTTAATCCTTAAAACTCTGATGTGCATTCAATTGAATCCATTTTCACAACATACACCATCACATACCCATTTAGATTGACACCTTAACACCTATGAAAAAAAAAAAATAAAAAAGATTCCTGTAAACAACATATTTGAGTCCAAATGGAATCCTTTTACACCAAAGGAATTCATGTGTAAACAACACATAGCTCTTATTCAAGGAACAAAGTTCATAAACCTTATGCGAGCCAACTTTTCGATAAACCTCTCTGTGTCGTCCTTTGGAAAGGAGTCGAGTTCAACATAGAATGCAAATGTGCAACTGAGGGGTAACAGTGAATGCGCTTAAGAAATACATAGCAACATCCTTAGATAGTTTTATTTCACTCTCGTGTTGATTTATTGATTTTGTGCACTATAACTCACTACACTAGTGTGTCGTGTCGCGTAATATGTAGTAAGAATGGTGTTCTGTATATGGAGTCGCGTGTGACTAAGGAAATAACATCTTGGAGATTGATTTTTGGTGAAATAGGTGGTACATACTATATTTATAAAATGGGAATATGGACGGAGCAGGAGTTGGGTGTTCTCTGGCCTATTAAGGGCGAACTTGTTTTTTAGTTGTTTTCAAAATGTTTTGTTTTGAGATCTTCTTATGTAAATAAAAGAATCGATGGACCGATTTGGCTCATTTTATTTTCAAAGTCTTTGTAATAGTCCGAATGAGGTTCTTATGAAAAAAAAAAAAAAAAAATTTCAAAATTTGCCCGCAATATTGGAAAATTCGGGAAAATCTAAAAGTGCTTTCTATGGCTTTACGAAAAATCAGGTAAAATTCCAAAAGGTGGCGCTATGTTCTTGGATCATCTTTAAAAAAAATATTTCACTTCATATGCCAGACAAATGTCAAAATTAAGGCAATTCCAACAAAAGTTGAATAATTCTCTCCAAAATTAACCCTTCAAGACAAGAAAATCGGTTTTTCAACACACCGGTATAAATTGTGAACAAATTTATCAAAATTGTTGATATATGGCCCGGGCATAAAGGATTTGTCTTCAGGCAGACCCTCTACGGCTGCATAGACATTTAATCAGAATAGATGTGGTTTTCAAACATATGAACCTGAATCCAGAAAAAAAAACTGAAGTTTGTCGATAGTCTTACTCGATTTAAATCATCGCCCTGCAATTATTCATTTTACAATCCAATCCATTCCGTCCCTGACCACCACCACACAAAGACGAGAATCAAAGAGTGCATTCACACTTGGGTGGTGTAAATTTTCGAAATTTGATGAAAGGAGATTGGTTTCTGTTTATATGAGTCTCATGGGAGCAGAGTGTTAGATACATGTATGCGGTGACTTTCCGTTTACGTTAAAAGCAGCAAAGTCACACACTAAACTTGTTTTTTTATCCCCCGTCTGACACGTTGGTAAGGGTTGTATTACCCATCAACCAATGCACAGGGTTGTCTGGGAGATGATTCCAATTTTCGGTTCCCAGTTCTGCTCTTGGCCGAAGTTATTTCTTTGCACGCGATACTAAAACTGAACTAAAAAAATCTCTTTGGCAACATTTTACTTTTGTATATGTATGTATTATCCTTCTTCCTTTAAGAAACTGGTGTGGTGTTCACTGGTGGTTTTAGTTGACAGTAGCAGTAATAGTAGAGCTGTTACCACAAATAGCTGTCGAACACTACTGCAGCGTATGAGACTAGAAATATTGGTTTCTGGTGTCGAATGCTTTATGTGTGACTGGCTGCTTAAGTCAAGAGGATTTTCTTCAGATTCAGTTACAATTTGGCGTCCTTTTTTTAAGAAATAACTTTCGTGTTTGGGATTGGTTGGTTCTTAAGGGGAATGTGAGTGTGCTTAAATATGCAATTGAGAAACATAAAGGAAACAAGTGCTACTTAGACTGATGTAAGTTTCTTAAGAGGATGTAAGTTATTTCTTCTCGGATGGTTATGAAAGGAAGAATCATTGAATGAATTTACGTCAATCAGGGTAGGTACTAGGACGTGTTTAAATATTTATAAATTGATGCATAGATTTTAAATGGAAATCACATCAAAGACGTCTTCAATTCATAGGTATTTTCTATGAAATTTTGATAAATTTTCATTGGTATTAGAGCATAGTATTTAGTACGAGAATGTCTCACATTTTCAGTTCATCGATTTCGATAATTTATAAGTTTCAAGCTTATTGTAGGCACTTCTACATTCATTTCAATATTGCCAACAAAAAAATCGGGGAAACTCGCGATTGCGTGTAGGAACACTAAAAGCCCTTCAAGGGGATACAGGATATTAGGTAAAGTTTTCTCTTCATCAGAGAGTTCTAGGCAGAATAGCAAGCCATTGTGTTCAAATATGTAGAGATATAGATGGCGTCGTGAACAGGCAGGAATTTCGGAGGATGGTACATAGTTGAAGTCTCCGCCTGTTGTGCTTGCTTCAGGCATCAACGATGAGGATCAGCATGTGAGCCCATCTGCTTTTTTCGTGCTTTACCAATAAGCTGGAACACTTTGTTGCAGATGTAGCCTTTTCTTTTTCTTTTGATTGACTAAGGTAAACGTTTTAGATCTCATCGATGAGACTAGCAATGCCATGCAATATCAGCGAGATTCGTTCAAAATTATAAGGAAACCAAGCCCTGTAAATCTTTACTAAGACGATGATTTCATTCTTGCTTCCTTATTTTGTAAGTGCCACTGCCTAAACCAGAGATATGTTGAGCAAGCCTTTAGTAGCAGCTTCCTGATGTATACTGTAATACAACGTGTATTTTGAAGATCAGCCTAAGTGTCTTTGTGTCTCTAAAGCCCTAATAGCTCTCTTCCCAACTCAGAAATTGGACTATTCCACTGTGTTTCGGCTAGATATTAGGATAGCTTCTGTCTTCTGCTCAGCTAGTTATAAGTCGGGAGACTCAACTCAACTTTTTAATCCAGGCGATTGCTTCTTACAGCAAAGCCGATCACTCAAAACGCTTGTATATACATATGTTTGCATCTCTGTGAAATTTATCATTCTTTTTTTCCGTCCCAATAGCTCCGATCTCTGCAAAAGGTTTTACTTGAATACCTAAATAATTAGACGCTGATATGTAATTCCGTCTCTTTCCAACGCAGTTCACAAAGGACGCAGTCTACCTTATCAAGTCCTAGCTGCACATAATGACTAATTATTCTCTGGTCATCTCATCATTATTGAAAAGGTCATTATTCTTCATCTTTAACTTTCATATGGAGTACTATGCCAGTCAAACGACGTTCACGTTTATCTGAAGGAGCAAATTAAAATTAATGACTTCCAAGTGACGATGTCAGTCATTCACTACTGTACTGTTGGCTAGATCCTTGCATAATGCCTATGCCTACCTCTACTATGTATTTGTCCTCCTGCTGGGGTTTGTTGTTGGTCCAGCACTAAGCCAAACATCGCACAGAACCGTCTGTGAATAGTTTTCTGGGCCAACGAGGACAAGTACTTCTTGTGCTCGCCCTGCTAACGTTTAAAGGATATGAATATTGTATCCTCGGAGACGGTGTGCACAATTAATGCGGAAAACGTGCTGGGAGATTTAATTTTCATTTGATTCTCTCATGGAGTAGAGTGAATATTTTGTGGCACACACTGAGCCAAAGCTTTAGATAACCGAGTTTTTCCTTTCGAGTTAAGATGACTTTGTACGCAAGCTCCTCACTCAGGAATTCATATTGCGAATTCGTGCTTCGAAAAATTTATGAATTTTTTTGTTATGCATTGACCATTAGGTGGTGGCGTTCATAAGCTAGCTCCGAAAATAGACTAAGTAACGGAGAGAATCGAATTGGTAAATATTTGAGTTGGTAATTCCTATTGTCATGCAGAACGGGAAAGTACCCTAACCTCTCTTAGGCGTAGTTAGGCCATCTACAGAGGCATAGGGTGTATCTTAAATTAGGTCTTGGAAATAAAGTAGAGTCTGTAGATGAAAAATATTTCGCGGAATAAACTCTCAAGCATCGTCATTGAGTTTATAGCAAGGACGTTGGCTACGGACGTAAACAGGAGGGGTGCTGCCTCATGTTGGATACTTTAAGGCCCTAAAAGCAAATAGACCCTTCGGTGGACGAGCATAAGTACTACAACCCTTCAATAATTCAGGTCACTCACATTTTGATGTAACAGTTTTGCTGCTTGATGTTATTATAGCTGTTGCGGATGTTCTGATAGCCCTTGCGCTGTCATCTCCTCAACCAGAAAAATGTTGTTTTCAGGTCTCTTCCCGCCTCGACGGATCTTGTGCACCATGATGGCTAAACTCTTATGTCACCCTGCTATATGGGGCAATGGTGGTGATTATATTCCACGTTTTGGTATCATGTTGACAGATTTATGAACCTTCAATGCGTTTGCAGTTAGTCCTGTCCGCCATTGAAAACCACCATCACCACCACCCAGCACCGAAAAAGGGTGGTCCTATGTAATAGTGGACCATGGACCACCACCGCACAGTAGTGGCCATTTAACTTTTCAGATTGATGTTGGACAGGGCCAGCAGACGCACTTTGTCAATGCCACGAATTGAATTCAAATCCAGATGGTTGTGGGCGCACAATTCAATGGTCGGTGGTCAAATGCACGAGGGGTCGGTTGCACTCAAACCCAAAAGGCGAAAGATGACGTTCATATGCGTGTGCGTGTGTGTGTGTGTGCTATATATGTGTCGACCATCATCCATTCAAGTGTATGCTTGTCCTGTGTAAGCTTGGGCCTCATTATCACGCTGGAATGCGCATACGGAAAGTAGATGCCCCGGAGGGCGGGACACAAAACTCCCGCTCCCACAGATTCGGCTATGGTTACATGCGGTTGGAGTCTCTCGTTGTTGCCCGAAAATGTGCTCGCTTGTAAATTGATTGATTATTATGTGAAACGTGGTCGGATTGTGTCCAAGCGCGTACAAGGAGGAGGACGTTGTGTTTTTTTTTTGTTTTTGTTTTGTGAGGTGCCTCCTGGAGCACAGGATCCTTGAGTATAGGCATACATATGTATTTTCTGGTTCAGTGTGTTGATGGATTTTTGTTTGGATTTCGTGAATACAGCGCAGGAAACAGCTGCCGGAAATCCATTAGGCACTTGTTTTCGAATTTTCATTATATATTTTTTTTTGCTTTGTCTGAGGAGAGCACAGGACCTGAGGACCTCAGCAACCGGCAGCGGCACCCTGGCTGAAGCACTCACACACCAAAAAGCATATAATGCCCAACGTGGCTGTTGATTTCAATATCTCGATGGCGAGGCGAGCAATATTCGAGGAGGCTCACTTCACTCACTGGTGTACCCGTTGCTCAATTTGTGTGCAAATGGTTGTGTGTATGACGTGCGGTAAACAATTGAAGAGGACCAGTGTTTTCGCAAAATTTTCGGCAAATCCAATTACAACTTTGTTCGAAACACTCCTTTGGATATTGCTGCGCAATTTAGAGTTATGGCCAAAAGGGGTTCGGTGGGAAGCGCCAGGCTTTGGGGTATTTCCTTGTGATAACTTTTCGATTTGTGTACCTCTATACAATAGCCATTCTCTTGGCGAGGTATACAAAAATGTGTGCGCTGCTGCATAGCCATTTGGTGATATTATTTCACGTGGATTAGTCTATGTTAGAGCTCTTTTAAGAGTGGCAATAGTTAGCGATAAAAGTGGCAAATTTTCACTCATAAAGTTGATTCGACTGTTAACGCATCTTGAACAATGGCTTCCACAAATTGAGCATACTAACTCATCATTTACAAAAAGCTTTGGAGCTCGATCCTGGAGTTCAACATTAAATTTGTCACAATGGCTTGAACCGAGCAAAAGGTACGCTAGGGTCGTGAGCTACATTTACACCCAACGATGAAATACCACCGAGTAGACCGAGTTTTTAAAAAAGGCACTCAGCCAGGTTGATCCTCGGCACGATCGTATTAAACGTTGATCCAGACCACCCAGCGGAGAGGAAAAATGAAAGAAGAAGATGGGAGGTTGGCTGAACAATGCCTCCACATACTCCTCTGATACATCGTTCATAGATATTATTGCATTAATCCTGGCATTTTGTTTAAAAAAAACAATCCTCCTTTGATTCAAAACAGTTGGAAAGAATAAAAGAAATAGTTTAACTCCAGCTTTTTAGAGGTTCCTGCATTAGAAAATGGCTGAACAGGTAAGAGGAACTCTCAAATCAAAAATAAATAAAGCTCAAATTGTTCTTTTACGGGAAAATTTCCTTTTTACAATCAATGAATGCATTAAATAAAAAAAATAATCCTTCGCCGATTAACTGCCAACCACCATTGACTTTTCGTTGGAAGAATTCAACTGAGAAAGTTAATCATTATCATCGCTAAAAAGCAGAAAAGTTTTTAAAACTCTTTCCAAACTCCTCTTCCACCTTTTATCTATTCGCTTACTTTTTTTTTTAACCTCTCTACCCCGTTGAATCAGTTAATACACTCTGAACTTTCTAAAAAAAAAAAAGAGAAGAGAAATGCACTTTAATTTAATTTTAAGGACTTTCATTCCTCTTTTTGTTCCCCCTATTTTCGTTTAATTGAAAAGAAGAGAAGTTGAAAAAAAAAAAAACAATTTTCCATTAAGGAAATGTCCTTTATTTCCAGTTTCTCGACAGCACCACTTGCAGCCAAACCATCAAGCCAAAGCGCACCAACATCAAATATACCACCCCAAGAAGATAGAAAAAAAATAAAAGGATGTAGCAGAATAATACGAAGACAGAAGAGAGGACGATGTCCACCCCGTCGTACAACGGGCAACGGAGTCGCTTTTAAAGACAAAAGCAATTACAAGGAATAAAAGTGTCTAAGGCCAAATTGCTTGCCCCACGCGCAGTGCCATTCTGACAAACACATTATTCACTTCTGTGAAAGCTTCAAAAGTCGACAAAGAATTAAAAATGCCGCCGCCTCTCCAATGCCACTCATTATTATAAAATATTTGGACAATGCTCCACATTTATCCAGCCACCGACGACGACGACGACGAGGACGACGACGACCCGAACCAACCGACAGACGAGACAATAAAAAGGATAAAAGGACCTACCGTGACCCATAGAAATTTTACCTTACATTATTTGTACGATAATTAAAGGCACACAATACACACTAAACATAATAATGGAAGTGAAGTGAAAATGGGAAATGGAAAATCGCAAATGGCAAATAAAAACGCACGGCAAAATTACAAAACCTCTGGAATGGATTGTAGAGTACACTATATCTCGATTTTCCAGAGCGATCCTCAGCAGGTTGTACAGAATTACTAAGAAACCCTACTTCTGTTTTTTTATAAGTGGGCGTGTCAGTGCACCGTTTTTAATAATATCTCTACTTGGACTGGTCCAAAAAACTTGTATTTCATCGAAATATGTACCTAAAAATTGAGGTTCAAAAACTGGTTAAAAACGGCGTGAAATGATTAAAAAATATAGTTTTTTTTAGGAAGTGGGCGTGTCTAGTGATGGATTTTGAACAATTTGACACTTGGTCTGCACTAAAGGCTCGTATTTTACGGAGGTAAATTTTGAGTTTGTTTACACTAACATATGTACATAGCTCGAAATTGAAGTCTTAAAAACTCATAGCAGACTGAAATGAAACTACTGAAAATGTTAGTTTTCAGAGTGATGGTATACTGCGCGGAGATTGTGAATAATTGACAGGTCGAAAGTTAAGCTTCAAGAACAAAAAATTACAAAAAAAAATTTTATTTTTTTGAAAGAGGGCGCAGATTTTGAAAATTCTTAAACGTGTATTGGACCTTAGCATCTATTTATGGCTCAATCGACTCGATTATTTGGGTCAATCTTACATATGTAAGTAGAAATTTCTCTTTGTTACAAACTACGTGCTAAACGGAATATACCCTATGCGAAAGGCTATAATGAACTACGAGTAGAGTTGTGCACAACAATGGGCCAGTTACTCTCCAGCGGCTACCCCAAACCTAGACAAGCAACCTCAAGCCTCGTGGCAGTAGCAGCAACAATGAATATCCTGTTCAACCAAAAGAAGAACAACTTTTCTAAAAGCCTTCAGGCTTTCTTCGTCGTCCTTCTTTCAACCAAACACGACGCAACAATACAGCCACGAAGATGGAGATGGGCGCCCAACAAGGAGTCAGTTTTCCTGACGAGGGACAATTCGTAAAATGGAAAAGTTTCTCATTAGTGCCGGCGTGCAATTAGGGTAATTATTATTAAAACGAAATAAATATTTCCCTAAGTTAGGATACACACACATTAAAGATGGATTTAACGCCACGTGGGGTGCATACAATGTCAAGTTGGTAGACTGACAGAACTCCAAAAAAATAAAATACAAATAAAACTGCTGGGATAATGATAATAAGTTTTCTGTGATTTCATCACAAGCAGTCGAGCATTAACGATGGCGTCCCCGAAAGTGGTTGTCTTTGGTATCCTTTTTATGCCTGTCGGGGAAAGGGACTGCACTTGGAAATGGTTTGTTTCCGTTAATTTTGTCTCAAATTGCTAAGGAATGGCAACCGCGAGAGACTCATTGGCGGCCATTATTCACTTAATAACCATTCTTAAAATCACTGTCGAACTTCAATGCTACAATTATTATTGCGTCACAGGAAGTGGTACAATGTCTTGGAACTTACTCACAAAATCTCAAAGAACCATTTTAATGGAACTGGCAAATGTTGGTATGGAAATTTTTGAAAAGAAAATTATGGGCTTTTAGAAAAGCGATTAAACTTGGAATAATGATGGTTAACGGTTACGAGGGAGTTTCGCTATATTTTACCGCAAAGAATAAACAATTAGGAAGTAAGAATAGTCCTTGCAATTGTTATGTTTTGCTCTTACTTCGTAGCTAGAGTATGAGTAGCAATCTGTAGAGTGCTGTGGCTTCCTAAAAGCTGGGTTTAGCGGTGTTGAACTTGAAGTGGTTTCTTAGTTCAATTTGAGGAAAAGCTATTTGCCCAATAGTTTTTGAGTTGGCTGATAATTTAAAACGATACGCTATTAGGGTCTCATATAAATAAAAATATATCTATTGTGGACGCCCAATGCTTGCTTCTAAGGCGACTTATGAGATGGGCCTGAAGAGACAATGCTTATGTTATATTACCCGTTTGCCCTTCATTCTAACTGAGTTTATTATATATTCCTCCTTTGTAATCTCGAAATGATATACCTATTCCATGGACTTTTCCTTAAAGATGGCAGGTGAATTTTCAAGTCCGGGCGCACACTAATGCTTTTGACATATCCTTCTGGATTTCTCAGTTCAGTAGCTCTTTAAAGTACGAGTTCTTTAACATATGCAGACCACAGTGCCTGATCTAAATCAATCCCCAACTTGATACATCAAAAACACAAGTAGAGTGCTCCTTCAAAGGGCCCTATTGAACTTTTGCTTGCTCTTTTTGTGCCTTTTTTGAAACTTTCACGCCTTCCAAACAAAATTTGCATATGGAAATCTCCCAAATTACCGAAACTTTAAATTTCACTCAAACAAAAAATTTGTTGGCAGACTTATTCCAAATTTTCAACCTCCATATTCTGATCACGCCATAGCTATAAACTCCATTTCCCACGAACAACTCGCATATGTATGTATTGGTATAACCAACCACTTCTTATAGGCCAATTTTCAGACAGTTTCCCCAACCAGAACCTTCAGACTACTTTAACTAAATTCCAACTTTCAACTAACAAATTCATCCAAAAATACCTGGCTAGAATATGAACATTACCACCTACGTAGTGCGCCGTGTCGACATCAAAATGTATAGACTTTATTATTCCCAAAAGCTAATTATTCGTTTTAATCTGCGCCCTTGCCCGTTCCCAGAAAAAGACAAAGACAAAAAAAGAACACAGTATCTCACACTTTGCAAGTAGCTAGCTAGTAGCCAGCACACGGAACTGTTCTCCATTTTGAGAATTATGCTTTATGTTTGTTTTATTGCACGAGTCCTGCATTTAATTTGAATAATGCCCCGCATTTCAAAAAGCAGGACCGCTTCATAACTTTCTCGTTCTACACGAAACAACCCCTCCAGACTGCGCGTCGATGGAGTGTGTGCCACTTGTATTTCAGTTAGCTTGTTTAGTTAATGTTACCTTTTTCGGTGGCTGCTGAGTTATCCTTTTTACCCCGTTTCGGAACTACCCCATCACCGCCAACGGAAAGGATTAACTTTTCGGTCCAAGTTATAGGGAAGGGATGGCAACAAGGACGACGTTGTGCCATCATCATTAGTGTGACGGTAAACGGGGGTAGATACTAAACTTCTGACGCATCTAAGAGAGAGAGAGAGAGGTAATCTTACGTGTGCCGTCAGTATTAGGTTCATAACTTTCCCAGCGGTGTATGTTTGTGTATGTAGGAGGATGATGCTCGTTCCTTTCATCTTCTGGTGTACTCTGGAAGTAGATAAAAGGACGACGAAAATAAAACAGGCAAACAACATGGAAATATTAGCATTCATGTATTCCATGGCATTGAGTAAATTTGCTCTCTCCCTCTCATGAATTATTAAAGACGTTAACTATCCTTTCAGGAGACCTAACGGTGAAGTAGTACACCTCAGGAAGTACGAAACATGTGCTCGGGTTCCTTGCCAGGTATCATGAAAAGCCGTCTTCTATGGTGATGCAAGAGACACACATTAGATCGTACAAAATATATCTTTCTGTTGCGTTCTAAGTTGTTGTCTTTCCACTGGGACGAAAGGACTTATGGACTTGTAAAAAATTAACTTGCTGGACAGCAACAAAAATGACAAGCTTCTATGGTGACGGTTTTAAAAAAAAAAATTTACATAAATGATCAAAGAATGAGGAGTGATACCCTTTATTCGGGACGTGAGCGGTTGCAAAATGTATTTTAAGAAGTCCGGTCTGTAATGAAACTTATCTGATAAGCTTCTGAGCACGTGTTAGGGCACTGGTACACCCTATCTGTAGTTGATAAGGTGTTAGACTTATTTTATCGGAGTAATCTGATTTTTTGTAAAAAGAAAGGTCTGTGCTTCGTGTTGAAAGTCGGTCAAAACGTGAGGTGTCTTTAAATGAGTATTGTGTAGTTAAATAAAAATCCATCGTTAATTTAAGAATAAAAGTGATGCAAAAACTGAATATATTGGGAGAGCAGCTTGAAATGAAGCTTGTTTATTTAATAGGGGCAACAATTTCGTTCTAAGATTCAAGTTTCAAAGACAGAATTTCAAAAGTTTTGCTACTTTACAGAAGAAAGACATAAATGGCACAGCTACTTTTTCCGAGTTTCTCTATCTTCGTAATGAATGCCTAAATGATACCATTGAAAGGACATGAACAGGAACCTTCATTGGTCTTCATTGGTCTCCTGGTATCTCCAATACAAAGTGATAAGCAACATTTTACTGTAAAAAAATCTGGAAGAGAACATCATTATTTATAACTAGACCTTCTAGTCAATTAGGGATTTAATCTACGTTGGAGCAGATGAGCAGATGACATCTCCATGAAGATCTAACGAAGAATAACGTTCAGCCAAGTGGAGCTTTGAATTGTAGCTGGAGTCGAGGAAGAAGGCAGAAGCTCCAGTACAAAGCCAAGATGTTGCAGATACCATTTCTCATTAGTTTGCAGCTAAATCCACATTGCAAGACAGTGGTACATACATATGTCTGTCACGGTGCTTTAAAGCGCCGAATTTTCTTTAGGGCAAGTCCATTTTCGCACTGCCCAGTTGCAGGAGTTTTTTATGGTCATAACATACACAAATTGGCTGGTCCAGATGGTATCCTCCTTCACGCTGTTGAAACCTCTACGAAAGCTTTTCTGTCTGTCTTACTCTTCTGGGTTCTTTCCGAAAAACAGCCTTTGGTCACTAAAACAGGCAAATATTCTTCTCCGACCATTTGACATTTGGCATCAGGCTCATTTGTCACAACAAGTCTCTTCTTCAATGGATTCGAATTTTCCTCTTGGTGTATTCAATATATGTTGTATTGGATTGCTTCAAATCTGATATCTATCACAAAAATGCTGATAATTTCCAGAGCTCATTCCTTACCTCTTGTCTGCTACCTTTAATCCAATCCAATCCTTTGCTGATGACAGTACCCTTATTCCTTCCCTTACACACACCCCTTTAACGTACGTTAATATCATTAAATTCCGATCTTGACAGCATAATCGAATTGGGTTCCACCAACAAAGTGAAATTTTAAGCATCCAAATAACAATGCTGTCTGCTGTCTCTAAACCAAAGCCAAGTTCTGAACTGATCTCATTGCTAGATGCCACCTGGTTAATCCACTGACTTTCAAATGCTACTACATATTTAGTTTTCCTTGGGCTGTTATCATCGTCTGATACGATCGCCTCCTTTGTTGGAGACTTTTTCTAAGTCCACCTTTTCTACAGTGCTGACAAGAAATTAAAACGGTTCATTCACAATACGTATAACTAGGTACCTTGATATAGGAAACATTTTTGCGTTCAAGTTATGTTTTTTTTTTTTTTTGAATCTTTATTCAATAAAAGTAGCTACCACGATGGTAATCTTCCGCAATTCATCTCTCCTTGACCGAGCTCTAAATGCCAGAGACATATCCAGGTCAACCATTCTATTGTAATTACCAATATTGGTTATAAATATAGAATCTCGACAACAGGTTTCCAATAAATAGTGATCTCAGCATTTGTTTTGCACAAATCTAAAAAAAAAAGAAACGATAATCATCGTAAGATTAATGAAACTTTAATCCCCCTCAGCCTCATAAATATATCGCAAAACCCACTCACCGTTGTGCGCAATGCAATTGGGTAATTAATTACCCTTCTGTTTTGGATGGAAGTCAACAAAAATCTTATCGCACTTGCTGTTGTGCGACAAAGATATGGAGGCCAGTTTACAGTAGACACATAGCACTCCTTGTGCTGCGCGACAACAAGCCGAAAATAAAATTAATTACTCAAATGGAAATTAATGTTCGAAGTCTTGCGTAAATCTTCCCAAAGACACAACAAAATGGAAAATAAAAAAAAAGAAGATAGAAACTTTCAACGACAAGGACTAACCAAGAAAACCAACCCCAAGACCATTTCAATAGGGACACGATGAAAACGTCAACCACTTTGTTATGCGGATATTAACAGCGTGTTGTCGTCCCCAACAATGACGACAGCGTTACTCACCTATTCCGGAGGACTACATGCCTAGATTGGCCACTACAGTCATCTACTGCACTGCAATAGAAGAAGGACAATACGAAATTGCACTCGAGAACCCATCGGGTGGTGATCGCGTACGGATGAATACATACGGAATAGGACGAGGACAATGTTTTTTTTTCTCTCACATTTATTAAGTACTTTTTATTTTGAAAGAGAATTCTCATAGAACACACTCAGTCAGTCGTTAGAAAGGAGTATCTACATACACTAGAACGAGGACGAAAGCTAGGGGAATATCTGTTCGTGTTTTTTTTTAGTCCTTAGTCTCGATAGAAGGCAAATTTACTGACGCAGTGAATGGAATACGTATGTCGGTTGTTGTATACTCGTCGATTTTTATTTCTGTGGAAATGCCATCTATCAATAGGGCTTATGGGTAGATAAAGTGAGAGGATTTCGATTCGAAGTTGTTTCCGGGAATGCATGCATCCCGAGTCGTTGTAGATAGATAGACAGAGAGCTTTGGAAAAATATCAATACGGCCTCGGTAGGTAGGTAGGTAGGTATCGACAAAAAAAATCCAGTTACCAGAAATAGATATTAAAAACAAAATCATATACAAATTGGTTTTCGCTGTTGACATGCGTTCGGGAATATGTTATGTTTTTTTTTTTTTTTTTCATTCACACATCCTCGTAAAGGACGAAAGAAAGGAGAGGAGGATAGTTCTTGTTTGAAATCGGAAGGTTTTAATTTCTATGATTTGATAGATTTGAGTCTGCTGTTGTTTTTTTGTTTACTGGTGGATATAACCAATCAGAATGAATAGAACATTAATTTGTGGGGAGTAAATGGAATTTGTTTGAATTGATAATAATAAATCAGACAAATAATTTGATAAACGGAACTCTAAAAAAAAAAATTGGCACATTTACCTACATATGTCTGCACTGCAAAATACCTCTCCGAGAAGTTGCTTAAAATTTCAATTGAATTCTACAGAGAAACAGCTCCAATCCACATTATTAAGGTAGGTTATAACCCATCCTTTGTGGAATAAAATTGAAGAACAACAAAGCCGCTGCCTCTGATGGGCTTCCAGCTGAACTCTTTAAATACGGAGGTGATGTCTTGGTAGGGTGCATGCATCAAGTCATCAACCAAGTATGGGTGGAGGAACGCAAGCCCGACGACTGGAGTATCAGCTCTATATGCCCCATCTTCAAAAAAGGCGATCCTATGTCTTGTAAGAACTACCGAGGCATATCCCTGTTAAATGTCGCATATAAGATCCTGTCCAACGTAAACGTCTAAAACCTTTCTGCAGCACACCAATCGGAACGTACCAGTGTGGCTTCCGGTCCGGCAGATCGACAATAGACCAAATTTTCACACTCAGACAAATCCTGGAAAAGACCAACGAATTTCAAGTCGAAACCCACCACCTTTTCATCGACTTTAAAGCCGCTTATTACAGCATTCATCGTCTTGAGCTCTACCAGGCGATGGCTCAATTTGGGATACCGACAAAACTTATCCAGATGTGTCGCGTAACGCTGGATAACACGCGATGCTCTGTGCAATTTGGAAACAACTCTTCGAGCGTAAAATACTCCGTCGGATATTAGGTCCCTTATGCGAGGAGGGCGAATGGAGGAGAAGGTACAACCGCGAACTCTATGAGCTGTACCAGGATGTGGATGTAGTCCAAAAAGCCAAGATACGCAGACTACATTGGCTCGGCCACATCGAGCGCATTGACAACAATGCTCCAGCCAAGAGGATCTTCGAATCCTAGCCCCCACGTTCGAGACGGCGAAGAAGACCGAACCTCCGGTACAAAGAGCAAGCTGTCGCGGATGCCAGAAAACTTGGTCTTCACAACTGGAAGCAGCGTGCTCGGGACCGCAGAGGATGGAAGGCAATGATGTCTCAGGCAGGGACTCTACAAGGGTCACGAGCCCTTTAAGTAAGTAAGTAAGTTTATAAAAAATACTCCAGCCAAATATCCAAGTGCATTCCCCTCGTCCAAAATTTCCGTTCTTTAGGACTAATAAAGGAACCTAGATCCATGCAATAATACAATGTAGTGCAAGCTATGGAATTGTCTACAACGGTTGCAATGATAACTATATTCTCAGCATGAGCGTCAATCTCTTCATGGCGGAGGACGAAAGAGCCAATTGATGCAGATTACATGCCTATTCAAGTACCTAAGCCTTCTCTCGAGTATGAACTCTCAGACATACTCTTGTGCGAAATTGTAAGAATTATAAATCCCTTTTATCGCCAATCAATTCCACAATCAGAATATGTATCCTTCACACTACCATGAAGCCCCAAGAATCTCATTCATTCATAATCATACAAAGTTCAATAACCCATAACAAAGCCTTACTTCTTGCATCATGCAATTTACGCCACTTAATTTTGAATAGGTCGCCTACGCGAAATTTCTAGTCTACTAGTCATAAAACAAAAGTTGCTTCATCGCGATACAAAAGCATTTATGTACGAAAAAAAAAATCCTGGTGCTCTGAAGCTTGAACCTTACTTAATTAATTTTCCCTTTGACATAAGAGGGTTACATCATAAATACTTTGCTTTCACCCTAAAGATACCAGAAGCAGAAGACAATACCTTTTTGGAGCATCAACTGCAACTACAGGGTGCTACGCCCAAGTGCTGTACAACAATTCCAATTACCGTTTCAAGCAATGCAAGCGGCAAATTACTTAAAGATATCTTTACATTAACTTCACTCTAGGGATGACTTTTAGCTAGAAATTGCAGGCGTCCTTCCAAATTTAATTCATAGGAAGAGCCCATAAAGTTTATAATTAGCCAGTGCAAGGATTAAATCTCATGAATTTTCCTTTCTCTTGATATACGTAAAAGGATATGGAATGCAATCTCATTTCGATAGAACGACTTCCCTCGAATCTAGCCGCGATAGTGATGAGACTTTCTACCCGACGCACATACAGACTTGAAAAAAAAAAAATAAAAAGAGAAGTTTTAATTAATTTTGTTCGCTTAAAAAATTCTACACGAAAATTTAAGCATGAAAATGACCGCCTCAAGGGACCCACCCTCTCATACGTATGTACATATTACACTTGGCCACATCTCAGAAGACCTTCCATCCTATGATGTAGAGTTTAAGGAAGGAAAAATGCGAAAAATCAAAGCGCTCTGAGTGGAAAATATGTGACAAGCAAAAGAATCCTTAAAATTATAAAAAAAACAAACAAAAATCACCACCGTCCTGCAGTCAGAGTCCTTGTTGTTAAAATGGCAAAAAGTAGAAAAGGCAGCACTAGTCTCCGACGACGACGACGACGACGACTACGCGATTTATGGCATTCATTGTAAATTTTCATGATGACCCCAAGAAGAATATATGTACAAAAGTGCATGTCCTGGAAAAATTCCCATTGTGTGGTTGTACAAATCACACAGTTTCCTTCTGTAAGCGTGGAGTTGGGTGGGAGGTTTGAGAAAAAAGCCAACTAATGCTGGGAACATGAAGTCAACTGTTCGCTTACCCCAACCGACTGGTGCACATCCTTACAGTATTACTTTTCAGCGTATAGTGGGTTGCCGCCATTGCCACAGGACGACAGTACAGAGTATCATTAAATTGCATAACTTTGCACTATGGTTTCGTGCCTTCGTGTGCGTTGGTATTGTACTTCTGTTAGTGTGTGTGTGGTGAAGTGAATCTGTGTGACCAGAGAGGAGCAGTCATCGTCGTTGTCGTCTTCTTCTGGTGGCTGATGTTGCTGTTGCTTCTGCTGTACTGCTGGTCTGCCTCCCATACACAGCGGGCTATAAATTCATTTCAATCCACTGCACGCTCGGAAGCAGTCCACAACAAAAAGTGGTGAGTATCTGAAAAAAAAGTGAACGTTTCCGTATGAAAATATTTTCTGGTTTAAAAAAGGGAGACAAAAAAAAAAAAAACACCTCCGCCGCTACATCAGAACAGAAGCTTTCTTTATATTCATGGGAATAAATGGATACAACAGGAAGCAGTTCTCATCAAAGTGAGGTCCGCGCAATGCAGGGGAGAACCATTACGATGGCAATCACAAAGTTTCGCAGAATATGATTTAGAGTTCCGAAACAAATTTTCAGTTACTAAACGTATTGCGATGCGAATTGAATTATTCGACTTGAACTGCATAATTTGATATTTGAATTTTAAGGAGTGGCAATTTTATAATTGCAGCGATTAGCATGCATCGAGAAGTTCGATGATGATCTGTAGGTTGTTGATCTAGAGCTGAAACTGCATGTTTGGTACCAAATGTGTCTTCAAGTTGTTCTTTAATTTGTTACTGGATAATTGTGGCTACAATGTATCTTAGCCAGCTTAGTCTATAGCACGACGCATTTAGGCATATACCTTTGCTGAAAAGGAGGAATCCGCGGCAAGGAAACTGGACACATTTAAGGGATGGGCTAGACTAAGTACTGAATCTCCTCCAAAGCTCAGCAAGAAGCAGAAAGTAAAAGCGTTCTTAGCCGGTGTTTTGAACGTGTCTGGTGACCAAAACTAAAGTGCCAGTTCTCTGCCTTAACTCAAACCTACAGAGCCTTAGAAAGGAGACTGTAGGCTCTGAAGGGACTTCCCCTTTAAGATCTAAACCGTAGATCTCAACCTTTTGAGCTGTCTCCTTATTTGATTTAAACAAAGAACCATCTTAGTCATGCAGTTGTTATGTTGTTATGTTCAAAGCCATAGTTCCATTCATGATAATCTGTGTTTCCACATGACATTTTTCAGCAGATCCTTGTCTCTGATACTGCCGTTGAACATTTTATTGAACACTCCAACCTAATACTGGAAGAAGATCGCCTTTTCTTTTTCCAACGTACCATATGCTCGGGCGTAACACTGTCTGAAAGTATTTCACCATATCTGTAGCTGTCAGGACTGTAGGCCTCTGAGTGCTCTGTAAACAGAAGTAGTCCTTTATGCAGGGAGACGTAACAGAAAGATTTCAGGCAGAAAAATGGAGTTTATCTCCCTCTGTTGCCAAGTTGAATAAGAACTTAACTCTCCTTAACGGCGCAGAAATTAGGACTTCATTGAAGACAGATAAAGATATCTTGCAAAATATTTTCCCTTTTGCGCAAGTAGGTTTTGCAGTAGAAGAATCAGCGAGAGACTTTTCTAGCTATACATCGACTTTAAAAACCAGCATGTTGCGTGCCTAAGATAGCTAGGGAGCAAATGGATACCAATGCTCCGATTTGCCATCTTTGAATCCAGTTAAGTAGATAGCCTCCTCCCCTTAGGTTGCGCATACACAATAAACTTGGAGTGGGAACTGATGACAATTAGCGAAAGACGAGGCTAAGTGAAGAGGTTCCTTGTTTGAGCAGGTTTACCCTGAACTTAATTAACTTCTAATCGCATCGATTAATGGCACCAAAACCAACGACAGTATAGGCGTTTCGCTACCTTAGTCCGACATCAGCAGTTCCAATTAACAATTTAATACATTTTAGCATTTTAAATCGCCAATGACTTACGTTTACTAAAGAAGTTTAAAAGCTTATCACTTACAAATGTCGCATGCAGCATTTTAACATCTATATTAAAGTTTAATTCCAAACATAATCGACCCCAGTTTTGTTAATTCCCGATGATAAAGGACGACATTCTTTGAACCTAAGAGTGGGACATTTTGTTGATATAAGACAAGATAAATATCGTCACTTGGCTTTGCTTTCCAATGTGTACAGGAATGATGATAGACTATTTATTTTAAAACTGCTCAGCTTAATTCGTCTGAAATTGGTCTGACCATATCTAGTGTTATCAAACGGATGCCTGAGAAGAGAACATCTTCTCAGGCACAATAGGTACTACTCACTTTTATAAGTGCGAGAAGGTAAAGAAACTATTCTGTGTCCTCGATCCAATTTGAGTTTTCAATCCTTAAACAATAAATTAGTTTGAGCACCACTGCGTCCTAATGCTCGTAGTTAAATAAAAACGAAAACGAAAATGAAATAACCACGGAAATTTCGCGAGGGTAAATCAGATTGTTTTTAGTTTCCCATAATTAGGGTTTTCTTCCCTGTTTCGGAACAGAATGGGGATTTCATAGTTAAGTTTCATTTCAAGGGGTAGGTACAGACTTGATGAAAACTTTTCTTACACATTTGGAAATAATTTGGGTTGCGAATTTGCTTAAAGACTAAATTGTCCATTCGCGAGGGTGATGTCTTTCTCAAAACTAGGTTTCGGCAGGTGCCCCGAGATATAGCTGTCAGACAACCAATACGACTTTTTAAAAACTCGACTTATATTTTCGATGCCATAAAGGTTTCAGTAGATAGCTACAGCAGCTGAATTAATACATGAAGAAAGGTGGACATGTAGAGGCTTCAAATACGTACAACTCGGCAAACACATTAACGTTTCCACAGGAGTACCACAAGGATCGGTTTTTGAACCTCACCTATTGATTAAAATAGCAACCACTGTCACGCGGTGGATTCAAAGAATGAGTAAAGGAACCTTCCGGTCTGGAAATAGCTCCCTATAAGACTGAGGCTGTTCTTGTATCCAGACGTTTAAGTACCTTGAAGCTAGGCTGCAAGGCCCAGGTCGACTACAAAACTATATATGTATATAAGTAGGCATAGGAGATAAATATAGCTCTCGATGGTATTTTTCTGGATTCGAACTTGGAACCCATTTCGCAGTATTCCAACGCACTAACCACTGAGCCACGGCACCCACTTCGACGAATTAGTCTGCGTATTAGACGGAATGGTTCCAATCGAAATTCTAGCGAACAAAATGCAAAGGGTGTACCTTAGGCAACCCTCGAACCAGAAAGAGGCAAAAATGATTAAGGATAATTATTAACAATATTATTTGATAAAAACCGGTTTACATCACTTTTTACCAGCCGCGTTGAAGGTTATAATCTTCAACGCCACTTTAAAACGCGCCCTATTTGGCAAGCCTGCGGTCTATGGTTAAACGGTTAAATATAACCCAGATCGCGCGACCTAGCCATGCCCTTAATTTCGTGTACCAGACGGTTTTTTTTTAGCTTTTAAGTTTTTTATTTAAAATATATGTTGCGGCGCGCGGTTTTTCTTTACGGAAACTTCCTCGTCCCTATGTATATCCTGGCTGTGTGTGTGTGTGTGTTCCTCTTAGTTTTCCTTTTCCTTTGGGTTCTTTACTCATATTTTTTTTTTTGTTACCCGCAGACAATGCGAAATCAAATTTTTTGGACTACCAGTTTGTTTTTTTTTCTTTTGGCGGGTCCAGTGCAACTGAAGTGCGGTGCATATTTTCTAGGATTCCTCTGCAGGACAACCACAGGATGGACTCTCGTAATGCTGATGCACTGTGTAATTCTTATTTTCTCCCTTCCGTTATTTGGGTGACAGTGTGTCAACTGTTTCGTAGGATAGACCAACCGCAATAAGTAGGTTCTTATTTTTTATTTAGTTTCTGCGGCTGAAGTTTCTTTTGTTTAATTTTCAATTTTCGTGGATATTATTAGTAAATATGTTCGAGTGTAATGGAAAGGAGTGGGCGTAGGGGGGAGGATCCAATTTACAATCGCCTTCCATTTTAATCAAAAAACTTTTACGGGTAAGCTTTTTGTTTTAATAAAACGTTTTGTTTTTTTGTTTTTTTTTTGTTTTATTTTATTATTTTGGCTCTGCTTTTCTCGTTGGTGGCCATTAAGTTAATTTACAAAAATGGTTCCTGTACTCGTTGGGAAAATTTTGCGGTTGGATTTAATTAATTCAACGTTTCCATTCGAAGAGCGAATGGCGATGTTCTTGAGTCTTTATCTCTCCGGGGGGAGTTTCGCAAATGTTTCTAATTGTAAAAGTTACATAAAATATTTTTCGACCGGTGTGGGAGGGAGTTTAGGTTTTTTGTTTTCAATGATAAGAGTGCATAATGTTGAAGAATTTAAATGGCTAAATTCAGGAAGTTTACGAATTGGTAAATGGTTGTCTGGAACAGTTGATAAGAGCGACATTTGAAGTGGCCTTATGTTATATTCTGAACTTTTTTTTTGCACTCAATGGCCTAGTCCTATACTTAAGAAGGTACAGATATTCCTAAATTGTTGGCCTATTTTATTTGAAATAGTAATAGCTATAAAAAAGAGGTTTTCTTTGACAAGCGATTTGACAGTTGTCAGTTACATATGTCATCTGCTATACTTGCAGACAGAGTGATGACTCTTAACGAGTGTCCTACATTTACTAGTATTATTGACGCGCACATGCTGTGAATTCTGATTGTGGTAGATCTTCAATATGGACCTACTCACTGAGTTTTCTTGGAGAAAATTTTAGTTAATTGCGCAAATACGGTTTCCTTTTTTTAAAATAAACAACTTCATCCTTATTTAATAAATATTACACATTTGAATAATAACAAACTCTTTATGTATCACTACATGAACGTATTTCACTTTTAATACCTTTAACCTTAAAATACTACAAGGAATTATCGATCCTGGTTCTACACTAATACCTTTATCCTATTTTTGCTATAATTTTAAAAATCACATTCTGCACTCATGTAAAAATATCCCATCGAAACGGTACACTTTATCTGCATTTTCGTTAATACAAATTGAAACTGATAGCAGTAGTGCACTAAAGTCGACCAGATAATGCGCGGTAGGGTTGCCAAGGATTTCTTATGACAGAGAGATATAGAAATGGCAATGTCAGTCATGTGATTTTACTGTAAAGCAAATTACCTTTGTCTTAATTTGTAATACTATACAACTGTATTTCTTATATTTCTTCCAAACTTCTAGAATTCATTTACGTAGAGATATTAATCTTCAACGAGGTATTAACCTCATCTTGGTCCACGACACATAAATTATGAGGATAATTTGGTAGATGGTCAGCCATTTGACAGCTCTCGAACAAAAAGTGTCAATAATCCTGTCGCTGTCTTACTAACTGCGCTATATCAGGAAAGTCACAGGCCTGCCACAATTAACATAAAAGAAATAAGGTAATAAAGAAATAAGGACAAAATATTGCCAGAATTTTAGTAGTTAACGGCCAATTGGATAAGAATTGATAGAATATTTTGCAGAAATCACAATGACAGCTGGAAAAAATTCCACGGATGAGGTAAGGCTAGCTAAATTCTACTACAACCCGAAATGACAACAATTGACTTGACCAGCTTTTGTGGTGTCAAAATGGCACACAATAGCTCTAATTATATCCAGGCTCTGCTTTGCCAAAAATTGAGTCAGAAAACTATTGGATTCAGATTTGTAATCGAGCATATTTGCAGGTACGAGTAGTTTCATGAAAGTCTAGCTTATTTTTATTTTTGTACGTTGGCAACCATAAATTGCATCACAATCACCCCTATACAAACCATACATTTTCTCAATGCAGTAGCTGTATACTGATGGAGCAATGGCTATACATAGAGTGCGGTTTTGTAATATTTTTAGAAAAAAAAAAATATTGAGATTATTTCAGTACACACGTCCTGTGCTCTTCTGATAGTCATCCGACAGTTATTGAAATTTATGTTTTGTTAGTGTTGGAATCAGAATTTATAACATGATATCCTTCCTCTTCATCCTCTGGCCTGACCGATGATGATGCTGCCAGAACAAATGCACGAAACTGTGTTCAATTTTAATTGAGTCCTGTACCTGTGTGTGATGAAATGATATGAAAGTTTGATGTCCATTGGAGATGATAATACCATGTGTGTAGTTAAAAGAGTGAAAGAGATGGAAAGAGTTTCTACATAATTGGCAAAAGTATCTAACACCAGAGACTATAGTAAGAGGAGAACCATAATGGATTTAAATTGGGTCAGAATGGAATTTGACTGAGAGCAATTATTACCTAAAGGCATTAAATACATACATACATATGTATGTAGGTATCTTGGCAAAGAAATCTTTTACTTGGAGTGTATGATGAAAGTATCTTATAAATGGCTTAAGGTAACCACAGAGTGAAGAGTTGTCGGTAATGTAGATTGAATGGTAGAGTTTTTGTAACATAGTTTCAGGCGCATAGTCACTAATTTAAACACAAGGCATGAAAATGGAAACGTCTTCTTATTCAAAGATGTTAAGGAATTTTTCTCTCTTTATAGAATTTTGCTTAAAAAGAAAGGAACAAAATGAAAACAAAACCCAAATGCCCCCGGGTTAGTATTAACTTGAAATATGGAAGAAGGATGTTAAGAATTAAACCGTCTAGACGGCAGAATAACCGTCTTACGTTACGCATCTGAACTACGCCGGCAAAGGTTGTTTTTCCTCAGAGTAATTAATCTGCATCAAATTGCGCCCCAGAGGAGAGGAAAAGGTGACCAGAATTAAGTACGAAAAAGGCAGTGCATGCAGCAGAGCAGGGGGCGCTTTATGAATGATAAATGTGAATGGGGCATGAGTGTGAATGATTGAATAACCAATATCGCGTGTGAGTGTTGTTGGCAAACAACAATTTTAACCGTAGTTAGTTCAAGTCAATTATAATCCACTCAGTGAAGATTCAAAGACGCCATATAAATTAATTGAAAGCAATAAGCACCTTGGCCAAGGCGTTATGGCCTGGTGTTAATGACTATTGCAGAAGGGACGAAGAACATGTTGAATCTCTTCGTCTATCCCTCAGAAGAATAAGAACTCTTGACAGTCATTTCTTCTGGAGGACTAAGGCAACGTTGAGCTGATGGACCTCCTGAGATTCATATCACCATCTTACACCGTTAGCAGAGCTAAATGATTTGGCACAATGCACCCAATTTGATGGTCTACGTGAGCAGTGACATTATTCTCACAAGCACCCACCCACCTAACCCAACCTAACCGGGACCAGTAAGCTGACAACCTGACAATGACTGACAGCAAATAAGTGTAAGCATTTCCATATGTCCTGTTTAGCCGGTAACTTCAATTTTTCAACTCAATGTATTTTTTATTATTTCACAAAATCATAAGAATATTAGCAAGAATGATAAAAAATATAAACAAGTAAAAAGTGAAATAGGTATTTTTAAAGAAAAATAGAATTAATGCCACAGAAATGACTGAAAATTTAAGGGATGTGCAGAAAAAAGCTTTAGCTTTACATTTTATTCTGATAGAAAAATGAATGTTTCACCAAAATATCACTGAAGTACAGAAAAGAGAGAAGTAATGTTAATAAGATCAAAGGAGAAAAGCCAATCCTTTACGCATTTTGCAAATAATTTAGAGGAAGTAACCATTCTGATCGAAATTGGTAATTTGTTGAATAAGCGACACGAAGCAACACTATAAAAGTTACGAAACGCGGATGTACGAAAATTGGGTAAGGAGACTTGATATAAGAAATTGCCTCGTAAAGAGTAAGTGTTAACCTGTCTAAAAGCCATGTTTCCTGATCTTAAAAAGAAAATTTTTAGGACCTTATAACAATATAAATGTTGAAGTGGAAGAATTTTCAAAACTCGGAAAAATACGAGATCTTCGACAAATGATTTGACATGGCATGTGTAAGAAGGGGTTATGAAGGGGATATGACATGTTTTTGAAGTGTAAGAAGGGGTTGAATTTTGCAAAATGAAGTTCCTCCCCAACAGCTAATCCCATAAATTCACTAACACAATCAACTTGATAGGATAGACTAAAAAACATAACCTAAGTTTTAGAGCTAATTCATAAACAATGCAAACCAGACTCTTAAAAGAAATAGATCCCAATTTAAGTCAGAGCTCAGATCCATCCAAGACACTATTAGAAACATATCTAACTAAAGCCAACGTCATCAGCGAAAGCGGTCAACAGACCTTTAAAGGGATAACTGAAGAGCGAATTAATATATATTAAAAACAGAATAGGTCCAAGAACAGAACCCTGAGGTACACCCATATTTAAAAACGTTAAATTGCTGTTTTTCGCACACTTTACTAATAGAGGGTAAAAGAGAGATAGGCCTATAGTTGCCTACTTCATCAGTTGCACCTTTCTTAAAGAGAGGTAAAACATCAGCACTTTTTAAAGCATCTGGAAAAACACCAGAAAAAATACTATTATTAAAAATGTGAGTAAGAACATCAACCACGAAGCAAGCAATATTTTCTAGCAAACGATTAGAAACCATGTCTAAACCAGTTGAATTAGAACTTTTTAGTGAATTAATTGTTTTTAATAATTCTAAACCATCAAAAGGAATAAAGACAAACGTTCGTTCACAAGGATTACAAGAAGGATAACAGACCGAACAATCAATATGAACAGGTGCAATATTTACACTCTGGGGTATTTTCGAGAAAAAATTATTAAATACGTTAGCTATCTCAAGATTGTCCGTGATTACACAATTTTCATTACTCACAGCAGCTATATTTTTATCAGCTTGAATTTTATTGAGAATGCGGTTAACCAACTGCCATTCACCCCTTAAGTTACCTTTAGTTGCATTGAATCTGTAAGAGTAATAATTATCACGACAAGCAGGTATTTCTCTTTTTAAATTTGAACACAAAAGCTTATACATCTGTTTTAAGTGCAAATTATTGGATTGCTTCGAACACTTTACTCTTAGTTTGTTTTTTCGCTTAATTTTGTTTAAAAGAAGAGAAGAGAATATAGGGAAGGCCATGCGCTCCTCTAAAATCTGTAACTCGGGAACGACTTAGCGGATTTGGATGAAACTTAAACTTTGAGCCAATCCTAGTATCAGTAATGACCTACTGTAAAAATTATTTAGGAAACATGAAAACTGGGGGAGATACAGTGGGGTAACTAGATACCCCATTTTTTTATTTTTTCTCAGAAAATATAGAAGATACAGAAATTTTCGTACATATTTCACAATCTACACAAAATTCTACGTATCTCCAATTTTTTTCATATTTTTCACATTTATGGTCTGGCCGCTAGGGGGGGGGGGACAACATTTTTCAAATGTTTGGCGAGCTTTTTTGTTCAACAATTTTTGTCAGAAAAAAATATTTCTTACATATATGGAGCCCCTGCAAAATTCTCTTTAATTTGATATGCCACATGATGGGGAACAAAATAATTTTTTTTTGCCCTTCATACAAGGTGCCCAAAAAAGGGCTCCCAAAAAGAAATTCATTGCCGCCATCTTGTGCAGGCTTCCACATAATGTATACATAGCGAAAGTTTCAGCTCTCTATGTCTAACGGTTCAAAAGTTACAGGGCTGTGACAGACTGACGGACAGACGGACAGACGGACAGACAGACACCGTATCAAACCCATAAGTGTTCCGTCTTACCTTATAAGGTCCGGAACACTAAAAAGAGACCAACCCAAATGAAGCCATCAGATCCAGATAGCTAGAATTAGCTTCACTATGCCCCAATTATTAATGTTTAAATCACCTATTATGACTAAATTTTTAGAGTTTTCATTTTCTAAAAGTGTTGAAAATTCTTCCACAAAGTTAGAGACACTGAATAAATGTAGCCTTTATACACAAATTAACACAAACAATTCACCATTATAACGAAAACAAATTCTTAAGATATCAGCGCTCCTAAAAGCTAATTGCGAAGTATCGACAACATTAAGACATTGCTTTACAAAGCAACCAACGCCTCCGGAAGCATAAGTCTCATTAGAGTTTAAATAAAAGTTAAATCCCGGCAATTCATAATCATTTTTCTCAAAATCATAAATCCAAATTTCACTAACAACAAACAACTGACTTATTTTGAACAGTAATGCTTAAGAATCAAATTCAAAAAAGAATTTACTTGCAAATTTAGTACTTGTAAAGAATTTGTTCCTTTCAAGTCTAAAGAATTAATTATTTTGAGAAATTATTTTAGAACCGCAACAAGCCCTTCTTTTTTAATTCACGCATTTTCGCAAATACCCCAGTAAAAGATATTAAAATTCTTAACCTCATAGTCCACCCCCAAGAAACTATTATCACGCGATTATGTACACCAATCTGTCCCTTATCGTCTTTAAAAGACTTACTGTCCCACAAAGTGCCATCCGTTGCCACAAACCATAAACTACAAAAACTATATCGTATCGTAAACTATATCTCTCATAGGCCATTTCATAGTTACAGCCTATTTGATGACTCTATTTCGATTATTGCCGCACGTTACCAACTTTAACGCACCCACCCCCTGGGATGCGATATAAAATAAAAATCGCGGTACTGAAAAACTACCACAATATACCCGAAAGAATAGGCACAATAAAACTACGAGACTAACGGCGGCCGGTGGTAAAAAAAAAAAAGAAGTCTCAAAATTACTTGATTGCCATCTTGATTACAGGCAACACTAACAACACTAACAATGCCTGACCATTACGCGGTCAAAATAACGAGCGAGCTGTTTAGTGACTCGCGTTTTGAATGGAGAGACATCGTAGTTGCCGGCTATTCTTCCCTCCCCTATCTCTTGTGGATGACATCCGAGTTATTTTTAGTGGTAATTTGTGGCCAGTGGACTAATGATCCAACGTCTAAGGGCGCGGAGGGTTTTGTTATTATACACCTGCGGGGGACAAGTAGAATGGTTCCTTTAAAAGCCCGAAATTGACTACAAAAGTTTCACGATGAAGTTAACTAGCTAACTAGTATATTAAATTTGCGGGTAATAAATCTTTCGCTGTGTAGTCGAACGCGGAGAAAACAACAACAACAACACCACCTCCTCCTACAAAACAAAGTTATCTAGATGAAGCCAACCGGTGGAATACGTTATGTGTATCTTGTTGCACGTTTGAGATGGACGCGAGATGTGCTGTTTGTTTAGCAGTACACTACGTGACTTAATTATATGATTTTGCAAACGAAAAAAAAGAACCAATGTTTTCTCAAGTATGTGAGAGTTTGTGGGGGATTTTTTGATCGTTTTGCTCTCTCTTTGGATAGACACGCGGGCAGATAGATTAGGAGTGAATAAAAATTGGGTCACCAGAGCGCAGGTGTGCAAGGAATATGGTTACTCTTTTTTTTTTTATCGCACGAGCTTACAAATTGGCGTTGATCTGACTAGACTTTGGATGAGAGTATTCCAAAAAATCCATACACCAAAAAGTATCTTTAAATATATCACTCCCTATGATGGATATGGAAGATATGTTTCATTGGTTATTTAACTTTTTACATGACATGTAAAATACAATATCAGTTGGTGACTTTGACATCATTTTGACGGCAGCATTGGGATAGCATTCAAACGTCAAGAAAACGTCAGAGCCACTTACACTTAATATGTCAATTGAATCAACAGTCAAATAAGTAGAGTCTGCGTCACAAGAAAACGAAAACAAGGCGTGAATAGACCGACCCTCTTTTATTATTTGACGTTCCTACCGATCCATCAACTCATACCAACAAGTCCTTTCTAAAAATAGCTGGCTCTTTTTATTTCGAAAGCTACACCATACCCCTATTCATCACAATGGAATGTTATCGATTCGATAGACCATTCCATATCGATCACTTGGCTACAAAAATCCATCTTGGCTGCTCATCTCATCCTTAACACATTTATCAGAGCTAAACAAAAAATTCTACATGCAACCTCTTGTCAGGATATTAAATCACACACATATACAAAAAAAAAAATAAAGAAACCAAAACACTAAACGTCACATAAAAACGCCCACAAAAGCATTAAATTCATCCGCCCGTCATCGTAGTCTTCGTCTTAAAAAAAAAAAAAACAACAATAAGCGAATGGGTCCATTCAGAACATCCAAATTATGCTGGACTCTCATCCCTAACCAAAACGCAACCACCCGTGTATAGAAATTTTCTGAATCTCATTCAGAAGAAAATTTCGAAGGAATTTTATTTTTGCACGGTCATAAAACGGTTCGCTCCATTACAGTTGCCCAGTGGCTGGGTTCAATAAAATATGAACTCATTTTCTATCTCGAGCTTTCCACTTGGTCAGTTCAATACAAGTCCACACATAAAAGCCAGTAGTAGCCTTTTGCTTAGGTTCCCATTATGGCCTCCCTGTCCTCATGCCCCGGGGGGTACACACAAGGTGCGCCTTACCCATGCTGCTCTACGGCTGGTTTATTTGCTTTTAAATGATAGAAATTCGAGGCCGGGAATTGTAAGTTTTTTGGGAGTCCTGTTCAAATATACTACACAGAAATGTATGTATGTATACCTAAGGTAAGGTTGAGTTAGGTTGTTGCCTTATTTCTAGTTGACTGCATCTCCGATATATATGCAGATTGCGTGAGAGAAATTCTTTGAAACTTAATGTATAGCCACTCTGATATTTGTAAAGGCTTTTTTCCTTCGGGGGGATTGGTGAAATTCATTCCCCAAAATGTTAAGTTTCTTTTGATTTTCCAAGCAAATGGAGTCATGGTATTCAACATGAATGACAGGAACGAATGAACCATCAATATTCAATAGTAAATTTTGGCACGACAATTAAACATTCCGGCCATATAAACATTTAGCCAGTGTCATTTCTAAATTGAAATCGTTTGTTGTTGATAGATTGAAATTAGGTTGGTGGGATGTTGAATGTGTTGCCACAATGTCTGTCAGGAAATTACTTGAAAATTTTGTTGATGAAAGTCGATACAGGATGTTGAAGTCCCTTCCGGTTCATATCCATTTTAGGATGGGCAAATTGCTGAGGCCAATAAAAAGGAGGCCAATTATAGAGTATAGGATAAGTTGAACTTTTAACGATGCTATTGTTATTCAAGGACTTAACTCAGATCAATATGTGGCAAGATGTCAACACGACTATGGGAGATTATTGATTGCAATAAGAAGTAGGAGCTCGTCCTATGCTATGGTGCTTTATTTGTGAATTATGCTATCTATTTAAGGATCTGGAATGATGGTTATGGCATGCGTCCTTTCGTAGATATCTAAGCAACATACATATCGTTCATCAAATAATACATCGACCTCTTCTGCTTGTTCCCACTGTCAACTTTTACTTACTTACTTAAAGGGCTCCCGACCCTTGTAGAGTCCTGCCTGAGACAACATTGCCTTCCATCCTCCGCGGTGCCGAGCACGCTGCTTCCAGTTGTGAAGACCAAGTTTTCTGGCATCCGCGACAGCTTGGTCTTTGGACCGGAGGTTCGGTCTTCTTCGCCGTCTCGAACCTGGGGCCTGGGATTCGAAGATCCTCTTGGCTGGAGCATTGTTGTCCATTCGCTCGATGTGGCCGAGCCAATGTAGTCTGCGTATCTTGGCTTTTTGGACTACATCCATATCCTGGTACAGCTCATAGAATTCGCGGTTGTACCTTCTCCTCCATTCGCCCTCCTTTTCGTCGGTTATTCTTCGTCGGATCTCTACAAAGGTGTCATTTGTAGGATTAGTATTTGTCCCAAGGTAGGTGAACTCCTTAACTACCTCGAAATTATAGCTATCAACAGTGACGTTCTGCCCAACGTTTTCGACAGATCAATTTTTGTTTGTTGATAACATATACTTTGTCTTGTCCTCTTTACTTCAAGACCAACTCGTTTCGCCTGCTCATCAATAGCCGTAAATGCATCTACGACGGCTTGCCGGGATCTTCCGATGATGTCAATATCGTCTGCGTATCTCAGCAGTTGGATGGATTTGTTAAAGATAGTGCCTTCCGTGTTGACACCTGGCAACTTTTAGGCCGACTTAATAAATTACCTTACTTCTTTTTACCTGGAGGCTCGAATCTCCGAAACCTTTGTTACTGCTGCAATTGAATTTTCTGTCATTGTCCAGCATTGTGAACCCTACAAAAGCGCCTTTCAATGGATCCTTCTGAAATCACAGCACAAGCTGAATTTGTTGTTTTGCTTAGTGGCATAAAGCAGATTGCTTGGTCATCGTAAGTGTCTTTGAGAATAAACGGGTGAAGCGATGATTGCTTGCTTCCGACCTTCATTTGAATATTCATTGGCCATTTGCCATCGCGCCCTGGATAAATGTCAACAATCCTTCAATGAAAGCTTATAGGTCAACACACATGTCAATTTAAGCAATCAATTCGTTTGTATACACAGTGTTCTACACAATTAATTTATTAACATCTAATTCCGTATTTGACAAACGAAAAACCCCTGATAAACAAATCGAATCACCGAACAACCTGCAACGTCAAATGACCGATTGTTCGAAAATGTTATCAGCTACAGTTTCCCCCTTTGTGGGTTTGTGGTACAACTTAATTTTGAACATAAATAAAATACTCTGCCAGCCAGCTAGCCATTGTTTCTGTACGCTCGGCGAGACGGCTGGACGCACCGATCATCAGAATACTCTTTTGCTGGAAAATGCCACTCCATCATCGGATTATGCCACTCCATCGTCTCGCCCAAAACAAAAAAAAATATCCCATTGGCTGCGCCACAATTGCTTCCTCATCGACGGATGCCAATGGTGACGGTGTCGGTGGCGATGGTGGTGCAGCAACCAACGTCAACATCATCGTAAAATGAATCGGCAACGGACACTCATCAATCAATTAGTATTGAGATTACGTCCATAAAATTTAATGCGGTCCATTGGTGTTTTACCCAACGGCTGAGAGCATAACCTCTTCTTAAAAAAAAAAAAAAAAAACGAATGGAACCCCAAAATGTGTATTTGGAGAATGTTTCTTCCTCCGGAGTGGTGCATATTATGTCACACCAGTTGGTGGAGGCCCTTGAAAGGAAGAAAACCCCAGCCTGACAGATTCTGATGGACACTCTTTAAGTACTTTCGAATGGCCTCCTATTTCAACGTGCCGTTGTACGTCGCCTCAAAAAGGTTGCAGGTATTTCGCCGAAGTCATTAGGATTGATGAGGGGGTCATAAACACGACATGGCATTTGGAAATTTCCACGTCGGTCGTCATCATCACCGGGCTACGGCACATCAGGATGAATGCATCATTGGGGCCACAACGCCACAACGCAAACATTCAAAGGAAAGAGAGAAAACAAGAAGAAAAACCGTTAAAAGGAAAAACGAAATGAAGAATGATTGCGGTCAATCACAGTTACGAAATATCACAAGGCCGTTCCGATTCCACGATTGTACCTTAAAGAGGACTATAAAAAAAAAAAACCCACCGAGTTCACTGAATCTATGCGCGATGCCCCATCATTAATGTCATCGCATCGCAATTCCAATCAGCCATTTTCGTGTCAATTGCCAACAAGAGGGCAGAAGTACCTCAAGACCTCTTCAGCAGCTCCAGTAGCTGTGCATTTACAACACAACGACGACGACGACGACCGCGACGTGGACGCCTATAACTGGGCAATGATTAGACTGCGCTGTGATCTTTTATTGAGATTACTGTCTTAGAGACGAACCATGGCATTAAAATCGAAATAGAAGAACCTAACAAGTAATTACATTGGATACTAAACGGTTACCTAATGCTGGATGTTTTTTCTTTTTTACTCTAGCAACGGCTAATGGATAGAACAATTTAGATGGATGAGAATTACGCTGCTGGCCTGTGAATGAATGACCAATGAATTGAGTGTCTCCATGTTGGGTAATAAGTTCGATAAACGACATCTGAAATGTACTTGACATTTGTACACAGACTATGATGCAAGGCATGCGAAAGAAAATGTATCTAAATGGATGTAGACTCTAAATCAAGTTGACAAACTTTTGCTGCCAAATGGATTCAGAAGGTACGTGTATCATAAATAGCTTGAAGTCTCATCTAATTGAGGATATACATTGAGCACAAGGCAAAAATGTGCACTGATCCTTTGAACCTTTTAACGAACCAACATTTTGAATTGCTTGCTTACAAAAGCTATCATTATATTGACATACAGGAATCCTTAGACTACATCCTGATCTCAAAAAAAGGTGGAAGGGAAAATATTTTACCTGCTATTGTATGCAATCTGCAATCCATGTGGTACAAACATTTTGGACTCCATTGGGACTAAGACAATCCAAACGAGATACTCTTACAAGGAAATCCTTAACTGGCCACTTACATGCCGCATCTTATGTTTATCACCTTTGAGCTTTGTATAGCACACCAATGGTCGTAGATAATGTCGTCAACAAGATCCTGATTGCCTTAATTCTTGTGGCACTGAGGGATCATTTAGTCTCTCTAATTCTCTTGTTGTGGTATCTTCTATCTGCGAAAAGGTGCAAATGAACGGTAGCTATCATCAGATGGTGATTGAAACTGCCCTCTTTTCTCTTTTAGATGTCAAGGAGATTATTTATAAAATATGTAGCTACTAGCTAATGGCAAAATAATCGATTTAAGGATTACTCATCTGCTATCGAAAATTGTGTCACCTGTGGCATGGCGATTTTCACAGCAGAAATCTACAAATCGTTTTTGTTCTCCTAGTCTCTGCATAAGTTTGAGGACTTCGTTGCCACAGCCTTGCCTTTATCACTACTTAATCAACTTGCCTTTATCACTACTCTGCTTTTGGCGTAGTAATATATAGAAGATATCACTTTCGTCAGCAGATGCGTGTTTTGTTAAAGTGATACAGTGGTAACGTGATATACTCTAGTCAACTCAAGCATTATATTTCGACTGCTCTTCTTAAACTGGCTCTCAGGCGCTTTGATTGACATTGATCGCCAAAATCTCCAGCCTCTGCCGCATGAATTCTTGCACCAGTTTGGAAACATCTATGTAACATCGTAAAGGCTTTCGTGTCCAATATCCCAAGAAGATTAACCAAGCACTGCATACGAAATTGATTTTAGTTCTAGTGGACCATTTCATGTTTTGACCAATGAGTCAATGATTCTCTAAACGTATCATCAGCTTCACTTGATTGTAGTCGCATAAGTCGCATAGTTGATAATAAGTATATTTATTATAAAACGCCTATGAGTACCTGTATCTGATTGTGTAACAATTTAAACACCTTTAATCTGTCGTTTAATTGGTGCAGTGCGAAATCTAATGCAAGCTACTGTCAAGAAATGATGTTTAAGATCGCCGATGATTGATCGTCAAATGATCGATTTGGCAAGGCGTTATATCCTCTCGTTAAGATTGAGTACCCTCCTCATGACTTGCTCTTTGGAAGTGTCATAGGAGTATGTTGCTGTGATGATAAAATTAATACATATATCAGAGATATAAAATGGGCAGATCTCATTTTAATTCAAAATTTTGCGCAGTAAAAGTGCGCTCTTGTTCTCAAAAAAACTAAACCAAATTTTATAACCGATTCGTTCTACATATATTTCACGTCAATTGATGACTTTGAAACAGCCAACGCAACTAGATCTTAGCTCGAGATTTGTTTTTATTTTTTATTTTTTATTTCTTTTTCATTTTATGGTTGTGTTCCTAAACTCAATCCATCTCTAATCTGGAGTAGTCTTCTCTGTGTGTGCATCTAGTAAAAACTATTTACAATGCCTTTACTACTAGTGGATTTTTTGTTAGGGAAAATTCGAAAATTTCAGCTTATTTGGTATGCAAGTGAGGTAGTGTCATCGCCGCCACAACAACGACGAACATTGAGTCAGTCGGTGAGTGGGTTCCGCACAAAATTACGTGGTTCTATTTGCATTTTCATTTCACGGATACACAACGTACACTTTTTACTATTTTTCACTTTTTTTCTGCTTTTCGTTTTTTGTTAAATATATTTTATTTTCTGGAACACTTCTTGTGTCGTTGAAAAATTTCAATTTCCCAATACCGTATGTGATGCATACTGAGTAACGAGCGCTGGAACACATTTCCTGCAACGTTTTTCAATTTCACTTGTGTTGCCGCTTGTGGATGTGTGAAAAATGTTATCTGCCAGGGGGTGGCTGTAGTACTTTCCGTTTTCCCCCCCGGATCCGGATGGTGTTTGACTCTGTGGGTCAGTGAAATGGTATTACAGTGATGCCACACATATGGCTAACTCTTAATGAAAGATACTATTTTTTTGTTTGCTTTCTTTGACGACCAGTAACACTGTGGGATAATGAACGGATTGACAGATTTGTTTCTTTGTTGTAGCTTAGCGGTTGGCAATTGTTCAATTCTAATGACACGCGTCACTACTCTATTTATGTTGTTTATATTTGCAAAAAAAAAAAAGAAGAATAAACTCCGGTCTCGTTGTATAGAGTCAAGGCCTGTGTCTGCTTCAGGAATACTGTGGGAGTGATTCGTCGACAGAAAAAAAAAAAAGTCGCTTAAACGCTTAAGGGGATTAAGTCCATCAAATTAAGCCATTTTTGGCACATTTTCACTTCTTTCTATCGATGGAATGAGTGTCGTCAGTGATTTGGGAAAAATAGTTTCAAAGAATAATGAAGGATTTAAGGTTTGTAAAAAATGGGCGCTATGCGTCAGTGAGCAGTGAAATTTGGACAAGCGGAACTCCCCTTCGGAAAGACAAACAAAAAATGCGTACCACTATTATTTGTTATTAAACTTTCAATTAATCTGATTGTACAATGACTTATGTATTGTGTTATGAACAAATAAACAGTGCTGTCGGCAACTTGGAGAGGTTGCGGCATTGCAGTGTCGAATTTGTTTTAATGATATACTTGCGCTGAAATAAATTCGCAATTGAAATCTGGATCAAAACACAATGGAGAATTTTAAACTTGTCTTAAGCTTGTGCCAAATGGCTACTTGCAGACTGAAGCCCTAATTCCTAATTCAAATATGTAGTGATAAGCTATTTTTTTTTTTTTAAATAGATTCTATATCTACGAGGAAATGAAGTAGTACTTTGTATCCTTTCGAAGATTATGATGTGTCATATCGAGCAAGAACAAAGCTAAGTCCCACAAACGATTGTGGTAGTATTAACTCACCTGCGGCCAAAAAAACAACGCAAGACGTACTTGTATTACAATTTGTAAAAAGTTGTAAAAAATTGTATAACACAATACGAAAAGTCTGTGACACTGGGTCTACTGTCCCTGTAAAAGATAATGAGTAGAAAAAACATAGTTAGACAATAGAATTTAGATTTACGAACTCCTTGTATTAAAGGTCTTGTATTATTTACTTAAAGGATTTTCATATGGTGTTAATTGATTTTGATAAATCCTTTGACAGACAACCAACATCATGGACATATACATATGTATGAAGGAGCAAAGACAAGGGTAAGATGACTCGCAAGAGTCAACTAAGAGTTCTTAATCAAAGTTGGTGTACAGCAGGGAAGCGTTCTCAGCTCTTTGCTATTTATTACAGTTGTCAACTTGAAAAAAGTGACGGTATCCATTTTTTTATACATGCTGTTGATGGATCAAAGGATAAGTGAAGATTTGAGTGGTGTTTTAGAGGAAAATGGTTGCAGAATTATTTAAAAAAAAGACAGAGTATTTATGCTGCCTACATCGGTCTATTTATTTACTTGAATGTATATGTGCTTCCCAAGTCTCTATTATCGTTAGAGCCTAATTTTCCACTCATGACTAGGGGAGGTATGAGAAACTGGCATTGGGAGTGGAAATTATTATAAATGCTCTTGCCACAGATAGATACCCAACTCTGTCTCTACATTCTGAGAGTGATCTTTAGTATCTAGGAAAACCTTGAACTACTATGGTCTCTTGCTTAACACAACACAACACACTCGAAGCGTGTCTATGCCGAAAATGCGCCATCAATTTGGAACCTAATCTAGACTACAACATCATATTCGAACTTGAAACGAAACAAGATATTATCAAAACGCAACAGTTTACTTCCACTTTATTTCCCTGCCAAGCCAGATCCATTTGACACAGTAATCATCAAACGTGTGTGTAATGTGAGCTATTCGAAGGGAAATTCCAAGCACGTCGACCGCATATCACAATTACAATCCTACATTACCTACTTTTGGTTGTTATCACTTCATACAACCGACATTTTTCTCCTCTTCGACAACATAGACTGCTCCCATTAGATACGACAGAAAAGAAAAAAAAAAAAGAGAAGAAACTAAAACAAGGTTAGGCATTTCAAGATTTTGTAGATCACCATTACCATTTCTACCGCATGCAAGACAATATCGTTTGCAATGATGTGCTGTAGAACGTTCACTTCCTACTTTTTAAGCTGGAAGCATACACAAGATGTTTCTGAATCGGATGCATCCATAAGGCATCTAATGCTTGTGTGTGGTTTGTTTCAATAGATTTTGCTTTTCTTTCACTATCATCATCACCGCCGCCCAATCGATTTGTTGATTAGATATTCAACATTTAACACTCGGCATATCACGTTCAATTTGCGGTGTGTTACAGCAAAATGATATCTATCTACGGACCACAAATAATGATAGATATCCGCAGTCTCTCTCTCTGGCTACAAATCAATTTCATGTTTTCATCCATTTCCAAGCACTTTCTAGTATCTAGAACCACAACATACCTACATAGATCCACATTCTTTTCGTATCTTCCTGGACATGGAACAAGCAGCATCATACCAAATTATATAAATAAATAAATCTCCTCTTCAATTGCAATACAGGCGTGGTGGCGATGGTGGCATGGAACGTGTTAAATTAGATAAAGGAATATCTGTTACCCTACCTCACCACTTCGTCCTCATCTATCTATTAAAGCAACAGCTATGCAATTGTGTGTTGTAAGAAAAAGGCATTCGTCACGAATGCGGTACTGGAGATCACCGTTCATTGGAAATGCATCTTCAAGACAAGTCTCACCATCTAATGGAGCTCTATGCATCTCGCACTTGAACTTTTCGGTAAGAAAAGGGCATTGTGATGTGTGTAGAACGAATGGGGAGGACAGATGACCATAGAGCGCCTTGTGATGTCTCAACACAGAACTAGCGACGCGAACAGACATTCAACCGTGTAATAGAAAAAAAAAAAAAACACTTCAAGAACCAAGCTAGCTAGTGGTTTAACTGTTAATCTCACTTCAAGTTCTATTGAAAGTACACTGAACGAACAACTCAGGTGAATTGTGTCCACACACAGCCTACACACCGACCGACACGAAGAAGGTGTCCACTTCCAATCAAGGAAGCACTTCACTTTGTATGTTTACCTATACAACGGGCCCCCTAAGAGACAGACAGACAGACAGAGAACCAAACCAGAATTACTGCAATTCATCGCGCGAGAAATACAAAAGATACAACGTACAAAGTATGAAGTACTAGATACATTAGCGCAAGCGCAGCGACTGACTAAAAAAAAAAAAATACTCTTTTGTTTTGTATCTACAACCTGTTGGCGGTGTTACCACAATTCGTTGGGTTTAGAGTTCAAATTTTTGTCCAAAAATAAACCACACAACCGAATTAAGAATGCCCTATATTGCAGACAATTGGTCTGCCTGCGACAGTGAGTTGAATTTTTACTTTTACTGGTGAGAAAGTTCAAGGAGGCGAGTTTTCTCTCAGACACATTGCATGCACTGGTTTTGATTTTTCGTATCTTTTTACAATTTTATTACTTAATTTTTTTTTTTGTATCTTTTGCATGACAGCACATAGATAATGGTTCTTAGACTTGACAGATGACTATTTTGCTGTAGGCCAACGCACGCACGTGGGTGTAATTATGGTCAGAATGTATCTTGAGTCTTGGGTTTTATTTTTTCGGTTTTTGTTCTTTTTTGGGTTCGACCTAGATTTCTGTTTAACTGATTGATGGTGGTTAATGAATAATTTCGCACTCAAATGATAATTTTCAGCAGTACCTACTTTTCTCATGAAGATGACGACGACGACGATGATGATGATGATGCTAATGTTTATGAGAACTATTTGCGCTAAAAGAGGTAAGCGATTTATAAATAGTTAGTACCTTCTAAGGTTGAAGAATAAGTAATCATAAAAAGATTTGTTTTTCTAGTTTTTTTTTGCGCTCAATGTGTGTGCCCATTTCGAAATTTTACTTAATTATCTGGAATTTCTCTTCTTTAGCTATTATTATGGACACTTCCTCCTGAACACATGGTTCATGTTCCCACATAAAAAGAGAGTCATCGGGCAGGAAATATGCATATTTAACGCGGTAATATATTCCTGACATTCTAGCACATGCTGGGCTAAAGTGAGCAAAGCAAAATATAATTATAAAAGTGTTAATGACACAGAAACTGTTACGTATGATTATGTTAACACATTTTTCTGGAAAATATGTACAAGAAGGTAAACTGGTCCAACGATCGAATGGTCAGCAACAGAGTCTAGAATCTGTGGTGGCTGGATAACTTTACTGTTATTTGGAGTACGCCTGCTGATTTTAACTATGTGTAAAGGATCGTTGCATGTTGTTGCTATTTATTGTGATTATATTTCAATTAAAGATCTTATCGACGGCGAATTTATGAAGCGAAAAGATGTTCTGGATTCTAGCATGTTATTCGCTACTTATTTCTTGAATAAAATCTATTCAAATAGATCTACATTTAATTGGTGTGGTATGCTCAATGCAGTCAATCTTGTATTCTTATCCATGTGCTAAGAACTTAATAACGCTGCAGTTGTTATGGTCTATAATGAAAGACAAGTGGAAATAGAAGTTCTGCTTAAGGACAAAATACTTTTTGTATAGTAGGTAGAAACTGGTCAAATTGCAATTATAAATATTACTTGTCAAACGGGATAGTGTGAATGGTACGAATGCAGATAAAGGGAAATACTTTCTTTCCGCAAAATAACTTTTTTTTTTTTTTAAATGCTATAAAAAAAAAACTAGTGAATATTTTCTCAAATTTATTTGAAAGTACAATCCTTCCGGTTAATAATGGAAAATAATTTCATTCAAATGGCTGCCTCGGCTGGCCAAGCAGTAGCCTACACGATCGGTCCAATTTTTAAGCACATTATCGATTGTATTTCACCAATGGCTTCACGAATATTGTCCTTTAAGGCGTCAATTGTCTCTGGCTTGTCGGCGTAACACTTATATTTTACGGCACCCCACAAATAACAGTCCAACGGTGTCAAATCGCAGCCCCGAGGTGGCCAAACGACATCAACTCTGCGGCTGATAATGCGATCTTCAAAAACAGGGCACAAAACATCGAGTGTAACTTCGGCTGTGTGGCACTTAGCGCCGTCCTGCTGAAACCAAATGTTGCCAATATCCTCCTCTTCAATTTTTGTGAACAAAAATTCGTTCAACATGGCCCGATAACGATCGCCATTGACTGTAACGGCCACTCCTCGCTCATTTTCGAAGAAAAATGGCCCAATATGCGTGCGGGTTTTCTGTGACCCAAATGCGACAATTTTGCTTGTTTACATACCCGCCAAGATCAAAATGAGCTTCATCTGAAAAGATGATTTTTTTTTTTGGCAAAATCGGCATCTTCTCTAAGTCGATCGCAGGCCCACTTAGCGAAGCGAAAACGCATTGGATGGTCCTGATCCAATTTGAATTTGTATGGCGTCATACCAAGGTCTTTATGCAAAATTCGTCGCAATGATGTCTCCGAAATGTTCAATTGTTGAGAACGACGGTGAATTGATGTTGATGGCGCTTCACGCACACTTTCTGCCACAGCAGCAATTTTTTCGGGTGTACGCACTGTTTTTGGCATTTCACGCTTTGGTTTATCGCCATAAGCCAGTTTCTTTCACTTTTTTCACAAGATAAGGAACATACGGAGCTGACGGTGCTTCTCTTCTTCCAAAATCCGTACGCAATTTTCGCGCACATTCTGCAACATTACCATGGTTTTCAAAGTAATGTCGCAATATTTCCCAGCGTTGTTCAAGCGTATACACAACCATATTCGTTCAGCGGAAGGATAAAACTAATTATCTGTCAAATCAGACATGAGCTAAGTGTTACCATTCACGAAATAAGCACTAATTGACAAAAAAGACGTTAGATGGCGGACCCTTTACCTTCTTATTTTATTCTCAGGGATTGTCCACATTCTAAATTTTTTGCTCAGTTGATTTCGATGCAATTTTTGTAACATTTGTCGTCGTGCTATCTGTTTAATTTTTTTGGCCTTACGATATGCATACATATATCTTTGATCAAAGACAGGAAATCCTCCAGACTGACTGGCTCTCGGTGTGTGGTCTACCCAGAGAAAAATTTCGTACCTATTCCAATTTGATCTTAACCTGTCTACTCATCCGTTCTGTAATTGCAACTTGTTTAACATGTGTCATCATACAAATTGCTTACTTTTTGTGTCTACTTTTTTTTTGTATATTCCAAGTACAACTTAATGTCACTTCTACACAATTCCTCTAAATTTATTCCATTTCGGGTCAACTGCTTTAAAGTAGCAAAACAAAAAAAAAAAAAAAAAAAACTTGTAATAGCTCGCTGTTAAGATTCTTTTTTATTTCCCTTACTTCCGAGTGAATGACTTTAAGAACGCATAGACTCTTTGCAAAACAGGTTCTCGCATAAAATCCAATCCTATCGTAAAATGCGCTACTGATTTTATCTCGTAAAAGATTGGCAAAGTAGTAATAACCTTTCCGAAAGTCTCACATGAGAAGCGCTTTGCTCTCTGTGTGTTTATTATATTTTATACTATATGCCTGAGCTGAAAAGAATACTCGCCATATTATTTGGGAAGAGTTCATGTTGTATGTAATTTTATGATGGCTCAGCTAAGGAGCGAATAAAATGACGAAATAAGCGAGAATCGTTAGGACCGAATCAAAACTACAAATGAGAGTAGTTTGTTAAATAATTTGTTTTCGACTTAAACTTTGTTGTTAGAAAAACCGTTCTTAAGGGATATATGTAGGTTATCTGGGAAATAAAATAAAGTACAAATACGTTTCAAAATTGTTGGGCTATAATTCGGGAAGATAAACTTTTCGATTGACTAATTTTCGTGGGAATGTTTTGGAGAATTTCAAAAGAAATCAAAAACTTCTGGTTCTAGAGTACGTAGTACTAATTATTTAATGTTTGAACGTATTGAACCTAAATTACAATACCCAGATGTCAAATCAAAAATGTCTCTAGAACTGTCGGCGGCATTTTGGCATAACGATGTCTTTATAAAAGAAAATTATTATAACTTGACGGTCGTGTTTCATATTCGTTCGCTGGGTGCTTCCTACAGCATCTTCCAAAAAGAGCTCCATGTAGTCGGGTTATGATTCCAACAAAATTTGACAGACAGTAAAGTCAGCAAAAACATTATTCTACCAGGCAGCGAAGCTGCAATTGAGGCCTTGAGCTCGAATGTCATCCGATTAGAAATTGCATGGCTATTTAAATAAACTACATGAATACCATGAGTAGGAGTTGAGGCAATTAAAGCAGCTAATTCACTGGAGCAAAAAGCAGTTCGGAAACTTCGTCCTTACGAGCAGAAGCTTTCTATGTGTTGTATAGGATCCAGAAGATATGGAAAGTACTGAGAAAAGTGGGGGATATTCTGGGAGGATATTCTCCATTTTTTTAGACTAATGTGGCGTTACGAGCCACCGCTTTGCTTTGCATGTGGCCAGCACTGGCTGTCCTGACAAGAGAACTCAATCACAAGACGATTGATATTGAATATTGGCAGGTGCTATGAAGACGAGGTCGTACAAAAGGAAGACGGAGGCTTTTTACAGAATCTCTACTCACTGCATACTGCATCAGCCACAAGAGTCTAAAAGAAGTAAAAGAGAAATGATATGAACTCAGGAAAAACCTTTGGCGAATGTTGCTATCCGACCAAAATGAAATTATCAAATACAGCCACCTAAGCAAGTAGAAGTCCCCAGGAGCGGGAATTAAGCGATTATCTCATTTCACGCGAATATTTATAAGTGTAGCAACGAATGGAACTTATATTTATCTTCTTCATACTGGTCTCTTCCTTTAATGATACGTGATACTAGTCTAAGATTGTTTTAAAGCCCGATAACTCTCTCAAAATAATCTCATTAAGTGGCTGCAGGAATAACTCTTTAATTGCTCACAATAGCACAATAGGTACATTGCTTTTGCCACCAAAAGTTACAAGCAAAGTGTTGGTGTCAGAATTAATACATTACCTACATATGTACATTCATCACTCTGTCGTGTCTAGAACTTAAACATCATAATTGAAAGCCAAACATCAGCGACGGTAGTGGTTAACAACTTAACAACAAAAAAACCAGTTTAGTTAATAAATTTATCGAAAATCAAACTCTCCCGTTAGTTGTGATGTTGTCTTATCAAAATATTTGGTGTGGGTTCGAGAACCTACACTAAAATGCCACCCAAACATCGCATAAAGCCTAAAGTCAAAACGTGCAAAAATTAGTCCCACTCTTTTGGTTTTTTTGTAACCCACTGTCACTGTCCAAGTTCGAGTGAAACCTCCAAACTTGAGCCATGTTTGAAGAGATTTTCTGCTCAAACCAGAGGTTTTCTTCTGCCGTAGAGACTTTGAAATGCATTTTCACAATGTAACAGGTACCCACCACTAGATGAATGAAGGAATCTTCTTGAAATTCAGCTCGCCCCACCTGACCGATCCAGTCGGACGATTGGACATCAACCCAGCAATGCGAATCAACCCACAAAACGGAGATGGGAAAAGAGAAAGAATATCTCAAGCCCAAGCAATGAAAACCCATTGAGGAGACCCATTTGCCCACCGCGCGCAATGGTCTTTTCTTGAGCTAAAAGACAACGACAAAGAAGAAGAAATATAGCGCACTCGCATGTATCCATCGAGGTTCGGTTGGTAGTATCTGTGTATATGTAGATTGGTGGTGTAGATCTTGGGCCTCGACGTACTGCGAGAGTGTAACTTATTTTTTTATTTTTTTTTTTCATATATCTATCGGGCCGAACGACACTTTCGTGTGACGGTTTAAGTCTTAAAAGTTACAAGAACTGCGATTCAGTTTAAGATTGTCTCTCAAATGGATAGGTAGATACTTAGATACAAGTTGTTCCCTCTGAGATATATTTGATGCATTTTTTTCTCAACTGAAAGTACCTACACATCATTTAAGTTTTTTTCTTTTTTTATTTGTTTTAACTTTTGTGTCTCTGGTGAACTTTTTCTCGCAGAACCGGAACAAGGAAGTAAAGTCTTTTTTTTCTTCGTGTTTTTTTGGGAATCCTTTTTTTTTAAAGTTTAAGTTCGTTTTCGTGAATGCAAAAGATACGAAATCGCACGTAACATCAATCGAGTGAACGAAAACAAATTTCGCAAACGTAAGAGCGGATATAAGTGTGTCTATAAAAATAAAGGAGAGCAGTTCCCCACATAATATATTCCTTCACAGAAAAGGGTGAAGGAAAATGTCCTGATTCGATTTGTGCCTGGCGGAATCGATTACGAGTTTGTTTTTATTTTTTTTTTGCGGCTTTTTTTTTATATAACCTTAAAGTGAAGTGGAAGTGCACATGCATGGTTTCAAGTGCAATTCGTTAGCACGCACGATTTACGAATAAGGAATTATAATTGAATTTAAAACGAAAATAAAAAAAATCAAAAAAAAAAATCGAAGAAAAAGAAGAGAAGTGCACAGTGTTTGTCTTCTGGTGGTAACCATCCCAGTTGAGGAGTTAAAAAAAAAAAATAAGAAAAAACCGAGTTCCTTTTTTACTCGAACCGCTGATTACACATTGTGGTAAGTTGAGATTGAGGTTCTTTTTATTTTGTGGTTTTCTGTCTTCGGCAGTCAGGAAGGAGAAGATTGTTTATGATGATAGGTTGTCGAAGTGTTAATTTGGATGCGTGCAGTGATTTAATGATTTTTGAAATCAGATTACATCGGATTTGGTTGTAATTGGAATTAATTTTCCGTATTTGGGGCATTGGGCGGGGAATAATGGGTTCTTGTACAGTGATTTATGGTTTCATCTTATCCTTTTGAAGTGAATTTCTCTATTAGCACTGAGCTTGATTGAATTTTTGAATATGAGAGTCATGGAAATATTTCTTGATAATTTGTATGGTACATGAGACAATGAGCCACTTATGACAGGCTCTGATTCGTCAAGGAACTCCCTTGCCATGTTGACCTTTTCTATCACTTAACTGCGACTAATCTTAATTATGTACCTGACATTTAGACGTGAGTAATTTGTATCTTTATTTTAGGGGATTCTATATGAAATTCTCTCTGGAAATGGCACAATTAAACTTGTATATCTTCTTATGCCCTTTTATATTTTAACAGCCTAGTACTGGAATTTCCCCCAAGCACCAAATGAACTTCAGACCAATATATTCTTTTTATTACTATGGGAACCAATATACCCTTCGTTTGTAGTCAAAGTCGGGTTGATCTTTAGGACTCAAGTCAGTGCATAAAATTACTTTGAAAAGTTTGTACAAGATTTACAAGACAATTTTAGTACAAGACTTGGAGCGACTTTAATAATTTTTTTTTTTAGAAATTAATTATGTTTTTGTATAAATAATTTGTAAGGGCCACTTTGTCTTTTGTTGCGACCTTGATAGTATCTTTATCCAACTATAGAAGGCTCAGTTCGTATAACTTTAAGAAATAGAAGGTTCAATATCACTCTATGTGCAGTTCAGCTGTACACCACGCGCAACACGTACAATTATGAGAGCTATGTCTTGGCTCTCCAGAGCTGCTTACGTCCTTATTCTTATTTATTTATTTTTTAACCGTTATATGGAAAAACCGTGGCAAAAACCGCTCTCATTTTCTTATTTACCGATTTCGATTTGATAGTCGAATGGTATTAGGTTTTCGTACTGGCCAAAGTCGAATGTTCGGTCGGACTATAGTGGAACAACTATGGCACTTCAAGATAAGACCAATATTTTCTTGTGACTGGGATTAAAAAGTTGTTAAAAAATTACTGATGGCATTGATAGGTCTTATCCTCATTTAAAAAAAAATTGAGGCCTAATGAAAAAGTTCGTACAACTTGTACGATCCTGCTGGATGGATATAATTTTTAGGCGTACTTGGTTATGCTCCCTTATGCTCTGTAAATCAAATTCGAATATTAGGGAAAGCGCTCTTAAATTACAACTCGTAGCACCTCTACAACTTCTTCGTCTTGTGCAGTTTCTAGAAATGTGCCTCAACTCTGCCCAACTCTTTCCAAGTTGTTGTGCTTTATTCTAGACTGTTCTGCGCCATGTACTCCTAGGACCGCCGTGAATCCTGCCATCCTGAGTAAGAGGGTTCCATTGGATCGCGTGGCTAGCTATGAACTGATCACCTTATCGAGAGTGAGACCAATTCACTGCCACAGTCGTAGCTTTGTGTTTTAGCTAATTGCATTTCTTTGCCAAATGGTAGATAGCAATTGTAGTTTTGATAATAATTGCTATCAATTTATCAGGAATGCCTCTCCTGTGTCACTTGACACTATAAAACGCTTTTTCAAAATCAATGAACAACATGTGAAGTCGTGATCGATATTCGATGGTCATGAGGATCCAGAACGCAAACCGACTTGTTCAGTGTTGACAGCCTAAAAGGCCTAAAACGGTGAAATTTTGCTGGAACCTACCTACTCTTCAAATAGGGACCTGAGTCAAGTAGATGTCTACATTTCGTTTCTCAGAAAGAGTTTTTCGGTACACAAATGCGGCGATCAGATTGCTTAAGCACACAGCATAGAAGTATAAGGGTAACTTTATAGGATACTCTGCTCTTAAATTGTCTAAAAGTTTTTGCCATCGATATTTCGAAGCATAAAAATAGCTTTTTAAGTTCCTTAAAAAAATCCACACATAAAGTGTTCATAAGTTCCATGACCTCCTTAAACTTTTGAATACTCGCCATTCAATTTGCCAATATTTTTTTTTAAAATCACCTAAAATGTATAAAACACTTGCATCCAACCAAGTAAAAAGTGGACTGAAAATAACAAGAAAACCAATAAAATTACAAATATAAATGTAAGCAATTATAATAATAATGTTCACCTGTAATACCTTTTTCTGTGTTTTTCTTTTTGATTTACTAATTTCCTTATCTTAAAGTACTCTGTTAAATTTATTAATATCGTTCAGCAGGGAAAGTTTTGCCTCTTTTCGAAAAAGGGAAACAAATCATTCTTTGCGCGCACATTATAACAACTTCAATGGTATAGGCACTTGACTCAATGAAATCGTGAAATGTAGTAAAAAAAAAAAAAAAAAACATGAGCTCCTACTGGTAATTCTTCCAACTCGTAAAGTACCTTAAACATGTTTGTTTTTTAAGTATCTTTAACATGTACATATCTTAACATAACATTAGAAAGCATGAAATGTGATATAAGAACCTTTTTTTTTGTTTTTTTATTGGGAAAGCATTTAAGTACTGCAACTGAATAACAAGCCGAATACTTAAAATACTTCAATCTTAAATAGAAATTTTTAAGTATAAACACACTTTTGTTAAGATGTTTAAATGCTTAAGTTGTCTGGTGCATCGTAAATGGATTGGTTTTGTTTTTAAGCTTCAAACGATAACTTATTGATAAATATGTTGGTGGTCATAAATACTTGTAACACCCATAGACAAGGTTGAATGAGATCCACTTAAGATGGTCTCTTGGAATAGAAGCTTGGTAGACAAACTATGTTTGATGCTACTTATGGTATCCGGTGGAGATAGTGCATTTGAAGATATCCATGTTATGTAAGCTTATTTTCAGCTTAACACTATTTTTTATACTTTCGATTGCAGTACAGCTAGCTGTCGAACAACTTTCGATGAAAGTTTGCATTAAAAAAAAGACCTCGTAGGCTCTGATGATGACGCTCTTGTAGTGACGTCTTTTTCTGACTGTGGATACGTGACACTATTACTTTCCAAAGACTTTAAGCACACATATGAATTTAAAGGACTTTGTTGTCTGTAGTCCAGTATTCAGACTTCATGTTGATTAAGTTTTGCACAAATGTAAGTTACCTGCAGAAAAAGTTTGATCGTTTTTCAAGCACTTTTCCAACTTAAGCTTGATCAATAGCATCACGCACTCATAGGTGCCGGGACATTATGCTACGCATGACCTCCATGCCATTAACTAGATATACTATTTTCCAATGATTTGGATGAACTGGAAAGTATACACCCAAAAACTAACCCAAGTTACATCATGATTAAATAAGACTCGATAAAATCCCACTGCGAATGTATTTCGAAGTATCCATAAACCTAACCTTACAATTAGAAATTAGACCTTATAAAGTATGTCTTTATCTCTTTTTTGTCTTTCTGAAGCTTTCACTAAATATCCTTAACGCCAGGGTACAGGTGATGGGAAGGGTAAAATAAGTCGAATTCAAAGCTCAGTTTCAATATTTACTTACTCGCTGAGTCTCTTGAATTTCAGTGGACAATTGTACGAAATTGTTATATTCGTTTGTGATTCACAGTATTTTTTTCGCTTTAGGATGCAATACATTTAGATCCATTGAAGAGAATTATTTAATTTTATTTCTGCGGAAATTTAATGGATTTGGTTGGAGTATGAGCGCTGAAAATGTTCCTCAATGACCGAGTACGCTTCCAATTTACTAACACAATCCTGTAAGAGTTTTATGAAGTGACAGATTGTTGCAAGCTATTAGAAGAAGCGTTATGAAGACTTACTTCGTCAAATTAGACTTTTAGGAACTTATACCTTGTTTTTAGACTCCATCTGATGATAGTGGCGCAAAATGTGTTCCAAATAAGCAAGTGTTATAGGTAGCTTCTTATTATAAATGTTCCCGACTCTTAGAGAGTCTCTGGTTGAGATAGTGCTGCCCTAGATCACTTCTTCTTAGCTTCGTTTCAAACCTGAGGTTTAAATTTAAAGATTCGCTTTAAGCCAAGTAGAAAAGTTCTAAATATGGACACAATATGTTAAGGCCTATTGTGCAATACTCCAGTGTTTGAAAACAGTTTACTCAGCGTCTTCATGACTGATGACTCGGTGCATGTGCCCTACCAAGACAGCACCTCCGTTTTTCAGCTGTCAAGAGCCATTAAGGACATTTCTTGGAAGTGTGTTCATATGTATTCTTTTGTTCTACATTTTATTCATCGGCCAGTGGCAATAAGTACCTTTTATCTGGACTCAACACTTAAGTTGTATGTAGCATGTATTCATAAATTGCGCCAAATTATCAAAGCCACACATTAATCAATCTCCTTGTAAATGGAAATCCATCCTAACTTCATCTGAATCCAAGTCAATCAGCTTTAACTTCCGCATTGTTTAGCTTTTGTTTTCACTGTAAAAAGAAACGACCAACTCACATTTGAAAAGTTAATTAAAAAGTTTTGTGTATTTTGAAAATATTCCAATTAAAAACCCTTTACCACCAAAATTCAAAACCACAAAATTTTCAATCTGTAATTGTTCAAACTAATCTAGAACTTCCTTATTGCCATCGATATAACTCAATAGCATGTGACCCCACAGAACCTGAATCCATATATACTTGTATGCTGGTACTAGATACTCATACTAGATGCTGGATGCTGTTGCATACACACAACAGACTTCACATCATGAGAACAAGTGCAAAGACCCAGAAACTTGTTTCACCTGATTACAAATGGAAAAGCAAAAAAACAAAAAAAACAAAATAACAAACCCAAGTCGAAGGAAAACGAAAGAACAGAAAAGAAAAATTCGGAAAAAAAAAATAGCTCAAAGCCACACTATCCATTGCAATGGACCATTTCTTAGAGTTGCATAGTATCTACAGCGCCATTGAGTTGGTTTTTCACCTTGTTTACATCTATAGATACTTGGCTTGGGCTGTGCCTATCTCTCTCTCTCTCTCTGCGTGTGGTGTAACTTGTTGGTGCCTTTGGTTGCAGGTGATTATGCTTTTTAATAGACTTCGGTGTTCGTTCGCCCGCCTGCATTCACAGATTTAACCGCATCACCTGCTGTCTGGTGACGCACATTGTTTTATGTCTTTTCGATGAGGATCAAACCATCTTAAAGTGGTTACTTTTATCGGCAGGAACTCGCAAATGTGGCCACAAATTGATCGTTTATTCTTGGAAATGTCAGAGAAGATTAAACGAACAGGGCTTACTTATTTGAAAGTATCACTGTGAAATGGTCGAAAACTATTTTATTATAGGCCTTTGTGGATATGGGCTTTAAATAATGTTTAAGTAAGAGTTTTGCTTCTAAGAAGAATTTAATATAATGGTGATGATCGCTGTTTTAAGTAAGTGGGAAGCCTAATGTTCCTTAGTCATAGCACAAAGTTTTCCGTTCAAGGCTGGATCAAAACCATCTGTAATCTGGAAGCGTTGTCTCATAGAACCGTCTTAGGTTAGGTACGGTTTGAGTTGATTTATGCCCAAAATCTTGAAACATGGAAACTTATCTTCTAGGATTCAGCAGCTAAACTAAAATACCAACGGTGTTCCATTTCCTCTTCGTCCCTACAACTTATACAGGAGTCGTTCTGGAGTATTCTTAGCCGTTTTGCTAGATTACCAATCTTGCAGTGCCCTTTTACGACGCCAACAGCCCTGCGATTTAGTTTCATGAGACTGGCACATCTCCTTTTATCGTAGACTGGCCGTAATGACTTGATTGTAGCACATCCGTTTAATTGACGCCACCGTTTGTTAAGCGGTGTTTTGGTCTCAAGAAGGGCCCACAAAGAACCCATATGTGGCCCTTCTGTGTCTCAGTGCAGTCTTAAGTGCCAAGTTGGCACAATGAATGTCAAGCAAAAGAAGATTCCGTGTTGTTGAAGTTGATTTCATTGATCCTTTCACCGCCGGACAGCTGTCTCGTTGAATTATGACTTTTTGTTGACTTTTAGGGTTCAAATCAAATTTTGTATGTACCTATGTATCTATAAGCTCTGCTTTGTTTAATATGGAATGCTGAATTTATAAAGGAACATATTCTAGAATATATCATCAAATCTCCTCTGCGGGGTGAGTGATCTAATGAACTAGTAAACCAGATATTTAATAGACCCTTTTGTTCATTAAGTTCATTAATGAAGCTCTCAACTTGCCCATGAATATTCATATCTACGACTGGAATCTAAGATCTAATTCTTGTCATAATGAGCCTTCATTTAACGGGCTATTCCAGATATTTCTACCACTTAAGACGCACTTTGATGCTAATAAAGCAAAAGAATTTCCATCAGATAACATGGGAAAAAGACACAATAAAAGACGAAAAACCCCGTAAAAAAATGTTCACAAGTAGATATTTGAACAAGAGCACACAAAAAGAAAGACTGTATTCACAATTGCATCGGCGATGATGAACACACGAGTTGACTCAGCCGACAATCATAATTTTTCATGAATCATGTGATTCATGTCAGTTCATCACCTGCCAAATCAAAAAAACAAGCTTTATAAAAGAACAAACAATCTTTCAATCTAAAAGATACCTACACGCACACGTGACTGAAAGATGAATATCTATATGTGTATCTTCCACTCACGACGTACGGCGCCGCCAACTACCATGCCGATGAAGAACATAAAATGAGAAGCTAAAGCAGCGCACAAGTGCAAAGAACGGATTCGAGCCGCCACGCAACAGTTGCATCAATTTTTAATTACAGCCTTTCACGCAGCAGATTGTCTTGAATGAGGCTACCTTTTTTATAGTTTTTTTTTCTTTTTATTTCTTCTGTTTTATACCAAAATTATACCATTCAAGTGTGTAATTAAAATTAATAAATTAGGTCCCCTCTCATCCTTCGATCTGTAAATGAATTACGGAAAGTAAGACAGCTTCTTTTTTTAAATTACAATGAGCCTGCAAAAAAAAAAATAAAGTATCTGAAGCACATTCTCTTAGAAATGAGGCTGAAGTTCCTTGGTCAATGAGTTGATGAGCTGATGAGCTGATGAGTGAATCTCAGTATAAGCAGCAATTAATCATATTTCCTCGTATACCTCGCTGCCAAAAAGATTAACTCAGCCATAATTACACAACCTAGTTACATGTTGCAGTAATACTGTTAGTAGCGCTCGGATAGATTGTACAACACGAATGCACACACAAATATGCTGTTACCTGTGCAATGTTATTTAAGATACTATATCTGAGATAGATTTAACTACCCGTGGGGAAGAAGGTAAACAAAACAAATGAATGCCTCCACAATTGTCGGAAGATCTCTGTAAGGAATACCTGATACCAGTTGCCGCGGCATTGTTTTTTGCGCCGCTATACCGCTGTGTTGCTCTCGTTTAGTCAAGCATCTCTACGAAGTGAATGCGCACATAATTTCGTGATTGAATAATGCTAATAATAACCCCTAGTTGTGTTGAGTTGAGGGTGGTTGGTTAGCTTGTAAGTTACGAAAGGATGTGAGAGATCCTAGGCAACGATGACAACAGGGAGTACTTGATTCATTGGCAATGCAATAATGCACTCAATTAGTCTATGAATTGGTTTACTTTTATAGTAACGCTTGTGGCTGTCATGCGAATTGATTGCAGATAAATTATCTCACATCTTGTTACAGCCTCTTGGAGTTTGTAATTTTATGAGATTCCTTCTCTTAGGTGAGAGACTTCAAGGGGGTAGAACCCGTTCTTTGATTTATTTGATTCATCTGTAAAATATGAGATTGATATAACTTTTTTTTTAAGGAATAATTTATAAAACTTCTTGGAGAAAATCCCTAGTAAAAAAGTCAGCAGATAAAGCTATGCAGTTCTTTCACGTGTTTCACCAATCTGTGGTCGTCTCCAGTGATGCGTGAACAAATAGACGAGAAGATACTTACTTAAAGGGCTCCCGACCCTTGTAGAGTCCCTGCCTGAGACATCGTTGCCTTCCATCCTCTGCGGTCCCGAGCACGCTGCTTCCAGTTGTGAAGACCAAGTTTTCTGGCATCCGCGACAGCTTGGTCTTTGTACCGGAGGTTCGGTCTTCTTCGCCGTCTCGAACCTGGGGCTGGGATTCGAAGATTCTCTTCGCTGGAGCATTGTTGTCCATTCGCTCGATGTGGCCGAGCCAATGTAGTCTGCGTATCTTGGCTTTTTGGACTACATCCACATCCTGGTACAGCTCATAGAGTTCGCGGTTGTACCTTCTCCTCCATTCGCCCTCCTCGAATAAGGGACCTAATATCCGACGGAGTATTTTACGCTCGAAGGTGCCCAATATTTGCTCAGCTTTCTTACTTATCGTCCAGCACTCGGCTCCATACAGCAGGACTGGTAAGATGAGCGTTCTGTAGAGCATTAATTTGGTCCGTCGAGTTAGGAGTTTTGAACCAAGTTGTTTCCAGACGAGAAGATACTTCTTCTTTAATCCTTTAACCCCTCGGGGGGCATAGGGCGTCAACAACGCCTTGTTTGTAGTTCAGCAACGTGTTTGAGCTCTCTCCAGCTCGATTCCTCCTCGACTGTTCTGCGCCACGTTTGCCTAGGGTGTCCCGCTGTTCTGCCTGCTTGGGTGAGCGGATTCCACTGCATAGCGTATTTCGCAATGGAATTGTCTTCGCGCCGTAGGGTGTGTCCAATCCACTGCCACTTTCTCCTTCGTATAGTAATGTTTATAGGTTCCTGGCCCGTTCTCGTATTAAGCTGTTCATTGGAGATACGGTTCGGCCAAAAGATCCTCAAGATGATTCTTAAATATTTGTTTACAAAGGCTTGCACCCGGCGCGTGTTAATGGTGTCCACTTTCCAAGTACTGCACCCGTAAAGCAGTACCGATTCTATGTTGAAGCGAAACAGTCGTAGCTTGGTTCTTAAGCTGAAAACCAGATGGTGGACAGCATGCCGAACGCAGTTTTAGCCTTCCCGATTCTAAACGAGAAGATAGAAAGACAAATATTCTAAAAACCCTTGTTTTGGCTTCTGGTAAAGTCAAATAGTCACATTTATGAACCCATATACTAGAATTAGGTAATTTCAAAAATGAGCAGGTATATAATTAGTTTTCTTTTTCAGCATGGAAGTCCTTACAGAAGACTATAGCCAGATTTCCTTCGATTTAATCTAAGAATTTTCACTCGACTACAAACAAACTTGATTACAAGAATTGCCAACAAGTCTGACAAGATAATTATTCCACCGCCAACCTGGCATAAGTCACAGCTAACTGTCTTGTCCGTGTTGAACATTCTAACATAACACAAACACAGAGCCACAGTTCCGTAAAGGTCAGCCGTTTACGTACTTGTAGCTGCACTTAATTAATTCCTTTTGCAATAATATTTCAATGGCGGCTCCACTCCTGTGTCCTATGTCACAATATGAAATGTGCAACAAGTTCTTAAGAGACCGTGGAGAGTTTTTTTTTTTCATTTGAAGCCGATCCCATTCAATTTAAATTAAAGCAATAATGCGGTTGAACTGCAGCAGCTGCAAATTGGTCGTACTAACAGAATCTATCGACCGTTAAAGATAGACGAAAAGACCTTGGTGGTGTGATATATTTATCTTGTGTTACCATTCCCTTCCCATTGTCTTGTGTAGGTTAAGGTTTGGATATATTTAAATTAATTGGAAAAAAAAAGTCTACTAAAGAAATTTACATAAAACAACAATATTCTCTTACTGTAGCTAATTGCCAATAAGGCTGCAAACAGTAATGAAAAAGTTTTATATAGGCATTTGCGACTGATTTTCAAAAGCCCTGTGGGTGTGGGGCTTTGGATGTGAGGCAAATAAAAGTTTGTTTGACTTCATTTTTTTGTTTGATCTGAAAGACTATGAATTGTGAAATTAAATCAAATAGCGCCAAGTATAGTCTAAAGCGTGTGTGGAAACATTACTGCGAATTATAAGCGAATGAAAAAAAAACTAAAAGAAAATCATAATATAGTTTGGACATCGCTCGGGGTTTCCTAGTATCTAGTACTATTTGAGCTTTAAAATTCTCTACACCAACCCTTTTCGATGTCCTCAAAAGAGGGACTGCACATGGATGTATGTTCTGTTGGTCTTGAACTACTTTCTTGGGATGGTAATTCAGAGAATAAAGTCACGTTTGGACATTTTCTACTCTTTCATGCCGTATGCGAAGGACAAAGGGCTTTTAAGAAACTTTTTCATGACAGTACTACTCTTGGATGATTGTTAAACGCTAGCAAGAGATGGGGTCGTTAAAAAACTAGATGGGAAGTAGTCCAGAGCACTAACCACTCAGCAACGACACCCACCTTATCCTATGTTGACAGATGGTAAACCATAGAAAGATTCCCGTCCAGTAAACGTAGTCGTAATCTGGCAAAAATTGCGGCTTCGGGTAGTGACTTTGAAGTGGTGTTTGATGTTTAATTCTGTTTGGTCTTAAGGCACTAGCGGCTGCAGTCGTTGTGAAGGGATGAGACGTCTCAGAGAATACCATCGCAATAGCTAAAAGGCTGACCTAGTTAGTGGTTCTCTAGCTACACATACTAGTATATGGTTTCCAATTTAGTATATGGTTCTCATAAAAATTAGACATTTTGCAACAAAGCTGTGGCAAAGCTGTGGCGTTTCAGACTAGAATTTTGTAGACTAAGTCATGAACAGTTTGATAAATGAACGGAAATGTCAACAAATGTATCTGTCAATTTTGAATTCAGTGTAAGACATTGAATATGTCATTTGCATTTCTTGTAAATTAGTGTGCTATGACTGCGCATAAATCAAATGGATGACAAATTGACAAAAGTGGGACACAATTTACTTCCATTGCTAAATAAAGTATCTCGAACCATTATGACATCGCAAGAACCAAAGAGTACTTCAAGCAGAAAGAAGTATCTATTGTGAATACTCAAGGTCTATTGACAAATCCGTGGCGAATGACTAGCTAATGCTTAACTATCGGAACATTCACACGGTATCTATCTATTACAAATAATGTGAAAACTCCATTAATTATATGGAATTAGCTCCTATTTAACTACTTAATGGTGCTTATCACTGTTAGTTTGTTTTGCATTTTAAAGAAACCTTGTCAAACTACCGATCCACGCTAGACTTGGCTGGTGTAATTCACGATTACATCCACTATATCGTAATAACCACTCTTCACTCATCCATCTGTTAGACATGCACCATTTGATGGAAGTGTGTGTCAAAATACTCCAAATTTTGTTTTTTTTTTGGTATCATCATTAACATAGCATTTAGCTATGGAATTGTGACACAAAAATAAACTTATTTTTCCAATCATTGCGCGCACCATGCGTAAAGTCCCATTAACAATCTAAGATTCTGTAACAGATGCCATCTATCCCATCATTGCGTAACAAAGCAGCTTAGTCATACACCAGATACTCTCATCATCATTGAGCCATAAAGGTTAAGGCCAGTTGTGCCATGTGTATTACCGGCTAATTGTCTGGAACTGGCATAACTATAGTTTACAAAACACATCCGTAGATGCTTACAATTAACAAAAAAAATTGTATCTATCACATTGATAGAGTGTATCTATTAATCACTAGCGTGTTGCCAAATGAAAATTAATCCATTATCTGTATAGATTTCTAAAATTATTATATCTACATAGACACACACTGTTGGGTGAAATTGTTCACACAAATTCCACTGTATGCGTGGTATTTAATGCACAATTACCATTGTCAATAAATAAAAAAAAAAAATTGCTGCTCACACAAGTTAATAAAATATCAACTTGCTATCATACACATGTATAGTAGATACATTTGGTTTTTTTTTGGCATTTTATTTAGGTCAACGAACTCGTCGCTGATGATGGCGAAATTTTTTTTTTTTTTATTTTTAATTTTTCGTGGTAAAAAGTAAACGTTAAAGAATTGTTAATCTAAAATGACCATTTTGGTTGTTTTTTTTTTGTCGCTCCGGAGCGGAGCGGAGAGGACAGATGGGTAATTGAAATTGTGCTGTGATGACACATAATAAATAAATAAGTGTGTGGCTCCGAAAGTGGAGAAATGCCTTTGAATGGCACATTTGGACGCCATGATAAAGGTATTCGTCGATTTCTATTTGAGTTTTTTTTTTTTTTTTCGTTGGCTGAAAAGCGAGGGAGTGAAATTGAAATTAAATTGAAATTAAAAAAAAAAAAAAAAAAAATAGGAGGAGTGTCATCGATTTGAAAGTTCTCTTTCTGTGCGTCGGAAATTAAATAATTTGACATGGTCAGTGGGCAAAAGAAAGGCTCAATCTGGGCGAAGAATCAAAACGTGTAACTATGATAGGCAGAGATAATTTGATGTCTCTGTGGAGCTTTTGAGAGCAAAAGTGGAAATGAATTGGTCTTGGAACTGGACAATTTGTTGGACCCAGTCGATGAAGGTTGTCAGTGAAAGTATCAATTGGTAATTAGTTCATGTTCTGATTTAGAACAAGTGTACAGACAGTGAGTCTGTGGTCACGACCTGCCACAAAATGATATACATAGGCAGTTTTTAATTGGAAATTATAGACTATGAAAGGAAGTCATGACTTTGTTGTGGCGAACGAGCTTGCTGCACTCTCACGTCTTCACCTCTGTCGATGCCAAGAGTTCGATACTAAAGTACAATGTTGCTGTTTGTTGTTTGCTTGGCGGGAGCAGACTATAGGAGTTGTAACTATATTTATTGTCAAGGCTAGTGAATGGAGAGCAAAATTGGTTTCAACATAAAATCGATGAAAGAGATAATGAATGATTGGGCAAGCTCAACTTTAAAGTGGCCTTAGTCTGATTTTTGACAATTTTCTCTCTAACAGGGATGCGATACTTAGTGTCTCTTATGACCCATTGAACAAAATCTTTGCAACGGAGGGACTACAAGGGGACTATGGGGAATAGAGTACATGAAATATGTAAAAAACCAGTGAAAAATGCTACAGTTCGCCTGGAGCGAATCGTATGATTCTATCTCTATCTCTATCTATCTGTCTATTTGGTCGTGTCAGTGGGCGGTGGAAAATTAATTCACAACATTTTCTATTTTGCCCTATAAACTAATATTTTTACTCGAAAATTAATTTTTGAAGTAAACGCCCCTAAAAAGTGGGCGTGGTCATATACATTGTATAGACGATTTGTAGGTTAAGTAGATATCTACATATTTGCTCAAGTAAGTTTTTTCGAGTTTCATATGAAAATAGTGAAAAAAGTAAATTTTTGTGAAAAGTGGGCGTGTCAGTGGGCGGATTTTAAAAATGTTTACACTTGTATTGCTTACTTTTCCAAAGTCCTTCCGTCCGTCCGTATGTCACCAGTTTTTAGGCCTTAAATTTTGAGCTAGGTTGATGAAATTTTGCATACGAGATCCTTGGAAAAGTAAGCAATACAAGTGTAAACATTTTAAAAAACCGCCCACTGACACGTCCACTTTTCAAAAAAAAATCGCCTTTTTTCACTATTTTCATATGAAACTCGAGAAAACTTACTTAAGCAAATATGTAGATATCCACTTAATCTACAAATTGTCTATACATTGTATACGGCCACGCCCACTTTTTAGGGGCGTTACTTCAAAAAGTAATTTTCGAGTAAAAATATTAGTTTATAGGGCAAAATAGAAAATGTTGTGAATACATTTTCCACCGCCCACTGACACGACCAAATAAGTTAGTGATAGGGTATCATACGATCCACTCCAGGCGGATTGTAGCACTTTTTCACTGGTTTTATTCTCTATTTATTTGCAGGTAAGCAAATTGATGCTATAAATTTCCCGTAAGTCTCTTTACATATGTATGTAGGTACTGCAAAGTCTGCAAAGAAACTTAAAGTTTGAAGTACATGATCTGATTAAACACATCTAGTATTTGTTGAAAGATAACTATTATAAATTCCATGTTCAAATCACAGGAAATACGTACCAAATATTTGCTAAATCATTCCTCATATTGCAATCGATTTATGTACGTATTTGTTTATTTTTAATTGACTTGCTATTTCCAAAGTTAAATTTATATATTCCCAGGAAGGTAAATATACATTAGATACCTGTCCAATTTTGGTCTGGTGTGTAATTTATGCACACCACAAATATAGATTTGGAATGTGTGTTTTTCTAAATAAAGAGATTTTCGTAGAAGATGAGTTCTTATGAGTGTGCATCTCAAAGAAAGCTAACAGTTCATAAGCAAATTTCATTACAAATTCAAGTATCAAAAAAAAATTATATCAACAAAAATAACTTAAAATATTCCCCGGAATATCCTACTAAGCCATCGTATGTCCCACAGCCGCCAGACAAAAATACCCATCCAAAATGACAAAGCAATGAAGCAGTTGGCAAATAAAAATGATTCCACATTCAATATTCGTTTTCGATTGGGATTGCGATCCGTTAATTCGATTATGCGGGGACGAATAAATCCATTCCTCGTTACTCGAGTGTAATATTCTTTTACCAAGGGCATAAAAATTGAAACGAAAGGCTTAACGCTTTAATAGTCCCTCTATTCGGTTCCTTCCTACCCAACTGCGTAGTGGAGTGTGGCCCCTGTTCGGTTTCGAGGATACAGATACAACACACACACAATCATGTATCCATCTGCTACAGAAGAGAGCCTGTTTTTTTTTTCTGGTGAAAAAGGTCTGTCTTTTTCTCTATTAATTTTTTCCGCCACACACATCCGGCGATGTGAATCGAGAATATGGCGTGCACATATGCTCGGATTCAGACATTCGTATTAAGGAGCGCAAAAGAGGTCCTTTGAAATTCAAAATCTCTTATTTATTCAAAATCAAAATGGGACTGTTTGTGCTTTCACCACACGGTAAATAGGGTTAGGTACCTTTGGCAGGATTCTTCCTGACATACAGGAGCATTTTCCAACCAATTGGCTTCGTGTTTGTGTGGTAAAAAGGAATTCATTTCTTCATCATCATCATCATCGTCGTCGTTGTTGTCGTTTCGACGGGCTCAAAGCAAGCTTTCATTTTGCCCTTGTGGAAAAACTAGGCCTTTGAGGTAAATAGAAGAGCATACCGCAGCTTATATTCTAGAAGATAGGACGTACGTACAAACTGCGAAGGATCCTTTTTAGAGTGCGTGCCTAACACACTTGAATACGACGTATTATGATAATTCACAGAGGTGTGTGTAGCAACAGCCGAAGCGGAATGATCAAAGCGGGAATATAGACCGCCGCAGGACCGATATTTGCACAGCTGCTTTTGCGAAACGTATGGAATTAATTTCTATGATTCTATTCATAACTATTCCAGGTGAGTGCCGCCATACAAAAGTAAAGGATATCGAAGACAAGATAGTGAACTCTGTTTTAAGAGGCACAAATGCCTCAAAGTAGTTTGTCCAACTGTAGGGTATCTACATATATGTATGTTTCTTTGTCATCTATTCATCTTGATTGAAGTGAATACAGTTGGTAATGAGAGGAGTTCCTTTGAACTTAGGCACGAAAAAAAAAAAGATTCAATTAATTCTGAGCTGGTATAAACTCTCGACCAGGAGTAATTCGGTAAAAAAGAAAAAAAATTGAAGGCTTTGATCCTTGTAGTTTTTGCATCCTATTTTGTAGTTCAGTTAGCTTCAGTTTCAATTAGATTCAACACCTCATTAGAGAACCTTCGAATCAAATCACAGCATCTGTAAAAGATTGATGACAAAACGAGTGTCCTCTGGCAAAGGACAAGTTTTTTCTCTTCTCTACTGTCCCGTCAGTGAATAATTTTTGGTTTTCCTGCCAAATTACAGACATTTGGATCCCAAATCAACTCCACAGTGCTGGAATATGAAAGGTTTCGATTTGTGTTGTTTTTTTTTTGCTGTTTGGCTGATCCCAGTCAGGCATATATGTTGGGCACCCCCTAGTAACTATTTGTTTTCGGACAACGTCTATACGAACTCGAAATTTTAATACGATAGGTAGCTAGGGCAACAGAACAAACCGACCAACGAGCGGGTGAAAATCGTGTTGATTGCACACATATTTAGCGGAAAATAAAGAAAATGGAAAATTCCGGGCGCATAAACGTTTTGGCGTTTGGCCAACGATTTTCAACTCTGGATTTTATTGAGGGCGGATAAATTCAAATGGCAGAGGCAAGTACTTTGGTCGCTTATTATACTGGAGAGTATGTAGTATGGGGTTGGAAGCAGGTGACCCCGTTAAGAAGCGGTTCAGTCTCTCTCGTCAGAGACTAGTCATTAAGTCGTCTTGTGGATTTTATTTTATCGCAAGATGGCAAACAAATTTTCAAAGAAATGAGGAAAAAATTAATAAGAAAGAGGAATTGATTTAATTGATTGAGTCAAGGTCGACGTGATAAATATGCTGTAGAAGTTCTAACATTGAGTGGAATAAATCAGTATTCAGCAGGTGGATGTGCTTCAATAAACAAACATCTACAAAGAGCAGACATTTTTGCCACCCATAGTAAATATGTTGGCTTCCTTGTCTGTTTCTTTATTTCACCTATTGGACTTTTGTATTGTCCAGAACTTATGTAGCTTTGTCTTTAGCCAGATCATCCATGCTACTGGAGTCACTGTACTCCAGATATCATCGGTAAACCACTCCCTATGTTTTCCCGACACTATTTTCAGCAACTGATTGAGAAAAAATGTTCACAGTAGGTATACCAATGGCCTTGTACGATAGTAGTGTTAGAGACGTCTCTAAGTTCTTCCCGGCCGTTGAGATCGTTAGGTTTTGGAACGGCGGCATTGCATAATTGGACAGTCGTTATCATAAGATGAAGATTTTGTACCAAATCCCAAATCTCAAACATGTGTACCTGTAACGAGGGGATTTTCATTGCAAAAATCAACTAATCTTCTCCGTTTAAGCTCTTCATTTTTATTCAATCTAACCCGGAATCTGGACGTCAAAATTAGGTCATCATAGGGCTGCCAAGAAATTAGGAACCTGCGAGTTGAGGTTCTTAACAGAAGTCTAACCGAATGACCCCGAATTTTACCATCTTAATTTGCTATTTCGATAAGTTTCCACTCCTTGCACTCCCTTCGTCCTTTTCAGCGTCAATATAACGATTACATGAGAAAAATCTCTTGATAATACTTCTCAAAAATTGTGAAATCATATTTGATTCGACAAACAAGTATTCGCTTATATTGCAGTAGATTACTGTGAAAAGATACCTGTACAACATATTTCCCTGTCTAGTTTCACTATCACGCTTTCATTCAAATTAGCAACATGTCTAAACCTCATGACTGTCTGTTCAACAACCTTTCCAATAATCTATTTCAAAATTAATATAAAAACTCTATCCGATCTATTACCTACACGACACACCTCGAAGATTTGAAATCATGCATGATGCCTTTCTATAAAGATGTTCAACTGATTTTAAGTACATTTCATCAAATTGGCATATCATTGCCATTACCATTTGAAGCAAACGGAGCAATGGACTTTAATTTCGATTTCCGTTTGCAAAAACAAAAAACACAAATTCCGTTCACTTAAATGGCTAGTCTTCCAAAATATCATATCTATCATCCAGATTAGATACACAAAGAAACCACTTGAGTCCTCTGTAAAACAAACTTTCATTTTCTCTCCGCCTCACACCACCACGTACGCACCATCGATGTAGGTAATAGCCCTAAGGCGATTTCAGCAGCTTAAAAAGCGAAAACATTTCGCTTAATTAGCCTTAATGACTTTTGTCAAGTGGTGTTTCGATCGAGCTAAATAAATAGAAATCCACTCACCCTCATGTCGATGTTATGCCAATAAAAAACATAGTAAAGTGGCAACACTTGACTCATCATCATTTTGTACTTATCCTCTTAGAAATAATAATTCCCATTCTCAAAACTTAAGCTTTCCGTGTTCCATATTTTGTTTTTTTTATTCGAAATAATATCTCCAAATATTGGTAATTTCTAATGAGAAAAAAAAAAACTGGAAAAAAGAACACACGAGGATGAAGCTGAACTTATCGCTTGACAAATGACCAGAACAAAGTGGAGACCAGAAGAAAAAAGAAAAAAATCGCGGTTTTGGATGACTGACTTAAAAACCTCGAAAAACCTCAGAAAAGTGGGTCAGACGAATTGAGAATTTAGCAATCCAGTATTTCTTCTTTTTTTTTTCACCTCTTCTTATTCGTCGTCTGCTTTTGTTCATAACTTAAGTGGGACAATAATGATTCAAGCTTTAGCTTGATACAAGTACTACTTCTATCTGTATCTATATCGACATCTGGAACTGAGAATGAGAATCCGTTTAGAACAGCACACATAGCATAGATTCCAATTTTCTGGTTCTTTAGCTCGTCATAAATTCCTCTGTGGTCTAAGCTTGACACCAGTAGTAGATACAAGATACAACTGGTGTTTGGGCCAGAGAAAGGCCTCACCTGATATTGTTAATAATGGTGCGAGATGTTTATTATTCTGTCCGGTTCTATTGTTGTTTGTACTCAAGTGAATCGATCGTGACTTGCCTTTTGCTGACCTATGAAATAGTTTGGGATAGATGATGATTTATTTATTTTTGAGGTTATGTTTGATTGATTTAATTTTAATGTTTTGCATGCACTTTAAGATACTTAATATTTATTCAGTAAGAGAAGTAGCTGTGCTATAAGTCGATTTGAAGAGGTTATCTGTGATTGGAAGTCACTCAGGGAACAGGTACTTTAGATGATGCTCACGAATTTACAAAGCCAGAGTTTGAAACTGGCATGGCAGTTCAATTTATTTAACGTGACAGGATAACAATGCGAAAATGAGTACAAATATTGGCTCAAAGTGAGTTTGATTACAATAATTTGAGTAGCATTCTTAAAAGCGTACTTGTTGTGTAACTACACGATGTAGAATAAGTCAAAGTGGATGTATAGTTAAACAAAGCATGACTTAAATCAAGCCTATAAATTGTCATTGTTAAATGGGGAGGAATGCATAATGGATAACAAATATGGCTTAAAAGACAAATGGATGGCAAATGGAAAACGTTTACATGGCATTATTGTTGTGTGTCCGGGACATTCTGGACAAAGTACGATAGAATGAAGAGACAAAAACAATTGTAACTAAGCGATCTTCATTGGTATCATTGCAGGCTACAATTTTCTAGTGTCACCACATGCACTGAGGAGGATTCAGAATACTTCATGTGGAAATGCCCCGGTCTTTGATTCACTACAAAATTGACTACAAGGCTCGGAGAATTCGAATCGACCTGTCTAACAACCCATGTAGTGCTATTGTGAATCGAATCTATACCTCTCGAACGACCTAACTTAATTTAAGCAGTCTAGAAAACATTTGTCAAAAACTCAGTATATGAAGGTACTCTGAAAAGTTTTGAGCCTAACATAAATACAACCAAGTAGTTGTCTGGCAAATATAGTCTTATTTTCATCACAAGCTCCTTACAGGTCTTCTCTTTGTTTTCCTCCGTAAGATAGGCACTTACATACATAAGTATATATGTAAAGACCTCCTCGTTAGAAGAAAATATGCGTCCTCTAATTTTTATCTTAGGAATATTGCTGGGAGCCAAATCTGGAAAATACTGGAGAAGTATAAATTTGTGAATTTTGGCCTTGGCAACCGACGAAGTACGAGCAGGTGCGTTGCTTAGTAGTCTAGGCAGTGCATTGGTGATGCTCCCATCATTGTCTCCTGTTTACACAATTCCGTGACTGTCCCGAAAAACTGTCGAAATTGCTCTCCTGGCTATTAGTAGGTGCATGCACTATCAATACGCTTTTAAGATATGACTAATATTCGCTTTTAAATAGTGACAATGTTCCGGAAAAAACTCCTAACTCGACGGACCAAATTAATGCTCTACAGAACACTCATCTTACCAGTCCTGCTGTATGGAGCCGAGTGCTGGACGATAAGTAAGAAAGCTGAGCAAATATTGGGCACCTTCGAGCGAAAAATACTCCGTCGGATATTAGGTCCCTTATACGAGGAGGGGGGAAGGGAGGAGAAGGTACAACCGCGAACTCTATGAGCTGTACCAGGATGTGGATGTAGTCCAAAAAGCCAAGATACGCAGACTACATTAGCTCGGCCACATCGAGCGAATGGACAACAATGCTCCAGCCAAGAGGATCTTCGAATCCTAGCCCCCACGTTCGAGACGGCGAAGAAGACCGAACCTCCGTTACAAAGACCAAGCTGTCGCGGATGCCAGAAAACTTGGTCTTCACAACTGGAAGCAGCGTGCTCGGGACCGCAGAGGATGGAAGGCAACGATGTGTCAGGCAGGAACTCTACAAGGGTCGGGAGCCCTTTAAGTAAGTAATTCCGGAATACTATAACACGTGGCCCTCCTTGCACTTGCTCAATTTTTTTAAAATTGTTTTTTCTCCATGCATGATGTTAAAACATAGAACTTTAATTTTTATTATTTCCCTTTGAAGGATATTCTCCTAACTACTTCCTCAAGTAGTATATATAGATGTATGTATCTTTCTAAACTCTATAGCATTAAATTCTATGACTATTAACCTCCGTATCTCTAATTGCACTGCATACCAAAGTTCAAGAATTCATATCCATCCAAATTGTAACTTTGCATATTCTACTAAGTATAATACGTTTCAAAATTCCACTTGACTTTAAACAGCATAGTGGCTATCCAAGGACAGTTGTTTCAAACTAATTGAATAGCACCAGTTCATGTATAATATCACTAAACTAATACAGTTTCTGTTTGCTCCTTTTTGTGAGAACACAAAACTCTACAAAGTACACCAAATAGATACTTCGAGGAAAGCAACCAAACAAACTCGGTACGGTGTACATAGCAAGACTCCTTCTCCCTCGGAGCGTTAGAGTGATACTATTCCTTGCCGAAGCAACAACATTTTTTGCTGAATACCACACTAAGTTATTCATGAATTCATACTCAGTACACAGACTTCCGAAATGTAATATCAAAAAACCAAAAAATAAAATTCCTCATGTTAATTTATTACACCGAAAAAAAAAAAAAAAAAAAAGTGGGATGAGAATAAAAAGAAAAAGGTTCAACACTACCAAACAATTTCATTCATTTATTCTTGAAACCCTTGCACTTCGTATAAGAAGCCAAACATGAAGAATCCTTCGTCAAAAAATATATATCTCCCCTCCCCCATATGTATCTGCGTTTTTTTTCCTGTCTAAAAGGGTTAAAATGCAAAGAAAAAGGCGAGGAACTTTCATTAACTTAAACATACACGTCGAGTGTCGGTATGTTTTAGATGATGTATGAAGGATGAATACATATGTAGACAAACGTGGGCCTCAAGACTGCTCAATAATTTAGAAACCCCTTTTCATTGGAATTTATATTAAAAATACCACATGAATGTATGCTGCACGACTAGATTCCGACTCTTCCATCATCATTATCCATCCAAGCAGTCAGATCGTCCTTTTTCTTTTTCTTATTTTTTTTTGCTTAGTCTCATCCATTATCCTGGCGCTGGCCAACAGAAGGATGCATTATAATTACAAAAATTATGATGAGTGAGTTGAATATATTTTTTCCCTACGAATTGAATAGATACATATGTATAACAGCCTTCAGAGACTTATGCAGTTCGAAGTACTAGAGAGATAAATCCACTACTTTTGGGTGTCATGTGGATCTTTTAGATCAGGAGTGGCGGTCTAAAGCAAAACGAAAATAAAGTCAATAGCTTATAATCATCACGTGATAATATGATATGATATGAATATGAAGACTCTTATCTGTATACAGCGCGCATATTGCGGATTAATTGGAAGAGTGGAGAAGTCCTGGCGAGGAGTTAGCTTAATGTCGTTTAAAATTCAGGTGGTATTACTTTCTGAAATTTTCTAAGGAAGATTGTTTTTAAATTTTACTTTCGCTTATAATTCGCAGTATTTTTTCGCGTTTGTGTCATTGTTTGACAAATGACTTGTCATCTTGAATATGTCCTGTCAAGGGCCAATTAGGTGACTATGTCGCTTTCTCAAATTTATTTATATTATTTATATAGTATTTTTTCACAGAGATAATCCTAGACTTTGGACTTGCTAAGAAAGACTACTACTTACTTAAAGGGCTCCCGATTCTTGTAGAGTCCCTGCCTGACACATCGTTGCCTTCCATCCTCTGCGGTCCCGAGCACGCTGCTTCCAGTTGTGAAGACCAAGTTTTCTGGCATCCGCGACAGCTTGGTCTTTGTACCGGAGGTTCGGTCTTCTTCGCCGTCTCGAACCTGGGGCTGGGATTCGAAGATCCTCTTGGCTGGAGCATTGTTGTCCATTCGCTCGATGTGGCCGAGCTAATGTAGTCAGCTTATCTTGGCTTTTTGGACTATATCCACATCCTGGTACAGCTCATAGAGTTCGCGGTTGTACCTTCTCCTCCCTTCCCCCCTCCTCGTATAAGGGACCTAATATCCGACGGAGTATTTTACGCTCGAAGGTGCCCAATATTTGCTCGGCTTTCTTACTTATCGTCCAGCACTCGGCTCCATACAGCAGGACTGGTAAGATGAGCGTTCTGTAGAGCATTAATTTGGTCCGTCGAGTTAGGAGTTTTGAACCCAGTTGTTGCGCCAAACCGAAGTAGCAGCGGTACAAAGATGTCATTTGTAGGATTAATATTTGCTCCGAGGTAGGTGAACTCCTTAACTACCTCGAAATTATAGCTATCAACAGTGACGTTGTGCCCAATGTTTTGGACAGATAAATTTTTGTTTGTTGATAACATAGATATACTTTGTCTTGTCCTCATTTATTTCAAGACCAACTCGTTTCGCCTGCTCATCAATAGCCGTAAATGCCTCTACGACGGCTTGCCGGGATCTTCCGATGATGTCAATATCGTCTGCGTATCCCAGCAGTTGGACGGATTTGTAAGAGACAATGCCTTCCGTGTTGACACCTGCCCTGCGCACTATCTGCTCCAACACGATATTGAAGAAATCACATGACAGCGCATCTCCTTGCCTGAATCCGATGCACGTTTGGAAGAGCTCCGAAGAGAAAGCAGAAATATCTCTACTAAACCAATGTACCGAAGGAGAAAGTGGACCTTTTAACCGACTTTACGGTTTCAGGAAGAAACGAACTACTACCCATGTGACATAAGCAATTATAAGCCAGATGGAAAGAAGGAAAAAAGCAAGCCGCACCGTAGTTACCCTCGTCGTAAAGAATGCTTTCTGAATTCTGGCAGCTAAAGCCGCATGCTAAAGGACATGCGTAGCCTTACATAAGCTACTAAGAGGTATTGCTTGACCATAGGCTCAACTTAAGGGAGCACTCACAACTTAAGAAGAAGACAGGATGTGCCAACCTGCCCCTAGAGAGCAAATAAGTTGCCAAAAACAACTGATTTGTCTAAAGTGCTGTTCAAGTCAGAGAGTTATACTTAAAACAGTTGTACAAACTTCGATTGCAAAAGTAGTACCAAAGTGATTATATCTTAACAAAATTCCATCTTAATAACACTCCACAAAGAATGCACCACAAAACTTCTGAAACCAAAAAGCCATCACCCAAATTCCACTGACCATTCCAATAGATTCGAAAAAAGAAAAAACAAGAAACCGATTTAGACCACCAAGATCACGATTCAACAATTTCTCACTCCAATTTGTCCGTTGCTTCATTTTTAATTCTTGTTAAAAGCGCTGAATCAGCAGCAGTGGCTACAAACGTGGAGAGATACTTATTCGCATACAGCAGTCCTACTACTGGGAGTCGTGCATTTATATTGGAGTTCAGAGTGCATGAAATTGAACCCCAGTTCCAGGCCACTGTAATTCACAGTGATCCCCTTTTTGCTTTTTTTCGCTGCTGTATCCCATCCTACCTCTACCACCAGTGCTGCTAACGACGATTGGTCAAGGTAAATGAAACCTGAAATTTATCGCAAAGTTCAAGCCAGAACTTACATACCACGGAATGTTTGGAGGGAATCTCTTTTGCGAGCTGCACTTCATTCTGTCAGATTTCTCAGTGCAGGGCACACAGCAACGAAATATAGATGTAATAAATCTCTACACGACGTATGGCAGGGAAAAGAAAAAAAAAAAAAAGAAGAATTTTTTCTTTCAAAATCCTTGTAACGTAAAAGGATTTTTCTTCTTTTTCCATTACTAAACAAGGTCATCAATTTAGATACAGGTGAAGCAAAGAGGATTAGTCGATTTGAATGCAAGTCACTTTTCGAAAACAAGTACTACTCGCAGATAGATACTCTCCCATCGATAAAACTCAATTTACGTGCTGCATTTAGCCTAAAATTCCAATTAAAAGTAAACAATTTGCAAGCTCTTATCATCGAGCTCACGTTGCACAAGCAGAGGAGGAAGTAGGTACTAGTGGTGGTGGTAGAGAATTTATGTTCCACATAAAAGAATACAAGAGAAGTCTGAAAAAATCTCCAAAAAATTTCGTATTCAACTGGCATTACAACACTTTCACCAGGCACACTATCAATGGATCTGAGAACATGGGATTTTTTTTCTTCTTTCTGACTTTGAATGGAAAAAAAAAATCGGCGAAAATTACTTTCGCTTCGGACAGACGCCTACAAAGAAACAAATATGTTGTCACTTTTGATTTTTATAGCCTCGCTACCGATTCGGACATTTCTCTCTGACCCTCTCTCGGTCAATCATCAATAATAATATAATTGATGTCGAAGTGTCATAAAAGTGTTATCACCTGTCAACGCTTTTCGTTAATCAATGCGATGCTCACGTTCCTTTCCAACGACCATTAACGTACGTGACTCGGTATATGTATCTAGTATTTTTCGACTTTTTTTTTTTTTTTCCTTTTTGCTGATCGAGTGTGTGAGGCAGAAGTGAGCGTACGAATGCACCGCGGGGCTATTGGACTCTGCAAATTGTGATGTGCATTTGTAAACAAAATGAAAGTTTGAGTTTTTTTTTTAATTGTAACTTAATGCTGCGAAATTGATTGCCGCATAAGAAAGAGCTACTTTCAGGGTCATTGTCACAGATTCCGTTAGAATCATGACAGAGACTGATGACACTTGGGCCGAAAAAAAAAAAAAGAAAGTCTTTTAGTCATTGGATGGAGAGAAGTTTTACTTTTGTGAGTAGGTATCAAGTATCTGCTTTTCTTTTCGATGAAGTCATATCTCAAAATATTGATGTGACTAGTCTTTCGGAGGTGATGTCTTGGTAGGGTGCATGCATCAAGTCATCAACCAAGTATGGGTTGTCCGACGACTGGAGTATCAGCTCTATATGCCCCATTTTCAAAAAAGGCGATCCTATGTCTTGTAAGAACTACCGAGGCATATCCCCGTGAAATGTCGCATATAAGATTCTGTCCAACAATACAAATCCTGGAAAAGACCAACGAATTTCAAGTCGAAACCCACCACCTGTTCATCGACTTTAAAGCCGCCTATGACAGCATTCATCGTCTTGAGCTCTACCAGGCGATGGCCCAATTCGGGATACCGACAAAACTTATCCAGATGTGTCGCGTAACGCTGGAAATCACGCGATGCTCTGTGCAATTTGGAAACAACTCTTCGGAGCTCTTCAAGGGAGATGCGCTGTCATATGATTTCTTCAATATCGTGTTGGAGCAGATAGTGCGCAGGGCAGGTGACAACACGGAAGGCACTATCTTTCACAAATCCGTCCAACTGCTGGGATACGCAGACGATATTGACATCATCGGAAGATCCTGGCAAGCCGTCGTAGAGGCTATTGATGAGCAGGCGAAACGAGTTGGTCTTGAAGTAAATGAGGACAAGACAAAGTATATGTTATCAACAAACAAAAAATTATCTGTCCAAAACATTGGGCTACTTCGGTTTGACGAAACAACTGGGTTCAAAACTCCTAACTCGACAGACCAAATTAATGCTCTACAGAATGCTCATCTTACCAGTCCTGCTGTATGAAGCCGAGTGCTGGACGATAAGTAAGAAAGCTGAGCAAATATTGGGCACCTTCGAGCGTAAAATACTCCGTCGGATATTAGGTCCCCTATGCGAAGAGGGCGAATGGAGGAGAAGGTACAACCGCGAACTCTATGAGCTGTACCAGAATGTGGATGTAGTCCAAAAAGCCAAGATACGCAGACTACATTGGCTCGGCCACATCGAGGGAATGGACAACAATGCTCCAGCGAAGAGGATCTTCGAATCCCCAGGTTCGAGACGGCGAAGAAGACCAGAAAACTTGGTCTTCAAAACTGGAAGCAGCGTGCTCGGGACCGCAGAGTATGGAAGGCAACGATATCTCAGGCAGGGACTCTACAAGAATCGGGAGCCCTTTAAGTAAGTAAGTATTTCTGCTTTCGGTTGCGTGAGACACTGATTGAAAGAATTTTCGAATCCTTATGTAATGAAATCTTTTACTTTGGTACACTGATTCTCGAATAAGCTAGCCAAGTCCAGTCTTCCTTTCAAAACAACCACTTGTATTGAATCGACTGTGTCAATGGAAATTGTTTACATTTGCTTTGCTCGGCTTATCTTGGTCCCACAGATATACAACACCTTATGAAAAACGTAGAAACATGCTGATATACACTATAAGTACATCAATTATCATACTTACAGACAACATTGATTGTCTTGCATCTTCCAAACCATATCGTTAAATACTAACCCTCGTAACCTTTTTCTGACTCAAGTTTCAATTACAGACTTAAGAATCTATGTCGCGAAAACCATATAACAGGCTCATTAAGTGGGACTAGAAAGCACATAAGCAGGCAATGTCCGCGACGCCACAGTCAGGTCAATGCGCATAGAGGATACACTTCCGATTACTTTCTACGAAGTTTATTTCCCAGAACTTATTACACCAATAACATTTTATCACACCTCATTGGCCTCTTAAGCTTTTTTATTGCTGCATCTTTGTATCTAAAACTAAAGGGTTTATTATCCTACAAGCAACAGCATTTGTCATTGTCTACCACAACTGCTGAGTTTCATTAATTTAAAAATATTAGATTCTGTTAAATTAAATTCTTGATAGGAAAACCATGGATTGATGTACAAGTTAATAATTTACGAAGCTCACTCCTAGAATTTCACCTCGTTTGTTACTTGGTTAATAGCGTGTCAGTCAACTCAGAGGTGATTGAACCCAAATTTTCCAAGAAGGACAACAATGAAGTCAAAACTTCAAGTTCTGTTTACAGATGAACAAAAGTTGAATATTCAATTTTTCAACTTGTCTATTGACAGCAAAACTCCCTTAGGAGGTTCTCGCGAATGAAATAGCTTTCTTGGAACTCGCCACATTAAGGCAGTCCCCTTATCACACCCCTGTCATCCTTGTTACTTTCCATAGCTCATTTCATATGACAGACGTATCCTTTTTGTTTGCATTTTTTTTCACCTAAGCCACCTTCCTACACATTGTCACCGTCATTTAACACATTCAGTCTTTTTCTATTCGAAATTCATCAGGAACACATGTCAGCATTCAAATTGAAATGGAATTTCGCAGTTCAAAAACGAATGTGAATTTTTCTTTTTCATTTCAAGAAAGTATACACAGCACTTAGCTATGATTATCCCTTCCGAGGGGACGACAATGTCGACGACAACGACAACGACACACCATTTACCAAATGACGCATGTCTAAGTAATAACATTTTCCTGATTGCAAAACCCCAATGAATTTTCTATCTAGAACCACCATTAAACAGGAGGAGGCAACTTCCATCCCGTGAGCGATGTAAGAGATCGCTTAATGGTCTAGCAGCAGCAGCAGCAGTTTCTCGACACATTATCGTGCACTATCTAGCGAAAGGGGAATGAACTTTCGGTATGAATGTCCAGTCGCGCGATTCCATTGAGAGAACGTGTTGTCACACACCAATGGGGCATCCGAATGGGGACACTCAACGGTGAGTACTCTGCCGACATCAATTCGCTGGACAATAAACATTAATGTACACTAACTACACTAACTACACTTGCTATAGAGATAGATAGAAGCGACTGACCAACTGACTGTGTAACAAGCATTAAGTGTTGACCTATAATTTGCGCAATAAAATGTGCATTTCTTTTGCGCGAATTATGAACCGACCGGCGCGGCGCGGCGTCTTCTTCCTTGGGATTTCCATTTATGGATGGGGATCTTTTAAAGAGAAAAAATGCATAAGTATGTACATATATCTCCCGGACCTTTCGATGTCGGCCACTTAGCGCAGGAGGAAGCGGGTTGTAGTGGTTGAACACCGACCTAGCTAAAGTATCTCCAGCAATTTTTTTCCCGCTCGTATCTTTACCCATTTTCATTACAAATTGTGTGACAATTTCTCATCCACACTATTTACCAGGAACGCAAAGAGGAAAAGACGCCTTGCTGCTGGTATCTGAGACTGTGTGTTGACCCTAATGATAGAAAGGATGTCAGATGTAGTATATGTGTGTATCTTGCTAGTACAGACGACTATCACCGGTGGTGCACTCTCACAGTGTGCTGTTCTAGAAGATATCTATAATATTGTAGAGCCATACAGACAAAACCAGCTTAGGGAAGCTTCCAGACATGAGACGATATATCAAACAAAGTTTAGCTTCACGCTCTCCCCCGAGGAGGACTTTTCTTCGACAGGGTTTTCCACTTCATTATTATTCAAAACAACAATACCACCAGGCAACGGTGATAAAAAGAAAAATATCCTCGAGCAATATAACATCGTCGTTGTGGTCTTCAACGTCGGTTGTCGTGTCGTCAATGTAGAGAAGTTGTATTACAATTTTCCTCACTCCTTTTGGACGGTTTGGAGATTAAGTCGTATACAGCATTCACCTGTAAACTGTGGGTTGCCCCGTTTTGCAATCGATGGCTAAGAGATAGATACAAAGAAAGAGATACTATGCAAAGTTGATGTGTGTCAGTTTAAAAAGTTTTCATGCTCATTAGGAGGACTCTCGTTTGCATAGATACGAGTATATACAGTACATAGATACTTAGTATTTATGTTAATTTACTTAAATTTCAAATAACCTGTCTTTATAGGGGGAAAGTTGAAATCTTTTTTTTTAGATTTAAGGATGGGATGAGAGTCATAGATATGCAAAATCTTTTCGCTTAGATTTCTATGAGTTTTACACCATTTTTTGAAGACTTTGCCCAGTCCACACGGTTTTTTTTTTCAAATAAGCACGAGCTGGAGCTATTAAGTATGAGGCTTTGGATTAAACGGCATAAGTACCCTTAGAACAATTTATGGTCAAAATTTTGTGCAGAATGATTGCAATTTCTTAATCAGATATGAGATTTAGTCATTTCATTATTTTTGGAACCGTCTTTGAGAAAATCTTAGTTTTGTAAAATTTTCAAAAAAATGTAATTTCTCGCAGAGCCTAAATATGAAATTTGGTCCAAATCTGTGCACCTGCTTAAACTGTAGTTTCGTGCAGAGAGAGACAGACAGATGGCATCGGCAGATCCACTTTTTTCGGACTTCTCTATAATGGAAAAGTCCAAAATCATCAAAATCTCGAGATCAAAAATCTGCAGGAAGCCAATACTTGCCCTATAATAACTGATTGAAAAGAGTGTCTTTATTGGGACTATCTTCACCCTTGACTAACAAAATTTAAAGAACTACTAGACTCATTATAGGTAAATACAGCTTGTGTATTATATTTGACAAATAAGTCCATCAAATTATACAGAAGAGTACAACTACTAGATACATATTTATTTACTTACAGGTTAATTGAACAAAAAATAATACGTGCGTTGTCACGCTGGCATTTTTGTTTTTCCAAATGGATTTATGTGCTTTGATGTAGATAAACATAATAGATAAACGAAATTAATAATAGATCTCACTGGTTTTTTAATTAAATTTGATGTTTATGTTAAATTAAAACAAAACGAAAAATGTAGTCACATTGATTGCCAGATAATCGAGTTAGCGTAATTCGTATAGTCAATATTTTAATCGTTCGAACTACAAAAAAAAAACATACGTACTTATCCATTTTGGATCATATTTATACTTATGGATAACAAATATTTATTATAAAGTGTTAAATTATAATTTTGAAAAGTCCATTTAGCATAATCGATAATCACATGGAAATATTACTGACTAAGTTGGTCAAGTGGACAGACAACTGCGGCCTCAACGGCAATGCGACAAAGATATTTATGAGAGGGAGCTCAATTTCTCCGAACAAGGTAACCATCTTGGCCTAAAAAAAGGCAGCCATCGCGCTAGCTATATGCAGTAGGGCTATGGGCTGTAGATGGGGAGTACGTCCGAAATGAATGCACGAGCTCTATACTGTGGTGGCTCGTCCGATAGTCCTGTATTTAATGTAGTCTGATGGACGGATCTGGATAAAATCAGCTTTATCTCTGTGGCGAACACTTCCATCGCTCTCCGCACAACACCATAGGTAGAACTACGGTCTTCCTGTGCAGATTTATGAAATCAGCTTTGCGACTGACAGAGTCTCTGCAATGAGTCCTTCTAAAGGGTCCGCCATCTAAGGTTTTTTTTTCAACTAGTGCTTATTTCGTGAATAGTAACACTTAGCTCATGTCTGATTTGACAGATAATTAGCTTTATCCTTCCGCTGAACGAATATGGTTGTGTATACGCTTGAACAACGCTGGGAAATATTGCGACATTACTTTGAAAATCATGGTAATATTGCAGAATGTGCGCGAAAATTGCGTACGGATATTGGAAGAAGAGAAGCACCGTCAGCTCCGTATGTTCGTTATCTTGTGAAAAAAGTGAAAGAAACTGGCATCCTCATCGATAAACCAAAGCTTGAAAAGCCAAAAACACCCGAGAAAATTGCGCCTGTGGCAGAAAGTTTGCGTGAAGCGTCACTGTTGAACATTTCGGAGACATCATTGAGACGAAGTTTGCATAAAGACCTTGGTATGACGCCATACAAAGTCCAATTGGATCAGGACCATCCAATGCGTTTTCGCTTCGCTAAGTGGGCCTGCGATCGATTTAGAGAAGATTTTGCCAAAAAAATCATCTTTTCAGATGAAGCTCATTTTGATCTTGGCGGGTATGTAAACAAGCTAAATTGTCGCATTTGGGGTACAGAAAACCCGCATGCATACATTGAAAAGCCGATACACCCAAAACGAGTCACAGAGGCATAATTGGGCCATTTTTCTTCGAAAATGAGCAAGGAGTGGCCGTTACAGTCAATGGCGATCGTTATCGCCGTCGATCGTTGAACGAATTTTTGTTCACAAAAATTGAAGATGGGGATATTGGCAACATTTGGTTTCAACAGGACGGCGCTACGTGCCACACAGCCGAAACTACACTCGATGTTTTGCGCTTGTTTTTGAAGATCGCATTATCAGCCGCAGAGCTGATGTCGTTTGGCCACCTCGGAGCTGCGATTTGACACCGTTGGACTATTATTTGTGGGGTGCCGTAAAATATAAGTGTTACGCCGACAAGCCAGAGACAATTGACGCCTTAAAGGACAATATTCGTGAAGCCATTGGTGAAATACAATCGATAATGTGCTTAAAAATTGGACCGATCGTGTAGGCTACTGCATGGCCAGCCGAGGCGGCCATTTGAATGAAATTATTTTCCATTATTAACCGGAAGGATTGTACTTTCAAATAAAAAAAGAAATTTGAGAAAATATTCAGTAGTTTTTTTTTTATAGCATTTTCAAAAAAAAAGAAGTTATTTGGCGGACCCTTTAATAGAATAGAAGCCACATTTAGACTTCAAAAACAATTCTAGAATAGAAATATGAACTAATGGTTGATTCGTGAGGAATACTTCATTTAAGGACTCGCTATATCCTCTCATTACTTCAATGTGGTAAGAGAGTCGGTTAGTTGTTGGGAAGATCTTTGCGTTTGTTTAATTCGATTTTGGCCACAAACCTACAGAAGTTGCGCAATCCTTTCGTGATTGCCCTTAGGCGTTGGGCTCTTTCTCTGTGATATTGTCGATGATCACGTACAGTTGCCCAATGGGTGGCAATATGGATGTGTCGGTCTTATCCATTTTAATAAAAACTATTCGGATATTTAAGGAATAGTGATTAACAAATCGTTTATTTTTAGTCCCGTAGCTCAGCGTTTTTCGGATATGGTATAAAACTGTAGGACGCTTCTGTACGTGCAGAAATGTATACCACGCACAACATGTACAGTTGTGAGAAGCTAGGCCTTGGTTCTCTATGGGGTGCTTACGGCCTAATATTTATTTATTTTATGTTTAAAGTTCTAGGAAGCTAAGCCTTGACCTTCTATTAGCTTCTACTGGACTTATATTATCTTATTCATTGCAAGCTATAAGTACATTAGGACTTTGACTATTCAAATATTATTGTAAAAACATATTTTTTCCTTTTTCTTTTCAGAAACTTGTACCATAGTTTCAAACCTGTGAACAAGAAATGTAAGTAATTCATTATAATTTTATGAAATTTCTTTTAAACAAATTCATATTCCTAATTGAATTTGAAGAACGACTTTAACACATTTGAGACTTCATAGTGGAAGGTTATGTCCAAGTTATACAAGGCATGGGGTTCCAAGTTCCAAGGCACTGATTTTGCAAGCAAAAGTTTAAACCTTTTCGACCCCATGATACCTGGAGGGCACAATGTATTTTGTGAAACCCAATACTACAATAATCCTAATCTCTGGACCATAAATTCTTTCTCTTCCAATCAATCTCGAAACTCAGTGATGTCTTAACAACCTTCTGCACAACATAAAGACACCGTTATTGATGATGACATTGGCACAACAGCAGAAGATTTGCTACATCCACCATCAAAAAAAAAAAAAACAACATCAACAACCGAAGAACAATTCAAAGTATCATAAGAATGGAAACTAAATATGCCATTAACACGAAATTCTATCCCGAACAATTTACTCGGCCCAAGTACGTGCCAATGCCAAATAGGATTTTATTTTCTGCAAAATAAAATGATCTTCATCCCCCTGCCTGGCAATACCCCTAAATTGGTAGGTTAATCACGGAAGGCAATACGTGCCATCCACACCACACATACACACAGAGAAGGACATATGAAGTTTGCGTTGCTTCTTAAGGAATAATTCCACTTTCGCTTTGATGTGAAGAGGAGGAGGAGAAGACACAACTTCTTTCCACTTAGGCCTCACTTTGTTAAGCCTCCCAAAAGCGTTAAACGTGTTTAGACTTTTTTATTATTTTTTTTTTCGCACATCCTTCTTCCTCTCTCTCTATAAAAAGCTTCCGTGTGAATGTCCAAATCTGTATTTGAGGCGTCTTGTCAAAACTAAAACCTGGTGTGCGGCTCCACGAAACCACACCGAGCTAAAGAAAAATGGAAATTTAAGGTACAACCGATGGATGTAGGTCGTCGTATCTTTGTATCTGAACTTCACACACTGACTGAGATACCCATATAGGTACGTGATTGGAATCCATCGAACGGAGTTTATCGAAGAATTGCAGTCGAAATCGAAAAAAAAAACTTCGCTATCCTTCCATCCTTCTTAGATTTCCTGAGGCGAAATTTCTCTAATGGATGGAAGGCGAAGCAAAAAAAAGATATTTTTTTGGTATTTTTTTTTTTTGTGGTTCAGCTAATCCTTGTTTACCACCACCGCGCCGCGACCGGTGTCCATGCCTATAGAGCGCTCCCGTCTGCCATGAAAATACACTTTTGTACCTATCTACATAAATACTTTGTCGGCGAGAGAGATTCCCACTTTCGATACATCTTCTGTGGTTGCGATTTTCTGGTCCGCATTCCGCTGCGGCTCCTTTCTCGGGAATTACTTTTGGGAGGAATCCCCCATTCTCACTTGTTCTTGTTCCTTTTGATGTGCTGCTGCCTTTCCGGGATTTTACAATCCTTCTCCGACACAATGGGAAGGATGTTTTATTGTTTCTCGCACACGTGATGGATGAGTGGGAATCCTTGTGGAGGGATTTTTTTGCGAAAAAAAGAAAGGATTTTGTGTTCCTTTAAGGAATGCCATTTCAGAATGTGTGCTCCGAAATCGATGGATTAATTATCAAGTTAATTCAATTTGTCTTGAAACCACTTTGTTGAATTGCTGTATCTGGATGTTGGCCACGCGGTAATTTAGTTGCGGTTAACCCCGGACGTTCGGTGGTCGAAGGTAATTGTTCGGATTTTCGCTCAAGTCAACAGGAATGCGATGGAGGGTAAATAAATTATTTTGCAACGAAGGCAAAATGGACAGAAAGGAAGGAACACTGCGTGCTGTTCCCCTGAAAGAATGCACCACAATTTGTTGAGGAATGTGCTCCATGGATGGCAATGACATTTAAGGTATTTTTGCGAAATGGAAACGTGAAATAAGCCGTGTATAGCTTTTGTAACAGTTACATTTTAATTTAGTGCTCCAGAGGAATTTGGTTTCAATTTATTTTCAGTTAAATTCCGACTTTGGGACTGGACTTTAGGTTAAATATAGAATCTTTTATTTTTAATGAGTAAAAGGGAACGTAGCGTAGAATCTTTAATTATGTATGAAGCTGATACACCTGTATATGTTGACTGCAACATCTCTTCTCTCGTTTTGGCGTTGGATTTCTCTTCGACATTATCTGGTGTCGTTTGTGAATCCATTTGTAAAGAAAGACATTCCAATACCGAGGAGCCTACCAGAGGTTGTTCACTAGACCATAAGTAGCATTTCCTACCAGAAACGATTTTTTTTTTAATCCTGAATCCCCTTGTAGGTCCTAGGGCCTCTACAACGCCTACGCGCCATCGTGTGCGGTTTCTGGAAATATGCCTCAGCTCTCCCCCAACTCTTTCCCAGTTGCCGTGCTTCCTTCTCCACTGTTCTGTGCCATGTACTCCTAGGACCGCGGCGTATCCTACCATCCAAGTGGATTCCATTGCCTCGCTTGTCTAGCTATGGATCTGTCACCCTTTTGGAGTGTGTGACCAATCCACTGCCACTTTCGTCGTCGTATGGTTGTGCCTATAGGTTCATGGCACGTTCTCTGATAAAGCTGTTCGTTAGAGATACGGTTTGGCCAGAATATCCTAAAGATGTAGCGTAGGCACCTATTCACAAACGTTTGCAGCTTCCTATTGATAGTGACGGTCACTCTCCAGGTTCCACATCCATAAAGCAGCACGGATTCAACGTTGGAACGGAACAGTTGTAGCTTGGTGTTTAGGCTATTGCTTTACCTATTCTGGCTGGCTATATGTAGTTCGGTTCCGCTATCGGTTGAGACAATACTCCCAAGGTATTGGAAACTCTCTACTCTCTAAACTATTTGTCCAGCAATGCGTACATGACTTGATGAGTTCGGTCCTAGGCTGATCATTTTTGTTTTTGCCGAGTTGATTTTCAGCCCAACGACGCCTGCTTCCCTCTCCACATTGGCTGTCATTTGGTGAAGGTCCATTATTTTGTGAGACAAACGGCATACATCATCGGCGTAGTCGAGGTGCTTGAGTTCAGATGTAAGAGTCCATCGAATTCCTCCATTTCCTGTTGATAAGGCTGCATTCAGCACATCGCTAGTCACCAATAAGAACAGTATTGGTGAAAGTATGCAGCCTTGGCGAACCCCACTTTGGACTTTGAATTCCTCAGATAGCCTCCCTCTGTCTAGAAAACAGAAAATAGAAATAGAACGAATAGCGGAGCCACATATTTAGTGAGAACTTAAAAATACGTCTAAGTCTAACAAAGCTAAAACGGTTGCCATTTGTCTTTTTTTGTCAGTGATCACCTTTAAATGAACAAGAAAGGCTCCCTTTAAAACCATATGCATAATTTGGTATCAAAAACTCCCCATGGAACGCAAAGTCATACGCTTTATTAACATTCGAATCAAAATTATTATCTCAAACCACAATTGTCAATAGACCTCTTACTCTACTCACATTGTGCTATTGCCTCCATTTATTCTAAACTCATTAGCGTAACCGATACAAATCAACTGCCGTCGGTTTTAGAGGTTGACCAATTCCCACCAGGAGGTTCATTAAACCGACATCGCGACACACCGGTACACAACAGCTAAAGCAAAAGCAAACATCAAACAGTGAACAATACACATAGCTGACCCAGTTCTATGTTAATTTATCAAATCAAAAATGATTAGCTATTCATTAACAAAAAATAAAATAGATGCACACATCCGTTCTCTTCCAAATGTCAGCATGAATCAATCGAACAAAAGGCCACAAATTGATTACGCAACCAAGATAATCTGTTGTACCGTACCAAGTTTATTGACCTCATCTTGGAGCCCCATCTAAATTTTCGGTTGATGACACATTGAGATGGATCCGCTCCCCCTCAACCTGCGTCCGCTCATATTTAATAATATGCTTATGCTAATCGGTGTGTAAATGAAGAGGCTTGGACCACAACACGCAATGGTATCCAGCTTAACTCATCAAAGTATCTATAAGACGTTGCCTTCGTTGTAGAATTAAGAGTTAAATTACACACAAATATTCTCGCCGCAAAATGTTGCAGATACACACTTGTCCACTCACAGATATACATTAATTTATACCGCATCATTAAGTAATAAATTTTACGAATTAACAATTAAATTGGACACCAGTTAATGCAGACACCAAGATCCACATGGGCACCTTTGCTATATTGTGAGAGAGGGAGATTAGGAGGAGGCCATCACGACGACAACGGTAATGACGCGCACCGATAATGGCTCAAATCGTAAAATCCATCTCGGACAGCGTTTTAATGAGGCTCGTTTGTCTGACGTTTGTCGTTTGTATGTTGCGTTTGTTTGTTTTGTGCTCCGAACCACCCGCTCAATGGGAACTGGTTTTCAAAAGATACGATGTGATGTTTGGTAGCTTCAATGTTATCCAATTGAACAGTTCGTGGGTCATCGTTAGATACGAAGTTTTACGATTCTGTGGCGTGGCAATAAAGAGATTGCATAACGAACTCGCGCTCTACCTGTATCTATGGACCTTAATCCTTGGCAAAAAGGCATTATGATAGTCGGGGGTGTTTTAATTGGAATGTTATTGCGCACCTAATGTAATATGCAAATACTTTCGGTTATGTTAACCATTCTCAGGTGTTAAAATTTTGTGAAAGTATCTTCTTCCTGATTGTCATTTAATTGCGGACTATCAATAAGGCTGGCCTAAAACTAATACCAGTGATTAGCAGGCAAATATTTTTATTTTATTAACCGGTGTATTATGCGAAAAGTCAAATACCAATGCGAGGAGAGATGCGGAACACACGAGGTGCCAATGTAACTGAATGAGCCTCATCTTGTAAAATGTTATTTCTGTTGAGAGCGTGTTGGACTAAAGGTCACTGCAGGTGACGTAATCTGTTACAGGAAGCATTGTCTTGACAATTATTGTGATGGAAAGTGTGAGTGCAGGTTTTGAAACTTAATTTTGCATGCTAGCTTGATTGCTGTCTTAAGTCCAATGGCAATAGACTTTGAGAGATAAATTTGGATCAGAATTTTAATATTGAGATCAAATTGACAATAGACCAAATTTTCACAGTCAGACAAAGACCAGTCGAAACCCACCACCTTTTCATCGACTTTAAAGCCGCCTATGACAGCATTCATCGTCTCGAGCTCTACCAGGCGATGGTCCAATTCGGGATACCGACAAAACTTATCCAGATGTGTCGCGTAACGCTGGAAATCACGCGATGCTCTGTGCAATTTGGAAACAACTCTTCGGAGCTCTTCCAAACGTGCACCGGATTCAGGCAAGGAGATGCGCTGTCATGCGATTTCTTCAATATCGTGTTGGAGCAGATAGTGCGCAGGGCAGGTGTCAACACGGAAGGCACTATCTTTCGCAAATCCGTCCAACTGCTGGGATACGCAGACGATATTGACATCATCGGAAGATCCCGGCAAGCCGTCGTAGAGGCTATTGATGAGCAGGCGAAACGAGTTGGTCTTGAAGTAAATGAGGACAAGTCAAAGTATATGTTAGCAACAAACAAAAATTTATCTGTCCAAAACATTGGGCACAACGTCACTGTTGATAGCTATAATTTCGAGGTAGTTAAGGAGTTCACCTACCTCGGAACAAATATTAATCCTACAAATGACACCTTTGTAGAGATCCGACGAAGAATAACCCTAGCAAACCGCTGCTACTTCGGTTTGGCGACACAACTGGGCTCAAAACTCCTAACTCGACGGACCAAATTAATGCTCTACAGAACGCTCATCTTACCAGTCCTGCTGTATGTAGCCGAGTGCTGGACGATAAGTAAGAAAGCTGAGCAAATATTGGGCACCTTCGAGCGTAAAATACTCCGTCGGATATTAGGTTCCTTATGCGAGGAGGGCGAATGGAGGAGAAGGTACAACCGCGAACTCTATGAGCTGTACCAGGATGTGGATGTAGTCCAAAAAGCCAAGATACGCAGACTACATTGGCTCGGCCACATCGAGCGAATGGACAACAATGCTCCAGCCAAGAGGATCTTCTAATCCCAGCCCCCATGTTCGAGGCGGCGAAGAAGACCGAATCTCCGGTACAAAGACCAAGCTGTCGCTGATGCCAGAAAACTTGGTCTTCACAACTGGAAGCAGCGTGCTCGGGACCGCAGAGGATGGAAAGCAACGATGTTTCTTTAAGTAAGTAAGTAATTTTGAACAAGGGAGAGGTGGGTGTTAGTGTTCCTTAGAAACTTTTGTTGTTGAACATTTTGGGGGCATTCGTCTTATGAACTCAGGTCTTTCGTATTGGCAGCCAATTGCGCTACAATTCCTAGTCGTTCCTATCTTCGTTATTCCTGTATGATAGTTGCCACAGTATTGCAAACTGCTTCTCAAGCATGCGGGTAGACACTCAGGTCTCTATGCTTCCTATTGATCTACGCTGCAGTGTTGGGTATCACTCTATTCGTCCATAATTTTTGTACTAATATTTAAAGTGCTCTTCGGAAGAACGTCTGATCTTCACTTATATCTGTATGATAGCTCTTTCATTAGCAAAGAGCAACTGATGCCCTTTGGTGACTGTCACTTTTCTTAGGGCAGATAATCAAGGACTGCAAAAGCGTACATCGAATTTGATTAGGACCTCTTCTTTGAATGGTTTTACTATGTACCTATGCGTTTCAATATTGCCCAGTTAAACAGTTTTTACTTGATAGCTGTCAATAAATGTCAATGTCAATGTGTCAATCATGTCAAACATCTAGTTTATCATCATTATGGCAACATGCTTGGAAATAGTTCTACCACACTTACAAATCTGCTATCCACTTTAAATTGAGCATGATATTGACTACTTCCCTGCGATTTCAGATAGCCAATTTGCAAGTTCATCAAAAATATTATTGTTCCTGTTCTACTTCCCGTTTTTCAATTTTCAACTAACATCACGTAATTGCTACCTTTTCTTAGTCAAATTCAAAACATGTACATGATTGGCATCCGATATAATTAATTCTCCACATATCCTTCCTGACCTTAACGCCAAGTCATTTTCCATTATTCACAGCCGAGCTCGTCGACGAATACCTTTTTTTCTCTCCAAACACATGTTTCTATGTTTTTAAATTTGAAATTGAAATTTTTTTCCAACTCATCAGCGTCTGTGTGGATGTGTGTGTGTGTTTCATCTTAACTCCCCCGATTCATACCAGGAACACGTTGTTTTTCAGCCATTCTGCTGCCAGGCAAACAACACAAAAATAGAAAACAACAAAAAAAAAAAAAACTCACAAAATCATTTTCATTCTAAAAAACTCATTGGCAACAGATACATGTCAATGATAACGGAAAAACACATACAAAACATTGAATAGGAGAGAGAAAATGTCATTTCTTGATACCGAATCGAGTCCTTTTTTTACAGGAAAAATTACGCTATGCGTTGTCTCTCATTTGAATAAATTTCGAATTTAATACTCGACAGCCAGAGTAACAAAATCACACCCGCACACATGTGCATCCTTCATGTACGGATATAGAGACCGTCAACGACGCCAACGACGACAACAACACACATCAACCATTACGAGGAGGAGGACGATAGTCGAAAAAAAAAACAAACACTGCTGCTCCTTTGGTATCCACCCATCACAACGCATAGGTAGGCTAGATCCTTCCACGCTCACCCCACTCAACAGCCACCATTCAGATCCAAAGTTGATTTGGTTCTTTTTCGTTCTTTTGGCAAAATAATGAAATGGGATGCCTTGGCATGTTGAAACGGTCGTCTAATATGTGTCAACTAGGCGACTGACATCAGAAATCCTTGCTCTGATTTTTTTTTATTTTTTTTCATTCGCATTGCCTGAACGGTTTTACAAGACATTTCTTCCGTTTTTTTTTTGGATCGTATTTTTAGTAAAGTCCTCGCAAAACATGCCACCCAGCGAACCCAACAATCGTTTTGCATATTATGTCCTTTTGTTCGGGAAGGTGGTAGTCCTTTTTAGCCCCTCAGGTTCGGTCCCCGCACTCTTGTGATGTCGCATGCAAATGCTCATTGGGTGATTTGCATTTAATTTCGAACTCAGGTGCTTAAACTGATTATATCTTAGGTTTCTGTGTGTGTGTGTGTGTGTGCGGTAGAGAGTGAGTCCCTATCTGTGTGTGAAGACGTTCCTTAACAATTTGATAGGAGATGCCACCGCCAGTTACCGCACCGCACCACACCATACAATGACGCTGAGAATATGAGGCGAATATCCTTTGTTTGGCTAAGATAGGATATGCAATTTTGACAAAAGGAAAACTTTTCTTATCTTACGATGGAGTTCTTGTCGTTATTGCTCAACGTAGAAGGGGCTGGCTGGGGCGAGATCTCCAACACTCCAACTAGTAAAAACGTTTCGAATTGGGTCAGTATTGGGCGAAGGACTTTTTATGAGATCAATTCATGCAATTGTCAGCATCTGAAAGTTGCCATAACTAGATTGGAATTGGGGAATCGTTTTGGGAATGACAACGGAGGGCACCAACTTAATTTTGCCGTAAGCCTTTAAGCATTCATTGGGTTGTATTGTGTTGTGTTGTAAGGATATCATTTTCAGATTGTCAATGTTTGTTATTTTGGATTTCATTGGGTTACGATTAACCCGTAGTCCTTGAGTGGGATATTTTTTTGTTTTTTTTTTCTCTTGAAAACTTTTTCAAACGAGTTTTTAAGTTGATGTTGTTAACATGTCAACGAGGATTTTAAAGAGCGAGTATTTATTGGGGTTGATGATGGTTTTGGTCAAAACTGTTGGATTCTAAGATTAGTTTAAAGATTATATGCATAAACTGGGATCATTTGCAAAGCTTTTTGGTTTCATGTTTGATTTTTAAGCCCAAGAAGTTGTGATGGGAGTTTATAATGTAGACTGAGTGGACGGGCATTAAAAAGCGACATAAAAGCTATCTTAATGGCTTAGAGCTATATTTGGAGTAAGCGCAGATGAAATGGTACCCTGAAGCTTAGAACTTAACATGCCATCGGGCCAAAACCCATGGAACTATAACCAGTTTAGTGAGGTCTCTCTTGTCAAACTACCTTCAGAAAGTAAGCTGAATTGTTGATTGTCTAACTCCCACTAATTTAACTGCACTGGTCATTTTTAGAAAGTAATGTACATGCATCAAAGCTATGAAGTAACCTTTCGCAAATTTATGAGTTCACTGCATCATCTTCACATCATCTTCACAAATACGAAACGGCTGGCCATTTAGTTAAAAACCTTTCACTTTGGAGTAGCTTGATTGTAGTAACACGTGTTAGATCCTTACGAACAAAGTGCCACCATTTCGTTGGTTAATTTAAACCCAACTGCCACTATAATAAAACACCACATACAACATTTATCTCACTTCATCAAGATGGCACACTGGTTGTGTCCGTCTCTCGGTCTTAGCTCCCATAAAATTCCCTCTGAGTCTATTAAATCTCCATTCCGATGCGGTGTGTCCTTCAGCAGCATAATTATTTACTTTGCTCTGGCGTAACATTGTCTGTCTGTCTGTCTGTGTTCACTTAGCGAAAGCGAACCATCACAGTACATTGAGTACGTATAGTGCTCTTCATTTAGGTGCCCAATAAAACTCAACTCGCACAATAAGTGGTAGTGGATTTAATCCTTGTCTAGCTCTGGTCATCCATTGTCTATCGAACAAAACACAACATTCATTTACACGGTCCGGTCGGGCAATGGCACTCCTAATCCACGAGTGAAGAACAAATAAAAATATCCCATTCTCCTACTCCTCCTTGAAATACATGGAACCTAACTAACTTTGGTTTTTTTTTTTTTCTCTACTTGCAGACCTTAATTCCTGGTAATCAAATAACCATAAAGGAAGAGAGCAGAGAAATATAGGAGAGTCCGTAAAACCATAAAGCAGGATTAACGACATCGAACGACGCATTTGGCTGTGAAAACACACTCAAAAGCGGCATACCACAAACGAAAATGCGAATTCGCATTCTACTTCTGGCCCTGATAGTGCATCAGGGCTGGGCGCATCCATCCTATTCGTATGGTTCGACGGCAGAAGCAGATACAACACAACAGGAGGAACAGCAGAATGACAATCCCGAACGGGATGGGGATTCATCGAAGAGGATTATCGGTTCTAGGTGAGATTTTTTTATTTTTTTTTTATGTTTTTTTTTTGCAAAAGAATTTTAGCTTTTAGATAGTAAGTTGAAGTTGGATAATGGAAATTGAAGTCGGTAATGGCATTGAGAGCTGTGCAAATATATTTAACTAATCTCTGCGCAAGTTGTATCGATTGTGGTGTGCTCCAAAGTGGATCTCACACCTTGGGAGTAGGTACAACTTTTTCCTTTTTTTTTTCTAGGCGAAGTGGCATGTAGATACCCACCAACGAGGTTGGTAAATATTTAAGGAATTTAATGAGCAAATAAAAGGTTTTTTTTTTTTCTGATAAATCCTGTCGGGAGTGGTAATGGAAAATGAATGTAAGGGTATCCATAACTTTTCCGTAATGACTTGCCTTTGTGGCATATCTTTGGATAGTCCCACAAGAACAGTTTGTCCATTTCGTGTCGTTTCTTTGAATCGAGTCCTTAGGAGGGTCTAGGAAATTGGTAGGAGTACAAACCTAGAAATTGATATTTACATTGACAGTTAAGACACCATAAACTCCGGTTTCATTTCCTTAGAACTCTTTTCGCAGGTTCTTGGGCTCAAGCAAATAAAAAAGTGAATCTGAACAGGAGCGGTTCTATATACCTACCTTAGAACTTGCTAAATCAAAAATAGCACAGTAGCCATAAGTAGACGACTGATAGAAAACGTAACTCTAGAAAAAATAATCTACGATTCTAGGCAAACAAAACTTAACGCTCTCATAGGAAACTTCACTATAATGACCTATTGGCAGTCCATTGAAGAATGATGTTTCTAAGCTTAGACAGATGTAGTTCAGATTGTCCTCCTAACCTATTGAAAACCCATGAGAAGTAGACTAAACTTTAGTATCTACTACTTACATACTTTTTATAGGTCTCTTGTTAGATCCGTCAAGTTCTAGGACACGATATTGCCATGGGACATGACACGATAACGTTATATTCCGTGTGTCTATCACCGACTTTCGAGAGTAAAATTAAAATGAAACGACGACGACAACAACAAGACCCCGTAACCCAATTTTCTTGCTGTCGACCAAAATCAAGTTTCGTGTCAAAAACGAGACACAAAAAAACAACAACACTGTCCAGCATTTGAAACCAGGAGAACCACAACTAAAATTCGATTCACGCACAGACCACGAATTCGATTTGAGTAATAAAGCGTCTCCTTCTAAAGCCATAGCGCGAACGTCAGCATCAGTATGTAGTCGAAACATTTGCTCCTCGGGCAAAGTCCAACAGCAAAACTGGAATCTTCCGCATCTCTTGTGACACATCTGTCAACATTGTGTACGTCCGAAATCCGGTCATTAATAATGAGATTCCCATATGGCCTCTGGGGAAAAACCCGTTTGCTGCGTCGCCGCTGGAGCATATCGTATACGCACCTGCCAGCATATTGGCGACGACGACGTCGCTGGTACTGTCCTCGACGACGACGGCTAGCGGCTGTGACTACTGGAGGAACCTGCTTTCCGCCCAATGGGAATCCAATTGAAAATTACAAAATCATCGTCATTACCATCGTCATCGTCATCGTTATCCTTATCGTTGTCGTCGTCGTCGTCATCATCGTCGGCGTTCGTGAGTATCTCATGATATCCGAGTGCAGTGGCGACTGTTGTGATTGCACCAGAATCCACTGCTGTGACAGGAGACATTCACCTTTGTCCAAGAGAATTGTGCACACGCATATTTGATTGTTGTGTGCACTTCCGCCACACGCTTGGATGCTGTTCCATCCTCGATTTTATCTTCAGAAAATTTAATATCACTGAGGACGATGAGGACGATGAGGAGAATGTCCTCTCTCGGTATGTTTTACGAGGACAGAGAGATTATGGTTGCCTGATGCCGATTGCATTCAGCATATGCAATATGCACAGGCGATGATGATTATAGTTTGAGTTCTCTAGGATGCATGGTGGCAGGTTCCACAGATATTTGGAATATTGAAGTGGAATAAATGGTGACGAAGTGTTTTGTGGTCCTCCACTGATATTGGGTTCTGTGCCATCGATCTGCGTTTAATGGGAATCTTCTGAAACAGAGCGAGAGAAAAAGAGGCTTTTGTATTGACGGCTGGTTCAATCATTTCGATTTGCTTAAGGATAATGGATATGGAGCACATGCATGTCCAAAACAGCTTTATTTGAATGGTACCTATGGTGCATCCGCTACGAACGGAATAAATTAAATGTTAAAGGTTGCCTTTTGTCGTTGAATATGTATAGATTTAAGGACTATTTTTTGCAGGTTCCTTACAAGTTTTGCCTATACTGTTTATACTGTTTTCTCACTTTAAAACAAATCACTAACTTGTTTCTTCTTTTCAGTGTCGTCACATCAGTCTCAGTGATCCTCAATGGAAACGAACCAGAATTTACCGATGCTGTAGGAATGAAGGTTCCAAAGCCCCAGTTGCCTCATCTGCAAGTCGCAAGCCCCATTAATTTACTAAATCCCGATCGCTATGAGTTTTACACATTCGACGATAATGGTGACTTAGTAAAGCGTCTAATGACCATGCAAGAGATACAAAGCATTGTAGCTAACGGTGATGGCGAGGGTCCAACTATAATACACTCAGCACCTATTGATGATCGTGATCCAGAGAAGAATGTCCAAGACATTGTTAAAAGCGTTCAAAGTGTCCTTAATCGTGAAGTTGAATCGAATAAGAACTCATCGGATAAGCAGCCAATTTTGGACACACCCGATGTATCTTCTTCCTGGTCTATGATTCTCCCAGCAATATTCGGAAACACCGGTGGCGATATATTCCCCCAGAACAAGCCGCAACAAGTTGTGATGACTCCCGATTCGGATGTTGTGGAGACCACGACGAAATCAAATAAGAGAAAGCCTTCAGTTAAGCCGAAGCCAGCTAAGAAGAAGAATGGAAACAGAAGGAAGACTACAACTAAGAGAGTGTCAACCACAACTCCAATTCCAGATTTGGAAACAGAGATAACCATAGGCATTGAGTCGACTACTCGAAAGGTATTCATTAACAATCAAGAGATCTTAGAGGCAACAGAAGCTGGCGAGTTGACAGTGGGTGAGAATTTGGCTAAGAGACCACCCGGAGTACATAGGAAACCGTCACCTCAAGGAGGAACTAAGAGACCAGCTAATAATAAGCAAAAGAATAGGACTAAACGTCCTACAACAACAACAACTGCGGAGCCTACAACTACAACAACACCAGAACCAACTACAACTACTACTACTACGACGACAACGACTACAACTACGACCCCTGCACCAACAACCGTAACCGTTCCATCTACGACAGTAGCTCCTGCGGAAGAAACCATCGTTAAAGAGAAGCCACCACAAAAGAAACGTAAGAAGCCAACACGCAAGCCCACCACATCGGCTCCAGCTTTAGATGTCACAACAGAACGTCATATTAGTCACTACAACAAGCGAAAGCACACTCCTCGTCCAAGTATTCACAACAAACCTCAATTGACGGCCGAAGAAACGCAGGTGGCTCCACTTAACCACAAGCACAAGATACCTCCAACCACAACGACTCCACTTCCAACCACAACTACTACACCGCAGCCAACCACAACAACGACTACAACAACGACTACCACAACTCCAGCTCCAACCACAACTACAACTACAACCACAACTCCCGCTCCAACCACTTCAACAACAACAACTACAACTTCAACTACAACTACAACTCCAACGCCAACAACCACAACTACAACAACTCCATTTACATTTGCAACCTACAGTCCAACACCACCATCGAGCACTACAGGCTCGTACTATCATCAGAATCCAACAACAACGACAACAACAACAACCACACCAGCTCCAACTACAACGTCATCAACAACGAATTCATACTACCATCCCCCTAGTACAACAACAACAGGATCATACTATCATCCTCCAAGCACATCCAATTCCGGTTCATACTATAATCCATCATCCAGCCAGAAGCCTTACTACCAAGGAGGCCTCCTTCAGCCACAATTATTCGGTAACTATGGCCTTGACTTTGTTCCATCGCTTAAGCACGAGAAAATCCCTATGCCAGGCAAACTCAGCGAGAAGGAGGAGGACCTTAACACAAAGCTATCTTTCGATCAAATCCTTCAAAGCCTGAAAGAAGAGACCGCAACTGATGGTGAACTCCTAGCGAGTGAGTCCGAAGAGGTTCAAATGCCCGCCAGACTTCCTCCCAACACCTACCCAAGCGCTGAGAATCTGGAACCCATCAATGAGACACCATCACCTATCCGAGATCTCCCGATGACAATTGCATCGACAAACTTCCAATCCTATGACGACCTAGATGAGCTCACCAGCCGCCCAACTCAAGGCAAACCATTAGACTCATACGAATCCCTAGAAAGCCTTGGTGCAGATGACAGAAAGAAGGAAGAAGAAGACGAGGAGGAGGAAGGACCTCTAGTTATCATCACAAGCCGTCCACAACATCACATCTCCAGCAAACCAGCGGCTCCTTTAGCTTCCAATGGTCCAGAAGCTACAACCCCATACTATGAAGCTGACACAACAACCGACAGGACAAGGGACGAAGAACCTGAATCGACCACAACACAACAAGAAAAGAATAACCAAGAAGGCGAATCATCACATGTAGTCAAATTTGAGCCTCTCTACGCCGAAGTTTCGGAACCTGTAGTAACCACCATCATAACCACCACCCCTGAACCAACAACACTTACAGATGACTACACTGAAGCAACAACTCTTGCTCCAATGGAGAGTATAATGCAAAAAATCGACGCCATTATTTCGATGTCTCTGAAAGCCAACGGAACCATGCAAATGAACAACGGTCACATACAACAATCCATTCCGAACATCAGCACGATGACTATGAAGGATTTTAAGACCCAAGCAGCCACGGTAGCATCAATCCTTGAAGATAACAACACCAGTCAATCCAGCGAAACAACTGTGATGAACTCCAGCGAAACAAAGGACGAAATTGAATTCCTTCTATCGGATGTAATCAATCAAATGACCCAGAGTCCACAGCCAACGACTCTGGCCTCCACTACAATGCCTACCATTGTTTCAGCGAAACCACAACCTAACTCCAGCCAAGAGGAGACCGCACACCGTTTATCGAATTTCGCACAAATTAACCCAGCGCTGCAAATCAGTGTGGGCCTCAAAGGATCCCCAGCTTCCGTCGTTGCCGCCCATCGCCAGCCAACGATTGATGAATCAATTGAAACAGTAACATTCGTTCAACCGCAGGTCCTTCAAGATCAGGTCGAGGATGCCGCTACCACTCCAATCCCAGAAAGCGAATCGAATTATGTGTTGATATCGCAGGGTAATGATTATTATCCGATATCGTTCGAGAAGGATGAGACCAATGAACCCTCCGATGAGGAAGTAACAACACCACAAACAGAGCTCACCACACAGAAGGCGTACCATACCACCCAGAGGAATTATGTGTCCAGTGAGGAAGAAGAGGTAGACCGCATTACCACCATTAAGCCTGATTCGATTAGCGAAGAAAGCACTGAGGAGGATGGCAGTGACCAAATGATTGTCGTCACATCCGCGCCAGATGTGCAAAATATTCCCGAAGAGGAAAAATCCACCGAAATTCCTGGTGAAACTGCGGTCGTCCTCAGCGACTCTGACATGGAGGAGAGCTTTGAAACACCAGAATTTACAACTATTGTTCCATCTCTACAGACTGGATCACATCTGCTAGAGGGTGAGGATCCCTACGTCAAGCTGGGAGAAATCGGGGCTAAACCTACGGTTCAGAGCTTAGCTCAGATGATCTACGGTCAGAATACCAAGACCGAAGATCAAACATCTTCAAATGAGTCCTCGAAAACGGAGGACAAGACTGAAGAGAAACCCGAAGAAAAGTCCGAGGAAGCCGTCAAGGGTAAAATTGACCAAAACCCAACAGTACAGGAGAGCGATATCCTTCAAAAGATTGAAGACTCAGACTCTGTGGAACCAACAGAAAGTGAGGAGCCATCGGTAAAACTCTCAGACGAAAGCGAAACGTTTACAACAGCCTCCGTGGAAACCACCGAGGTACCCCAAATGATCCAAATAGTCCAACCTTCTAAGAAACCCATGATGAACATGGCCCAGATGGCTCTCGAACAGGCTCTAATGTATGCCACAAAGGTGCCACTTGACTTTGACGATGAACGAACAACAACAGGTCAACCAATCGAAGACGAAACAACACAGTCAGCTGACACAACACAGTCATCATCATCATCGACGGTAACTGAAGAGAAGACCTCACCAACGCAAGCTCCATCAAGCACAAGTCCTACAAAGAAGGTCCCAAATACCCTAAAGCCGGTGTCCTATTTCAATAAGCAACCATCTCTTATCATTCCTGACCAGAAGTTTAATACTTTCCAAGCGGCTCAGCAACGTCCAGTAGTCCGCCCAGCATCCTTGAGTAATCTTAAAATGCCTCAATCTTCAGCCACAAGACCGCCAGTCAAACTTGACCCTAGTCCCGCTGGCTCACTAGGCTTGGAGGCAAGCACTTCAGGCTTGGACGAAGACCTCCAGCAATTCTCGCAGCTTTGCAATGAACTAGCGTTTACTTACTGGCGATCGATTACCTCAGAGAAGATCAGTTCAGCGAGGAGTTTAGTCATTTCACCTTTCGCCTTGACCTCTATGCTTTCGATGGTCTTCCTTGGAGCTCGTGGAAGCACATCAGGAGAGATGAACGAGGTTCTGAAACTCGATGACATGGTAACCTTTAATCCGCATTTGGTCTTCAAGAATGTCACAGATTCCGTAGAGAAGGCAACTGATAGTGAGATCGCCTCAACAGCCTTTGTTCGCGAAGCCTTCAGCGACCGTGCAAATGGGAAAATTCTGCAATTCTTTAAGGAAAAAACTCAACAATTCTACTCAGGACATGTCGAGGAGGTGAACTTCCACGTGGTAAATGACATCATCCGACGAAGGACGAATTTGCTTGTCAAACGTCATACAATGGGCAAGGTTCTGGAATACCTACGTACCAACAGCGTTTGGGTGACTGGTCCTCTAGCAACGATATCGGCGAACTTGTTCCAAACCGATTGCAGTAAAGCCTCGATTAATGATCGTGACGGAGAAATGTTCTTCCAGGTACATCCTTCAATTCGACAACGCAGGCTTGTACCAGTGCCCGCAGTTCTCTATAGGACTGGCTTTACAGCAGGCTATGAGTCGAATCTCGATGCCACTGTGGTTGCTTTCGGAAAGATATATGAGACAGTTAGCACGATCTATGTGATGCCTGGACAGCAAGGACCCATCGCACCGGCCGATAGCCTCGATATATTGGAGAAGAAACTCATTGAGACCGCGTTCACACAGAATGCCTGGAAGAATCTTCTTACCTCTCTTATGGAACGTCCAGGACTTGAAGTACAATTGCCACGATTCTCACACAGATCATTTGTGAATGCTTCTATGGGCTTGCAAAAGATGGGTCTGAAAGGACTTTTCAAATCTGAACTCGCTGATCTTAGAGGACTCACCGGACTTGCCGCCAAGGATATCTATCTTTCGGATATGATTCAAATAAACACATTCAGTACATGTGCTGAAGATAAAATCGGTGAACACCATCACGTAGAAATGTATCCAGCGCCGCCAATTCGCAAACGGAACAAGGATGTCCGAGAGAACGAGGATCCTGAAGGTGACTCTTCGGAGAGTGTCATTGACTTCGGATCAATTGTCCAAGAAACAGCCATGGCTCGAGGATTCTATGACGACCTACTTGATCCTAAATTCTTAGAACTGCCACTTCCTCTTCGTCCACGACAAGCGAGAATCCCTGACGCGCCCAGACTCCGTTTCGACAGGCCGTTCCTCTACTTCGTCCGACATAACCCAACTGGCATGATTCTGTTTATGGGTCGCTTCAATCCAAGATTACTTCCGTAAACGTCCTTCTCTTTCTCTCTCTCTCTCCTTCTCTCACTCTTTTTAGATCTAATTCAAATAAAAATAAAAATACGAACGACTAATTCATTAGTTTTCTAAGCCAAAATTTCTCACTCTTTGAGGTGTCCATCCAAAAATACATATGATGAGGACATTCCCGCATTTTCGTAGGCTAATTTTAATTTTTACACAATACACACGATATTTCCCTTATTTTTGCCCGCTGTACAAGTCCTTAATCTAGGATCAGTGTTGAGGAAATTTCCGCTCGAAAAGGCGGTTTAAGATTGTATTTTTTGAACCGGAAACCCTCTCCTGATCCTCGATTGACGATTAGCGCAGTTGAATTCGAATCCTTAGAGTGGTAAATATTAAAATTTTTAAGTGTTAAGAAGCTTAGAGCTGAATTATAATAATAATATGCATTATCCTTTTTTTTTTTACAAATTAATCATTAAATGGATTGTGTAACTCCTAGTTAAGTGAAAAGTTAACAATAAAGACGAATTCTATTTTAAGATAAAGAGTGGTGGTGTTTTATTTGACAAAAGGTTTGTGCCTTGGGTGAAATTTCAAAATCATTTTCGTAGTCTTGAAGCGAAATTGTAGTTTTTTCTTTCAGTATTTAGAATGCCAGTGTTGATCTATAAGCCTAGAAAGTGTATGTCGGGAACACAAGTTTCAAAAGTATCACATTGCTAGTTGCTGGAGTGATAGGAAATCTAGCTTCGGATTTATATAAAAAATTAAGGATATCCTAAAGCAAAACAGGTAATAATTGAGTAATTTGGAAAAGTAGAATTTACTTTTATACTGTTTCATTTCCAGGAGTGCTATTACATGAAAGGGAAGCAATAATCAGTCACTAGAGGAGTCCCCCGGGGTTCGGTACCGGAGCCAATACTATGGAACATCATGTGCGATCGGATTTTTTCACGGCATCACTATTGTTACCCAATACCTTTTACGATCCTAGATGCCTATTGCATCCTCATCTTTAAATTTACCTTAAGAAAGTTAATATTTTTTACACTTTCAGTTTCAAAACTCTTTCCTATCCCTTCTTCTCTCTTCCAAATTAACTAACGCCCGTGCCCTGTTAAGCAGTATAAGGGTATTCATATCCCCTTTGGCATGTGCAGATTATTAAAAAAAAAAAAAAAAAAACACTTCATGACAAAAACTCTAAAAAAGGATTCACTTGAGCTAGATCTTAAGTAATTATTTTCTTTTTATAAAACTTCCTTTTAAATTCCATTTTTTCTTACTCTTCATATCGCGCTATCATTTCAAGCAGCCAATCCTTATGTCTGAACCCTTCTACGCAACCTACCAAATTAAGCTGTATAATATTCCAAAGCACATGCTATGAAAGGAACCCACTTGCCCTCTATAAATAACCACTCTAGGAATTTTGCCTAAATGCAATGTAAACTTTTAAAGGGGAAACGGCTTAAACTCTTAACTTATCCTAACAACCACTGCAACGCAACTAAAAATCGGATTAACCCAAACAAATATCCTTCTACATGTCCTTGCATCGTGCCACTTGCTCTTCCTTCCCTGTGCCATATGTTGATTTAAAATGTATGGCTGGCAGTACTTACGAGTAAACCGAAATAAGTCGAACAAAACCAGAAACTACCACGTAGCAAGCGCGCACTTGTGCACACACCCTGAAGCACCAGTTGTTTTAAAGGAATTTTCCAAAATCCTTACAGAATCCACCATGGAAAAAAGGGATTCATTATTAATTCAGTTTTAATTCACGTCCTGAGCGTTATATTACAAAAATATTCGCCTAATGATTTTCGCCACTTTTGTGTTGTGTGGTGTGCTTATAAATTACAACAAGTTACTCATTATGTCGTCATGCATGGCTGCCGAGTGACTGAATGTGGGCTAAGGTCCTTGCTCCTCTAACGTCAGCTTATGCGCATATATGGAACAAGTTGCAATTGTGCTAATAAAGATTTAATTCTGTGTGGTTCTAAAATACTAATTTATGTGCAACAGCAAAAATAGAGGAGACGCGCGCGAAAATGTCTTCCTCTGTCGCGGGAAGGATTTGGGACGGAAGTATGGTGGCATAGAGATAAGCCATAGCAGTGTGTATATTAGAATGAACGTTGCAGCTGATTATTGCAACACACTCTTGGTGTATTCATTTAACGAAAAGTACACATGAAAACCAACCGAAAATATGCTCTTCTCTAATGTGAAATTAGAAAAATAGGAATATGTATAAGTGGCAGCAAGGAGGACACGATAACCATCGATGCACTCAGCGGTTAGACTAAATATAGTAGTGAAGTGTTGCCGTTTCTATTTTACGAAGATAGCAAGCAGGTACTTTGATACTTCTTTTAAAAGCGATTTGATGTAAAAAGTTCCAATTTTACTTAATTGTTCATATTTGACAAGTATGTACAAGAAAATTCTTACGTAGTTATATGATATATGTACATTTCTGTGTTAAATAAGAAACTCCTGAAAAAGCACACCCAGCTGTGCGCTGTTGGATCTACGTCAGATACAAATGGATATTCACAGGCAGGTATACGCATTTTATACGGGGTTTCTCTCAATTTAGTATGGTGCAAAAATATGACACGCTACTGATCTCTAAAAAGCTCTCCCATAAGACGTGTACTGACAATTTATGTTGGACAGAGTATAGTCTGTAAGTAACGAGAACGAAGAGTACATCGCAATAACGAGTCAATTTTCCACATCACAAATCATCAAATGGATAGATTTTTTTGAAACTTCATTCCTGGGGCGACATTGAAATGGTTTTCTAGGCAAAATATACGCGGTTCTTTACTGTTAGCTAGTTTTACAAAAAAAACTATTTTTCTCCAAAACGACTCTAACAACATATCAAGTTTTGGACAAGAGTTTATATAGCGGTACTTACGGCCAAACTGGTTAAAAACTGTTTCGTTAGACAATTTTTCAAGCGAATTGGCTTTAAACTTTAGACCGCTACAAGGACTTTTGTCGAAAATAGTGGTATTTTGTAGCTCTGATGATTTCGATTAAAAATTTTATTTAACTTTAGGCTATCGAAACATAAGAGGAGATACTATAACGGTGTACTTATTTTTTGGGGCCAAGAGGATAAAGCCAATTTGTTCGAAAATGGCTCTAACGATTCTATTTAAATGTTTTATTAATGTAGGCGAGAGCTATAACACAATTACAAGCAAGGTCGTTTTGGACGTAGTAGTAGTAGTCGTTAAGATTTTGGTACTAGTAGTCGCTCAACGATCATAAGGTACCAATTGGACTTGGTGTCCGTGGTGTTGGCAATGCTAAAGGTGGTGTTGCAGGTGCAGGATTCGCAGATCCACCTGGTACAGGTCTACCATTTGGCCTATCTAGTGGCAAATTTTCAACTAGCGGCGCTGGAATATACTGCTTTTGAGTTGTACAGCTCTGGTAGACAAATGTAAATACTGTTCCAGGTAGGCAAGTTATAAGGCTCGATCTTCCAATTCCCAAGCACTGATAGTACTTTGCAGTGTCATCATAATTTGGCCAAAGTATACCCAATTCATTGCGGGTACATTGTAATTGGTATTGATCAGCTGTACACGACACAACAAGGATTAATGATAACAGTGCGATTGGCGCTATAAAACAGAAAAAAAAAAGAAGTTATTCCTTGGAAGTTAAATTTCGTGTTGGCGATATTGGCGATGTTCTTATGGACCGGAGATGTTATTACCTTTCATCCTGTAAGAGTGTATTTTGTTTTCGTACCTCGGTTGTGTAATATCAGGCGAAACCTAGTTACGAAACTAAGCGAAAATTAATGTAACTTCAATTTATATAGCGAGAAGTGAAAATTCAAGAAACAAGTCACTCCAATAGATAAGGTGTTGTATTTATTTCTCATACTTAACATGTTACGATAAGGGAGTACAGTTGGGTGATGGTGACGAACTTGAACTTGAGGTATATGCTTGTTTTGTCTTTCTCCAAAAGCTTCCATTCTTTAGTTAAGTGCCGACAGATTCAATTATTGATATGTTACAGATACTTCTTATACAGTATTGCCAGTTCTAAGATATCATATCTGACGCATTTTTATCCCCACACTCTTCCCATTTGAATAATGTAGGTTAGGAAAGTAACAATAATCCTTATATTGTTCATATTCTACATCTCCTTGTAGATTTTATGGCATTTGTAAACCCTACCAGCTATTATGTTCGATTTTGGCATTGTGGTTCAGTCCGTCCTAACTATTTCTCAGGGTTTATTGGTCTTAATCTTTGGACCGATATACTGCTTAAAATGTGACCGATATACTGCCGCTTTTGTTGTTGTATGGCTAGAAAATTATAGACTGTCCTTCCATCCTTCGATAAGAGATGTGGGCAGACGATTCTAAGTTAAGTTCAGATGTAAAAGTTTATTGAACTCTTTTAATTTGTATTTCCCTCCAACAAAGCAGCATTTACCACATCGCTTTTTGGAATATCTTAATTTTCGATTAACACTATCCACTATTTATACATATGTACATATGTATGTATGAAAGTACTATCGCCAATCTGATTTTCAGCCTTATGGTCCTTGTAATGCCTTTAGTCTTAAGGGAGTTTGGCTGCACTTTCTTCGGACACCTTAGTCCGACTTGGCCGGTTATTAGGTACAAGCTATGCTTCTTCAATCTCTTGGGCTTATCAAGATCATCCAAAATTAGCAAAGAACGATTTAAGCCTCTTACTTGCTGCTGTCGTCACTAGCGACTGCTTTTTTTTTTTTTTATAATCTGCACATGCCAAAGGGGATATGAATACCCTTTTACTGTTTAACAGGGCACGGGCGTTAGTTAATTTTGGAAGAGAGAAGAAGGGATAGGAAAGAGTTGGTGTAGTGGTATTTGAAACTCAGGTGATATTAGGTTTCAATTTTTATTCTCCATGGGTGGTATCCAATTCGATTGGGGAGAGAGTTGTGTGTAGTTTTTGCGTTCGTTTGAATTCACAGTATTTTTTTCGCGTTCATGTTGAAATACACGAAATGCTTTCTGAGCGAATTATTTAATTTTTAATACTGTGAAAATTGAATGGACCTGGTAGGGAATTGATCACCAAACCTCTCATTCAATGACCGAATACACTACCACTACGCCATGGCCACCCACCTTCTTCTTCTATAGCCAGTGCATTTGCACAGGTCACCTTGGACGTTACACTGTACTTTCATCTTCTACTCCCTGCTGCTGGTATCGCTCCATTCATAGCACTGAGCTATGTTAGGTTATGAGACATTTTCCACGTATCTTTAGAAGATCCCGCCGCTGTATCCTCCGTGATCCATTACACTCAAACATGAGTTTTAAGTGCTTTTTCGAATACATAATTTAACTCTGGCAATACCATCCATTTATTCTCATCAATGTTTGCACTAATTATTTAATTTTTTAATAGGTGTTATCTTGTCAAAACTCACTAACAAATTAAGACATGTTGTTGAACATAGTATTCACATTAAGAGCAAAAGTCATCTACAACAAAATAAAAGAACTATTCGAGAGCAGATAAATGATAAGAAAGAAAGAAATTTCGACGAATATTGATGGAATTTAGTGCTATTTATTTCCGGTTAAAAAAAAGTCGACAAAAGTAATTAGGTACACAAAATTAGTAATATGTCGATCATTGTCAAATAATGTATTTGATTTGTCCCAGTGGGGAAACAGTAGCGTAGTAGTCCATTTCTAACAGAAAATAAAGATTCGTGACTCGGGCAGTGCTTCCAAAAGTACCATTTCGCCTTATCCTATCGCTTAATAGAAGTCAACATTAATTAATATTAGTATTTTACTCTATTTGAGAGTTCAGGCAATGTTTCAAACTTATTCAAGACTTAATCTGAAGATCAGTTCTAATATTATGTACTTTGAGCAGATATCACCCTAATTTTCTTCGAAATTTGGTATTTGATAAAGTTGGTGTACCAAATGAAGACCGCGAAAGGAGTGACTAAAATGTTCTACATTCTTTAATTTTGTAAAGGTGCGTCCAGACCGGACGAAATTATTAAATGTTTCAGAAAGGTTTATGAAATGTTTCAGGAAACAGTGTTTCAGAAATGTTTCACTTGTTCTGGAAGCACTTTAAGAATCCACATAAGTCAGAGCAATGGCTGACAAATTACAGAGGAAGTGTTGCATAGTATCTTCATTTCAACCACAATCGCTATAGACCTAGGCTTAGGTTAAACATGGTTAAGCAATTTTTGAGTACTCGACCTTAACTGGCTCTAACACTAACATATTTCAGCTTACATAATCCATCCAATCGTAAAGAAATTCCAGTCGTTTTCCCGAAAGTAAAAACTAGTAGTTTCCGTCGGCAACACTGCATCCTCTCGATAGGGTCGGTGGCATAAAAATTACAAATATGTATGCACGATGAGCGGAAACGGAATTCCTAAAATTTCATCGTCTGTTTTACAGTATGCTAAAAAAGAAACATAAAACCGTAACACACACATAAAATCTATACATATGTATACGCAGGGATGCAGTAAGTGAAATCAGGATTTTGTTGTGTTTAATACATATAGATATGCACATATGTATTTGAAAGTATATTCAAAGTTTAATGATGCACATCGCGAGAAATTTCTATCTAAAAAAACGAAAACCGTGCACACACTATGTACACTCTACTGAATATGATAGCAATAGATTTTAGATTTAAAATTTAAATTTAAAATTATTTTATAACTTTCCAGCTTACTGCGGATTCGAGGGAAAATATTGAAAAACAAAACGCTAACGAAAAACTAGCTTCGGTATCCTGAGTGGAGGTTTTTTTTTGTTTTCCTGCTTCTGTGTGTGTTTGATTTTAATATTTTAATTTCGGGTACCGACAGATGGCTGAACATTATAATGAGTTGGCGATTAAGGGGTCACTTGGTGGAACTTGTGTACATGATTTTTTATCAAATTTCAATATTTTTTTTTTTTATTTGCAGTGAAATTTTATTCTTTTAGGATATACTGCGGCCATTTAAATATTTCTACCCTGCTATGATGTGCAGGATTTTCAGGTAAATTTCAACTGTAAAGGAAGCACGCCGTGGTGGTTACTCATGCGGAGTTTTCAGCTTCACTTATTGTAGCAACATTTTTGGTGAATACCTAGTTAAAATTACAGTTGAGTTTTTTTTTTTTTTGTTACGGAAAAGTAATATTTGATTCATTTAGCGTGGCTTTAAACTGCCCGGCTAGGATGTTTGTTTTTTGGTGCACTTCATCACCAAAGGCAGTATATAATTTGACCCCGACAACGAAAAGTTATGTTGCATTAGTGAATCCAGTGAATGTCTGTATCCGGTTGGGAGTACATCAGGAGAGTGATAGTTTAAATGCATTTGCATTTCCGAATATTGAGTTTCGTCTGTCAAATAAATTCTGGATGACGACAGACCATTGGACATGTTGATTTGGCAAATGCTCTTTTTTGGTCTTCATTATAGTAAATGTTGCAATTCGACATATGTATTTTAAGAGGGAGCAACTGAGACCACCTAATGTTCGACGCTGGACTTAGTATGTGTTGGATGATAAGATTGTAAGTAATCGTAGGCTTAAATACATATGAGTCCAACCTATTCTTGTTTAAACACCGATCGGGATCAAAAGATCCAAATGCCTTACAAAACTGATTCTTTAGATCGTTCGGTTTGACTTAGGGTATCACGAGCTGTTATAGGTGGTGACCATAAGCAGCACATAGAAGGCTAAGCCCTAGCCTCTCACAACTATACGTGTTATGCGTATAAATTTCTCCACGTACAGAAGGATCTTACAATTTTATGCCGTATCCTAAGGGAAGATGGTGTTCCTAGAAGCTTTTTCATGACAGTAATACTTTTGGATGTTTGTCAGACGGTCGCAAGAGATGGGGTCATGGAGAAAAAGGCTGATGGTATTTTTGTGGATTCGAACTTGGAATTCCTTGCACAGTAGTCCAGCATACCAACCACTGAGCAACGGCACCCACTCCGTCCTCATGTTGGCAGTTGGTAAGCCAGTAAACGAAGTCGGAATCTCTCAACCGTTGCCTATCAGGGACCCACGTAAGTGTGATTGAAAGTTCCAACTCAGACTCAATATCGAAGGACATGGGAGCTTGGCTATCTGTTGCCTATAATGCAACTTAACAAATCGACAAGGATCCGCCGATACGTATTCTAACGCACTGATCCAGGGTACTTACTTGGAACGATAAAAACCAGGCTTGTTTCCTTGAATCACTTCATATTTCCTCCAATTTTCGATATAAAATCTGGTTTACGAATGATATTTGAAAGGTACTGTTTCGTTTGTTTAATATTTTAAAATTCAATAAAACACTGAAGCACTCTTTTAGGTTATTGCCTTCTCGAAACAGTTTCCATCGCGTCACAAACAAGCAAAACTTCAAAAATCCATCATTCTCATCCTTATGCGCATATTGCTCTTATTTCACATCTGAAAAATGTTATTTTATCCTTTTGAAGAACAAGTAACACGAGTATACATTGTTATTCCATAAAACATAACTCCGGAGAGAGAAAAAGTATGCGTAACTCAAAGTTTATTTCCAAAAATAGATCGGTTTCAGTTTTCTGCCAAAAATCCAACTAAATTTGTTTACATCCCAGTTACACGTGTTTTACTTTATACCAACAAGAGAAAGATAAAAAGGATGTCAGTTAACTTCTTCAAGACGAGAGAAACTCTTACCTGACCCAAACCCTTCGTCATGAGGACAAATACCGAGCACAATGCAAAGATACTTCAAATTGTCACTCAACATAATAATTTAAATATTCCATAAATGAGCCCCTCAATATTCATTAGAAGTCCCAAAGGTAGACAACTTCACGTGGCTTCTCTGCCACCAGTCCCGCTGGCCCCTGCCAAGCAGCCATAAATTATTTACACCCAAGAATTTATTCAGAACCAAATAAACACTCAAGAGAATGAAGTAGAAAACTTTCGCCATGAATTGGCGCTCAGCACAGCGACAGGTAGACACCATCACCACCACCACCAACCACATCTAGAATACAACACAATAATTTTCTTGTTATATTTGAGTTGGAATTTTATTAGATTAGCTTACCGCACTGTAATGGATCTGTCCATGAGATGAGAGTGCTTATTTAAATTCAAATGATTTCGAGCTATTTATTCATCTACCCCGATTCGATCCGTGCTTAGACAAAAGAATGAAGGAAAAAAAAAGCGTCTGCGCTTCGGTGACAATAATATCATCGATCCATGTAATTCTCATTTCCAAGAAAATGGTTGTGAATGTAACCCCATGTATCTAGGATACACAAACATTTAGTTGACTTCAATGATTAACTTTGGTTCCCCTTTGCAATCGTCCCCCAGGGCATAGTTCAATCAATTGAAATGCTGAACTAAAAGTTTTTTTTTTTTGTTGGAAAAAGATTTCTCCCTTAGAGGGATGATGCTGCTCCATAGAATACCTACACTGTTTCTTAACCCTAAATCGTTTATTTAAATTATTCCCCAAAGGTGATGTTTCAAAGCAGGAGCTAGATGTTGCACAATCTAGTCGTTCCAACCCACCAGCCACCAGCCAGCAGCCACCAGCCAGCACAGTTATCGTGATTATTTCTGGAAAATGCAATTTCTTGGAAATGGTTTCAGAGTATCTCGTATCGAAAGTCTTGTGTATCTCGAACATGGCTTGTAACTTAATTAAAATCTCTTTTCAAGAGGGGACGATGGTAAAGTCAACCAAACAACAAGGACATGTCCTTCCACATCGCCCCGCAATGTAACCTTTAGTAACCTCTCAAGGATTACACAAAATACGACAAAAGAGGGTTGGAAATACTAAATTTTTATTACCACCTGTTTGTTTTTCGGTAGCTGAAGGACTGAAGGACTTAATCAGCACAGCCGATGTCAAAAGTCTTCATTAGAAGATGAACATAGCAACAAATCATCGGCAGCAACAACATCAGTACAACACAACCTATCCTTGTCTATGGCAATGAAACCCCAAACAAGAAGGAATTCCACATCAGTGATGTTGAAACATCGTCTGACATGCCATTGTATACCGCCACCAACCGCCTCCTTGATTCAGGAAAACGCTGCCGCCTGAATGCCTAATCTCGCAAAGACAGACAGAGACAGAGTATCTGGGTATTGTATACACAGTTTGGGCTCATTTAGGTGGAACAAAAAAAGGAGATGAAAATGAATCCTTCTTTTTTGTGGTGAACGAGGATATAGACATTGCTCCGTATCGAATCCTTTGTTTGCATTTCGCCTTGACCTAATGCAAGGTTAAGTTCGACCCTCGATTTGTGTACACTCCTTTAAAATTGAAACTACATTAAGTTTAAGGACATATAGGTACCTACATTGAGCAAAAAAAAAAACTGTTACGAAGGACATATTAGTCCTTTGTAATTCTTATGTCAACATTGTCTAAAGCCATTGAGGTAGAACTGGGACATTCCTTTGTTTCTCTTTCGTCTTCTGGCTGTGACATGAGAATAAAAAAAACGAGGGGGACATCTGGTTTCCCATTGTGTACATCCTGGGCCGCTTACATATTACATGAGACGCCTTTTGTCAACCGGACCTGAATGGAAAGTTTCGCCCAAAGGATCAATGATTCACCAGGTTTCACTAGGTTCGCTAAATGAGGCTGATGGATTTTCGAGGTAAATTATTCCCTTACATTGGATGAATTTTATGCTTTAGTTTACGGCGTCTATGACTAAAGAAGGTTATTGTTAACTGAGAGGTGCACCTAAGGCAGGTAGTTATAGATTTTCTTTTAAAAATGCAATAAGGTTTTCAAAAGGCTCGTCAGAAGGAAATTCTTTCTTCGATTTTTGAGAATAATGGCTGATTCACTTAAAGGTACTTTTTTCAATGGCTAACAAAATATAAATATATTCAATTTTATCGAGATATCTTTGAAGCCCGATATTATGTCTTCACCGAATTATCATCGTATTAAAGCCATGGTTTCATTGTGTAGAAAGTAGCCCCGTTTTGTTGGCACCACTATCTGGGAGATCATGATCTTCAATTTAAGGTAGTGGGCTATCATGGAGCGGTAACAGGCACCAAGTTCGAGTTTTACCCCGAAGGAAGAGATCAAAAGATTATAAGAGACAGGAAGTGCAGTCAACTGTCAACAAACCGGAATCAGCGAGGAAAGAAAACAAGAGTCATACAAAGCACAGAATGATACTTACTTACTTACTTAAAGGGCTCCCGACCCTTGTAGAGTCCCTGCCTGAGACATCGTTGCCTTCCATCCTCTGCCGTCCCGAGCACGCTACTTTCAGTTTTGAAGACCAAGTTTTCTGGCATCCGCTACAGCTTGGTCTTTGTACCGGAGGTTCGGTCTTCTTCGCCGTCTCGAACCTGGGTTGGGATTCGAAGATCCTCTTGGCTGGAGCATTGTTGTCCATTCGCTCGATGTGGCCGAGCCAATGTAGTCTGCGTATCTTGGCTTTTTGGACTACATCCACATCCTGGTACAGCTCATAGAGTTCGCGGTTGTACCTTCTCCTCCATTCGCCCTCCTCGCATAAGGAAGCTAATATCCGACGGAGTATTTTACGCTCGTCCAGCACTCGGCACTTCTGTAGAGCATTAATTTGGTCCGTCGAGTTAGGAGTTTTGAACTCAGTTGTTTCGCCAAACCGAAGTAGCAGCGGTTTGCTAGGGTTATTCTTCGTCGGATCTCTACAAAGGTGTCATTTGTAGGATTAACATTTGTCCCGAGGTCCCATCAGAGCCAGCGGCTTTGTTGTTCTTCAATTTCCTGATGGCTACATTAACTTCTTCAATACTGGGTGGAGGCGTTGGTTTTTCATTGACTGGAGGTGGGTTCTCGTCTTGCCCTATCACTCTCTCTATTTGCTGCCCGTTAAGCAACTGCTGGAAGTGTTGCTTAAACACATCAACAATTCCCTGTGCATCGGTGACTAGGTTGCCTTCGCCATTTCGAAGAGCCAGCTGCCAGCTGCTTGGCTTTTCGATAAAACTTCAATTCACTAGTGGATTTTATATTAAGAACTTTGAAAGCTTTCCGATGTTAAAAATTTAAAGAACTATGTCCTCTTGTAGGCAACGACTTCTTAACTGATTTAGAACCTAGAAAATCCTCTACATACTATGTGTATCTATGTCTCTAACTTTTTTGTTTAAATGACTAAATGAGTTTATAACCTACTTCCTATAAGCCTTAACATTTCCAACACATGATCAATCTTAAGACTGAATACATACTCTCGAGTAAAGTTTAACTTTCATCCATTCAAATTTCAAACTAACTTAAAAGTAAATCCAAAGTCAAATGGAACACGAATTGAGGTCAGTCACTCAGGAAGGCTTTTAAAAATGGCAAACGGCAAAACTCTTAACCAATCCTGACTATACATAACCTTCATGTTACCCTCGTTATTTCATCAAAAGTCGATCACAGTCACTTCTGTTACATTCCCAAGCCCAGGCTAAAAGGAACTTCCAATTTAATTCACCCACTTTTACTCTGAAGCACCTTACTCTGGAAATAACAAAACTTTACCCTTTTTTTGCCTGCCTGACTATATCCATGCTTGCGAACACTCGCACATTGGGAGGACTCACTCACTTGCTTGCTCTCGTTCAATCCTTTCATCAAAATGTCAAACATGAAAAATTGCATTAATTAGTGTGTGCGTATCTAAGGCAGGATGTACGACAGCTCTATACATTCCTAAAACCCATGTCTGCCGAGCCGAGTGACATGTGAACAACAAATAAATTGAAAATGTTATCAATATCAGGTAACTCTGCACGAAGGAGGGGACCGGAGTCAGGATAAATAATGCTGTAGCAGTATCGAAATGTTGTGATCCACTTTTATTGATGTACAAACACGTGTGTCACGATAATTCATCATTTCTGCCTCCTTAAGCTACCCCTGCCGCCTCCTTTTTGCAAAAGGGATGAAGGTCTTCTTTTTTTTTTTTTTTGTGTATTTTAGTTTCACATCGAGGGGATGAAATAGAAATACACCCCTTAGCCCCAACCAACGTCCCTAGTGTAACCAACCCTAAAGGGACATGTGTATTATATCTGTATTTGCTCTTCCCTTGGAATTATATTTTACATTCTCCATAAAGGCACAAACACATGCATGTCCTTGGCAGCAGGCGACAAGTGTTGGAGGCGTTAGGGGTTGTAAATGAATGCCATGACACCTCATCAATAAAATTATTTGCACCGTTAATGCCAACGCATTAGATTGGTTGGGTTTCCTAATGCGCACGTACGCATTAGTTCCAAAGAAAGATTGTTATATGTGTACTCGGCGGATCCTTGTTCGGTTAGAATCCAAGAGAGGACAGGACATTAGTGATGGAGGGAAGAAAAGGTTATGATGCTGCTGCCGCTACTGCTGCTACTGATGATGATGATGATGCCAGCCATCACTGGAGTTTCCCCCCCCATTCATCCTCACCCGTCAGGATCAAGCTCCTCCACAGGGATTGAGGGTTTATGATGGTGAAAGAAAAACAAGTCGTTGTTCAGGTGATGTAGAAATGATGTCGCCGCCACCGCCGCCGCCGACAATGACGATGACGATGCTGTGACATCGGAGACGTTAAGCCAACGACCGGATCGTTGCAGAAACAACAAAGTCGCTTGAACTTGTCGACGACGGCGGATGGTGGTGGTGGTGGTGCAAAATAAATTGCTAGTGAAATTCGCTGGCAAACAAATCTTTTACGCAAATTTAACACCCATAAGGTATTAATTTTATAAAATGCGCTCCGCGCTCGCATGGCAGCGAAACTTGTAATCAAGTAGAAGCGAGCGAGTGCCTCTGTGGCAAGCTGTCAAAAAGTGTCAAATTGTCGGGGCGCCCAAAGGACGGTGCAGCCAACGGAGGACAAGACAAATGCCGGGCTTGGGCTTAATTGGATTGTAAATTGATATGTGGGCGCATTTCGCGAAACCTTGATGGAAATTGTGAATTTGTTAACGCGTTTTTGGGCTGAGAATATGTATGTGTGGCACTTTTCACAATTTCTTTTGACAAGGAAGACCATAGACGAAGATCAGAATGAACTGTATATAGGTATAAGCAAGCACTTTTTTTTTTTGGATGCGTCACGGATGTGTAATCTTAATAGCGCAATTTCTATTCGCAAACCTGAGTAATCGATTCCAGGAATACGTCTACGTACTAAACACACACCCTACACACTTCAAACCACTCTCCCCGTGGGACTGCCGTTAGGTATTACTTCGCGGGGCTGGTTAGCATCTTATGCTCTACTATCTACATTTGCCTCCTCGGCTCTTCTCAACTGCACGGCCGTTATGACGGAACAAATCTCCACCCAGTCGTCCGGTGATCTCATCATGAGGTCTATTAGGTGCACCGGGCTTCGTACATTCGCTATGCTAGTTGTAAAGCGTCTGCACTGGAACATAACGTGCTCCGCGTCTTCCTCTACTTCTGGGCATTCTGGGCAAAATGGCGAGCTATCGTGCCCGAATCTGTGGAGGTCTTTTCTATAATGACCGTGCCCAGACAGGAACTGCGTAAGGTGATAGTTGCAGTCCCCCTGCGTTCTTTTTATCCAAGTTTCGATATTTGGAATCAGCTTATGGCTGATTTGGCTTTTGGCTTGCCAAAGTGCTGCAGATGTTGCCCTTTCTTCCTCTTTTACGCTCCTCGTAAGCCTGGTATCTTGCCTATTTGCGACAAGCCTAGTGTAAACCCGTTGCATTTCATTTGCAAGGATGTCAATAGGTATCATCCCAGCTATGACACAGGCTGCTTCGTCCGAAATTGTTCGAAAACCGCAAATTGTTCTGATTGCGCAGATCCTGTAAGAGAGCCTTTGTTGAGAGTGCAGCAGCCCAGACTGGGGCAGCATACAGAAGGATGGAGCTCACCACTTTGGAAAGCAAGATTCTCCTTGCGTATCTAGGCCCTCCAGGCCTTTTTGCTAGAATACTCAACATGTACTTTAAATTTTAACCTGTTGTCGACCATGACTCCTAGTGCCTCTTTAGACCGGATTGTGCAGTTTCCAACCCGAAAACTTGCATATTCCGCAGTCTTTCTGCTGGTTATTAGGATGGCTTCTGTTTTGTGCTCAGCTAGTTCGAGGTCGGCTGAGTCAAGCCAATATTTAATCCTGGAGACTGCCTCATTCGTGGCGGACTCTATCTCATGGATATGCTTCGCAACAGTAACCAAGCAAGCGATATCGTCAGCGAAACCGATCACTTTAACTCCTTGCGGTAGCGTTAGGTGCAAAACACCGTCGTACATGATATTCCACAGAAGTGGTCCTCGGACTGACCCCTGCGGAACTCCCGCAGTGATATTATAGTACTTTACGCCATCGTCCGTCTGGTTTAGTAGTTTGTGACTATCTTTAATAGGTACTCTGGGGCATTCATTCTGGCCAGTGATCTACCAATGCAGGTCCAATTGGCAGAGTTAAAAGCGTTTTTAACGTCTAATGTTAGTACTGCGCAGTATTTCTTTGCGCCTCCTTTCCATCTCCTCCCTTGTATTGCTTCGGCTGCTGTATCTACTACCGTCTTTATGGGCACGTTATCGGGTTGGGGCTCACTACCTAAGTTAACGGTTCGAAACGGAACAGGCAAATATTTTTGACTTTTGAAAAAGTTCAAAACAGGTCAGAATATGAGGAATATTATTGCCGCAACAGGAGGTTGGCAAACTTTCAATAGGTACGGCGTTCTTAGAACTATCTCGAATTAGGTTTAATAAATATCCTTGATTCAACGGCTGCGTCCAAAATAATTTGTAGTGATTAATAGGTTGTATCCACCCGCCAGGTTGTGCCCTTTAATTCATCATTAATTAAGTTCAAAAAATCCCTTTTGTGATTAACGTAACGCACTTACTCTCCCATGTACATGTATGTACACATATTTTTTTTCCTGCAGCCCACAGCAAATAATTAAAACGAAAGGCAAACATTCCATTGACCAAAGGTACCTGGTACCATAATGCGCTGCCTGGTGCTCTGCTCACTAGATAATTTCATACACTTCCACAGCAGCATAAGTTGTATCGCCACAAAATTCGCCCGTGTTGACCACCGCTGCTGCCACTCGGAACATGTAAGGCCTGACCCCGAACAACACAAAAACCATCGTCATTCCCCAGGAGGGCGGATGTACTTCTCGCTAAATGAGAACATTAAAATTAAATTACACAAAAAAAACTCACGCTACACCGAAAACTCTTTATGGGCAAAACTCATTACCGGGCGAGGGTCATTCCAGTTCGGTTAGAGTTGGCCACGACACAGGACGACGACGACGATGACGATGGACTTAGTCAGGTCTAGTATTTAAGGTGTAGAAGAGGGTGGTTACACCCATTCTTAGGTAAATTATCATCCACTTTAGTGCTGACGGTGGTTTGGGCGGTGACCTGCATAAAGCAACAGATTGCTGACGATCGCATGTTAAGTCGTCGTTAAGAGGACGCGACGCCGCGTCCACTACCACCACCTACACCCGTCCGTCGAGGTCAGGGTGATGCATGATGCGGTTAACAACTGTGTTTGTTTGCTATTCACTTGAGGTAGGGTGTGCGTGTGATATTATCCCAACATAAGGCAATAATAACTTTTCTCGTAGAAGTAGATGAAAGCGGGAATCTTCCTGGGACTAGGAGTTTGTTTACCTCACATTTTTTGATGGTGAGGTTAGTGGGTGTGTGTACATCCTCTGTAGGTGGCGATAAGGTTCAACGATTTTTCTAGGGAATAGCGTGAAGTTAGTAATTATAGCTCATTAACCTTTCATACGTTGTCTAATAAAAAATCGACCGCAACATATTTCTAATCCGTGTCTTTGTGTGTGTCTCCGTGTCCTTTGATGGAAGCCAAAAAAAAAAAACAAACGTCGATTGATTCTACACTTGCACACCATCGCCTACGCAGAAAACGAAAGGCATTGCCTCATCGTCGTTCTCGTCCTTGGTTGACCAGAATTGGGTTTGCTAAACACACACTAAAGCCCCATCAGACCGAATGTCGGATGCGAATGACATGCCAGTGCATAGGAGAATAATTTGCAAAAGAAGTGAGATAACGACGAGAGATACATATCTTTTGTCATCTACCAGATGTTTCCTCCTACAGCTTTTCCCCGTTTGTTCCTCTAGTTGACCATGACGTCTGTTTTTTTTTTGTTTTTGCATTTCATTGTTCGGAACACTGTTGCCAGTGTCAAAAGCAGATTCTTTCAAAGACACATAGCTCGGATTCTGTGTGTGTGTGTATAAATGTGGCATGTGTGCGGTCCGAGGATAGTAGAATAATTCTATTCTGCTGGAGGTACTTGTAGTATCACTTGAAGTTTCACAAAAGGCTCTGCACCCGCATTGAAACGTAACAATTATGCATGAGCATTGTGGAGACGTAGACGTACTGAAAAGGTCCTCGGCACGTCGGTCGTACACAAGGATTTCAGATAAAGTACAAATTTTGATTTATTCCTAGCGTGTGTATGAGTGGGAAACAATTTGACTCTCACAGAAGGCGAAAATGACTGGCTAGAGCTTTGGTATAGGACTTATCTTTAATGGGTGCGAGTGGAATAAGCCTGTGAAATGTACAAGGATTTAGTTAACGATGACGAGACTGGAATATCAGCTTGTTGCGAAGTTTTACAATTCTCCATTGGTATCTTACATTCGGAGTGACAAAGGACTTTCATTTGTGCAAAGGTTATTTGCCAGTAAGGATTGAAAAAAAGGTCGTCGCATCGGTGAGCTTAGCTAAAACAAAAGAATATATTATAATTTTAAGATAGTTTCAGATTTTGTCTACTTAGGCTCTGAACACTGCATATGACACCAGCGAATTGGCCAAAAGAGCAAGAGACAATTGAGTAACAAACTTCTTAGTTGTACTATATGGCGTAGAGGCATTGACTTAATGAAAATCATATAAGGATTTTAGCGAATATAATCTTGTAGTAGCATAGATAGATGACGTGCTCAGATGTAAGGTACATTATTCCATGTAGTGTTTGAGTTCAGATGTAAGAGTCCATAGAATTTCTCCATTTTCTGTTGATAAGGCAGCCTTCAGGACATCGCTAATGTAGTGAAAGTATGTAGCATTGATGAACCCCCTTTGGACTTCAAATTCCTCAGGCAGCGGTCCGTGCCCACGTCCACGCAAGTCGCAATCGATGATCAGCAGGTGAAGTGGCGAACAATATTAATACTCGATGACGATCTGCAGAGTGTTTATATGGTTGCCACAGGAAGATCCAGAGCGAAAGGCTGCTTATTCGGCATCGAGTACATCTTCGAGGAGTTCTTTTATTCAGAAGAATTCTATCAATTAACTTGACACATGACGCAGCCCTCAGATGGCTCTCACTGCAATAGGTTGCCTTTTTTATGCAGCACATCCCTGTCAAAGTATTCCTGTTGTTAATTGAATATCATATGTAGACCTGAAACGTAAAACTTAAAAAAACGCTATTATTCCTTCGAGATGATGTACTTTAATTTAGACCATCCTCCAAGGGTGAGTTCCATATAAAATCGGCTGATATGCGTTTGCTCTACGTTTCATATTTTCTTTTCCCCATTTTCTCGTAAGAACAAAACTAATAATTAATAATAATAAGTCAGGATGTCAATGCATCTACCCACCTATGTACATTGGTCTTAAAGGAGACCAATCTTCTATCGCTGGCGCGGAAGTGGATGCTGTAACCAACTTTCCAAATGTTGCCAAAGAAGGAAGCTCCCTTTAACTCTTCTTCCCTGTATTGCGAATCAATAGGTAAAAACAGCATCTCTAACAGCAATAGGTTCTTAAAATTTTTACTACTTCAAGGTTTCCAGAAATTCTGCTAAACAACGATGGTATCGTTGGCCTCTGTTTAAGACATTATCTTTGAGAGGATCTTGGAGAAAGACAACGTCAAAATGACCAACTTTCTGACCATAATGGCATATCTTGAACTTTAAACGCAGATAGGTTGAAAAGATTGTTCCTAACCATTTCTTATAAAATCTTAATTCCTTACGAATTAAGCTGTCCAAAGCTTGGGTGCTCTTGCCTTCAGATGATGGATTACACACTATTGAACAGTTTCAACCTAATAATTTCCCCCCAAGAAGAAAAAAAGAGTAGCATTGGATTCTGCTCAGTTACCATTTCACGATAAAGTCCCGAGTCCAATCGAGCCTTTTCCGTTTCTCCTTTGAAGACACCTGTGTTTGTCCAGCCATAGCTCGACTAGGTCTAGGCGCCTTATAAAGCCTAAAGGTCCAATAAACACATCTCCATTTCCTCTCCGGCAGTGGCACCCTATTGCTTCAACACCAACTAACGGTATATTATTTTTGTTTTTATCGGTGACACCATCATACACCGTCCTTAACTATGAGCTAAATTCAAAATCAACATCCTTTTGAATTTCATGCCACCATAAATTTCATGTTAACAAACAGAATTTTAAGAGTATGTGTATATTTTTAATATTTTTTTTTCCCCCAATGAATAACACGACGAAAAGAAACTAGTGTCGTGCATAGGGAGCAGCTGACTCCAAAAAGGAGACTCTAAAAGCCTCCCCGCCACTTAGGATGCTGTGCAGCACACGCACACCCTGGCAGTGCATGCTGCACAACACTTAAGTTCTTGAAACCCGTATTTTATTTGCTCGAGAATCTACCCGCTCCATGCTCGGTACCATTTAGCATGCACACACTTGCCCTTTGGCGCTGCGTTAAGGGTAGGGTAGGACTCCTCTGTCAGAGGGAAAGCGGGCCATAGAAAGATTTGATGATTGGCAAAAAATTGCAATGGCGGGACTGAGCCAGTGAAAACAAAAACTAAAAACAAAAGAGGAACTCTCGCAAATATTATGCTACTTCAACTCAATGTTTATGTATTAAAAAATTCTATTATGGGGCATGGAGTATGTGCTGCACACGCCTTGAACAGCGCACAGATGCATAATGTCCGCATACATTACACTGAGATGGGTTGCACGTTACGTATACGCCGTAGTATCCTGGAGTCATTCGCTCGCTTGTGGATTTCTCCATTGAAGATGGGGTTAATATTTTTTTTTTTTTTTCCCCATTGAGGGATGGAATCTGCATTACGCGACTGATGTGCATCAATGTTATGCAGCATGCTATGGGGTAATTTAAATGCTTTCCCTTGTTATTATATTTACCCCCGATGTAGTTCTGTTAAATGCAGGACGCCGGCGAAGGGGGCGCATACAACAGAAATGCAATGAATGTGAAATTGGGTTTTGTCCACTTTAAATGGGGGAATTTGACTTTCTGAGACAATTAAGAGTGCTCGGTTACCAGGAGTCTTAAGTCAGCGTGTCGGAAGCTGGAAGGAAACAAACTTGTGCAAATAGGATTAACAAATTATCCAAGTTACTGCGATCAGTATGATATACGTATATACTTTCCCCGAAGAGCTTGAGAGTTAATACTTGTACTTGATGAAGGGCATACATTTTTTCTATTCAAATTAATTACAAAATATATCTTTTAGATGCTTAAGACAGTAATTTTCCTACTACGTAGCTCATATAACATAAACAATGAAAGCCTCACAATTGCTTTGTAAATACTCACACATTCTCTTCGAAGTTTATCAGCTTCCAGCATTGTGTGATCCAATAAACTCAACGCCAAATTGAATTCCTTGGAACTCAACTCCCGGAGGGTACACCTTGAGAAATTCATGGCCCACACCAAGGGAATCTCTTTTAACACAATGTTCTTTGAAAATCGTCATCCTATGGTTCTATTCAGTTTGTGTGAAATAGTCTGTCCAGCACAGGGATAAATCGTAATAAGATATCTAAGTTGCACAACCCCCCAGCGAATGTGCAAACTGGTCATTGTTTTTCTTTTCATAAGAAAAGACAAAAGGAAAGTTTTGTCACTGCAGTTTGTGGTTTCAATTTCCAAACAATAGATGGCTGGTTATAAATTTAAGTTTAACTTTAATACGATATAATCTAGGAAATCAATATTTTTATTTTGTTTTGTGTTGCATGCAACTTAAGATGTAAGAGAGGACGTTGGATGTACATAACTTAAGAAAATAACGTCAGAACAGTTTTTGTTAAAAGATTTATCACAATTTAATATGGGATGTGATAGTGTTGATTGGTAAAATAAAATAAAAAATACTAGGTGGGGTTATGAAAAAAACGTTGATAGTAAAGGGTAAGTACAATCCTTTCGGTTAATAATGGAAAATAATTTCATTCAAATGGCTGTCTCGGCTGGCCATGCAGTAGCCTAGATGATCGGTCCAATTTTTAAGCACATTATCGATTGTGTGCAGCTGTATTTCACCAATGGCTTCACTTCAATATTGTCCTTTAAAGCGTCAATTGTCTCTGGCTTGTCGGCGTAACACTTATCTTTTACGACACCCCACAAATAATAGTCCAACGGTGTCAAATTGCAGCTCCGAGGTGGCCAAACGACATCAGTTCTGCGGCTGATAATGCGATCTTCAAAAACAGGGCTCAAAACATCGAGTGTAGCTTCGGCTGTGTGGCATGTAGCGCCGTCCTGTTAAAACCAAATGTTGCCAATATCCTCCTCTTCAATTTTTGTGAACAAAAATTCGTTCAACATGACCCGATAACGATCGCCATTGACTGTAACGGCCACTCCTTGCTCATTTTCGAAGAAAAATGGCCCAATTATGCCTCTGGACCAAAATCCGCACCAAACAGTGACTCGTTTTGGGTGTATCGGCTTTTCAATGTATGCGTGCGGGTTTTCTGTGCCCCAAATGCGACAATTTTGCTTGTTTACATACCCGCCAAGATCAAAATGAGCTTCATCTGAAAAGATGATTTTTTTGACAAAATCGGCATCTTCTCTAAGTCGATTGCAGGCCCATTTAACGAAGCGAAAACGCATTGGATGGTCCTGATCCAATTGGAATTTGTATGGCGTCATACCAAGGTCTTTATGCAAAATTCGTCTCAATGATGTCTCCGAAATGTTCAACGGTGAAATGATGTTGATGGCGCTTCACGCACACTTTCTGCCACAGCAGCAATTTTTTCGGGTGTACGCACTGTTTTTGACTTTTCACGCTTTGGTTTATCGATGAGGATGCCAGTTTCTTTCACTTTTTTCACAAGCTAACGAACACACGGAGCTGACGGTGCTTCTCTTCTTCCAAAATCCGTACGCAATTTTCGCGCACATTCTGCAATATTACCATGATTTTCAAAGTAATGTCGCAATATTTCCCAGCATTGTTCAAGCGTATACGCAACCATATTCGTTCAGCGGAAGGATAAAACTAATTATCTGTCAAATCAGACATGAGCTAAGTGTTACCATTCACGAAATAAGTATAGTTGAAAAAAAAAAAAAACGTTAGATGACGGACCCTTTACAATTACGGCCACTGCGTCATTGCTGGGCCTAAAATGAGACCATACTCCACCTTCAGGGCTCTTACCTAGCTCTGTCAACTCGAAGAAAATTCCACCTAGGAGGAAGCTGTATCAAAACCTTACGTATAAGCTTATGTACCTTTTCGATTAGAGTTCAGCAATTTGTCTATCAAAAACTGCCTTTAAAACAAACAAAACTTAAGAAGATCACAGAATATTTCGGCTCATAGAGAATTCTTTCATATCCCATAATAAATTCACCACAATTGACAAAGCATGCTAAACCATAAGCATACTTTCTATTAACTAGGGATGATAACACACTGTATATTACATTTCTCAAAAGGACAACAATCCACCACATGATGGCTGGCTTTTGCCACAGTTTCCTATCTATTATGTCCTTCATATGAATTCTGGTAGATGTGCGCATACTTGCTTTTCTGGATTAAAAGTAATTTTTTCTGCTTTTCTTTATTGCGACCAGGATTTTAAGAGCTTCCATCAACATCATCGTTCCTTCATCCATACGAGGATCACAGAGGAATAACCAAAAATGAAATTCAAGTATGTACGAGTAGTATCCCTGCATATGGGGTAACACAAAATACAGAGAGAGTCGATGGTTTCCGTAGAGTAGACCGCGTGCACCAGATGTATGCATCCGTAGTGAATGTATAGTGAATTTTTAAACCGTCCTTGACATGACAGTGACAATGACTAACGCTCCAATGAACGACAATGCGTTTTATTCTCCTCTGTTTCACAACGAAAAAGTTTAAATGGAAAAACTTCTCGGGCTTTTGCATAGAAATTTCGCATTAATTCGTTACAGATTGTCCGCTTACACTATGTGTGTGTGTCTGTACAGTTTGCCGAATTAAATGCATAAAATAACAGCATACCATTTCAGTGATTATCATCAAATATACATCGTCCTTCTTAAAAAGAAAAGAGTATTCCCTCTTGTAATCAATTTATAACAAGCCACCGTCATAGCTGCTGCTTGTGCCTTCAATTTCAGTTTAACTTCAAAATGTCACTCCAATCCAATTGCGAAGACGTCCAGGCCAACAACAGTGTGGTGAAGAGAAACCACTATATCCTTAATTGAAGTAAACATGCCAATCGTCGTGGCAGTCCACTGATGTCATCTGAAATTATGGCCCCACACCTAGGAAAAGTAAAGAATTTCTTATTCGCTTCTCTCCGCCCAACCCACCCAATCATAAATTGACCGCAAATTTATTTACTTCCATCACACAATCCTTTTCGAGCAGAGAGAAACACACATTTTTTCTCCTCTTACCTCAGCACAAGTCATTCTTCCATCTATCAGGGATTAAATTTTAAATGTATTCCCTCGCACACGTCCCCAGACCACTCAGCAAGCAGCCCTACTACCGGCTAGCTAAACCGCAACCTCTAACCACACACCACACTACCGACGACGACGACGACGACGATGAGGGAGGAGCGAAGAGTCCTTTGAGGCTTTATCAAACCGCTATTCAACAACCGGAAGAAAGTCATTCCAATGGATATGAGAAATTCGTGTGCAACTTTTTTACTAGTATGAGTCCATAACTTAAATCCTTTTGATAATTTCCCAGAAAAAAATGGATAAAACCAAAAGAAAGGAAAGCCAAATACACACACATAGAAAAGAAAAAAAAAAACCATCTCTTTCGCTATTCTCCCAGGGGATTCGTGTAGAAGTCGCTGTGAACATAATAAAAATCGATTTTCAATTCAATCGAATGGAATCTACTATTTGGGGTGTGAAAATTTTCTAAAAGAGTGCGATTTATCCTTTGAGGCTTCGGCCCGTCGACCCCGCCTCCCCTTTTTTCTGTGCCCATTTGTTGTACGTTGGATGAGAATATAAATTTATTGGATGTCCTTTATACATATTCATACAGATGAATAGTACAGATATGGTTCATCCTTGTAATGTGTGTTTTTACAGATGGTGGGAACTCGGAGGCAAAGTAAACCCTTTTACTCTTTGTATGGTGCGGTTATAAGGAGAGCAACTTATCGACATTTCGATTTGAATGCGCACAAATGTGCAACCACAAGATACTAGGTTTTGACTAAAGTTCTGCATTCCCCCTTTTTCTTTTCATCGTCTCCTTGTGTCATCGTCGTCGTTATCGTTTCATGCAGCGCAATATGCAGAGCACTTTGTACTGATTTGTTTCGAGGATATGCGATGTATATTTAGTTTTCTCTCTCTCTGTTTAAAGGACTTCAAACTATGATATTTGGAGCGAATAAGAGTGTGGAGCGGTATGTCAATTGCCTTAATTGCATATTCCATGGAATATCTTTAGGTTTGCGGCTTTGATTCCACTTGTATGTAATTAAAGTTATGCGGAAAATTAAAAAAAAAAATGTCTGCATAGTGTGTTTGGCAAAGAGGCATAAAAAGTGACATACATTAGGTTTCAAAATTACACAACGCATAAGTGGACTGAGGAAAGTACTTATCTTAATTTTTGAGACTTATATCGTACTATCGGAGGCGCTTTCTGTACTATACTGCAGCCACGTTCAAACGAAGGATAAAAGTCCAATCCAAATTCAGGCGATCAGAATTGATTGATAGTTAGTTAAACGTTTTGGCCTCTAGCGCTATCATTGATGGAACATATTCCTGAGCGCTATCAACAACATCAAACTAATGATAATAGATGTGGTACCTTTCACAAAAGGCTGATCCCTTACCATTAGATGGCATTTGGAATGGAAGGTTTGTTACAAATTTGCTGCTAAGAGAGTAGTACATACTCAATCTTGAACTAGAGAAAAAACAAGCCATAAAGAAAGCGCATATAGCCTTCTACAGTTATAGCAAAATACTGGGGACAAATTGACGACCCAAGAATGTCATCAGCGACAGGATATGTACAGCTAACATGTGGGTGCTAAGTCTTTGGATGGCGTTGCTCAGGCTAAGTTTAAACAAATTAGGTCCCAGGTTCGAATGAGCTCTAACAATGAGGAAGAGACATGAGACAACACCTCAAGAGTCAATATAATGTACCGGAAATGGCATAGAGTTTCTTTCTCGTTACTATTCTTGCAGCGTCTTCCTGCATTGTGATACATAGGAACTACCAAAAGAGCTGGTAGTTCATGTTTGCGATTTGGCTAAGGTTTTTGATAAAGCTTCCTCCTAGGTGGAATTTTTTTCGAGTTGACAGACCTAGGTAAGAGCCTTGAAGGTGGAGTATAGTCTCTTCCCCTTCTGCAGAAAACATTTTACGTCCAGCAATGATGCCGTAATTGTACATGCTGTTGTCCTTATGAACGACCTATTTAATCTTATTAGACAGTAGGATTGACTATAGCTGGATCACAGGCAGATCACAGGCAGATTTGTTTCATGTTTATTGTATTCTTAGTACAACAGAGCAGTCGACGAACCCGTCGCCATGGTGCGGCACCTATCCCCATGCTACAGCCTCAATAACTTATTCGATGTATATATACTTATAGCAGCATAAGCTGCTGGGTGGAATCTCAGAATTAAAGTAAAGTTCCACAACAAATGCGCAATTAACCACCCAAACATTGGATCACCGCATGAGTCCACTAAACCACAAATTAATTCCACGAATTCGCCATATGTTTGTCTTTTGTTATCCATTTGCTTGGAACAAGGTTACAAAGTTCTCAAATTGTTCCGTGGCAAAGGACTCGAAAGGATTTTATTGATTTTCAGCACATTGTATTGAAATTAATTGGCATCTCTTGAACTTTTGCCAAATGAATGCATTTAGTACTAATAAGGTTCTTCTTCCAAACAATCCATGGCTCCTGATGGATTCGAGTAGACTTCAAACAATAAGTGTATTTGGGAATTTAATTGAAACGGAAACCAAGAACAAGAAATGACAGCCTTTAAAGGGCTCAAGTAACCATAATAAGTATCACTATATGTATGTACATGCCATTATAATGTGTAGGTAGTATTTGAAACAAATCTTCAAGAAACAGCATGCATCTTCCAGTTAAGCGCATTATGTCATACATCCATTCGCAGTCCTTCACCTTCACCCAATTTGTATTCCTACTTACCCCATGCACAACCCCCGAAAGACAAATATGTACTGCTAATGCCATACACAAAGTTGTTCAAAGTTCATGACTCACAAAGCCCCTCTTTGCTTTGCCCTCCCACTCTCTCTCTCTCTCTGCGAAGGATGTCACCTTATATCCTGTTTGTATACTGTTTAGGTTCTGTGTGCTTGCTACTGCTAATGCAATTTGATTTATAATTACTGCAGCAATTCAGTGTGTCATTCCATAACTTAAGTTCAGCCATTTATCACAATCGTATTAATTGAGTGCGCTCGCTCCTCTCTCGGTGTGTGTCTGTCTGTAAACAATGGAGAGGAGGACGTTGGACAGGTGCTGCCTGAAGGACGAGTATCTATTGTTGTTCTGAAGTAAGCACGACGGCGACGCCAGCTGCAGCAAGGATAATTAGAATAGAAACAAAACCTACACTCAAAAACAGGCTAAGCCAGTGCAAATAGGGGGTAAAAGGATACATTCTATCACAAAAAAGAATGTATAAACCGCCAACTATTATCTCCTCGACGAATGTCATTATTATTCTCGTCCTGCGCCAACACTACACCACCACCAGAAAAAAAAAACGAAAGCAATTTGCAGTAAATGGCACTGGGAAATGCGTTGTTGGACTAACTCAAGAGGATAATTGGGGACAATTATTCCAGAAAAAAAAAAACGGGACAGGGGTAGAACCAGAGATGAAAAACCAACAAAGCAACAACAACTGCGAGAAAAATTGGACAATTATTAAGAGGCATAATGTTATGAATGGTTCAGTGAAGTGTCACTATGATGAGAAGGCGACCCAACGAGGCGAGTCTGCATCTTTTAATTAGACCGCGGAATGATTTTAATCAAAGGATCTCCCACTAAACTGGAAGGAAACTGCTAAAATCATGCTAAAGGTGACCCTCGGAAAAAAAAGAGGGAAATAAAAACCATAACAATAATAGTTAAAGTAAATGACACCTACACCAATCTCTCTCTCTCTCTATGTAGTCAAGTGGCTTTCATTTCAACCATTAGATCTTAAAATGAGTATTCTTCGGAGAAGTAGCTCAACCTAGAAATAGTAATTGAAGGAACTTAAAAGATTAAAGGCAATGACAATGGTTTTAAGAGAATAATGAGTATCGCTTTTCTAGTTTGAGCTTTAAAAAGGCTGGGCTGTTAAACATGTGGCATTAGAGAAAGGGAAGTTCCAGAAACTTACGTGCACATGGACACGGTAAAGATGAGGGTAAGTTGCCCCGCAGAAGTCACCTTAGAGTTCCGAATCAAAGTCGGCCTATACCAGGGAAGCATCCTAAGTCGTTTGCTATCTATTGCAGGCTTGAAGGAAAAGTTATGAACCGGACTTGGATGCCAGCCACTATTTGTAAAGTAATGCAAATATATTACTGTACTGCTATATGGGTGTGGTAATTACAAGGTGAGCACTACTATCATGAGAGAGCTCCAAAAGGTCGTTAATAGGTGCTTTGGCAACACCTACATCTAGTTAAATTGTATCTCAATAGAACAACAAAAGGTGACAGGTAGATTGTTAACCACGTGAGCATACGCAGCAGAGTACAAGGCGCAAAACAGTCACGGCACAGCAACTGGGAAATTGTAAAGGAGAGATGAGGTATTTTCCCAGAAACCGAACACTTATTTTTACTTAAATCCTGTGTCCCCTTGTGGGTCCCAGGGCCTCTACAACGCCTACGCGCCATCGTGTGCGGTTTCTGGATATATACCTTAGCTCTCCGCAACTCTTTCCCAGTTGCCGTGCTTCCTTCTCCACTGTTCTGCGCCACGTACTCCTAGGTCCATCCTGGGTAAGTGGGTTCCATTGCATCGCTTAGCTAGCTATGGATCTGTCACCCTTTCGGGTGTGTGACCAATCCACTGCCACTTTCGTCATCGTATGGTTATGCCTATAGGTTCATGGCCCGTTCTCTGATGACAAACGTTTGCAGCTTCCTAGTGATAGTGACGGTCACTCTCCAGGTACCACATCCATAAAGCAGCACGGATTCAACGTTGGAATGGAACAGTTGTAGCTTGGTGTTTAGGCTGATTGCATTACTTTGCCAAACTGTGGATAGCATTCCAAACGCAGATTTTGCTTTACCTATTCGGCTGGCTATATCTAGTTCGGTTCCGCCATCCGTTGAGACAATACTCCCAAGTATTGAAAACTCTCTACTCTCTAAACTATTTGTCCAGCAATGCATACATGAGTTGATGAGTTCGGTCTCAGGCTGATCATTTTTGTTTTTGCCGAGTTGATTTTCAGCCCAACGACGCCTGCTTCCCTCTCCACATTGGTTGTCATTTGGTGAAGGTCCAATATTTTGTGAGACAGTAGGCATATGTACATTATCGGCGTAGTCGAGGTGCTTGAGTTCAGATGTAAGAGTCCAACGAATTCCTCCAATTCCTGTTGATATGGCTGCATTCAGCACATCGCTAATCACCAATAAGAACAGTATTGGTGAAAGTATGCAGCCTTGCCGAACCCCACTTTGGACTTCGAATTCCTCAGACAGCCTCCCTCTGTGCAAGACGTGACATGTGGACCCATCATATGTAGCCTTAATAATTGCTATTAATTTATCCGGAATGCCTCTCCAGCGCAAGGCACGCCAAATAAACTCTCGATTGACACTCTCAAACGCCTTTTCAAAATCGATGAACAGCAGGTGAAGTGGTGATCGATATTCAACACACTGCTCGATGATGATCCGCAAGGTGTTGATGTGGTCGACACAGGAGGATCCAGATCGGAAACCTGCTTGTTCGGCGTCGAGTGTGTCTTCAAGCTGGTCTTTGATTCGCTCCAAGATTATTTTAAGTATTATCTTGGCCACAGCAGGCAGCACGCAGATACCTCTCCAGTTTTCGCACTGCGCACTACTTGGGTGCGCATATTCCTGGCGAATACTCGGTTTAGAACCGAAGCAAAATGCTCCTTCCATCTCGTCAGTTGATCGTCATCCGATACTAGCAACGAACCGTCTAAGCCAGCCTTTCACTGGGTGTTGAGTAGAGCTTCGGCCACCTATGAGCTCTTTGGTGGTTCTGTAAACAGTTCTGCTGTCGCACCTTGCTGCTGCTTCTTCCGCTAGCGTGGCCAGCGCGTTGATGGAATTACGCTGCACTTCTCTCATCTTCATGCGATACATGGAGTCTCGATCACCCCTGCTGCTGGAGCTGCTGCAATTCGAGCTTTTAGCTGTTTGCGTTCGTTGATCCTTCTCCAGGTATCCAGGCGTTGTGGGGGCCCTAGAACTCACAAAAGGGATATAGGATATTTGTTGATGACCAATCAGTTATCTGTCGTTTTCATCTGTTGTATATTTGCTTCTGGCTCTCATCAAATTTTCTATCAAATTCAGCATTGAAATCACCTGGGTATTTCCTTCTCTACAACAACAACAGAGTACAACAAAGATGGCTAAAAAACCTCGTACTTTCACTCCATTAAAATGAAAAGAAAAAACCTGATGTTTTCTTAAAATAACAATCAATAAATTCTATGGTTATTAACCGACCGTCCACAGGCATTGCATCATTTAATCATTTTACGATGTAATCCTGTTCATTTGAGGGCCGCAATAAAATGATATACTGCAGCACGCGGCGCGGCGCGGCAATTGGCCTGTTCCACGAAAACCAAAACGATTCGGCTTAGTGGCAATAATAATAAAAATTTATTGAAATACGTTTATAATTAGACCCAAAATACAAGATACAATGCCACGAGGATCTGTGTGTATTTAATTTGAAATAAAATTAGTTTCCTAGCTTCCTCTTCCTGTGGGGAATCGAATAATAAGTTTGAGAAGCCGTAAAATCTTCTACAAAAAGATGACGTCGCGACTTCTGCTCACTACCACCAGGGAAGAGAAAACGTGAGCAATGCCAGAAAACTTTATGACCACAACTAAGCAGCTTGTTTATTTCGCCTAGATGCCTTTTGACCTTGGACATGCCTGTAAAAAGTCCCTAAAGCGTGACCAGGTTTATTGGCAATTTCATAAATCAAATTCCGAGCTTTCCAAAGGGGATACTCCACACAGGGTATAGGTGTGTTCCGCAAAATAAATACCTTTACGTTTACCTGCCCACGTACGTCAGGATTGTATTGGAATTGGTTTATGTTACCCGAGAACAAGGAAGATGTCCTCAGGGGAACTATGACCAAAGTTCAATCACCCTCGAAAAAGTTTTAAATTTCAAATTAATTTGATTGTGTTTGCCGGCACTAGGGCATAGACTGAGACTGGTATTGCTATCAGGTTACAGTTTCCACAAAAAAAAATAAATCCGGACTAATGATCCTGGACAAAGAGGAAGCCAATCTTTCATACTGTGAATTTAAAAATAAATATTAGCGGATGGTGGGTATGGTTATTTCCAGAAATGCGTGGGACACATCTGAAGATTGAAAAGGATGTTCTTTATAATATTGATCCAATTCTGTAAGAAGCTCACAGTGCTACACTTTGCGTGGTGCCTGCTGTGGCCAAGATAATAGCTAAAATAATCTTGGAGCGAATCAAAGACCAGCTTGAAGACACACTCGACGCCGAACAAGCAGGTTTCCGATCTGGATCCTCCTGTGTCGACCACATCAACACCTTGCGGGTCATCATCGAGCAGTGTGTTGAATATCGATCACCACTTCACCTTCTGTTCATCGATTTTGAAAAGGCGTTTGAGAGTGTCAATCGGGAATTTATTTGGCGTGCCTTGCGCAGGAGAGGCATTCCGGATATATATATATATATATATAATAGCAATTATTAAGGCTACTCTCACATATGATGGGTCCACATGTCACGTCTTGCACAGAGGGAGGCTGTCTGAGGAATTCGAAGTCCAAACTGGGGTTTGACAAGGCTGCATACTTTCACCAATACTGTTCTTATTGGTGATTAGCGATGTGCTGAATGCAGCCTTATCAACAGGAAATGGAGGAATTCGTTGGACTCTTACATCTGAACTCAAGCACCTCGACTACGCGATAATGTACATATGCCTACTGTCTCACAAAATAATGGACCTTCACCAAATGACAACCAAAGTGGAGAGGGAAGCAGGCGTCGTTGGACTGAAAATCAACTCGGCAAAAACAAAAATGATCAGCCTGAGACCGAACTCATCAACTCATGTATGCTGGACAAATAGTTTAGAGAGTAGAGAGTTTCCAATACTTTGGGAGTATTGTCTCAACCGATGGCGGAACCGAATTGGATATAGCCAGCCGAATAGGTAAAGCAATAGCCTAAACACCAAGCTACAACTGTTACGTTCCAACGTTGAATCCGTGCTGCTTTATGAATGTGGTACCTGGAGAGTGACCGTCACTATCACTAGGAAGCTGCAAACGTTTGTCAATAGGTGCTTACGCTACATCTTAAGGATATTCGGGCCATGAAGCTATAGGCACAACCATACGACGACGAAAGTGGCAGTAGATTGGTCACACTCTTCGAAAGGGTGACAGATCCATAGCTAGCCAAGCAATGCAATAAAACCCACTTACCCAGGATGGCAGGATACGCGGCGGTCCTAGGAGTACCTGGCGTAGAACAGTGGAGAAGGAAGCACGACAACTGGGAAAGAGTTGGGGAGAGCTGAGGCATATATCCAGAAACCGCACACGATGGCGCGTAGGCGTTGTAGAGGCCCTAGGACCTACAAGGGGACACAGGACTTAAGTAAGTAAGTAGTCACAGTGATATCGTGTATTAACCGAGGAAGTATCTCTGTCAACCGCGGTCAAAGAAAAAGTTCTCTAAAGGAATGAATCAGAATCTTTGTGAACTAGATTCGCAAGTTTTTGGCCCAATCATTACTGGAAATATGTCCCTTACAGTGGATATAATTGAGACTATTCTGAATCCGCCTGAGGTATATAGCCAGAATACCTAAATACTGCGAGTTTCATGCTACTCAGAGTGTCGTTATGGAGGCTCAAGTTTTTGATTTTGTCGAATGATTCAATCTAATGCCTACTCTGCTCATAACAAGTTGACAATGATTTAACGAAATCGTATTTCATACTTCAGCAAAAGGCTTTCAAGGCTCAATTCTAAACTTTACTGTCATTGATTGTATATTCCTTTTAATACTGTCAACCTATTGTAAGTATACCGTCAAGGACACATGCGCAAAACTTCAAAGAAAGTAAGCGCAAGATATTGTGGAAAAACTCCTCCTTTTTGCTAGCCGAAAATCCCTCCTACAGCCTATTACAACCGTAAACGTAATGCTCTCCATGTTTACTGATAGAAATAAATCAAAAAATTAATCACCATTGTGGCAACAAACAAACCGATAAGACGAGACCTTTCCAATTAACTGACGTAAAAGTACTTCTCTACATACACATTTCGTCAACCGCACCTAATTGAGGTTCTCATTATCGTCAAGTTTAAGACCTGTCCTCGGAAATTCTATTCAATCGACAGGAATCAATCGATTCCGGAGTACAACATCAAATAATTTCCACGCGTACAGACACAATTCTTGTTACTCTTCTTCGCAATCTTAAGAGACAACCACAGGAGCGCCAAATACGACAACAACGACAACAACGACGATGAGAGAACCAACCAAAGGAAGCCAATTTCATTTCGCATTAAATTCGCGAAAAAATCCCCAAAGATTCTACCGGAACGATCCCATAAACATTCTCAAATTAAATTGTATCGCCTTAGAGAATCCATTTGACGAGGATCGCAAGCGTTTCGCCGATTTCAGTAGCACTTCACCAGAACAAAAAATAAGAAAAAAAAAAGCCAAGAAAAAAGGAGCAAAATTTGCGTGCCTGGAATCGTGGCAAAGTCTCCTGCTACCTACCGCATTACTTCTACTCGGGTTCATTCAATCCTCCCCCTGTGTGACCTTGGGGAGGAACATGATGAAACCCATTCGGCTTATATCCAAAGAGAGAGAGAAAAAAACGCGATTCGTACCGGGAACTCACAAAAGGAGCACAGCACAGACAGATGAAGCGAAGCTCTGCTCTAAGCAGTGATGAAAGTGTTTCCATAGCAATTTAATTTATTCGTCGTCATTGTGGAAGGATGTAATATCCGTCGATTCAAGCGGGCGGCGCGCGGTGGGTTTCTGCTGTTACAGTGTTTGCACCCTAAGGGGTGTTTTGTGTGTACGGATGTCATGCCAGGACTGAGATTTGTTTTGTGCCGACACAACGAATACGAAGACGACGACGCGATAATTAAGTTTCCCCGAATAATGCCAATGAGCGGTCAGACTTTAGGGAATATTTTTATAAATTCTATTTAGTATCTACCGCCGAAATAGAGCGCTTCAGGTTATGTATGTATTGGTGCAGGATTGTGAAAAGGATCTGCTTAAGGATGTTCTGCTTTGTTCATTGTTTGTCTGCGGGGTGAGTTATGACCTTGGCAAAAGTGTTGCTGATAGTATACACAAGCTTTGATGTAGAATGGGAAATAAGACACGTGGGGTAATATGTACACATATTCCCTCTGGCTCTTGTGGCTGGTGTTCGCAAGTTTAGGTAGTGATACGTATAAGGTTTCTCGGGAATAACACGAGAGTTTCGGACGTGCAATCCTTTTTTTGCCGGCCCATAGGTACCACCTACTAGTTGAGGATTGTTTAATCCTCTGTGGCACAGCAAACTTTTGCTGAGTCTTTTTTTTTATGAAGAATTTCACTTATTAGCATGAGAATAGAGCGACATCTGAATGGGACTCTGACTAAACGAATATTTGCTCCAATATCTCAAACGATAAGATACTACTTATCTTATCATGAGTAAAAAAAAATATTTTTGAAAGTACATATATGCATAGTATACATATGTATATCACTCGTCTGACATTCTAAGCTTCGAATAAAATTATATACATCTGAGTTTTATGGGTGGGAATCCTCATGCCAATTTTTTGACATTTCGATCCCAGAAATCATCTCCCTCGGTGTTTTTGAAGGGTGAATTTATTTATTTGCTTCTTTTGTCGTTTGTGACATATGATATGTCTGAATATTGACGTACCTGTGACGCACTTTTCTTGCGACAAATCTCGATTAAGAATATAGGAATATATCGTAACAAGGTATGACGCCGTAAATGGCGTAAAAAAATAACAATGGTATCTGTCACCTTCTTTAATTTGACGGATGATTGATAAATTGTACATACTCGTATTCCTGTTGATTTCTTACAATTTCATAGGCAAGGTTTAAAAAATATGCTTGTGTCGGTGGTAGTAAAGTGGAATTATGGTAGAAAATGTATTTTGGGGTTCCCCTACTTTTGTCACTTAACACTGAACCTGTCCAGACAAAGGTGCTACTGCTACAGCCCAATGGCCGGTCCTTAGCAAGAAGAAACTGTTTTTTGGGGGAACTAAGTTGTTATAGGATAGTAACTATTGCATCAGCTACAGGGACGAGAAAGAATTTGAATTTGGTCGATAATAGCTGCGCGAATGTCCTGCCTTATTTATAAAAATAATGAATCCCGGCAGCTTCTTCTTCCCAGTTTTGGAGAAATATTGCAATATTTGGTGGATGGATATCCTGCGAATCATAACACTGACGCACAGCGGTCTTCTTTTGTGTCCTAAGTTAAATAAATGGGTGTTCATAAGCCCCACAGTTTTAGTCTTTTATGAAGAGCATAATGAATCATACAAAAAGCTTACAGGGTGACTTAACCGTCGAACTGGGCAGATCCCGAATACAAGTTACTGTAAAAAGTGTGTATCGCAGGGATATTACTATAAAAGACTTTTTATAGCATGCACCAGTGAATGTTGGCATTACGTATCAAAATATCCTCGTCCAGAGCTTAATAGGACTGTGACACGTAGATACCTTGTAAATTCTTAAGTATTGTTCCATCTTTCCTCTTCAAGCCTCGAAATACTAAAAGAAAATTAAATCAAATTCACAAAACCCATCACAGTATTAAAAGCAAAATGTCATAGAAGAAGGTCTACAGTAAGAGTAGACCAGTGTACATGAATATGAATGAGTCCTGAATCAAAAACAAAGAAAGATATTTTATGTATGTTGACTAATTGCTTTATCATATTCCAGATTATTTTCGTCCAAACATAAATTATTCTATCTGAGAAGAAATCAATGGTGTCTATAGGTCATAGCTCTATTATCTGACCTTTACAAAACTCCATACTCCTTCATCGAATTTGGAACAAAAAAAAAATAAAATAAATTAGCCTCCTTTTTACAATCGTTCATTTATTTATACAAAACGCTTCTTATTAATCGTTTTACTCTAGATACATTTTGAATAATTTATTATTTGTCTTCCGAAAGGAAAACGATAAATCACAGCCAAATTGAAAAGAGATCCGTGTGATATTACGGACAGTGGCATATAATTTCCATCTTAAATGTTTCAAGATTATTTTCGTTCTTTTTTTCTTTTTTCCGGACTTCATTTAGACAGAGAGAGCTATATTAGAGCTATGCTATATTGTCCTTCTAAGAAATATGGTTCAAGTTGTATCTTCCTTTTATAAAATTAACATAATCAGTCGATTTTGGAAATTCTATGCCAAATCAACTGTGAAATGCTGGTATTAGAAGGACAATAGATTTGGATTGGGATCCTTTAGGAAACAGCCTGAAACCTTTTATGAATAAGGAGTACAAGAATGTACTTGAAGGGCATACATATGTACATACAATCACTCTTCGTTTAAATGCATTTAGCATTACATCCGAATATACTAGATACAAAGCTTTGCAAAGGAATTTAAATAATGTAATGATGTTAAAATAAATCTGGAAGTGCATTGAAAAAAAGGAGGATAGTCTGTGCATTCAAATCATTTTCTCGTTTACGAAGACATAAATAATTCCATATTCCCATTTTGATGTCCTGTGTGGCGCTTCTCTGCTTCTCTCTTTCTGCTTGGGTATGGATATAAAATTAAAATCTTTCTTACTATGAAATTGAGTCACTTCCTCCCCAGCGGCCATGAACGTAATTGAAGTTGAACGTAAACTAATGCAAAAGATACGACAAATATCCACTTTGGATAGTTCCTATTACATTTGGGATATTCCCCAGCGGAATAAGAATATAAAACATATGCATTTATGGTCCTCATATTTCCGAGTTCTTATCTAGTCTTTTTAATGCTCTCCTACTACCCTCCTACTGGTGTACTATGAGGATAAAGCTAAGCAAATACTTGTGTGACAGAGATGTGGTTTGGATTTGGGTAAAGTTAGGGTATCTATGTATCTCTAAACACAGAGATCTTTTGGTAACAATTCCATAAAGATATGTATGATAAAAGGACATTTTTTAATTCCGGTTTAGTTTTTTTTTATAAACGAACTGACTGACATTGGTACCATAAGGAGGTCATGGTTATAAGTAATTTTCATTGTTCGATCGAGATGTGTGTCCGGGGAATTGAACGGAAACTGAATTGGATAATCGATTGGCAGTTTTATTTATTTGTTTCTGTTGTCACATTTCCGGAGTTTTGGAGGTTTTAAAGTCCCATTTGGGATATATTGTATTGCTTATTCATTAACCGGTCATCCGGTTCTATTCGACCTTGACGATTTGTTGGTACATTTTTATACATTATTTTTTCACTGTGAGTGTATGCAAAACACTTGCTTCTATTTTTTATGTTATTTTTTTAAAGATTTCATTATCATTATCGTCTTATTGCTTGCCTCTAAGTTCTCTCACTTAAATAAATTATGTAGTTAATTATATATCTTGTGTAATCTGTACTTTCCCTTGGCATTCTTTGACCAGGTATTTCCTCCGTTCACTTAAGTAACGTACGGAAATAACCTGAAGGCGAATAGTGTTGCTTTCAAATTAAATAAAGGACAAAATATGATAAGCAATTTTTTATCATGATAAAGAACTGTGACGAGTTGTTTTGTTTTTTTAAATTATACAGTAGCGATCAGTGATATGGCAGCACCTATATTTTTAGTATCAGGTGTGCCCTTAGTTATAGTCCTTTCTTTCTTGGGTTTTAAAATGAACGACGGAACTGTCCGTCTGTCTCTCACATAGAAGAGAAGCAAAGAGAATTTTGCAAGCGCTTCATATGTAGAAAATATATTTATTTATTTTTGTTGAACGAAAAAATAGATTTTAGAAAAACGCATAGAATTCCTTTATATCTACCTAAACCCCTTCTCTTGCTTCTGCTTGATTGAATTTTTGCAAACTAAAAAAAAATTATAACATATATCATCATATAAAAATACTGAAAAAAAATTCGTTACCGAATAGTGGGCGTGTCAATTGGCGACTTTGAAAAAAACTTACATTGAATTTCATCTATCCAAATTTAAGGTTTAAAAAAATGGTGACGCTGCGGAAGGACAGATAGACACATACGAAAAAATATGGTTGAACTACTATCTCATATTCCTCAAAATCTTATTTCAAAAACGTACAATGACGTTCACTTTTGCCCTCAACGGCTCAAATAATATGCATATTTTAGGCCAAATGAACATGCTTTTTTTACATTTATGGATATTTAAATAAAGTGCACGACTGGATCGTACGTACTTGCACCTATATGCTGTTATTTGAAAATGAATAAATTTTTAATAGAAATAATAAAAAAAAAATAATTAAATTTTCAAAAAAATATTTTTAAAAATTTTGCATAAGTTTAAATGCCAAAATTTATTAAACATTTAATCTTGCCCACATTTCGATTTTGATGAAAATCCATTGAGTTTCAAATAGCCATATTTCTAAAATCAGTTAATAAGAAAAGTACCGTTATACGTATTTTTATCCAAAAACGTGATACGCCATCTTATAGCGTTTGTCTGGACTAACTCGAATATAAAATTTAATTAAAATCGTTGAAGTCGTTTTCGAGAAAATCGTCTTCTTGTGAAATTGGCCCTAAGTAAAGTACTGATAATAACAGGGCTAGAACAAAAATTCTGATTTCGCCTCGAATTGTGACCCTACTGAGCTCAGATATGAACTTTGAAACAAATTGGTCTAGCCGTTTAGGTTGCAGTTCTGCGTACATATACACAATCTGACAGACAGACAGAGTCGGCAGACCCACTTTTTCGACCTTCTCTATCATCGTAATGTTCGAGTTCATTGTTATCTCGAGTTCGAATTTTTGCACGAATCCAATACATGCCCTATATTATGGTGCAAGTAAAAATAAGAGTCATAATTAATGATTTATGATGCATCTGCATCCGTTATGACCGCTGCAGTCGTCCTTCGTATTGAATACAGACGAGGTAAATTATACAGTCATCTTAGGGTCATTTGACAGATTCGCTCCGCCAAGCTAAAAATCACCCAAAATCGTACACGTTTTGTATCGTACACTTTGCTTGACATCACAAGTGTGCGGATATTTTGTAGATGTTGTGTGTATGATTTGGTATTATTAATGTAAAAATAACTTGCAGTTAATATTTTTTTTTAAATGGAAAAGAAAGTATTGAGCTAGTTAATTTAAGGCATCAGAGATGGACAACTGGACGAACATGGTTTCATTAACTCATTAATTTATAAGAAGCTTGAATCAAATCCATTTAAGATGCAGCCCAATAAATGAATACAGACAACCAGTCAAACTGACATAATTATCAGACTAAATATAAATTGCGATTCATATTTTAGCATTTTTTTTTGCGAAACGATAATTTTTATTATAATTTTGTTTCTTCAAATACTTTCTACTTAAAACTATTTGTAAGTGACATGAATGAATTTTATTTTTTTAATCCAACAAAACCTACTACAGGCACATTGCCAAATCCGTGTCACTTGAAAATTTTGTTTCGCTAATTTGGCACTTGAATAAATATTTCTTTGGCACACAAAATGACTGTCAACGAAATTGCTTGCCCAAAAAAAAAAACCATTCCAAACATAGGTTGATCCCAAATTAAAAATATTTACCAGCCACTTTACAGAATTCTTCTGACCCAGTTGGTAACTTACAAATGACTGGTTGCAAACTTATTTTCAACTTTTCAGTCTTCCTAATTACAGTTTTATTATATGAATAAAGTTTCGCGCCCAAATGCGAACATTATGAAGCCTCGCGTCATATAACCCATCCCGGTGGGAACCTATCCTTGGCCTTCTCTGAATAGACCGTGAATATAGAAGCATAAAACCTAGAAAGTTTCTAGCTGGTATTTTAAATGAATTTGAATCCAAGGTGTGTGTGTGTGTATGCCTTTGTTTGTACCCACAAATGTACATACATACGAGTATTTGGACCACGAGCCGACCCGGCAAAAAGGAGTTCTATCAAATTCTAGTTATCGCATAATTTTCATTTAAGTGTGAAAAGCGTTTTACCTTGCCATAACGCTACCAGCTGACTGTGGCCATGTGTATTTGAATGTGGTTGAGGAATTATGAGGATTTGCTTGCTGACGTTGTCTTCGTCCTTTCTCTAGTATTTCAGGTAGAAATAAATGTGGTAATTAAGATTTAATTACGCATCGTTGGTTATTACTTGCGGCTAGATATTCTGAGATCTTCTCTTCTATAAATGTTGGTGCTCTGTATCTGTGCGTGCTTGAGAGAGAGACAAGCTATGGATTTAGTTTGGGTTTAGCAATTGTAGATGCTTTCCTGTAGGATGAATGAATTTTCTGGGTAAATCTTGTCATTTGCAGAGGAATACGAGTGCGGCGGAATTGAAGGGATTACGCTAAATGTTGTTCATACACATAATTAGATGTGGGATTGTGTTTACCTTCAAGAAAATCATGTTTAAGACTAAGAGGCACGGAAATTCTAATTCGAAATGAATATTTCAGTTTGAAAAAGCGATTAGTATCGAATATATAAATGTCAATGGTCATCCACCATCAGATTCTAAAACGAATGTTGAATTCGTGAAATTAGCGAACTCTTAAGAAGTCCTCTAATAGTGTATAAAGGGAAAAGACAACTGGCTCCAGATCTATTTGAATCGAGAAACTGAGACGAGTCAAAGCGATAGAAGCAGTTTACGAAGCACAAATTCATACCCAGCAATCACTCGGCAGACTAACTTCACATTTGAGGGTCATACACTCCTTCAGTGTTTTTGCTAAGGCAGATGCAAGCTTTGAATGTCCTCCGGTAGTTTCTTAGCTAGTCTTAGGACTGCAGCATTGTACCAGGATTTTTTTTTTCAATTTTTCTTTTTCTCTCTTCCTGAATTGTCCCCGTCTATATGCGAAGGGCGTTTATACGAAGGGCTTTGTAGCTCCTTGTCTTGCCAAGACGTCTGTTGGTTCGTTAGCTTTTATCCCGACGTCCGGATCTTCTAACTAGCTCATGAAGTTTGTAAAGGCATTAAACAGAGTTAATTATTTGAACAAAATCTGATGGGTCATGTGAATAATGAGATCTTAACTACAATGTAGATGCTGTTACAGTAATACTCGTTCAAAGAATACTGCTCTTTGCTGAATTCTCTCGTCGTTCTCCCAAAGAAATTCTTGCGTCATTGCCCATAAAAGATCAGACGTTCATCATATTCAATTTTCTCATCTGTTTCTATTATGCAAGGATACTATACTTGGTTTCAAAGTATTCCAACAGATCACCGATTTAGGCATACTCTGAAGAAAAGAGAAACTACGATCCTTACAAACACAGAGTTTATTCATATGAACATATGATACCATGTCTTTGTACAATTTTCTTTTCCAGCTTTTTCGACAGCACTCAGTCGAATAAACATTTTCTGCGAAAATCGCCTAGCTATCGCTCCCTAATGACCTCTTCCAAGAATCCCATGTAGGTTCGTATAGATACTTGTCTTGTTTGCACTCCATTGCACCAGATATGAATGAACTGTCGAGTAATGCTTATGCTTAATGCTTTCAGGATAATTTTCTGAACAGCCAACATGCAATAGGAATTCAATCGAGTGAAAAAAAATTCGAATGGCTCTGCATTTCCATACATAAGTGTATTCACGTGCTCATCTTATCGTAAGAAATATCTTCTATTTGCAATCACATTACACACATCGCACGAGCGTACAGTCAAAGCAAAGAAGAGCTGTTCAAATTTTATCGAGTGGCATTTTCGAAAAGCATTCGCCAAGTTAAGCCCGAAAAATTGTGTCGACTTTAATTCCAATTAAAGACATACCACCACACCAACAGCGATGTCCTGGAGGCGGGTGTAGATGGAGACTTTGCCAATTGACTCCTTACGTGTGGCATAGAAGAGATTTGCACCCCATTTTCGTGACGGAAGTGCGATGTTGGGCTTGATGATGTGCTATTCCGCGATGTACATTGGAATTTCTTAATCAAATAGCAATGCATGATGGTGCCACGCGGCAAAAAAAAAAAAAAACGTATTAATGACAAGGATTCTCATTTTTCCACATCGCCATCAAGCAGAGGGTGGTAGGAGTTAAACCTCCCCCCGGAGTCGCGCAACAGCCACATGTGTGTACTTAACGGTGCGTTCCAATCATTAATTTTAATGAACGAGAAATTGAAGGTATATAGGCTGCCCTGTCAGACGAGGGAACAGGGAACCGGCATACCGGGATACTTTGGCGCCTGCCATTGCGAGTCATTTAATCTAATGACTGGTTTATTGGTATCGCTATCAGAAAATTATATTTCATATGAATCATGTACTTATACTGATGAAATCTAAGGACTGCTGGTAGAAGAAACAATTGCCTCCCAGTGTTGCTAAGGCTTAGATGCTTCATCATCGGGACCAAATGTAAAAGTATATTGTATACTGAGTCCGAGAAGAGGTGGATGTGCTTGCGAGGATGATGATTATGATGATTGTTATTGATTTAATGTTGAATCAAATTTGTTTGTTTTCTTCATCAAATGGTTAGTGGCAGAAAAAAGTTTTTTTTTTTTCTTTGTGTAAATCTAGGATATAATGCATGACGCGTGTTGTTGAACTTAGTCCTAGAACCTGAGGTCATTAATACATCGAAGAGGCTGGAGAGGGATTTTGTTACTTAGCGTTTCTTTTTTCCCAATGGAATACATTTTTAGTTGTTTGTCTTTATGAATGTCTTTATTGTTTGTACACTTTATTTGAATTTGATACTCGGAGCTAATTAAGACTATTTCTATCGGAAAATTTCATAGGATTTAAATTAAATCTGACCACAGAAGTTTTTTAAACAATTTGCTGACATTCGTATAACTAAATACATATATGCAATTAGCATTATGTACGTTGCTCAGTGTTTTTTATTCACCAAATTTTTGAGGAACAAATGTGGGGCTCTCGTGAGATACGTCCTTACTTGATGTGACACATCGTTTTGTTTTTTTCTTCTGGAAAAATTGCCGACCATATGGCTGACACAGTGACCTAAAGATCTAATTTATCAAAGAATCGGAGGCTAATGGAAGTCCACATTGTGGAGCAAAGTATGTTGCGACTGACTTTAAGGGACTTCCGATGCCATGTGTGGAGCTTTTGGTCTGAGATTACGAACAGATTTTGTGTTAATTTTAGGTTAGGTTACGTTAAAAAAAGGTTTATGAGTTCTTCATAAAAACACTAGGCACCATGATTGGTCCATCGCGATCAATTTAGTGAGTCCTAAATGGTAGAAGAAACCTAAAAAGCCTAAATCACGTTGCACAGCCGAAATTGAGTAAGTCCTTCACTTGGTTACATGAACCTACCTCCTGCAGACTACTTAAGAGATTCTAGATGTAGATCCTCGCAATACCTATAATTATCCGATTCTGATATCCCTAGTCTAGTGGCGTGCCTTCTCAGAAGACAATGTCCAAAGATGATCCCAATTATAGTTCTGATTTGTGTTCTCACTAGCTTGACAATATCACAGTGATCAAGTACCCAGCATAATGTTACGCGATTCTGCGTTCAAAATGGCTTGCAGATCACATGTTTCCCCCATAGAGGCGTCTTGTCACAAGTCTCTAGTGGCAGCCGAAATCCAGTTGAATCGTTTGACAAGGATGACTTCGAAGTGTACACTTTATTGGAGCAGGCCAATGTGGTGCCATTTATGCATTCGAGTTCAAAATCGACTGAGACCTCTTTGTAAAGTTTTGCAAGATTGATGAGTTTGATAGAATATTATAGAATGGGAAATTTTTCTCCAGCTAGAAATTATCGTGTTTTGCTTAACCCGAAAAACGATGAACAGATCAAGATAACCTGTGGCACTATATATCCTTGCAGATTTCTTTACTAGAGGAAGTGGGCATTATTCACTGGAATTAATTCAGTGCCTTAATTTAAGCATTTTCAGAATGTTTAGTCCCATAGATACTGGATATAGCTAATAAGTCCTTTAAAATTAATTTTTAGCAAATAACAGAGTTATGTTGACTGTGACACAAAATTTACCATGGCAATGTCCAAATAGGTACATATCTCACGCCCATACATACTTCCCAAGAACAAAGCCACTGACCTGACAACGTACAGTGGGTTCCACGTATTGCTGTTGACTCGTTCCCGAGTATAATAATCCTGGACAGTGTTTTGGTCAGATCAGGTATGCAAATATTCGAAATCATCTCTGGTGCGGTCTCTATTTGTGCAGCTCGGTGCAAGTGTACAGATAACGCTGTGCTAAGCTTCGTTAAATATTAACACCCCATCTATGTGTGGTGGTGGTGGTGATGTTCCCTTGTAACCAAAAGGGATGACCAGGACGCTGCTGGAAGATGGGAACCATTAGCGTCCGGCTATAAATTACCATATTTTATCATGTGTTAGCATGAAAATTTCATAGACTGTGATAATGGAAAAAGTTTGTTTTGGATGCTGTTTTTTTTTTTTTTTGTCTATCAGTGTGCTGTGCTCTATAGCTGTTGTTATTGAAACGCTTTTGTTAAGGTTTTCCCTTTGTGGTACCTTCCTAGTTGAACTTTGGCCTTATATTGTTTTGTTTTCTCGTCCTTAATCATTTTTACTTGTTGGCTCTGGAAAATGAAAGGAGGGGAGGCTTTCACTTTGGGAAACGTATGCGCATACCTTTTCTTTATCCTCTTTGTTAATGTCTAAACTAGGAGGCGGGGTGCGATCAGGATGGTGATCCTTGAGAAACGCTTTCGGTAAGTTTTTTGTTTTTCTTTTTTTTTAAGAAATGAATGAATTCCGGTAAGGACGAGGCAAACAAAAAATGTAAAAAGATTAAGGGTGATTTATTATTGTGTGGTAATTTGCTAGGAGGCTATGGCTCTAGTTTTTGCCTTTGCATATACAATTTTTGGTCCTTTGTTTAAATCTTTTTTTTTCGTTTTGTTTATGGTTTACTGTGTGCGACCGACGGAGCATGAGTAATGTGTCAGAGTCAAATTGTTTGAACTACCTGATGCGGTGGTGGAATAAATTAAGTTTGAGGGCTGAAATGTTAAATAAATCTTTTGCTCACTTGTGATTTCCTGCATAATGTGACAGTGATACATTAAGAAGTTTTGAATTACTAAACGGCTTGAAGTTTTTTTTTTTCTAGCAATTAACGCTGTTTGCAATTTTTTCCATTCCATTAATTGTTTCGCACACCTGTCGGAAAATGCAATAATCATTGGATCAATTTAAAACGGAAAGCAAACAAACAAAATTAGGCTTGTCTATATTTCCAATTATGTTATGGAAATTAAATGGAATTGTTATCATTAGCAGAATTTTATTTGATAGTTAAATCGTACACGGGTATTAAAGTATTTGCAAATGAGTCTTCAATAAATATGAGGCAAATCAGGGGATAAAATGTGGCATGCTTTCGCCCCCTCCGGGTCGTGGTTGAAGTTCTGAAAGAGATTTCTTTTGAGCTGCCTCTAGTTGTCTCCTTCTCAGGACTTTTGAACCACGATTGTCAAGCTGTTGTAAGTAAGCACATCTCACTAGACTATGTTAATCGCAGCCTCAACTATTGCGGGGTAGCTGGAACCTACTTATGAGAGTATGATGAAGATATGGAAATATACAACAAGTTACATGCGGCTTCATGGACTATTAAATGGATATGCGGCAAATGGCAAACATTTGAAGAAAAGATGATAAGCTAGGCTTCTTGTGGGCAAAAATAAAGAAAAAAATACTAGTTCATCTCCTACGACCCATCAAAGGCACTTCAATGAAAGACAATTCGTTGATATAAAGGGTCCGCCATCTAACGTTTTTTTTTTTTTTCAACTAGTGCTTATTTCGTGAATGGTAACACTTAGCTCATGTATGATTTGACAGATAATTAGTTTTATCCTTCCGCTGAACGAATATGGTTGTGTATACGCTTGAACAACGCTGGGAAATATTGCGACATTACTTTGAAAATCATGATAATGTTGCAGAATGTGTGCGAAAATTGCGTACGGATTTTGGAAGAAAAGAAGCACCGTCAGCTCCGTATGTTCGTTATCTTGTGAAAAAAGTGAAGGAAACTGGCATCCTCATCGATAAACCAAAGCGTGAAAAGCCAAAAACAGTGCGTAAACCCGAGAAAATTGCTGCTGTGGCAGAAAGTGTGCGTGAAGCGCCATCAACATCAATTCACCGTTGATCATTTCGGAGACATCATTGAGACGAATTTTGCATAAAGACCTTGGAATGACGCCATACAAAGTCCAATTGGTTCAGGAGTTGAAGCCAACTGACCATCCAATGCGTTTTCGCTTCGCTAAGTGGGCCTGCGATCGACTTAGAGAAGATGCCGATTTTGCCAAAAAAAAATCATCTTTTCAGATGAAGCTCATTTTGATCTTGGCGGGTATGTAAACAAGCAAAATTGTCCCATTTGGGGCACAGAAAACCCGCACGCATACATTGAAAAGCCGATACACCCAAAACGAGTCACTGTTTGGTGCGGATTTTGGTCCAGAGGCATAATTGGGCCATTTTTCTTCAAAAATGAGCAAGGAGTGGCCGTTACAGTCAATGGCGATCGAAGAGGAGGATATTGGCAACATTTGGTTTCAACAGGACGGCGCTACGTGCCACACAGCCGAAGCTACACTCGATGTTTTGCGCCCTGTTTTTGAAGATCGCATTATCAGCCGCAGAGCTGATGTCGTTTGGCCACCTCGGAGCTGCGATTTGACACCGTTGGACTATTATTTGTGGGGTGTCGTAAAAGATAAGTGTTACGCCGACAAGCCAGAGACAATTGACGCTTTAAAGGACAATATTCGTGAAGCCATTGGTGAAATACAGCTGCACACAATCGATAATGGGCTTAAAAATTGCACCGATCGTGTAGGCTACTGCATGGCCAGCTGAGGCAGCCATTTGAATGAAATTGTTTTCCATTATTAACCGGAAGGATTGTACTTTCAAATAAAAAAAGAAATTTGAGAAAATATTCAGTAGTTTTTTTTTTATAGCATTTTCAAAAAAAAAAGAAGTTATTTGGCGGACCCTTTAGAATGATGTCAACGAACTGCCTGGTCTGAAAATCCCCCAAACAATGAACAATCAACAATTACTTACAGTCAGTGAAGAGAACGCAATTTATCTACTTCTTGAAAATTCTCAAAAATTTGAACACACACCAATGCCATCACATGAAAACCAAAACTAAGTTTTGGGACCTTTACTGACATTTTATATGGCCACTACTGTATACGCAAGGACAATAGAGCCAACAACTGCCTTCTTTTTAAATATAGTTTTTTTTCGAAAATTTAAATAAAAGTACATAATTTGTTTATCCGTCACTAACGTCTGTTTGTGTAGTTCTCTGTTAAGTCCTTGAAACTCTTTGTAGGTTTTTAAAATGTATCCTTTGATGCAAACTTGTGGGCCGACTTATAAATACTTAAGAGTTGTCCTATTTCTTTGTAGTCTTTCTACTACTTAAAGCACTCATTTTCTAGAGGATTCGTTTGGTTTTTTTTTTTACCGCACTCAATGCGTGTGCTTTTCAAAAGTCCAACTGTCAAAGGGTGAATAGCAGAATACAAAAAGGAAAGATTCAGTCGCTAAAAGCAAATGCTACTGTGTAGTGTGTATTCCAACTCGTCTAGACGGATTGTTTTCAAATGAATACGAATCGAGTGGAATACAATTTTCATCTAAGCTCTGGTACCAATACCCAGGTCAATAGCCATGTAGTAAATGCATGAAGATAGACACGAGTCGTTTGCGTATTTCACTTGGAATTTATGTCCTCGGCTCAATCTGATACAAGTTATGGACCATTTAACCGAATTCTCGCCCTGATGTAATGAGAACGTTTTTATCGAGCAATTTTGCCGCAAATTAGGCCCGCAGCGCTAATGGCATTAATAAAGTTGCCGAGCTGCCGAGCTGCTCGCCGAGGTGGTGGTGGTGTTAGAGGGATGATGTCCTGGTCCCTCTGCTGTGCGGGGCGTTGAGAATTATGGCCTCAATTGGTTCGGTGTACTCAATTATTTTCGATTTCGCAGAGGGAATCTCTCACTCCCGGACGACGGCGACGATGGTGGCAGCTAGTGTGACTTCTCAATTAGGGTTGTGGCATAAGAATCGAGGTTAATTGCATGGAAGATGAATGGTGTGGTAAGTGCCTAGCAATATGTAACCAAGTCGTTAGTCAATCGATATGATAGCCCTTCTATTGGTACGGTTCAGTTTAATTGGTTGCACAAAGTGGATGGTGGCTGAGTGATAATGAAATTTAACGCATACTTGGGTTCACGAGTAGTATTAGAAATAAATTCACTCGATGTGTGTGTGTAGTCAGTGCAGAGGACAACGAGGAATTTGCTTGTGGTACGACAGACAGACAGTTAGCAGTTAGTTACGGTGGGGAGGAAACAGTTTTGATTGACGAGTGCTACTGGTTCTCGGATAGCGCCTAAGGAAGTTGTTAAATTTATCAGGATAAGAGTGGAATCAATTTTCGAAAAGTCGTAAAACTTTTACGACATTAAAGAGATGAAGTTTTTTTGTTTCAGATGCTAACTAGCAAATTTAAGTCAAAAGTGGAAAGTCCTTAATATACATACTTATGTTTTTTTTTTTTGTAATTGTTGAAATTTCTTCTTAGGCTGCGTTTGAAAAATTGACGGTTTTGTTGAAGAGAAATACATATGTATATAAAACGTTCAAGGCACTCGTCCAGCTTTTCGTCTTAGGAGCTCTCAGATTTATTCATATCGGACTGGCAAAGGACATGTTTGGAAGACAAAGACTTGGAAACAAACGATCTTCACTTTGTAGTTGCTTCTGCCGCTGATCAGCGCATCCATGTACAGAAACCACATCTCTGTTGGAGGAAGCCGCATTTCTCTTCGAAATCTTAGTCAATTCAAACACGAGAACTAGAGCAGAGCAATACCTTACGCATAACCTTACCTTAATATCCTCAGTCTTAAACAAAGCTAGACTATCCCCCTACAATGAAAGCGACAACAACAACGAATTCTATGAGTTATTGCCTTCACATACTCGTAATTCATAATTAATTCTTCTCTGTAGACCATAACAACCTTGGTCTGATGAGTTATTTATTTCAATTCGCAACTAATGCATCATGAGCGATAAAGGCCAAGGACTTTATACAGCCTGACAGGCCATCACTTAAGATAAGGCAACAGGGGAGAAAAAAAAAAATACTCATCCTTGCCTTATCGAATAAAACTTTTGCACGCTGATTTCACCCACATCCATTAAAAATGCATAACCAGACTGAAATTCATTTATATTCACTGTGATATATACCACCCGGGTACATCCTGGTGTAATGTATCATTTTGCTCCTGTCAGCCCAATTCCGCGAGTACTTTTAAATTTAAACTTACTTAGGCAAATATTATTCCAACGAGCGCGGTACACCCACCAAAGATTGTGCTCTCTTCACCAGCACCACCACCACCTCCACCTCTAAACCATGCCATTGCTCGCATATTTTCATATTATGCTAATTGCAAGGATTCCCCAACAGCAGTAGGTAGGTACTGACGCTCAGAATGGAACCAGAAGAAAGGACAAAAAAAAAAAGGAAGAAAAGTAACCTAAGCGAACCCTTTGCTTGGGACAAGGATACTATCAGCAAGAGTCGGATGCCATTTAATATAACCACTTGACAGGAAGAAACCCGTTTAGAATTTTCATGTCTAATGTCTAAACGAAGAGAACGCGCGGTATTACACATACAAACACACCTAAAGTCCGAAGTATACAACAGAAGGTCGTCCGTCGTCATTTCGTCCCTTGGTTGCTGAATTTTAATTTTCACTTGGGGAGAACTTTTTGACAGCCGTGATAATAACAGTTATTATTAATAACGTTAACGTAATAAAGCCAGCACGCACAAAAGACACAAGGGTAGGGGGTTGATAGTCAGATCGCTCTGTCAAAGCTAACTGCCAAATGTTTTCCTTCTCTCAATACACAGTAGGTAATTAAGTTTTGGATTTTAGTCCACACACTTCCAGGATTGGCGCAATATAACAAAATAATGCCACGGGATGATGATGCAAACGACTGTGCAAGAGATAACAATTCGAAGAGTCCGACAAAGTTTGGTGGTAGCGGCCGGCGACGCAGAGAGGAGACGTGGTCGTAAATACGAAACGTTAATTATCCCATTAAACCAACTGGACTAGTGTAGTAAAATATTTTATATGTAGAAGAAATGTGCCATGCTTAAGTTTCTGATTCGCCTTTTACTTTAGGTATATCATGGAAGTAAGCATATTTAGTAGAGAATCAGTTATAAATTTATGGAAAGCTTTCCATGGTAGCCTTCCAGTCAAGGGCAGAAATCTAAGTTACTGCCAAATATCACTTACTTCACTTTAATGCTTTAACCCCCCGGTGGCATAGGGCGTCAACAACGCCTGCGCGCCATTTTGTTCGTAGTTCTGCAACGCGTTCGAGCTCTCTCCAGCTCATTCCCAAAGAGCTCGATTCCTCCTCGACTGTTCTGCGCCACGTTTGCCTAGGGCGTCCCGCTGTTCTGCCTGCTTGGGAGAGCGGATTCCACTGCATAGCGTATTTCGCAATGGAATTGTCTTCGCGCCGTAGGGTGTGTCCAATCCACTGCCACTTTCTCCTTCGCATCGTAATGTCTATAGGTTCCTGGCCCGTTCTCGTATAAAGCTCTTCATTGGAGACACGGTTCGGCCAAAAGATCCTCAAGATGATTCTTAAACATTTGTTTACAAAGGCTTGCAGCCGGCGCGTGTTAATGGTGTCCACTTTCCAAGTACTGCACCCATAAAGCAGTACCGATTCTATGTTGTTAGTGAAACAGTCGTAGCTTGGTTCTTAAGCTGATAACATTGCTTTTCCAGATGGTGGACAACATGCCGAACGCAGCTTTGGCCTTCCCGATTCTGCTGCACACATCCAGTTCGGTGCCACCACGGTTCTATACCACACTTCCTAGGTATAGAAATTTGTCAACTTTCTCGACTTCCTGTCCGGCAATATTAAGTTGGGCGCTGGTGTTAGAAGTGCTCAGGGCTGTGTTAATTTTGAGCCCTACTTTGTTTGCCTCAGCTTCTAGATTCTGGACCATAAGATGGAGGTCCATTATCTGATGTGAAAGTAGACAAACATCGTCAGCGTAGTCTAGGTGTTTGAGGTAAGATGTCATAGTCCAGCGAATTCCATGATTTCATTCCGTCAATGCTGCACGGAGCACATCACTGATAACCACTACAAATAACAGCGGTGACAGTATGCATCCTTGACGTAATCCGCTTTGGACTTCAAATTTTTCTGACACCTTGCCATTGTGCAAGACGTGACACTTACTGCCCTCATACGTAGCCTTAATAATAGCAATGAGTTTTTCTGGGATACCTCTCCTGCGCAAGGCCAACCAGATAGCATCTCTATTCAAACTGTCAAAGGCCTTCTCGAAGTCGATAAACAGCAGTTGTTTCAAATAAAATGCGTGAATGAATTTTATAGGCACGAAAGTCGAATGTTTATGAAATGACACTTACTAAATGAGAGTTTCGAATGACAAGTAAAAGGGCTATCGTAAACATTCGTATGTACAAAGAACAACTGGGAAGATCAGCAAAGACTGTACTCACAGCAATAGCCAGGGTATAATGATCGATAGAACAAGAACGCAAGGTCCTTTGATAAAAGGGCTAAAGGGTTTGTTTTCGATACAAAAGTATTCGAGGAAGTAATCCAGTCTAACATCTGTCCGTGTAAGGACGTAATTTGTTTTCGGTGAACTTTGCATTTAGTTATTCTATGTCAAGATGATCAAGTGGATTCCCCTGTTACTGGTGATTACCAGTCTATTTTTCGTGAGATGATTCCTCTCCTGAGTCGTAGAGCTTCTAATTCGATCGAAATTTATGACTCTTTTGGTCATGCAAAGTATTTTCGTCTAAGCTGCCGTTAATTTACTTTCATATGTCTTATGAATACATAATGCAGCATTGTTTATCGAATGTGATCTAAGGAGACATTTCTGGTCACAGAAGATAACTGACATGACACATGAGTACAATGCATCGTTGTATAAGTAGCAAAATGGTCAGAAGATAGGTTTTAATTAACAAATTCTGATGGTGCATCCAAATCTCAATTCCTGTTATTAAAACTCATCATCATGACCTTATGAATGCATCCAAACTGAGAGCTATACACAAAAGCGTTGTCAAAGCATCACATAGTCAACATTAAGAAATACGTTTTAATATGACAAGTTAAAAGCCAACATGTTTCATGTTCCCCAACCCCAAGTGTCAAGTCAAAGGACATCGTAGATACTTTGACTCTTTCCTAATCTCCAGTCCAACTGTTGCAACCAACAAACAGACATACACCCACCCATGCTCATACTTCCTCTGGATGAATGCGAGAGCAAAAAGTTTAATATTCCCTGCATGTTTGCTGACTTTTGAGAACAGCAGCAGCAGAAGTTTATTTAAATTTATTATTCATAGATACATCTAAAGAGGAAATGAAAAACAGAGCCTGGGGTTAAATCTTCCTCTTCGTAATATTTTCACATTCCCAGTCGTTTAATATTTTCCAAAAGACTCTAAGCCTATTCGAAGAAGAAGCCTAACTGTCGTTGCATGATGCACAGGACTTAACCAAAAAAAACAAAAAAAAAAAACGAATGACGACATGTTCCACCAATTCACTGTTAAATGAAAGGATTTTTTTTTTGTTCAGGATACTCACGAATAGTACTAGGATGTAACGGTATTTTGTCTTTTTATGAATATACATATAATATACACCACAAGGATACAACTTAAAACTTCCCAAAAGATACATGAATGGAAAAAAAGGACACATGAATTTCACTCTTTAGAGAGGATCATTCACTAAAGTGGTTGTTGTGTATCTACCTACTTCTCATTCTCGTCCTCGTCATCAACATCCTTTTACAACGGAGATGTTCATGTTAAGAGGGCGCCTTCGCTGGGATTAGGGCTTCATTGGCTGGCTTTTCAAGTGGTACTGCGGCAGGTTTTCATTGCGCTTGGCCGACGTTATGGGATAATATGTTGGAGAAGAAATATCACCAGCAGGCAAGGTTTGTAAATTAAATGTAAATTGAAATATGACAAAATGTCTCTTCTACAGATGGAAAGTTGAATTTAAGCTGCTAACGTTGTATGGTGCCAAAATCGAGTCCCTTTGCTTGCAGTTGGAAATTAAGTTAAAGTGAACGTTGAAAGTGTTTGTCACAAAGTTGAAGAATTATTTGAAATTCTGTACCACATTTTCTGAAATGGTAACTGACTAAGCTTTGATATTCTCACTTCGTTAAGTAGTTTACGTAGCCCTAAGAGGACCAGGATGAGGATTGAAAATTCACCAAAAGGCATTTGGATTTCATTATTTACAATAATACTTTTTCGCGTTAAGTCTCTTGTCGAGTGGAATTTTTTCCCATGAGCTGTTGATATCTCGTCCGTCCGTCTGTGTGTCGCCAATTTTTGGGCATTCATTTGGGCATTCAGCTAGGTTGATAAAATTTTGTATACGAGGTCTTTGGAAAAGTAAGCAATACAAGTGTAAAAATTTTTAAAATCACTTTCAAAAATCACTATTTTCATATGAAACTTGAAAAAACTTACTTGAGCAAATATGTAGATATCCACTTAATCTACAAATCGTCTATACATTGTATATGGCCACGCCCACTCTTTAGGGGCGTTTACTTCAAAAATTAATTTTCGAATAAAAATATTAGTTTATAGGGCAAAATAGAAAATTTTGTGAATACATTTTGAACCGCCCACTGACACGCCCAAATAAGATAGGGATAGGGTATCATACGATCCGCTCCAAGCGGATTGTAGCAATTTTCACTGGTTCCAATACGTGTTGCTAATCTAACACTTGTCGTGATCGTGAAATGCACTCTTGGCACTTGCTTCCCGCATTTGTATGTCAACAAACTTTCCCTGTTTCATATACCTTTTACTTGTCCAAAAACCGCTTGCTAAGGATTGTTGTTCACTATCACCCAAGGTCGATACTGCTTGCCCGACTAATTGATCCTTTTCCCCTATGGTAAAGACAGGTAATGATCTGTGCCTCGTGAATTTTCTAAAAACCGTGCACAGTAACATCTTATGTGAGATAAGTATGAGATGAAAAGTTTGATAGCCTTTTTTAAAAGAGTTTTGGAAATTTTATAATTTTAGGTCTCGGTGAAATGAGAACAATGACAACAGAGCGAGTGTTGGTAAGTTACGCGTGTTTTATAGATTCTAATAAGTAACAGATTCTGACAGTACTAGAGAAACAAAAGTTTGCAGAATTGAAAACAAACAGTCGAGATCATAGACTAGTTAGGCGTCTTGCCCTTCTCCTTCTTATCTCCACCAATAATTTGAGACAGTTTTTGAAGGGAAAGATCTATTATTTCGAAAGATTCGATAGATAAAGGATTTATGGATATGCAATGTGTGTCATCATGGTTAGCATGTAAATATATGTACTCAAATCGAATCCAACACCCATCCCGAATATAGAAATGCTGTCGATGAATTAGGATGGGTGTTGGAAGATCGAGAAAGATTGCGACTTATAGTAACTTTAACACGAATTATACAAATTCCCTCATAACTAAGTGTGTGATACTATAAAATCAAAACAAATGCTCCGATTACTATCCCCCTCTCAAAAGCGTCGTCCAACGCATTTCTAAGAAAACCATTCATCCCTCGCATCTTCAGCTTCACACAAAAACACAAGTAAGCCGTTTTGTATCTAGAGTCCATTCGTTTAGTACATATTTGAATGCATAAATAAATTTAATACCAATTTAAAGTTTCCACTCGGTGAAGGGCAAACAATTTCGCCTCCAAATTGCCTCCTTTCTGCCAACTTTTTGGCTATGTAACACAAAAAGTAGGTATCTTGTAAGCGAAACCCTTCTGCACTTCAAAAGAAAAGGCAAACTCATCTGGAATATAAATTAATTAGGAGAGAGAGAGAGTTTTGCTTGTGTTATATATACACAAGCTCTTTTTCTAACATCCTGTCTTGGCCTTTATGAATATTTGATTCTAGTGATTAATTTTGCGATGCCAGAGTATCCTGTAAGAAACCCGAGTAAATCCCATTAAACCCGTTTTCTGGAAAACGGTCACCGAATACGGCTCTGGTTTCATCTCCATTATTCTGGAGTTCCATTGGCAAATTGAATGGTACTCGATTGTGTAATGAAATTTGATGAATAGGCTCAGGGTGTCCTTGATTTTGGGATGAAGGGGGTTAAGGATTTTTTTTTTTTTTTTTGTGGATAATAGGTTTTGTTATCCGATGACTTATTTTTTTTTTTCTCCCTCTCTATTCTCATCAAGATGGAGTCAAAAATTTAATATGCGTCCTTTGTTGGGGCGGGAAAACTTCATATGGGTAATATGCGTGTGTGTGTGTGCTCGACAAAATTGGTTAGTAATCGGCCTTTGGCGGTATTGTTGGCTGGTGATTACTCTTCCACTCGAATTGGCTTTTGTGGTTTTAATTCAAATGGATTTGGTTGGAATTATGTGCTCTTTTTTTTTTTTTTTTTTTGTCGTGGATTGGTGTGTGGGGCCATGCCAACATACAAGCGTTAAAAAATCGATTTTTTTTTCCATTCACAATCACTATCCATCCATTAAAATGCTGTTTTCACGGAAGAGAGATATTTTTTTTTTTTTGTTATTTTGCGACAGAATTAATAATAATCTTTGTGAAAATATTTTACTAAATTTACTAGTTTATTGAATTTCGTTTCAAAAGCTTTTTTTTCTGTGGTGAAACGCATTATAGAATTTAAATGGAAAGTGGTGACATTCAAATTTTAAAATGTGCTAATGGTTTGAACATGAATGAAAGGCTAGTGATATTTCAAAGGCGAAATATAGTTGAGAACGATTAAATTAAAAATTGCTACAAAATTGACGAGTTTACATAAATATTAATCAGGTTCAGTGAATTTTGCTGTACTGTCTGTTATTTTAGTGTTAATATTTTATTGCATGCATATTAACCATTAGGCAGATGAAAAGTATTTGGCCACTTCAAATTAAGAACTGTAATGATACGCCTACCAAGATGGACGATGTTGTAAGGTACTATGCCATATGTGCCATGGCTGACAGAATGAAGCTATTCACGAAACACGCAGTTCGAAACCGACTATTCCTTAAACTTTGTTTAAAAAAGTGTTTATTAAAAGGGTTTTCCAAAAGGAATCTCTGAACTTCGACAAGTGATGGCGACCATATTGTTGTAAAGGGTCCGCCATCTAACGTCTTTTTTTTTTTCAAATAGTACTTATTTCGTGAATGGTAACACTTAGCACATGTCTGATTTGACAGATAATTAGTTTTATCCTTCCGCTGAACGGATATGGTTGTGTATACGCTTGAACAACGCTGGGAAATATTGCGATATTACTTTGAAAATCATGGTAATGTTGCAGAATGTGTGCGAAAATTGCGTACGGATTTTGGAAGAAGAGAAGCACCGTCAACTCCATATGTTCGTTATCTTGTGAAAAAAGTGAAAGAAACTGGCATCCTCATCGATAAACCAAAGCGTGAAAAGCCAAAAACAGTGCGTACACCCGAGAAAATTGCTGCTGTCGCAGAAAGTGTGCTTCTCAACAATTGAACATTTCGGAGACATCATTCAGATGATTTTGCATAAAGACCTTGGTATGACGCCATACAAAGTCCAATTGGTTCAGGAGTTGAAGCCAACTGACCATCCAATGCGTTTTCGCTTCGCTAAGTGGGCCTGCGATCGACTTAGAGAAGATGCCGATTTTGCCAAAAAAATCATCTTTTCAGATGAAGCTCATTTTGATCTTGGCAGGTATGTAAACAAGCAAAATTGTCCCATTTGGGGCACAGAAAACCCGCACGCATACATTGAAAAGCCGACACACCCAAAACGAGTCACTGTTTGGTGCGGATTTTGGTCCAGAGGCATAATTGGGACATTTTCGGAAATGAGCAAGGAGTGGCCGTTACAGTCAATGGCGATCGAAGAGGAGGATATTGGCAACATTTGGTTTCAACAGGACGGCGCTACGTGCCACACAGCCGAAGCTACACTCGATGTTTTGCGCCCTGTTTTTGAAGATCGCATTATCAGCCGCAGAGCTGATGTCGTTTGGCCACCTCGGAGCTGCGATTCGACACCGTTGGACTATTATTTGTGGGGTGCCGTAAAAGATACGTGTTACGCCAATAAGCCAGAGACAATTGACGCTTTAAAGGACAATATTCGTGAAGCCATTGGTGAAATACATCTGCACACAATCGATAATGTGCTTAAAAATTGGACCGATCGTGTAGGCTACTGCATGGCCAGCCGAGGCAGCCATTTGAATGAAATTATTTTCCATTATTAACCGGAAGGATTGTACTTTCAAATAAAAAAAGAAATTTGAGAAAATATTCAGTAGTTTTTTTTTTATAGCATTTTCAAAAAAAAAAAGTTATTTGGCGAACCCTTTAGGTACTTGAATCAAATTGGCTTTCGTTTAACTGGCTAATAAGCATAGTCTGTATGAAACTGTATGTTCACTTCATCGAATGCTTACTAAACCTTCTTCAAATTCCTTAAGGAATGCCAGCTTTCATTACTCAACCATTTTCTTTCTTTTTTAAAATGGATTTTCGTTTTACCATTTCAACATCGAAAAGAACGAAATACTACTCGAAGAATAGTTTGTACTTTTGCGTCGTTTACAAAAGAGAATCTACCTTCATAAGGATAGGTATAAATATACAAAGAAACAAATACCAATCTGCCTTCAAAGGCTGACCCTTTAAAAGGGAAGAAAACAATTAATTAATTAATTCTCTGCGTACCATTCTATTCGAGGCATTCAATTTATTCGACAAATTCCCGCCAAGACGTAATAGAAATTTTCAATTTCGATGAACTTCTTAATTTTTAATTCTTTCAAAACAAATACATTGACAGTGGTCGGCTTCCGGAGTACTCTTTTTGATGTCCGCCTGCCGGAAACAAATCCCTTGGCTGCTCTTGGCGCAAACTCCCCGTTTAATTACTTCAATTAGAGCCAAGCGCTTCCTAAGGATACCTATTCCTTTCTTCTGTCACCTTGCCTTCTAAATCGGACGTAAACAAAACGTAGGAGTTGAACAAATTTGCCAGGATTTTTCACTTTTCCCATAGTCCTTCAGGCACCACAAAAACAGTTGAATTTTTTCCATCGACTTGGGATTTTTTTCTTTTCTTTTTTATTTTAATTATTTAATGGGACCCCATTAAATAAAAGACACTCTTTACAGGCCATTCCTTTGAAGGCGAAGAAAAGGGTTCCGCCGGGCAGAGACATGTTTGTTTCCACGAACCTCGTCGCCATCGTTCGTTTGCTTAAATCAAATTAAGCTCTTCCGACATTATGGAGGCGCATTATGTCCAGAAGGACGGGGGACACAAGATAGTATTATGTATACACTGAGCTCCTAATATATTCATGTCAGGATAAATATCTGAATTTTTCATTTCTGGACTTTGAGAATTATTCAAATGGTTGTCGTGATCTGACTTGAACCCTGCTCCTGCTGACTGCTGGTTGCTAGTTCGAAAGTTCATGATGCGAGCGAGTAGAATGAACAAGTGGCGGAGAGACATTACACTCAAATTGATGCAATCAATCAGTGGCATATTAAATTTGCTCGAGAAGCCCCATTCAATTAACCAAACACTAAAAGTGGTAGCACTCACTCATTTGTGTGGGGGTGGACACGAGGTTGGCGGGCAGTGTGGCTTTGGATTGGCGCGATGGGAATTATGCCTGTTCCTGGATTAGTTGCTGAATGACATTTTTTTTGGGCACTAAAGCTTATTAGCGTGAAATGACACCAAGGGGAGCTGGGTTTTATTAAATTTTCATCGGCACCGAAATGATTTCGTAGGCTTTCGCGAGTTGTGTGCGCGAAATTTATGTGAAGTTCATGCGTCCGTGGGGATATTGCGCGGATGCCCTTGTTTGAGCGATGAATATTTCGCCTTTATATTTATCATGTAGGGAAATCTCGAGGGAGAAATTAAAAGAATTATTGCGGTCTTTACAGATTAGATGAAATATATGAAAATGTCACAAGGTCGTCAGTTGAGATAGATGCGATGGTAGGCTGGCGGTCTTTTAAGGATTTACTTTATTGTTACGTTTTGCTGATAGATTTGGAGGAAATTGTGGGTACTTTGTATATTTGATGCGCGATATTTTTAATGAAATGTTTACCTTTTGTGCTATTTTTTATTTTTAGTATGGCTGCCACTGTGATGGTTTATATTATTGGAGCTGAAAAGGAGTACACGAACCTCAATGTCCTCGTCAATATCTCGGCATCACTCATACAAATCTTCGACGAGAAAATTCAAATATTCAAAAGTCTTGTATGTAAAGACAAAGTTCCACTGACGACACATGTACAGACAGATCCATTCTCACATTCGAGTTAAGATTATGACTAAAATCGTATCGCACTCTTCGTTTGTGTGAGGTGTCCCTGGAGCCCTGAAGAGTTTGTTTTGCGTTGAAGTCACCATGAATTAAAAAACTTGCTCAGACAAAATGGTTTATCTTTCTCAGGCATTAATCTGAGCGTCAATGGGCAGCAACCTTGTAGTTGAAGTATTAAAAGATTAAAAGCTTGTCGTCGACCTTATACTTCACGCCACCCTCCTCCCAAAGTCTGTTCTCGATTTCATTTAATTGTAAATAAAATGTCCAGATATGTTCATAACAGGGTGTAATTAATTTCCAACACGAAATATCCAATGTGACATATGTCTCGTGCGTCTTACACAATACCAATGGCCAGGCCACTCCTAACGACGCGAACGATTTTCCATTGAAACCGCTTACGTGATAATATATCACAACTTTTTTTCCATTTAAAGTATAAATCGCGTGCAATCACGTTACCAATGAATTAACAACCTATTGCAATAGTTAGCCAAACGTTATGGTAATAATCCTGAAAAACGGTCTAATTATGTCCTTCTTTATGGGCGGCCGAGTCAATTATAATTTCAATTCATGGCCAGTAAATCAGTCAAGAGTGTAGGCAATGGTTTTTCCTCATCCTCGTGGCGCACACAATAAGTCATTCATGATGCGGTCTCATAAACTGTCCCATCATCAGAGGATTCAGGAACCAGGTCAGGGCTTAAAATGTCACTTTGTAAATATTTAAGTGAAGCACTTAAGCCGTACAGCAGCGAATGGAGCTTATGATGTTCTACCATGATTTTTTTTTCTCTGTTTTTCTGTTTTACGCTCTCAAAATCCTGAAAATTATTGTCCTGGCAATTTTGTTTGTTTTACTACTCGGGTGACAATAGATTGTATTGGAGTGTACATATTTATGTATAAATTGATGCAACTTTCGACTATCAGTCGTGATGGGAAAGTTAAGCTGATTGTGTTTTATTTAACTGTTTACCTTTCTATTTTCTGTTTACTTTAGCAAGGACATTGGTTTTATATATTCAAGTGTATACCCAACACACAGTTGCTGCTTTCATTCAAATGCAGTTTCGGTTTATTTATCTTTCCGATGAATGTCAGTGTTTTTAGAATTTGTATTTGTATTTTTTTGTTGAAGGAATATGAAATTAAATTGAGTTGATTGTCTTTTTGGGTAGACAAATAGAGAGTGATGGAAAATAATTCTAATTTTGTTGTGTAATGTTGTTGTAGTTGTCAGGACATAGTGGCCTTGTGGTATTATAACATTTTCTGTTTATTTACTAATGAAAGTGGATGAGAGTAATTTTGCATCAACAATGTGATACCATTATCCTTTTTCCATAACTATCAATAAATCATTTACATTATTTTGCCTGAAATAGTAATAGAGCGAATAGGACAAATAACGCTTTAAGAGATAGTGTAGGGTTTATGTACAGGGCTCCATTCCCGATCAACAACATGAACAGTGATACAGGGTATACAAGAATATAAGGTGTCCAAATAAACCTACACCAAAGCATAGCAGTTAGCACTTCTACCTCGTAAATGATTGAGTCCTAGAAATCTAGGGCATTATAGACATCTAACGTTTTGTACCGATTCGTCTGACACTTTAGACAGGCCACCAGGTAAACCTTCATAGGAATTTGTGCCACCACAGGAAGACCACACCCATCTTATTATGAATCGCACTCCGGGAAGTTAATGGGGTCTTAAGGAAGCTACATAGTAAAGAAATATTGTCCGTGACATGTCCCTTTCAGCCTGTAAAATTCAATGGGTTACTTACTTAAAGGGCTCGCGACTCTTGGAGAGTCTCTGCTGACACAACAGTCAGCAACATCAACGGGCATCGTTGCTTCCAATTGTAAAGACCAAGTTTTTTGCCTTCCGCAACAACTTGGTTTATGTACAGGAAGTTTGGTCTTCTTCGTCATCGCCGAACAGTTAAAGACCTTCACACAATACGTAGGATAGGACCCTGTATGCGAAAGTTAGAACATGATCGCCTTTTTATTACAGGTAGTCGACTGCCATGTCTTCCTTTATCCACACTTGATTGATGATTTGGGGCATGCATCCTACCAAGGCATCATAATTGCCAACGGCTTTGTTGTTTTTCAATTTTCTGATGCTTCCAGTAACTTATCGATGCAAGGTGGATGTGTTAGTGTGGGCGTTCTCTTCTTGCCCTAACACTTTCTCTATTTGCTGTCCTTTAAGCAACTGTGAAAGTGTTGCTTAAAACATCAAGGACTCCCTGTGCTTCGGTAACCAGGTTGCCTTCTTTTTACGTAGGATTCTCTCCATATCGCAGAAATGTTGCATGTCTATTATCAAAACAATCAAATTTAATTAGATTCAAAGTTCACCACATACAGAGTCCTTTCAACTTAACTATCCGAATACTTTGACCAAACAAACATTATTCATAACTCACATGGGGAACATTAACCAGCCCCTGTAGTTATGGCTTAATTTTACAGTCCTTTTGGTATTACATTGCGTATGCTTTACAAAATAAACTCAGAAACATTCGCATTCGATTCTTGCACCGATAAGCTCATAAAGTATTTTGTAACATCGTTACAATACGGGATCACATGATGTAACGAACTCTTTGCTGCTAGTCATAAAAAGGGAAATTTTTTATTTTTTTTATTACAACATTACAACACACCACAACTCATAGCATGTTTTACTATTGAAGCCGCCAACGGCGGCACCTAAATACCATCAACGCAAGCCAAAGCACAGTGCAGCTTGTGCACAAGTGCTTATTTATTTCTTCCGATTTCTATTCACCGGAAACAAGGATATGCGATTGCATGCATACAACAACCGTCCTGATAAAATATGAATTTTTATGTTAAGCACACAAAAAGCCGGGTTCTATTGGTGTGCCCCGCATTTCGAGGAGTCCATTCCACTTGCATCCACAGTTGAACCAGCTATCAAAGGACGAAGGACTCGTGCAATGTGGATATTTCTTGAAATTTTCTTTGGTACCATTTCTCCTTTGAGTGGCATGTCATGATCCACAATAGAGCTATCGGGTTAGAGAGAAAGCGGGTGAGCAAAGGCTGCTGTCCGGCGACCAACAGTGTCGAGTGATGGCTGCAGCAAAAGAAGTCCTTGGGGTAATTTTATACAGAAAAATAGTGACTCCCACAAGGAGCCGTCATAGGAAAATCCATTCTTCCTTCCGGCTCTACGAGCGATATCGATGGACTTGAAATATAAGTGTGTACATGGCAAGGATCCGCTCGTTATATAATTTTTGACATTTCATGGTGCAGTGAATAGGAGTCCTTACGGGTGCTGCACTGATATCAGAGCCTGAAATCACTTAACAAACAAGAGAGTGATTGGGGGCAAAAAATAACAAAAAAAAAAAACACTAAAGAGGAAGCGTATTGCAATAAAAACGCCACTTCAGCGTTACCATCACACCACGAACGACGTCGACGATGACGGTGAGAACCGATTTCAGGCCAACCGCGCTAACTGTTGCGATGCTAAGGTGCATTAAGGTGTTAAATTCGCCATTTGCATAATTGACGACCTACCAAAGTGCTCCTGTTCGTCAGTGCCGCCACCGTCATCCATGCACAAACACACACTAGCAGTGAGTGAGTGTTGTCAGGACCTCTCTCTGTCGAACTATTTGCGCGGGAGTATGTTCATTCTTACTCCGGCTTTGGCGTAGAGTTTTCTTTTTTGTTTTGTATGCTCAACTCTCTTATTTTTTTCTGCTCATTGTCACCGTTAAATTTATGCATTTCACTTGAAGTATTGTTGAAAGTCGCTGAGTTGCAAAATTGCTGGAAGCCCAGGCGCCACCGGTGCTCTATACGGCAGGAGTTTTTTTTGCTGCATCGCGTGCATGTAGGGAGAGAGAGTTAATGTATTTGCATATTGTTCCTTGCTGGCCCATGGGAGAATGAATAATATTTTTTATAGAGCGTTTAAAACTACGTAAATCCATTAAAGGACACTCGAGAAAAGAGTCTGAGGACATAGGAGCTACTTACTTGAAAGCTTGTTCACCAAGGAGTGGCGAATAAACGATGTCAAATAAATAATTAATCTATGCTAGGAGTTATCCCGAGAAGAGTGCGGAAGTGCCATGTTAAACATTTTGTACAGACTTTGGCCAAACTACGTGTGACTAAAGTTGTTACGAGATCACAAGGGTTTGGTTCCTCACTGCTATAAGCGGCACACGAGCAGAATGTCCACGTACAACATCGACAGGTTAAATGATCCCACAGTTGAGAACAACTAAAGGATCACCTTTCGCATTTTGTGGAAGAAATCAGCAGCTTATAGCCCGACACCATAGATGCAGGTTGACGAATGAAATCAAAAGAAAGCTTGCCTTATAGCAGCAGGAAGAAGCGAGCTACAGTCCCTATACCGCATGAAGATGAGATAAATACAGAGTATCGTGCGACGTGACAATAGAAACTACATCAGCGTATGGATACAAAAGCAGAGGAAACTACAAGAAGGTTTACAGAATCACTAAAATATAAAAAACTGACAGGTGGTCGCGCTAGTTTTAGCCAACACCCAGTGAAAGGCTTAGACGGTTCGCTGCTTATTTCGGATGAGGAACAACGCAAGGGATGGAAGGGCCACTTTGTTACGGTACGATGTGATATGTGCCCACGTCAGACTACTATCCAAACGCGTACTACCGCCACTAGTTAGGGCGATCAAGGAACTCAAAAACAACAAGGCAGTTCGACTTGACGGTATTTATACCAAACCACTGCTGAATTGCTCTAGCCACTTATGGAGGGAGCTCATGAAGCTGAGAACTTTCACACGTGGTGAGTGGTACTCAGAGGTACTCAGGTAACAGCCTAAAGATATACTGGCCCAATCAGATATCCAAGCAATAAATTTATATGAATCAATGGATTGGCACACGTTCCGAAAGGTGTATTGTAAGCCAACAGTGCAATGGAAGCCTTTAAGTCAGGAAGGTAGAAGACCTGTTGGACCTACGAAAAACATTGCCAAGTCGATACAACACATAACATCGGTGGCCAGGTGCGGGCTGTTAGAGCGAAGTCCTTGGAAAATGATTATCATCTGAAGCCTCTCCCCAATTCCTAGCTCATTTTAATGCAAAATGCAAAGCCTTTCAAAATCGATATGCAAGTGCCCTACATACACAGGTAAGGTACTCCCTTAAGCATTGCCGACACAAGTTGACGTCTATGTGTTGGACAGCTCTTTGGTGCGTACCTACATACAAAAGCTACCTACAAATCTTTTCCTCTCTCGCTTTGTATCTGTATTGGGATTAGTTACATGTCCTTACATTGCCGCAGAGCATCCTTTAGCTGTGTACCGACTGTCAGACTGTCTGACGACCCATAACACAAAGCAAAGCATAGAGCGACAGCCGGATGTGTTCACAATATCACACTTGTCTACATTATGATAAGGAATATGTCAGATGATTGTGTGTAACCTTGCCCAGATTAGAGAAGGACACCTACTAACATAAAGGCGAACTGTCGCCAATTAAAGTTCTCCTTTTATTTATGAGCCGCTAAAAGAGAAACGGAGCAGACAAATTGGCCCAATTTCCTCGAACTAAAGGAATATGTACGAGTATAACCGGCGGCAGTATATGAAACACCGGAGGCAATATAACGATACATATTGCCCTCCAAACCCCAGAGCGACTGGGTTGCATAGCTCTAGCCCAACAGACTTACAGACATACACGGTCATGAATACAATTTCTCTGTATGGACCAGAAAGGTCCTTAAAAAAAGCTCTCCTCACACATGTAAGTGTGTGTACAGAGTAGACATTAACAAAACAAAGGATAAACAACAGCAGCAACGAAAAAAATAAAACAAGAAAGGACTCTGGCGTCTGTAGAAAGGAAGTTACAAACAAACAAGAAACAAAAAAAAGTTGCTGCTCGCTTTTTTGTTTTGTTTAGAAAAACGCTTCCTTTGCAAACGACAGGCGATGGGAAACAAAACCGAAAGGAAGAAGTGGGCGTTGGGTGGCCTAGACGAAAGAAAACATTTTAATTAAGCAAAGTTCGGGTGAGAACAACAATAGTGGGCAGTTGGTGTCGGTGGCGGTGGCGGTGAATTTTCAGGATAGAAATACATAGGTGCGGTGGGTTGCTGAGAAGATACAAGTTCTTTCTCTCACAGGAAATGCATGCAGCCGTGAATCCTTTTAGCACATGTTATTTTGCAGTAACATTGTTTCACAAGACCCTCATTCTGTTTGGTTCTGTATTCTTCTTCTCTTTCTTTTTTTTTTGCAGTTCCTTCCTTTGGGTTGTTTGGTTTAGTGTGCCTTTCTTTAATTTCCATTTCTTGTGCCTTGGCCCTGTGTATGTGAGATTGTTTGTAACTTTCACCAACAAATTGAAATGCTCCCACAGTTTATTGTTTTGTCCTTTTGTTGTTGCTACACTTGAACTGTTAAAGTGCACGCAAGCGGTGAAATGACACTAAGGATGTTGGTAACGCAATTTACACCGTATCGAATGGAAGGACATCGTGTGTTTGGGGCTGGGCGTGATGTAATTAAAATGCTGAGTAATGGTGCCTGTGAAAGAGTTTCGCCCAGTTAAAATGCAAACATTAACAAGAACAAAAAAAAAAAAAATATAACAGAGAAAGCTAAGAATGAACTTTTAAAGTAAAGTGATGACTATCACTGAACGAAGTAAGGATACGTGATGTTTTTTCGGGTATCTCTAGCTCGTGGTTAAATTAATTCGATGTTATTCAGGTGACAGGCTGTTCTCGTAAACTAGTTCCTGAACTTTATCCATTCGTTTGACAACTGAATATATTATTTCCTTTCCTTCGAGAGTTGGATAGTGTATCTGTTACAGGATAAACATGCCACGAGATGATTATTGTTCCATCATGAATAATAAATGAATTTTCTATTAATCTGTCGGAAAAGTTTCAAAATAAAACACTTTTTCATTAAAAGGATAGGCTGCATAATGTAGTATGTACATGTGTACGTATGTATGGTTAATTAGTTCTTACCAACACTGTTTCCAACGACAAGCATTTTGACAGCTGATTTTTACTTTGGTTTAGGTATGTCAGTCTATGTCAGATTCTTCATTTATTAGTCTAGTGTTCCATCTTATAATATAGTTTCGAGAACTAGGCGAACATACAAGTTTCTTTAGTCTATTTGGACGACAGTATCCATTGAGAATATTGTTAATTTTGAGACCCTATACCTACAACTTTAGTTTCAAGAACCACTACACCTTCTCTTGCCTATTGCTTCCTTTTCTTAAATTCAACTATCGTCCTGTACATCAGTAAGAAGGCATTTTAATCCCCTTTGCCACGTCCTGATTATAATAAAAAGACTTCACTCGGTCTTGTACTACAATTTCATTGTATAGGTTGCATTTCATTCTATTCATTCTTTGAATGTCCAAGTCCTTCTGCCATCTCAAATCAAGGCAACATATCGAATATACAAAATAATATAAAAGTTTCTTTCAAAATGCCACTTACTTGCGTAAGTAAGTACAGCACCCGGCTGTTGTGTTAAAATCTAAATTCACTTACTCACCCTGCAACGCATTCGAAACTCTAAGTTATTTCAAAATGTCAAATCAATTATTTAAAAACCCGTGTTAAATGTATATGCCTCTCTCATAAGTTTACATTATTCAGTGAACTTTGTTCATCAATGTGGAAAAGCCCTCGAGTATATTCGGCGTCAAAACATATTGAAATCCAGTCATACTCTACCACCCCAATGGGGAAAGAATCAACGACGTGTGTACGTATGTTAGTTGGAACCATTGTACCATGAAATTTTAAGGCCACAAACAAACTTCTAAAGAGCTTTCTCAATTTTCAGCCAATTATTAAATTTGTATTTCTACCCGCACCCAATTTTCCTCCAAGGCTTCCTACACACCAATAACCTACTCTAGCTTTTGGTGAACCCATCATCCATGATGAGGAGAAGGATCCGTACAAAAACTAGCCTAACAAAACGAAGTTGGAAAACCCAAAAAAAAAAAACAAAAAAAAAACTAAGTGGAAGGATGTTGATATTGATTGGCCAGCTTTCAACGCCCAGAGGCAAACATTAAAAACTTCTGCTGAAGTTTTTTTCTCCAAACAAAAAACTATTGCCCTCTTTTACCCCCGAAAAAAAAAAAAAAAACTTTATAATTTGATGTGCGGCTAAAGTTTTTTTCCGAGTGTATTACTGCTTCATCAACTGGCAGTAATATTTTTCGATGGCTAACCTTCGGAAGGAATAAAAACGAACAAAGGTGCATCCCGGCAGGTCTTTCAATTTGGGGTCCATGTGCCATTTGCTGGTCTATCCACCACCTAGGGCGGCAGCGTCAGGTGTGGTGTACAACAGCGAATTCAATTCATCCATGTAATGGGTAAATGCGATTTTCCGCTGAATTGAGTTAGGTTTTTGTGCTAAAAATCTAATAAAAAGGATTTTTCAAAAGTAAATTTATGTTTTCCAAAGGATAAGCCTTTGATATCGATAAAAAGTGATTAGATGTCGAACGCAGCGACGCAGTACAGGTGCACTAGATACATAGAGGTGAACAGTGCGCTAAATAATCGATTTATTGACTTATGTGAGGGATTAAAATTTGTCATTTTGGTGCTATAGTGAATATAAGGGAGCACTAACCTGTAATGTGGCAGTAACTCTAAAATGTAGTTCCAACACTCTAGTTAGTTGGCGGAGATAAACTACTTTGAATGTAAATTTTTTACGAGGCATTGCTTTCGTTGACAAATTTGACTATTTTGCCATCTTTCGAGATCTATAAGAGTATTCGAAGATATACTTCAGCCATGTCAATAACTCAGTTTTCGTTGAGAGCTGTTTCATTCGCACTTTTCGTACGCAGTGCTGAAGTGGCTACATCGTGAGACAGCCAGATAATTACGATATGAGGGAAAAAAAAACCTCAACACAACAATTTTTAACAAAAGTGCCAAAATTTCAAGACACGGGTTCTAAAAGGGTTACTAAAAAGTTATTCGTTTTTTTTTTTTTTCATTTTATTTAAAAAGCGACACTCTAGACAAGTCCAACAGAATCCATAAATTAAGTGATACAACTTTTAATTTTTGTTCAAACAAGTTGGCCTACATTTCTGTGTAAAAGAGCCTCCATTACAAGCTTAAGCAACCAATGAATATGTATGTATTTGGCCAGCCACAGCCCCGTTGGCTAGAGCTATGGCGGCCACCAAAACTTATGCATATTTCTTTCTTAAGGATTGTACTAATTTTAATTTCTGACTACGTCGCTTCTTCTTCATTCATTTCTATAGTCGCCAGGATGCAACAACACAGCGCAGAGAGAGAGAGCCTGATGAATATTCTCCTGCCACGCAAAGCGAATACTTTTGCGAAAAGTTTTTCTTCCTCACATAAAAATTACTGAGTGCAGCAATAAAAAAAAGGACAAACTGCGCGGCGAAAAAAAAAAAACAATGCAAACGAAGGATAACAAAGGACAAACCAGTGAATACAAAAAAAAAAAAAAAACTAGATTCCAATGAAGAACTTTTCTTTTTCCATTAAAGAAATGAAATAACAGAAAATGTCGGCGGAAAGAAAAATGCGACTACGTTTTCCTCTTTTCTTTCAACTGCTGCTTGCTGTGTTGGACTCGAGGCCGGTGGCTGGTAATTAATGTATGCGAATTGCAGGGACGACTTTCCACTTTTGTGGTGGGCTACATTAATTTATGCAGCGTCCATCAGAGTACCTACACATGCATAGGTTCTGATAATCAAATTCAAGGATATACTGAGAACTGTAGCTCATCAGTGGGTTGACGATGATTTACCCTGTTTTCAGGAAATATCGACGCATGAAGTTCCAACTGGCTTCAGGCCTTATAAAAAAATAAATATTAGCCCGTAAGCAGCCCATAGAGGGCCAAGAGCTAGCTTCTCACAACTGTACATGTTGTGCGTGGTATACATTTCGGCACATACAGAAGGGACCTACAGTTTTACGCCGTATCCGAAGGGCAGAGGGGTTTTGAGAAGCTTTCTCATGACAGTGAATACTCTTGAATGTTTGTCAGACACTCGGAAGAGGTGGGGCCGTGAAAAAACTTTTGATGGTATTTTTCTGGATTCGAACTTAGAACCCCTTGCGCAGTAGTCCAACGCACTAACCACTGAGCCATGGCACCCACTCAGGCCTTATGCCTTTATGTATAAAACCCTTTGAAATGTATTCTAAGTATCTTTCTATTCACAGGTAGTGATCATGACACAGCAATCCTTCTGGTAGATGACTTATTATATTTTATCCAGCAATATTAAGCCCATGACGTGTGGATACCAGCATAGGGTTCCAGGTTCGAATCTCAGAAAATAGTATCAAAGTTTTCTCAAGGCCCTACCTCTTGCGAGCATCTGACGAACATTCAAGGGTACTACTGTCATGATAAAGCTTGTCAAACGAGCTTTGCTCCCACGAGTTTGCAAAAAGTGGTAGTACTTGGCACCATTGGCCAAAAGTATCCGTCTAACGATGATTATAGAAACTTAAAAAGCAGTAATGTGATCTTAGACAAGTACTCGAATGTGTCCACATTTCTCAAAAACCCTCTGCCCTTGTGGCATATAACTGAAGATGCAGATGTGCAATGCGTGAGCTTCCTCTTGATTTTGACGGAAACATCAGAATTCATTCAAAATCGGTGGTATTTTTTAGCTTAGAGAACCAAACGTCAAATCGACCGAATATACTTGTCTAAATTAGTTCATCTATGATATACATATGTACATATGGACTGTGTGCCTTCTTGTCTAATCACCATTTACAGTAACGACCTCACCTATTGGCTCCATGTTAGGTTATGGCTTGTCGATTATCATTGCTCCAAATGGCATAGACATTTAACCAAGACTGTTTTTCATCCCCTAATAAAATTTTAAATGAAATTTTGAATCAATAGCAATGTTTTCAAATGCACGGCGCGAACGATGGTCGTGTGGTTTCAATTCCGGTAAGAGTTGAATTTTCTTCGCACGGAAACCAAGATCTTAACCAAAAATTTTCCATAGTGATAGGACAAGAGTTTAATTGCTGACCACGATGACGAATTGACTCATGGCTGCAGTCCATCAACCAACTGTTGTGTGCCCACAAACATTCATACATATGTAGTTTCTAGAATATGTAGTTTCGCTCTGATGGACGATTATAAGCACCATTCAATGCAAGTAATAACCAATGAGTTTCTCGATTTTTTTTTCAAAATGAATTTTGAACATGAACATCTGCTCAGTTTTCCATGGCTTAACGCTAAGTCCACATATGTAGTTTCAAGGATCAATTAAGGAAACATAACTATCACGCCATCCGCATATGCAGCAGCATTGACCACTTAACTCTGTCGAGCGTTTTCACAATTTTTACTTATGTCTTATTACAGACATATTATTCTATCACTCGTTTTACAAACGTGCACTCAAAAGTTCTACATAAATACCTAGCTGCTATCTGGTCAAACTTGGTTAAAGTGTGATCTATTGGAGGTCTATGGCGAGAACGTATAACTTGATAAGTTGAAAAATGACACATAGACCGTTTTGATTTTTAACTCTTTAACTTTATTCCATCCATTTTCAAAAAAAAAATGAATCATACTTACAACTTCTACGTTTAAATTCTTACACTTACCCATCTACCTACGCTTCGTCCTTGATCTAATTGCCCTAATGTTTTATCAACATAAGTCTTAGCATCGAAATTAAATTAGTTCTTAAAATGTAAGTGCACAAACTTTATCTTTTCAAAATTTAAATAAATCCTCCCTTTAGAAAGGATTCGATTTCATTTCTAAGAATTATGGATGTAGGCATATTCGTAAACAAAGGCGAATCAACTTTCGACAAACACAAAGTTTTAATATTAGTTTTTGAAATAATTAATAATTCTACTCAAAGTCAGAAAAACTTCCAATTAGTTGTCTAAAATAAAATATCAAAAGTCAGACCAGCTAGTGTTTGAGTACCCTATCAAATGGGATACCCTAAATTTACGTACAAGAAGTGAATAAAAAGTCACACACTTTTGTATGTGTGCTTGAATGTCCGTGAAGCGTTAATTAATGAGAAGCCAAAGCCAGTTGCAGCGCTGTGCATCGCGCATCGTGTCCTTTGGGGCAATCAATTTTTTTGTTTTTTCTTGGACTAATTTATAATGAAAGACTTAATATCATACTCCAGAGAGGCGAAAGGGCAGAAAAATAATTGCAATCGATAATGGGGACGCATTTAATTGGGAATTGTGTAATTCATGTGCTTTCGGTAATTACTTTCCTTTCCTTTTTCAATAATTTTTCCTTATACAGCAGGCGGGCGATGTATGTGTGGTCTGGTGTCGGAAACAGTCAGGATTCAAGTAGTAGCTGCTTGTCAATCATGAATTGTCTCTCTGTGAATGCGGTAAGGGTCAAATTAAGTATGTTTGCATTGCTTTTAACCGCAGGCAGGACAAAAAAGGACGTACTTATACTACTACTAGTTCGAGTAATGATAAACATACTTACTTTTTGAGAAAAGTCCATTGAAATAGTAAGACGAAGTTGTAGTTTAGAGTTGTAGTTTAATGCAGGGTTTTTTGAGAATGAAGATCAAAATTTGAACGGGAAAGTTCAAATATAGGTAGAGTCCAAAAATTAACATATGTATGTGCGTACTTACAATTCGCATAAAGCCTCCAGGGTTGGATGATTAACACCTAAATCTTACGTACATTTGTTGATTTTATAAGTAGAAGTATTGAATCACTCGGCGCCTTATTGAGAGGAGAATATCTTTAAAACTGAAAAATATTATCATCGTTTTTGTGAATAAAAATGTTCGCGTGTTCTTTGTGAACTTCAGCTCTCTTTCCCAGTTGTTATACTTCCTTTTTGACCATTCTATTCGGACAGACACGTATCCTGCCATCTAAGTTAGAGCTGTTCATGGCCCATAGCGATGCATCCGTCCGTCCTTTCAAAAAGTGTCACTGTCACTTCTGTCGTTGTATGCTTGTGCCTATTGGTTCATGGCCCGTTTTGATCCATTTCTTTCTCTGGCCAGTTAAATCTGACGAGTTTGATTATCTGTTGCTAGCGAATAGTTTGCTCAAAACGAATTTCTTCCCTCGTCTTTTGAACTGGTCTTTATCCGATATAAATACAGTATGTTCTGAAACAGCGATCTCTGGCGGTCTGTCAGGTCTTTGGTGAGTTATAAATGGCTGTCGCGCCAATCAGCTACTTTTCCCTATTTTGGAGGCAGCGGATTATTTTTGTTGATACACACTACATTGCAATTCCCACTAAATTCATTTCATGATATGCTATGAGTTACCTTGTAGCATAGTTTCAACACTAAGCATGGCTATCATTTGACGAAATTGCATGTATCTCAAACTTCTACATATTATTCCATTAGTTATTTTATTTTGTAACTGCGCAGATGGAAAATTGGTCAAAAAACCCCTATAATGTAGACGCAGGCTGCCCAAAAAGGACCAAGCTTGCACGAATAGAAGAAGTCTATAGTCTGTATGTCTGTATGCAAATTCCTCTTTGTAGTATTCTACCAACTTTGGCTGCCAATGCCAACTAGCAAGAAGGGATCTACAGTTGAAGATGCCGTACCGGAAGGATAGAGGTTTTTTAGGAAGATGTATCATGACATGCTCCCAAGAGCTGGAGTCGTGAAAAAAACTTTGATGATATTTTCTAGAATTCTAACCTAAAATTCCGTTTTTTTTCGTTTTTCCGCTTTTCCTCTAACTATCCATCTTATATGTTTGAATGTAACATCTCTGAACAATGTTCAACTTTCTTCTACATAAAGTCAGGTGTTGAAGAGCTTGAAAATGTTTTCTTCATCGTAAGGCATAATATTGCTCAGATTCCAAGGTCCAGACTGGCATTTCGTTCCACAAAGAGCACGCCATGAACCGACCAATCTGTTTTCAGAACAAAATGACCAACTCCTAGTAAAAACATAAAATTCAATGACAGAAAACTTCATTATATTCATGTGATTTATTTAAATTATTTTTTTGGTATTTTTTCACGATTTATTTAATTAATCTTTTAAATTATTTACAAGTTTTGTTTTCCCATTTTATTGAAATAATATGTATATATGATTTTGTTTTCATCAATCAATTTAATTTATTTTTAGTTGAATATTTTACTTTTCATATTTTTTTTTTTAATTTTAATTCTTCGTGAACAAGAAATTATTTGTAATAATTCAGTTTTTTTTGTTTACCTGTTTATTCTTCGCTTCTTACATTTTATTAAATGTCTGCTTATATATATTAAATGTCAAATACATAATAACCTATGTTGTTTGTTTCTTAAAGTATTTTTTACACTATTCATAAAAATGTGAATGCCTTTTTTCGATTTTATAATTTTTTTTGCTTTTGAATTTTGAGATATGGGAATTTGTATTTAATTTTAATTTACGAGGAAAAAATTATTTTTTTTTTTTTTTTGAATTGAAAACAAATTTTGTAAGGAACAAGGGGGAACTTCGGTGAACAAAAGTCAACAAAATGAAGCTTAACATAACCTTAAAATCGTGGAAATAATTATATTTTATTTTTATATTTACATTGATTAAAATAAATTCAAAAAAGGCTGTGTTTAATGAAAGTTATAGGCACATATAACAAAGGTACAGGAAGTAGTTGGTATATCGATTAAATAAATAAATGCAAGGATTAATATATTTCTTTATATACAAACATTAAAATAAAAACATTTTTCTATATAATGGTTGAATGAGAAGCAATAAAACTGCCATTTTGAGTGTTGGGACGGTCCAAAGGACTGTAAGATGCTATTTGTGTTGATGTTCTTTTTTTGCAGTTAGATGTAACTATTATTCCTTTTAAATGGCGTAATATTCCTTTTCATTCAATCCTTATAGGTATTTTTGTTTAACAAAAGTTTTTATTGGAATTTCGTGGACCTGCTTTAGTAAGACATTTTACAGTATTATCTCAAAACTTATCTAAGGACACTAAGATGTTTGTTCTAAATGTATTTATACTTTCAACATTTCTTGTTTTCATTTAAACAGGAGCGACAAAGACAAAGAGGCTTATTTCTACAACTGTGGTAAAAATTGGGAGTTCACAACTAAAAAACAAACTTACTGCAAGGACTGAGAGCTCATCTTAAAAAGCCAAAGTTATTTTATGTTTTCAGTTAAAGAAATAATTTTAAGCTTTGAAATGGCCAATGTTTTAGTAAAATACCTATGTCTTTGCCACACCTGTTTAAGGCAAGTTACACCTTTTATGAGCCTCTTTTGATTCACACCTCTTCATATCGTTATTAATTACTATTTCATTAAATTTTACTATTAAATAATTTCTATTTACTAATTACTTTTTACACAAAACGTATATAAATTTAAATTTAAAATTCCTTATCTAATTTATTTAATTTTCTTTATTTTTTTTTCATGAAATATACAGTCATTGGATGTTTTGCTTTTTTAATCAATAAATATTTATTTATATTTAACAAAATAAACAAAGATTTGTTGTACAAAAATGTCGAATTATTCATTTACTTAATTTATATACTCAGTTTGAACAGTATTAACTGAAAATTGTATTTTTATTTTTGTGTAATGTTCCATTTCTGCTTTTGGTTTAGTACTTCTAACAGTTTTTTTTTTTTTTTTTTTTGTAATAATAATTAAATTTAATCTTAAACTTTCTAATGGTTTATCTAGGGATTTTATTTTTTATTTATGTCACAATTTATTCCTAAGTTAGAAAGATGTGCCTGAAATAGAAATTTAAAATATTATTTCATCATCATTTGATTAAATAATATTTATAGAATTGAAAATGTAGTTTTAAAAATTTTATAAACATTTTTTTTAATTTTAAAAAGCTTACCTAAATGCTAACGTATTAACTAAAATACATGGAACCAATAAACTTTCTAATATCGTTGCAATCCGATCGGCTGAAGAAGTTTTTCGCCGAGAAATGGCTGCCATATTGTCTCCTGAAATTGAAGTTAGAAATGTGCTTTTTAAAATAAGGATTTTTATTTTTCTAAATTTATGTTGTGGGCATAAAAGTCAGTTTAATTCAGTTAAAGCTTCAAACTCAATTAAGGGACCTCACGCGACATTGTAAACCTAAAAGTAGAGTTGTCAGCAATTGCCATAGCAATGACTATTGTATTTTGGCTAGTTCCATTCAGAGAAGACAGAAGACCTTATTATTGTGAGCCGTTTGAATCTTGCTGCCCCAATGCAAAAGGATATGGATCTTCAGCTTGTTTCCAAGTTGCTTTGATGATATAAAAGTCCTGTACCCCCTTAAAAATCTACATGTTTCCAGTGCAACAATACATTAAAATTCCTTAAAACTTCACTTCACTATTTGACAGAAGTTTTTCTATAACTTCATAAAATAAAGCTAAACACTGCATATCTTTATTTGATTCTGCCGTTGCGACAGTAGTTCTCTCAAACTACTCACATTCGGTATGCACTCCACTCCCTCTCTAAGCATTTCCAGACAGTTTACATTAAAATTTTCTTCGGATTGTTCCAAAACTTTTGCTGGCACATGCCTTCAAAAGGACAACGTACGCGTGCTCTCGCCAACATGAACATATGCTATAAAACTGCAGACAGACACTTTTATTGTCACGGTAGCGTAACACTGTCAGCATTCGTCTAGACTTTAAACAGTTCCTCCCACAATTCACTTACATAACTTTCAAAATGTAGACATTTCTACATCACGTAACTAAAGCAACTTTCATCTCGAACCTTTGGGTAGTCTCTTTCGTTCAAATGTAGCAAAGATACTTGTATCTGCTTCTCCCAGAACAGTGTGTAAGTGCACTGATGCATTTCAATTAAAAAAAAAAAAAATTACACACGTATTGGCATTTGGAAAATAAAGGATCTAAATACAAAGATATTGTATCATCCATAGACACGCAATGCTTCTAATTAATTAGAATTTTATGCTCCATCGTAAACTTTGCGCGCGCTATAAACTCGTCGCTCTCGAGAATTGAATGGAATAAATTTTCAAGTGTCCTTGATCTGCGGTAAACCTTAAACCAGCTGGGCTGTGCCTCTCTCAGCTTAGGGTTGGGGTAGGTATACTCATTTTTATAGCCGCCCTGAGAGCAGGAAGAGGAGATTTTTCAAGTATTATAAAACGTCCTTTGGTGTTCTTTTTATCCTCTTTCTCGACGTCGGTCGTCGTCGTTGACGTCTATTTCCTATGTGCCCTCATGTTCAGCCCATTCGCCACTTGTGTGCCCTGCGCCAGGATACCACACACAGCCGACTAGCCCAATGAGTTTTCCTTTCAACAAACTTGAAAATTGAAAATTTATTTTAATGGGAATAGTTTGCAAATACTTTTTCTCATCTAGAATGATGAAGGCAAACAAAAAAAAAAAAAACTAAAAAAGTGCTAAGAATATCTGCTGGATTAGCGAATGCCAGTGGTTGAAATGCGGAGCAAAGTAGAAAGGAGAAAAAAAGGATATATAGGATACGGTAGTAGGACATGAGGAAATGGTATAGAATCCCAGGGGTCATCTATCGGATGTTTATGGATGCTCAGTTAGAGACACTAACGTCAACATGGAGGATTCTTTGAATATCTGACGATATTGTTATGGGAACGTCGTCAGAGTTAAGAGGGCGACCCGTACTCGTATACAGCAACGGATAAAGGAAGGCTGTTTTGTATTAAACCACTGCGGTTATAATTAAAATGGGGCAATTGCAATGGGACAATTCTGAAAGCCTTTCAGCTATATAATTGCTATGGGAATGGTTTGGGAATCATCCGCATTAAGCTGGAGTTCGGTTAGAGATACGTCTCCTTTGATTCGGTTGCTTAGTTGTTAAGTGAATTTTGTATCATGATTTTGCTTGGAATGTTGTGTTATGGTGCTGATGTTCTGCAGAAAATCTTGTCCTGAAAATCATTTATTGAGTTGCGGTCGAAGAGCAATGGGAATATGTGTTCCTTGATTGTTGTCCCCTAACTGTGTTAAATTATTTTCCTGGGTGAATGAGCAAGACGTACATTGTTATGTCAAACTACGAAGATATCCTGGCTGTCAGGAAAACGACTCAGAAAGAAAAACAAAAAAAAAAAACAAAATTCTAAGGATGAAATGGGAAAGCTACGTCAGGAAGCGAGATAACCGAACTAGAAGACCAATACTGCAGCAGGCGTGACAGACTATTTATAGCATCACCAAGGAGCTTAATGATGGTCCGAACTCAAATGAGAATCAGCTCATTGGATAGAGAAACAATTTCGCTACAGTGCTTACCTACATAGACGTTGGCGGTGTGATCCTTCATTCCGAAGTAACAAATTCTCGAGTTCGCTTCACACCTTCCAGTAAAATTATATCAGCTATCAAGCCTCTCAGGAATAACAAGGTTCCCAGGGATGACTGCTTAAAAATTGTGAAACACTTTTGCATAAAGCTGAGTAACAAAACGGAGTGGAGCAATGAATCTACAATATATGGACTAAGCAACCACACAATAAGGTGGTACACAGATGGCTCGAGAACCGAGGAAGGAACTGGTGCAGGAGTGTTTGGGCCAAGAACAAAACATTCAGAACCCATGGGCAAAAGTGCCAGCATTTTTCAGGATAAAATATGCGCAATTGAGAGGGGCATCCAAATCAATCCCGAAGAAGGATACAGTAATAGCGGAACAGCAATACTGTCAGACAGTCAAGCAGCTATTACAGCGCTTGATTCCTATATCATGAAATCGAAACTTTTGGTGGAATGACATGACATGAACAACAAGATCACACTGTACTGGATCCCTGCACACGTCGGGATCAAAGGTAACGAAGAAGCGGATGCCTTGGCAAGACAAGGAGCCGCAAAGTCTTTTACTAGACCTGAACCATTCTGCGGGATAAGGGATCATACTATATGCGAAAAACTCAGGAAAACTGAAAAAGAAGACAGGGCAAGAACCTGGAACAATACTACAGGCTTTAGACAAGCAAAGAAACTACTGGGAAACCGCAAAAGATTCGAAGCTTGTATCTTACTCAGCAAGAATTTTTTTTCTATCGTATCAATAAAAATATAAAGCACTTACCTTTCGAGACGAACACATATATACTGGCAGGCTCTGTATTACTGGCCGAACATGTGTAGTTTCCTGAGTCTGCGATCTGTGGTTCTCGTATTATCAATCGACTCTGTGTCCTGGTACCAGGTGTAGTCTCAATCGAAATGTCTCTCCTTGCATCGTAGTAATTAATGAGGCGATCGTTCTTCTGCCAATACACATACTGTGGTGGGGTTGGACTCTAAAAATATAACAAAAAATTTATGTTTCAGTAATTCACATTCACATCCACCTAAAAAGTGATACTGATTCCAATAAACGGACTAGCTGAAAATTTCAATTAGCCGAGAACAAGACTTTTCTATTGAACGTGTCGCTCCCTCGCCATAGTGAAAGTGAACAAAATGTGGTTATCGGTCAGGTCAAATCTGGTTTTAGGGAAATTTATTCGAGGTCGACCGCGTCAGGACACAGCGACATATTCCAAATACTCGTGCCCATTTCGGCAAACTAGCTACCCACCAAATGTATTCCAAATAATCGCAATAAATACCTTTTTATTATTTTGTGGTATTTTTGGTTATTCGAATTTGGTGGTTCGAAAATGGAACACGAGCAGGACGATTGATTTATTGACCAACGTTGGCCAATATTGCAACTGGACGCAAAGTGCTTGTGTAAATGTGATTGCAAGCTTTTCTTTTTTCGCTGAGACCTATCTGGAATGTCACCTGAATATAAATTTCAATTTCTAATGCAAATGCTGAATGCGGTGAGGAACAGTAGTTGAAAAATTCTATTGAACATTATTGAGATAATTTACTGCAATTTTGTGGCATAGAAATTGTGGCCTACTACCCGTCTCTGAGGGTGGATTATTCAAGGACAGCAATCAAATCGATAACTGATGGAGCATGCCAATTATTTATGCAGACTGTGGCTAGTTGCATTTTGGCAGGTACGAATTTCGGTTTATTGAACGCGACAAATAGTTTAAATAATCAAATGTTCACCCAAAGTGATGATGATATGTAAACAATTTAAATTTCGCAATGAAATTCGCGTCCAGATACTCGAAATTTATCAGTTATGCGGAAAATTATTCGAACTTTGGAATGGAAATGATGATATTTGTGGTGAATGTTTACCAATTAAATGGGATGATGGAGTATTTATTATATACTAGCTTTTTTTTGGAATTTTTGGGAAAAATATAAAGGCATATAAGCTACTCTAAAATTTGTATAGCTTTCTTGTAGTTTGCAAAAAAACATATCAACTATGGCTATCTAAAGGGTGACCAGACAGCAATGATAGGTTTTTCAATTACAGGCGAAATTACGGTCATTGGAATGAACACAATCCACAAGTGTTGGACCAAACTTGAATGCATCTAATGCAAATATTGTCTGATTGGTGCAGTTTATGGCGGCATGGCGGCTTAATGACTCTCTAACAAGACGGTATTACATGCCATACAAGCGAAGCAATGCTCGAATATTGGCAGAAGAAATTTGGGTCATCTCAGGGTGAGCATTCATCAATTGACCTAGCTGGGATATTTTTTATTTCTATAGCTGCCATGAAAGAAAACGTACATATGTTAGGTAGAGTAGGGAATGGCATATCGGATCCGATTAAAAATCATCGATTTCAACCGATAATCTTGGCTGTAATGCACGTCAGAGCCACCTTCTACACCATCAGCTTAATATGTACACCCGCCCCTTCCGAAGTGACTGAACACTCTCCCAAGGTGGTACTCTCTGACTTCGTGAATATTGAAAAGTCGGTACAGAAGTGGGATCTTAACATTTAGTAACTCCTTTATGGCATTCTAGATTTAACATGTGTAGCTACTTTACTTTGATTTAAAAATTTAACTCGACTGTAAGGGTTGACTGAATTTGTTTGACCAGAGGAAAGTCTTGCTTTGAGATCTCGAAATTATTTTTGTACACTCAAACTCTCTTTAGTCCTTTTGATGCAGAAATCAACCTAAATATTATGTACATTTTCTTCATACATAAGTAAAAAGGCTTCAAATCCAATATCCTTGCACAATTCATTTCCTAACATCAAGGTGCTCAAATTAATTCCCTCTATTAATTTCATGTTCCGCATTATTTCACACGACACATTGAAACAAAGCCTATTACAGCGGCTTTTCATGTCCCTACCAGCTGACGGCTTCAATAAACTACAAACCGCTTGCCAGAGATACACTCATGCAAAACGTTTAACCCCCCTCCACTTCTCACCTTTTCTTTACAAGAACACAAGAACCCTGATGGTTAATCTCCTGCACACCATCAAACTAAAGGTTATATACCAACAAAGCTTTCGTTTGAATGGGCAAGGTCCTATCCTTCTCACTCTCTCTCTTAGTATTCTGTGTGTGCTGCCCGACTGCCTTTTGTTTGCAGAAGGTCATGTGAGAGTTAACAAGCGAAGGCTTGACTCAAGAACAATATGACGCTCATCCTTTCCAGCCAGACAATAGATCTCTCTCCTCTCTCTGGTGTCAAAACAGAACAAGAGGTGAGCCACATGCTGATGTTAGTTACCCGATAGTCAAACAACACCACACCCATACGGTGCTCCAATCTGAACAATATCCTTGGATAACTTTGAATATTGTTCTCAAATGCAACAATGTCAGTCTTCGGAAGAGATACGAGCAATATGTACTCGTAAGTCAGCCTCCTAAATGAGGAACTGATTTTAATTAACACTCATTTGTGTATGGAACTGTCTCGGTTCCAACCCATCTATCCCGTTGGTGGACGATTGACTTTGTCAGACGAAACGGAAAAAGGATATCTTTGTGGAAACATATTTGTTGCCATAATTCTATCAGGATTTTCAACTGCAGCACGCTCTGACATATAAGCAAAGGAAAAAGTGATGGCACTTCACACTTCCGTTTTGTGAGCACTGTATCCTTTTTAGTCTGTGTGGCTGACATTGACAGCGACTGGTGTAGCAAAGGACCATTTGGCCGGAACGGACTTCATGTCATACGATACTCAAGACAATGAAACTGTTGACATTATATATAGCCCCAGACGATATGATCAGAAATAGAAGGACATTGTGGCGGCAGTCTGTTTAAACAGAAGAAAAAAAAAATGGGGCGGGCGTATCCTTTTTTGTCAGATGTTGCACGTAGAGTAACATTGGTGAACTACATTCGAGGTTTTTGCATTCTGTAATTAAGGAATGCAATTAGGAGTTGGATAAAAGCATTTCCATATTTACTCCTAACAGTGCATTTGTGTCGTTGCCAAAACAATGGTTCTGTGTTAATTTGATCCTAATGATAGTGAAAAGGAATAGAGTGTAATTTTGTGTATCTCATTAAGAATCCTTGGGATTTAGGACTGCAGCATGGCGAGCTTAATACCATTTTCTAATGTAAGAACCGTGTTATGTTTGGAGAAATGCATTCTGTGTCACATGTTGTAAAATATCTTTGTTCTACTTTGTGAATGGATATTACTGGAAAACTAATTAAAACTGAACAAAGGTACTCTTGGTGAGTACCAACTCCAACTCTGAACCTAACCAAATTAGGAACTTGATACTTTTGTAAATTTATGACCCGGTTTTTAATTCAGAATTATTTACAGAATTGATTCAATTGTGACCTAATTCTTTCATGAAATTGTGAAATACTGATACCGCAAATTGGGGATTTATTATGTTTTTATGAGGGCAGTAAGTTAATAATAAAAATATCAATTTATGGGCGTGCATACATCTATTTATAGCAAGAGTTCATAATAAGAGAGATATAAATTTATATATTTCAATTTAAATGCAAGGACTTAGAGAGCCAAATAGGTCATGAAACAGCTTTTGAAAAAGCGGAGAGGACAACGATAATGAGGCTTCAATCTAGAAAGCCTACACTTGGTTGCAACGTTTCTAGATAAAGACTAGGCTATAATTCTCACAAGAGTTGAGGCAAACCCAATGTGACGACGCTGTCATTTACCTGCCAACGATAGTACCTATGCTACGACAGGCAAGCTCTTTTAACCTTTCCCAGAAGAGTAAAAATGATTGTAAGAGCTGTCAACCATACGGACACGCCATGTAAAAGTGTAGGTCTGGTAACAGGCGTGAACAGTTAGAGAGTGACACGACGTTTTAGGCCACATCTCCTACATATCGGCCTTTTAGATGAGCACAAGGCACCACTGGTCTTCTTGAGTTAAATCCTGTGTCCCCTTGTGAGTCCTAGGGCCTCTACAACGCCTGCGCGCCATCGTGTGCGGTTTCTGGATATATGCCTCAGCTCTCCCCAACTCTTTCCCAGTTGCCGTGCTTCCTTCTCCACTGTTCTACGCCACGTACTCCTAGGACCGCCGCGTATCCTACCATCCTGGGTAAGTGGGTTCCATTGCATCGCTTGGCTAGCTATGGATCTGTCACCCTTTCGTGACAGTGTGACCAATCCACTGCCACTTTCGTCGTCGTATGGTTGTGCCTAAAGGTTCATGGCCCGTTCTCTGATCAAGCTGTTCGTTAGAGATACAGTTTGGCCAGAATATCCTTAAGATGTAGCGCAGGCACCTATTGACAAACGTTTGCAGCTTCCTAGTGATAGTGACGGTCACTCTCCAGGTACCACATGCATAAAGCTTGGTGTTTGGGCTAATTGCATTACTTTGCCAAACTGTGGATAGCATTCCAAAAGCAGGTTTTGCTTTACCTATTCGGCTGGCTTTATCCAGTTCGGTTCCGCCATCGGTTGAGACAATTCTCCCAAGGTATTGGAAACTCTCTACTTTTCAACTATTTGTCCAGCAATGCATACATGAGTTGATGAGTTCGGTCTCAGGCTGATCATTTTTGTTTTTGCCGAGTTGATTTTCAGGCCAACGACGCCTGCTTCCCTCTCCACATTGGTTGTCATTTGGTGAAGGTCCATTATTTTGTCAGACACTAGGCATATGTACATCATCGGTGTAGTCGAGGTGCTTGAGTTCAGATGTAAGAGTCCATCGAATTCCTCCAATTCCTGTTGATATGGCTGCATTCAGCACATCGCTAATCACCAATAAGAACAGTATTGGTGAAAGTATGCAGCCTTGCCGAACCCCACTTTGGACTTCGAATTCCTCAGACAGCCTCCCTCTGTGCAAGACGTGACATGTGGACCCATCATATGTAGCCTTAATAGTTGCTATTAATTTATCCGGAATGCCTCTCCTATCACTGTCACTACAAACGCCTTTTCACAATCGATAAACAGCAGGTGAAGTGGTTATCGATATTCAACACACTGCTCGATGATGATCCGCAAGGTGTTGATGTGGTCGACACAGGAGGATCCAGATCGGAAACCTGCTTGTTCGGCGTCGAGTGTGTCTTCAAGCTGGTCTTTGATTCGCTCCAAGATTATTTTAGCTATTATCTTGACCACAGCAGGCAGCACGCAGATACCTCTCCAGTTTTCTCACTGCATTAGATTACCTTTTTTAGGAAGCTTGACGATCATTCCCTTCTTCCACTTATCCGGAATACTCTCGGCTTCCCATGTTCTCCCGACAAGTGCGAACAGTAGGTCAGCCGATTCTGTTGGCGCAGCTTGAAAAAGTTCCGCGGGTATGCTGTCAAGTCCTACTGCCTTTTTGGTTTGCAATGCTTTGATCGCAGTAATAATCTCTTCCTTACTGGGGGTTGTGGTGCGAATTCGGGAATTTCTTTCTACGGACACTTCAGTTTGATTTGGGTGCATATTGCTGGCGAATACTCGGAGTGCTCTAAAATATTATAAATCCAGTCAAGTTTCCTGTTCAAGGTTAGGCAAACAAGTCTGGGTTTATCGAAAAAAAGAAGCCTGTTACCATTTAAGGTATTAAGTCTCTGTTGAAATTGTTGTGTTTTCGGGTAAAAAGGCTAAAGATTCCTAGAGCACATTGAAGACTCCTTGAATAATTGAGTCTTATCCCGGGTAAAAATCTAACCTAGTTGTACTTTTCTAATCCTCAAATAATTCCCTTTTCAGGTAGTTGTCTACTTGATGCTATCGAAAGTGAAAATTTTAGTAGACCAACATGTCCAGTTGCCCAATAAATTTGGCCTAAGCTGGACTTAAAATACTCCGATAATTTGATTTCTCTCAACATTTCATGGGTAGCCTCCAGCCTCACATTCCCTTAAAATAGATTCAAAGCTCACTCTAATTTCTAAGGCTATTGCCTCAAATATTAGATTATCTCAATCATTTAGAGAGTGCTTACAAATTTACAACAATAATACTTCATTCGTCACCGCAAACATTCTGGTATTGATAAATTAATGTACAATTTTCACTTACCTTTTCGATGATGCATACTAAATTAATGGTTGATCCCATGTCCACATGTAGTTCACCAGATCCGAGAATGAATGCCTCCGGTACGACTACTTGTAAATTCACAAAATGTGAAATAACACCGGTTGGAGTAGAAACCTGCAAATGAACAGCCATTCCAAAACACCAATTAGATACATCGTAGTTAACAAATAACAAAAAAAAAAAAAAAAGATTAAAATTCACTAAACGCATTTTACCATCAAGCCAAAATGCTCTTGGTATTTGCTGTCAAAACTAAAAACAAACAGCATCCCTAATGCAGCTTTCATCCCCTTCGAACGCCACACCCAGCCCGGTGAGCATTCATCCTGGAGAGGATAAAATAAATTCGCAAATAAAATTGCGATAGAAAATTTGTTTATACTCGTATGCAGATTTCTCGTCGACGCAGAATTCAATATTTGAATCGTTTGTCGTGTGTAAAGTTAATGACTAATGGTTGGAGGGGGGCGTAGTTTAGGTACTGCACATACATATAAATTCATCCCTGAACTTTGGGATTGTGCACTGCAACATGTATTCTGACAACCCCTTGCAAACAGCACAATTCAAGTCACACCTGAGAACGGACGACTGATTTGTTTGCATGGCGTATACGTAATATTTTTTTTCTCTTCTCCTAAGCTCTTCGGGTGCATGGAATTATTTCCGAGCGATTTCGTAGCGTGAACAAACGAGCTGCAACTACAAGAGGGCGGGGGTGGTATTTTGTGCGATCGTACATTTTAACTATTTCATTATTAATGCAATGAAGGAGGGTATGATGGTGCATCAGCTGCTGCGCTTGCTGATGTAGTTTATGCAACGTGCCACACGACCCTGAGGCGAGAATGAGTCAAGGGTTGTATTGAAGGTTGCCTTTCTCTATGCGCTTATGTGTGTGTGTGAATTTACGCTTTTTGAGGGCTGCTCGTAATATTTTATCAGTTAAGTCACGATACGTGGAATCGGATGCTTTGAGTCGTAATATTTAAAATGGAAATGTGTCGGGGCAAGTGCGGTAAGCAGGAGTTGGAAAATCCATTCGTATGTGGTTGTAAGAATTTGTGGAGGACTTTTTTCTTCTCTCTTGTACTTTCGTGACAAAAGAGAACTGAAAGAGGCATAAAGATAACGTCTGGATTTATTAATTTAATATGTTAGTGGAACATGGTCTTACCATGTAGCTCATGAATCTATAAGTGCATCAAGTATGTTTGTTTATTCATCTGGTTGAAAGTGTATGAACTCAATTGCCTTTAGGAACATTTTGCTTGGTAGATGGGTTGGCAAAGACGTATAATCCATGCCATACCAACGCATTGCTATGCCCATAGGGAGAAAAAGTAATCTTGTCCTTATAGAAACCCTGTTGAAAAACTAGTTTATTCAATAACTTATTGTGGTGCTACAAACCACTCTGATGAAATTCGATATCTTGTCCCTACGAGCTGTGGAGCCGCGGAGGAGGTAAAGTCAATCCAACAAATGCTGTGTCAGTTCACCGCCGCGCCATTCAAATGCTTACGTACTCTAGGCTACATTTTTCTTTAAATACTGCAAAACTAGCAGGATCACAGATAAATAAGCTATTTCGATTCGTTAAAAGCACCAATTGGCTTAGACCAAGATGAGTTCTATCCTTCGCACACCCTCACCTAGCGTCAACAATCAGCTTAAAATTCTTGACCTTGTCATATAGGTAGTATGTATCTATGTATCTATATATACATTTTTTGTTTTGCTGAATCCAATACTAGTACCTTAAAAGCCGTAACAGCAGAAAAACTATAAGTGTAGCGGTGTTCTCGCCCACAGTTCTTAAGCAATAAAGTAAAGTGCCATGCAATCCACAGAAGACACTGCCTCTCAAGTTTAGTAGCAAGTAAGTAAAATAAATCAAGAAAACCACTATCTAAATCAATTAGCAATTCATGCCAGAATAATTCAACAAAATCCCAATTCACAGACGCCACTAAACGAAGGTGATGACCCTAATTCTGTAGGCCCCCCCCATTGGTGCATTAAAAATTCTGATGACAATGCTGGCCCTATCTGGAGACAAGGGCCAATATCAAGTAAATATGTCTGGAGCGGACAATTCAGGTTCGGCATCATAAAATAAAGATCCTAAACTTATGTTGGCTGACACTAATTTCCACTTAAAATCGACACCAGGAGGGTGTATAGGCATCTACTTAAAATGTCAAGTAAGAGAAGAACATTCTTAGGGATCCCCCAAAAAAAAAGTGGTCACAGAGTTTATGTCACTCAAGCACAATTCACTTCTAAAAAAGTATCTTTTTACTGAACTTTCTATCATCGGCCAGCAAAGCACCTCCTCCACTTGGAATACCGATCGTATTTTATTGTATATTAAATCTACGACTATATCTTTATATAGAAGACCAAAACACATTTGGCCCCCAAACAACACCTCACAAAAGAAGTAGATACGAGTATCTCGAAGGAGGCTCCAAAAGACAATCGGAGAAGAATCCTTACTGCAAATAAGTTCCTGATTTGAATCATTTCCATTTCCATTTCCATCCACACCACACCCACACACAGTTCTTAGTATTACCGAAATTGATGGCTATCTACACTTGAGATGCCACTCCAAGATTTCCAAAGAAAACCCCAGGACTATCCATTTATCGCTCTTTACTCCCCATGCCTTTCTGTTGGTGCTGTCTTCGGGTTCGATTTTGATGAAATCGATTTGTGGCAATAGATGACCAAGGAGGTGAGTAAGAGCCAACCATCACCCATGGGCATATCTAAATGTTTCAAGTCAATTGTATAGCATATTGGACTGTGTATCTATTATATGCAGTGCCATTGAGAGTTTTATTATAAATTCTTATTTAATCTGATTTTTGCCATACGGATAGAGTTTGAGAGAAAAAGAGAATATGTCCTTTGGACAACTGCTGACATTAGTGGAAATAGATACTCGTATGTTGGCCTAGGATCAAGTAGAAATCATATTTTAACGAGAACTAGCAAAATGGTATCAAGAGATGCAGAGAGACACAATTTTTGGGAAGGAGCCTTGGTTTTTAAGTGCCGATTATGTATTCAACTTTATTGTTTAGTATCTTGGGCTGCAGTAGAAATATGTGTGGGGATTTATGCTCGAATTTGGTTTTCTCAGACAATAAGGTGGTTGTCATTCGAAGAGACAGGACTAAATGCTATGTGCCTTATGGTTGGATAGAGTATCTAAATCTAAATCATATCGGCCTTGCGGTTTTTGGCAGGGTTTTTACGTATATGCATAGATACAAATTGGAAGTTTTTGGGTTAGAAATTACTTATGAGTTGCAATAAGTTGGATATTGACGTTGAGAGTTGTCAGGATTGTGGATACGTAATAGCGCAAGAGGGTTGTGGTTTTTATACAATTGTCAGAAGGATCTGCTGTTGTTGTTTATACTTTAGTGATATGGTGTTGGCAGTAATTGGAAAAATAACTAGAACGCTGAATGGTTTTGTGGTTGTTTTTGTGATCTTTGGTGGGAGGCAATAAATATTGAATATTAGGACAAAGGGACGCGTATATTATGCTTTGTTGAAAGAATACTAGATGAAAGCACCTGACCGGAGATCAATGTATTCTTTAGAAAGAAATGTTAGCTACTACTGCACATGGATGTGCCAAAAATTATCTGAAAACTGAAATCGTTTCAGAAACTCTATGCGCTCCTTGTGTCAAAATGAATCCATTTCGTCTAACGGGGAAATTATAGGCGGCACGTAATTCTTGTCGATTTTTGTGGACATCTACAGCATTGTGCTGAAGCAACACAATGGCTACTCAGGCAAGGATCGTGACATATATAGAAGAGCAAAGCAGAAGCAGACACGTCTTGAAGACAAAGCTATAGAGAAGTAGAACGGAAAAAGATTTAAAAAAGCGTGGAACTCATCATGTTTCATTCGCCAGGACATTATAAAGAACGGCAGCAGCTTGTTAACAACCTGGGTGGACAACTTCTCGCAGGGAAGATCACCAGGCAGATTATTGGCACCAAAGATATATGGAGAGCAGTATAGAGGAACTGCCACAATAGCCAGGAGTCTATGGCTGTCACATATGTAAGAGTAAGAGTACCCTTTCTCCACCTGTGCTTAGTAATTATGATAAACGAGTAATTCTTATAACTAATCAAACTAATCGAAAAAGAATTAACGCTTACAGCCTTCTGAGACATTAAAGAAGCCTTTCTCGTACACCAGCTATCGGTGTTGCTATGTAATCTTTATGCGGCCCACAGAAACTTATTGAAGGGCTGAAAGCGTCACGACTTGCAAGACCCAGAAGTTACGTCATCCGTCACTTATGTTGACAGCCACTATCTAATAAATTTTCTTGTCATTTTCTTCAAACACACCCCACTAGTTTTCTTGACGTGACATCTTGCATTGTTAGTCTCCTTATAAGCAATGAACACGCACAGTTTGCAGAATTCTTCTGTGCACGCAACTTTGCCATTGAATTTTCAAATAAATGTCCTTTTTGATTGTCATCAATCCTGAATCTCTACATTTCGTTTGTTTTTAATTTTCTTCCTCAGTTGCTTCAAAAAGGTAGATAGGTTGTTTCAGTCCTTGCGTGTCAGCGTCCATACACAACGCCTTCATGTCTAATTGGTGATTCAGCTCTTGATTTCAAGGGAATTTGATAACTGAAAAGTGAACGCTATCAAAATGAACGCAAAATGGGCAGAACTCTTTCTCTTATCCTTTTTTATCAGAAAAATATTATCCAAAAGTAGCAACCTATGCGCCAGGATCTTGCCACGTGTGTGTCTAATCAGTCGTTTGAAAATAGAACCAAAGGAGAGAAGAAAAAACGTGGGAACTCTAGCATGGTAAAGTGTAGGCAGAAAGGACATACACAATATACCTACTACTTTCTTTTGTAAAATACCATAGCCTCATATATATTCTTATTCTTAGCTTCTATTTCCAAAAAAACATATAAAGATAACAATTCAGGTACATAACGTACAGTCACAGTGTTTCATTCTCAACAAATCCCCACAAATGACAACATAGAGGCGCACACGAGCTGGTTTCTTTTTCCGGTGTATCTACACAGGCAAGTCCCCATCCTCAAATGTCACTCCCGTAAATCCTAATGATCATAAATGTATGGAAATTCAATTCAATTTCTCCCCAATATATGCAAATAAATTATTCAAAAACGAAATTCAGTCGAGAGGACGTACATACATACTGAAAACGACGAGCAAAAGGAGTAGCTATAGTACACAAGGAACAAAATGAAACAAAATAAACCTGCCCGGGATTGAAAAAGTAGATTCCCATCTCATAATGCACAGCAACCTGAACTCATGGTTCACACGCTTTATACCGCCCACATCCACCCCAAAAAAAAAACATACACATACAAAGGTAAGAAGCTAAAACATGAATATTTGATGACGAACTGTGTGCACTGCACTACTCACCTGACATTCGTACATGCCGTGATCCCTCCTTTGAACAAACTTTATTTGCAGGGTCCACGTATTCGAGCCCGGCGTATGGAGTATCGCAAATCTCTCGTCGTTTGTGTAAAGTTGAGCTCCAGATGATAAAATATGCCAATCTCTTCGTCGAATCCAGGATATTTGATTCTGAAAAATAGATATGCAACAAAAACGTAAGCAGATGAGAGATGTAAAGTCTGATATTTAAATCCCCCATGGCAGGGGGCGGAAACATTTCAAATTGATACCGAATATAAAATAATACAATAAGTACTTGCATTTTGTATTACACCGACAAACAAAAACTCACAGAGCCACATAATCAAGCGCAGGAAGGATGACAAAGTCTACAAGCAGCAGTGCATTGGATCCTTGACTTGGAATTATAGCTGAAATCGCTGCATTTTGTTTGCTGCATTATTGAGTCGCTTTCGGGGAAAAAGTCATTCACATTCGAGTGAAACTCTCAAGGCAAAAGCCGACTTACGACGGTTTAAAAAGGATCCTCGTGCGAAGAATATGTTTGTCTGTCCCTGCAATATGACATGACAAAGTTAAATTTGAAGGAATCACAATCATCCTGCAGCGAGCAATCGATGTGGAAGTTCTGGCTCCTTTATTTGAAAGGATCTCAATATCTCATATCGTCTTAGGGCTTCATCCTTCACCCTTCACATCAATGCAATCACTTACCCTCCCTTGAAGAATGAGTTAACGTTTCCAATAAAATCAAATCTTAAAGGGTTCATAACCTCTTTTAAGCCGTACATATGAATACATACACTCTTGTCAATCCCATTTAAATGTCAAGACATTACAGCAAAAAAAAATAAATAAATAAATGTTTCGCATAATTATTTAGAGACGTCATTAATTTTGCGATACGACACGATGAAGAAGTAATTAATGAAATAACAGTGATATACATATTACATGTATTAATGAACCAAGGATGGAGGACTTTTCAAAACACGTCAACTACACATTAGGGATACGTCACCAATTATATTGGCAGAAAACATAATTTTGCAAATTCATCGTAATTACAAGAGAAGAGATTTCCAACTCAATAATGTCCTTTGGGAGGATTGATTTATGTATTGTCGAAAATTGGTTGAAGGATCACGTAAAATCAATACAATTGTATGGGAATTGACTGTGCAGAACCTTGGTGTCAAGGTAATTTATTGTTTCTATTATTTATACAATAAACCTAAGTTGCAGGTTGTATTGGCTATAAAGCACTTAGCCCAACTGCCAACATTTTTTGTGTATATCATGAGAGTCATAGAAGTTAAAAGCACTGACATTTACTTTTTAACAAAAGTGAGGTTACCAAAAATCGTGACAGCTAGATCTCACAAGTCAAAGACGTAATGTCACTTTTCTTTTCGACCCAATAACCGTCTGTGTTAAGACTTCGTTCAATTTTTATGACTGATCGCAATTATAAGTCTGCTGAAATTTTTGAAAATATAAAAAGTAAGCAAAGGGACTAAAACACAGATTTTAAAGAAAAACGCCTCTGAAAAATGGACTTAATCATGCATAATGTGGGTAGAGTTTGTAGATTAAATGAATATCTACATTTTTGACGTTTTTAGTGTTCCGGACCTTAAAAGGTAAGACGGAACACTTATGGGTTTGATACGGTGTCTGTCTGTCCGTCTGTCCGTCTGTCCGTCTGTCCGTCTGTCCGTCTGTCCGTCAGTCTGTCACAGCCCTGTAACTTTTGAACCGATAGACATAGAGAGCTGAAACTTTCGCTATGTATACATTATGTGGAAGCCTGCACAAGATGGCGGCAATGATTTTCATTTTGGAAGCCCTTTTTTGGGCACCTTGTATGAAGGGCAAAAAAAAAATTATTTTGTTCCCCATCATGTGGTATATCAATTTAAAGAGAATTTTGCAAGGGCTCCATATATGTAAGAAATATTTTTTTCTGGCAAAATTTGTTGAACAAAAAAGCTCGCCAAACATTTGAAAAATGTTGTCCCCCCCCCCCTAGCGGCCAGACCATAAATGGTAAAAATATGAAAAAAATTGGAGATACGTAGAATTTAGTGTAGATTGTAAAAACAATACAAAAATTCCTGTATTTTATATATTTTCTGAGAAAAATTAAAAAAATGGGGCATTTAGTTACCCCACTGTATCTCCCCCAGTTTTCATGTTATCCAAATAATTTTTACAGCAGATCATTTTGATACTACGGTTTGCTCAAGTTATAAGTTTCATCTAAATCCGCTAAGTAGTTCCCGAGTTACAGATTTTAGAAAAGCGCATGGACTTCCCTATAAGCTCTTATCTTGCTGCTACTGCATTCGAATTCGATTTTTCAAAAACAAAGTCATTTGCACGAATGGATCGTATATGTTAGCTCTATGCTGCTTTTGAAAACTAAATAAGTTTAAAAAATAATTTTTTTTTTTTTTCAAAAATATTTTTTTTTTTTTTTTTAGTTTTTAAAACTCTAAATGCTGTATTCCTTTGCATGTCAAGTATTGCCAGTGTGTTACTTTACTCAAACCATTTAACAAGCAAAGTACGGTTACATTCATTTTTATCCAAAAGCTTGGTACGCCATGTTTTATATTGAAAGTGTAAGTTAAAATGGACTGGAATCTCAGCTCAGTATTACTAGGACATACCTACGTACAAGACATTACATTATTCATATCAAAACCAGTATTAGGTGTACCTATGCAGAATATGAATAAATTGCCTTCTATTTAATGACAATATAAAATGTCCGGAACACTATTGCACGAGGCCCTCCTCGCACTTACCCAATTTTTTGTTTTTGTGACTGATGCAAAACACATAGGCACAACAGCAGCGCAGAATAAGACAGAAACTACAACTTCATCACCTGATTTAGAATTAAGGTCTAACGTTGAAGTTGCTGTTGTTATTGTCATTGCCAATGTTTTCTGTTCTCCTACTTAAGGTTGTCAAAGGTATGTGCTCTGCTATGACTTAAAATTTCTATAAATTTTTCGCAAAACTTTATATATTCTGCTACACTTAATCCAAAGCTGACGCTATGAAAGCATAGAAGTAAAAAACTCAATGAGACTGATTAAATCTTGTTAGCTGTCATATGAAACCAGGAGGTGCACCATTTGTGGCTATAAAAAGTAAAATCTTTGTTTTCGAAACTGACATCGATAAAAAGTACATTGCTCTCATTTCAGTAAGACAAAAATACGCATTGTCTCCAAAGTTTATTAAAGGATTCAAAGACTTTCTTGGCCTCATTTAACGGAGACAAAATAAAAAGGCGAATTAGGGCCATATAATAAATTGGAGTCAATTTGAGAATATCAACCCTTAGGTAGACGCCCTGACCTAATGAATTCACATTTTGCTTGCAAAAACGCTTGAGTAGTTTTCGATAAAAACGAAAATAAAAATACAAAGATGGAGAAGGAAAAGTCCAGCCAAATTGAAAGTGCTTGCTTGTAAATGTCAATATTTGACAGTGAGTCACTCCACCTCGGCAGGGATGAAGTTAGCTACATTGAAAGTGCATTTGACTTTTGAATGTGTTCCAGTAAAGGACTGAAACTAAATATCAACCCTGTTCCAGTGGTGGTATGAGTATTCAAATCAAGTTGTGGCCAATGATGAGAGATACAAACGGGACCAAATTTGTATCTGAAATTTTCGAGTTACGTCTTTCGTGGTTGTCAACGGTGGAAGGTTGTAGAAAGGCTAAATTGACTACAAAAATGCCGATCAGCACTACTCATAGGGAAGTACTAACGCTGGTGCTAAATACAGGTCATGGAAGTTTTTGTGAAGATGCTACCTGTGAACTATTCCTGGAGCGAACCGAGACCATAGCAGATATACTGTGACAATGTCCGGCATTAGCTGGCAGAAGAACGAAGGTCTTGTGGAGCCACTGGGTAAAAACGCAGAAGATGAACCAGATTTCTTTTCAACTGATGCCAGCATCAGTGGCATCATATAATACTTTCTTTTAAAGGGTCCGCCATCTAAGGTTTTTTTTGTCAACTAGTGCTTATTTCGTGAATGGTAACACTTAGCTCATGTCTAATTTGACAGATAATTAGTTTTATCCTTCCGCTGAACGAATATGGTTGTGTATACGCTTGAACAACGCTGGGAAATATTGCGACATGATATTTGAAAATCTTGGTAATGTTGCAGAATGTGTGCGAAAATTGCGTACGGATTTTGGAAGAAGAGAAGCACCGTCAGCTCCGTGTGTTCGTTATCTGGTGAAAAAAGTGAAAGAAACTGGCATCCTCATCGATAAACCAAAGCGTGAAAAGCCTAAAACAGTGCGTACACCCGAGAAAATTGCTGCTGTGGCAGAAAGTGTGCGTGAAGCGCCATCAACATCAATTCACCGTTGAACATTTCGGAGACATCATAGCGACGAGTTTTGCATAAAGACCTTGGTATGACGCCATACAAAGCCAATTGGATCAGGACCATCCAATATGTTTTCGCTTCGCTAAGTGGGCCTGCTATCGACATACGAGTAGAGAATATGCCGATTTTGCCAAAAAAATCATCTTTTCAGATGAAGCTCATTTTGATCTTGGCGGGTATGTAAACAAGCAAAATTGTCGCATTTGGGGCACAGAAAACCCGCACGCATACATTGAAAAGCCGTAACACCCAAAACGGGTCACTGTTTGGTGCGGATTTTGGTCCAGAGGCATAATTGGGCCATTTTTCTTCGAAAATGAGCAAGGAGTGGCCGTTACAGTCGAAGAGGAGGATATTGGCAACATTTGGTTTCAACAGGACGGCGCTACGTGCCACACAGCCGAAGCTACACTCGATGTTTTGCGCCCTGTTTTTGAAGATCGCATTATCAGCCGCAGAGCTGATGTCGTTTGGCCAACTCGGAGCTGCGATTTGACACCGTTGGACTATTATTTGTGGGGTGCCGTAAAAGATAAGTGTTACGCCGACAAGCCAGAGACAATTGACGCTTTAAAGGACAATATTCGTGAAGCCATTGGTGAAATACAGCTGCACACAATCGATAATGTGCTTAAAAATTGGACCGATCGTGTAGGCTACTGCATGGCCAGCCGAGGCAGCCATTTGAATGAAATTGTTTTCCATTATTAACCGGAAGGATTGTACTTTCAAATAAAAAAAGAAATTTGAGAAAATATTCAGTAGTTTTTTTTTATAGCATTTTCAAAAAAAAAAGTTATTTGGCGGACCTTTTAAAAGCAACTGAATGTGGTTTGATATTTAAAATGTTGAGCTGGGATTGAACTTACATAAAATAAACTTGTGGAACACAATCTCATCACTTATTCACACGATAGATTCGTTTGATTTAAGGATTAAATCCTCCTTCCAACTCTATTAGAAGTAAAAAAAATCAATTCCGATAAAAGGATACTCAACAAATCTTATCCCAGAAGTGTAACTCCTACCTATGACATAAATTCAATTAAACCTTCACATACACAATATCTCTTTTTGCAACAGCCATTATTCCAACTCGCTAAGCTTAAGTGCAATTGCAACGAGAAGTGTAGCATGTGCCATAGCTTTCAAGATAAAGCCAGTCTGTATATCGTTGTCCTAAATTACTCACAGAACTTTCGATTCTCGTCTTTCTTAAAGGTAACCCATGTAAATACCCCTTCGCTCTTAGAACTCTAGAAGCACTTCTCTCTTGCATGCACAAAACATATCCTGTATTGAGGATAATTGTTGAAAACTTTACAACCAACTCAATATTGAACAACAGTGCTGTTTTGTTGTACTACTTTCTGACGATGTGTAACAAAGTTTAATTAAAAATTCCATGGGAACAATAACATCGAAATCCTCTGTTCTCTGTGTGAAGAACCTAGAGCTCTTCATACTTTGTCGATATTGCTGTTCAAAAAAAACATGTAGAGATTTACTTAGGTACATAATCAATGTACTTTGTCGCATCAAACATAACCGTAATCCGAGAAACTTAAGATTCCTGGTTATTGCCGCAAATGCAAATATTTTATTACCTTGGTAACGTTAAGAAGACGACGACGACGACGACGACGATGGCGATGACAACGACAAGAGAGACCACTAGGAAAATTTTTGGATTTCGTGCCAAAAAGGACACTAATCCAGTGCAGTGAACAAACTTTATTCTTCTTTCGACAGCCTCTTCCTTCTGTGCACCCGATTCAGTCGGGAAGAGATAAAGTGCTTAGCAAATGTCTTATATGTCAATTCGGCAGGAGATACGAGTATACTGAACGAATACACTTACAACATAAAACATACACTTACACAATGTCTATCTATGTTTCGTCGGGACTAAGCACGAGAGGGGAAGTAGGACACTCATGTTAGGCGACACCACATTGCATGCATGTGGATAAGGTATGTGAGCGATGTACTAGCTATATGCTCATCTGTAGTATCGACGTTTGAGTATAGTTATCCTTTCCGGTACGAAATATATAGTCATGACCTGAGCAATCTAGGTTCCCACACGCATACCATCGCTATTGTTGCCATAAGATAGTTGGCAGTGAATGTATTGGTCTTTTATACGGACGGACTCTTGTTGTAACACGAAGTTTATGTCCATAAATTGAATTTCCCAGAGTCGTAACGTAATCCTGGCCAACCGCATACAGCTTTCAATGTCCTGCAAAAGTTCACAACTTGAATTTTAAAGTCATGTAGTCGTTCTGGTCGTCGTCGTTGTTAGGCGATGAAAGTTTGTGTTAGTAGACGTTTGGCTTGTAAAACCAAACGATAAAAAAAAAAAATACTCGAAAGGATAAAGAAAAGAATTACTATTATATCCTGGGACCATATGCCGGAAATACAAAGAACATGTGAGCGATATATATGTGAACAAGCCTTGTCCGCCAACTCATCCACATTTGAATCAACATTTCTTTGTCCTTTATTGAGAAAGAAATTTCAAATTGAATACAGATACCCTTCGAGTAGTTGTCTTCCTGTCCATTGACAACCATTGTGACATTGTACTCTGTCCCTCTCAGTGGAGCGATGTGATGATATTGGAGTGAGTGTCCCTCTGAAGATGGAAGTTTAACAAGAGGACGAACAAAAAAAAGGAGTTCTTCAATGGCTACTCAATAATAGTAATTCATATTCTCGGCAATGTGAAGTATTATCTGTATGGAATTGGTTAGCAACTGACGATGTTATTCACAGTTTAAAATTTCAATTGATATGTATTCTTCATTCGTTGGTATTTCATTTTGATTTATTTCCTGGAAAATCTCTAGTGTAGGGCATTCCTTTCGTCCTTTTCTCTTGATAAAAGAAATGGAAAAGCCGTAACAGCTGCAAACTGTTATAATTCAAAAGGAACATATTTGACTCTTTTGTTGGAAATTGATGAAAATGGATCCTTATAATAGTTGTAGTAACAGTAGAACCATTGTTTGGGGGGGTGCATATCTTGGTTGCTGGAACCAATGGAATGGGTGAAATATTAGATGCATTTTTGTAATCATGTTCAAACTTCAACAGATTTGGATAAAGGACAAGTGAAAGGTATTATTGGATTCCTAACAAACTTATCCTGCAAGGAGAACTAGTAGGTTGGTGTAAAGTGGGAACCATCTACTGCGTTGGTCATGCCGTTTCTATAGGTAAATGGTACTCCTTTTCCAAGAAGGTTTCCACCACTCTTATGAACTCGATGTAGGCCACGAATAGCAGAGAGGAGCAAGATTAAGAGGAATTGAGGAAACGTGGGCTCGAACAGTGGGGTTTGAAGAAGGTGTTGCTGAAGCCGCTAGTGGTATTGACTAGCCCAGCATCTAGCAAGAGTTCTCTTCAGTGGCCCCACAGACTGGAAAACTATTTGGAAAGGATCATCGGGCGAAGGCTGAAGGGAGTGAACTCCAGGAAATTCAAAGTGAACTACAAAATGTTGCAGGTGACGATGAATAACTCAAGACCTATTACTTAAAACCAAAAGACTGGCATTTATATCAACATATTGGGCATATCTTGCCCATTTATTTTACACAGGAAACTGAAAAAGAAGAATCCTGATAGGGATATGAATCGTAGGAGCTCCATCAGCTGAATCTTGCTTAAGTTCTCCAGAGCTGCCGAGAGCTTTCATTCATCTGACGAATAGAACAGGGCGGTCCAACAGCAGGTATCGGACAGGCTTCTGCAATAGTCGTTCTGCAGTACACCGAGGCGCTCTGCATGAATAGCTATGACAGTAGTTTTGTCAGAGGTGACTCGTGTGTTAAGCCGACTGGCAGATCGACATCAGAGTAACAGATCGCTTCTTGCTAAGGGCCGATTATTCGATGGATGGATTCATCCTCCTTATTCTTTAAAATACATAATTAATTTGCAACGCATGCAGCACCGCTCCCCTTCCTGCAAGCTCATTAGTCCTTTTATGCCCTCTCACCCAGCAGAGGTCACCGGAAAGGCTTTGAATACATCTTTTACAAGTGATACATGGAACGATACAGCTCTTTATTCTCACAATAGACTTTAGAAAGCCTGTTCCAGTTTTTTTGCTTAAATTTAATCACTTATAGCACGTATGCCTACGTCTCATAAAATGAGAACACGCGCTTTTCAGGACATTAACGATAAATTTGTCGCCTACTCAATACCAAAGACTGGAAAAAAAAAATTCAGGAAATGATCCACTTGCACGTAGAGCCGTTCAAGCTTTGAAAATGTCTACTGTGCTCTCAAATCCTTTTTTCTTTCTCACCTTGAACCAAAAACTACTACTCACAGTGACTCAATTTACCAGTCAACTCAGTCCTTTATTTATTTTTTATTCCTTTTACCGTGTGAATCAAAAGGATAGATCCTTTTTTCTGAACTATAGCTGAAAATCTTCAAAATCGTTAGTGCTGCCAAACGAATGCGAAGGTGAAGAAGAAAAAAAAACCTCGAAAACAAAACAAAGAATAATGTAGAAACTAAGCCAGCATTCAAATGGAACAAGGACATGCATAACAAGAAGAAATGACTGCAAAATGACGAGATTCATTTATACACACACACTCTCTGGATTTCGCGCGACTTTCTCACCATAATACACACACACATGGATTTCGTGTGGACCTCGCCTTGCTCCTAGTCGTTCGCCTTGCGTTCTGCTTTCCTTTGTGCGGAGATTTTTTTTTTATTATTTTTTGCTGCTCCTCCTTTCTGGAACACTGAAGAGCTTTGCCCTGAAAAGTACTTATCCCTGATGGCTTAAGGAAAGAAGGGAAAACATCTTGATTGACTAACATCATACTTGTGTGGGGTGTAGATGCAAAAAAATAAAACAGTTCAGTAGAAGTGGAGAAAAAGTGTTTAGAAAAAAAAGGGCAAACGGAAGTCACACACGAAAAGCAAAGTGCTTCAAAAAAAAAAAAAACATAAACGTCCTTCCCCTCTAACAGCACCCGTGCTTTACTCCCGTCAAAAGCTATGGGAAAAAACTTCGGTAAAATTGTGTATTTCTTCAGATTTTAGACGATAAAAAGGACGAAGACGAATAAAACATCGTACAGGTGCCACAATGAAGTGTTTTTTGTTCGAGTCTGTTGAGTATGAAGGATGTACCTATGTACGTATATTGCCCCATCTTCGGAGATAAAATTAAAAATTAATAAGATGTGTGACTTATTGCAGTAAGGTTGTAGGTATCATGTCAGGAGTCAACGAAAGGACGAACGACAAATGAGGTTGGTGGGTTGTTTTAATAAACTGCAATGTCGTTGCTAATCAACGATGACATAAGAGGGAAGGAGAAAGAAAAAGTTATTATGTACTTCTTTTTGCAGGGTAAATATCTGTTAGCGGTTTTAATGGAATCAAATTAAAAATTACAAGGATGCGAATGAAAAAAAGTAACTTGTTTTACACGAGTGTTCTTTATGTGCTACACAAGGTACATATCTACAACAGACTTCTTTCAATGGTGGATATGTACATAGATGTTGAAATACCATCTTAATGATTTTTATCGCTCAAAGGATTAATTCTGCTGAGTGTGCTTCTAGTTTAGAAAGAATAAATGAAAAGAGAACCTAATCACATTGTTGTAATGAAGTTTCCTTTTTTTATATTTCGAAGAGAACCTTCGTTCTCTTTAATCAAAGATAAGTACTGACTTTTCTCGGATAGTTAACTTTATCTCATCTGAAATATTGTATCTATAGATACCTAGTTTTATGGTATAAGGTAGAGCCTTTGCTTTCAAAACTGATTTATGCTCAGTTAAGCGGAATACCTGTATTAAGTCATGGCACGAAGCGTAAAAAAGTGATATTATGGGCTTTGTCATATTCTGTACAGCAGGTACTCGATGAAGGGGTCTTTAGATGAAGAAGAATTCATTTCAGATAATATCTGATTGATAGATAGATTTACCTTTAAGGAATCCTTCAAGTTTTTCAAGAAATATAAAGAAAATCTTCCAAGCTTCTTGGATAAAAGGCAGAAAATAAAATATGTATGTATGTGCAAATGTCTGCATGGCGACTGATAGGGAAACTATTGACTGTCCAAAACATGGATTGGACCAGTAGCACAACAATCAAGTTCGTAATGTAGTGCTTGCTTTACCTCCTCTTGGTGGTCCCCGGGCAACTACATGTATAAACCCTTATGCACGTAGGCCAAAATTGCAAGTGCGAGATTGTCTAGGGTCGTATGCCTAGAATAGGTAACTTGGGCCAGCGATGCGCGTTACCGAAATCTACGAAAGCTACGGAAACCGACACAATGCCTCGGATAAGGACTGACAACACCCGGACAAAGATTGGTTTCTGGAACGTTAAGACGCTCCTTGACTCTCAGAGTGAAGGGCCTCAGAACGCCAGATTCCTTCAACTAGAGCATGAGTTCATGCGATATAAGCTGGACATATTGGGAGTAAGTGAGATAAGATGGTTAGATGCGGGTGAGTACCAATCCCCAACGCGTAACACTGTACTACTCTACTCCGGAAGATGTTGGACTGCTGTTAACACCTACAGCACGCAGAGGCTTAATCTCCTGGCAGCCACACAGATTTTAAAGGGCGAGATTCCGGACGTGAGTACGTCGCGTCACCTTTATACAGTGTTACGCATCTACGGATGGTTCGTCTGAGGAAGAAAAGGAGACCTTCTACAAACAGTTGAGAGCTGTTTATGATGCAACACCCAACGGCGACATTGTCATTGTGATGGGCGACTTGAATGCCAAGGTAGGCAGCAAGAACGAAGTTCTCAAACATGTTATGGGACGGCACGGATTATGCAACCCCAATGACAACGGCGTAAGATTTGTTGACTTCTGCAACGCAAATCGTCTTGTCATAGGTGGCACCATGTTTGAGCACAAGACCATAAAATTAGTTGGGTGTCAACTAACAGGCAAGCAACCTCCACCCAAAATGACCATTTTGCCATCAGTCGCCGTTTTAGAAGTAGTCTTCTAGACATGGGGTTGGTACGACATCACCATCTTATGATAGCTACTGTCCGCCGCACTCCACCCAGGTTCAACGTCAACCGAATGAGAGTTCATACGGTGCGCCAAGTACTAAGGGACTATCAATCAGCAGCTCACTGCCCACCACAATCCAAGACCATTTGTGTGCTGTGAAAACTGTTTTCACATCAGGTGCTGAAAGGATTGTCGGTCGATCGCAGAGAAACCATAGGGCGTGGCTTTCCGAGGATATTAACGAACGCAAAAAGCTAAAAGCTCGAATTGCAGCAGCTCCAGCAGCAGGGAGGATCGAGCTAGAGTCCATGTATCGCATGAAGATGAGAAAAGTGAACCGTAGCGTGAGACGTGACAAGCGCAATTACATCAACGCGCTGGCCATGCAAGCAGAAGAAGCAGCAGCAAGGTGCGACAGCAGAACTGTTTACAGAATCACCAAAGAGCTCATAGGTGGCCGAAGCTCTACTCAACACCCAGTGAAAGGCTTAGACGGTTCGTTGCTAGAATCGGATGAGGATCAACTGAAGAGATGGAAGGAGCATTTTGCTTCGGTGATGCAATGGAACCCACTTACCCAGGATGGTAGGATACGCGGCGGTCCTGTATTCAGTTTGAAAAAAAGGCCATAATTGCCCGGCTGGTTTTGAATCCTTTAGCTCACAGTGGTTATTATTTGGCATGTATGTGCTGACCGAGCCTTCTTGTATAGTGTTTCGATCCAGTTTATTCAAAACGCTTCACCATTACACAAACTTCTGACTCACAAGATGCAATTATGTTGACCGAAAAATTCAAGAATCTTACGAAATTTAACTTTTACATATTTTCTATTTTCTTAATAAAAAAAAAATCGCAAAAGATTGTACTTGACATCTATCAAAAAATTAACCACATGGAATGTCAGTCAATGTCAGTCATTGACAGCCAACATCCATGCCATCTGTTGGTTCGCTCTTTAGAAAGTTCAACGTACATAATATATGCATGTATTGCAAATATACTTCATAAGAATGTCAATTTTTAATTTTTAAATAAATACTTGAAAGCTCAACAATTCAATTTAAATAAATTCAATGAAAACTGTGTGCATTGAAAAATGTTACTCTGTGATTCCATTAATTAACCATTTTACAATCATTGGTTACTAGAGAAAGCATCATTTTTAATAAAATAAAACAACAGGTATATATAGAACAAAAGACTGAAAAAAATAAATATACTTGTCAGAGAAGGACAGTAAAACAACACAACAAAAGTTATAAACAAACCCAATTTACACCCACTCTGTCCACTCCAGAGACTTTGCAAACGAGAAATGCTGTTCCACCTAATTGGACGGTCGTGTTGTGTGCCATCATCTGAAACAAAAGAACAATAAATATATTTTATTTGCTTACACAAAAAATAAAATGTAAAAAATTGAGGTAGCATTTCTTGAACGAAATATTGCATTTATGGATTGATATTATTTACATCTTCCTATGCCACTTGTATCTACGTGTTACTATAATTATCATTTTGGTTCCATTTAAAGATGCAAATCAAAGCGGAAATTAAAGCAAATTAAAACAAACACTTTACATGAGTAAACATTTGCAAAGGACAAACTATTACTGTGAGGTTTTCCTCAGTTCCAAATGGCTTGGCACATGTTTATTCAAATAATGAATATCCTTGCCAAAAAAACGAGCGCCAACTACTACTACTGCTGCTATGGAGAGACGACAACTATACTTGTGTTTGTTTGTATGTGTGCAGGTTTGTAAGGTGTTTACACACTCACCTTTCAGTCATTACGTAGGCGGGTAAATATGTAGACGAAAGGCAATACAAAGCCAAGTAATTAACAAGGTTCAGGGCTGGGAATTAAATTGAGTGATATATATACATACAGGTTTTGGGGATTTACTTTTTTCCGGCTGTTTAACACTTGGAAATATTTTTACTTTAGCTGCCCATATTAGGATCAAAAGAGGGCAATTTGTGCTTCAGATGGCGTAAAGAGTGCAGCCGCCTTTTGGGTATTTTTATCAAAGGAAAGTGGCAAAATAAGTCGCTGAGTTTTTTTTCACTAAGCTAAAAACCACTGAGACAAAGTGCTTGAAGGATCGTTTTTTTTTCACTGAGAAACTAATTAATTTGTGGGCTATGAAGCCGCGATAGCTGAACTAAAGTTAATGAATTCTGTTGATAGGGTGTTATAAGCTCCTATGACATAGGGTAAGGAGTCCCCTTAGTACGACAGAGGGAACTAGGTCCTACAAAGAATACATGATATGAGAAAAATTAGAAAAAAGGAAGAAAATATAATTCTACGTAAAGGAAATGGGATCCATGCGTCTGCCCAGCTCAAACAATTTCATGGCTTTAAGTTCGTAACCCTGCTTCCTGGTCATGGAATCATACATGGAATTGTTGCTGGCCAGCTAGAAGAGAGAGTAATTGGGCAAGAAGAGAGAAGCCCTCGGTCTACGAAGAACTATCTAGTTCTGAAGAAGTTAATGTAGCCATCAGAAAGCTGAAAAACAATAAAATCGATGGCTTTGATGCAGTTCCAATTGAACTTTTTGAGTGCGGAGCTGATGTCTTGGTAGGATGGATCCACCAAGTTGGCTGATGGAATGCATGCCAGAGGACTGGAGTATCAACTCCAAAGGCGATCCTTTTTTATTGCCTTACTTTTAAAGAGTTGGCCTTGAAGTAAATGAGGTATATCTAGGATATTAACAAACAAAAAATTCTCTTGCCCTAAATGACGCTAGTGGCATGCCAATCATAAAATATCCTAAAAATTTCTTAATTCCCATTTATTTTCCCTGGAATATGCTATAGTGTTCCATATTGAACCGTCATCCACCTGGGCATGTTTATTTAAAAGATCTGGAGCTTTTATTCAGCCTTGAAAAGTAGACGAGGTGATGCTCTGCACTGCAGACAAGGTGGCCCTTAGTACACCACTAATGACAGCTAACATGTAGCTCTTTGTACCTTCCATAGGAAACCGAGGTTGTTTCTTAGTGAGTTTTACCTTTGAACTGACGTTCTTAGTGACATGCACGTAGAAAGCACTAGCTCCAACTTTTCGGCATAGGGATAGGAACAAAAAGAATAAAATTTGTTCACTTATCCATAAGAACTTAACAGAATTTCAACTTGGAATTTCTTAACAACAAATATTTTAAAGAGCCCCTCTTGACTCAATAATTTACTTAATACTTACAGTTAATAGGCATTCATCTTAAACACAATAAATTCATCCTGTTTTAGCCTGTGCCTCATCCTAAACAATGTTAGTAAGAAAATCAACAACGGTTATCCTTCAGTGACAATAACGATGCAAACACTTCATTGTACAATGTTTCCCCCCATACTAGAAGACGAACTATCATCTTAATCCTAATGACAAACACAAACCAAAATGTCTAGCAGGCAGACACACCAACCAACCAACCAACCTGCAACAACAATGATGCTGATGACAAGGCCGTGTCGTTATATTCGTATGCCGATTGTAGCTAGTAGCTACATAGGTACGGGTACTTGACATAGGAAGAGAGTTCTTATTTGTAAAGCACTTACCTCGCTATCTTCAAACATCGGACTGTCACTCGAGTCGAGATTATTGTTATCTAATTTGGAGTCTGGATTCACGCCGCCCGCCATCCATAGTTTCTTCCAGTCGCTATCGGTGAGTATCGATTTTTGATCTGTGTAATAAAAATAGAAAAAAAAGAACAAGGATAAAATATAAAAATAGACAAAAATGTTGTGTCTAAGGATGAATGAATGAAATGAAAGCCTGGCATACTATCCGCTTTTGTCCTTTTATGTGGCCTTTAATGTTGCCAGTCAATGGGGAAGGCACATTGTTTTGAAGTTTGCAGATTAGTCGATACGAGGACATTTCTTGGCATACCAAATAATAATGGAGGGGTCCAATTGAATAGAGGCCTATTGATGGGTATTTTTATTGGTACACCAAGATGGCACAAAAGATGAACAGATTGGAAAGAGTTTAAACATTGATTGGACGATTGAAGTAGATGTCTCATCAGTTGTTCTAAAGGAAAATAATGCGCTTATTTCTGTAGAGATGAGAATCTTAAAGGAGATGATAGAGATGAAAGAAAGAAAAGAGGGACAGGATTGAATTATCCCTTAGAAACTAAGACCTGAAAGGTCCAAATCAATTCTTTCTTCAAACTTGTTCTTATTAATTATCATAATTAGTCAATCTCAATCCTTTGAAGAGTCCTTTTTTCTACCGGACAGATGAATAAAAGGAAGAGGATGTTTTGCTTTCTTTCTTCGTGTCTACAGTTCAACAAATAATCGGAAGAGGGGAGACCTAGACGTCTAGCTCATAGGCTAATTAGAATGTTTCCTATCCAATTAATAATTTGTCCCTGGAATGTCCTTGTGGCCGCACACCCAGCTTAGGTAGGTAGGTAGGTTGTCGTGGCAGCTGGCACCCAGATACAGATGGGCACCAGCTCACTTAGGCCTACAAGGCCCATTGTGGTACCACCGGATCTATAAGATACCCCGGCTAATTAATATAACTACGACACTACAGTGAGACAACGATCAGTTCAGAAAGGCTACAAGACAATTACATTAGTATCTAGAGGAGGTTCTTCCGCTGAATTAGGAGAACCAACCGGAGCTTTGACAGAAGATGCCTGATGGGTACACCAGTCAGGTCACAGAGGTCGTCGAATATACACCGCCACCAACTCCGTCTGATGTCTTGGATCCATCAGTGTAGATGGAGATCCTTCCAACATCCACCTGCTCCACATCAGACCATGTTTCACGAGCTGGGTTTGATGTACGGAAGCTGCGACCAAAGCTGAGTTTAGCAGGGGTGTAGTCGGTGGTTACATCAATGAGGTTAGATTCATTAAGAACAGAGGAGTGGCCGTAATTGAGAGACAGCCACTGAGAAGAGGCTGACAAACGAGTTGCGGTTGAGGCCGCTATTTGTTTGCCGACGATGTCTAGGGGCAGTAGGTGAAGAATAGTATCTAGAGCTGCGGAAGGTGCAGTCCTAAGTGCTCCACATATGCAGATACATGCAGCTCTTTGAACTTTACCCAGGAGAGAGAGGTTGACAGTCTTCTGAAGAGCTGTCCACCAGACAGGCACGCCATAAAGAAGTATAGGTCTGACAACAGACGTATATAGCCAGAGAGTGACGTGAGGTTTAAGTCCTCACGTATTACTAATCGCCCTTTTACATGAGTACAGGGCGATGCTGGCCTTCTTGACACGTTCTATGATGTTGGCTTTCCAGCTGAGTTTCCTATCCAAAATGACACCCAAGAATTTGGCTTTATCGGAAAGAACAAGCTTAGTGCCGTTTAACATGGGGGGGGGGGTCTAAAATAGGGATGTTGTATTTCCTTGTAAAGAGGACTAGTTCGGTCTTTTGAGGATTGACCCCAAGTCCACATTCGGTGGTCCAAGTGGTGAGCAGTTTGAGGGCGTTATATGTTAGGTCCCTGAGAGTGGGAATTTCCCAGAGAAAATTAAGGCAACGTCATCCGCATAAGCAACCACCTTACAGCCGGTGGCCTCGAGGCCAATCAGCAGGTGATTAATTGTGATGTTCCAGAGAAGGGGAGATAAGACACCCCCCTGGGTAGTACCACGGTTGACAGTCCTACGAGCCGATGCTGGGCCCTGGTATGTGTTGATGATCCTGCTGGTTAGCAATTGATCAATCAACACTCTAAACCCAGCTTCAACCCCCAGTTTGTCCAATGCTTGAATTATTTCACATGGATTGACGTTGTTGAAGGCCCCTTCTATATCTAAGAAGGTTACGAGGGAGAACTCTTTGATATGTAGAGGTCGTTCGATAACACGTGTTAATACATGTAGGGCGGTCTTCACCCAGCTTAGGTGAATGACGAATTATACTGTAATAAACGAATGGCAATCTAAAATGCCGCTTGGTATAGTTAAGTACTATTCCAGGAAACAAGGCATTGTAGTATGTATAGTGGAACAGGGACGAAGTTCACTATGATCATGACCTGCTAGAACCACACTGGTTTCGAGAAGCGGCGTTAATCTCGTATATTAGCAAGTGAGCATGAGTAGAAAAAAAAGAGGAGATCAAAGCCCTAAGATAGATCGTGATTGCAAGAATTAAGGAGTATTAATGAACTCTGTATGGCAAAGGTAGATAGATCTTGGTCCATTAAACACAATGTAAGAGCCATTGCAACAGAAAACATAGCAGCTCTGTTAGCAATCGCTTTTCCCCCACCTTCCCGTGTTACCCTGTGAGAGAGTCCTCAGTAATTGTGAACTGAAGAGGGCGAATGGCGAGCTTTCAGCGTCAGGATTAGGGTCGGTAGGAAGCTCAAATCTCAAATCCGTAGGTTCCATCTATTCGTTGCTCACTGCCCATATTTCCTTTTTTTTTACATTTCCGCCACACGGTCTTTTGTCCTTATTGTTCTTTATTTTGCTTTCGTTCAACTAGCTGCTAATAAATTTAAGTTAGCACACGTAATGGGACTAACTCATAAATATCAGTTCCAAAACCTAGAAGCCCCCACAACATTCTCTCTGTACCCACAGTTACTTTATGCTTTCGAGGAAGAAAAAAACATCTCTCTTCAATTTAAATAAACGAATTTAAAATAACTCCACGGGGTCAGTCCTTTAACCTATAAATTTATGTAAGATCTCAGCCATAATTCCAATTCAAACGTCTGTATGTCTAGAGAGGTGGCTATGAAACCACAACCACAACGGCCATCATAAGCAGCTAACAATTGAGGTCTCATCCCCCTCATCGGCCCGTTGTTGCCTCAAGACAGTTCCTGTCTCTACACAAATATGTATACAACTTGCACCTTTCATCTCCATGCGATGATGTCTGTCTGTAAGGCATTCTTAACACAGCACAGAGAGAAAAGGGAATTTCACAAATCGGCCGGAAGTTAAATGGAAAACTTTTTGGGTAAAAAGTCAAAATGCCGCCACCATTACGGCGGCCATTGTATTATAATAATAGAAGCATGAAAAATGATTACGTTGTTGCTTGTGTTCCAGCCATTCCTGACGAATGGTAAGGATTCCCCCTCAGCACAACAATACACAAGAAGACAAACCAAACAGTAGAATGGATCCTGAACCTGTGCGGCCAACGAGGAGTATCTTGTGAACTGCGACTGCGACCGAGGTACTACCCTAAATGGGATCCGTCCCGTGCGTTTATCCTTAGAAATTATTTCGCCAAAGAAAATTTTCATAAACAATTTGAAAACTTCTATTTCAATTACCTACCCCCAACTTCCGGGTGAGGGGATGGGTTATTGTCTGTCCTAAACACAAGGACGATGACGATGAGTAAAAGTATTTCAAGAGAAGTTTTCGTTTATAATGAGGGAGGAGTGGTGCGGCGGAGCAGTCATTTGAAAAAAAAAAGAAATCTCTTCAAATTTATGTTTTGGGGTCAACGTTACTTAAATGTGCTGTCCAACAATTTAACTGCCTCGGGAGCGGAACAGGAGGGACGAAAAGTGCATTCAGTTTCAAATGGAAACTGTGATGTGCTTGGTCTCTGCACAGTTAGTAAAAATGATGAAGTTTGCCGGTCAAAAGAGGATTTATGGAATGTGAAATAAGAGTTTTCAAAAGGTACAATATGAGGTCACTTCAAAAAAGGTGGTAATCGGGGACAGATGGTGACTTTTATGATACAGTTTTATGTGTGACGTTTAGTTGGCTATTAGATGTTTGTGGGAATAGAAGTTTCCGTTTTGTGGAAGAACCCTTGTGATGTGACATAGAATGAGGTAGATGTGACAAAAGCCAGTTCAGTGAAATAAGAGAATAGTACAAAACAGCCTTAGAAAGAAAGCTTTTCAATTATTTTGGTATTAGCGACTAGAGTTTCAGAGCATCGCATAGTATTTCAAGAACCGGAATAAGTTTGTAAAGGGTCCGCCATCTAACGTTTTTTTTTTTTCAACCAGTGCTTATTTCGTGAGTGGTAACACTTAGCTCATGTCTGATTTGACAGATAATTAGTTTTATCCTTCCGATGAACGAATATGGTTGTGCTTAAACAACGCTGGGAAATATTGCGACATTACTTTGAAAATCATGGTAATGTTGCAGAATGTGTGCGAAAATTGCGTACGGATTTTGGAAGAAGAGAAGCACCGTCAGCTCCGTGTGTTCGTTATCTGGTGAAAAAAGTGAAAGAAACTGGCAACCTCATCGATAAACCAAAGCATGAAAAGCCAAAAACAGTGCGTACACCCGAGAAAATTGCTGCTGTGGCAGAAAGTGTGCGTGAAGCGCCATCAACATCAATTCACCGTTGAACATTTCGGAGACATCATGTAGACGAGTTTTGCATAAAGACCTTGGTATGACGCCATACAAAGTCCAATTGGATCAGGACCATCCAATGCGTTTTCGCTTCGCTAAGTGGGCCTGCGATCGACTTAGAGAAGATGCCGATTTTGCCAAAAAAATCATCTTTTCAGATGAAGCTCATTTTGATCTTGGCGGGTATGTAAACAAGCAAAATTGTCGCATTTGGGGCACAGAAAACCCGCACGCATACATTGAAAAGCCGATACATCCAAAACGGTCCAGATTTCAGTCCAGAGGCATAATTGGGACATTTTCGGAAATGAGAAAGGAGTGGCCGTTACAGTCAATGGCAATGTTGAACGAATTTTTGTTCACAAAAATTGAAGAGGAGGATATTGGCAACATTTGGTTTCAACAGGACGGCGCTACGTGCCACACAGCCGAAGCCACACTCGATGTTTTGCGCCCTGTTTTTGAAGATCGCATTATCAGCCGCAGAGCTGATGTTGTTTGGCCATCTCGGAGCTGCGATTTGACACCGTTGGACTATGTGGATTTGTGGGGTGCCGTAAAAGATAAGTGTTACGCCGACAAGCCAGAGACAATTGACGCTTTAAAGGACAATATTCGTGAAGCCATTGGTGAAATACAGCTGCACACAATCGATAATGTGCTTGAAAATTGGACCGATCGTGTAGGCTACTGCATGGCCAGCCGAGGCAGCCATTTGAATAAAATTATTTTCCATTATTAACCGGAAGGATTGTACTTTCAAATAAAAAAAGAAATTTGAGAAAATATTCAGTAGTTTTTTATAGCATTTTCAAAAAAGAAAAAAGTTATTTGGCGGATCCTGTAGCAACCTTGAATCGCCAAAGAGACCAAATCAACATCGGCGAGCGTCCACCGAAAAATATACTTGAGATTACAATACGAATCCCCTACATATAATACTGTTACACTGTATACTGGCCCTTTTAAGTTAAACCGCCAATTCTGAAAACTATGCGCCCTTGAAGAAGCATTAAAGTCTACCTTAAAAGAAGAAGTGCCTGACCACTTTGTAAGGACACCGACATCGATTATGCCAAATTCTTAGTCCGAGAACCAGAAAGCTAAAGAGTGTACCGTAGATATGGTGAAAAATGACTAATCCCTTATTATAAAGTTCCTATTGACTATATTGCTTTTCCAAGATCAGCATTGTATGACTTCGTTAAGTACCTATAAAGGCAGATCATTTACCCTATCGTTAGCCTACGAAAATTCAATGAATTAGTTATTAAGTACAACTGCAAGCCTGTCATAAAGATTTCTTCAACTCTCCTAACCAAAAGTAAAAGAATATTGGAATCTCACACCTCCTCCTGCAACATCTGAATTTAATTCAGTCCAACCCCACAATTAATTAGAAGAAAAACAGCGTAACGCTGTGAACAAAGAATGTATATCTATCCCATCGTGCTAGTTATCTATATTTTTATGGCAACCCTCTTAAATTTTATTAATTACTTTACCCCGACAAAGAAAAGGTCCTGCCAACCCCGAAAACCCTTTCTACCTTTTTCCTTTAATCAATATCCAACATTTCATCGATACGTTACGCTTACTAAATTGAATTCGATGCTTTTCTGTACAAGTCCTTAATTAAGCGCCTTGGTTGTGTATCAATCCGCCCACCATACCCTTTTTGGACCATATCTCCCCACTGGGTATGGCACTATTCTCCAATCAGAATGCAAACCTATAAAGTGTATCCTCCCATACCATTCATAGAACAAAAAAAAAAAACTAATGTCTAAGCACACATATATCCTTCGCCTAATAATATATTCCATTCAGCCTCAACCTCCAGTGAACCGAACCGAACCGAACCGAACAACGGTCCGAGGAGTAACAGCGTATAAGAAAGATGTTCTATTTCTGTTACGCATATAAATAACTAAATTAATTTCGAAACCATGTGAAAGTAATGGCAATGAGCATGTTATCCTAGTCCGTGTCTCATTTCTTCCCCCATAAGGAGCCATTTGTAAGTCGGTAGTGTTTCGTCGTCCTTCACCGACTCATAAGATCTCAACCCATCAACAAACAAGAAGAACATCCGTTCAAGTGAATTTCATTAAGTTCCAATAAAACCGCTTATAGACTTGGTAAAAAGGACCTCTCTGTTATGCCACCACTGCTGCTGTCGCACACGATTCTGAGAGGGGCCAGCATAGGCCATTTTATTTCCATGCATCCGAATATTAAGAAACCCGCGCTTGTCCTTCTCTGTGTGTATGTTCTTATAGGAAATATTCACCACCGAAGATAAGTAAGAGGAGTCGAGGATATGATGTCCTGGCTATGTGTTTTGAATTTCTAAAATTTCCACAATAATTCATCATAATGGCGGAGTGTATCATGAAACGCTTGGCGACATTTACGAGTGTGTTCTTTTGGAATAGAATATCCTGCAAACATACACACACGCGCACGTCTGTCCGGTTGAAGGAGAGCAAGAAGAATGATGGGTAACATGTTATTATTCACTGTGTTCATATTGTTCGCGCGGCGGAAAGGGAGGCAAGGCAGTCTTCTATCAGGAATATAACGACAACAGCAGCTACAAGGAGTTACTTATCCGTTTTATTTTTTTTCTTTCCTTTCTTGTTGTGCCTTTCTTTATAAGTTTAGTCTGTTTCCCTTTCGGACGGATTTTATGAAAGTTAATAAGCTTAATGGTTTGAAGAAGCACCAGTAAGAAAAGATAAAAGGATACACTGTGCGAAGTGGTAGGAATGGGGGGAAGGGGGGGTGGCATATATATATTCGCAAACGATAAATATGACCTCTGGTAGCAGGGAGTGCCCATCAAAGGATTAGTCAAAGAGATGGATTGAATTTCAAGTGGCTGCTGTTATGCCAGAATGTATACAATATACCATCGTGTATGGTGTATGAAATCTAATCTCAAGGACACTCGTCGTGCGTGCATGACGTTCCTTATAATTACACACATAAAATATATCAAATTTCGCAGAAGAGTTTGGTTTACAATAGAGATTATCATCGACGAAACCTGCAAGGACTTAATATTGTGTTTGTCAGTTTTACTCTTCGGGTGGAAAGGATGATAAGTTCTTCTTCTTTATTTCGTCCTGGAATGGGCTGTGGCTTGTGACCGGAAAGGAGTTAGAGGCAGATTATTATGGCTGTCAGACTTTATTTGACTTTTGGTTTATGTTTACAAAGTGGAGGGTTGACGCAGCGGCGGCATTTTGAAATGTTGAGCAATCAATTTAATTTGACATAAAATATGTTTTGACAAAACGGAAAATTATCTCCTAGGGGGTTGAATAAGGCTTGGAATATTTGACATTTAAAAGACTTGGCAATCAAACGATCACGAGAAGCGATATCTATTAAATAGAAACGACTACAAAGGTTCTTTTTAGGGCGATTTTGGTAGGGCAATGAAAATATTTGATTTTTGAATCATTTTACGGGGGCTTTGGGCATTTTATGTCGCCGTGAAATACACACAATAGGCTGTCATGTCTAAACAGCAAGATTCGAAGGCCGTACGTGGTTGTTTTTTTTTTTTTTTTATAAGGAGGTGCACGAAAATCCTTGATGAAGAAGCATTATTTTGATTGAATTCGATGAAAAAGATATAATTCTAGTCTGTATGTCTGTCGGGCATAGAAATAATTGGATGTACACCCTAAGTACAGAAGATTTTACAAAAAAAAATTGATTTTTAATGCAAGTGCTTAAAAACAGACAAGAGAATACAAAAGGACCTGACTTGTTCAAGGGTTTCATTTCCTTTGTAAAGATCTACTCCGCATGCTAAGAGATCTTTTGCATCAAAAGGTTGAAGTTACCAACAGATTTACGGTATGAAAGTTTGTCTTTATGAGTAGAGTCCGCTCTAGAAGACGCCGCCGGAGGACACATTTATCATTAAGCAATGTAGTGCCAGGCAGTCACAGAGAACGTGTTTGGAAACTGGTTGTCAAATGTTTCTTTCACGTCTTACGTCTTACTTTTATGAAAAATTGCCGAACTAAACTGCCCGTTGAGATTCGACGTCGACTTACAACACTCGGTAACGAGTAACTCGTCATCGTAATGTGAAGATTTGACTTTACCAGTCTTGAAGTCGAACATTCACTATCGGATAGTAAGATGACACCACACGTTGCAGTGTGTGGCATTTCATTCGAACACTATACTGTCGAGTATTCGGACGAAACAACAAATATATGAGAACAAACGTCATACTATCGATTGCGATAATTTGGCTGCAGTATTGAAAAATATATATATATATATATATAAATCATGGAATTCGCTGGACTATGACATCTTACCTCAAACACCTAGACTACGCTGACGAAGTTTGTCTACTTTCACATCGGATAATGGACCTCCATCTTATGGTCCAGAATCTAGAAGCGGAGGCAAACAAAGTAGGGCTCAAAATAAACACAGCCAAAACATAAGCCGGACAGGAAGTCGAGAAAGTTGACAACTTTCTATACCTAGGAAGTGTGGTTTCGGCAAACCGTGGTGGCACCGAACTGGATGTGTGCAGCAGAATCGGGAAGGCCAAAGCTGCGTTCGGCATGCTGTCCACCATCTGGAAAAGCAATGTTATCAGCTTAAGAACCAAGCTACGACTGTTTCGCTCCCAACGTAGAATCGGTACTGCTTTATGGGTGCAGTACTTGGAAACACGCCGGCTGCAAGTCTTCGTAAACAAATGTTGAAGAGTCATCCTGAGGATCTTTTGGCCGAACCGTATCTCTAATTAACAGCTTTATACGAAAACGGGTCAGGAATCTATCAACATTACAATACGAAGGAGAAAGTGGCAGTGGATTGTACATACCCTACGGCGTGAAGACAATTCCATTGCGAAATACGCTATGCAGTGGAATCCGCTCACCCAAGCTGGCAGAACAGCGGGACGCCCTAGGCAAACGTGGCGCAGAACAGTCGAGGGGGAATCGAGCTCTTTGGGAATGAGCTGAAAAGAGCTCAAACGCGTTGCAGAACTACGAACAAGATGGCGTGCAGGCGTTGTTAACGCCCTATGCCCCCCGATGGGTTAAAGGATTAAAGAAAGTAAGTATTGAGAAATATCTTATTTTATCGATTAGCCAGCATCCGCAATAAACTTTGTCGGTGTCCATCAACTTTGTAAAAGATTTTACGCATGTATCGTGGCTCAAACGCTCTAAATTGCGGCATAAAACAATCGACCAACTTTGTATTACATTCCAATCAAATAAGATATCCGGAACCTCTTAGTTTATTTTACCTCCAGGTCGCCAAATAACACACACAAGTTCGTCGTGGAGATATAACATAAAGAGCTTTTAGCAAAAAACACTTTCGCAAAGCAAAGAATAAAAAAAAGAACCCGAAACTAAAACTGTGTATCCACAAAGTACAAGTTATGATGATTACAGATAAAAGATGGTACACACACGAGCGTGTTATTTGTATTTGCACACTCATCCTCTAGAGTGCGGGGATGTGCCTCCCTTTATCGACACATTCATAGGGTAGAACCACTATCCCGAGTCAAGGTCAAAATACCTACACTTCAATCAAAAATTGAGCAGGATAAAACTACTAATAGAAAAAAAAAAGAACACGCACATCAAAATAGAAAAACCATCAACAAATAAACCACCCTGTGCCTTACACAATTTCAAACTAAATGAAGCCTAATTCGCGGTCAAGGGCCGGTCGGTCGGTTTGATCTTTTTCTTTTTGCAGCAGCAGCAGCAGCAATCCTGACCCTGGGCCTTACAGGAAGAGCCATGCACGAAAACATAATTTTACGAAACACATACATATAAAAGCAATAACTTTCATTTGCCGTAGGGGCGGTTGGTATAATTTTTATTCGCTCCCGACTGGAGAATAAGTTTCGGAAATTAATTAAAGAAAAAAAAAAAAAAAACGAGAGTCGGTGAATAAGGATACATGAATGAATACAGGCCGAAGAACTGAAGGCCATTTCTTTGGTTTTTCTGTGTGTTAAACTTGAATCCCTCAGGCTAAGTCCGCGAGAATCAAATTTTAGATATAGTTAACTTTTTTTTGTATGTCCAAAAGGCATTCCTTTTTTTTAATTTCATAATCCTGGCAGGTTTCTCGACAGGTTGTCGATAAAATGAAACGCAAGGGTAGTTCTCTTTTTTCGCGCGTTCTAACACCCTTCTCTACCTATGAGGTTGCATGGTGGGTGGTAAGGTTTGGATACATTTGATGCTTTCAAATTTGATGTTGTTTGAAAGGGAAATTTTCATTTAAAAGTTTTGTGCAAAACTTTTCGAGGTAATAAGGCAACTTTTTACTCAACGCACGAGCGTTTCGAATGGGGGTGGTGAAAATGGGAAATAAAATTGATCAACTTCAAATTGGTTACAGGTTACAGCTTTAGATGCGAAAACTCGCCATCACCGACCCTCGATAGAATGCTTTGACGAAGGAATTTGAAGGGTTCTCTTTGTTGTTTTTTTTTTTTTGTGGAGATGTTCAGTCAAAAAGTTTTATAAATGGATTTGTTGGAATGTAGAGAAATGAGTGGGTAAATTTTCTGTCTACGTTGATTATTGGCTCTAAATTGGATACCACTTGAACTGTACGTAATTGTTAAAGGATTTATCTGATTGAACCTGAACAAACAAAGTCTTGGGTAGAAATGCGTGGAAAACCTCAAAACGAATTGAAAAACTTCATTCGGGAACATTTAATTGAGTATATTTGGCAAATGAACAAATTCTGTGCTAACTGTCGGTAATATGTTTTTTTCCTACTTTTTCGCAAAATAAATATAAACAACATTATCAAAGTTCTTATACTCAGAAATAAAACAGATACGTATACATATGTAGGTACATAGGTAGAAGGGTTTAGGAATTTCTAACTCTTACAGATGATTGCAGTCATCCTATTGAAACTGTATCCGTCAAATTGGTTGTCATTTACTTCCGTTGTTCGTGAGAGTGTGCAAAAGAATCCCAGACATTCAGGTAGACCACAACTTGGAAAATTTTGCGTTAGGAATTGGGCATACTTCTCGGAGAACGACGAACTTTGTCCAGGCCATCAACGTCAACGGCGAGCGCTATTAGTGTATGATAACCAATATTTTTTGGCCCCAATTGGATGCCCCTGTGCTTTCCCAACATGATGTCGTTGGCCATCGAGATGGTGCGACTTGACTTCGTTAGCCTTCATCTTGTGGGGGATTCTTCTTAAGTCACAGTTTATGCCAATAACCCATTAGCCACCATTGCTCTGAAATCTAACATAATTAATGCCGTTGGTCCAATTCAGCCTGATTTATGCATCAGAGTTTTGGAAAATTTAAAAATTTTAAACATAAAGGCATACCTACATTGATATTTAAGATGATGATCACTCACAAACCTTTACAAAGCAAATTTCACTGACATCGTTTTTTTTTTCCAAATTATTTAATTTAAATAAAAAATTAAATTTATTTGCCCATCGGCTACATGTCAAATTTAAAAACAAGATGAATGGTAGAATGAAAGGACAAAAGAAAGAGAAATTACACAATGACATCGCTTATAGCCGGCAATGAACAAACAAGGACACATTTAATGCCGAGCATTTGAAAGGCACTTCGCTTAAATTATGATTCAAATAATATTTTACCCACAGATACCATATGATTTGTGATTATTCTCTACTTTAAGGTATAACCATAGAATAAACACCCGATACAAAACATGGCCTTAACAGTACAACCTTCCTCTCCAAAAGAACTCCAGCTGGTCATGCTTGAACCATATTTTATAGAACAGTCTACAATGAATCTCATAAACTGGGTAAGAGCCTGCAAGCCATTTGAGCAACATCACCCAGTGAAATCAATAAAAAAAAAAAATCGAAATAAACACCCTCAAGGCAAAAGCAGGATACTTACAAAGAACAACAGCAGCGGTACCTACGTAGTATACATTAATATTCCTTATCCTTTCAATGGGAAATACAAAAAGATCCTTAAAAAAAAAAAAAAACAACAAAATTTTGTTGAAAGCAATAAAGCTGGCTTTTGTTAGGAATTTTCCTCAACGAGTATAAACAAAGATAAGTAATTCACAATTATTTGCGTTCCTTTATATAGAATATATATATGTGTGTGTGTAGGTACATATTCAAAGTAAGTGATGAAGAACGAAAGTACTTCTCAGAAGAGTTTCTCTAGAGACCAAGACCAGCATTAAAACCGCCAGTCAAATACAAGGAAAACAAAGTAAAAAAAAAACACACAGAAATAATGTGAGTCCTTCTTCCATCGCCTCAAACGCAGTGTGATACTTGAAATCTCAATATAAAAAAAAAACAACAAAAAACCGAATCCGTGTATGTGTGCGAGTGCAAACAACTTTTCTTATTTAAATCATCATTATCCCACCCGCATTAGCATCTCGGTTCCACATCAAGGTTTACTCGTCTTCCCAAGGATAGGAGAAGAAAATATTAGATAAAAAAATGCTAAGCATCCTGTAGACGTTTACAGATAACACGATATGTTTAGATACCGTGCAACAGGAGCAAATGGCTGTACACCATGCAACACCGAGGTCCTTATATTGTTGCGTTTGAATACAAAGTAACTGCCACCCCCTCTTATGAATTTAAATGTCACCTTTAAGCCGCATGACTTTGGTTAAAAAAGGATAAGAAACGATGATGGTTATTTTGTTTTTTTTTTCTTATGATTGAACTTACCCGGTTCTAATGTCGTTGCTAAGAGGATCGATGGAAGGCATAGCAGGATAACTCGAATCTCCAACATGTTCGGTAGCATTTGCATTATCTGCTTCTTTTATCTACGTGCGTAGGTACTCCTATTTGTATTCTTCGTACGTACGTGCAGTCGAATGGGACACGTGTGCCCCTTTTGACATGTGATCCTTATTATTTTTCTTTTTTACACCGCCTTAACTGCTGTGGTATCCTTTACGGAGTGAGATATGTGTAGTTACGCGACCTAGGATTTGTAATTCTTCAGCTGCAACTCCTTTGAAAAAAGGACTTTCTTTCTTCTTCTACTTCTGCTGGTTACTGTTGGACTTTATGATTAATGTTGTGCTTGAGTTGACGTTTTAAGTCAACGATACCGCACTAATATTTCATGTCAACACACAACTTGGTAAGGCATACTCTCTACTCTCTATACACTCTCTATTTCGTCCTTTGCACAATGAGTTTCAATCGAGGTGGCGTTGCAGAACCCTTGCTGCATATGGGTCATAAAGTGAATATGCGCCTTTTGAATGTGGAGCAAGGGAAATGAGAAGGTAAAATTATTGCGAATTTTCCTTGAACCTTACTTGCATTATAGCAAAATTTATTGAGAAGTTATTCTTCCCTTGGAGGGTATCCCTTATGTAGCACAGGAAACCAGTCGTAGAAAGTCGAACATCGATTAGCACTTTATGTTACTGTCCGGCACTGTGTATTGTGCTGTTGTTGTATTTTATGCTTTTCGATTTTTCTCCTTGGTACTGGGGTTTTTATTCGCTGGGTCATTTCTCAACGGAAGTTTCGCTTTTTGGACGGGTAAAAAGGAATTAGTCGTCTTCGTTGTTGTTGTTGTTGTTATTATTTCTGGCGGAACAAAGCATTCAAGCCGGCTTAACAGCAACAGCAGCAAAGTAGTTGGAAGTTTCTTTGGCTGTTCTTTTATATTTTTTTTTTGATTTGTGTTCCAAAATGCAGTCTGAAAAGAAATGAAAGGAAAAACGTGAACAAAATTAATAAAGAGAGAGAAAAATTGTTATTATATAGAAATAAATCATTTTTCATGTCCTTTTTTGCACTCTTCGAATATTAATGGGAATAATAGACCAAGAGAGGCAAAGAAGTGTGGGGTAACTTTGAAGTTTTTAGAAGAAGCATTATCGATTGAGTTAAGCATAATTGTCTGAACTTAATTGCAGGATTGCTCGTTTGTATCCAGTGAAAGGAAGGCAAATTGCATCATGCCCTTTGCACAAGAAAACGGATCAATGAAACAAGACTTTATTCAGTCCTTCCTATAAAAGCTTAAGCTCCTGAACCCTGGTTGGTCAACTACAGTGAGATGACTTAGGGCATTACGATGGAAATCCTTTTTCTACCGCCTAACCCAGCAGAGAAGAATAGAAAAGCGGTCATATACCAAACGCCCGATCCGTAGCAACGCCAGATCCATAACAACACTGGGATGGAGTTGAACATCTACTCCGAATCACTACATACGACTTGACTTCTAGAGGTCAACAGTGTCTTTCAAGCTGAGGTCCTGGCAGCGACAATAACCGCACGTGCTGGAATGAAACATATCACAAGATATCGCTCTGTTGGGTTCCTCGTCCCAAAGATATCCCAAGCAATGAAAAGCTGATGAAATATCAAGGACAATCTCTGCAGATATACTTGAACTAACTGTAAGCATTGCGTCTTTCGAACTTAGGCTTGAAGCAGGAAAAATAACTACAAGAGAAGTGTGGACCTCCATGGGTACTTGTAACACCAGAAAAGAGCAATGACCTTCCTTTTAAAGAGCAAGGACCGAGAGGCAGCAGCAAGGAAGGACAGCAAATTCTTTTCCGCCAAGTTTCGTTCGCGTCTAGCTTAGATTTGGAGGCAAACAACGCTAATGCCGAGTAACTTTTTAAGTCCTTCATTGAGCTTAGATTTGGAGGCAAACAACCCTAACGCCGAGTAACTATTTAAGTCCTTCATTGAGCTTAGATATGGAGGCAAACAACCCTAACGCCGAGTAGCTTTTTAAGTCCTTCATTGAGCTTAGATTTGGAGGCAAACAACCTTAACGCCGAGTAACTTTTTATACCCTATCCTAAGGGTATATTAAGTTTGATACATAGTTTGTAACATAGAGAAATATTGCAGACAGACCCTATAAAGTATATATATAAATGATCAGTATCAATAGCCAATTCGATTGAGCCATGTCCGTCCGTCTGTCCGTCTGTCTGTCACCAGTTTTTGGGCCTTAAATTTTAAGCTAGGTCAATGAAACCTTGTATGCTAGGTCTTTGGACATCGGGACAGAACAAGTGTAAAAATTTTTAAAATCCGCCGACTGACACGCCCACTTTTCGAAAAATTAATTTTCTTCAGTATTTTTGTATGAAACTCGGAAAAACTCACTTAAGCAAATATGTAGAGATTTCCTTACTCTACAAATCTTCCATACATTATATATGACCACGCCTACTTTTTAGGGGTGATTTTCTTTAAAAAACAGTTTTTCGGCGTTTTTTTTTGGCAAAATATCACTTCGTAGGAACAATATTTGATTTATATGTTGAAAAAATTTCAAAATCCGCCCACTACCATGCCCAGTTCTTGAGAAAACTCATGTTTTGGAATAATTTGAAAAAGAAAGGCACTTAGAAAAAGGATAAGGTATCACACGATCCGCTCCAGACGGATTGTAGCCTTTTTTCACTGGTTAAGTCCTTCATTGAGATTGTATAGGTATACCTTGGTATTCGTATGTATTGATATTGGCATCTAGTTCGCTCTAGACGGTCTTTCGTTCGTCCTTAGATAAATCGTTTCTTTCATATTCTAGACACTGATTATGAGGCGTATTCGATTCCGCAACCTAGTCGAAAGGAGGGCTGATATCAGACATACTACTGCTGTAAACAGAAAACCCACACCAAATTATGGTCGGCTTCGCACTGATCTTTCGGAACCGAGCACGTTTGGGGCTCTTATTCACTCGATTCTAAGCACTGAATTTCACTGATTACAAATACCCCAAATTTTGTGTTCGAGTTGAAGGAATTTAAGCCTTCTAACAGAACAACTTTGTTTAGGTCTTACTTAAGAAGCGTCTATATATTTTATACCCTCAACAGGAGGTAAAGCATGAGCTTGATTGGTGCTCTAATGTCTCAATCCATATTTCGAATTGGCAGTAGTTTTCCCTCCAATTGGGGAAGGAAGGTTTTACTGAACTTCTTAACAAAATTGACCCTTAACCAATTAAGGAAATAAATACTATGTTCTTGCGAATATATTTATAGAGAAAATTGGTGTCAGAAACTGAGTTATTGACTGTCAGAAACACAATATCCTATTTCTTAAAACTTGCACCTCACAACTTTAAATCAAACATCCCAAGTTGCGTAAGGGAAGGAAGGAAACCATATAACCTAATTTTGCTCACAATAACATCCTAAGATCAACCTCAAACTTTTTGTTAATTTAAGGTATTAAAACTTTCCCCGCTCCCACATAAGGTAAAAGGAGACTTTTTTTTATTAGCTCGCACAGTTCACGTTAAATCACTTTTCTTCAACTAACTCTCAATATTACCATTATAACGTCACTGCAATTATCCTTAAATTAATCTGCACTTAATTCAGTTTTTCAAAAATGTTTCTTCTCAGTAAAATAAGCATCATTAAGTTTTTGAGAGACAACCGCTCTCAGCACTTTGTCTCGATGATACGTACGACTACCCTCCGGCTGCAATGTATAAAAAAACAAGTAAAAAAAAAATCAAGCGTATACACATATACGAGAGCGCCTTCCAAATTACCAAGTAATTGCGTAAAAGGTTTTTCCACGGTGAAAATTATCCTTGAAACTTGAGGCAAAGAAGACGAACAACTTTTTTTTCCCCCACATCGTCCCTGGGGCAACTCTGTTGTACTCGTAAGCTTGTAGTTTGTTTGCCCACCTCACTCTCTCTATGTCTCTCTCAGCAGAGTGGGCAAAAATCCTTTTTCGCTTTTTGTCTTTGTTTGTCACATTAGAATCATCGCCATTGTGTATGTGTCACCATATATGAGGGTGTTGATGTAACCTTTCCACCTTCGCGAAAAAGTTTTAAGATACTCGTAAAAGAGATTCATTTTCTCTTTCCCCGAAAGCATCTTATCCTTTTTTTCTTTCTATTCCTTTTGAGGACGAAATGAAGAAAGTTTTTTTTTTTTTAGCTATTTCAGAGATTTATCTACATTTAGATCGATTTTCAGAATCCAATGTGAGTTGAAGGTACTTTCTTTTAATTTCAAGTTTTGCACTTTCCGTGAAAAGGGATTTAGTGTTGCAAAAAATGAGTACTTCCTTTGTAGTAATTGATTAGGCGGATGCACAAAGTTTAAGACTTATTCGAAAGCCACTTGAATTGAATTAAATTTTCAAAAAAAAAATCACTTGAAAATTTGCCTAAATTATCTATAAAAGTCATCGAATGAAGCCACTTAGAGGGAAGGCAGAAAAGTTCTGCTTTTATTACCTTCTATTGTGTAGTAGATTGTAATGCTCGCATTTAAAACTTTAAGGTCCTCCCTGAGGACTGTGGTGGCAAATTGTATGGAAAACTTTTATTATTATCATGGAGATAAGTGCCTATAATTTTTTTTTTTTTTAGTTTTTGAAGTGTGTCCGGGACAGCACTGTCGCACATGATTTTGCTTCTTCTCTTGGTATTTTTTGTTGGTTTAAATTTTCTTTATAATGAGATGGGAAGTCGGTTTAGAGAAATACTTAACGATTATGGGCAGTGGGCGCTGTTTCTAAATATCATACATAGAGCTGGTGTCTTCGGTCCTAACTTCACTTGGACAATCTACTACCAACTTCCAATCAGAGGCCTCCGTCCGTAGATCAAACACTAATTGAATGTCAAATAGCAAAGCAGCTCTTAAGGCTCTCATATCCTTTAACTTTGAATCCAAGAATTTGTCACTCTTGCATGGGTCCCTGGACATGAGGGCAATGAATTCGTTGATGAACCTGCCAGATTAGGAGCCCAATCTCTGTTCACGGGACCTGAACCCATCAACCAGATAAAAATCAAACTCAATGAATGGAAACGCCAAGAAATGTTTTCTTAGATCTACATAGGCACTGCTTTTACAACTGTCATCGCAAGAAAATGGGTCGTGTCCAATCGTTTGTGTATCGTCTCTGTCTTGAAGACACTGAAACAGCCCGGAATATATACACACATACTGTGCGAATGCCCGGCGATAGTTAGGCTTTGGATTGAACACTTTAACTTAAAAGATCTCTTTAGGTTACCGTCTTAACTTTGGATCAAAATTCATAGCAGAAGTAGACCGTGTCAATCAGTTTAGAGCCTTGTCAAGAGGAGCGTGGTTTATAAGTAGCTCTTTTTCTCTCTCTTTTTATACCGCAACTATCTATCCATCTTAAGGACAGATTGAACATTTTTCGGCTGTTCAAAAACTGCTGCTTCAAAACTGACATATCGTAAACCACTCAAATGTGCATTATTCCATTTCATTCCTTACATATCTTCATGTTATGCCATGACACTGTCCATTATTGTCCCATGGAATTTGCCTGATTTAGTGCCGATGTCTGCATTGGGAATACTAAAAACACAAGTACCCTACACGCACACGCACACGTAATGCATCAGTCAATCCAGTCGAATATGAATTATTTACTTTGGTGGGCACAATAACATGACACACGATTAATGGTCACTCATCAATAAAATTCCAAAGCCCACACCGCAACAACGAAAATGGCAATCTCTATGCTCCTGGTAGAACCCAGCGGATAGACCTATGAATACACATAACACCAACACCACTTGACTCCAATTGGCCACTTATTATGAAATTCAGATATAATTCAACACAAAGTACTGAATAGTCCTTAACTCCTACCACCCACCGTACTGAACTGCTGAAATGGCGATTCTCTCTGTGTCATAGTGTAGCTATTAATTATTGCATATAGGGTATTATTTATTCGAGGAACTTGTGCAAGTTTCGCTTAAATTTATTATAATATTATTATTTTTGATTGAACGCCTTGTTCCGGTGTTGTATTGTGTGAGGGACAGTCCTATCGTAACCCAAAACACACGAGTGTGACAGTAAATAATTCATATACGAAAGGATTTCGTCGGCTTGTTTGATAGGGTGAATTACTTTGGGGAGGCGTTTCATGATTGTACAATTGTACATGACCCAGTTGGTCTGACATATAGTGGGTTATCATATCTGAAATGGACAATCTGTGAACGCTTGTCCACTGGGACTGATTCCGTTTTGGGACCGGGCTTTACAGTGCATGACGATGACGTAGGGTGAGAGAAATCCAAGTTATAATTTGCAAATGGTTTGTATGCAACTTTTGATGTCGATTTGCATGAATTTGAACTGATGACCGGCACTGATACTGGTCAAATGGTTAAGCTATCCAATTAACAGCAATTGTTCGCTTAGAACGTAACGAGGATACGTGATTTTCTTAATTAAGGCATTATGATACGTAAAAGGACTATGGGCTGGAACATGAAGGGTGTCACATTAATGACTCTCTTTTCATGAATCGGATTGAGCTAATGACTTTTGTGCGTTTGACTGGGAACCGGATTATACATATAATAAGCTTGGGTGACACAAGGGGGATTAGACGTCATCTACAATTTCAGTTGAACATCAGCTTAGGATTTTCAGGTTTTTCAGGAATTTAATTTAATCACTAGCAACCGTTGCTTGTGCCAATGGATGGGTGGTTAAAGGACCAGATTTTTCATTCGTGTGTATAATTGAGACGAACAAAGCATCGAGATCTGGATGTAGTGCAAATATCGTTGTGTACTAATATCCTAGGAACCAAGGCCACATGTACGTCGGGGCTTCAGATGGATTGACTGCAGACTGATGCCCATTTTTAGACTTCCAAATCTTTCATTAACATCAAGAAGTACCGGCAGACTTCCCAACTTATCAATATAGCTACTGTAGTTGGATTCCCTATCACACAGGACACCCAAGTCACGCAACGCTTTATATTTGCTGACAGCGTATGTAGGGAGGGAATGCATTGAGTTCAGGCGTTAGCCTTAATGTGGCATAATAAAGTTTTATTTCTGGCCAAAACTCAGTACTTTGTTTGCTTTATCTATTCATTTGAATGATATAATATGAACTTAGTAGAGAATAATAAAGTTTTGTACTGTGGAAACCGCATTAAAACATCTTGACACTCATGCCTTGATGTTGAATGAGACACACATCACTCGTAACTCCATTACATTTTATGCGAATGCGGAACAAAGTCGACACACCCTAAAACTCATTTCGTAAAATATTGTGTCAAGACTCTTATAAACTTTAACAGAGTATTTAATTGTTCTTTCCCTCGTAAAATTTATTCTCCTCGCCTGCTGGTGCTGTTGTCCTATTGCAACAGTGATGGCGGCATAGCGCAAACAAAAATCCTTCACTTTAATTTTAATAAAACCTACCAAAACCAAACCCATTTAGCTGGTGGGCTCCTGCCATTGCTGCCACCCTAAATTAGCATCGACAATGGAAAGGAACACAGAAACGGCAAAGTCGTGTTTTCATTTGTAAATGTAAATCGCCCACACTAACAAAATCTCACTTCATTGCACATTGTTCCACATTGTTGGGTTTTGGTACAACACCACGCGCGTACACAAAGTCCTCAAATCCTTGCTAAATTTGTGTGATGCTATTTTCTCTTTTACCCTTCCAAAGAATCCATGTTGTTTATCCTTGTTGTCGTATCCTTGTGCAGTTGGAGACAGTGTTGCTCGGTTGCGAACTGGTTTGGCTTTAATTAGTGAAATTATTCACACAGAATACTGCAATCTGGAATCTCGTGTCCTAAATTCATACCAAGAGGAGCAGTGCTGTCGTTTTCTTCTTTTTTACCAACGAGAAATTACACGTTCCTGACGCACCAACCAGCCACCAACCTACATCATCCTTGAATCGATTTGTGAATCCACTACCACTGCATTCAGTACTTACGCGAGTAATTTTGAACTCAAGTACGACACTGTATTTTAATAAGCTGTCGGGTGCAAGGACGACGACGACGACGACGACAAAGATGCGAGACGGATGTTGCTCAGGCGAATAGATGGTAATATCGAAAAGGATTCCTTTTGTCATGTGTGTGTCTAGACGGAATCGATTTTCTTTTTTTTCAATTTGATTCTATTGTAAGGACTTTTAGAGGCACATAGCTTTAGAAAAAAAAAAAAACACTCAAGAGCGGGGTGATTAATAAAAACGAAACACTCACTCCGAACTGATAGGGATGTGATTAAATATTGAGCTTTATGACAAAGACAGTAAATGAGATTGAATATCTCTTGAGATCGTGGGCATGGAAAAAGTCATAACAAGGATTACAGCATAGCAGAAGATACAAGGCCGATGTGAGGGAATCCATCAGATTAAATCTGGAGGTCAAATGGTATCTATGATTTGGATAACTTGGTTTTGGTAGAAAAGAAAATGAATAATACTTTCAAATATCAATTTTTTTCAATCTCAGTTGAAATACATTTCGCTAAATTGAATGCTAGGCACTTAATCCGGCAGTTACTCCATAAAGGTTACGTTTTAGTACTTCAAGCAGCGAAGATGAAAGTCAGCACAATGAACGTGAATCATTGTTGAGTGCCCTTGTATTAAGCGGCGAACTTACGTTGCCATTCAATTTGGATCCTCCATCCTTGGAATAAATAAAAATATAGACTAAGGCGCGCCAAAAACATGCCCAAGGACATTGCCACCCAAAGCCTATTCCCCTAAACACGAGTATCTACACGCATACATCAACCTACATTTGTCGATAAATCTTCCCCATTCTATCATCTGCATTATCTCTGCTAGTGCTTTATCTATCTGTGAATCTTCTTACATCAGTTTCGATTAGAAAAACGACACCTTACGGCTATGCAGGACGAAATTGTAACAGAAATAACTCGTAAGCAAATTGCCACATGCTCACCCCAAATATAAATCGACATTTGTGTACCAAAAACCCACGAAAAAAGCCAAACAAAAATAACAATAAAATACCAAATAGGCAGGAGCACAAAAAAAATATTTGCTTAGTTGTCCTAAACTCGTAAAACGGCAGCAGCACCAAAAGTACCGAAACTGACCACAATAAGCCCTCAATCCGTAATCAAAATAATAAAGCCGAACATTTTAGTGGCAATGAAAGCCGATATATGCCAAAAAATACGGCCCAGGATGCCAGGACTAGAAACAATTTCACTACCAGAATTGATCTCCAAGGATTACGACACATTTTCCGGGAATTTTTTTTTTTTTTTTCATTTTGTGGCCTTTTGCTTGAACATACATCCATATTAGAATTGTTCCACTATTAAATATGTTTGTGTATGTTTGGCCAACGCATTGCGGTCCCTCTCAAATTCGGTAAACCGCTAACAACACATGCAAAGATATTTGGTTCATCTATCCCTTCCAAAACAAAAAATTCATCTGATCCAAATCCCTTTATTTGCATCTGGTAATACTATGGGAATTTTTTTTTTTTGATGCTGCGCTGTCATAAAATATACTACACACGTATATTATTACAAGCGGCCAACTCAAAGGATACACCAACATAAAGGATATAAGTTACATAATGCCATCTTGATTAGTTTTCGACCGGCAACGGCGGGTGGGGTATGGGCGACGACATCTGTTGCCAAACGAGTGCAATATTTAAAATCCCTTTTATTAAAGAGTGAATGTCCTGCAAAAACGACGAGAAACCACTTCCACTTTCCACACTAAAACCCAAAGTCCTGGTTGTAATTGAAATTCTCTCCTTGATGAGCAGGATTTTCTCTTCGTTTTTTTTGTTTTGTTTTTATTTCACTCGTCCTTTGCGCGATGAAATGTAATCTCCAGTTATTGGTGATTTAGTGTTTTGGAATTATCCTCCGACTCGGAAACGAGTAGGTTTTTGTATCGTCTATTCGAAACGGGAAATTAATTAACAGGAAAGGAGGTCGCGTTTCCTTCTATCTTACTGAGGGCTGGTAGTTGGGTGGTCGTTCTAATTACATGTGCAGGAAAGTTTAGTTTCTTTTTTTTTTTCATTTTGTCTTCTGTGTGTGTGTGTTGAAGTTGAAGTTCCTGTGGATATGATAACTGGAAGAAGGATTTTCTCTTTCTCTCGGTAAGTTGGTGAAATAAATTAAACTAGATAAGGGAATATTAATTCAAAAGTTTTTTGCTTCGTTTCGTCTGTTTAGGAATGCTAAGTGAATTCATAAGTTGCGTTGAATGTTTTGACAACAGTCCTTAATTTCACACATTTTCCGGAGTGTATGTGGGGTTCTTATTTTTCTAAGGACTTATGCGGTAGATAAAGAGTTGATGAGTTTTAAAATAAAATAGTAAAAAAGTGTTGTCATTTGAGGTAAGAGGTTGGTTTTTATAGATTCAGCAAGTGGGTTAATTTAAGTGGTACTTACGAGTTGAGGAAAAGTACACGTACTCACGAAAGTATTTTTGAGTTTGTTTTGAAATAAGTAATATATGTATGATTAGTATAACTTGATCATAAACAACTGGGATTACAACCGTTGATAAGGATGTGGAAAAAAGCTATTGAAACAAGAAGTCTTTGCGTTTTCTTTTGAACCTTGGGGTCGGGGACATTTCCAGAAATCACATTTCGACAAAGCTACAATTTCGCCCGCCATTCGATGGTTTAAACCGAATTTGGTTTATGTTCGAGAGGGTATACCTACGTTAGGTTGAATGGCGTTACTGGATGCTACCTAGATCTCACTAGGACCTCTTGCTTTGAGAACTCCTATTTGAAGGAAAAGCTGGCATTATTGTACGAAGCAAAGAAACCAAAAAAGTCACAACTATTTAGCTTATACGTCTTCAGAACTCACGCTGCTCCATCGGGCTCGGTAACTACCTATACCCAATGTACAATAATTCAGAGAGAAGAGCGAGTATTGAAGAAGAAGGAACAAAAATTAGATCAACAAGGGCAAGACATACTGGAATCAAAATCAACGCAGTAATCACAACTTCTCTTCTATCTGGCAGGGCTCCGTTATAAGCTCGAGCAATGATATAGATTCGGAAGTCAAACGCAGAATTAATCTTGCCAATCGCTGATTGTTTAGGGCAATACGGCAATCGAGACGTTAAGACCTTTCGCGAATGACTGAGGTAGCCCTGTGCAAGACTCTAGTCATCCCAGTCGTGTTATATGGCGGGATGCATCAAAATCAGATTAGGATGCTCTTGGTTATCAGTTTTTGATTATATTTTCTCCTTCCCTTACCCTCTATTCAGAAAAGCCAGAATTCAGACAGACAAAATAGTTATTTCAGTGTTTTTACAGGCTTGTCTGAATAGACGGTATTGGAGTGGAGGAGAAGATATAATCAAGAAGTGAATCGACCTAGCCAGAAGAGTGCTCATATAACAGATTATATGGCTGTGACATTCGGAGCGAATGTACACCAACACCCCGCCCCGAAAAGCTTCAAGTTTACTCCTGAGAGACAACGCATTACAGGAAGGCCTTACATACATATGTTGGCGCGAAGAAGGTAGCATTAGTTTGAGCCTTGGTACAGGTGAGCGTCAGTCACTGCGCATGCGTAACCGAAAGCAAAAAGGAAGTTCATTCTGCCGGATTTATAGTCGATGTCTACTTACATAAGTCCTATATTCCTTTAGGCCACAGTGACTTTCCAATATCTAAGTGAATGCGGTTGCATGTAATACTTCTGAGGTTTATCCAACTCTTCCTCAGTAACTAAATTTCTTTCTCGATTGTTCTGAGTTCTGAGTCTCTGGGATCGCCAATCGTTCTTAGTTGCCATTTACGTGTCACCTTTTCGAAAAGTGTGACCATTACACATAGTAAGGTTGTGTGCTTTTCTCTGATAACGACCTTAGTTTGTACAAAAAATCCTTAATATCTATGCAGACATCTAATCCGTTGGCTATTTTGAGGCTAAGTCTTTGAAGTGTTTTTAATTCGCTTCAGGGCAATTCTAGACTCCACTCCAGTTCCCTGTTAATGCAACTGTGAATGGGACTTGTAACTCGCACCCTTGTAACCGTAAACTGCTTAGGTGTAGTCCACATCGTTTACGACCCAGTTCTGTGTTTGAATTCCACAGAAGCTTCAACTTATAAAAGCCAAGCAAATTGGAAAATTTAAGACTTAAAATCCATCTCAAGCCAAGAGCGTTTCTTAGTTGAACATTCCTTATTTTTTCTTGGATCTAAGCCCATGTCTTGAGGATTAATCAAAGCAAAGAACGTTGCTTTATTCTACACCTTGGTTACCTCTCAGTCCTAGTAGCTGTCGTCAAAGACGTACATCCCCATGGATATAAAATAAAGTACCTTTTTTCACGAAAAATGATGCATCCCTTGTGAATAATAACGTGTCTTGCTATACCTACTATATTTTTTTTTAATTCCTTTGCTTCTTTTTTACAATCGAATGACAATAGACAGAACGATTGCGAACGAATGTTAGAAAATAATAATGAACATCATTTAAAAGAAATCTCCAATGACAGGCAAAGCAATGTCTCGATGGCACCCTTTTTGTCTTGCTGCATCTGTGTGTGATTACACGAACAATGGAGATTTTTAATTTTGCAATTTATCTTCAAAGGTAAAAGCAGAAGAAGAAGAAGAAGAAGAAGAAGGAGAGGAACATTTTCTGGTTTAGGAAGGGGGTGTTGTTATTGTGGGCGGCGGCGGTGATTTGCAAGAACAAGGTGAGTGGTGCGGCGGTTTATCTGCGTTCTCTGGTTGTTATGTACAATTTAATAAAAGATACAAAGGAGACGAGAATTCTTTGTCAGGGAATATAGCAAGCAATTAGCGTAGAAAAGTGGTTAGAATATTGTCTATAAAAGAGGAAAAAAAAAAAGTTTTTTCCAAGAACTGGGTGGAACGGGCAGAGAGTTTTCCAAGTGACGTTTCGAATTAATTGAGGAATCAAGAGTATGTTAATTAAAGTTTACTGATGGAGGTTATGAAAGAAGGATTCTGTGTTGGGTTTTGTTTATTCTATTTTTATTTTTTTTCCTTACACAGATTTGGAGCGCATATTACGAGCTTTGTTGGAGGTTAATACATCAAAGGAAGTGGTATTCCATTGAAACTGGAACCCTTGCTATGAAGTAGGTATTTCATGTTTGCAGATAGTTGTGTTGTAAAAATTCTGGAAAGAATGTAAAATTTCATAACTTTGGTGGGAAGCTAGTGTGATTGCTTTTTTAATAAAATATTTTGTTTTTTTTTGTATTTGGCAAATAGCAAATTGGTATACCTACAAAATTTGTAAATCTCTGAGTAGTGACCTATGTGAATACTCTTCATTTCGGTAATGCTGAGGAGCCGACCAGAAATGACTGCTCCACCAAACGCGAGTCTCATTAAACTTAGCGAAAACCTTGTGCGGTTTCCCTGGCTACAGAAGCAGAAAAAGCAGCAGCGAGGTGCGAGTGCAGAGCCCTTTATATAAGCTCTACTCAACACCCAGTGAAAGGTTTAGACCAGGGGTGTCAAACTCGAATTCCTTTAATGCCTTTGAAGTGTGACAGTGGGCCACACTAAAAAACATAATGTGTTTTCGAATAGGGATTTCAGAACATTGACAGGAGATTGTTTCCATATCGTTGGGCACCAATACTATTTTAACTGATTATAAGCGATGTGCTAAATGCGTCCTTATCAACGGGATATGGAAAAATTCGAAGGACTCTTACATCCGAACTCAAACACCTCTGTCTCACAGAATAAAATGGGCTGATAATAAACTCGGCAAAACAATTCATCAGCCTAAAACCAACTCATATACTGCTAGACAAACAGAGAGTAGAGAGTTTCCAATACCATTGGAACCGAACTGGATATTGGGATGATATCCACAGTTTGGCAAAGTAATAGATACAATCAACACATTTGTTTAAAAGTGTAAGTTTAGTCCACCGTATGCAACCCCCATTCACCGTTCTTAAATCACTGCATCCTAATAAGTTTTAATTATCACTAAAATAATATTAATTAAGCCAAGTAGTCCCATTTTAGAGGATTTTCAATTAATTTTAATCAGGTAAAAGCCATAAACTACGTCTTAAACATTTTACATCATTTCAACACAGCCGTGCCGATTTTAATTTCCCTTTTCTCATCTTTTACCCTCTCACTCTTACACTCCTCCGGGATTTCCTTTCAATTACCTACGTCCTCTTTTTATAGCGGCTACCATCCCCATTTTACAGTAAAAGGCATAAGAGTTTGCACCCTTGAGTCACAATTTAAATTCCAATAAATCTCAATTAAGTCGAATACCACAACTTTCCATATTGCTAAGTCCTCGTTGGCAAGCCGAGTGCCATGAAACGGCCCGATTTATCCACCACCACCGCTACCACCACCTGAAGCGTGTGCAAAAGCGATTTATCTGAAAGTCATTAGGGAAACAGCTGGCCAAAGCGTGGGAGGACAGGCCGAGCACAAGCACAAGACTACTGCTAGTGCTGCAGTGAATGCTTGAAAATCTAATTCAGGACTAAATTAATATGATTTACGATAGTTGGACAACGACGCAGAGAATTGTGTGTCTCCTCTCGACACCCTCCTTCGACCGAATCGCCTTTCGACTTAGGGCCGACGATAGAGGAGAACGATGATGATGATGATGATTACCACACTCCTGCGACCATCATCTGCTGGACTACTATATGACTACCAACGAACATGCACATACTATACATATACGGATGTCCGGAAATCGTGCCAAGTGTACTCTAGACATTTTTTTACACTCTGCTCCATATCCTGCCATACATAGGAGAAAGGATGTCTATTTGAGGTGCAATTGCAACAATTTTCTCGTAATGTACAGCGCGCGCAAAACAACTCTAATTTTCAACCATACACACACATACGGTGCCCTGGAATAGTGCCATAAAGTGTCCTATTTCTTTCATCATAGCATACGCCATTGTTGGTATCGTGTGTCTTTGGCATAACACACACAAGATGGTAAAAGTTTTCGTGCTCACTTGAGGGCGACTTGGATGACGACAACTTGAGTGGAAGAAGTTTCTGATGCACTTTCCACGCACAGTGCACTTTCCGTATAGAATGTCTGACAACGATGGAGGATACTATGGGGGTAGGTTCACCACACTTTGCGTTTGGTCCTTCTAAAATATTAAAATCCAATCTGTGTAGTGTAATGGAAAGCAGACGTCATTATATTCCGCAAGGGGGCGATGACAAGTTGTCTATGAACTACAAGGATACTCACTTCGCTAGGAACAATGCAACAACCCAAAGTAGGAAAAAAAAAATTACAACAAAATGGAAACTCTGCTCAACTGAAGAGTACTCAACCAACTGCGGAGAGACGTGAAGGCAAGCTCATGCCCAGCTAGAGCCTAGGCGAAATGGACGCAAGTGGAAAACTATTAAAATTCTCACTCCAACGTGTCGTCGGCGTCGGTAGTCGTCATCCTCATACCACTTACTCAGTTGTGTTTCGCTTTGTCAAGTCCTTTTTTTTTTTGCTGCTGTTATGTCCGCTTTTAGAACCGAATTATTAGCTTAGTTTGCGATTGTAGGTAAGTTTTCTTCGTTTGTCCTGAAAATGAATATTAACGATAGGATACATGATTATTTTACAAGTGTTGGGAATCGTTAGTGAACTGGTTGGTAGATGGAAAGGATTTTTTTCTTTTAACGACAAGTGATGGATGAAGGACATTTGATTTAAGATCAGATATGATTTGATGATCGTTGGTATGAGAATTCGGGATGAATTGATGAATTCAATCAACTTGCAAAGATGCAGAAGAAACTGTGTACTTTAGGTTTTAACGCAGGATTTCCTTAAAAAATTAACGGGTCATTGAAAATAAATGTTTGCCATACTATACTTTGGTCGATCCAATCGAAGTCTGCAATTCAGCAACGTCCTCAAAAAAGGCATAACTAATGGGACTAAAATTGGGATTTGTGCACGCTGGACAAAGGTGTGTTATCCCTGTCCGTGGGCAGTACGTCATGTTATGGTTATAGTTATGGCCGGAAAATTTCCGGCTAACATTGTACAGTGAAAGAGATGATTGACCTTTCGACTCTAACCGGAACAACGCAGACAAGCCGTCAAAAAAAGGATATGAGAACCCTTATACTGGTATACAGGACAAGGGGGGGTTTGGTGAATTAGGAGACAAATGAAGGAATAGTTAAGACTTGATAAAGTATTATTTGGAGTTAAGGTTGTATTAGGTGCAATATATGTTCTCCTCAGTGGGTGTCGTCGACGTGGCTTAGTTGGTGTTGGACTACTGCGCAAGGCGTTCTAAGTTAGAATCCAGGAAAATAACATCAAAGTTCTCTCAAGGCCCCACCTCTTGCGAACGTTTGTCAAACATGCAAGTATATTAACTGACGTGAGAAGGCTTCTCTAAGATCTCCTCTGCCCTTGGGATACGGCATAAAACTGTGGGTTCCATCTGTACGTGCAGAAATGTATACCACGCACAACATGTACAATTGTGAGAAGGTAAGCCTGGGCCCTTATGTCCTGCTTATGGTGTAATATTTTTTTTTGTAGCTTTTGCCCAAATTTCTATGTAAATACTGAACAACCGAATCCTTCAACGGATCGTCAGCATATAGAAACATATGTATTTTTTTAATTGAGGTTCACATTCTTTAAGGGGAGCTAAATTCAAGAGTTGCTCCCTACCTACTGAAATGCTATTATGTTTTGTGTTCGCTCCTTATAATGCTATCATCTATAATAGATACTAGTACCACAGGCTACCTGTGCAGTACATATGTCCTAATTCAAACCCAACTTTGCACATACTCGTATGTACATGGAGAAACATAGGCTAACCTATAAAAGGCGCCCCAGTCTATGCTTGCACTTCGATGCACAGATTAACCCATGACTCCTACTCATTCGAACCCGAAGCAAATAATTTTCAATTAAACCACTTTGTCAACACTTGCCTCGAAACAATTTCAAAGGCTATAACTTCTCACACAATATTGTTAATCAATTCGCTTAAAAGTAGCTTTCAAGTAGCTACTTAGCACCCAATTTCTCTTTGACATTTCTCTAAACTTACGCTTATTAGCATCCACTTGGCGCGGGTTGTCATCTCTCTATCTCTCTAGTTCTTTACTCGGGGAAAAACCTAATTACAATCTCTCTCAATTAATTTCCCCATCCTAGAGGCTACAATCGCTTTCAGCGCGCCTCTTCAGCCCGAGTGATTCCAATCGAAATTATTTTTCGAAATTACACTGGCTTAATTAACTTTTCCGTTAACAAGCGGCGCGGCTGTCAATAGTTTTCACTGTGACTTTTCAGCACAAATCCGATTTAAGAGCAGAGTATCCTAGCTACCTTCTGGCTATAAATTTCGAACACACTAACCAAAAAGACAGAGAGGGAGAGAGATCCTTTAAAGTGTGGCAACAACGTACAGTGTGTGTGTGTGTTTTTTTTTTTTTGTTAAAATTCAAACCATCCTGAGCGTGTTACGCGCTTCAACTCCTTGTAAAACGAAATCGAGTGGTTACATGTGAGGAAAGTGTGCTCCAGAGATCGCTGAGTATTCTCCGCATATTCAAGAGGGGTTCTTCAATTGCGGGCGGGTTTCTAGTTTATGCTGTCGAATCCTGTTTGCTCGTCATGTCCTTTCTAATGTAGGCGGCGTTTGAGGCTCTCTCGGTCGTTAGCACTTTTGCGGAGGAGTTAATTAAATTACCGGTCGTGTGTTTTTGTATTCCACGTCGGTATATGGATGTGTGTGTATGGTTTTTTTTTTTGTATAAATTTTCGTAATTAACGTTTTGCTTTATGGTGCTATTTTGAGGGTTTGATTTGGGCGTAAGTAATCTACGAGTAAGGATATGGTTTATATGGGATTTTGTTTAATAATTCATAGGTCGTTACTGCTGTTGGAATGCATTAAATTTTGTTTTAATGTGGTAAACATTATGAAATCCCAAGGATGCTCGTTATGCTATTGGGGTTCCTCTTTTAGAAAAAAGAGAGAACGGTGCTCCAGCGATGATTCCTTCCCCTCCTTCTAATTATATGGAAAATCTGCTACGAGAATTGGAACAGGTATGATTATATATTTTCAAGTAGGGTCTTGATGAAAAAAAGAATATAATTATAAAACTTATTTGCTTTTGTTTTGTTTTAAAGGAAACCCAGCCGGTTATGTACATACATATTTATTTTTCCTGTCCAAAAAGGTCCAGACTAACAAATGCCTACCCCACAATATACCAAACTTTTTAGCTGAAAACGAATCAGGCTCAGAAGCAACTAATCAACGATGAAAGTTTCACCACAGTCGTTTAGATGGCTTCATGCCTATACTTAAGTCATAAAATAAAGCTTAAAATCGTGATCGGTACCACCCGTGGAAAAATTCCAAGCCTGAAGCAAGGAACTCTGAAATGGTTGATGAATTTGGAATTTTAGGTTTCGCATTAAGAAGATGGGCCTCCGGGAGGATGATACCTGCAAACTATGCCTGGAGGGAATCAAGAGGGAGACTATGTTCGGTATCAATTAGCAGAAGAAACCAAGAAGATAAACCGGACAAGAGGAATCAAAGTCAGCGAAGAACAGTGGAAAAATGCAGAGAGTTTCCACGACTAAGATCAGTTGTGGATGGGAGACGAAAAGATACTGGACACTGTGGGTAATTTGACCTAATATACATAATGCAGTAGGTATAGACTTGAACTTAAGAGATATAAGCCAGAGCTGGCAATAAACTACCGAAGGAAGCGGTTGGAGTCAATTGTTTGTTGTAGCCTCCATTCGTTGTTAGTAAAGCAGGCTTTGTTTGTTTCTTAGACATTTTTTTTTTGAGCCACAACTACCCTCCACTCTACTCCTTCCCAATACTCTCAAGCTGATTTAAAATTACCTTCAATGTGCTAAAGTCACTTTAACAGCTAACGCACTAACCACACAACGTTTATTCTCGCACCCATCCCTCCTCTTAAAAAAAAACACAGAGTGCCTGTAAGCATGTATAGGTGGGTAGCTATTCATAGTCACGCTTGCTGGAGGAATGTATAGGAACGTCCTTGAGTCCCAAACAAAAAATATATATATAAAAATCCATTAATTCTGCTTGCTATGTAGTACATGACTCCAGGTTACGCATTTCCAAAACCACAACACAAAAAGGACAAAAGATCAGCTACACAGAGCGGGCGAGGGTGGCAAATATCCTCGCAAAAAAAAAAAGCAAAATTAACGAAACGATTCGTTAACCTCATAAGAAGGTAGTCCTTTGCTTGGCATCGCACAGATGTGCTTTATGCGAATTTGATTAAAGTGCTTTCCACCACGTTTGCACCATTTAATGTGTACCCTTGTAACACTGACTACGAGAGAAGCAAGTATCGGACCCTTCACATCCTTCAATTCATTCTCCGCTGTTTGACTTTGTGTTTTACTAATGGGGCCATGACGTCCTTTTTTTTGTTAATTTTCCCCAAAAAACTTTATTGCTGAAAAATCAGGATCAAGCACCGACCAAACGAAAGTAATGTAATGTAACTAATGAAAGGACAAGCAGACCAAAAAGAAGAGGAAAATCTGCTGAGGTATGCCATCCTGGGTGAACTCAACCGGCCACTGTAAGGAATACCCACTTTCTCTGTTGCTCCCCGGTCGGGATCGTGACAATTGCTACACAATGGTGGGAAGTTCTTTTAATCAATTTTTAATTACTTCCTCGCGTTTAATGCTCTTTCTGAAAAAAAAAAAAAACCTTAGTTTGCCGGCGAACAACGCCAACGGTGGACAACGACGACGACGACGTCGTATTCTTTGTTGGACGGTTTATCAATTTGTATCGGCTTAATAGAGGGTAAATTGATATTTCCCGCTGCATCATCATTATCATAATGGTTCATGGGGTCAGCATAAATTCAATTAAAAATTCCTCATCAGATGTGCAAAATAAAATCTTCCTCATTATCCTTTCCATCATATAGTGTTTCGTTTCATGAAAGATGGGGTGTGGTTTTTTTTTTTTTTCTTCATTCTTTTACCTAACCATCTGAAGGTGTGTGAGATTGTTCAGGTAAGTTGCTGTAAACCAGGTCGAGAGGAATCAGCATCTTGAATTGGCAAAGCTTCGAAGGAACAGTGGACAATTAGTGCAGACTTAAGAGGTGAATGCGAGACTGCTGAATACAAGAAGCATTTTGTTATCAAGGCTAAAAAAAACTAAGAAGAAAAAAAAAAAACTCCCCAAGAAGGGTGGGTGACACGAACATGGCACACAAAGGAATGTAGGCCAAGTGAAAGTGAAAAAAAAAGTCAGCGATGCGTTTTGCTTTGGAACACTTTAAGTGGAAGGAGTATCCTTCTTTTTATGGATCTTTATGGGAGCATGTGTGTGGGAGTTTTCTAGCCAGCGAGTGAGTGTATAGAACGATGGTGGACTCTTAGCTCGAAATTTAAATTTTGTCTGACAAGTAGTACAAATTTTGAGTAGCAGACCTTGGTGTACTGAAAAAGGATAGATCTATTTCGAGGGGTCCTTTTCTACGATTATTAAGTATCAATATCGACAATTAAGTGTCATTTGATTGACCTAAGATGTTTGACATCCATCACTGAATTGATTGTTTCGCAGAATATCTTTCTGCATAGATGAAGTGTTGAATCAGTGGATGAATAAGCTTCTTGAGGAGGTATGTCGAATAAAAATGCTTCTTGACACAGCCGCTAACATTTCTAACACAAAAATTAACGAACTCATGCTGTTTTCAAATGTTTGGCAAGCTCTTTTATTCAACAAATTTTGTCAGAAAAAAATATTTCTTACATATATGGAGCCCTTGCAATTTTCTTTAATTTGATATGCCACATGATGGGGAACAAAATAATTTTTTTTTGTCCTTCATACAAGGTGCCCAAAAAAGGGCTCCACATAATGTATACATAGCAAAAGTTTCAGCTCTCTACGTCTAACGGTTCAAAAGTTACAGAACTGTGACAGACTGACGGACAGACAGACACCGTATCAAACCCATAAGTGTTCCGTCTTTCCTTTTAAGATCCGGAACACTAAAAAGAACGCTCTACACACTGAATATCCTTCAAGTTCAACAATATCAATTGGCATAGTCAGAAATGATGACAAATGGAAACAAAATCAAACGAATGATACTTCAAATGATAATAATGGATACGTACCATTTATCACGGACAATCCTCATCGAAGAGATGAGATTTATTGCAAGTTATTGCGATTCTCATACTCCTTGCAGGACGCTAAGGAGCAGAAATCACGTACCCAATCCTGCAGAGCAATAAATAAATATTTCGCGTTGCGGAACTCCAAAGCACAATGGTGCGGTGATACAATTTTTTTCTCAATCAATATTTCACTGGTAAAAGCCTTATAGATTCTTTTTTTTCCCACCTTTCTACAAAAAGTAACTTGTAAACTATGTTAGTGCGTAATGTAGCCTAAGTGTAGTTGCATGTCCTTACGAAAATCCAAATCTATTCTAAGCAAATAATATAACAGAAGTTACCTTGTTCATATTTTTACTGCCGCCATAAACACATACTTACAAGATAATCCACTCACACTCAACTACTCGCACACAGTTTTTAAACATGTCATCCACTGAAACACACTATCAGTTACACCTGGTTTCCCTCTCATCATATAAGAACTTCATTTTGTTTTATTAATACGAAATTACTCACAAATGAGCAACTTTCATGTCAAAACCAAAACCAAAACCCAAAAGCTGTGAGTCACTAGGAAACAAAAAAAATTTGTATATTATTCATCTCGTACCACCTGCAATGTTAACATTCACACAAATTAGCCAAATGTGCAATAATAAATCATCGTCCAATGAAATGCAACATAAATCAATTCCATCGCACAGCCAGACACATACTTACACACACATACTCGTAGCATGAGCGGCCGGTACTTTATCATAAAAGAAAAGGAACTCGGCAATTTCCAGGACAATCAAGCTTCGTCGTTGTCGTTCGTCGTTTGACAATGAAGACAATCGGTAGGCGGTAGTTTCTTCCGCCCTTCCTTTACCGCTATATAATTCTAATCAAATAAATTGACATCATTATAAAACATGGCCCTGGATGGGTCCTAATTGAGGCGCAAAAAGAAGAGGAACTTTTGTGGCTCCTTTCGAAATGATTTCCGGGCTAATAAAACAAAATGTTCCTTGTCATTTTCTCTTCTCATTTTTTTTTCGTATTTTTTTTTTTTGGTTCTTCTCGACTATGAAGGTATCCTCTTGCTTGGTAGAAGGTTTTTTTTTTTTTCGTTACCAACGCCCACTGCCATTTAGTTTACTGTTACCTTTGTCATGTTGCTCTGCTTTCATTGTGCTTATAGTCCTCGTCGTCGCCGGAGTCTTCGTCCTTGTGCTCAGTTACTTGTCGTGTGTTGTTCTTTGGCAACCGTTAAATGAAAAGAAACAACTTTCTCCCGCAAGGAGTCGCCTGCCATTTACATATTCACCATCAGCCACCATCCGCCACCGCGCGCCGCGCCGCTTGAAATACAACATATCCTCGGTCTTGTATCCCTCGTACGTAGTAGATGAGCAGGCGATGTCTGCACACCTGTTCAAAATGCCATAGAATCAAGCCGCGAAATGTAATCGCGCGGCCTTGTTCCGAAAGCACCATTATACCATGGAAGGTATTCCTAGAAGTTGAGCGGGTGGCGGGTTAAAGCGCCAACTCCTTGTCGTATCAGGAACCATTAAAAACGCCATCAGCGTACACGAAATTAATAAATAAAATTAGTACAAGTTTTGGGGTTTGTTTTAGACCCTATGACTTATGCATGCTCAAAATGGGAGTATACACGGGCGTAAACATGGTCGTATTTCCGGAGCAGGCGGCCATGTGTTCAAAATATTTTAAAGCTGGCGGTGTGAGGGTATCCTCATGACGCAATCAAAAGTTCTTTTCGTCACTCTCAACATAAAAAATGCCTAAATGAGTGACGATGTTAGTAGTTTAACATTCACATATTGTGTATACTGGACGTAGGGACACCTTAATTTTGTTGTTTATTCGAATGCATTGTATTTTGATTGATTCAAGTTGAGTGATTGATTGGCATTGCCGTCTGGTGTGTAGGTGAATGGATAAAAACATATTTTGTTCACTGGGCACGTTTGGAATGGGAGCAACAAAATAAAGGACCTCTCCAGAGATTTGGAATGAAACCTGTGCCTCTGTGTATTTTGTTGAATTGAGTACGTCATTACAATAACGTAAATGATTGATTTGATAAAAGCAGACATCTATTAGGAAATTTGGAATGGGATTTATAGACCGTCCATTACGCGGTGGTAATACGAAATCAGAACCTTTTTTGAGGAAGAAAAATGTATTGATTTTCTGCTAGTGACAATGAGTGAATAAATCTGTCGTAACTGGGACTAAGAACCAAGAGTAACATGACGTTGAATCTCATAAAAATTGCGATAGGAATTTGTAAGATTGTTGCATTTAAAACTTTGACAAATACTGACCTAAGTATCGTCTGAGGATGATAAATTTGTATGTTAGACATTCAAATCCTTTCGCTTACGTTCTTAAAAGCACTTAAACAAAATGACTGAAGAGAGTCATAACGCTCCTTTTAAGTCACTTCTTCAACTACTTCCTATTAAATTTACTAAGCTTTTTCCCACCATAAACATCCGCTAGTAATGTCACCCTTGCAATACTACAATCAAAGCTTTCGTTTCAATGATACACTCACAAATGATTTTAATCAATTCCAATAAAGATTGATATATTCCAAACATGATGTCTCTATTGTATTGAAATTTTATATCATACAACACAAAGTCTATTCTAAGCTGGATTCGTTAAAATTTCACACACGCTGACTACATGTGATTGATTACTTTGATTAACAAAAAATCGCAAATCCACAAAAACCCTTGAATATATATATTTTTTTTTTTAATTTTTACTGTAAAATCGATAATCCAAATATAAAACTTTGATGTGCAAAAATAGATTGTACATATATGTATTCAAATTTTATGATGCAATTTTGACTGTGTACAGATTTATCACGAGGTAGCTAATTGCGATTTTATGCATTCACATAAAAGTTCATTCCCTTTTGATATTTCGATTGAATGAATAAAATTAGTTTAAAAAAGTAGAGAATTCTTGCAAAGGGGATTTTTTTTTTCTAATTGTCATAATAGGTCAGATGGTCAGATTTGTAGTTAATTAGAATAAATTAAATAAAGTGAACAATTGGGTCGTACAAACTTGCATATGCTGTATATCTACAACTACATTATATGTTTTGTGCGTTTTTGAGATTCATGAAATGAACGGCACACAATATATCAAATTAAAGACTTAAAAATTTTGTAATGTATACTTATTGCATTTTGTTTTTGAAAGAAAAACAATATATAATATATAGAAGTTTTTTTTCATTATGGAAATATATAAGTAATTCACATTTAGCCATTAGCTTATCAAACCCGTAAAAATTTGAAAACCTAATTTTTAGTGTTCCGGACCTTAAAAGGAAAGATGGAACACTTATGGGTTTGATACGGTGTCAGTCTGTCAGTCTGTCAGTCTGTCATAGCCCTGTAACTTTTGAACTGTTAGACATAGAGAGCTGAAACTTTCGATATGTATACATTATGTCAACGTAATTTCAGAATTATTTAATATTTCGAGTTCCAATTTTTGCACGAATTCAATGCATGTTTTATATCGAAAGTTCAAATTAAAATGGACTGGAATCTCAGCACAGTATTACTAGGACATACCTACGTACTTGTAGTTTTACCATTTGATTAGACATTGACAGCTTCGAAGCCTCTTTCGAGGTCTAAACTCTTAATCCAAAAAAAATACCGTTATACGAACATCTGGCCAACAGTTTATAACATAATGTAGGAATTTGAATAAATTAAGCCTTTAAGTACTACATATAAGAATTTGTGGCCAAAATGTGTCATGTTATCGTTGTGCACATGAAATTTAAACGAAGTTATAAAAGTCCTTTTCGCGTAAATAATTTTGTCAAAGTGATTCTCCGACGAGAGCATTGCCAGACTCAATTTTCCTGACTTTTATAATGTTTAAGCCGTAATTTATCAAAATCTCGAGATTGAAAAAATGTCCACTCTTTATTTTTGTGCTCGATGTTCGATAGAAATAGCTATACCAATTTATTTTTGTATAAAACTTATTGTCTTTAACACTTTGAATTGTAACGCAAAAATGTTACTAAACTTTCCCCCTTTTATGCCCCTGCTCAAAGCTTTCAAAATCATAAACCAAAAATTCCAACCAATCCTCCCGAATGTGTAATTAAATCATAAGTCAAGCACAATAGCTCAGCCATTCCCAGTGATTTAGATGAATAGAAAAACCACCCCTAGACCCTACCCCAATGACCTATTAGACAACATTTAGTCGACAATAAAAAGAGAAAAGATAAATAAAAACCGTCTGAAAGTGGAGAAATTGATTCATACTTCAAATGTTGGGATATTTGTTTTGTCCTTTAATTTTTATTATTTCACCAAAAAAGAAAATATACATACATCAACAGTCTCCTTTCAGAAGTGAGGTGAGTGAAACGGTCGCTATCAGTGGTTGCCATGTTTTTTTGTTTTTTTTTTTTTTTGTCTGCCTTTCATAACTACTTGAAAATCGTTCAGGCAAATACGAATATAATGGCCATAAATACATACATATGTACGTTTGTATATCTACATTCTCAGTTTCCTTTTGGAAATGTAATATCTCGTTGTTTGACTCTCGTACGATGAATTCAAGGTTCTTTTCGATCAATATCCACACCAAGAGTATTTGTTGTATGTCAAAACGTATATACACACATCACAAAGCATGGAATTTATTTCGAAAATTTGTTCCCTAATATTTTTCCCCAAAAAAAAAAAACGATGGAAAAATAACATATGGAAGATATCCAACATAAAATCTAACGCGAATATACATATTGTATATGCAGTACCCTATTCGGGTGTCCTTCCTTGAATGAGGCGAAGTGAAAGGTTTTTATCGTTTAAAGGGCATGAGAAGGCGCAATTAATATGAATACAAAAGAATCACATGTATAATAAGTACATTCGAGTCTTGTCATGTTTTTAAATAAGATACTTTCACCATTATCAAGTCACTTACAAGGTAAACAAAAACTTACCCCTGCGCTTCTACTTACAACTCAATTTATTCACATAGCTATCATCTATTCTCCGATATTGAATCCTTTTCAAGTCAGTTTTGGAATTAGAAACTGAAAAGTTGCAAAGAAAAAAGTTTATCAGAAAAAGCTCCAAGGTTAACAATGTTCTCACGTACCTTGAAGTACTCAAATTTAAGGATATGAACCTTCTTTAACTACCAGTACGTGATGGTGGAGTATCAATACTAATAGTATTTTGAAGCACCAATAAGGACATAGACCTTACCACTGAAAGAACCTTAGTTTTATGTATTCAATGTCGGTAGTATGTTTGCAATTTAAGTTTTTCAACATATCCTTAACAGCAGTGTCAAAAAGGCATGAGACTAGTTTAAAGTACATGGTGACTTTGTGTCGTTGCTCACTTCGTCAAAGAGATGGGTTCACTGTGCTCAAAGTGGAGCTAATAAGCCAACCATTAAGAAAATAAGATAAGATAAGAACTATCTACCGAACAATGAAAGAAAAAGAGCCTGATCGTCGCATAAAAAAGTTATAAGCAACTACAGTGTCCTCTTTGTCGTATGAACATTTGTGTATGTCTAACACCATGGTGAAGGTACTAGAACATATAAATAAGTGACAGAATGGAGATCGCCGATCGACAGTGTGGTTTCCATCAGATACATTGGTCGATAATAAAACAAACTGTACTGCGCAATCATCACGATGGATGTCAAGGAGCCATGAAAACCAGAAGCACATTAGCCGCAGAAGATAATAGTGGACACGACTCAGAAGAAGCCAAAGATGCCGAAGACACCAAATTCCACTGTCAACGAAATTATGAAGATCGTAACCTACTGGTAAATAAACTGGGTGGAGACTTCCTTATCGCACATATAATTACCAAACAGATTTTGATCCCGGTATTATGTGCTATCCTTAGTTAAAGAACAACAAAAACAGGAACGACTACGAAACGCAGTGCAATGCTGAAAGTTTTTAAATTTGACATTCTTCAGGCGTATGGCAAAAAGAAAATATATTCGCTTCGGTTGCATGCAAGTCACAGCCATAATAATTTCATGATTTATCACGGAGGCGAAACAATTACTGTGAATTACAAATGAATATAAAAATCTCTAGATCTAATCATAGTGCCGGACTTCCTGACTGTCGATGTACTCGTATATAAGATTGTCTGATGTCGATACTACGTTAATCGTCAGTGGACATATTTGTGTGAGTTTCTTGGGTATAGTTCTGTCTAAATGTTTCCTAGCTATCGTAATCTTGAAGCGTTGATCCAGGCTATAATTTTCTCTCCTAGGCAACTATCCCTAACCAATATGTTGCGGCTAGCTAAAGCCATAGAACATATTAATCGTGGGTTAAGTTAGGTTGAAGTCTCTGCTCACTGAAACCAACGCCGAAATATGTAGTAATGGAAATGTCATGAAAGCTTATAGTAGTCCCAAAAAAATTATGACTATATCGATTTGTGGGAAAAGGCATGAGGTTTCAATCGATGTGTTTCGGTTTGCATTAAATATGGTACCTATCTACGGAAAGCATGCTTTGAGGTCTGATTTTTGCTCCATTTAAGCACTCAAATATTGTTTTATCCAATCTAATTTATTTATGTCCATTTGGTGATACCAGGGGTTTATATTTATAAGCCCATAAGCCCATAAGACCAAAATCATTTGGTAATAAAAAGTGGTATGAAGAACACTGTTAATATTTACAGAAAAGATTACTTAAAAGTAAGCTAACAAGCTTACCAAGTTTTTCCATCAACGTTACAACATCCAAATGCAGACTATCATACCCTATACCACAGTTATACAAATATATAGAAAGAATTCACCTGCCGCATTATAAACCACTTGAGAGTTGGGTAAGTGGATTTTTTATTAGCCTTCGCCAACGAAGAGAAAAAAAAATTGTGCGAACAAAACCTACCTACGCCATAAAACGAAAGGACGAAAACAAAAGCTACAAGCAAGCAAAAAAAAAAAACAAAAAAAAGTAAAATAAAAATCCATCCTTACACTTGGGAATACATACTATTGTGTTTGTTATCCTTGTATCATTGCATAAATTAATACACCTTCCACTTTATGAGACTTTCAATTTTAATTTATCTCTCCTCCGCAAGGACACGTAAAAACGGAATATAAAAAGAAAGTCCAAACAAGGACGTACTCGTTGTACGTTGTATGTTTTTTTTTCATCGTTACACTCTAGAGAGAATGAGGCAGCATGTCACAATGTTGAAAAAGAAGAAACGTTCCGCCTTCTAATCGCATCGGTCGGTCGTCTAAATTAGAAAACGTGATTCGAATGCACCATACATCATTTCTGCCGATATTATAGGTACATTGTCCTGTATCCTGTGGAGGTATGTAAGCCATACTCTCGCCAAACGTTCGGTTTGGTATGTAAGCAATGAAGAAACAGAGAGTACTCCACTGTGAATACGGTGTCCTTGTTTCGACATATTCAAAGAAAAAAAGTAGTCCATTGTCGGTGCCAACGCAAAAGGGGCGTGAAAAGTGGGTGAACCATTTTGGTCATTAATCCTGCGGTCTATATAGTTTGAGTTGAATTTCATTTCGGTCCTTTTTTTTTTTTTGTTGTCCTAGAACGCACTATGGCAGCCCGCCTACACACAAGTCAGACAAGGAGTTCCTTTTTTTTTTTTCATATACTCTTGAATTATTGCAATCAAAGGAACGTTTGTCCTTTTTTTTTTTTTGCTATTGCTTATTTCAGCAGGAGCAGGAGTGATCTCAATGAAATATGAGTGAATGATGACCCATAATAGCGGGGAATATTTTTCAATCAGAGTTTTTCTAATAAACAAATCCATGTGGGACTTATGTTTTCGGTAGTGGATACATAAATAATTATATACCCGCCGGCAGTAGTTTGGGGATTAATTTGATGGATTATTGCGGCCCTCCATGAATGACAGTGATTCGTTTGTTTCATTTTTGTGTTTTTTCGTCCTGGATATAAAGCCAGTGGTAGACAGTGAAAGTTTGGCTTTTTGGGGTATATACATACATACCTAATTTGAATTAACATTTCTGTTGATGTTTTGTTTTGTCATCCTATTGGGAATGTTGATAGTTATCAGTGAAGTTTAGCCAAGTTTGAGGGTCCTGTGAGAATTTATCGAGGCTTTTAAGTTAATTAATATTCCAGCGTATATTTAGTAACATGGACAAAGTTTCAGATGTTTTTTTCTACAGTTTACAGGGTTGGGTTAAAGGGTTAAAGGCTTGTGACAAACAACATGTTTTAGATAATTTGAAAATTAATAACCAGGCCAATAAATTGATTTATAACACGAGATGGATAGGTTCTTTTAATACCAAAAGATACGATCAGTAGGTCGATTCAAAAATGTTGATTATAGTGAAGATTTATGAACATCGTTAAGAATTTCGTTAAGAATTTGTTAGACGATTCAACGCGTATAACAGTCATAAGTCATAAGTTATTTTCTTGTTAGATTTTTACTCGGCCAATGAATGCGCGAAAGTTTGAGCACCAGGAAAGCGAACGTCTGCGTGTTAAGAATCAATCAGAAGTCGTTTGGACTCGCTTGTAGCAGATTTTCCGATACACCCATAATATCAATTTAAAAACCATGAGTATGCAGCAATAACATTTGTGCATTGGTTGGTACATATTATGTGGTGCAACGGTTTTATTTAACGATCGGAAAATCTCAACCACCAAACTTGGACAACTTTGTGGACCATGTTGCTGTAGAATGATTTTTTTTTTAAAATAAGGTACTGTGGATCACAGATGTTGGAACTTCTTATATGCTGTGATTCTAATGATCAGAATACTTTCTGGACAGCAGCAAGTGCACCGTACGAGGAAAGCATCTTTTGGATTATATTCTATCATCTGACGGAGTCATTGATAATGTTAGTTGATTATCAGCCAATCTTTATAAGTCTAAGAAGGAAGGAGGTAATTGAAATGACATTATTAAACAAATACAAGGAAATTAGGCCCCTGCCCAATGTGTCCAAGTCAGTTCAAAGATCGGAGAAATCCATGGAAATCTAATAGAAGTAGTTCCGAGAACAATCGGGGAATTCGATTAAAATTTGAAGAGTCTGTTAAAGATCTTCGCAATCTAATCACATATTTTGGACTGACCATCCAGGTATCAAGAACACCGTGTAGATCCTAAGCCATCTGATGGAATTCAGATCTACAGCAGTACAGAAAACTTGTACAATGCTCGTTAAAGGCAAACTTAAATGGGGAGGTACTGGCCACTATCACTCGTGTTTAGTTAGACTAGCATGAAAGAAGATGAAGATAACTTCTCCTTGCCAATAACTTTAGACCCATAAGTGTGGATTCCTTCTTCCTACTGAAGAATGTGCAATGGCTTCGCCTGTGCAAGGATGCTCTTCGGATACTCGGATATCCATATCTCCAAGCAATGAAGACCAAGGCACTAACCAATACCTCTGAGTCACAGTACCCACTGTCATAATAACATCATCATAACCCACTGTCTCAGTATGAATGCCATCATACATAATCAAGAGCATAACAAACATAACAATTGTCCAAATCGTAGATGTAGTCATCTGGAAGACATTGACATTCACCTTTTCCTTAGCCATTTAACCTTGTGTATTGTCCTTAAGGCCAAAGCCAGCGCCGATGGCAAAGCATCATATCATGACATAATAAAACAAGAAACCTTTCTTTAGTTTGATTTTGGTACCCGTGTCATGTTAATGCCTACTTACATATCTTTGTGCCTGCGTGAGACGATAGCTAATTTGGTCTGCTGCCGTCCACCATACAATTGTTCCAAACATACAGCTTATGTGCATTATGAATGCTTGTGCATTATGAATAACTGTTTTTGCAGTTTCAACAACCGATTTCAACAACACGTGTACGGCTTTAAGTCTTACTCTATTCAGAGAAGCATTCGGTTCCAAGACTAAGATGGAGACCCAAAAACTTTACACATCGGCAGCACAAGGAACTGGACTTACCATTTCTAGCAATTTCCAATGTAATACATGGAAAAGGACTAAATAACAATTTGCTTAGACAAACACATTTAATAAATTGGATCAATCCACTTCTGTATTGCATTTTTTATCTCCTCTTTGAACATGCTTTCAATTTGCAACCAAATCCAAATAGGTAGTCTACAAAGTCCCTTTTTACCTCACATTCCAGTTCGCAAAAAAAGATACATCTCAATCTCATGCTTGTCCAAACATAGCGATTACAAATTAAACTTGTATCCTTACGTACCTGAAATGAAAAGAAAACAATCATAAGTCAATTTAAATATTGCTTTGTGCTTCTTCAAAATAGAATTTAATATAACATCTAAAGGATATCAAATTATTATTTAATTTTCTACTTAAAGAAAGAAAAACCACCGCCCTGCCACGTCAACTTTGAGTAAACATCTGACTTTTAGTCTGCCCCTCGAAAGAGAACACAACAAACAGAAGGAAAAATTAAAATTACCCATTCAAATGCAACCACCACCCCACCCCCTGTCTGTCGCAGACACCTTGCCATTTGGAAAGCGGATACTTGTGTTGATTTTAATACTTTTCTTTCATCCAAAATGACTTATGAGCCCATAAGTCGGAAAGTATCTCTAAGCTGTCGGATTACTGATATTGATATTTTCGAAAACTGAATCCTCCGAGTCTTTTGTCGTGTAATCCTTAACCCAAACATCCGAATGCCGTCTAGTAGTATTGTTCTACACAGTACATAGTCAAAGCATATCAGAGGAGAAACACACAGAGACAGACGAAAGGAAAAAAAATAATACACTAATTCCAACCACAATTGCTGGAGTCTAGCTAGATTTAGATAGTAGATAAAACTTGCTCCTTATTTCGAATAAAATCCAGCAGTCTTTGTCCTTGTAGTCGTCATCATCATCATCCACAGCGTCCCCAAGGAGACTTTAAATTAGATTTTACCTTCACTTCGCACACCGCACTTGGGTTTTCCCCTATCTATTTGAGGTTTATTCTCTTTTTTCCTGGCTAGTAGACTTCTTCTTTTCCGAATCCTTTTTTTTTTGTGAATTTGCCTATTCGGATGAGCTTCCATCACTAATTATGAAACAAGAATCACGCGCGTTGCATATCATGCAACTACACCAGGACACTAGATAATTTATTCATTACTACCCTCATCTATCTTTTCCCCTAACTTAGGATTGCAAAAAAAAATAAACGACTCCTACTATCTATGCAAAGAAGGAAACACCAGTGGATACACCACAGGTCATTATCCTTGCCATGGTTGTTCGCCGGCTATTACCCTCTTATTCACAACTTTTAATGAGCTTTTCGACTTTATGAGTGTACGACGAGGGGCGGACGGCCGGATTCAAAAACCAATCCTTTAAATGAAAATTAAAAGTGAAACTCTACTCCTTAGAACTTTCCATGTGAAGAACGCCGTATAGGATATTGTTAACATTTTTTTTTGTATTTTTTAGCCTCTTGTTCTACTCTTGAATCCTAAAACAAAAAAAAACAAAAAAACCGAGGGTGCACGCCCTAATTTTGGAGCAGCGACAACGACGAGGACTGGTCCCCTATGACCCAAGAGGAAATTCGTCACAACGTGAGAAATCCTCAGATTTTTGAGCGAGCCTTAAGTGCATGGGAATAAGAATCAGCATCCTTCTAAATGAATGACTTTGGTTGAACGGAGGGCAGAGAAAGGATTGTGCTGCCAAAATGGAAATCTCAAAGTGGGTCAACTCTACTATACAAGAGCAGGAACTTTCGTTGTTTGGCGAAATTTTGATGAACGAAAACAGAAACAAAAAAAAGTGGACCAAATATCTAGGACATGTGGAAAAATAGATTAAAAGATGGATAATTTCAATTCAGATAAATCCTAAGGGAAATAAGGTAGAAAATAAAGTTGCCACACTAGCACCAGAAAATGTGACAGGATGCAAACCAAGGAAGGGTTGACTTATCTTGGTTTAGTTTATGGGGGAATTATTTGTTTACTCTTTTATATGCTCAGTGCCATGGGGTGTAAAAATTTTGTTCCATGGTTTGTTAGATAGGGAAGTGGTGAGTGAAACAAAGACTGTATGACTTTATTTATTTCATCAGGTAGGGCTTAGATATTAAACGTTGTTATGGGTGCCCCTTGGGGATACCTACGACTAAGAATAGGAAGGCACAAGCCTTAGTATGTATTGTCCAAGATTTATGGGCCAACATACATATATAATAATAACAATGCAAATTTTTGTCTAAAAAGATGATCACTCTTCAGCGCTATTCAACTATGCCTCCTAGGTAGAAGATTTCTTCAGGACTCTTCTTCACTGTATATATTTATTTTTAGAATATTTCAACACGAGCGCGAAAAAATACTGCGAATTATAATCGAATACAAAAAATCACGTACAAATCTCGCCAATCGAAATGGACACCATCCATGGAGAATAAATATTAAACCCTTATACTATCTGACCAATTCGTCACACCAGTTTATTTACCGTCCGTGGCCTATTTGTCAGTATAAGAATACCGCTTAGAAGCGACTGCCTCAAAGTTGTTGACACATTTATTGCTAGAATCCGTCGGGAGAAGATCGTGTGATACCCTATCCCTTCCCTACGTACACAACTCCAACCGTCTGAACAAAGCTGAATGCCCTTAAATTGTCGGAAACATTCAACAAAAAGGATCATGAGTTATATCATTATCAATCATCACTCATGAAGGTCGCCGAAGTAGCATAGTCCTCTTTCCAAGAATGCTACCAAAGAAGAGGTAAGCCAACACATCAATGCCCTTAAGTCCATCACCTTGGTGAATAAGATTCGCAATGATGCATGTAATCCCAGAGAAGTGCATCCCGCTCAAGTGCTACCGTACACGAGTTTTTGTTCAATGGCATTGTAAAATCGTACATATAAGTATTACCAGATCCCTGGAAATGCATTTTTATTTTTTGCAAAAAAAATATTCGAATGAGTGGATATCACAAAAATTATAATTACATTTAATCATTTAATAAGAATGAGTACTTGAATTTAATGAAACCGTGTCAGCTTTGAGTGGTAGCTTCAGAGTACTATATGCATATTCGTTTCGTGCTGCGATTTACTTTTACCCTCATATCTGTTGGATGCTGATGTTTTCCCCCAACGCATACATTTATTGTGCAGGGCCCTTAGGTGATATGATTTTTACATAATTTTCCATCTGGTTGAATAAGAAAATTTATTTTCCCTTTGCGGGTGAATTGAGAGAGGGAGAAATTCAAGCGTCGAGTGGTAGGCGCAATTCTTTCGCCCTCTATCTCTCGATGTGCAAACGAAGGCCTTCCCTTGTGCAACAACTCGTTGTGCGTGAATAAATAAATTGAATTCATTTTATTCACTTTAATTAAACGCAATTAAAAATTATGCTTATTCACATTTACAATTCACGCAGAGAAGATGTACATTATATATGTTTGTATGTCCTATGAGCTGCGAGCCATCAAGGATAGTACGGTATAATAAATATTTGTTTTCTCTCAAAATTGAAGCCTTTTTTTGTTTCAGGAAAACAGAATTATAGGGAACATGTCACGTTCAGTATTCCAAAAAATATATACATATATATTACAGGATTATTCTATTCCTGGTTATAGATGATGTTTCAATCAAAAGACACACCTCTATGCAAGCGGCAAGGACAAACTCATTTTATTTGCGCGAACTCGCCTTAATTCCGTGAATAAATTTTACATTTTACGAGTATTGTTTCTGTCGATTAATATCGAAATTTCAATGCAAACAAAATATATTTGGTGGCGAGAAAAAAATGTTTACTCTATAAATGGCACGAATTGTTTATTTATTTACTTTTTTATATCTTTTTTATTATATGGATCTTTTGTATGGAGTTCAAATTATCCTGAGTAAACACACCGAACAGAGATATCCCTTTTGTGGGGTTAAATAACCGAATGGATTTGATGAACGGCGTTTGTGGACAAGTGCCGGGTCAAATGTCAATTGGACTTAAATTTGTGATGACATTTACCATGGATAATTGAACATTTTAGTTGTAGTTTAATTTTGTCCAAAAGTACAGAAATTGGATATCGAAATGAGTAATCTGGCTTATGACTACTTGACGTTGGAGTGGACAGTGCTACAAATTCAAAATGGGCAATGATTTTGATCATGGTTTCGAAAATGTTAAAGTTCATCGTGATAATAAAATTATTTGGACAATAATAGGCTTAGAGACTCTCTCTGATATCTCTGGATGACTGTGGGAGTGGATTTAATTTCATCATGACCAGGTACTTAGAATGTGGTCTTAAGGTTTCTCAATACTTTTGCTTGTTATTTCTGTTTCTATGAAAGCAGGATATTTAGGGGGTGTATTGTCGAATTGGTACGGTGAGAGAAAGAGCATGTGCTAAGATAAGGAATAAAATTGAAAATATACTAAATCAGCGGAGAAATTGTTCCCCTGTGCCCCTCCCTTGCATCCGCCCTATTTAGTACTTCAGACAAAACCAATCCATAAAGGTCAAGGTTCCCGAGTGCTCCGTGACTCCACCGGTTCACCAACATGTGATATCACTATGGACCTTCTTTTGGTGGAAGTGTATCCTGACTTTTGTCTGGATAGCCACCTCACCTAATCCTAAACCATACATGTATATCTAGATAGAGCTAATGGAACATCAAGCCGATATTGAAACGGAACTGAGGGATTCACTGGTCCATATGTAGGTCTTTGTATATGTCCAAGATATGTACTTGCAGAGACACGGCAAAGCACAGAATGTGGTATACATTTCAGCACGTACACTAAGGAACTACAAATTTGTGGCACATCCGAGAGGCAGAGACATATTTTGAGATAATTTCTTATGACAGTAATACTTTTAGATGTTTGTTAGATGCTCGCAAGTGATTCAGAACACTTTGTCCTTGCCTTCTTTAGTAGTTTTAATGAGGTTGTTTAGCGGTATAATGTCAATATTCCCTCTAAGTGGGTTATGTCCAAATTGATTGAGGAGAGTTGTATGTAATTTTTACCTTCGTTTGTAATTCGCAGTATTTTCTTCGAGTTCCTGTCAGAATACAATACAGCGAGTCCATGCATCTTATCTTTGTTCAAACAGTGTCTTTCAAATAGGTACTTTCGTGACGTTGATGGTTAACGCTAGATGGCTACGAATTGCGTGGTAGCGGTGACGTTATTTTCAAACAAAGATGGCTCAATCAGTCGATGAACTAAAGAAATACAACAAAAGCCTACAAAACAGTCACAAGTGAACAGTTGAAGTCGTGAACTTTGATGGTATTTTCCTGGACTTGAACTTGGAATCAATGTACTAACCACTGAGATATGAGACCTAGAAATAATAATACCTACTACGACGGTGAACAGCTGATCTTGGGGAAATGTTCTCCTAACCTGGACGCCAAAAAAAGTGGTAAGTTTTCAATAAGATCGTTTCACTGCCATAACCACTAAGACCCATCCTTCTGGGTGATCATCCTGCACCAAAAACGTTTTTTTAGAGACTTCTAGTGAATTTAACCCAGCCTTTCAAATAACATCCTGTAGTTGTAGTAGTTTAACGCACTAAACCACTTCTCAGGGATTTAGTAAAGATTCTCTAATATGTACATCACAGTTCACTACCACTCATTATCCTTAGTACGTCTTAGGAGTATACCTACTCCTTCAATGATTTATTATTTTCTATAGAAGGAGCTACAATCATCTTAAAGGTAAAAAAAAATCATAAGTTAATGTATAAAGATCCCAACAACACTCTTCAAAGGACGACGGCAGAATCCACAGTTGCTTTGTCTCGACCCTGTTTTACATTGAACCCATCACGTCGCCATGGAATTAAAAAAACATCAATGAATGGCAGTCAAATTGTCTTCATTTATTAAAACGTCGTCGTGACCCAGTTCAAGTCGAAATTATTTTCGATATCATATTTTATGGTTGCCTTGAAACTCAAAACACATCAAAATAAACCTGCGACGGAGACAACTGTCTGAAAGAAATTCTGTCTCCAATTTGTGCAACATGGCAGACAGTCAATACCTACAATATTGCTTTCCATTTCACCCACCCACCGACAGAATCCATTGAACTTTAGTACAAAGCAGACTAAATTAGTAGCAAAAATAACAGCAGTATATTTTAGACTGTTGCCATGGAAGGCACTCAATTCAAACTGTCTAATGTATCTCATGTTTTGGTCCCCACCAAGTTGAAAAACAACTTACGGCCACAGATTTCAACTCACCGAATCGTAAAATTATTAAAGTATCTATGAAACGAAAATGAAACCATTGTTCACAGTACAATAATGACCGAAACTAGGATACATAACTCTCTGCAGGTGATTGTGTCAAAGTTTTATCTTGTCCTATACATTCTGTTTCCAGAAACAAGCACAAAAATTCCTTTTCACGTCAGTGCATTCAAATTTGTCCACCCCAACTCGGCTGGATGTGACATTAGCTTCAAATCCTTAACCGATTGTGTGCGTCGTCCCTCGCCTGGATGCCCGCAACATTTTGAATAACTTTTGTACTGATTGGTAACCAGGGATTTCTCGAAACTAAAGGTTCACCTAATTTGCTGCTATCAATGTCCCACACACACCCACACTGTTTGAAAAGTTTTTCCTTTCCCAACAGCGACGGTTGGATACATTCAGGATGTTGTGTCGTCCTGTTTTTGTGTGATAAATTTACCGGACACCAACATCTGGTGGATTATGGATAAATAATTGACTTTGCATTGTGTTGTGTGCCCGACTGGCTTAGTTTCTAGATCCTATTGTCTTGGCCTATAAAATTCCAGGTGGCATACCCTCATTCATCCGTCTGCAGGATAAGTGGAATAATAGAACGAAAAAAAAATGCATGCATCTGTACATTTTTGTTGGTTGGTCCTTGGTCCATTCCGATGTCATCATTGTCGAACGAATATTGAACGTGGCTAAGTGGAATATATGGCAGGCCGTCGGCGTCAGTGTATGTGTGCATGTGCCTCTACAGAAATTGATTGTCATGTCATATTAATACCTATGGCAGGTGTTTAGGGGAGGACAAGGACTAAAATCAATGAACACTAAAGTTGGGTGGTTGTACCACACTAAGGATGTGCTTGAATTGTTTTTTGCCCTTTTTTTTTTTTTTGCTGGTACCTACGTATCTTTTTGTGTTCATCAGGACGAGGGAAATGAAACGATTTATCCTTGAAAGTGTAAGTTATATTGTTTTTCATTCAACCCCATCGGAGACACTAACGACGAGAACAACTGTGTCAGCTCAAAAGAGTGTGTTTAAAGATTTTCACCTTAAGAGGGATTTCCTTTCTTTTTGTTTTTCTTTGTTTTATAAAAAGTCCTTTTTTTTTCCCCGAGTCCTTCCTTATCGAAATCCCATTCAATTGGCTAAAATTGCTGTTCTCATCAGAACCCACAAAGAAAATGGTTTAATTTTCGTTTTTAGAGAAATTCATTGGGAGGATGTTGATGGTGAGATTGAAGAACTCTGTTGCCGATGAAGTGAGAGCCATTTGTTCGTTGGAGTGGACTTGGCTCTAAATTGAAAGCTTATGCTTTATATTTTTGAAGGTGCCTTAGTTTGTGAATGAGCAGAGGTAGTAGAGGCTTTCCACATTCTAGTTGCTGACCCAAAAAGCAAGCTGAATGCTGTTGATTGTGGCTCTTAATCGGATACGAGTGAAAAATTGAAATACTCTCTCTTTCTCCTTTTTTCTCCCCAATCCCTCTTGAACGAACTTTCGAATAGCCTTTGGTTTTTCAGAGCGACCACGTAGTGGGTAATGGATTCTACTTTGAAGATAAATATAATAGAACGCTTTCTGTTAAGTGGGCGAATGAAAGGAACATCACAAATCGGATCGAATATTGGGAATTGTTTGTGGGGTTTTCTTTTAATTGTGAGATTGATTCAATGAGTGTAGAACCATCACCTAAATTAAGATAGGAATTTACGAGTTGGTTTTTAGAGTAATTATGCTGAGGGTCATCGTTTCACCTGGCTTTTTTGATAAACGTTCACAGAAAGCAGATTAGAAACAGAAAGTCGTTTCGTCATGGTATGCCACAAGGAGGCATGCTTTCACCAATTCTATGGCTCATTACTGGGAATGATTCGATAGGAACCTTAGCCAAAAAAATCATGCAGAGTAATAGTTTAGGTATAAAGTTTGTGAGGAAACATATTGCAATTCTACCAGATGTTATGGACAGAGGCCTCGCTGATATTAGTTCCCAGGAGGCGAGGAGAACGGAAAAAGAGAATATACGGCAGGCAGTTCTTTGAGCTCCAATCGACTGTGGATGTAAGCGGTGACTAAGCTAAGATCATGGCCTCCAAACTTCAGGCGATGAAGTAGACCGACAACTCTGGTATAAAGAAGAAGCTGTTGCATATGTCAGAAAATCGCATGGCAGACACTCTCCAAGGGACGGAGAGCTCTTTAGGGGAGTAGGTCAAGAGTATTTTTTGGATTCCAAACTAGGAAGGAGTAGAAGCTTGGACTATGCTGTATTGACTAAACCATTAAAGGAGTATGGGGTTAGAAGTTGTCGCTATACAGGACCTACTCTTGAGGCAAAGTGGGGCCTGAACACCACCTGAACGATGAAGGCGAGTCTGCAATAACTACTACTTGCTTACAGGCCTGAGAGCAATTTATGTGATAAGTTGTTGCTGGAGCTGGGAAAATAGAGGTGAGCAGAAGTGTATGACGAACTTTGAGCAGACCCAAATCTCAGATTTGACTCCGGGCATCTTCGGCCCGAGGGTACTACCAAATGACCGGTACAATGTAGAGAATGTAAAGAAACTTATGGAAGCTGAACGCCATCATGCGTCGGACAGGATGAAGCACGAAGGAGGTCTGGGCGATGATGTCAGTGACAAAGAGATTTCTGATCTAGGGGGCGAGATCGATGATAGAATGGCCGAGCTCTTATATTAGATATGGGAAGCGTATATAAGCCTTCGTCAATGAAGACACACCTCTAGTGTAACAAAGTTTCAATTAGAATCATGAGTTTCATTTCCTTCTTCTTTATTAATTTTTCCCCAGAATATACCATCTGCTGGAGCGTCCTGTAGGTTATAAATCCGAATTGACTTTGTATAAAGGTAAATCAGATGATATCACTAGTAGGTCATTAATTAGACAATAGTGCTCCTCTAAGTCAATAGGATTTTCTATACAAGTCCTTACATTATTTCAGCCTTAACATTTTAATTATAAGAATACTTCATACATATCCACTCACCCAGATCCAATGTTCTTTGAAACCGAACCATTTAATTGAAACAATTTCCATATGAGTTGATTCCGGGTTGAAAGAAATTATGAACAAGTAGTAAAGATGAAGGTCCTTCATAAAAAAAGGGCCAATGGTTAATCACATTCGCATACACATTTCTCTTCCATCGAATTAATTAAAAAGTTTTTCCTTTATTCATTTCTGTGAATTGAATTTACATCACCTTGTCAGTCCAAGTGAGAGAAGCTTTTCCCCGGAAAGGAACTCATAAAAAAGAAAACCCTCTTTACGTCGCTCTTTCACCGAATGACCTTTCATAAATTTGTTTTTTTCTCCAAAAAAAAAAAAAAAGGACGAGCGCCGAGAAGGTAATAAATTCTCTGCACAGGGTTTATGTGGGTTTCTTTTATGATTTATTCGGTTGCGTTCTGAGTTCTGACCTCGGGTTCTGTTCTTTCTTCGTCCCAAGGAGTTTTTTTTTTTGTATATATGCACGCATACAATATACATGTGCGCCTATGTGTGGTTAAAGGAAGAAAAAAGCCGAGTAAAAGATTTTGGGATATTTTTTTTTAATGAAAAACAAATTCTGCGAACGTTACCAAAATATATATTTCCTTTTCGGCTCAAAGGCGTATGGGCTGCTTTTCTTCCCTTTAAAAGGTGGCAATACTGCGCTCATGTGGAGATAAAATATCCTTTTTGCTCCTATAAAAAAAAAAAAAAAAAATAGCCCAAGATGTAGCCAAAGAAGAATAAGAAATTATTACGGAACATTTATCGTCCATCGTCCAAGGTGGAGCTGGGGAGTGGAATAAAAAAAGAAAAAAACTTTGTCCATTGTTATAATGAAAAGTTAAGATCTGGGACTAACCAACCCTCGCACAGAGTCCGCCTGAACTTTAGCCTCTGCCGCTTACAATCTATGGGCCATTGGTACAGTTAATTTCCCCTTGGAACACACTGGTGGCCATGGATTTATCGAAAACTATTTTTCAAACTCGAAAAAAAAAAACCGTATCTGGGGAGCATGTGGAAAATTGCGTGTAATTATCCTGAAAAAAAGTTTCAACACACATGACTAGCAAAGATAACGGAAAGAGGGCTGGGGGAGATGGTAAAACTTCTCAGTTTTAAATAAATACGTACTCTGGGAATATTGCAGCGGTCCTTGGGGATGGGGATCGTGAGGGCAGCTATTTTTTTTTCCATTATGCTTTGCACAGGCGTGCTAATTCTGTTAAATAATTTAAATTAATTGAATAGATTACTAATTAAGTTATATATTCCATTAGAGAGGACTGCGTGGCTTAAGTCATTAATCATAGGCAGCGAATGGCATGTCGGTGGACATTTATTTAAAATGTGTGCTCAGAGAATTGACCCCATTGCAGGCCACCCACACACACAAGCAATTATTAATTAGAACATATTTGTTTCACTTCATTAGGTGATGACAAATCATAGTCGGAGATAAATTACGATCTGGTTAATTTTGAAAGATTTGCTCGTTTACAGTGGGTGCTTTGGGGGATGTATTCGATTTTTTGTGGATTGGATTACTATGCAGTCCTTTGGGCTTGGAAAACTATGTGCCACGTATAATTTTTAATAAATCCAAGAGGCATTGGTTTCATATGGGTCTTTAAGAACGGTATCCTAAGCCCCATTCATTTAAATCTAGTGTCCATCTTTTGTAATACACTCATATCTTCGTCTTTCCTATTCTTATACATACCTACACCCATTAACGCTATTCACTATTTTAATAAGAAATTAACCACTAACCATAAACAATACTCTTCATCAATATCCAGGATATGAGGGAAGTGCATTTTTCATAGGCAAAAAATGCAACAATAGCTCCCATGACCTTGCAATGTATTGCTTTTAGCATTATAATGGAGCGACTAGCGGGGCATGAACATTGAAATGCTCATGAATGCATGCGTGCGTAGATACAATGCAACCGTGTTACTATTACAATCCATTTGGGGTGTTTTAATCTAAGAAAGCAGGATATTAAGAAAAAAACATATGACAATGTCTTTTTCATAGAGCGCAAAAATATATCTGCTTTAGAAAGCTTTTTTTTTTTCTTTTCTTATAAGACTAGCCAAATTGAAAAGCGAGGATCAAACTGCGAGATTAAACTAAAAGAAATCTTTACAAACTCACTTACACTTGAGTCCTTTAACCGCTCGGGGGCATAGGGCGTCAACAACGCCTGCGCGCCATCTTGTTCGTAGTTCTGCAACGCGTATGAGCCCTCTCCAGCTCATCCCCAAAGAGCTCGATTCCTCCTCGACTGTTCTGCGCCACGTTTGCCTAGGGCGCCCCGCTGGTCTGCCTGCTTGGGTGAGCGGATTCCACTGAATTGTCTTCGCGCCATAGTGGACACACCCTCCACTGCCACTTTCTCCTTCGTATTGTAATGTTGATAGATTCCTGACCCGTTCTCGTATAAAGCTGTTCATTGGAGATACGATTCGGCCAAAATATTCTCAGGATGACTCTTAAACATTTGTTTACGAAGACTTGCAGCCGGCGTGTGTTAATGGTGTGTATCCAAGTACTGCACCCATAAAGCAGTACCGATTCTACGTTGGGAGCGAAACAGTCGCAGCTTGGTTCTTAAGCTGATAACATTGCTTTTCCAGATGGTGGACAGCATGCCGAACGCAGCTTTGGCTTTCCCGATTCTGCTGCACACATCCAGTTCGGTGCCACCACGGTGTGCCGAGACCACACTTCCTAGGTATAGAAAGTTATCAACTTTCTCGACTTCCTGTCCGGTAATGTTAATGTTACTTTGTTTGCCTCAGCTTCTAGATTCTGGACCATAAGATGGAGGTCCATTATCCGATGTGAAAGTAGACAAACATCGTCATCATAGTCTAGATGTTTAAGGTAAGATGTCCTATACATCCTTGACGTACTCCGCTTTGGACTTCAAATTCTTCTGACACCTTGCCATTGTGCAAGACGTGACACTTACTGCCATCATACGTAGCCTTAATAATAGCTATGAGTTTTTCTGGGATACCTCTCCTGCGCAAGGCCAACCAGATAGCATCTCTATTCAAACTGTCAACGGCCTTCTCGAAGTCGATAAACAGCAGATGTAGCGGAGACCTGTATTCAACGCATTGCTCGAATCTTTGCAAAGACCAACGAATTTCAAGTCAAAACTCACCACCTATTTATCTGCTTCAAAGGGGCTTGTGACAGAATTCATTGTCTCGAGTTCTAGCAGGGGATAACCAGATGTTTACAGTAGGGCTGGAAAACATGTCGATACATACATAATCGAATTCTCCTTTAACCTATGGTGTCAAGGAGTTCACTGTATTTCTCTGCTTCTGTAGTGTTTCATGTGGTCAGTAGAGTTATCCTCTATTATTTTGTTTTTCTAAATTTTCTTCAATTGTTGGTTTTTTTTCCAAACGGACTAGGTGTCCCAACCATCTCATTTTCATTAGGATGCACAAACGGACCATAGGATCATCATCAGTCAGCATCAGTGACTTCAAGTAGAAAAATGTATTGAAATTGTATTACCTGCCCAGCGAAAGGTGGTATCTCTCACTCAATTGAGTTTCAAAATAAATTATGGGCCCAATATAACCATATAGGAACACTTGCCGCTAAACAGATGACAATTGGCTCCTCTCAATGGAGTTATTACACAACACACGACATTTTACTGACAGCCCACCAAAAGAAGAAATCAAGGAAAATATGTGCTACCTCTTCTACGAATGTCCAAGCCTTAGAAGAACAGGTTCGAATATTCACTCTCATATACTCCCAGCTGTGAGCAATTGTACCTGGAATTGCGTCTAACTTTTGTTCATATGACTACAAAGCAAATTACCGACACCGCTTCTGCTTATATTTCAAACACAAGAAAGACCCTTCATATGCACCAGTCCTTGAGTTCGTCAATATGTCAGTCTATTGTCATGGTACTAAGCACCACCTGCTATATTTGTAAGAAATTGCCTGTTTCAATGACTAACTGAAACACACTCACTGATTGGTATTCATTGAACAGAAAATCTGAATAGAATTTAAAAAGCTTTTCCAAGAATTTTACATAGAAATTGACTTCAAAACCGGCGATTCTGAAGAAAAAAGTATACTTTCCCGTGAGAGAGCTCATCCGCCCACTCGAAATCACACTCTACTTTGGAGAACTCTGACCATCTCTTCTTTCGACTGTTAACATTGAAACGGATGGATGTAACATGAGTAAACAAAATCTGAATTTACTATCGACTAAAGGTCAATCTTATTTAGAATCAGCAATCGAGCAATACAATGCAAACAATTTTGATTACCAAAGGCGAGAGCGGTCCATCTTTCATCGAGAAAAATTCTAAATGCTATTTCAAAGTTGTGTAGATACCATTCCCTAAAATGTTCGAAATTGGATTATTTTTGTTTCTAAATTCTTTCGGGGGAAAAAACAATCCAGCGACAGCGACTGAGAATTTGCGTGTTGTTTGATCACGTTGTGATTTAATTTACTTTCAGAATTAAGGAGAATTTAGTGGCAAAAGAGAGGGATAGATATTTTATCCATAAATTTTTAGACTGTGCAAGGTAAGATAAGAAGTACAAGAGTTTTTTAGACTACTTACAGAGGAGGATGCTTTGTTTTTTGTTACATTTAGCTATGTAAATTATCGAGGACCTTGACATTGACATTGACATTACCAGGAGATGAGTAAATATTCATTATTAAAATTGCAAGGAATTTTTCTTTAAATTAAAATAATTGTGGAACGTCTGAGTTCTTGTTTTTCCTAAAGTGGTTAATTTCAACAAAGGATAATGGATTATGATAGGGAATATTTAATGAAGCAGACTTTTAAAATATTTCGCAGTTCAATGACTTTATGAAGTTTTTTTTTTGTCTGAACGGTGGAAGAAAATTTTGTCTAAAATCAATTGGAGCACCCTAGCGGTTCATTGAAACTGCCTATACTCTAATGGGTACCTCATTGCTCAAAGAATTGATAACTAAATTTCAGTGACTTAAGGACAAACTGTGTTGATTGGGATGAAGAACAAACACAGATACACGTGGTTTAGGGTTGCTAGAAACGTTCCTCAACTAATCGGGAAGTTTCAAGTAAAATTTCGGGAGAAGAAGAAGAAAAGCGTCATTACTTAGTAGTATAGAGAACTTATTTCGAGTTTCTTGCAAAATTAGTGAATAAAAAGGTGTCCAACCTGCGACTCAAAACAACTACAATGTTGCATGAGGAGATATCGCGGAGCGAAGAAAATATCAATACAAAATCCCGACTACTCATTGAAATTACTGCTTAACGCTGCGATTATTTATAGCGAGAACATACCTAGTTTCTTTGAATAGGCGATAGGCAGCTTTCAAACCTTTTAAATTTGGGCACAGTCCATTCACAGCGTCAATAAACTTTTAACCGACCCAAAAGTGTTATCCATCCCTTTGATAACCTTAGGCGACACTTACTTTACAACTCTGGATATGTCATCTAATTCTAGGACACCAGCTCCAATGCAAGTATAAGGTCAACTTACCCGTTCTAAAGACAGAGAGTCTGACTCTCTAGACTGTAATCATATTTTCATGGACGGCTCTATAACTGGAGGCTGGGGTGGCTTTGTACACTGCGATAACACATGACTTAAGCACCCATTGCTATTCTAAAAGTCGTAAGCTATGTACATTTTTAGGTAGAAGTGCCTTTATATATGTATGTTTGTATATATCTGTAGTGACAGTTAAGAGGCACATAAAGCCTTGATTTCCCCATAAAACACATTCAAAATAGTTGGTGACTGCAACAGATCTCTAATCTGCGTCGCAGGAAGCAAGTCCTGACAGGTTACACTGGAGTCACGGTATTCTAGAGAAGTTGCTATTTACTTGTGAGGCAAGTATCAAAAGAAAGTTTCTCAAGTCCCGAAGGGGTTTCTTTTAAAAACAATTGTGTGTGGCATTCTTACTTACAACTTATTGGAGTTCTATGCTGGGCTTGCGAGCCTTCTTCGGCTCTTGTGGAGAGGAAAACGATACTGCCGAACACTTCCTCGGACCTGATGGCTTTTCAAATTTATATTGGAAACTCATATCCAGCAATGCTAACATAAGAGTCTTATCCCAGGATGATCAAAATAGAAAAGAAAACACACACATATATACCTCAATTCACAACCATAGATCCAGAAAACTTCCTGAACCAAAAGGAAAGTACATAATTTAGTAACGCCTCTGCAAATGAAATGTACATTTTTTCCAAGAAAAAATGCCACCAAAAATAAACTTTTTGCTCAACTAAGCGAAAGATAAATTAAAATGCGAAAGGTAAGCATTCATATGATGGAGAAAATTCCAATAGGATTCCTTTGCTTATTTATTACGCCGTTTCGAAAAAATTCATCGCATAAAAAAGGATCACAAATTTTGCTTCATTTTCAAAGGAAAAAGCCGAATCTTTTTTTTTTCCTTTCAACATTCAACCATTATCCTCTCTCAATTCATCGGAAAATCGTAACAAACTCTCGCGCACACACATACCCTCCACCTTGGACCCCAAAGTGCAATTTGTGAGAAAAAAAAAAAAAAAAAAAAGAAGAAAACTTTTCAATTTGCATATAATTTTCAAAAGAAAAACTTTCAAAGAGGAACAGAGAGCTCACTTGAAGGAAAAAAAAAAAACAACTTTTCCTTGTTTATGCGCGAAATTCTTTCTTCAATCGAAAATTTGCCCACCCACAGGATACACCCTCCGCCACTACGTGCTCGATAATATATCAACGAATCCATATTTCCCGTTTGGCAGGGTAGGTTACACATTACATATTGCTCTCTCCATCAGCCCCTCATCGGCACCCAATCACTTAAAAGACATATTTTCAAGTTTATGAACATTTTAGTTTGCCTTCGTCAAAAGCAATTGACAGTTGACAAGGAGCTGTGCGCGTAAAAATTCACCACACCGTGTGCACACCATGCACCCGCCCGCCCGCCCGCCATTCAGCCCACCAGCAAACCGATGGTGCTGACATCCTGCCAAAAGTATTTCCTCAATATGTCTCCTAATGGTATGTTCTCTAAACAACCTTCCGTCGTCGATGGGTGGGTGTGTACGATGGTGGAAACACATCGAAAATGACAAAAAGAATTTCCCGATAACAAGGCGCACTGAGAAAGAAATTATGGCACAAAGAAAAAAAAAATATATAAAAAGGAATCCTGAATCGTGAAGGGTGCCAACTCGCATATGTCCCATGAAAGGCGAAATGACGAAGTATGACAGCCACACAGACACACATTAGATACACACCAGAGGGAGCAATAGACGGAATGCGTATTAGTAGGTGTCCTTGTTGTCAGTTTGGGGGTTGATTTGCTACCCTAAGTAGTGTGCGATGGGTGGATGTGGCACAGCTCATAACGGTTTTTGTGTTCCCACAGATTTATGGATCGTTCGGATTCGAATTTGGCATTTTTGTTGTGTTTTTCCTTGTGTGTGTCCCTCTTTTGTTCGCTTTTTGTGTTATATGCGGTATTCACTTCATTTTTACGACCTTTGATTATATTATGTGATACCAGAGGGTCCCACCTCCACCTCCAGCAACCTAACGCTGTGTATATATGGATGTGTTTTTAGGCTTCTGTATCTCGTTAGTATGTGTGATTGTTACAATTTTATTGCAAACAATCTCACGTGAGTGATTTGTTTTTAGGGTCAGCGAGTGGTAACACTCACGTACCTAATTAGATACCCAAAACAAAACAAAACAAAAAAAAGGACCTACTCTGTGTGTGTGCACGGGGGCATAAAAGTAAAGTATCAAATTATGACACCCGGCAACCATTGTGGTCGTATGGCTTGTGGCGATTGTCAAGAGTGCGCCTATATTTGCACGATGGTGTTGGGCAATTATCTTTTTTTTTATCACTCATTGAATGTGAAAAAGGATATTCGTTCCTAGAGTGGTGGGGGCCAAACTCTGGGACTGATTTAATGGATTTCTTTTTGATATAAATTAGTCGTGAGGGTGGCCATTCAGTAGATAATTATTGAGGCATTTAATATACGGTCAAAATAGATTGATGACAGATTTTGGCGATAAATGTTAAGTGCGGAGCTGTTGAAGCAAATTTTGGGGCGTGTACGCCCTGGAATTAGGGTAATAACTAATCAACCTAATTGATATTATCTGGGCTGTGATTTATTTGAACACGGTAGCGATTTGCGAAAGGCCAACGCTGTCAATGAAATTATAGTGAAGCGCGTTCACGGATAGGAAATATGAATTATAATAATTGTGTGTACAATGAAAGTTACAAAGCCATTACATACAAAGAGTAAGTTGTACGTTTCAAACGAGCTCAGTTGGTGGGATATTATTTTCTGGGAAAATTCATAAAAGAATCAAGGGTGAGTTGAAACTTTGAATAGTGAAGATTCCAAGAACCAAAGATGGAATGGATACGCAGAAAATAAATCCAATTAAGAAATTATTTTCAATCTAGTTCCAGTGAATTCTATTCTAAAGTATGTATCTCGTTCTTTTGTGCCAGTCAGTTCCAGCTGATCTAGTACAACCTTTGGAAAAAACATCAGTAGACACGTGGAAGATTGTTTGTGCGACTATCCATTTTCTGTCGAAATGTCTGCCTACATCGAAAAATAACGTTTCTTCCGAGAAGTGTTGAAATCTCAGTTCAATTTGGAATGTAGAACGCCTTAAATAAGATCCATTGTGGCTTCTTATTCCATGCTTGAGAATTTAATTGCAGAAAGTTACATTACTTGATGCGTTCACAAATGTGTGTATATAATTGTAAAAAATGTCTTCAACTGGACCTGCAATATGAGAGCGCTAGAGGACATGCATTTGACAAAGAAGGAGAGAAGACCTCATGCTATCAGCGAAGGAAGAATGGAAAACCGCCAAGCATTGTAAGTAGGTATTATGCAAGAACTACACCGAGAGCCTTACAACTTAACCAGATGACAGGACGTCAACATCAGCCCCTATGAAGGAATGACTTTTATCAGCTGTTCATTAGGAGGACAACAAGACAGGGTTCGGGGCTGTGGTTTAAAACATTAACATGCAGGAGCATGGAGTCGGAAAAAAAGTACATGCAGGCCAAAGTCTACAGACTTCAATCTGGACTAGGGAACCGTGTATTCAACGTTACTGAATCAAATACTCTTTAAGAGGCCGACATAGCTCTTCAAATGAGGAAGACTTTTGGCTATCGACTGATCTCTCACAAATGTGACAGATTATGGGATTGCATTCTGCCCATACATATATGTATACTAACCAGAATTTGCCTGAATCAGAACACATACTGGCTTCGTAATCTAACAGGCTCCTGTACGAATCACATGAAGCTAGGAATAGAAAAAAATGTCGGTGTAAAAGCATTTAGGTCTGGACTAAGACATGAGGACGGTATACGCTGTTCCTGTTCGGTCACTGTGCCATATTTATCTTTAAAAAAGCACAGGGCATCGAGTGCTTCACAGTGGGAAGTTTGAACCAATCCCGATGGTAAGTTTAGGACATCACTGGAGAGCTGCTTCTAAGATGTTTGGAGAGCTGAGCTAAAATGAGTTAAGACACTTGGAAAAGCAGGTACAGACGATACACGATAAATTGCTAACGAACCCTACTAAGCTATACAGAATGGGGGTCCTTCGAAGATAAGTAATAAGCAGAAGAGTAATGTGCATTCCTAACAATATTTAGTCGTGTCATCGAATCGTCCAAAAAGTCTCTTGACGCAACAAGGAAAAACTGACGAAAGTGAGGTGATGCAATGCACTTATAACATTTCGTATTCCACTAGTCGATTTCTTAGGATTTTAAAACAAAAGATCTTCACAAGCTAAGGGTTGTCGTAAGTCTTTTTTTAATACTAGATTGGATCACGTAATTTTTTCCCTAGCACTCTCCCTTAATCTCTACTGCATTTGGATGTAACCAAATTCAATTTTAGATACTTAATCTTCTGACTAAAATAATTAGCAAAATGCATACTAATCTCATAATTTACACTCCTAAAGCACCTGAAAGAGCATCCCAAATGTAACCACTCAAGCTATGAATTTAACCATTCCACTTGATGTGTCCGACTCAAAGCTGTCGCTTCAAACTTATGCTCTTGCCTTTCATATATTTCATGCTTTCCAAACTCACATCCATGCAAAATCTAGTGCTTACAGAATTCCCATACCAACTCTTTGTATGATCAAATGAACTCATTCATTTCCTGAAAAGCATACACATGCATATCCTTTTGCCTAGCATATACAGCACCAGCAAACCTACAAATATCACAAAAATCTACAAGGATATTCCTGTGCAGATAGCAAATTAGTTTTAGCTCTATTCCTTTCACTGCCCCAATGCTACATATGTATGAATTGTGCTACTGACTTCATATCCTTGTGTATATGTGCAATTGTGAGAGAGATGATTTAGATTGTAGAAATTAAACCTTTTGCCAGTGGAACAAGACAAAGACTAACAAATACATATCGCTGTATGATATCCTTCATAATAGGAATTGCTGACTCTTTGTCAGCTCGTAAGCTAGACGAAATTTCAAATTGCCCATAATGCATCTAACCGGGGCGGGTCTCGTGTGCTAGTCAATTATTTATTTACAAATGGCGAGCATGAAGAGACTCCTACTGAACAAATGACAGAGGAGACGATGTGTACAGAGTACTTACTCGAATCCTGTTCGGGGATTAAAAGTTAAGGCCATGCCATTTAACGTATTCGTTTGATGTTGCATAAGAAATTAGTTAGAAGAGAATATTTAATTGCATAAATAAAATAGTTTCTTGGGGGCTTTTGTACAAAACTTCAGTTTATTTTCGGACTTGCAGCATTAAAGGACGATGTACTAGAAAGTGCGCTCATGAAAAAGAAAGTAAGTGTGAGTTAGAAGTACTGCCTAATTACTTTCAGACTTTTTCAACACCTTTATCACGTTAGCCCTTACTTTTGGCTGTGCGGAGTATATATCAATGGAGCAATCAGGAACACTTCAATATGTGTAGTCAGCTCACTAATTATAGGGACTGAATAGACAGCAGCTAGTGAAGGCATTTGCATTAGAGCAATATGCAAGCCGATCATTCATTCATCAAAAATTTATAGCGAATAAGTGGGTAAAAACTCCTGTTCGATAGAAACAACTTTGAAACCAACATAACCTTCAGAATTACATGTTAAAGTGTATCAGCCTCTAGAGGAAAACTGAAAGAAAAATGGGTGAGGATACTTCTGTCGAATACTGAAAGATCTCTATCGGTCCACTGCAGCGTTTTTCAGGTGGAGGTTATGGCGGTTAAGAAGACTTCATCATGGCTCATGGTAAATATTATGCGGTATATCATTATTTTCTACTGAAAATCATTCCCGAACTCTGGCACCATCAATACGCAATGTACTCTGATTTTTTTTTTATCAAAACAAAGAGGATATGAATGCCCTTTTACTGATTAACAGAGAAGAAGGAATAGGGAAGAGTTGGTGTATTGATATTTTGAACTCAAGCGATATTAGGTTTCAATACTTTTTCTCCATGGGTGATATCCAATTCTACTGTTCTAGAGAGTTGTGTGAAATTTTTGCATTCGTTCGTAATTCACAGATTTTTTTTTTCGTGTTCATGATGAACTACTCAATTTTATTAAAAAACCTCTCATTTAATGACCGAATACACTACCACTATACCGACTACTTATCTCCTGATGAGGTGTTGGAGCAATTGAACATTATCCTTGTTTGTTGGACAATTTCGCATGTTAGTCATAACACAGCTTTCTCTATTCTACAGGATAAGAATATCAGCATGTTTCACGCTACAGTCTAAATATTACTGAACTTTAAGTTTCAAACAATTGGTGGCCATTAAGTTGTCGCACAGTTTTTTCCCTATAATCAATTAAAATCAAGCGTTTCACTTTTTATTTTTAATCAGGACACGATATAACAGCCAATTATTTAAATCAGCAAACTTCGACAATAGTATTCATTTAATTAGGATTATTTCATGCTCATATTTGAACAATAGCTGTTCAGTGACAGTTTATTGTATCCTTATTGGAGAAAAATTCATTTAAAACACGTGCTATATAAAGTCCAGTGCTTTTTTTATTGTTTCCCGCGCTCGTTACAAAACGAACACGTTTGTCACGCAACCATTGTCAGCGCAAAAAAGAAGGATAAATACATAAGCATCCTTACTCTTGTATTTTTTCGATTTCCTCTCAACAGCCACCCGCTTAAATACGTGAAGCATTAAGCTCTCTATCTCTCCATTCTACCTATTGGTTTTTTTTTTTTTTTAAACTTGTGACACGTTATGTGAGAGAAGTGGGGGTCTTAAAAGGTAAAATAATGGCAGCTGATGATATTGGCTTTTCATTGACACTCTACCTAGCACGGCTGCGACCAATCCTCACAGTGCATTCTTCCAATGTATTCACTGACAGGAACAGCCAAAGGATTCTCCTGTCAACTTTATTGACAGTTGGTTTTTTAACCTAGCACAACTCGCGTACACACTCAATGAAAACGCGATTTCGGGTGAAAATCTTTATAGCTTGGCAGCAAAAAAACACTTTTTCGTTCACCACCCCCCAAAATTAGGTTCATCTTCTTTGTTTGTCGTAAAAAAAAAAAAATGTTTGCACAGGAGGTTCATATAGGAGAACCTGGTTTTGGTTAGGGGTGTATTTTTATGTGACTTTTATGTGATTCTTTGCATATTATAGATCCGGGTGAATACAATCGATAAGCAAAAGATGAAAACAAAAAAAAAAAAACGGTTCCATATCCATGGGAAAACAAACACATTTCATGAACAAAAACAGATCGTAATGATGAAACGCATTTAACACACAACAAGGGATGTCTATTATCCTTTGTTGGTTTTGAATTCTGAAACACATACTGCGTTTTTTTCATGATCTGCCATTAAGTGTGTTTTATTCAATTTTTTGTATGAATTTCGAATCGGATTTGGGAGCATGATACCTAGTGCACAAATCCTTAACTTATTTATTGCATGAATAGTTCTTAAATCAAGCATAAGGAAGCAGAAAGCTATAAAGAAAGCCCATCATGTACACGTACAAGATATTATTTAAAATGTAATTACTCAAGTTCTCATGAATCTAGCCATTCCAACTCAATGCCAGATCCAGCTTGCTCATATTTTATGCTTGGCAAACACATGAGAGTCTAATCTTTACAAAATTCCTCTACATCTACTTCTCATGGCATTGCATTGGTTCATTCATTTTCTGGAGAACGTACTCCTTGGGGTACGACGACACGAGCAGGACTTCACATTGTAAAGTAGAGTGTATGCAGAATTAGTTCAGGCCATTCCTTTCACTGCTATGAAATATTTCTGCTGACTCAATTCCTTGGGAAACTGATTTTATTTAGTTAAATTCAAATTTAGCTTTAAAGATAAAGAGTTGGAATACAAACTTGTTGCTGGATTGCTATATGATATCTTTTATAATTGGAAAGGCTGAAGTACTGTTTGTATGGTCGTTAGGCAGAAGAAATTTCAAATTATTATAATGCATCCGATGGAGGACTTTGATTTCATAATAATTAACAACAGAAAGTGTATTCTACCATAAGGAGATTGACACTCAAGTTGTCAGATAAAGCTAAGGGTGCTGCAGTTTACAAACGTCTATACATAAAATTCCAACTCTTTGAAAAGCTTTGGGCATGTAAAACAAGAAAGTCTTGAATAAGACAAACAATAGAAAGAATGTTTAGGCACAGAGTACCCATTATATGTACTGGCAGTGGTTATTGCGTTGGGCTATTGTGCACGGGGTTCCGAGTTTGATTCTGAGGAAATACCATCAGAAAAGAGCATATCCAAGAATAAAATACAACATAGGGTTGGCGAGATATGAGCGAGCTACAAACTGCTTGAACGTCTCACCTATAGCCGGATCAGCTATATATGTAGTTAATGAACTTGTCCTCATCAAGCAAACCAGATTTCGTGCGAGTAAAAAGTAAACAAGTACCTACTACATATCACCAATACATTGAGACAATCTGTTTCATCGGTGAACATAATTGCAGTTGCAGAGACCCATTTACAAAAATTGGAAAACAATCCCATGGCTAAGGATACATCGGCTCATTAGTAGGTAATCCTGTATGTATCTGGTATATCAAATCAACTGAAGTCTCTGGCTTGTCGGCGTAACACTTATCTTTTACGGCACCACACAAATAATAGTCCAACGGTGTCAAATCGCAGCTCCGAGGTGGCCAAACGACATCAGCTCTGCGGCTGATAATGCGATCTTCAAAAACAGGGCGCAAAACATCGAGTGTAGCTTCGGCTGTCTGGCTCGTAGCGCCGTCCTGTTGAAACCAAATGTTGCCAATATCCTCCTCTTCAATTTTTGTGAACAAAAATTCCTTCAGCATGGCCTGATAACGATCGCCATTGACTGTAACGGCCACTCCTTGCTCATTTTCGAAGAAAAATGGCCCAATTATGCCTCTGGACCAAAATCCGCACCAAACAGTGACTCGTTTTGAGTGTATCGGCTTTTGAATGTATGCGTGTGGGTTTTCTGTGCCCCAAACGCGACAATTTTGCTTGTTGACATATCCGCCAAGATCAAAATGAGCTTCATCTGAAAAGATGATTTTTTTTTTGCAAAATCGGCATCTTCTCTAAGTCGATCGCAGGCCCACTTAGCGAAGCGAAAACGCATTGGATGGTCAGTTGGCTTCAACTCCTGAACCAATTGGACTTTGTATGGCGTCATACCAAGGTCTTTATACAAATTTCGTCTCAATGATGTCTCCGAAATGTTCAACGGTGAATTGATGTTGATGGCGCGTCACGCGCACTTTCTGCCACAGCAGCAATTTTCTCGGGTGTACGCACTGTTTTTGGCTTTTCACGCTTTCGATTATCGACGAGGATGCCAGTTTCTTTCACTTTTTTCACAAGATAACGAACATACGGAGCTGACGGTGCTTCTCTTCTTCCAAAATCCGTACGCAATTTTCGCGCACATTCTGCAACATTACCATGATTTTCAAAGTAATGTCGCAATATTTCCCAGCATTGTTCAAGCGTATACGCAACCATATTCGTTCAGCGGAAGGATAAAACTAATTATCTGTCAAATGACATGAGCTAAGTGTTACCATTCACGAAATAAGCACTAGTTGAAAAAAAAACCGTTAGATGGCGGACCCTTAGTTTGTGATTTTTGAACCCAGTATGAAAGTTATTAACCGACTTTTATCTGCTTTGTGATAATTAATTCCGTCTGTCTCATCGATAATCAAGAACTGTAACAATATCAAGTATTTCTGTGCAAACAAAAAGCTATATTAAAGTACAACTAGTTAACACTCACTCTTAAGAAACGTTGACTTGGTTTCACTTGCGACTTCTGAAAATAGAAAAAAAAACCCCTTTAGACACTTTTTCTTCAATTTGACATTTGGGAGGAATAAAACTGAAATAGAAACATTTTGAAAAGCACTACCCTTATCTCTGTGTTCCCACATAAAAACATCACCATACCGTTTAAGTTCATCTCTCGAACAACATTCCTCCTTTTTTGCAATGCCATTCAAAAGATACAATCCATGTTCTGTCTGTGCATCGAAAAATAGATTCGTTCCAATTGGGACGTGCTTTATAGTTGCGCACTTACTCTTCTGCAATCCCTTAGGTAAAGATACTCTAAACCACCCCGAGGCATATCCACTCTCACCTTGTATTCAGTTATACTGCGAAAAAAAAAAAAATGATAGGCCTTCCCAAAAGACCACTTCTACCTATCGGTGTTTTCGTCCATTCCCACGTGAGGCATTTCTGCCTGGTCCCCTTTTCTGGTCTGTTGACGAATTTACGAGTTTTTCTGATTCGATTTTTACCTCTGGTGCTAGCTTACAATGCCACTGCATACCATAACATCCAGCGAGACAATCGGAATGAATATTTGAAGTCTAGTCAGAGCTGACCAGCATCTCTCTCAGATATCGTTTTTCGAATTTCGTACCGAAACCATTTGACATTTAATCACATCAACCTAGAACTGGCTACCCACCAAAGAAGAAATCGAAAACTTAGTTACCTATCAAGAAGTCCGATGAGTGCACTGGCAGGGCGAAAAAAAAAAGACGAAAAGCAAAAAAATACCGCCCAAAAGGGTGGGTAAAGGAGTAATCAAGGATTTACTAACGGAATCGTACGACATAGTATTTTTTTTTTTTCTGCTTTGGCTTTTGCGATGAATTGTTGGCATTCGATTCGGTAGAATCGCATCGTATCTCAGTTTCTTTGTTAAGAAAATACGATTAGACAATTCGAAGGAATAAAGGACCAAGGAGAGAGAAATTCTGCTGACATTCGATTTATGTCGATTTTGATTGCTAGTAGTTGAATCAGCACAAATACAAGACAATCAGATGGAAGTCAGAGAATACCTACTATAATATGCAGATATGGATAAATTTTATTTTCTCATTTTCAATAAGAAAAAAAAATATCCCTCTGGATGGAATTTCTTTTTACATCGCAAAAGGGAGTGGTGTTTGGTTCCTCTTTTTGGAATAATAAGCGTAAATCAATGCGCATTTGGATGGATCTTTTTTTTTTTATTTTAAACGAAACTAGGTCGAATCAGAACAATCTGTGGGGAACGAATTAGAATTTGATTGGAGAGATACCACCAAAAGTTTTTATTAGTTTAAGCACATAGGAATGGATTATTAAGCAAAGTGGCAAATCGTCATGGATAATTGTCGGAACAGGAACAGGCATAAACGTTGGAATGGATACATCTGCAGAAAATTAAGATATCCAATTATCGATGAGTCAGAACAGGTAGCCATTATCTTGTACACAATTAAGAGCACTTCCTAGCAATTAACCAAGCTAAAATTCGTTCACAGTGAATGTTCAGTTTGGAGCACTAAGCTACTACAGTGCACGAACAAGTTCAGCCGATCATTGCCCAATAATGAAGGGACTGTGTGGCGTATTAACAGAAAGTTTTCATAATATGTCAAGGGCTTGAAAATGAGAGCACAAGTACTTAGGTGAATGACTGCAACCTTCGGGAGAAACACTGTCAACCGAAGTATATACCGAGATATCCCCCAAGGAAGAGTTCAGTTTGCAAGGTTATCGCTTGGTTCTATTCCCAGCTTTTCCTAAAAATTCGTAAATTTTCGTAAAAATTCGCTATTTTAGGAGGGCACGCGAACGGATCTATTAACTTCCTGACTCTGCCAAAGCGAAGAGGCCTCCCTACCTTCTCAAACAGCTCTAGGTACTTAGCGCTTAAGTTTCTCAAATTGAAATTAAATTTAACTTATCATCAGGTGGTATTTTTGCAATCTTAAAGGCCGCAAGCTTAATTGAAATCCTTATGTGCTATTTCGCCCTGCAAAGCTTAAAGACATAAGCCTAGCCTCTGTCTGTGCTGCTTGTGGCAAGAACGACGACACCGCGGTACACTTCATCTGCAATGGTCCTGCCTTTGCTCATATTGTGGCAAAATCGTGTCCTTTCGGAAGACGGAAACATTTCCCCAAAAATAAGACCTTAAAGTTCTGCTCTCGTTCATTACTATGGATTAGCTATGCCTGAGTGTTTTATTGAATCGTAAAAACGGCACCTTAGTAACAAATCCCAAATTGCCAAGCACGTGCAAGGCCACCAGAGTTCAACTAAAAGAAAGAGACTTCAAAACAGCCCTTGGCAAAAGTTCATGAGCAACTACAGACGCACTTTCGCACGAAATCCTTTGTTGATCTACGACTTCACTGGCCAGCCCTCACCTAAGTATACATAATACAATACCTATCATTAGGGTCGGTAATAACTTGTGTGGAAGGGTATACTACTGTTTCCACAACCCTCAAGTGAAACTAGACATCCGTGAATTAATACTCACTACTAAAACAACACAATAAAACGTTATTTGCTTAATAACTTCTATACCACTAGATTAGGATCTAAATTATGACCTTAATATCCATATTCTCATTATTCCCAGAGGTGTACCAATACACGCGGACTAGGTAAACAATTCATACTCATGGATTACTTAAGCTCTATAGCTCCCTGATCCCTCTCTACAAACACTGGGCCATGAATAAGCGTCAAGAAAAATAAGAGAGCCCTATGTATGTATATCCTAGGTTTCATGGCTTTTCATGGTGTAATTAAAGTTTACTTCATGCAATTTAGATGAGGAAGCATTTAAGTAACCCAAAAAAAAAAAAAAAAAACAGTACAGCTCACGCATTCACCCTCCCCCTCATCCACTTAGTCGAATTAGATTTTTCGGGGCTGTTTCATTGTGTCCAAAATGTGTTGATTATGCTGATGTACCTAGTCATAATGAACATCCTCACGCCCCTGCACTGTGAACAATTTAATTAAAAGTACGAGTATCTTCTCAGAGGCAATTATTTTCTTAGATTTTCATCTACGAAACGACAGACAACACAACAAACAAACAAAAAAGATACTTTTCTTTAATTTCATGCAAATTTTTAAAATAAAAGCATCCAAACGGTCGTCCGGAGGATAATCCCTCAAAGCATTTAAACCACCATCAATGCAAACAGTGTGGGCTTATATTTCACGCCCATAAGCAGAATGGAGGAATTAAAAAGGAAAGAGAAGCAAATTATTTGCCTAGCTACCTGACAACGGTAAAGAAATATTATTAGCCTCTAAGGATTGTTGTGAAAAAGTCCAAACAATGACCTGTTGAGAGCAGTAAAAAATACATTTTTGTTTCTTCTTTTCTTTTCGTTGCTGCAGAAAGGATACAAAAGGGGTAAAATCCTTGAACCTTATAAACTAATAAACAAACTGCTGCCTATCTTAGAAAACAAAAGAAGAGACTCACTGGCTGGTTGCATTTAACCTTTTGACCACAATTGTTAGGAATGCTTCTACAAAAAAATAAGAAAAAAAGTTTACACAGAAAAAAGGATTCATTTTTGAATGAGTATAAGGGCGGACAGTAAATTTATAATCCTATAAGAGCGGTTAGTTTTATTTTATATCCTATCAAAACAAAGAGTTGTCTATTGTAACCCACCGGGCTTAGGCGAACGTTAGAGGTTAATTTAGACGCGAACTTGTTATTAACTTAAGAAGGTTTAACTTTTAAAAAAGTTTTCTAGTAAGACATTCGATTCGAGTGGGTTCCCCAAATGGTGCTTAAGAGGAACAGCCTTTGAAATTCAGAAATGTACCTGCTCAAGTAAGTCTATAAACTGTATGAATACTGAAGAAAAGTGGAAGTAGCATACACAGTTCCGGACAACTACTTTGGTTTCAACGTGCACCAGTCTGTATAGGTAGTCATCGAAGATTATTCCCAGATTTTAAGCCTTCAATTGATGACTGTCCTAACAAAATTGGCGAAAAGGTAGATGTTTCTAATTGATGTGTATAGATACAAACTTACTTACTTAAATCCTGTATCCACTTGTGGGTCCTAGGGCCTCTAAAACGCCTACGCGCCGTCGTGTGCGGTTTCTGGAAATATGCCTCAGCTCACCCCAACTCTTTCCCAGTTGTCGTGCTTCCTTCTCCACTGTTATGCGCCACGTACTCCTAGGACCGCCGCGTATCCTACCATCCTGGGTAAGTGGGTTCCATTGCATCGCTTGGCTAGCTATGGATCTAAGAGTCTGCCACTTTCGTCGTCGTATGGTTGTGCCTATAGGTTCATGGCCTGTTCTCTGATAAAGCTGTTCGTTAGCGATACAGTTTGGCCAGAATATCCTTAGGATGTAGCGCAGGCACCTATTGACAAACATTTGCAGCTTCCAAGTGATAGTGACGGTCACTCTCCAAGTACCACATCCATAAAGCAGCACGGATTCAGCAGTCGTAGATTGGCGTTTAGGCTAATTGCATTCCTTTGCCAGTTCGGTTCCGCCATCGGTTGAGACAATACTCCCAAGGTATTGGAAACTCTACTCTCTAACCCATTTGTCCAGCAATGCATACATGAGTTGATGAGTTCGGTCCTAGGCTGATCATTTTTGTTTTTGCCGAGTTGATTTTCAGCCCAACGACGCCTGCTTCCCTCTCCACATTTAGTGTCATTTGGTGAAGGTCCATTATTTTGTGAGACAGTAGGCATATGTACATCATCGGCGTAGTCGAGGTGCTTGAGTTCAGATGTAAGAGTCCATCGAATCCCACCATTTCCTGTTCATAAGGCTACATTCAGCACATCGCTAATCACCAATAAGAACAGTATTGGTGAAAGTATGCAGCCTTGTCGAACCCCACTTTGGACTTCGAATTCCTCAGACAGCCTCCCTCTGTGCAAGACGTGACATGTGGACCCATCATATGTAGCCTTAATAATTGCTATTATATATATATATATATCCGGAATGCCTCTCCTGCGGAAGGCTCGCCAAATAAACTCTCGATTGACACTCTCAAACGCCTTTTCAAAAACGATGAACAGCAGGTGAAGTGGTGATCGATCACACTGCTCGATGATGATCCGCAAGGTATTGATGTGGTCGACACAGGAGGATCCAGATCGGAAACCTGCTTGTTCGGCGTCGAGTGTGTATTCAAGCTGGTCTTTGATTCGCTCCAAGATTATTTTAGCTATTATCTTGACCACAGCAGGAAGCACGCAGATACCTCTCCAGTTTTCTCACTGCATTAGATTACCTTTTTTAGGAAGCTTGACGATCATTCCCTTCTTACACTCATCCGGAAAACTCTCGGCTTCCCATGTTCTCCCGACAGTGGGACAAGCTGTTGGCGCAGCTTGAAAAAGTTCCGCGGGTCTGCCGTCAAGTCCTACCGCCTTGTTGGTTTTCAGTGCTTTGATCGCAGTAATAATCTCTTCCTTAATGGGGATTGTGGTGCGAATTTGGGAATTTCTTCACTTCAGTTTGACTTGGGTGCATATTCCTGGCGAATACTCGGTTTAGAACCGAACCAAAATGTTCCTTACATCTCTTCAGTTGATCGTAATCCGATACTAGCCTTTCACTGGATGTTGAGTAGAGCTTCGGCCACCTATGAGCTCTTTGGTGATTCTGCAAACAGTTCTGCTGTCGCACCTTGCTGCTGCTTCTTCTGCTTGCGTGGCCAACGCGTTGATGTAATTGCGCTTGTCACAACTCACGCTACGCTGCACTTCTCTCATCATCATGGGATACATGGACTCTAGCTCGGTCCTCCCTGCTGCTGGAGCTGCTGCAATTCGAGCTTTTAGCTGTTTGCGTTCGTTGATCCTTCTCAAGGTACCCTCGGAAAGCCACGCCCTATGGTTTCCCTGCGATCGACCGACAATCCTTTCAGCACCTGATGTGAAAACAGTTTTCACAGCACACCAATGGTCTTGGATTGTGGCGGGCAGTGAGCTGCTGATTGTTTCCACTCCACGTGAGAAATGGTCCCTTAGTTCTTGGCGCACTATGGGAACTCTCAGTCGATTTACATTGAACCTGGGTATTCTTGTGGCGTTAGGTCTTCGAACGGCAGCAGTGCGTAATTGGACAGTAGCTATCATAAGATGGTGATCTCGTACCAACCCCATGTCCGCTCCTCGCCTGTTTCGGGCGTCTAGAAGACTACTTTTTTGTATAGATACAAAGGGTCTTCGACTTTAAAGTTAGACGTTGTGCTTAAGGGACCATTGTTGACAGAGGAGAGAACGGTTCACTGTGTCGAATGCTTTTAACAAGTCCAACAGCGTCTGAAACGTAGGGCCATTTGCATCCAAACCTTTGTGGATATCGTCGACCACAAGTAAGAGAGCAGTCTTATAATTTCTTTTTCCACGGAAGCCGGATTGAACGGAACTCAAGAGGTTATTACTAATAAGATGTGCCATTCGACTAGAAGGACAAGTAACATAAGAGGCCTCATAGTGTTCGTACCGACGAGTATATGGTGGCTGTGTTCAAAGATGTCTCGGGTGAGCCGTCAATTGACGACCAGAGGAAGTGCCGCGCAATTGAACATTATGAGTTCGTCTCCGCAGCGCATTTAAGTAAAAGAGTTGAAGAAATTTCCTCAAAAATGCAGACAGTCCATCAGCTACTGCCTTCAGACCGTCAGTTGCACCTAAGCTAGGCTCTCCTGAAATTCAACGACGCAGTAGATTTTTGTCTCTTTTGAGGAACAAGTTGCTTCATTTTGAAGGCATTCATTCATTCATTTTTTATAATTTTTTGGAACTTCCAACCCCGTTCGTCATAAAATATACCTTTTATTTTATTTCTTAAAAGTTTTTGTGAGGACACAGTGCCCCTAATATTTAGAACCCCAGCCGGAACTAATGCTTTAAATTCAAAACTCAAAAGTCCTTAATATTATCAACTTTTTGGTCATAGAGTTCACCTCACGAACTACGTTTTCTTCACTCCTTAAGAACATGTGTGACTAAAGGGCTAGACAAACCTCAAACGTTCTCCTTTAATAAATCAAATGAGGTTAACACACGCGATAAGTGGTCATTTCTCATGCAAGACCTATAAGACTAAATGCCGCAGACAAACCAATCTATTATTCATACTGCCACTAAATAATTCATGTTGAAAAGTTTCAAGCAATTACACTTAATGTCAAGGATAGGCATATAGTTGTGTTATACATACATATGTATGTATAGGAATAAAAAAAAAACCTCTGTGCCGTTTCATTATAAATTTAATTTAATCATATATAAAGTTCAATTGGAATTGGGAGTATAGTCCAACTTTGGAATGAGAAGGTACTTGAAATCTAATTCAAGTCAAATCATTCAGTGGAATGCATATTGTGAGCTGAGATCTGTCAAATTACATCTAAAAAAAAACGAATTTAATTAAATTTCCTTCACAGCTAATATTGCTATATGTAATAGCTCACGAAAGGACCTGCCCACTAGTATATGAAAATGAAGCAATAAGGACGCCAATTCTCTCGTGTCTGCCCCAATTGCTTTATTTCATACCACACGAGCTAGGAATAGGGGTTACAGTGGAGTACCTACACCTACTATTTTTAGCCCGAAAGTAATTTGGCTTTTTTTTCTGTTTTTTTTTTTTGTAACATCCCCACTATAAGAACAATAGAATAACCAGCAAATCAGTGCGAGTGCTTTTGTGTGGATCCCTGTTCACTTTAATTACAGTGTGCTCGCCTACTACTGATAGCTAAATTATCCTTTTCCCCGATATTGTGTATACCTATGTATTGTTATTTTTAGGACTTGTGTATAGAGAAAAAGAGACAGGACATGACTATGTTCAGATCGCTGTGTCTAATACGTTGTCGATTTCTAGCCCAACTGTAAATAATTGGATTAGGAAGTTGCCTGTTTACCGGTGTATTCGCCGCTTGCGCTTGTGTCCTATTTCTAAGGATTGTTTGCTTTTCCGGTTTAATGAAGAGGAAACCACAGGAGACTTTTTGTTATTTTTGTATATATACCTATGTTGTTGTTGTTTTTATTGCTTCAAGCACCTGCTTTGTGATGCTGTTTTTTTTTTAAAGGTTTTTTTTTTCTCTTTTTGCGCTTTGTTTGTGTTGTATTTCAGTTTTCCAATCGCCCTCAAATGTCCTTAAGGATACCGTTTGTACATACATATATATATATATGTTTTTTGTTTTGTTCTTGTTACCGGTTGTCTATCCTGTTTTTTTTTCTTTAATAAGTTTATTTTAAATCAATGACTTGAAAAGCAATTTAAACGATTTAATTATAGACCCTCTAGTAAGGAGGAATGATTTATTTGTTTTTTTTTTTTGTTTCGAGCAAAATGGTCAGACTGCTAAAAAAAAGGAAACATAAATAAGGACATCGGAGGCTGTTAAGCAGTATCATGAAATGGGACAGACGAGTGTTGTTGTTTTTTGGAACACGGTCTTATAATTAAATCTGAGTGGATTATCAAGGTAAATGATGGAACTGATTCTGGACCGGAGAGTGGATAGAAACCTGTTGATGGAATTTTTAGAAAATATGGATTCGGAGGAATTATTTTGGGATAAATATTTGAGAAAGTGTTTATTTTATTGTAGACAATATTGCTGCTGCAAGCGGTAGGATTGACAGTTGAAGTGAGTTGATGCCTAGCCTAGCGGCCTTATCGCAGTTAGTACACCTGTCATGAGGCTGATTTCTTTTTTGTTCAAAGACGAAATGTGTTGTTCCAACTTTGGTTTGGCGATATGATACAGTCACATCTGGTTGCCCAGGATGTATTTATACAGATAAACAATTCTTGAATGAAAAAAAGGTCATTAGAAATGTTTTTTAGTGTTGCATATCTTAAAAAGAAAGGGGGGAATCTTTGGGTTCGATACTGTGTCTGTCTGTCCGTGAGTCTGTCACTTTCTTGTAGCTTTTGAGGCGTTTAACGTAGAGACCTAAAACTGTATGATAGTGAGATTAGTTTTGTGGGCACATTTTGGGACACCTTGTATGAAAGGCAGAAAAAAAATATTTTGCATTCCATCATGTGACATATCAAATACAAGGAAATTTCGCAAAGGCTCCATATTGGTAGGAAATATTTTGTTTCTCAACCTCAAACTTTTTGAAAAAAAATTAAATACTTATTTTTTTTAGTTTTCAAAACTTTGAATGGCATATTCTGTTATACGAATACTTCTCTGCGTATCATAAGTATTTTTTTTTCTGACAGCATTAGAATTTCAATCATAATTCAAAACTGTTTCGAATAAATTTAAGTGACGCAGTAGAAATTACTTCAGTATCTACTGTCTCATTCAGAATGTCGAAGATACTCTCAACCCTCTGTTTATTAAAGGATTCATTTACATTCGCCATTGCCAAGTTCCGAAAAAAAAACATTTTAATTATAAGCAAATGTTTACGTGGCTGTTGTATGCACATTAAATTCCATCACAAAAACAATACGAATAATTGCGCTAAAGCACCGGAACTGTTGGAATTCCTGCATTAAGAAGAACACCGCCAAGCAGCCACAACGTCGTCCGTATCTATGGTTCAATTAATTTGCCTCCCGCGCTCCAACCTCCCCACAAGCCACCGTGCAAACGAAAAACTGTATTTTCTGCATTTTTTTTTTGGTTAAGTTAACAAAAAACCAAAAAATAAAAAGCAATCTCTCTTACCTTCAGGTAACCACCACCAATAACACGCCACCCACTCAAATTTACATTTACACTCACATTTACGACTTCCGGATACGTGCTCATTTGGGGCTCACGCAAAGACCTACACCGTGAGCGATATTAATATAATTTATTTTCGAAGCGCCGAAAACGTTTCTCTTCTTTCACATCAGAATGCCAACATTACCGCCGCCAGCAGGAGCAAAATGTATACCTGAAAGCCAGGTCAATTTACGGGAAGTATTTTTAGCCTCCGAGAACCTTGCAAATGAAAGTAAAAAAAAAAACGACCTAGAAAATGCTTGTATAAAACGTTCCGACAGATAACAAGGAATAACACTCTACCAAGCGTCTACGTGTTTTATTCACTCCTTGCTGTACGTCGTAGTCATCGTCGTCGTCGTTGTCGTCGTCTGCCTTTGAAGGATAGCACAAGCCATTTTCAGTTCTCTGACGAATGTACAATGTTCTCGGGACTCGAAGAAGAAATATGAACAAACAAAATGGCAAATGAAACTCAAATTTCCATTTTTTTTTTTTTTTCGAAAATTTATTTATTTGCTTTCTCAACAAAAGATATCAGCTGGCAGGCGAATTAGGAGGGGGTGGTGAAACGGGTGGTTGTATAACTTCTCTTTATGGGAACGTAAAGTTTATGTAGAGGGGTTTTGATAGAAAACATTTCTAAAACTTAAGTCTAGCTGATATGTGTCCAGATGATAGTTTTAATTAGTTGAACAGAAAATACACAAACGGAGCGCTATCCTAGATAGTGTCTGCTCTGATGATGGTGATTGTTTGGTGGCGAGCTAAAATTTTATAATGTTATGAGATACCAGCTTTGATTGAAGTGCGTAGAATTTATAATCAAAAAAAAAACACGTTAGATTAGAACTACCGCGAACACTTTTGATTTCTTATCCTCGTTTATACAAAAAATTTGTGCGCATAAAGCATAATTTGGCTAAAAGCAAAAAAATTTATGATTCTCGTTCGATTGCATTGCTAAAATTTTTGCGTCTTATCTGTATTTCAAGAGAAATTGAGGTTTTGACTGTTGAGATAATACTTTGTGTTCTTTTACTGTTCGCAATTCAAATCTGAGAGGCAAACATTAAGTGATATACTTACATATTTGGAGAAACAGCAACATTGCAAAATCACAGGGGACATGAAGCGCAGAATGTTTGAGGAAGTTCCGTGTAAAAGTTAGTGGTCTTGAAGTTTACTGATAGGTTCTAATTTCTAGAAAGAAGAACGAAGGCAACAATAAGACCTTTAGGTAGCTTAAAAAGATTTCAGCTAAAACGCAAATCGTGGAATCGATCCCAAAGAGAGACAGCATGAACTCCCTCTGAAGACACATTTATGCCGAAGAGAAGCTCAAGTCGATCGAGAAAAAATGGATAAAGCTAAGCGGAAAACATATATCAATGAATTTAAGTAACAACTTTAAACTAGTAGCTACGGATTGACAAAAGATGGCGCCACAAACGATAGGTCCCATCCATGACTGCTTATCCCCGTTAGCAGGTGAATAAATATAGGGTTTTCCACCTTTGGCAGGTGATTGTGGCCATACTGCTGAAGCAATAGCTGTCCAATTAGCTGTCATCTGCTTAGTCTGCTTTGCTCAATCTTTGTGGAGAATTATGCCCGATTCACAATACCGCTTTGTTTGCTTCGCTTTGACAATCATTACGAGAACTGCGTTCAAGGCTTGTGTCATTTTCTTTTTTGAATTGTCGGTCAGCTGTATTTTGTTGACAAATTAAATGGAAAATACGATTTTAAAAAATTATTAAAAAATGACTTTTTTTTTTTTCAAAATTTGAATACAAACAAATTCTCATAAACTTCAAAGCGAAGCAAAATTTCAATTGCTTCGCTCTGAGTATGTTCTTACGTGTATTTACGAGTCTCTTACGTTTGTCAACCAAAAGCAAAGCGCTCAAAGCGTGATTGTGATTGGATACACGCATATCATATGTTCCAATCTCAGCTTTGTGTCAAAATTCTCAACGCGAAGCAGACAAAGCGGTATTGTGAATTGGGCATTACAGCGTTCAACGACATGCGAAAATGATTAGATTATTTCATGAAAGTGGGGGTTTTGTTCGAGAAAACTTTTCGCACACACATGCTTTCGCCCCGCTAGACTTTTTCTTGTGGGGTTTTCTTAAGTTACATTGGTCAAAATCAGCCATTTTTACAAAATTTTACATTTCGAAAGTGCGCCACCAAATAAAGCCGCGGCAGACATTTGAATAATGCTGTATTCCATACATAATGGGATTTATAGGACTTCTAAATAAATAAAAGATTTTAATGTTATTTTTCTGACAGTTTGCTTTATTCAAATTTGAAGATAAAAATGGCTCAATGGAAGGCCTTATAGTGGCAGTAGTAAGGGTATGATGAGCTACTTGCTATTGGCGATAAATGGTGTTAGATTCAAATTAGCTCAAAAACATATGAAAAGGCTACAATCTGTTTGGAGCGGATCGTATGATACCCTATCCCTTTCCTATGCATATACTAGCTCCTTCTTCCACCAATATACTTCCTTAGGCATCTATTTTTCAATTTTTTTTATAAAACTACTCCAAAACACAAATTTTCTCAATAAGTGGGCGTGGTAGTGGGCGGGTTTTGTAAATTTTTCAATATATACTGTATTTTGCTCCCAAAAAATGCTATTATTTCGATAAAACCTCAAAAAACATTTTTTTGATAAAAACGCCCCTAAAAACTGGGCGTGGCCATACATAATGTACTGAAGATATGTAGGGTAAGAGAATATCTACATATTACCTTAAGTAAGTTTTAGCGAGTTTCATGTAAAATTACTGAAAAAAGTGATTTTTTTCGAAAAGTGGTTGTGGCAATGGGCGCATTTTAAAAATGTTTACACTTGTATTGCTTACTTTTCCAAGGACCTCGTATAAAAAATTCTATCAACCTAGCTCAAAATTTAAGCCCTTAAAACTGGTGACATACGGACGGGCGGACGGACGGACAGACAGACATGGCTCAAACGACTCGGCTACTGATGCTGATAATTTATATATATACTTTATATGGTCTATCTTCAATATTTCTCTATATTACAAACTATGCATCAAACTCAATACACCCTAGGATAGGGTATAAAAAGGTGACTGCATGACTGTAGTCGATCCTTTCAAAGGTGACAGTTTAAGTCTGATTGTGTAGGTACAATCACAGGTATGTGTGTAGGTACACGTGTTTCTTTTCACATTGGTTGTAAAATAATTCGCATTTGAAAATCGAGAAACATAATGGCCAAAGTATGTACTTACGAATGGGCTGAATAATTTTAAACTCCACTGTGAACAACTTGAAAAATGACATCAAGCATATGAATAAAAATTGCATGAATTGACAATGTGAATTGTCTTCTCTGACTATTACTTGTTCTGACCTCTGCAATGCTATCGTAATGTCCTTGTCGACCAGAGTGATACGAACATTTTGGCAGACTATGGATGGAATCCTGGCTTGCTAATTCTGACATACGTGTTGAAAATATTACTTTCAATGGTCAAAGGCAAAGAAGAAGATGTTGATTGCCTGCATGGGGTGGAACTAGTCCTTTTGGAACAGCTTCATGTTGTAAAGGAAGACCGTTTAAAAAGTATGGGCTAGATGTAGCTTAAGGCTTCAGTCTGGACCTTAGAAAGTTTTGCATGCAGACTAGCTCAATTGAGTCACGGAGTAAATAGACCAACCCCTCACATTAAATCTTCTAAATAGTAATTTCTCCTCGTAATTGCAGGCACTTCAATTAAAGGAGAAACAAAACGCTGGCGTATGCTTAACCTTTTTTTTTGTTTTTTGCCTAACGCCATACAATCTCAATTACCATTACCAGCAGGCAGTTCTTGGCCGAATCCCTCATTTGTCTAATAAAATTTAATTAATTTCCCTTTATTTGTCTATCCATGGCACAGAACGTCCAAACCTAATTAGATAAGTAGGCCAGGACACACAATCGATTGCGGCTCATACACAGCTGCTATCGAAATCGTGGGAACTTTTTTTTTTTTTTTGTTCCAATGACCTACGATATTTCATACGATATTTACCAAACAATTATATCCTTGTTGTATTATTTAGTCTCCTCTTAACGACTACAGAATAGCCTGTGTTTGTTTGTGTCATTCGGGTCTGGTTCGGGCTGCGCTGGACTTTATGGGGTGCGCGTTTATTTTTTCACAATCATTTGACCCATTCGCTTTCAAGGTTCCGCCCTTTGGTCCTTGTATTACTTAGCAGCGCGAACGGAAGTAATAAATAATTGTTCGGGGAGTCGAGGGTATATAATTCAGATTTCCGTCAAGTCGCTGCTGGGTCATTTCATTTTCCTTCATGGATTATTCAAATTGCTCCTGTTTACCTGTAGGTATTGGTTCGAAGGAACGGAAAGTGCTGTAATAAATTTCTGAGCCCACGTGCAACCACAAGACCTCCCTTTTGGTGGCTATAAGTAGGTAAGTAAGTAAGTAATCTCAAGGTACTGACGAAGCCTACGTTTGTTTGACGTTGATTTGATGGTATAAATCTTGTGGATTTTTTTTTTGTTTTGTGATCATCATTTGACATTTACCGATTCTTTTCAGCTCATCCTGCAGAAATGGGGTCCTTTTATTTTCATGGAAACTGGCTTCCATTTAATAATAAAATTAATACTTCTGAAGAAAATTACTTAACATAATCGTTATACAAACTTAACTTCTCGTGAAGGACAATTTGTGTCATTTCCTGGACATTTTGGGCCAACTTGGCAACCGGTGTGCGTAACTGTTTAATGATTTTAATGCCATTTTGTCACGAAAATGGCACGGACCACTTGAAGATTAGGAGACCCAACATAAGTGGGCGAGTAACAGATGATGAGAGTGAAAGGCGGGTATGGTCAATTTGCATTCTAATCGAGAATGATTATTCCTTGCGGACACGAACCAACCACCGCCGGTCGTTTGGGGAGTGAAATTTTCAAGGTTTCACTGGTGAATTTAAGGACCTTCTACATGGGTGTTAATTTTATTATATTTCGTTAAACGGTTTCTTTGTTAAAAAAAGGAAAGTGTGAACAACGTTTTGTTGATGGCGCTTAAGGGGTGAAAGAAGTCCTGGAAGGAGACCAACCAAATGCAGTTGGAGTTTAATTATAGAGGGGTGACTTTATAATCGCGTAGTTGGGATTTTATTACAAGTGTTCCGGTACTTTATCTGCATATATAAGTAATAGATTTTCATATGGAGGGGGAAGGAAGAATGTGTAAAGATAGCAACAGTCATGTGCTGCTGAAGAACTATAAGGCTATTCATACCAAATGAGGTATCTCGCATAGGAAATGATGTAATTACCTGCACAACAAAGTACATATGTCGGGCGTGTTAGGTCTGATTAGTCTATTTCTGGAAATGAAGAGTTACGGCCTTAAATTTCTCCTTAAATTTTCCTAAATTGTTAAGGCAATCCCTTGGTTGGTTAAAAAAGTTATTTCTGAATTGACTAGACTAATTTGGGAAGATAGTGCTCTGAAGGGATACACTTATTTACTTGCTTACGTTTTTCTATTCAAGAGTGTAAACAACTCCACCATCGTGTGCTGTTTCTGGTATCAGTCTCAGCTCTCTCTCCAACTGTTCTTCGGTTGCTATGCATCATTTTCGATGGCTGTGCGCTATGTATTTCTGGGACCAGCGCTTATTTTTCCAATCTGAAATAGAGAGTTCAAATGCATTAAGTAGATAGCTGTGGACCTGTCATCCCTTTGGCGTCCACTATTACCAAGAAAACTCTTTTATATCAGGAAATATATTTCAACTGGAATATTCCCAAGTACAAAGTACAAAAAGGGGAGAAACAACATCTACAGTATGCAGTAAAGAAGGACAAGGACTATGCCAAATGTTAAAGGGCCTAAATAAAAAAAAACTGATTACTATTTTCAGCTGGCATTGCGACGTGGATGAAGCTCTACGGCTCCCAAACATGAGCTGGGGCAATGGGCACGCAATCACACAGTAGAAAGGCAGAGGCAGAGTACAGAATCAATGCATCGAGAGTATGAACCGCCATTCGAACAACCTCATACGACTGGGCATGCGAAATGGCTGAAATTGTGTCAATAGGGTTCCTTGTTAAAGAAGCCGAACGAAAATATCTTACGAGCAGGACAGCGATGCCAACATCAACGAGTAGAAGTGATAATAAATAAATTTTACATGACAAGTCGATAATTCCAACTACAGTGGCAATCCATAACACAACACCACTCGGAGAGTCCACAATTCATCAAAAATAATCCTTTAAACTTTTTTCCACGAAGCTGTAACGCGTTAAAGCTTTAAACCCATCAATAATGATTTCGTATCCACTTTCATCTACCCTGTGAGAATTACTGTATCTCATCATTTGACGTCTCCACAAATGTTTATCTTAAAAATTTTGTAGCGCAAACAATGCCACACCCAATACGAGCAAGAAGTTACAACGCAAGGACTATTCGAAGGGGAAATCTCGAGAAATGTTGCAAATTTTCCTCATGGGTAATATTTGAATAAATAGTATTTTTGTAACCTTTTTCATGTTTTTTTTTTTTTTTTGCCTGATCCTAGTGTTGTGTTGCTTATGTCCTTGTTAGGCAAAAATTTGTTATCCTTGAGAATTTTTTTTTTATTTTATTTAATATCACTGTTGATTGAAGATTTGAATCCGCATCGCCGGTTATAACATTATTGGCCTTTTTTTCAGCTCACTTCACTCAAATTTTTTTTTGTTGTTGTTCTTTGTCACTATTCAGAAAGTGTAAAGGGAAATTTTTATCATTTTTCTCGGTGATTTTTCCCTTGGGGTCAGTGTGGCGTTCAATTTTTCATTTGAATACATTTCCTATGGATTCATTTCGAGATCATATTCCATGTAAACTATTGACAAGGGTTTAATGATTGATAAGGTCCTAACAAAAATGAATTTTCTTTTTTTTTTTTAAGGACTTCCTCTCTCTCTCCCAGTGCGCAAAATGGAAAATGAATTTCAGAAAAAGAAAAAGAAAAATGGAACAACCAAACCCTGGATTATAAGTTTGTCATAAAATTGATGTCATCGATGTTGGACCTTTTTTTTTTGTCATGTCCCTGCTCAGCTACTTATTCCAGTCGGAATAATTTTATGAATTATTTTGTTGGCATCCTTTTTTTTTTTTATTTGCCAAGCAGAGGTGAGTGAGACGTGTAAGGGTGTACGTTTGGATCAGCTAAAGCCCATAAATCACATCACCAGAGAAAGCGAGAGAGATAATTCAATTAGCAACTGATTACAGACGACATGTATTAATGGAAAACGTGTGCGTTGGTTTATTTATGAAATTAATTAAAATCAAATTTTCAATTAACGCGTAGAATGTTGTGTAACTACCACTCGCCTTGGGACATCGAGACATCGAGAGTGAGAGTGAGTGAGTTATTTTAAGGGTTCCCCATTGAATTGGGATCCCCTATCAATCATGGAAAATATTAAAAGGTTATCAGGGATATCTTTCTGACGAAATGTCATGAAGACCGGTATTGGGAAAAGACTGACGAGGGTTTCATGAAGGCCCGATGGACAGATAAGCCTTTCATGAAGAAACTTGATGAATAAAACAATGAACCATAAATGATTGACCTTTCATCGTAACCGGCAAATATATTTGTTTATTCATTGGAGGTGGTTGCGATTAGGCTGCTTTTGTGTACCTAAATAATTTATGTTATGAATAATTTCATTCTTAGTGGGGCATAATAAGTTCGCCGCGAATGTTGGTAGTAGTAGGCACATTTACGCCTTTACACAAACACAAATTTGCACTGTGAATTATCTTATGTCGACCGTATCAACTTTTGCAGATCGCTAAAGGGCACAGAGGTAGCCGTAGAACTATTCAGCTCCCAATGAAGAACACCCAACAAGCTCAATAGTCTTAAGAAGCATCTTCCGAAGGCTCTAAGCGCTGTATGAACCAACTATGGCACTGTGGGTGCACACCTTTAAAAATCATCAATAGCTACGTTCACATGTGTAGGAAATCCTATGGCTGACACTGAAGACTTGGTAAGTGGAAGGTCGTCCTCAAGTTCCTGAAAACCTTGTAATCATTTACAAAACGAAAGCTCGAAGTAGAAAAGCCGCATGGACTATCAGGGACATCATTGAGTGTTATAAAGGGATAAACTGTAAGAGCAACAACGCCGAGTACGATATTGCGTAAGATATTACGAAACCATAAGGATATGTTCGTAAATGCGATACTCATAAGACATGGATGCTAATCAACCAGACACTGCAGCCATAATAAGGAACAATAAAGAACTTATTCTTATAAGAAACCGACTCTGTGTAGGTATCTCGTCTCCTACCCAATTATTCAACAGTGCCATCAATAAAAACAGCGGAGCTTTTGGCAGCTACTTCTTTTCGAAGTAGAAAATATTGAGCCAAGCAAACTCCTGTGCTTTAAACATCAATTTTTTGTGGTTCAATTAAGCGGTTCATACTAGAACTTTAGATTCTCAGGGTTTTTATTTTTGAGGGCAGGTGAGCCATAGACTTCAGCTAACCTTGAATCGCCGTTAGTAGTTAAGGATTTTCTGACTAAATCCTCTGTCTAATGAATGGCTTCTAGTACTCATCTTAGTCCCTTCTCTAAGAAAAACGGTGAAAGCTTCTAACCAAACTCGTCCTCGGTTTCTGTCGCTGGTTTTCAAAATTATCGTTTCCCAGCAAAGAATGCAATTAAGCGGAAAAGAGAGAAGTGTCTAAGATCTTCTTCTTAGAAATAAGCACCCTCTTCTCGACTATTATTAATACTTACACTATAACCTCCTCAATGATTTATTGCTTCGTGGAAACACTTGGAATAGATAAGCGTGTTATTCTTTGTGATTATAGTTAACCGTTTAACCATTTAATACGAAGAAATCGATTCCTTTGTCAATTATTACATAAAAATTCCACGAATAGCTAACCGTTCAGTGCACTTACCCTATCTCTGACTAATTAATCGCAGGAAAATCAGTATTCAAACAAGACAGTGTGTTCATAAAGTTAATAACATTTCAGGTAAAAATACCAATTGAAAACCCCACCCATTTTAATATATTCCACCACAGCACCGTCGCTTTTCAGAGATAGAAATCGTATTTAGCACTTTTTGGCAGGATAATAATAAACATCGTCCTTCCACGAACTCTCTCCAAATATGAGCACACTGGCAAATGTATGGGCATTGTGCAAGCCAAATAGAATCGTTTTAGAGGCGAAAATGCTTCCATAAATTTGCCTTCACTTTTTGTCCGTAGGACAGGCAAAAGTGTTGCCCATTTTTACGGAAGAACCCAAATTCAGTCCACCCAATTCAGTCCTCGTTCTTTCAATGTTGTGTTTATAAAATCTTGATGGCATTTATTTATCGGTCGCCATTCACGGAACAGGAATCCATGTTCAATGTGTATGAAATTCGATTAATTTTTCATTTATCAATGTCACTATGGAAATCTGTAGGAAGGATACGCCAGAACACAACCAAATATAGCTACCAACATACCCAACACGCCTGGCATCGTGTCGATTCTGTGAACTAATTCAATATTTAAAATAGCACTCAATATTTCAAGCCCTCAGTGTTCAACTTCAGGTATAGAAGCGAGAATTTTGGGTGTCGTGGTAAGGTAGGTTGTCCTACATCGATTGCAGCAGGACTATGCTCTGAACAAATAAGAAAGATTGCCCTTCGCAGGCGTAAAGAAAAAAAGGATGACTAAAATAAAGCAGCTTCACTCGAGGGTGAGGTCATGTATGGATTGGGCGGAATAGATAAAGACATCCTTGTTCAATAAAAACGAAAAAATAAAGGATTCCTCTCCTTCTGGAAATTTTCCTTGGATTCTTCGATTAAGTAAAAATCGAAGGGAATTTGTTGCCTCTGTTCGATCAGAGATTGGACCCTCGTCGTCCTTGTTGTCGTTGTTCAATTTTTCATCACGATAAGATGTAGTGTAAAGGAGAAAGAGAGGAGGCACAGGATCTTATTGAAATACCTCATTTTTTTGAAGTATTAAAGATGCGAATGAACAGATGGCGGATATTTATGAGTACGCAGACGAGTAACATATCAGCGAAATTGATTTGTGAATACTTTCTTCTCCCCCTCGATATGGCGCGGAAGGATGTGGAGTAGGTTACCACGTGGGAGACAGTGCTCTCTGCAAGAAGATGAAAATGAAGAAATTCTTGAAGGATATTTATTTCGTTATTGGGAAACATATTAATAATAAAATAATTGTTTGTTTTCAATAAACGAAATTTTTTTTTTTTTTGCCAGTAATTTCTGGGGAATTCGCGCAAAAAGGTATTTTGCTTGAGAGGAGAATTTTTTTATTAAGGATATTTGGGCTTTGCTTTTGACATAAAGGGGCTTCTTACAGATGTATATTAAACAGAAATGCTACCTCTTTAAGTGCCTTGCGGTTCTTGCGGTATCAAGCTAAAGCACGTCTCATATTAAGTTCCAGGGATGGAGGTTTATTTTTTTCTTGGAATTCGATTTCCTTTATTTGGGAGATGAGATTCTTGAAACATCTGCACGTCATTGTATTGTTGACAGTTTTCAACTCTTTTCAGCTCACTAACACTTAATATAATATTTGAAATTGACAATTTCAACAGATGTGCTTTCAATTCAGAAAGAACATTTTCGGAATCATGAGCTGTTCTACGAAGGACATTGGCGTGTGTGAAGTTTGAATAAATAAAATGTATCCAGTTGGAACTGGAGTATAATCAAATCTCACGTTTCAATTTGACACCCTTAATGAGTAAATAATACGAGCCGTAGTGACTATTCTATGGTTTTCTTGAAAACTTTTCTGGAGTGACTGCTCTTTGCTTTGAAGAATACTGATATCACGGCTATGCTGCCATAGGATGAAATATAATTAGTACTTCGGATATGAAGCAAGTTTAAGACTGACTTTGTTGGTTGATTTTCTGTATTAGCGTTGATCAGACTACGGGCCATAAACGTAGAATTGTAAGGAGTAGTCAGTACAAAGCCCAGGCTTTACGAAACACTTCTAATTCAACGTATAAGTTATAGACAATCTTTGTTAAAAAAGGAAGGGCAACATTTTCAACAAAAATATTTTAATCGGTTTTTGGCAGTTCATATCAGATCAAGCGGTGTACGCTTGCCAGATCTGATGCTATGCCATGACTTCCCATTAAAGGAGTAATCATCGACAAATTGACTGGATCCAGCTTAGAGACCAATTAGGCAATTACGTCAAAACTATAACTACATTCAGATCAATATAGAGCAAGTTACAACGGAGAGGATGGTGTTCAATACTGATTCATGTTTTGAACTGACGCAATAGTGAAACCCTTGCTGTCCCCACTGTAGTTTTCCCATTAACGATTGGTTGTCCTACTATTGATGATTCTTCAAGACTTAAAAAATAAGTCGTGGTCGAAGCCCATAAAAGGCGTAGCCCATTTCACATGGACAAGTGTTATACCAGTTATACACTTTTGCACATATGTTTGCAAGGACACATAGTTTAATGCCGTACCTAAAGCGCAAGGAGTTTATAAGAAACCTTTCTATAGCAGTAATGCTTTTGTATGTTTGTCAGAAATTCGCAAGCGATGGAGCGATCAAAAAACTTGGATGATATTTTCTCAAATTCGAACCTAGAACCTTACACACAGTAGACCAACACACTAACCATTGTGGCTATCTGAGGCTACCCTCTCTGCGTTATATACGAGGATCGTCTAAAGAGTTTCGGGTTTGAACATGAAGATAGCGCTAGTCAAAAGCTTTCTGGAGTTTTAGCCAATAGTCATTTGGCGCCCAATTAATTGTTTTTGAAAAATTAAACCAGAGGCTGCTGCTTACGGAGGCTGCCCAATAATATTCGATCGTGAAAAGATGTGCAATTGAATTAAAACGTAGTCCTACCAGCTTGACTGATGATGAGACTTTGGGTTGGCCAAAAAGCGCGACCACTACCCATAAGATCGATTGATCGATGATTGCTAAAACAATACCAATCACCAATTCACATACATATATAGACGTAAAGTTAAAGAAATAGAAGAGGCTATTGGCATTTCGAAAGAATGCTCTCTCCATACACAGATGTATGTTCATGTCTCCATCCCTGTTAACAGTATATGGACTTGAAGGGACACTATATTGAAAAATAAATCTATATTTGACTGAAAATATATAAAACTTTTCAGATTACAATTGCACGCACGTGTCTACTTCAAGCTAATACCCTCCAAGTTTTCACGTCACAGATCATTATCCCTACAAATGATCAGAATTAAGACATTATTCAATTTTCCCCCCACTATAATCAGCTATAAGGAGTTGTCGCCATCAAATTACTTCAATTGTTTCGCCAAAATTCATGGAAACAAAAAACCAACTGAAGGCCAGACGAATTATGGAAATTCTGATAATCTGCACAGAAATTACTTTGTAAACAATTTCTCTTTGCAGGAATGACGTACACGATGTAAATTAAGAAGCTAAAAGTTCTCAGACCATAAATTCCAAAGTTTTTAGAGTGTTCTATTTATTTTAATCTCTTTCCATTAAAATTTCCTGTTTTGGTTTTAGGTCAGAGATGATGATGCATCTATTCCCTGCAATCCTTCAGTAGTTTTTGAACTGAAATTCTATCCAGGCTTTAGTTTAAAACCCTTTTTCTTCTCTGTGGGAAGTCGAATTGACTAATTTTTGGGGAGTTACAGTTAATGGCCATTTTAGCGCTTTCCAGATGCATACACAGCTTTGTGCGGAGTTCTAGACAAGCATTAGATTTGAAGATTAATTTCTTTCAGAAACTGATAAATGGTTTTCGTCTGATAGTCTTTGTCCTTTTACCTTTTCTTAATGAAATCAAGGATACGTCTTAAATGGGATATAAAAGACTGTCTACTTTAGTCCTTCAAAAGCCCGCTACTTCTTAGTTAAACATTAATTCGTTTTTTTTCTTTCTTTTTTTAAAAGACACCTCAAATATACCTTCCAAATGCCCATGGCGTGCTTAACATGGATAACACTGACGTCCCTAATAAATAAAGCTTCCAGATTAAAAACGTCGGACTTTCTTTTAAAAATAAAGAAGATAACGTAAAAACGTGTCTCGCGCGTTGACAAAGTGTTTAATAGACGTCGACCGTCGACCGTCGTCTTCGTTCTCGCTAAAAATAAAATATCCTAGAACTAACCTAGCCCCTAAAATAGACAAATTGCAGTCGATTCAATTTTTCTCGTGTTTTTTTTTTCCCCGTTTCTTGTGGATCATTAGCAACTTCGTTACTACTCGTAGCTCAATGATAAGTCCCGGCACAGGAGGAGAAAAAAAAGAGGACAAAAGGAAAATAAATTAATTTACCTGCTCTCACTCAAACAAAGGGAATTACTCAACGTCACTCATTAAGTACATCACCTAGACGACTGTGAAGAATTACCCAGTAATATCCCCCAAGTTGTCCTTAAATTGGGCACTTAAGGTGAAATATTGACGTTTTCAAAGTAAGCACGGTACTGGCTCCTCTGCCAGGATATAAGCGGAGAAAAAAAAAAAAACTTTCAAAATGTATTTGCACCAAGTTGTAGTTAAATATTGAAACGAACTTGGAAAAGTATAAGATAAAAAAAAATCGGAATAGATTGCTTTGTCGAGCAATCAAATTAGGACTCTCTTCGATCTTGTCCTGCCTGTACATTAGTTTGGATGTCTTCAAGAAAAGATTGGATATATATAGAAAATAAGGCTAGTCGTACAAGCAAATAATAAGAGAAAAAAAAAAATCAAGCAAGAAAGCATCAGTGGCGACGGCGCTTACATTTAAAATTGAATGTATCCTTTTGTGTCGTTCGTCCTTCATTGGTATCATTTATCAATTATTTACAGTGACGAAGAGTAATGGTTTTTAGGGGAGTCGTTCGATCTGTCGAACAGTATGTATAGAATATAAATCTTCTGATGTCCTTTGTGATTCGAATCAGGGAGTATGGGGGCCAGTCGCGTGGGCGTTGGTGGGCGATGTTTCTGACCTTTGAAAGGACGTGCCAATTGTTTGACCCAACGGGTGGTTAAATCACATGTAATTGTGAGAATCAACAAAACGAAAGGAATGGGTCCTCGTTTGATGTTGACGTTTTTTTTTTCTTCTTTTTTCTATCTCTACTCTTGTTTTTCTGTGATGGAATTTGATTGCATTGTTTAAAAGCGATCTGCAACTGATTTAAAGGGGACGTCTAAATGATTGTTTGACAAGACATGCAAATGGAGAGGGTATATGCGGGTTTTAATCAAAAAGTGATGGCAATTAAGATATCAAAAGTGAAACGATTTTTTTGCGTCTGCTGCTAAGGTCAAACAAGTTGAAATTGATACTCGTGTCTTTGATGTTTTTATCCAAATGACAGGGACTATTTTGCAAACAAAAAGAAAGTGAAAAGAAGCTATGAAAAAAATTGGGCAAGTGCGAGGAGGACCTCGTGCAATAGTGTTCCGGACATTTTATATTATCATCAAATGGAAGGCAATTTATTCATATCCTGCATATGTACACCTAATACTGGGTTTGATTGGAACTCGAGTTATTAAGCAATTCTGAAATTACGTTGATAGAGAAGCTAGTTATAGTGTGTCTGCCGATTCTGTTTTTCTGTCTGTATGACGAGTGAATCAATTTAGGTCAAATTTCAGGTTAGGGAGCTATTGCATGGCTCCTAAAGGGGACATTGAAATTTTTGTTCTAGCCCTACTCTTAGAGGTCCTTCACGTAGCGCCATTTTCATAAACACGGAATTTTCTCCAAAATGGTTTCAACGATTTTGATAAAATTTCATATTTCAGTTAGTTTAGGCGTACCAAGCTTTTGGACAAAAATACATGTAACGGTACTTTGCTTGTTAAATGGTTTAAGTAAAGCAAAACACTGGCAATACTTGACATGCGAAGGAGTACAGCATTTAGAGTTTTAAGAATTAAAAAAAAAATATTTCTGAAAAAAAAAACCCAAAAGAAAAAAAATCATAGTTTTTTTAAACTTATTTAGTTTTCAATGGCAGCATAGAGATAACATATGTATAGTACGATCCATTCGTGCAAATGACTTAGTTTTTTTAAAATCGAAATCGAATGAGGTAGCACCAAGAGAAGAGATGAGAATATAGGGAAGGCCATGCCGTCTTCGAAAATCTGTAACTCAGGAACTACTTGGCGGATTTGGATGAATCTTAAAATTTGAGCGAAGCTTAGTATCAATAATGACCTACTGTACACATTATTTAGGAAACATGAAAACTGGGGATATACAGTGGGCTAACTAGATACCCCATTTTTTTATTTTTTCTCAGAAAATATATAAGATTTCGTACTTATTTCACAATCTACACAAAATTTTACGTATCTCCAATTTTTTTCATATTTTTACCATTTATGGTCTGGCCGCTAGGAGGGGGGGACAACATTTTTAAAATGTTTTGCAAGCTTTTTTGTTCAACAAATTTTGTCAGAAAAAAATATTTCTTACATATATAGAGCTCTTGCAAAATTCTCTTTAATTTGATATGCCATGGGAAACAAAATAATTTTTTTTGCCCTTCATACAAGTTGTCCAAAAAGGGCTCCCAAAATGAAATTCATTGCTGCCATCTTGTACGGACTTCCACATAATGTATACATAGCGAAAGTCTTAGCTCTCTATCTCTAACGGTTCAAAAGTTACAGACTGACGGACACACGGACAGACAGACAGACACCGTATCAAACCCATAAGTGTTCCGTCTTTCCTTTTAAGGTCCGGAACACTAAAAATATTAGCATTGTTACTGGAGTGTCGAGCTTATTTGCAACTGATTTGGGTCTTAAATTAAAAGTCAGATTAATGAAATTTTGTCTTTAAAAACAGAAGATAGGTAATAGTGTACAAATTTTCAAAATCCGTCCACAGATTTTTTTTTATAAATGAGTAAGTAATTTGGATGACAGAAGAACGGATCTGAAACTCAGGTCATATTTGGGTTCAATATTTATTCTCCTTGGGTGGAATCCAATTTGAGGGGGAGAAAGTAGTGCGTGATTTTTGCATTCGTTCGTAATTCACAGTTTTTTTTTTCGCATTCATGTTGAAACACACCAAAAGCTTTCATAGCGAATTAATTAATTTTTTTAGTGGTATTCATTTTTTCAAGCAATCTTTTGAATTATAAGAAGATACAATTAGAATAGAATTAATTTTTTCTGTACCAAAAAACTTTAAAAAAAAAAAAAAACCTAAATAAAATAGAGAATTTTGTTGGACTTATTTCACTCATAAATTTATATAAATTTTTTTTTGGAACTTACACTCCCCATAGAGGCCATGAGAAATCAACAATTTTCAATTATTTGTCAAGTTCTTTGTTCAGTAAGATTTGTCACAATTAACTGTTTCTTCCAAATGTGCATCCTAAAAATTACATCATCAGAATATCCCATCAACAATGGAATGCCAATATCGTAAATATTCGCAGGAATCGTAGTTCGTTCGTATTCTCTTATTGAAAATTAAAATCAATATTTTAAAATAATTTGAATATGAAGTTCTTTGCAAGTGCTCTTTTGCATATCACTGCAAAACTTATTGAAATAAATCACTTTTTTATGTTTATATTTTTATTTCCTTTGCAGCAATATACGTATTATATTGCAATGTAGTAAAAACCACTTTCTTCCAAGAGTTATATCGTAGATCCTTGGTGTATGTGTATATTAGCACGAAGCACATTTTCTTCCATTGCGCCCACTTTTATCACTATTTCCATACACGTGGTGACATTTATTTTCCTTGCCGCTAATTTAGAGTCGAATAATTCCCAATTTCCCTTATCATCATTGAAATAACTCTTCGGCTCGTCCCTTTCTAAGCGGGACTAATGGCCAACAAGCTTGACATCTTTACCTATTGCTTACGAGATCCCATACTCTCATACCATCCACCCACCCACTTCTATTCATACACATAGTTTATTATTCCTCATTGGAGTTGAGGTTACACAACGTCATATCTCTGAGTACGGTCCTGGGAAATGTGTTTATATCCTGGCAAATTGTGTCATTTATTACCGCGCGGTCATAGACAAACGTATCCCAACACACATCTACAAAAACTAAACCACAATAAACTCAAACGAACAATAAATAATAGACGAAGGTTAAATAAAAAAAAAAAAAAATATATAACGGAAATTCCATCTAATATACGATTATACGATTATGTATGTATATTCCCATACCAACACACGTAGTCCTTCTAGGACCTGCAAAAATAAAATGAGAATTCCATTGTTTGCTAAAGCGTTGCGGCGTAATGCTTTGGCAGATTTGCTTAATGGTTCGCTTTTCTAATTTGTAACCTAGATACAGGATAGAAAATTGTTTACTTTAGTAGCATTCAAAGGATCATATGGAGCGCCGGGGAAGGAACGGTGCACACGATGATGTTACTGATGATGATGATGGGGTGAAAAAGCGAGCATTTTTTTTTTTTTTTTTTTTTTGTTTCTATCCTTCCTCTCTCTCTCTCTACAAATCATTCGTACATAGGGCATAATGCTTTTCTAAATGGTATCTGATGTCGATTTTATTCCAACATATATAGAGTCCCACATACAAGTTTAAAAAACATAGAAATTCCTGTTTTTTATTCGCTCACATCGCGGGAATTTCGTTTTTTTGTTTTATCCCATGTGTCACCAGTTTGGTCCTTCGAGCGAGAGAAAAAGCGTTACGTTTTATGTCTCGCTTTTGATTGGCGTTTTTTTTTCGTTTATTTTTATTTTTTGTCAAACAAAGTGGTCTATGCGCTCCAGAACGGAGCACAGGAATTAGTAAATTCAAATTTAAATGTGCGATTGTTTATCTACCAAGGACATTAATTGTGGTAATTGGATTTTATACGCTGTGGCCCATTATGTACGCTCTTGTGACATTTTAAATGCTATCCGATAATTTAGGGGTGTGTTTTTGTAAACAGAATATGAAAATAGATACCAAATTTTTTTGGGTTTTGGGTTCATCGAAAGTTTCAGCTGTGTGGTTTTGAGCATACAGTTCGTAAAAGTGGTCGAAATACTAGGTTAATGGGGATAAACTTGTATTACCATTTGTGTAACTAAACGATTATAGCCATAGACTTTTCCTGGAAAACTTTGGAAACGTTGAAGGGAAGATCTATTTTTGGAAAATATTTTAAAAATGTGCGTCGGGGTAGGAATGGGTAACAGTGTTGGCTTTGACCATGTCATTGCTACATAGTCTTTTTTTTTTAGATTAAGAATCAATGAACTTGTATATACATAAATAAAAGGTTACGTATACGCCGTACAGAAAAAAAATGGTTTTTAAAAGTTTATCAAGCTTTTTTGTTCAACGAATTTTCGTCCTCGTTAATTTGATATGTCATATGTCATTCAAAGGGGTTTTCAATACCCTTAAACTGTTATTCAGGGCACGGGCGGTGGGGAAAAGGGGAAAGAAGAAGAAAGGAGGTACCGCTCGATTCTGGACCCTATCAAGAATGTGCAAAACGGTCTTGGGTGCACCAGACCAGATATGGGCGTTGTACTCCAGCTTTGGGCGGATAAATGCCTTATAAATTGAGGCCAAATCAGACGGGCTGAAATATTTCTTGCATCGCTTAAGGAATCCTAGACATTTTGCAGTATTTTTGGCGACTTCGAATATGTGATCGTTCCATCGGAGATGTTTATTGATGCACATACCGAGAATTGTGACAGTAGACAGCATTGTGTTTTGGATGCTTTAAATTCCACTCTGTTGGTTAGACCCCATTTGATTATGCTGTCAAGATCGGAATTTAATGAGTTCAACATACGTTGCCGTTCCTCTTCTACGGCCGAAGAGCAGGGACGTGAGTTGGGGAACGAATATGTAAAACTAAGGGTATTATCATCAGCGAAGGAATAGATTGGATTAGAGGTAGCAGACAAGAGGTCATTAATAAAAATGAGAAAGAGAGTCGGGGACAGAACTGAGCCCTGGGGAACACCAGCATTTATGTGGTGGATATCAGACTTGAAGCCATCCAAAATACAACTTGTATTGGTAATTTCTAATCAAATGAAGAAGACATTCATCGATGCCAAATGCACGCATTTTCGACAAAAGACCTCTCAATCAACCGCAACTATCTTTGATTCGCCAAAGTGATGAAGGAATTGGTTCCACTTCTCGGTGGGATATGCCATCAAGTCACCAGTGGACCTGTTGCTACGAAAACCATACTGTCTGTCATTGAGAAGTTTTCGTCAATGAATAGGTTAGTATGTAGATACTGTAGTGCAGGTGAAGTAATCAATAATCCTACACCTCCGCCAATTTATCAAATTCACATATTCACATATCACGGCACATCCCTAGATGGTGGGAACTTTTAAGGTTTCCTCTTCTACTACCAGAGTAACGTACTTTTTTTGTCAAAGGTTTTAGCAAACGTTCGGTTACAGAATGGATATAGCTTCCTGAAAGTTGCATTTTTCTGGAGACATTTTCCAAATAGCAATTAGAGTATCTAGTTTTCCTTGACAAAACATGAAAAAAAAATGCCTAACTAACTATGAATCGAACACAACTTTGCCACATGTTGACAGAATGATCATTATTGCTTCAGAAATCCGATTGATTACTAGAGGTGTCTTGTATTGTCAGCCACATCTATTCCTACAATGACAGTGCGGGATGTCGCCTTCATCTTTTCATATTGTTATGTGAAACACCTCAGTTCTACTAAAATTGAAAAGGATTTCAAAGAGCATGTGTGCCTTCGCTTCTAATGGGTTTCAGTGGGGGACCAACCCAACAAGGACTTCTTTCTTTCGCTTCAACACATGCCCGGGTGTGAATCACAGAATATATCCAACGCATTGAATGAGAATGTTTTGTTGAATGTCAAAAACACCCCCCATCAAGTCACACAAACAAACACACAACATTCAAATGTCACAAAACTACTGCGTTTTAGTTTCGAGCAATTCAACATCATCATCACCCATACGTTCGCCTGCCAACTCTAGATGATGAAAACAGGGTCTCTGTCTCCTTTAACCCCGAACTATTGTCTGTGCTTTTATTCTCAGTAATACAAAAGGCTTTTTGGAGAACAAAATTTTGGCTTGGAAGGGGATAGGAGAGAAGGACTCCCATAAAACTAGAGTATCACATATGTATAGTGCGACTTGATATGTGCTAAAGGTCATGGAGTATTATTTGTTTACCCAAAGATTTGAAGGATTTTCTATTCGTATAATATACTCCAGCTAGAAGGAGTGCACCTCATTGTTGACGAGAGACCATTATTCAAGCTCTTGTGGACCTATTTAGTTTTAATTTAAACGATATTGAGAGATAAGCAAATATTTACGCAGTAGTCTATAGCAGTTTTGAGGAGGATGAGAACCTAGAAGGACATTGTTGTTAATCCTTGAATAAACTCGAGCGAAATAGGGTTCAGCAGTTTGTCAAAAAATAAAGAAGAAGAACGATTCTTAATTTAAGAATTCCTAGCTTGTTATTTGTTTATTTATTGAGGTACGCAAATGTTGAAAAAGGACCTCAGTAAACATCGAAATCGAATAAAGTAAATCACGCAGGCAGGACAGCATCTAACAAGGTACAACACCTTACTTTCGACTTAATGGAATTTATGACAAATTAAGGTCTGGGGATACATAAAGGGCTTTACAATAAATAACAGACTTATTAATGAAGGTTATATGGATTTTTTTTTTTTGTTTTTTTTTTTGAAAAGAAACTCCTTGCTTTTTAATGATGTCTAAACATACAACTTCACACCACTCGTCTAATGAGTCCTTCATGCTGTTTTACTCAAAAATACACATACTTAGAACAGGAAAACCGCAATTAATAGCTTTTAATACTATTCGGTAGCGCACGTAAGAGCAATTAAAGTCCTCGAAATGTGAAAACCACGAGCACATAGGGCGCACGAAATTAAATTAGCTTCCTTCTCGAGTCGAGTATCCCCAATGGAACACCTTGCAATGGTTTCACCATATGTTCAGGTTATTACAAAAATTAATTTTTTTGACATATGCTCAAGCCACATACCTACACTTACGCATATGAATATCCGGCGGGATGATGAGAGAATTCATATCCCAGCCTTACTCCTTGGGGATTTTTACAGGGAAAACTTTACCACACGATAAAATGTGCATTCCATTTGGGGATTCCTCCGCCCTTAACAATGTATTAACATACACACACAGACAAGATGGTTTACAAAAAAAAAAAAAAGTAATTTTTACACCACCGCACGATATTGCACCATCACTCTATTCAACAACGTCCGCTTCGGTTTACATGCACTCCGGCGCTCGTTATCCTTCGTCAGTGTCAATAAATTCAACGGTGGCACGTTCGCACTGTGTAATCACATCGTTTAGGCAAGAATATTTAAGAAGGACTGAGGGATTTCCAAAACACCCCACAAATGCATGCATGTGCCAGGAGGTGGAAGAGCTCCTATACGCTGCACTCCGGCATATCCCGTTTTATTAAAATTTCATTAAATAGAAAGCAATTAATATGGAACGTCATCGTCAGGACGACAACGACAACGACAACGACGACGACGACGACGACAACGATAGACGATAGATGTTGCCAAAGGAAATAAGTAGAAAAGAAGAACATACATGTATAAGAATCCTGCTAAAAGGAGTAGTGGTCCTGTTCAAATTTGAAATTAAATCAATCTTATGAGAGCAAACTCTTGGTGGAATCGAAAATTAATTTCACTAATTATACAGGTTTTGCAAGGAAAAAAAAAAAACGGAATAGCTTTCGCCTGCAGGGCTGTCTCATAGGAAAACAGGACTCCATATGGCTCTGTGTGTGTGTGTGTGTGTTGTGACATTTGATTTAATTTGTTTTCTCATTTTTTTTCCTTCGTGATTAAATTGGCAATAGCTGGAAGCGTTTTTTTCTTCTTTAATGCTGCTCAGTGTCGTCATGGTAGTGGTGGCGGCGCTTTGCACGAGTGGGCATTAAAATTTAATTGGATCTTAATTGAAAGCTGCTTCCAGGCGTTGCCATACTTAGCTGTGTAGTTAAGCTGCCACCGCCGCCGCTTGGTCTCAAAGAGCAAATAGAAAACAATCATTTTGCTAGTTGAAAGTTGGAAAAAAAAAAAGGTGTTTTGAATCACGCCTTTGATATAGGGTTGGCATTCAACAGGAAGGCAAAACGATTTTAAAACGTGTCCTAATGCGTTGAAAGGGTTTTTTTTTGGTTGAGTGCATTCAGTTTCTACATAAGTCAAACCATGCATCCGTCTCGATGTAGGCCAGGTGGATGAGAAAAAATAGGAACCCGCTCGCGGTTGAGTTCGCAGAATAAAAGCCTGGCGGCTTAAAACCACAATGTCGTGGCACTGGCATAAACTCAAAGATGAAACGCTAGCTGCCGACTTGGTTTCCTGAAAAGGAAGAAGGATTTTTTTTCTCTTTTTTATTGACAAAGACCTCCGCAAACACTTAGAAAAAATCCAAAACAAATTGCAAGGCTGTTTTCTAGAAATGAAGACTCCATTAGAAAACAGCGTAAGAGAGTGCATGCATCTATGAACGGAACTCGCAGTTAGCTTGAAACGTGACCAGTTGCGTCATTAAAATTAAGTAAGGAAATGAAATACTTCTTCAGGGCTCAAAGCAAGGCCTTATTACTGTGGGGAGGTTGGTGGAACATTAAATGCATGGTCTCTTGGCTAAAGCATGACTTAACAGAGTTGCAACACTGTAAGAAAATAGAGATACAAATTATCTTTTGTATAGAAATGCTACAGAGAAAAGAGCATGATTCAAGGAGAATGCGTTGACACATGCTGCAGGCATTCACTAAAAATGAATTTACATAAAATTGATACTTATTTTTGCAACCATTGTTACCAGTGTGCCCCTTATAAAGAGAATGTCCAGGCGCAACATTGATAATCTAAATGATTCGTCAGTTAAGCGAGCCTTCCACCATACGAGACCATTAGTATAATTTCGATCACAGGGAATATAGAGATCGTGACTCTCGTGACAATATCTAGAGACAAATATACCAATGAAAACAGCTGAAAGCTCGGTTCATAGATATTCAAGCAGGAAGAAGAAGCTTTATTATTCATTATTCATGTCCGAGCTTGAGACATTGTTTCGATGCCTAAAGCTGGAATTGGGGGAGAATTATTTCCTCATTGCCGGGGATTTGAACGCCAAACATAGAGATTGGGGAAATCAAACACCAAATACTAGGGGGAACTCACTACTCAATTGGTGTGGTCAACACAATGTCGAGTTTCGGCTCGATTTGAAGGCAGCGTAACTTCCACTGGAACGTTCGAAATTAAAAATGGCCTGCAACAGGGGGCGGTTAATTCGCCGATTCTATTCAATATTTACACGGCTGATCTGATAGGATCTCTTCCAGACGTGATAGCGTACAGATCAGGACCTAAGATTGACGTCATTGCAACACTCTTGCAGCGTGACTTCGATAAGATTCGGCGATATTGCGATGACTGGAAGTTGAAGATCAACTTTCAGAAGTCTGAGACCATTCTTTTCAGAACGCCGTTGTATGGGGCCTCTAGGGATACCAGGAAGAATTGGCGGAAGTTCTCTATTGTTGGAGAGCAAGGACGTCCACTTGCATGTCAAAATGTAGTCAGATACCTGAGGATTTGGCTAGACCAATATCTATATTTTAATAAACATGTAGATATTGCTCTAACCAGAGCCCGAGGCGCTTTCGCTCTTACAAAGAGACTGTTTTATAGCAGTCAACTCGATGCAAGGGTGAAGGTAATCTGCTACATGGCCTTTATTCGGCCCATGATCGCATATGGATGTCCTGTGTGGTTCAACATAGGGGCAAGCAGGATGGAAAGGATTCGGGTGTTTGAGAGGGCCTACCTTCGGGCTTGCCTTCACTTGTACAGAACACCAGAGTCTCAGTACATAAAATTCTATTCCAACAAGATCCTTTACAACAAAGCGAAACTGATAAGAGTGGACAATTTCCTAATCAAGATGACTCGAAGGCACATTGCAAGAGCAATGACCTCGATGAATAACCTGATCTCCGGGGCTTTCTACCCCAATAACATGTACCATGAGAGCGTGCGCCTTAGCGGCTTTGTCCCCCCAGAAGCATTCCTCTATTACGATCAGGCAGGTCTGATCCAGCATAGAGCGACAATGCCGATAATCTTCCATGTAGCCCGAAAAACTGTGGATAGGCGGCTCAACTATGAGCGAGACGTCGTACGGAGCTCTGAGGAGCGTCTCCGGTTTAGGAGATCGGTGTCAACCCGAGATATCCAAGACGTCGAGCGACAACACCAACAATTCTGGTGGCTTGAGGGAGCTCCCTCGTCGATCGTCGGACAGTACGGCTATATGGCCAGCATGTAATTATCGATCTCACTTAAAAATACAAGGTATTGGTGATTAGCATGCTGCTTTATCATATCCGATATTCGAAGCCCAATATGAATTGTGGACCTCCACAAAATGACAGCAGCTGTCATCGCACTGCATATTATCACGACCAACCAAAAATGATCATCGAGTTCCACACGGACGTATGGATATTGGCATTGAAGCTGGAGTTTATCTCGAAAGCGTATGAATAAACTGCTCGTTTAGAATAAGCAACGACTGAAGAGTCCTTATAGAAAGAAATATCGTTACTGTCTGGTTCTGGACTCAGCGTGAAATCCAAAGCTCATGCAGTGACCCTCAGCTGTATACAATAGAATATGGATATTAAGGAAACGAATAGGCTGACGAGCTTGCTAGGAAAGGGTCGGCGCTGAACTTATCACTGGGGTGCTGCATTAAGACTAAAGTTGGAGGGATGGGCAAACAAAAAGGATAGAAAGTTTTCCAGTAGCTACATATTTTGGGAACGTTATCTTTGTGGATGGTGCAACTCGCCAGTATGATCGTATGATATGCGGTCCAAAATTTTGCGTCAGTCTAAGCACGAAGCTGAAATTTTTCGATCGAAAGCTGAGTTGTATGGATACAACAATTGGAGAACTAAAGCCCCCAAGTTTATATCGACTGTAACCTGCGTAATTTGAGTGTGAATACTAAGCAAGAATGGGCGCTCTAAAACTTATTCTGCGTAAGTAAAGCAGGGTACCTTAACTTGATGAAAAAAGAAGGCCTGCTGTGTTTCAGGCAGACGCTCTTCCCTATTAGGACTTTATTGAATCTGACGGCAACTGACCTAAGGCCCTAATTTTTTAATTTTAGTTTTATGTTCTTCTTCTTGAATTTGATACTCACTATCCCACATCTTACACCAGGAGATATGAGTATTTATACACAACCGACTATAAAAATATGCAATAACCTTCGACCATAATTTTGCATGAGATCTTGGATAGAATTAATAAATTTCGAGTAGAGAGATACTAAAAATCTTCAAGACCCAATGATGGATTTCACGGGTCAATTGATGACTTTGATCACGCTCTGCCATGTTATTAACGAAAAAACATTGCCATATAGTTGGGGTTTAATCATCTCATCCTCCTGCCACAGCTGGGGCAAAAAGAAAGGACGAAAAACAAACAACAATGAGATGTAGGAAGGAAAATAAATTTCGAAAAAAAGCTTTAGCTTTTCCACGCGTGGGTGGCAGCAGCGTTGGCGGGCGGTTTGGGCATCGCTCTCAGTTTTATTCGTTTTGTCAAAATCCCTCTATCGTCGATGGAATCATGAGAAAGCCATAAATTCAATTTGTATCTTCGCCTTTTTCTTTGTTTTGTTGGTGCCTTTCTTTGTCTTCCGATTTGTTGATGTCCTTTCCGACTGGATGCTGGATGTGACTGTGTGTATGTCATTGAATTTGGTTTTCCCTATTTATTTTTGGTTTTTTCTGCTCCTTTCGTTTCATTTCATTTTATCTGTGCGGCTTTTACTAGCAAAACGGTTAAATGAACAAAAGAACGACGATCCTTACATCGAACATTGTTCATTGCGGTTCGGGTGTGGTACTTTTAGGACGATGATAATATTCAGTGTTTCGATATTTTTTTCTTCTTTTTTTTTTTTGTTGGCCAAAGTCAGATAGCTAAGGCTGTGAGCTAGGACTTTCCCGGAAGGGGAACCCAAGAGTAGTCGTTTTTCTTTTCTCTTCCTTGGAGTAGTACTGCCCCCGCATTTTTGTGTGTTGCGCTCGCACAAGGACAATGCTGACAAAAAATCCTTTTGTCATGTAAGCTTTGGAGTTTCTATGTTTTTCTTTCCTTTATTCAAAAGTTTTTTTTTTCTCAGTTTTTCTATGCAGGAGTGAAGGAAAAATCCTCTTTATGATTGGATGCCACTTTGAATCGGAATACTTGTTTTTTTTTCTTTTTCGTATTCCGTTTCGAGTCCTTTTCGTTTACTCTAGCTCTTCTGTTCTCTGTGTTTGAGTCTCGTTATGTGCGGTTTTGAAGGATTGGTTAAGGATTATGGGGGGTTATGCTTCAATTAGTTGACTCTTTTTTTTTTTTTTTTTTATTCTATAACTTTGCTGTCTCCAGGATGTGTTTTGTGGCGTTTGTGTGGGTTTCGACGGTAATAATGCTCGTTAGTGGTTATTTTTTAATTGAATATTGTAAGGACTTTGAAGAGCAGTTGCATGGAAGCAATGTGTTGCAAAAAAGTTGACTGAAAACGACTAAAGAAAAAACTGATTTATGTTGTGATGAATGCCACATCAAAGGGAATGTTTTTATCCATGTCATTATCCTTCGTAACTGAAATCATCAAACGACTAATTGCAAAGTATTAAACTTTGGATAAAAAGCATGATTTGTATGTGCAATCACTTTTCCAGAGTTCTAAAGGCGAGACTTAATGTTGATTTCTTTCTCCTACCTTCTCAGATAGATAACCTCGTGGCATATGACTTGAATCCTTTCACTATAATTCCTTTCTCTCACCACAATAACATCCACGATTCCATCTTAACATTAACAAATTTCTTTGGCTTCTGCCACGAATAAAAGAGAAAAAGTCTCACCTCTATTTCCGAGCAATAACGTCTAACAGCTTGGTCATGCCTTGAAAGTTATTCCGTGAATGATCTCATTTTAATTTACCAGTTCAAGGAATATCTCCGCATAACGACATCACATTTTGCATAAAAGAAAATCAAAAATTTAATTCACTCTTCATTCCAAATGATTCCATTCAACGACACTATCAACATTAAATGCAAACTGTGGGTGAATTCTTAAAAAAAAAAAAAACAAAAAAATTGTCTCCCTTCATCTTGTGCACAGTAAACCTAAACATAACATTTAAGGTACCTCAGCTACAACTACTCGTCGTATTTGCACCTCGAAAGGAAAAGTGGAAATAAGCAGAAAATCCTTAAATATCCTTCAAGGTGTGGCAGAAGCAGAAGCAGAAGCAGAATAGAGCCATCAAGTTGTATAGTTGTTGTATCTCAGGGAGGAAGAGAGTACAAAAAGATTCCTGGAATTTCTGTGCATTTGTATGTGAATGTGAACAACTTAGTCCTCGGCTGAAACCGAAAGAACTTGTGAGCGAAAGAAAACCATAGAAATGATGTGTTCATAGTGAAAACACGTGGAGCGATACCCTATGTCTTACCATGCTACAGCAGATGAAACTTTTTTTTTTAAAGAATTTATACAAATCTAAGGAATTCACAATGAAGTGACGCCTATCTTGAGGGTGACAAACTAATAGATAAATGAAGAATGATGCTTAGCTAAGATATGGTATGTATTGTACATCCCCGTATTCTTTGCGAAACATACGGATTATTTGTTCTGCTCTACCCTATGATATAACAATCAAAAACGAAGTAGTTCCTGTAAGGAAAAAAAAAAACAACTCGTGTCATAGGTACGGGTGTGTTCATTTAGAAATGCACTGTTGGTGATATTTGAAGGCGTCTGCTGAGTGGCCAAGTGCAGGTTTTAAAAAGTTATTTGCCTCTTATGCCTGTGGAATGATTTTAAAAAATGTAATTAGGCAGCTACTTTAGGTTCACGTTCGCAATTGCTAGTGAAAATTTAAGTAGGTTATGCGATTACCTATGTACTGAACACTCAGTGTTTTACGATATGAATGCCAAGGAACGCTTAAGGTTTGTATTTAGCGAGTTTGAAGACGGGTACAACTATTCTAGACCAATTTCCAATGTTGTGTTTGGAAAGCTGGAACAAAAAAGAAACAAAAGAGTGGTTTCATGACAATATAAATTTGTATTCCAGATAGGCTAGGTCATGGCTCTATCCTTGAGAGCGCTTTTTCCGATCTTCGAAAGGAATCAGACGAAATATTTTGTATAACCGACTTTGGCGGTCTATACGAAGTACTGTACCCCAATAAGGAAGATTGTCAAGGCAAAGAGGTCCACCTACAAAATGAGAACTTTTTAAGCCAGGTAGATCGTAAATTACGACAATGAGAGGGGTACTCTCTGGTGGCTATCTTCTGGAGAAACACGCTATCAGCCATGGTTCATGCTATGCTTTATAAGTACTTCAGGACATCACTCGCATACAGTTCTTTCACAGTTCACAGATCTAGTTCACGGATCATGGTAAATTTTGTGCGCAATTAATTGATTGCCGGAGACGGTTCAGGTTTTTGTTTTCGAATATTTACGTTCTCCTCTAGGGATGAAGTTTCTCACGTAGCTTTATGCTTGGAGCACCTTGCAGATTTACACCATAAGCATACGTAGGCTACAAGTCTTCGTAAATAAATGTTTAAGAATAATCTTGAGGATTTTTTTAGCCGAACTGTATCTCAAACGAACAGCTTTATATGAGAACGGGCCAGAAGCCTATAAACTTAATTTTACGAAGGATAAAGCGCGAAGACAACTCTATTGCAAAATACGCCTTGCAATGGAATACGCTCACCCTAACAGGCAGAACAGCGGAACGCACTAGCCAAACGTGGAGCAGAACAGTCCTTAGAAATGAATTGGAGGTACCTTTACAGAAGTTAAAACAAGGTGGCAGGCATGTGTTTTTGGTTAAAGGATTTAGGAAGAAGAAGAAAAAGTACAGCTACTACCTAAATGTTTTAACTAGACAGTCGTTATTTCTTGCAAGCGGTACTAAGTTGCAAAGCAACGTTTCCCCTAACAATGTAAAAATGAGAAGGACTTGCAAAAAAAATTTAAAAGACTGATCCTGTATACCTGATCTGCTATTGGCTCATGGGTTCGTGCAATTCTTTGCACTATGATGTTCAAAACGTGACTCGATATGTGACAGATTGTGTGGATTATGTCGTTTCTTTTTCTGAAACCGGGTACGGTCAAACATGGAGGACGCTATGTCATGATCTGGGAATGCTTCTCTGCATATGGAATTGGCCCAGTCTATAAAATAGATGGAATTATGAACTGTGTACAAAACCATACTGTAAGACGTTATGCTGCTACGTATCGAGGGAGAGTTGCCTTTGAAATGGGTCTTTCCACATAATACCGAGCCAAAACATATCACAAAACTTGTAAAAAGGTGGTTTCAGGATAGAGAATTTGGGGTCTATGGAGTGGCCTGCGCAGTCTGCGGATCTGAATGCTATAGAAAACCTCTTGGAGATCGTAGATTGGAAAATAATTCGGGATACATGTCAAGACAGGGGAGGCCTTTTCACTCAGGTCAAGGAGGCATGGAATAATATCCCCAGGTCCATAATTCCAAACATTTTGGAGATTACGTCTAGGAGGTGTGCAGGTGTGATCTAAAATAATGGTTTCGCAACAAAATATTGAGTTTACCACAAAGAATTTGAATATAAATACAATTTTAGTATGGAGTTGCTTTAGTTTTGTCCAGTTGAAAATCGGCATATTTCAGTATTATTTGTTTTTTCTTTGTTTTTGTTATAAAATTCATTCTTTTGTATTTTGAATGTAACCACTTCATTTGTACATAAAAATTTTAAGGAATATATTTTCATTTAAGCAGTTTTACTCATGTGTTCGTTGTCTGTGTTTAAGTTGCTTTAGTTTTGGCCAACACTGTATGTAAGTCTTACTTGACTATAATATCAAAAATGGCAGCTTTGTATTTTTATTTTTTTTTCACTGTCAAATGAAAACTTTTACTAAAAGAAATGTATTTTTACAGTACAAAGCAAGCTCTTGAAAAGCATACAAAAATATATCCACAAAAGGAAAAATTCAAAATCCCACTTTAGATTAAGTTCACAAGGAAGGGTTTTCCACAGAGTTTTTTTTTCCACACATTGTTCCATCAATTCGCTGCAAGAATAAACAAACATAATACCTTGTCACTCGGTGGGATATAATGTTAATAAAAAAAAAAAAAATGAAATTCAAAATAAATTTCGAATGACTAAGGTAATTCGTATGAACGCTAAAAAAAAAAAAAAAAAAAACGGATACCAGATTGAATTTTTTATATCCATTATTTTCTTTGTCAAAAAAAAGCTCTTTATCAGTCAAACCGCACAAACAAATATATTAGACTGTACACCACTCATCATGTGGCGGGTTCATTATCCGCCTCCGCACACAAGAAATATTACATACTCATGTACATATATCATATATGAGTTAACATCGAAAAAATGAAAATAAAAAAAAATAAAATATGAGAACATAAAAGAAAAAATTGTGAAATCCACGAACCATAAATATAAATTGGAGGCCAACAGTAGATGTTGTATATGTTTTTTTTATCTTATCCTCAATATCGTTCACGCTCGTGTTAAGGATAAGTCTGAGGTTATCATAAGTCCTTGATTCCATATTAACCACAAAAATCCAATTGAAGAAGAAAAGAAAAGGAATACAAAATTCTTGTAAGATATTTTTAATTTGCCGTCTTCTTATTAATCATTTTAATTTAATTCAACGATCCAATGGAATGAAGGATATAAGGAATACTTTCTCTGAAAACATTCCGACCCTTAGTAAGACATCTGGTGCTTCCTCTTTTCGCATAGCCTTTAATCTTTGCGCTAAGTAGTAGGACGAACGGATATGGATTCCATGTGGAGTATTAAATAATGAACGTGACAAAAAAAGTTTGTTTTTTGTTTTCATTTTTTTCTGAATAAATTAAAAGGACAAGCTAAAAATGAAATCATAAATTTTGTGAAATTTTTAAAGCCATAAAAGTTGTAATTGGGTTAAACAGGATTTATTGATTTTTCTTGTGAGGACTCTTTTCAAAGCTAACGAAGGGTTATTTCGACAAAAAACAAATGTTTTTCTGGTATGAATCACTTGACGACTAATTGATTTTTACCTTTTTAATTTGGAAAAAGTAGCATAGGTTAGAGAGGGCGTTGTCATGGGTTTGTGTGTCTAGAAAAATGTTATTGGCAATAAATTTAAAGCAAAGGTAGAAGGTTGCACCAAATAGATGTTGCCAGCACAAGAATCTTATAAAGGATAGAATTTATTTTTGAACGACATTGGAACCATAGCAAATATAAAGCTAAAGTTTAATAAATTTAGCACCCTACATGAGTCACTCTAAGCAAAATTATGAAATTTATGAGTTTGGATCGTAGCGTGTTTTTTTTAAAGTCAAGGACTTTAATAAGAAAATACTTTATAAGGAAGTAATTAATGTCTGTTATTGAATAAAAATTTTGCTCCTCAAGTTCCAACAATATGCATTCAATTTAAAAATAATTTAATTTAACCTTAAAATAGCTAAGAAAGCACTAATTCAATACAAACGCGAAAAAACGGTGAACTATGAATGAATTTAAAAATCACATACAACATCTCTCCAGTCGATATGGAGGGCATTCATGTTGGATAGAAACTAACACTAACTCTTTCCTATCCTTTCTTTTCTCTTCCAATTTACCAACGCCTGTGCCATGTGTATATGTAAGAAAATGACGTGCTTATTTAAAAAATGTGCACGACTGGGTCGTACGTACTTGCACCTACATATATACTGGTAGTTGGAAATGAATTTAAAAAAAAAAAACAAGTAAAAATTTACAATAAATTTTTTAATTTTTATTTTTTTTTTTAATTTTGTATAAGTTTAAATGGCATATATTATTAAACATTTAATCTTGCCCACATTTCGATTTTTATGGAAATCCAATGAGTTTTAGCCGAGAAATAGCCAAATTTCTAAAACCAGTTAATAAGAAAAGTACCGTTATACGTATTTTTAGCCAAAAACGTGGTACGCCATCTTATAGCATTTGCCCAGACTAACTCGAATATTAAATTTAATCAAAATCGTTAGAGCCGTTTTCGAGAAAATCGTCTTTTTGTGAAATTGGCCTTAAGTAAAGTACCGTTAATAACAGGGCTAGAACAAAAATTTCGATTTTGCCTCGAATTGCGACCCTACAGAGCTCAGATATGAAGCTCCCTATATTATAGGTGCAAGTAAAAAGTAGCAATGTTGTCATTTGTTTCTTCTAACTCATACCAAAATTTAATACTGCCAAAGAAATGAAATCGAAGCTTGTGGTGTGCTGTCGCCAAGACCTCAAAGCTCTAGATACGCAGCACAAGGTTAAATTCTGCTAAATGTAAGAATACCGAGGAAAAATAAGAAGGCTGTCGAGCTGGCAAGAGGGGGGTCAGGATCGTCCACAGTACCAACTACCAATACACCCTACTTGGAACAGGAGAAAAAACCAAAAAAGTTGCAGAAACTAGGTGGAAATCCAGAAGGAAACTAAGATCCCCGCTTGACAAAGCAAAAACAGAGAGACCTGTTTGGGACCGCAAATACATTTCCACCCAGGTGGTACCTCACAGGGTACAACACTCCATTACCTGCAGGAGAATCATCACCTCGCCACCAATGGTACTTATTTTTATGCAGTAGGACCATAAAAAAGTTTTTTTCTTAGAAATCTGAACAAAATATCACACATAATATTAAATACGGAAGGGCGCTCACCAAAAGTAGGAACTTAAAAATTTATGAAATTACGTTTTTATTTTCAATCTAACAAGTTATAACTACTTGGGACTAAAATAAAGATTTGAGCATATTTTCGGGTCCATAAAATGTTGACGGAGGTCAAACTTTTGATTTTCATAAGACCTATCATGGTCCCCATTTTCACTATCATAACCTACCTAAAGTAAATTTGAGGTTTAATATTTAGAATTACATAAATTTCGTTAAATGGTCGGATATGAATACCCTTTTACTGATTAGTAGGACACTAGTTAATGTGGAAGAGAGAAGAAGGGATAGGAAAGAGTTGGTACAGTAGTAAATGAATGTGATATTAGGTTTCAATATTTAGTCTGCATGGGTGGTATCCAATTTGACTGAGGAGAGAGTTGTGTGTGAATTTTGCATTCGTTCATAATTCCCAGTAGTTTTTTCGATATCATGTTGATATCTGCAAGTGAAGTAAGATCCTGCATCAACTAATCTGATTCATTCTTGCAGTTGTAAGTATTACCAGCCTTTTGAAACTTGTTTTCATGAGCTCCACGATGAAATAGGATAGTAGAATGTATCCAGTCTAGGTCTAGTGTATTTCAACATTACATAACTCATTTTAATAGTTCATTGTCACACAATGATTTATACGAGTTATAGTCTGCAATTTCCAAATTCTATTTACGGTCTTCTAAGTTCAGAAGGAGATTACGTTTTCTTCTTTACCTCCACTCCTGCAGTCCTTTAGATAATCTTAAAGTCTCGTACGTGTTTCAAACCCAAGTCTTTACAAAACCGTAAGATGAGTAAAAAACGAAATCCAACCATAAACTTCCAAACTTCTTTTAAACAACAAAGAGGCAGTAAAATTCGTTCCTATTATTTGGATTCATTGTTGCTAGAGTAAATAGAAACACTCTTTTACAAAGTACACCACTTTCTCCGGCTCCACAAATCGTTTGAAACCAGTTTTATTGTCAAAAAAGAAAAGAAAATACTTCCATAGCATGTCCAAAACGCCACCTCCTATTCAAAGTGGAAAAAACATTTTAGAGGGTCTACCGCTATAACCACTTTATGGTACAGCACGCTTAAAATTGAAATTAATATAACTCACCGCTCTGGTTGGCCAGTCGAGGGTATAGCCATAAACAACCCATTCAAACCATTCTGCAAGTCCGATCATAAAATTCTTCAGCAAAAAGCACCAGCAAAACGAAAATGTTTTTTTAAAAAAAAAAAAAAAGGTGTTAGGACACGCCTCCCATTTTAAATCCCATTAACACGCATATGTGGCACTTTTATTGATAAATTATATGTTGATTACGTTTGTACGAGTGTTACCAGGCACATAAAAATGCTTGCCATTGAATTTATGACCTGAACTTCGATGAAATTAACATCGATATCCTTTTTGACTACTTCACCCATACCCCGTACAACATCTTAACATAAATAATGTGTGTGCCGTTTCTTTCGACACTTTCCGGGCATCCCTTAGCACGCAAATAAAAATGTAAATTTCATCACATAAAAGCCACTCTCAAGATTAATTCCACTTACTTCATTTAACACCGGATGGGTCAGAAGTCTGTAGATAAATTACAAAATATGTGAGTGTACTGATGGGATAGGTGCGTGTTGGGAGCCACCACCACCACCACCACCTCCCTCATGTACATACTCACTAAGCTACTCTCGGTGATGGTATTAATAATAAATCACTTCATTCGCACAGACTCCTCATCGACTTGGGAGAAATTTACCTTTTTCGGCGAAAGGGAAGACGAACCTTTGGTAAAGGTATTTCGCCATAAAAATAGCATACGTTTTATTAGCATCCATAAAATCCATCAGGAAAGCGAGAGTAGAGAAATCCTTTCAACCACAGCACCAGCAGCGTGTACCAGCCGCAATAAAGAATCTTTTTGGGAGAAATTTTTCAGAGAGGATGTGGGTTTTTCTTTCCAAAAAAAAAAGGGAGTGCAAGGTTACTTTGGTGTAAATTACGATCTTCAATCATTTTTGTGGGGCTTCTTTCAGAAGGTGGGGCAATTAAAGTTTCGTACACCTTTATGGTGTCTTTAAAATGCAATTTGCGTTGTTTTTATGGGCAACAAGGACACAGGCATGTGGAAAGGGTTGATTTTTTAGAATATTTTACACAAAGCTATTCGTCATTTTTTTTTAGATTCCATCGAAGCAGTTTTGCAATGAAAAATAAATTGAAAGCATACTAGAAGGTTTTACAGATTCGATGATGAGATGTGGAAATTTTGTGGAAAACACAGACCACGAATTGTTCATGACGAATTCTGCTCATGAAGAAATGATGTTTTACTTTAAGCCACCGAAACTCAGAGTAGTGCTACTAAAGAGAACAAATAGTGTATTCCATAAGTTATAGCATTCAGGCGCGACTGTATTAGTTTAGACAGAAACCTTTATTTGGTATAGTGGTTAGGAACTTTGGAAAGATTCTACATATTCTATGAATGGTTGCGATGCTATTTCTCAGTAGATGCTCTCATTGCAATAGGACCCTTGGCAAAAAGTAGAGATGATTTTGACGATTTTCAATGGGCTGGTAAATGAACACAAATTATTTTTTAGGCTTGTAACTTTGCATACTTACATCTATTTGAAGACTTAAAAAAGAAGAAAAAAATTTTACATAATTTTTTTTTGGTTGTTGTTTTTAGTGATCAAACAATAGCCCTTCTTTTCGGCGACGCGTGTGATTTCCGCTCACTGAAACATCTGAAACCGAAAATTCCAACGGGATTAGAAAGAGTACATGTTTGGCTCTGGTATGAACTAGGATTATTAATTTCGCAAAAAAATTAACAAAATGGCGGACCTTTGAATATTTTTTTTTTTTTTTTTGAAAATCGCCTTTTTTAGCCACAAATCAAGTTAAAAAGTAAAGAAGATCTTCACCGATTTGATTTATCCTAGTTCATACCATAGCTATATATGTATTGAATAACGTATTAAATTTGGAACCGATTGGATTAATAGTATAAAATTTCGATAAGAGCTTCAAGTTCAAGAGTTTTTGAAATTTTCACTTGAAATTTTAAAGTAGCATTCTTGAATAGTTGTAGGTTCGAATTAAATAATAAAAAAAAGGTTTTTTTGAAACCGAGAATGTGGGGGGATGTCCCCTTAAATGCATTGCCAATGAAAACAATATTGGTGAAAGTACAAACCTTAGAAACACTGTTCAGCCACTCATCAACCATTACCTTGTTTTGATCAATGTATAGAGTGTAAATCAAATATATAACTTCAAAAACAATTAGTAATCGATCCAAGCGGTAAGGCTTAGGATCAAGGTACAAAAATTCTAACAGACAACATAGCTTCTTTCATCTTTAGTGCACATTTTGAGTTACAACTCAGCCTTTTATTTTACTTAAAAGTATATCCTTGACTTATTTCATATCCCACACACGTGTCGAGCATTAAACAACTTTACAACACACTACGTCGTGTACTAAATGAAATCAGAGAAGTATGCCCCATAGCAAAATTCTGAAAACTATTCATCGCAAACCAGACCCTACACTCATATCCATGTGTTTCAATGTTTCACACCTGCAGAACTCTTACTCGTAAAATAGTTTGGTAATTATATCCTTGAATCAAAGGAATGGAAAATGCAATTAGAACACCATTGCTATACAATTAGGACAAAGGGAAAAAAATAAACCAAAGGACTCCTAGCTACATACCATCGTAGGTTCAAAGCTAGAAAGGAGAAAATTTCTCCTTTTTACAACATACATCTACAAATCATACATCCATCCATATCATATAAAGGAGACATTTACGCCATAACCAGAAAGCAAAAGAGAAAAGTTACTTCCGTTAAGATGAAGAGTAGGTATCTTTGTGGTTCTTAACTTTTCCTTTCTAGATACTCGTTCACCATGTGTCATCTTCCGCTGTTTGGTTATCTTTCCCCAAGTACCATCTGATGGTTGGTTGTTCCACAAGAGGAGGTGGATGGAAAATTTTTGAAATATAATACATATTGGTGAATAATTTAAGCCCAGCAAAAGAGAAATTTTTCGTCAACTTAATTTTTGACAGTTAATAAATTTAAGTATGTTTCTGACACGAAGTTGACAACTTTTCTCTTTCTCTTTGGATGGAATACTGTGTGTGTAAGTGAAGTGACATGAGTGGTTTTGGGTGAATTTTTCGATGGGTCGGGTGATGGGGGGGGGGGGGGGGGGTGTACTTTTAATGCACAATAACTTGGTAATGTTGACGGATGTTCAACAGAGTAAATAATGATGGAAATTAGAAGAGTTCATTATTAGAAGTTTGACAAGGCCTTTGACTTAATAAAGATATTCATCTTGTGTTCAGAGGAATAATGCGTAGTTGTACAAATGTGAATGATGTTCTGATGGGATGTAAATTTGTCCATTCTCTATGTTGTATTTTATACATTACTTACTTACGTGTATTAGATACATCTGTAAACTCTGGGCATATTCTGAGATATCAAATGATTCCGCGCGTTTTCTCCAAAGATAGTTCAATACTTGCAGTGAATTTTTATAGTTAATTTCCTCTGTTGGTAGGCGTATTGGTTTTTGGACACAGGTTTCTTACTTCCTAAAGAAAGCAGTATCCCTGATATGTCTAGGCTATTCATAATTTTTTTTTCTTGGCCCTTCTAGGTATCTTTGAAGTGAGGCGTATGGACAGGAATGTGTATGGTGATGAATTTTGTCTTGCATTATTTTCAGCTTTTTTGTAACCCAACCAAATATTCTAAAGATGACATTATTTTCAGCCACTGAAATGCAGTGTGACGTCGAAGCGAGAACACTCTCTAATTGGCAATTCAGTGAAAGATATTTGGAAGTCACATTCCTCGAAAATAGTGTTCCTTAAAAGGGGACCTCTCAAAACCTTCATCGACTTTTCCCTCTTCTGGATGCCTTGCTAAGTAGCAGAACATTTGGGAGCGGCATTTCGGAAAGAACTATGAAGTTTCAATATTTTCAGTTTATATGTACGTGGTTGGTTTGGATGAATCACACTCCAAATTATGAGGTGCAAATATGTATAGTACATACGTTCATTTTCATACAATGTTCAACTCTACGAACGAATACATCTCCACTGCACGTGGCCACCTACCTGTCATCTCTTTCGTCCAGAGATTTTAAAGTGCCGCTCTAATGATTGTCAAGTTCACTACTGACATTGAAGCTTTGCATATTTTTTAAATGATAACCTCGAGTTTTGATTTCTAATTCGAAAAAAAACTTGATCAAATAACCTTGTCGCTTCTGTATCTCCTCACTTCCCTTACAGTCGTACTGAATGCAGTCAATTTGACTCTCTTGGAACGTGATCCGGATTATATGATTAAATCGTACCCAAGTTTATCCTTACAAGTACATAAGCACATATATGCATGTATCTCTGAAAATGTAAAGTACACTAAGTCTTAAATGGTAGTTGACTCCTTAGAATTAATTCCTTTTACCAAACCCAACTTAAGAGCGATGCAATTAAAAAACTGAAAAGGACGAAATAAAAATCAAAATAAAATCCTTTTGATTAATTTACAAACTAAAATTATATTACCAAGTAGTTTTAAATGTTTTCCTCGCAATTGGATGGAGGATAAGACAATATTCTTTTTGCGTGTACATTTTGAAGATGAAAAAGCATCTCAGTGGTAAAATTCGTCGCAACTAACTCCGAGAAAGGTCGAGGCAGAAAAGTACGATGGCAAAAGTAAAAAGTCTTGGGTTTTTTTTTCGCGAAAACCAGAGACGACGAGGACAATACGACGACGGCAGTATCTTTCTTCAAGCAGAATATAAGGTTTAATGGAGTTGCCTAAGTGCTTTTAAGTTTTGTCGTCTTTATCCATTAGTGAGAAGGTTTCGTTTAAAAGTCCTCTGAATGCATCTGGCGACAAATTGTCGCCTTTCTCCTGAAAACCAAGTACCAAGTACCATGTTGTATCTAGATACTCTCTGTTTCTCTTGGGTAACTACTTACATGTAAACTGGTAGGAAGATTTTTCATTTAATTGAATGCAATTTCATTGCATGAGTTCCATGAATAATTGATGCTGATGCTGATGTTGGGCTTCCTGCTGTGGGGTGGCACTGATATACGTACCTACCTTCATAGGTATATGTCTTTTTACTCGTTTTATGGATTTTAGCTTTAGAGAAAGGTAGATACTGATGAAAGTTTCTGTGCCATCATATATAATTCGGTTGACTCAAGGCTTGTCATACTATATCCTGGGTGAGCATAGAGCCATACTGAATCGCTTATCTTCTAGTCCTCTTAAATGTAAAAAAAAAAGGTGGAGAAATTAATCTGACGGTATAGAAGTTCTACTCCAATGTATGTTGGTCCTTTACCTTAAGTACTTTTAGGAGGGAAGGTTACATTTCAAAAATATCAAAAACGTAGTATATTATAAAAGTAACGTGATCAAATTCGTTTAAACTGTTGCTGGTCTTGAAAATAGAGTTTGGGAGTATCTTGAAGAGGCCCCTGACCTGAATTCCATTGAGTGAGTTTGGCAAATGTTTTATAGACAGTAATAGACAATCTAAGCTCGACGAAGCTAGACTAAACAATAGATGTCAACGACTATTCAACCTATTACACCGCTAAACCACTTAAATATGTGTATAAATATCAGGAGTTTGTTTAGACCCTTTTTTCATAGATCAAGCCAGCCAGCGCTCCACAGTCACACAGAATTTGACGAATATATCCATCTCATCTTCTGAATAAATCGTTATGGGGTATATCTACCTAGTCGTGCTGCATCCTATCACGGGGCTAATGAATGTCCTTATATCTCTGTGACTTAGTTTTATGAGATTAGCAAATCTCCTTTTATCGAAGATTGGCCATAACGATTTGGCAGTTGCGCATGAGTCTAATCACCACCATCGTTTATCAGCTTCCGCTCAGGACTCATTGTCTATTTAGCTGTGGAAAGTGATACACGGTGTACTGGCCTCAGAAAGTGCCAGGGATCTCTATGTACCGGGCAACAGAAGGTCACTCTATTGGCCACTGAAATATCGTTCGCAATTTACAGTCAATAATCGCATCGAGCTTGGATCATTCCGATGCTTAAAGGAACGCTTTAATGCCAAAAACTACAAAATGACATCACTATGCTGTCATGCCAGCCTTCTCATAATCTAGCACTTCCTGTGGGAGGTAGAGTTTAAGTGAAAAGAATAACGTTTCTGGAAAGGCATGTGTGGCCACTAGTTATGTACATAGGTCACGACATCTGACAGATACAAAAGCTTATCATGAGTACATTAACCCATAAAAATGCAGTATCCTTATTCTAATAATTTCTAAATGCAGTAGACAGTGTGAGACACAACTGATTCAAATACTGAATTAATACAGATGGTAATCGAAAAGATTTCAGAGTCCTTTTTAGTAAGCCGCTTATCATAACCAATGACATTCAGCCAGAAATAAATAAAGTAATGTAAACAAAGTCGCTTCATTGCCTCACACTTTGCAATTTATCCCCAGGATAATCTCTTTTCATAATCTTGCCTTTGTACATAATTCATTAAAAAGATAACAAAATTATTTCTTTCTTCACTTAGCAACACGATATTGTGTCACAGTTAAAAGAAAGAAAAGAAAAATCAACAAAAGCAAAATCGAAAAGAAATCAACAAATTCTCATTTCAATTTCTATGCACAGCTGTTCCAAACACAAGGACAAAAAAAAACAAAAAAAAAACTCCAGAATCCTTAATTCACAGCAAAGAATAAATAAACAATCAAATCGTTACTCGAATTATTAAAATTTCTCTCGAAATAGAAGAAAGAAGCACAAAAAACCTAAAACATCTGCAATCACCACCGAAACCATACCACAAAATTTGCAAAATAGAAAGAGTCCTGAAGAAAAAAAGTTAAACATTTATCGACAGGTGGCGCCTTATCACCGAAAATAAAAAAAAATAACAGAATCACCACCGCCATTCTTATTCTTCACAGAACGAGCCGAGAGATGCCTTTCAACACACAACCACCACCATCCTTGCTCGCGTTCCAATAAAGTCAATTAAAAGCATTCGATTCTTCAGTGAACATTGCCCACCACCCTCGCTCCAGGAACCGGAAACAAAACACCGAACGACATAGAAAATTACCAAAAGTGGGTAGCAAAAAAAAGGGAAATAAAATCCCTACCAAGGACCAATAGATACACAACAACTCTATAAAACAAAACAGGACGAGCAAAAAGCAAAATCGAAATCATGATGATTGTAAAGTGGCAGAGTGGCAGAGGGTGCCTTAGGGGGCGGGTGGTGTTGGTTGGAAAAGATTTAATTTCACTCAGCAGCATTGTTGCCGCCACCCACAAATGACTAGCTGATAAAATTTTCCTCCATTTCCTTTCTCGTCCTGTTCCTTTTTTTTTTCTCAAATAAAATTTTATTTATCACTATTTGAAGAGAAAGAGAAAAAAGACACCCTCTTCCCCAATCCAAAACATCCTTCGCACATCTTTTAGCCCTCTAAATATTTTCCTGGCTCGGGATCCTTTTTGTCTCTTCACTCTATATTCATTTGCTTTGGCTCCTTTACACTGTTCTGTTGAGAGAGCGGAAGCCAGCAGTCGTTTATAACTCCTGCGGTGATTGTGAATCGTTAGCTTTAATCTTTTTCGGGGTGCGATGGGAGGTTTGAAGTGGGTGTGACCGAAAATTTAAAGTATCCCGACTCCGGAATGAGGTGGGAAAAAACTATAAAGTCAGGACATGGACATGGAAGCGAGGAAGAAATCGGAAAACCATTTGAACTGAGTATTTATAGGGACTAGCTCTGGTGTGGGGAAGGACCACCGCATAATCTAACCTCAACTCCAATGGGGAGGGATACATTTGTGTTGTCCCTTGCTACTGTCACACTTTTAGCTTGAAATAGGCCATTGCTTGTGACAGTGTAGTCGGGGCAAGTATACACTTTGGATAATTTAATGGGAGTTATACTTGTGGCTTAGTTTTTACCGGTGTGTAGGCATCTGATAATGTTAACTGGTTTCGGTTCTGTTTTACGCTCATTCGCTTGACACAGATTTAGTTTCAGGACTCGTGTATATACGCAATCAGATTATCATTTGATGGCAGTTCTTCTTCGCTTTTTCTCTTTATTTTTCTTTTTGTTCGCTCGTCCTGTATAATTTATCATTTAAATGTCACTTTGTTCGCGCACTCCATTGTTTACGAGAAGGTCCTTTTTTTTTTTCCTCTCCTTTTTTTTCTGATTACACTTTAGTTTATATTCCATGGAACCGTTTAATTAAGTTAATTGGAGGACGGTTGTGTGCTAGAGCTGTCCTGTTGTTATCTTAAACTAAACGATTTTTCTTTTTTACGCATAGTTACTGTGTGTGTGCTTTTTCGCTGCCAAAATATTTAAATGAGTTAATGGATTTTTTTTTCGCTCAGTCAACGTCCTACCTCGCACACTGAGTGGGCGTTGGTTTTGTGCTTTTTCACCTTCGGCAAGGATTAGAAGTACTTAGAGTGCCTTTTTGTTGTTCTGTGACGAACAAAAAAAAAATGTGAAAAATTTCAAAAGAATATTATATCGGAAGGGGGTCTTACAGTAAAAAAAAGGAGAAACAAATTTGTAGGTATCCCTTATCCTACTCTTGTTGAAAGGACATTTTTTTCTTAATTGGTACACTACGTTGTGCAATGACAATCACAATGCATAGCTGGGAGAAGTAAAAATTACTACACAGCAAGCGAGTAAGCTGAACAAATATAGTCGGAAACAAAAAAAAAAGTCAAACATTCGTTAAGGACGAGAAAGGACACGAATAGGGCGAGGATTTGCCATAAAGTGAGGAAAGAGAAAAGCAAATAAATAAATAAAAAATAATAAAATCAGAAAAATCAACAAAACAGGAGAAAGGACTTTGAGATAGTAGTTTTGTTTTTGTTGTAAGTCCTCTTACAAGCAAATTGCAGTGCCGGTTTTTTTCTGGGTTTAATTTGCTAATGACTATCTGTTTCGTTGAGTGTCTGTTATAGTTTTGCTCTTGTTGAATAGTGAGACGACAATTACGGCTTAAGCCACAGGATAGTCATGGTATGGATCATTATTTAGATTTCTTTCATTTTCTATTAATTTCTCCATGACACTACGAAAGGTATAGACCTTGACCATTACAAGGATTAACACAAACAAGGACATACAACTGTTGTATTGAAAAATATATTCTTACCAATTTTCCTTTCGTAGTATAAACATATATAAACATGTTTCAGAGGTTTCTAAAGTTCGAACTTTATTGATCCTTTAGAGGAAAAGCAAGAATAGAAACGTGGCACATCAGGCCCGAAACAAGTAGAATATAAAGCGCAAACTGTTCTCTTAAGCTGTCGCTAGAAAGGCAATCATCTGACAATACAGATAGGTGAACACACTATCGAGTCAAAGTTTTACATAAAGTACATCACATATGTACCTAAGCTTGATGCTTGATCATAGGCTCAAGTTTGGAGAGCAACGTCGAGCTCCAGCTTCAATATCCAGAGTAATGACCAATATGGGAAGCTACTTGCGACAATGGGGAAGTCAATTCTCATGGATGCAGCCGCCATACGGAAATCGGCTACACTCACAAATGATGCATGAGAAGGATAAATTCAGTCCACAGAAGAGCATCTTTCAGAATATGCTGTGTATAAAAAAAGGCATCGTGGGTTGCAAAAAATGTAATAATGGCGCAAATTCCTATCGACTAAGAAGTCAGAGTAGCAGCCAACATACACAATGGTGACAACCAGGAGAGAATGTTGATCAGAGTTGCTCTGAAGTAGAATGGCAACGACATGGAGGACCTCAGAAAATGGCTGGTGGACCTACAAATTGCTGCCGAACATCAAAGCTTCTACCACACCAAGTACTTAACTGGACATGAAAGCTTCTTAATATGAAGGAAAAGTCCAGAACACCGAACACGTTCTGTAGAATGCAAAAGGTATGAGACTACGATAGAAAAAGAGATCGGGAATGCAGTAACTCCAAGAAGACTTTAAGCAGTATAGACAGTACCAATGCAAGCATTATGGAGGCGGAAAACCCAAAAGCCGAGAGCCGACGAAAAAGATAGCTCTGTCCTACAGAACAAGATGTCAACAGCTTTCCCTTCGAAGGAATTCCTTGATCGGCGGTACTGTAGGGACTCAATAGGACAAGGCTCGAAGATGGTGGCTTAGCACATTAGCATGCAGGACTATGCAAACGGGCACAACTTTGTTGCACGGGCTGTGAGTATCCATAAGGAATCCATCGCCTCTATTCCACTACAAAAAAACAAAAACAATGCTGCAATAAAGCGTTTCTTATTCCAAACAAGAAACCACTCTCGACAAGGTTACACATTCAACGTAGTCTAATTCACCAAAGCTCCAAGTAAGGTCTGACTATTTAGTATCAATAAATTGACTGGAATTACAACCAAACTCCTGAGGGAAATTATTCAAGTATAGAGGTACAACCGGAAAAACCAATTTGATGATGAGAACGCCTTGCCAAATGTCGTGACCTTGCTTATTATTTCAGACTTAATTAGATCTCAGTTAATGACCCCATAGTTATGAGTTCATTCTCTAATATAAAAGCAGTTGGGTAGGGTCGGTATTCCATATTCGACAGAAAACCCCTCATATATCCTGGCAAAATAATTTCCATTCATTCCAATTTTCTGCACAAAACTTCCATCACCACCACCACGACGAACAGCAGCAGCAGCAGAACTAAAATGCCATCAATAAATCCCAAAACTGTTTTCTTCAATATTCTCCCCATCTTAATGTAATTAACTCGTATAAGATATAGTTTTTGGCCTCCAGGACGACTTACCCACTTTCAGCAATATATGTCCTTGTTCGTTGTCGTTTTCGTCTTTCTCTAGTTTGCCATTTCCTTGATGTCACAAATTAACAATTTACATAATTAACTAAATCCTCCATTAGCATTCGTTGGCATAAACAAACATAAGCCCCCAAACCCACACCCGCCTGCCAAAAACCATACATACATAGCCTATACCGCTAAACGAGAGGGTGGGATACAGTGACGCTCTCCGGGATACAGTGAATGCGGTTTTCGCCCTAACTGCGATTATGAGTAATCCAAAATAATAACTTGCGGCATATAGGCACCTGTTTGTTATTCGTGGTTATTATTATTTCAATGTTTATTCGCCAGTGTGTCGGGCTGTGGTAAATGTACCTATCCTTGCTCCTACACACACACGCACATATAAACTTTCATCAAACTTAGTCCCCGCAAATGTAATTAATTCCATTTCGCCCGTCTCATTATTGCGCTGGATCATTAAAATCCAACTCTCGCTGCTCGCATGGAACTGACTGTGATCCTGGCGGGTGCTTCTCCTTCTCTATGTTACGGCGGCAGCATCAACTTGTCAATTAAATCCTGTCCCACTAATAGTCACGTTCTGAGTTCGTATCGATGATACCAAATCGCTTGGCGTTGCTCGCGAGCGGTGATAACGCCTGTCATTTGTATAATACTTGTATTTAGATACTCTACCTTCTGACTGGTAATACGTGCACGTCGTCGCCGGTATTAATATTATTATTATTATTTTTTTTTTTTTTTCTGCCTGTCAAACAACTTAAGTAAGATGTCGCTATACTAGTATCACGATGGTGGATTGTTATCCTTGCTGCCTACGTGGAACATCTTTCTACACTAACCCCACACTCACACACACCCTGTGGCAGCTACATCCTGTCATGGTTGGATGAATGTGTTCCCGTTAAAAGGGGGTGGTAAAAAAGATGTGAAGGTATTTTACAAAAAAAATCAATAGAATGTATCTACACATATAGAAGTTTGTATACAGTGTCACTGGCTAGAAAAAGGGTTCGATCCTTAATCATTATAGCACATAAATTCCGTTGCCTCGAGGTGGAATTTAGCCTAGCAGAGATTTCTATTTTCACTGTTCAGATACAACATGGAGGCGTTCACTCTCTCTCTCTCTCTCTTTCTCTGCTCGTATCGATTGCGTTTCCATGGAATGTTTTAGTTTTGCACTAGCTGTATCCTACTGGCAGTGAAATTTACAGTTCTTGGTCTCTTGGTTATCGGAGAGAAAATTACTTTAGGTCGTGGTTAAATGAATTTAATTTCACAAGAATTTGTTTAGTTAAATGTTCCTACAAGCATGGCATGCGACTAGGAGCAGCAATTAGCAGGCCCAGTAGGTATGGTATTTCCATCGTTTACATGGAGATAGTCTTGAATTAAATAGAAGAGGTACTATCCGTTTTTAAACTTGATCATAGTATCTATTGAAGATTTTCCTTTATTAGTTCAATTTCGAACAGAAGTAGCCTCAAACAATAGATATTGGCCTGCATAATGACGGCTTAAAGCTAGTTTAATGAAATATCTTGACAAAATTCTTTGAAAATTGAAAATGTCTGCTGCATGCTTGGGATCAAATTTGAAGAATACAACTATTTGGAACGTCTTTCCGGGCTAACGATAGCAACTACCCATTGAGAGCTGAAAGTTTAGTATTTACATTCCTGGAGGCACCTTTCTGATATGCGAAAATGACTTATATTTTGGGGAGTTTTTTCAAGACATGGAAGGCTGCTGAAATATGATTATGTGTACTTGAATGTAAACAAAAAGAAATATATAAAACGTCATCTTTCGTAAGATACCGGAATCTTGCATAGGAACTCGGACTACCAGACCCTGTTTCTCCTTTCCTTTCATAGTGGATTAACAAAGAGCAGCTTAGGTAACTAATTCATTCATTAGCACTAGCTTTGGACCTGATGCTTACTTTCTCCGTTCTAACTTTCTCTTACTAAGTGAAGCTACCATCACTACTGTGACCGCTACTGTGGACCATAACGTAAGACGTCCACAGACATACATAGTTGTAGTGGCCACATTCTTTGAAAACTTGGACCACGATTGCAATGAAGCTATCTAGATGGACGATTCGAAGCGTTGGCAACACTTGGCGAGGAGTTGGCAACACTGTGGTAACCATCATGAAGAAACAAAGGAACAGAAGCGACAATCAAACGTAGCTACCAACACGATTCAGCCGAGCGTGTAAGGCTGATGTACATACAGTGCTTAGAAAAATAATTACTCTTGAAAGTTCATCAGACTATGTATTTCCGTTGCTAAAAAACAATATGCCCAACAACATGAATCAAAATATACAACTAGCTCCTCATTAAGGCCGCTATTGAGTCATTGCTTAAAAGGACTCTATTGAACTTCTACATGAAGACGATTCTGACATACTATGATACAGACACATTGCCTTACATTAAGTTTAACTAAAGCGACAGCACAATTGGCTTCCGGCGGTTCATTATACTTGCCAACATATCATATTCGCATATCACTACTTACCGAAATCAGCCCCGTAGCTCTGCCCATCATATATTTATGTGCTTGTCACCTTCGGACGTGAGGATTACACTTATCAAGGATTACTTGATACCCTCCAATGTGTGCACTCCGCAATAATCGGCACCTTTGGCGATTATAATCCTCGTATATGAAAATCTCTACCTTGTCATCCTGACAGCTATGAGTAACCCCTCACATTCATCAAGGACAGCATCATGTCACCACCCAATAAAATAATAAACTAATTACGCAAACTAATTAGAGAAACAAAAGCAATCAAGGTCCTTAATGAATTTTCTCATTAAATTGTATTCTCTCCGAAAAAAAAAAAAAAACTTTTTAGCTCCCAAAATTAAGCTAGAGCCGTTATCCACCCCGCGACTTAGGACTGAAAAAACACCTTTTTGAAAATTCAGCATTAATTCGGGTACGCGAACACTCCTTGGGCGGCCAAATCCAATGTATATTCGGCGAAATCTTTTGGGGATTACGCGAGAAATTCAAGAAAAACAAAACAAGAAAACAACGATACGAAATCCTCTCCAAGGATTGCCTGCCACGAACCTAGAAAGGACCGTCAATTGCTGCCGGTAATGACCTTGCCCGGAAAACAAACTACCAATTTAATGGCAATCGTCACTTTGTCGAAGGATAATACGATTATTGCCAGCGATATCCTTGAAAATTAACGATAACTTCTCACGTTCTGATTGTGCGTAGTCTCTCCTTTTACTTTAGCATAGACTCCACTTCTCCTAGGGAGCCGCACACAAAATTTCAATTGGAATTCCGTAGCAACGAGGGCGACGTAGTCTTCGTCGTCGTGTCGGTCGTCCTAAGATGGAGACAGAGAATGGGAGATGGTATCCCTACATTGGATTAACATAATAAACTGGTATTTACCCAAAAGCTGAAAGGGCGTAACGGATCGCGCACCAAAGTAGAAATTATTAATTGCTAAACACAAACACACATACAAACATACAACATTGAGGCCGAGGCCGCCTACGTGGAAAATTCACTACCGAAAAAAAAGGACACATGATTAACATTCAGAAGCAGGAATATCCCATCTATACGGTTACGAGGTCAATAAATGTGTGCTGCGGTGTGGTGTACAACGTGAAGGATGAAGCACAACAAAGTTTCGGCGTTCCTTTTTTTTTTTTTTTTTCGCCTGTGCCTTACGTGAGGATGAACTTTTTCGCAGGATAATTGAATATTTCATCGTTTTTATGGGAATATGAAACCTCAACATTCTGAAAGGGTGTGGGCTCGTATTTGGGGGTAAATTTATCCATTCACACAATGAGCGGATGTATTTAAGATGTAAAAGTTTTTTTTTTTTTTTTTCCCTGTTTTAGTGGCTGTATAAAGAGCGATTAGTGGGCGATTTCTGTTATGCAGGACGCGGTATAATGCATATTTTATTTTTCTGTTGATTTAAAGCGAAGACGGTTTTCTTGGAAATTCGTTTTTTAAAGAGAATTTTTTTACCGCTAGAAGTGGAAAAAAACGATATGATATTTTTGAGAAACCATCAATTCCAAGAATCAAATCATCAAATGTCAGACAACGAGCGTTCTCTCGCCTTAACTGTTTTTGAATTCAAAGCTTCTTGTATCCTCTTGCAAGTCATGAGGAAGCATAAAATGCACCGAAAGAGTAAGCAGAGTTCCCAATCAAAGTCGATCCACGTCTTTGAAGCAAAATCAGTCATTTCCTAATTATTGCAGTCCCCTAACTCGTTGCTTGAAGGTAGAAGCGTTTACGGCAATCGTGTTGCTCTTGAAGGGAATAAGGCCAAGATGAAGTATATGCTATCAGTGAATGCTATCAAAGCTTGATAGAATAAGAAGTCGCACGATTCGAATAACTTTCTTCCTGGTCCCTCCTACTTCTTATTGAATATCGATCGCATAGTTCCCATGCCACATTAGCTCGAGATATCTCATTTAAAAGTGATTTGCAGATCCGCACAGCAATCGATCTAATTACAGGAAACTCCAGAGCCTCAAAGAGGGCCTTCATATTTCCTCTTTATCCTAAAGGACTGGTCCATTTCTATGACTTCACAATAAACTCTTGGTCACATTTCAATGTCCATGCTGTTCATATTAGTTTCAAGCCTGAAGAAGCAAGGCACGTCTATATGCGGTTTCCAAAGGGCCTCAGTTCGCTAGTCTTTTTGGAGCAGTTGGACCAGTTGAATGGTATGGTGCTGGACAGTTCCGTAGTCAAGGCATTTATCTTCTATGGAGTCGCAGTTCCTTTTTGTTGAACATTCTTTCATTCCTTCAACAATTTCTGTCAGAAAATCTTTTGATAGGTACGCAAGTCATAGAAGGTTTAATCGGATTAACTGCTCTGCATCTTCTTGTCAAGAATTCATATAGCGTTTAGTTCCCAAAAGATGAAAAAATATAGTTGATCATGTGGATCTTATGGACTTACATCATGATTTCCTCGAGGTAGATCTACTGAACACAGTTCCCGATTTTACACCTAAAGCACTCTACTCTAACTTGACGAAGAGTTGACAAATGGTCATGATCTGGGATCAAACTCATCAGCATTTTTGGGCAAAGAGTTGAGAAAATAGGGAGATTCTGTGTCACCCGATGGCTGAACCGAACTGAATGTACCAAGGTACGTAGCCATTGTAATGGCCCAAGGACCCAGAAGGAAATACTCACTATACTCGCACATTTGGTACCAATTTGGGAATATGTATATTATTCAACAGCAGGCTATAAGAACTGACTCGTATTGTATAAAATTCTTGAAATAAATTCTCCACAAAACCTTATTGAAACTCATTCTTTTGACAGTAGTTGTATGTGTTAAAATTGTTAACTCAAGGTCAACTCGAATTTTTGTGCATTTCTTCATCACCTAGAGCCCTTCACAACTATTTTGTTCAAAAGTTCAAGGTCCTGTCATTGGACTAGAAACAGTACCAGACGACTCTTTTGATGCAACCCTTTGTTAGTTAGAATTGCTCTCAATTTAACTACACCCATTCACACCAGCCCCAGTTTGTTAAGGACTCTTTTTGAAAGGAATCTCATTTAAACCAACAACAGCAGTATTCCATTTGTACAGCTATTTCGCTCATTAGTTTTAATTTTGATTTTTTTTTTTTTGAATAAACAAGAGTTTTCCGAATCGCCGCCATTCCGTCTTTAGCGATTACCCTTCTAAAATGCCATTACGTTCGGTCGTTGTCTGTGATGAAAAATTTATAATTGTCGACATTCTTGGTTGAAGAGTGGAGAAGGATTCCAACTGCCGGCCCTTTGCCGTTTCGTAGAAACTCGCCCCAGCTCTTGGCCGGACATATTTCCACAAAAGCATCAAATGAAACGGAATGAATTTTTCATATCACGTGTCTGGGGTTGGCTTGTCCAATGCAAGGACACTCGGGACTTTGCTCAACTGGGGAGTTTTTTTTTTTTTTCTTTTTCACAGCCTAATTCATTTGAGTTTTCGTAAGCGTTTTGCATTTGCATTTAAATCTCCTACCCTAACAAGCGACACACATACGATGGTTATAATGAACTCTGGGCTGGCCATTCGAGGCGAGAGGATATCTATCTATTAGAACAGAGTATCTCATTAAAACTGCGGCCTTAACCACTTACTGGAGTGAGTTGGGGCCGACCGCCATAAATAATCGAGTGCGAGAGTGTATAAAAGCGCAAATGGAGGCGACAGCGGCGGCGGCGGTTGGCTAGCAATGGCGACTGGGACTACGTGATCCTCGAGCTAAATGAAACTGTTATCCGGCGCGGGGTCAAAGTTGTGACATAATTTTATTATCCTGGAATTTCCTCACTTGCGTTCGTTTACTTCCTTTTTATTTTTATACACGATTTTGTTCATTTCTCGATGGTTTTTTGCTTTCTGGTATTTTTCGTCCTCTTAGCATTGAATTGTCCTGACGAGAGGAGAGCCTCTGCATCAGCAATATACATATATCTTTAGAAGGAACAACAAAAACTTTTTCAATTTGCTACACGCTCTTCGCTTGGCTTATTCTAAGTGGGGATGACCTTTTGTTGGTATCTTTTGGTTCGGTTCCGGGGTGTATCGGGGCCGAGTGCTCAGTAGTTGAGAATCCTTATTCGCTTTGTTGTATTTTATTTCGCCTGACATGTTTTTGTTTCTTTTGTTTTCGAATTAATGAAGGAAGAAAAACATTTGGTCCCCGGAAATGGGTGGAATGTTTCTCATGGGCCTGTGAACATGTTGGGTAGGAGGTAATTTTGTGAGGGGAAGACCATCAGGCTGTGCTAAGATTTTTCGGATACAAATTTTCAAATGTTTTCCAGCAGCACGAAGGAAGGAGACCAAAGTCATTATTGACTCTCGCTCTCTCCCTTTCTATATGTGTGTGCCTGTACTTGGGGGATAGTTAACTCTGATTTGTGTGCGGATGTTGAATTGAATTAAATTGAAAGATATACGCCGTGGTCAGGATGTTTATTGGGTTGGTCCTTAAAAATGATCAGGCTTGTTAAGTAAGTGGGTCATTCTTTTTCCTGTTTTTTTCTTCTTTTTACTTTGTTCGGTTAAGGTAAGCAATATTATGTGCAGCACATGTTGTTTACTTCTCTTAGTGTTGACTGTGCAATAGATAGAGAGAAGCGGAAGATGCCGAATGAAAGAAATACGAGCTCATGTGTTCGTTAGGACATTTTGGGTAGTTTTTATCTGCCGGAAAAAAATTGAGAAAAGAATAATAAACAGATGTTTATCGGAAAGAAATATTGTGTGGAATGCGCTAAAAAAAGACAAGGAAATCATCAAGGAAACGGAAAAGGAAGTAAGCATTGTTTTCTTTATGTAATCGAGGGGCTTTGGAGGCTGCTAAACGTGGAGATGATTCATGTAGTATCCTCTGTTCTTTTTCCCCTAAAATGCTGAGTATGAACAGCATTGATGGGAATATACATATGATCATGTAAATGAGACTATTAAGTAGGCAGGACATTCTGCCCTTGTAAGAGTATTCAAAAAAGTTAAAATACTTGGCACCAAATCAGATGGATTCTGTAAAGAATCTGTTACTTTTGTCCGAGTTCCAATAAGGGTTGACATAGTAAAAAGACGAATAGACGAACTACTGTTGTCCTCGTAAGGACTTAAAGCTTTGCTATTCTGGAGAATAGGCAAAATTACCAAATTACGAAATGATAGCAAAATACTCGTGCATTTATGTATGCATGGATGTACATATGTTTGTATGTAGAGTACAGTATGGAATATGTGTAAATATCATGAAAATAGTGTCAACAAAAACTGAACTTATTCACATTCTAAAGACCCAATCATAATTGAATAACTATTCTGGACGCTGCCGTATGAAGTCATGACGTCTTCTTCTACTTACTGCGCGAACTGTCGGGTTTGGGTTCATAGGATTTCCGGGCTGAAGCGTCGATGTCATCGTTTTATGCGATCTCTTTTGGCCAAGTCCTTGTAAAATCCTTTTAGCTTACATTCAAATTTCCTCCACTTAATCGAAGAAGTACTAGTGCTCAGGGGTTAGTGCGTTGGTCTGCACAAGAAAGAAAAAATACCATCGAGACAATTTTTTCACAGCTCCGAGTGTCTAACAAACATTCAAGAGTATTACTGTCATGAAAAAGCTTCTCAAAACCCCTCTGCCCTGTGGTTTGTGAAAATGTCAGCTAAGAGATCTATTAGGAAGCGACTAAGAAAACCCTCGTAGGAACAGCATCTCAGGATAGATGACTTCGTAATGAGTAAGAACCACTGTAGGTGATTATGTATATAGCTATGTTACATAGCAAACTCTATTTCAAGTTCCTCATCGTAATAGTAATGAAGGTCTACAGTAGCCTATGAAGAAACCTGTGGCAATAATACGAATCTTACTCCTTTTTGTTGTAGTTGTTGTCAATCCACAGAATTGTCTTAGAATCATAATGCTAAATGCTAGCTGCACAGAGGTTGTGTCCAGGTATTGGTTGGCTAACATTTAAGTAGAAGTAAACGATCAGTTCTTCTCAAAGACTAGATTGATTTCTATTATCCTGGATAAAGAACTACTTGTAAAAAAGTCATATCCTCTCAAAACACTGAACGTTAATCAACAAAAAATTATTATCCTTTTCCAGTCGGAGACACTTTGCCGGGCTATAAAATTGCTTTTCTTTTTGCAAATGCTTGCACAAAAATTCCTTTGAGTAATTTATTTGAAAGTCACAGAACGATTGTATACACTCAGGATGTGCATTTTTTTTTTTTTAATAGAAGAAACGCTCACACAAGATGTGCAGATATATCCTGTGTCATCAGCAGTGACAGAGAAATCCTAGGAAATTAGATAAACGCAATGCACCGAGGAGTTATGAAAGGCTTCACTCACGTAATGAATGCTGTTTTATTTCTTTTTGCCTGCCTCACAGAAGTGCTCCTTTGAATGCATGATTAACGCATAAAGAGATTAATGTAGAGAAAAGGACTGCGAATGGGAATGGGCTATGGATTATATAAAATTAAATTAAATTATTGAAACGGTGATGTTATGCGTTAAGCAGTGTTCGTGTTTCAATTCTTAGAATAGGATACACAATATGTGGCACATATGACAACCTCTTAATCCGTATTCCTACTTCAAAGGGAGGCTACTCCCTCGCAGGATCCTCCAAAATTCCTCCTTATAAACGTCAAATTTCAATTCTAATTGAAATAAGTGAAATTATTTCCTTTTTTATTGATTTTTTTCATAACAATTGCTCAGCAGATTCCTTTTTATTTTTCAATCAGAAAGCAAAAAAAAAAGAGGAAAAAGGAGTGCCAGGATAAATTCAACCATTCAACATCAGAATCTTTTGGATTCAAGTGCAGAAAAAATAGGAGCAACCAAATAAAAAAAAGAAACCGAACCACCCCACGACATCAAAAGCAACCTCAGTCGTCCTCGTCGACGTCGTCGTTGTCGTCGTCTTCATTGTAGGCGTCACAATTTAAAAAAAGCCAAAATGTGCGAGCAGGCAGCCATTGTGGATTCAATTGCCAGAGATCCCTCCGAGGTACATTCATTTCACGTGAATTACGATGACGGCATGAAACCATTCGCCAAAGAGAACAGGCAGCATAATAATAGCGTGTTTTTCTTTCGTACTTTTTGGCTAAGGATCAAAAATGAAATAAAAATCCACAATCCACATGATAGACAAGGACTGGCGGCGATAGCGGCATAGTAGCTGATGGTGTGTTGGTCGATGGAGTGCGTTTTAATTTTTTTTTTTTATATCCTTCAACCGCTTCGAAGGGATTATTGAAAAATTCCCCACATTCACCATGAGTGAACACATGGGCCGTTGATTTCACATGCTCCTGCCACTGTTGCTGCTTTATGCTGATCGGATTGTGAAGCTGTTTCTAAGCTCGGGTTTAATTGAAACAGATTTGCGCTTTACTGGTTGGACGATAAGGACTTCAGGATTTTTGTACTGCGTAATTGTGCCTGTTAAATACCTATCAAAAGAGTTGTGGGCTTTTGGTGGGACAGTGCTCAATTATGTCAAATAATTAAGCACTAATTAAGGATGAGATCTTGATGGGACAGTTTGAGGAGTGCCACAAGAAGATCCGATCGTACCAGCTCTTTAAGAGAAGTAGCCACCAAGGAGAACTGCATGAGAGTTTTATAATGAATCAAAGAAACCTAAAACCAGAAATGAAGGATAGTAGAAATAGAAGCTTGGTCGAACGGTGCAATGAAACCAATCAGAACCCACAGAAAAAAGGCTAGAATCAGGAAAGAAGAATGGCTGGAATAGAAGAAAATGGCTAACAATTAATTGCAGAAGTATGTATACAGAGCTTACCTAAAATCCGGAGGATCTTGGAATAATGCAAATAACCAGGTTACTGGCACCTGGCACCAATTGGTCAACGCAAAAGATCACAGCCACAAATAGACTAATTCCACTGTTAAGGAGTAAGCTACTCCACAAATGACCAGTTGATCCATTGTGTCCATCCCTATAGTCCCCAAGATGCTACATAGTTGTCTCTGGCTCTTAGAAGGTAGTAATCTTAATCCTATAAAATTTACCAATTGAAAAAGCTATCGATGTACTGGCGAAGTTCTCATACTCTACGAACTTAGTAGTGCTTTCGTGAGTCGGTATTTCTAGTCCAGTCTGGCAACCTAGTACTCGTACTTTGAGTGTTGCTTGATTAACTACGAAGTCTATAGTCCTTTGGATGGGTCCATTTCCTTCGTGAGTATGGGCTACGCTGCACTTGCAGTAGTGAAGACTTAAGCTTGAGTGATACTGTACTGGTATGGTCACATCAGTTGTGGTATCAAAACAGAACATCCTGGTTGGATTATGACTCCACCCCAATCTGTACGCACCCACCAACTTCCTTTTCGTAATTTGAAATACGTAATGTTGTTTTTGCCATTATTCCAACTCAACTTAAGGGTTGTCAGGGTTCCGCATGGACAACGTCAATTTCTCTCTAAAACAGCTTCTGACTCTCACCCAAAGAGCACCCCAAATATTGCCTTCTACCACAGATTCTAGTAAAAGATTAAGCTCCATTATTCATTTGCTTATAAATGAAGCCGTATTAAAAGCACATTACTTGCAGTTTGTGCTCTCAGTGACATCGTTATCCTTCAAATCAGTCAAATAGCTCTCATTAAGCGTTCGTAAACTTAAATCTAATCCAGGTCAGTGGATAAGTCATCAGTTTAAATGACACAATGAAATCCTGTGCAGTCATGTGAAAAAGGACTCTGACTCCACTAATTACATAAACAAAAGCTCTCACCCCCTCATGGTACAACCGTTTTGATCCCCTATTACACTCAATTTGAACAGCAGGTAGAGTCTTCTCTCCCTCTCTCTTTCTGTATTTTATTCCAACCAAATGACTCGCTTTGACCCAGTTTTCACATCCTTTTGATGCTTGTTCTTTAATACACCCGCTTCATAGAGAAATCCCAAAACGAAATACTTCAATCAATTATGTGACCAACACACCAAAAAGAAATGCCATCAACCCCCCCGAAAACAAAGCTGCAAAGTATCCCTTAGCAGCTGTACAAAACGAATCCTTACACTATAGGTACACCAGCGCAGTTCTTTCGTGTGGCCCAATTTTGGAAGCAAAAATATACAAAAAAAAAAAATAATAATAATTCGACCGGAAAATCCGCTCTCATCATATTTTCGACCGTAACCAAATTGTCCAATAATACAGTTAAATCAACCATTTCCCCTTTTTTAAAGCGAACCGGCTTTAGATCCGAATGTCTGCAGGACGTAACAGCCACACACAAAAATCGTTCAAAATTCTGTAGTCGACTTGGTTGCCGTAGCCGCCGCTGTGAGTCCTTTGAGTCGTTTTCTCCTATTACTATTGCCCAAGGTTGTGTGCTATTGGCACGAGGCAACACAATGTTGTTGTGGGACCGAAAAATCATTAACTCGAGGGTTCACAATTGATTGCCCACTGCCACATTTGCAGAGTTGAATTTCAACACGAAACCTCGCTCGGTATGCCACCCTCAAGGTGGCGGCTGGGTTGGGGGTGGCACAAGGATTGAGGACAGCTCGCAAAAAATTAAAAATCGCTCGTAAATTATTGTCCTCCTTTGTTTTTTTAAGTCATGATTTCCCACCGAGCGAGCGAGACAGAGAAACAACAGCAACGACGACGATTTAGCATTTAGCAAGGACGAAAAAGGAGCAAACCGAAAAAAAAAAAAAAAATTAAATAAATTGAATTATAGCTCAGCGTTCAGTAGCGCTCAGATGCTGTTGACGATTTTGCTTAATTTGGTGCAAGCACGTTCCTCGTTCTACCCCAGTTTGGTCGTTCATCCTTTCCCAACAGAATGGGGGGGCGTGTCAAAACATTTAATTCAAAGTTGCTGGAACGGCGCGCGGTGTACAGCGCAACCAACTTGTGCCGGAAAAGGATTAAGGAAACAATTAATGTACAACCAGTCAGCCACCACTGCTGTGAAAGTTGAATTTGGATACTATTTTATTTTATTTTTGCAGGACTCAGAACTTCGCCTCTTCCTCAACAAGAAAACAGAGAATGCTATTTGTTTCAGAATGGCCGTGATTTGAGCTTTAATTAGTTGTCGTCTATCTCTCCACAGAGCTAAAAAGTTGAGTCCTTTTGCAAGAAACTTTTCCACTGTAACACAGTGTAAGCAAATTATTTATAATTCTGCCAAGCGCGCAGAGAGACAGGCAGAACAAAAAAAACACATTTTTAATTGGAACTCGGATTGAGTTGGCTCGCTGAATGATTCAACAAAGTTGGCTCTGTCTTTTCTTGTTTTTTTTTTTTTATTGTCGAAACTTATCAAATATTAATTTATTTTTGATTAATCCTTGTGAGACCACCTGAGCAACCTGCGGGTATCACTTTCAACTTTGAATTCAATTTACTTTGCGAACTTTTTCGGCAATGAGATGGATGTGCGATGTGCCTATTTGAATTGAGTTTTGTAATAAAAATAAAAATGTTTTATAGATGTTTATGGATATTTATTATTACAGAATTGAAGGATAGCTTTTTGTTTTTATGAGTTAGACAGTATAAACTGAAGTGGATAAGGTTACTTACAATAGTATAGCTAGGTATCCTTTAAGGGCAATTCTGCTAACACTTAATTGCGTGGGTATGTATCGCGAAATCAAAGCAAACATAGGTACATAGGTACTTAGATTACTTTATTTAGAGCGAGTTCAAGTCAAGCACGGGGTTCTTGATGACCGCTCAGTTTTGCAGAAGAAATTACATATATTTATGCCGACATACATACATATGAGTATGTACTGTAAACAGCTTAATACCGAACTGGTTCATTATTCAATTTGTCGCACGGAAACCACTATAAAGCGTTTAACAGCGGCAATAAGACCGTATAAAAGCCAGTTCTGTGACACCGGAAAACGCTGGAACCGCACGGTTCTAGAAGGCATCATACTAACTTACTTATATTCTGTATCCCGTTGTGGGTCCTAGAGTCTCTACAGTGCCATCGTGTGCGGTTTCTGGAAATGTGCCTCAGCTCTCCCCATCTCTATCCCAGTTGCCGTGTTTCCTCAACTGTTCTGCGCAACGTACTCCTAGGACCGCCTGCCATCCTGGGTAAGTGGGTTCCATTGCATAGCTTGGTTAGCCATGGACCTGTCACCCTTTCGGAGAGTGTGACCAGTCTTACGTCGGAGACTTGGTTGTGCCTTTAGGTTCATGGCCCGTTCTCTGATAATCCTGTTAGAGATACAGTTTGGCCAGAATATCCTTAAGATGACAAACGTTTGCAGCTTCCTAGTGATAGTGAAGGTCACTCTCCATGTACCACAGCAGCACGGATTCAACAGTCGTAGCTTGGTGCTTAAGCTAATTGCTTACTTCGCCAAACTGTGGATAGCATCCCAAACGCAGATTTTGCTTTACCTATTCGGCTGGCTATATCCAGTTCGGTTCCGCCATCAGTTGAGACAATACTCCCAAGGTATTGGAAACTCTCTACTCTCTCAACCATTTGTCCAGCAATGCATACATGAGTTGATGAGTCCGGTCTCAGGCTGATAGTTTTTGTTTTTGCCGAGTTAATTTTCAGCCCAACGATGTCTGCTTCCCTCTCCACATTTGCTCTCATTTGGTGTCCATTGTTCTGTGAGACAGTAGGCATAAGAGTTCATCGAATTCCTGCATTTCCTGTTGATAAGGCCGCATTCAGCACATCGCTAATCATCAATAACAACAGTATTGGTGAAAGTATGCAGCCTTGCCTTGGACTTCGAATTCCTCAGATAGCCTTCCTCTGTGTAACACATGACATTTGGATCCATCATATGTAGCCTTGATGATTGTTATTGATTTATCAGCAATGGCCGCCTGATCGATGCTCAACACACTACTCGATGATGATCCGCAAGGTGTTGATGTGATCGACACAGGAGGATCTGGATTGGAGACTATCTCCAAATACCAGTTGTTGATTCTATCCTAAGAGAGTCTTTTTTTTTATATCCTAAAAGTGTCACACTTATTTGTGATATTTAAAGCAAATAGCACTAGATGGCGTACCTTCTTTTCACTTCTTTCTCACAAAGGCATATTAGGCAATGAAAAAATAGACAAGGGATCGAAACAAGACCCGTCCACGATTTTGTTCTCACTAACGTTGTATCGTCAGGACTCCCATACTGCGAAGATAATTTGATAGTTGAAGCTCCTTACGGAAAAGCATAAAAATTGACATTGAATTTTTTTGAATACCAAATGAAAAATCTGACTATCAAGTTAGAAATTTTACACAAAATTATAGATATGTACCTACTAGAAATTACAACCGCAAAACACTCATTAAAATTTGCGTTCACAGCATTATCTATGAATATTTTTTTAATGATCAATGAATTCATTTCATTGTACATTTGTCTGTCTTTTCCCATAAATAATTCACAGAAATTCTGGATACCTCAACGAGTTTCCTACAAAAAGGTAGACCACCTGCTTCGCGTCATGCACGAATAGACCACGCGTTCTACTTTTACCTCATTATTTTCGACTGTTTTTGCTACTGAAAAGGAATTTTAAGGATACACGTGGGGTACTGTTCTTAGTGGTCCTTTTTTAAAGTCGAAATTACGCTGAATATGAAGATTTGCCATCGTTTTTTTCTTCTGATAGAATCTAAGAAACGAGCATCCTTAAAAATTTAAATTATAACCTTACTTTTATTTTATGCGAAAGAATTTTTTTTTTAGAATATTGGCATAAAAACTAACACTTTCTTGAATCAAATTTAAAAATCATTTAGTAACTTGTTCGAAGAGTAGTCCACAGAAGGAATCCTTTTATTCGGATTTCTGTTTTTGCTGCCACTTGGACGAGCACTAGATATCCAGCGGTGGTACATGGAACATAATGTGCATAGCTGCTGTATGAGAAGGAATGAAATTATGAGATGTTCTCAGAGATATACTAATGCAAACGCATGTCATCCTTTGTATACTACTAAGAAGGTTATATTAGGAAGCTTTATCCAGTCCTGCCTGTATTGGCCTGGCTACAGATCCATAGAGCCAATTTGTAATGTACGAATAAAGTCTCTTTTTAGCTGTTGAGTGGCGTGGTAACTTTCTTAACTTCCTCAAGGATGTTGATTTTCCAGCTTAGTTTCTTCTATAAGATGAGGCTGAAATACTTGGCCGTGAGCACCAGAGGTACCATTTAGTTTCGGAGGATCAAAGTTTGATCAATTTTGTACTTTTTTTTAAATTACTGATTTTCTGAGAAGTTAAATAAGCAACTACCTTGAACCCTTCTCTTTGTAGGACTAGAAGAAGATCACAGATCACAGAAAGCAGGTGAAAGTCTTCAATAGAATAAGTTTCCGGCTGCATAAGTTCATTTTTATAATGCAAGTGTCGAGTGTAAAAGGACACTCTCTTGTAAAGCTTGATTGCAAATTACATATTCTCCCATCCAGGTCACCAAATATTATTATACTGTTGTAACTAATATAAGGACTAAATCATGGATCTAACTTGTCCTTATTGGAAATATATGAAACTTTTTATGACATCTTTCCTACCTCTAGCACTAATTTTAAAATTTCTCTAGACACCCATTTGTAATCTCTAACTCTGTGAATTTATTAATTAGTTAGATCGTTACGAGCTTAAATTATACCTTCATTTAGTACAAAATCACCCATTTAGGTATCTCTATACTCATGCATCGAATCTCATTAAGGAATAAACTAGACGTCATAGTTGTCACAATTAACACGACGGGGATATTCATGAAAACCCATTCACATGAGTCTCAAAATTTAAGTTGATTATAATCGTAATCGTTAACAATGGCAGTTCCATAGAAGGAAAGGATACCGAGTAATAGTGTGTGTGTATAACATGAAGAGAATCCCAATAACAATAATGGTCTCGTGAACAGAATGAGGGGACGATGGCATTTAGAAATAGAAACAAGTACCAGTATGAGTATGAGTGTGAGTACCAATCCAACTATAATAGTCCTTTTGCAATCAAAATTGAAATCCTAAAATTGTCAATCAAATGTTGCGGTGGTAGTATTAAAATTCTAAGAGCGCAATAAAAGGGATTGTGTGTACTGGCATCGGTTTTATTTGTCTTTTGTCATATAAAAGCCCACATGAGGGCCTAACTCATTCCATTATCCTTGTTGAACTAAATATTGAAGTGCCTTCTACTAAATTGTTAATAAGTAAAATGGATCTCATTGATAATAAAGCTGCATTATTTAAACAAGGACTCTTGTGGTTCAAAATGCTAGAGTACCAAATGTAATAAAATATTTTATGAATATTTATAAACAATTCTACAAAATCCTTGCAAATTAATACTTTAAAGCTAGAAAATATCTTATTTAACAAATCTTAATTAAAAATTCTGGCTAGACTTCATCCTGATTATCTAGAAATCCGAGTAGTAACAGAAAATCATTGTTCAAAATTGAAAATATCTTCTTTCCATCTTCAATCTTAAATTACCCAACCCACCCAAAGAGTCGTTTGTTTATTTCTCATTATTTTTTCCTTTGAATTTTTCCAACAAAGAATCTCATTGATTGAGTTCCAATGAAAATCTTTAAGAAAAAAAAAAGTTTTCAAAATTAAAAAAACCAAATCATAATCTTCCCCCTGTAAAGTTCGGGGATATTCCCGATTACTTGTTGCTTGCCACCTGCCGCACAAAGAATGTCAGATTTTTCGTGGAATCGATGACAGGTGGCTCCTTTTGAGAAGGCCAACAATACAGTTTCCATGGAAATATCCACAGGACTTTTATAAATCGAAAGAGATTCCTCATCTGGATGTTTGTGTAATGCAATTAAAGGAATAGGATGCTCATGTTTGGTTTGGCATGAATCATTTTAAGTGAAATACCGAAGATTATTCTTTTCGTTCGAGATACTTTAAGAACAATAATGATGTAAATAAATTATATAACGGCAGCAATTTAGTTTAAGGACACCTCCAGCTCTCTGTGACATATTGTTTTGAAGTTTGAAATTGATGGTATTTGGCGCGTTTAGATTCGATAGAGAATGATTATTCAAAGCAAAGGTTGTTATATAATCTTTATTTGTAAATTTTAAGGGGACCATCACACGAAGGAAGGAGTGGTATATCAAACGAAAAATCCACGAAAAAGGCAATATTAAACTGTCACAAGGGACAGAAAACAAGTATGTACAACATTACCAGAAATGTTGATGCAATGAAAATAAACAACGAACAAGAGAGACTTAACAAAAACACAGAGAAGTATGCAGAAACAGTTTTGACAAAAAGAATTTCGAACCGACGACAAGCCCAACATACATAGGTATATTGGAATACTTTTTAATTACCTAGAATACTTTTGTGAGTAGATATCGTGGCTCAGTGGTTAGTGCGTTGACTACAGTGCAAGGTGTTCCAAGTCCGAATCCAGAAAATACCATCAAAAGTTCAAGAGTATAACTTTCATGAGCAAGCTTCTGTCCTTCGGATACGGCATACAACTCTAGGTCCCTTCTGTACGTGTGAAAAGCTAGGCCTTAGCCCTATATGGGCTGCTTATGGCCTAATATTGAATCAACCGGACACTAGAATAGAAAATATAATCTATTTTAGTGGATTTAGTGTTTTATCCTAGGGTTGAAAGAAGCCATCATCCCACAATTGAAATGGTATGAATGGGAGTGGGCTACGAAGGCATAACCACCCCCCATTTTTGTGAAAATTTATCAAACCACTGTTTTGGAAGCCGAACAATGTTTGGACATTTCAACATGATTTTGCTCTAGCTAAAAGGAGAAAGACACTCAAGAGTGGCTAAAAATGAATCCACCCGACTTCATATCCCCGGATGTTTGGCCAGCTGGTAGTCCGGACTTCAACTCTTTGGATTAAAAGTTGTGGTCCATTTAGAAGGAATAACCTGCTCTACTCACCACCGAAATTTGGAGTCTTTGAAGCAAACCGTTGTCGCCGGTATCACCAACATTCTAAAGGATGAGTTCTGATGCGTCTCAGGTCGTTCTTTGAGACAAACGGGGACCATTTTGAATGAAGTCTTCCATAACTTGTAGCTAAGAATTTGACAAATAAAATGTCTAAATTTTATGAAAAAATATCAACGCGTTTTCATTTGGCATACGTTTTTCTTTGTAACAGTATTTATGACTAGACTATGTATAAAAGGAGGTTGACAGAAGCCTTGTACCTACCAGTTCGGTGAGAAGTTTTGACACTTAGTCAAGCCAGTGAAGATTTTAAGTTTTTCTTAAGAAAATTGTACTAAAAAAGAGTGTATTTTTTTGAGTTGCACACATTGCATTGCACGTCAAACTCTCCTAATGAACTACATGGGAATTGTAGTAGGTACTTAACATTTAATTGTTTTTTTTAATGTCTTAAATATTAAGATCAGTCAATGAAATTAGAAGGCAAAATATTTGGTGTCTGATTACAGACGAGTAGCAGCAACTAGGTATAGGAATCGATTTCTTGAACATGATTTTCTGCGTTAACGACTGACAAAGTGCTGCTGGAAATTGATGAAATCGATTTTCTCCATCAATCGCTTCAGTTTAATTTAACTGCCTCCAGCCCATTGGTATGAATATTTTCCCTAGAATACCAGAGAAAAAAAAACTGTAATCGACGATTTTCTTTTATTTAAAAAAGAAACGACGTAGTATCCCAGTAGATATAACAGACCACATTTACTGTAGCATCGCCTCAAGTAATTTTCACTCCATTTTGTTTAAATTCTCCAAAATAATGAGGAAAAATATATTAAGCTTAAGGGGATACTTCTCAAGATGGTTTACGCGCAAATACACATAATCGCCATCGAATCTATCGATAAATTGCAGAAAATACTCCCAACAAAACCAAAACCTACAAAGATCCCTCCCAATTGATATCCAAACAAATGGCTTTCAAACTTGAACTATATTTATGCAGATGCTTATTTAACAGCCCAATTAGCAAGAAGATTAAATCTCGTAAGAACAAAAAAATAAAAAAATAAATACAATAACTTTCGGGTGATTTTTAAGCCGAAATTTTCCCAATTAACAATTTTGCCCTTACAATAACCACCCACCCAACCCACCACTTGCCCACTTAATGGCAAACCAATTTCATTTATAATTCACGAAAAAAAAAGTCTTAATGACCAAACACAAGCAGAAATTCCCGCAGTTCGAATGACTCTAATATCCTGAATTTGATTACGCACATATACTCGCACACCATCCACACAAAAGCACACACAGAGGGAGCCTCCGTCAAATAAAATTCTCTCTTATCACATTTTCCCTTCGAGCAGCATCTCCTTGGGAAATTTTCCTAATCTACATGGAAATTTTAAGAACCATCACCTCCTCGTTCCTGTCTTAATCCTGGTGTAACAAAAGCGGCAAGAAGGAAAAAATCGAGAGGAGAAAAAAAAAAAAAAATAATTAGAACGCGAAAAATGTTTTTCTTATCTTCGGCTCATATCCCTCCAGGGGGTCGCTGCTCGTTCGGTCGGTTTGGTGAAATGAAAGAATAGAGCGACCGCGAACGAAAGGAAGCCTGAATGATTTCCTCTTGAGATGAAAACAGATTAGCTAATCTTTTGCTACTGCTGTTCTTCACTCAGATCAGAGCCGTCTGTATTGTGTTGTGTATGAGAGAACAGGTTTTTTTTTTTTTTTTCATTTCCCTCTCTCTTTCTCACACTTATCCTTCACAGGATGTTAGAAGATAAGTTAAACACAATTCAGGAAAATCCCTGAATCCTTTCCCTTTTATTTCCAACTCAACGACACGGTGTGTGGTTGTGGGAGATTTTTTTTTTGCTTGTTGTTTTTGTCTAGGGATCTTTGCTCATTATTGTCTTTACATCTTAGAAAACAGATATATATTACAAGAGCTTAAGTCATTATTAACGAAATACCAAAATACCAGATAGGAATAGCTTCATTCCAAAAGGACATAGTAGATACGCAGTGAAGACGAAAATCAGTATGAAGTAATTGCTGCAAATGAAGACACAAGGATGAGAATACCATTGTGTTTCATGACCTCCGTTAAGGATGTCCATCTTGTTGGGAAATTGTCTAGGATGTCCAGCAGTTTACTGTCAGAAACATAGAGAGTCCTTCTTCCAACTCATTTCTTTAGAACGAAGAAAACCCAATGAAGGATGAAAAGTCACCCTTTCACCATTAGTCATTATAACTATACTGAAGCCATTGAGTATCCTTTCAACTTGGGTTCAATCATCCTTTTGCAGCTTTTAATTCCCCATGCCAATAGTTTAAGTTTCCACTTAGATAGTTTCGAATAACAAACACATACACACGCAAACAACTAGAGCGCACACATGTCAAGGAAGAGAGCGTGTAAGAATTTTATTTATCCTTTATGTCGTCTAAGGATCTACGGTGTTTGTTTCTTTTTCTTAAATGGCGAAGACGTCGTACATACTTTCTTTGTTGTTGTTGCTGTCTTTTTTGGGGTGAAATTTCTACGTCTGTTTCCAAGGATTTGTATATCCTTGGGCTTGATGGCAGAACACACAGCGTGAGAGTAGTAAGTGCTTTATGTAGCGTGATGAAGGGAGCTTTATGATCTAGTTTTAGGATACGACAAGGAATACACCTCTCATACCCATCGCTAATCGAAAATCAAACCAGAGGATATAATAAAAACGGGAGAAAACACATCCAAAGAGACACAGAGAAAGAGTATAAAAATAGAATAAAGAAAGTGAAGAAGAACAAACAACGTTGACTATGGCGCGTGAGCTTCTATCTATGTAAGGATTTTCATTTTTCTCCAATATAATTCTGACGACCAGAAATGTGCGACACACTCACTTCACAGGACAAAAGAGGGGGTAGCGTAGAACAGCTCCAAGCTGGAATAATGTTTTTTCTTCTCTCTTTTTTTTGGGAGGACGATACCAAAAGATAGGATAATAATATTGCTATGCCTTTAGGCAATATTGTTTATCTCGATGATATGGTTTCATTTTGTTTCTCTCTTCCTTACTTCTTTTCGTTTATTATTATTTTTTTTTTTTTTTTGTTCGTCTTCTTCTGGTTCGATTTTATTTTTCTGATTATTATTTCGTTACGAGCAAAATTTTTGACAACCAGACAGAAAGAGTACTTACTATATGTATATCCTGGACAAGGACACTGTCAGTCAGCAATGGTGTATGTGTATGTAAACAATGTAATAATTATTTTGAATGGAATTTTCTTCGTTGCCAAGTAGATGGCAATAAATTAAAAATTCATCGCGATTGGATTGCTTCTCATATTGGTTCTCCGAATCCTTGTCAACTTTCACAAATATTTATTTTGCAAAAAAAAAAAGAAAATTAAACGAAAATAGTCCCGACTGATTGGAAATTTAATGGGGAATGTAATTAAAATGGGTCAATTTGGAATGTTATTTATGGGCAATAGAGATATTTATGTAACAAACCATATATAGAATTCTTTTTTGTAAAACAAAGGAAGAAGAAAGCTTTCAAGAAAATTAAAAAAGGTCCTATAAATAACTCGTGGCACTAATCCTTATAGATCATGTTTTTTTCTATAATGAATTTTGTAGGGCAGTAAATAATTTTAACTCATATTTTGCTCTTGTGGGAGCTAGCAGTTTTGAGTGACTCGGTAAATTGAGTAAATTTCCGCTTTATTAGAAGAGCTGCTAGTTTCTGCAAATTTTGAATGAGTCGTAAGATAGTACTCTACATTATCTTTCTGAATTCTTTATTAATTTATAAAATCTAGAACAAAACAAAGTAGCATCTCCGAATCGACATCTATTCATTGAATTCACTTTTGTAGACTAGTGACGAATAGAACTGGACGTGTTAGGTAGTTGGAAACGGTTGGTAATAGCAATCTTCAGAATCTTCAGAAAATTATATTTGTTAACTGTTATATTTAAACTTAGGAATCATGTAAAAGCCTTAAGAAAATTCATGCACAATTGTAATTGGTCATGTAGATTCAGGGAAAAATGTATCTAAGTAAAGCACGAACATCCATATGAATAACATTAGTGTCTAATTTCGAAATCACCATCCTGATTGGCATTACTTATTGTAAGGTAAGCCATGACCAAACCAATGGTTATGCTGGAGGACGTCCATAGTAACTTTAAGAAGATTCGATAATGAAGGCCTAAAACGAGCCTTGTACTGGTCGCCGAGAAGAAATAATTTGTTCCATTAGATGAGCCTCGGTTGGAATATAATTTGGAATATAATACATCAACATTAAGTTCAAAAAGAATAATTAAAAGTATTTTAGACTATTTCGACATCAACTTGAGAAAGAAATACTGTAAACTATAAACGAATGCAAAAGTTTTATACAATCCTCCCGAGTCAATTTATGCCATGGAATAAAAATATTGAAACCTAATAGTACCTGAATTTCAAAACAGCACTACACCATCCACCAGCATTCATATTACCTTTTACATGTGGATGTTATTGAAAAAGGAATACAGATATAAAGAAATTCAAATCTTATCTCAATTTTTAAACTTCCAAATTCCCGAAATTTGTATCCTTGATTCAAAAAGTTGAATGACTGAGAATATTTTTCTAAAACTGTTATGTATGCCAAGTTGCCAAGACTAGATTCAAATGGCTTAAGTCTACTTATCGTCCTACGCAACTTTTCGCTTATTGAGATTTTGTGTATGTATGTATACGTTAAGTGCGAGGCAGTAAAATAATTTTTCACCATGCATAAGAAGGATAGGCATAAAATAAACAAAGCTTTGCATGGGGAATGGGGGTGCCGTGGCTCAGCGGTTAGTGTGTTGGACTACTGCGCAAGGGGTTCCAAGTTCGAATCCAGAAAAATATTATCAAAAGTTTTTTCACGGCCCCACCTCTTCCGAGTGCCCGACAAACATTCAAGAGTATAATTGTCATGGCATAAAACTGTAGGTCCCTTCTGTACATGTGAGAAGCTTTGGCCCTCTATGGGGTGCTTACGGCCTAATATTTATTTATTTATTTTTATTTCCTTTCCTTTTGTCAAATATTTAGACTAGGAGATGCCGGATGCTGGGTAGTCAAACCTTATGGTCACAGCAGTATTTTGTATCGGCTACCAAGGGATCTGGTAGCTTCCTCAACCAAATATATTATTCCCAAAGTGAATTTTAGTAACTGTGTCAGGGCTATATTCCCAACCAAGGATTAGGCGAAGGGACAAACGACTTCGAATCAACATTTTACACCGATATGGTTCTAAAATGGACTGCGGTATGGGAACAGGGTTTTTTTTTTTAATCCCTCAAAATTTCCATTTCCTACCGGCTTCCGGATACGTACATATTCGTATGCAAGTGAGGCTTGCCAACTTCTCAATCTAATCTCCTCACCCCCAGATACTATAGCAATCTTTATTGACAGCCAAACAGCTATCAAGGCTATTATATCCGCCACCACATCCTCGAAGCTGGCAGAACAATATAAGAAGGTACTCTCCACGCTGGCTAGCATCAAGGGAAGAAAGCTATCGAAAGCTGATACAAGGTGGCTGGCGTTGCGGAGTTGTGTCATATCTAGACAGATGTGGCTTAAATACCAACTAAAGCGAACAAAAGAACGTGCTTTTGATCAGTACTAGTTATTGGCCCTTTCGGATTCTTGTGGCCAGAATAGGCATCAGGTTTAATGCCCACTGCCGCAGTTGCAATATCGCAGGAAATAACTATTCACTTTCTTTGTAAATGTCCGGCTAAAGGCAGGGCCAGACTGATTACTCTAGGTAAACCCTTTTTCACTCTGTGGATTTGAATCATCACTTCTCTTCTAACTTTCTCCATTAGGTTTCACACCAGTCGACATCAATTCAGTTTGCATGAGTGTGTTCCAATGAAAGGGCACTTTTTGTGCTAATTATGTATCGGCTGGGGCAACCGATACAACCACTCCTACCTATCTTGTCAGATGTTTATGAGAGGTGTGATAGTGAAATGGGGGATCCATAGCAATCCGCACCACATAGTCTGTTATAGCCTTAAAATAACTACTCATTGTGTTCATCAAATATAAAAAATATCCTGCACCCAAAATACTCCACAAAATTAACCCACCCAATGGCTTTACCATAGTTCGGTGGAATTGATCAATTACCAAAGGCCCTAAAGCCCTTGCATATGCATAAAGAATCTGTAAGACAATTTCATTATGAATGCATTAATTTATTACTTGTTTTCCCAATCCCATTGAGTGTAAAAATAAATCAAAAGCACACGGAATTTATCCGAGAAATATCCGTAGTTACCTGCAAATTACACGAACATTTATTTTAATTTATATAATGTATAAACCGTAATCTACATATAATAATCCCATAAAGTCTCACACGCAAAAGGCTTAACAAATTACCTGTATGCATAGTGTTGCCTACGTTTATGGCACTTTTTAACAGGTGATTCATTTAAAGATACGTTTTTGGCTATGAATTTTTTGACCGATAGTGTATGAGTCGTGTTAATCTGCCATAACAATTTTGTTACATATTGTTTGACATTATAGAAAAATTTAACCCAGCACAGTGTCCACAAACTATTCAGTTCTGTGTTTCTATGACTTGGAGAACAAATATTTTTCAGCGATGAGACATATTGGGTACCCAAAGAAAGGCCGGCCAGAACGTAACTGTCAATTACGTCCGATATTGCGCCTTGATAATGGACTATTTCTGCGTCGAATTGAAGAACATGATCTCTAAGATATTTTGTACCACCAAGATGGCGCTAATTGCCACACAGCCCCTGAAACTATGCCTTTAATTTCGCGATTAGGACCGGCACATTGGCCGCCTAGATCGTCTAATGTCACACCTCTAAAGTTTTTATTTTGCGACTTAAGTCTACATGGAGAAGGAAGGCGAATCCAGCATAATTCACGTTATTCACCAAATACCACTCGAAATGCTCGAACTAGTCATCGAAAATTAGAACCTCAAAATGAAGAATGTTGAAATGATCCTTCAACAAATAAATTTTAATGATGCTTGTATTTGATAATAAAAATAATCCTATTAAATTGATTTTGTATACCCTATCCTAAGGGTATATTAAGTTTGACACTTAGTTTGTAACATAGAGTAATATTAAAGATAGACCCAACAAAGTATATATATAAATAATCAGCATCAATAGCCGAGTCGATTTTTTTTCACAAAAATTAACTTTTTTCACTATTTTCATATGAAACTCGAAAGAACTTACTTGAGCAAATATGTAGACATCCACTTAACCTACAAATCGTCTATACATTGTATATGACCACGCCCACTTTTTAGGGGCGTTTACTTCAAAAATTAATTTTCCAGTAAAAGTATTAGTTCATAGGGCAAAATAGAAAATTTTGTGAATACATTTTCCACCGCCCACTGACACGATCAAATAGGATAGGGATAGGGTATCATACGATTCGCTTCAGGCGGATTGTAGCATTTTTCACTGGTTTTTTTTACTTTTGGAAAAAATAACTCTAAATGAATCACCCTCTATTTGTTATTCTTATGAAATGTAATCTTATTTAATGGAATATGCAAGTATGCCAGCTTAAAGAGTTAATAACATATGAAACAAAAAGCATTTATTGAAACAAATTCATAAATTTAATTCCCAATCAGTAAATGGGATTAAAACATCAACATTGTAGTTGCCTTTAATTTTCTTTTTTAAATAATATACATAAGCGCTCCCAATTAAATATTAAATTCTCGACAATTCAATAAAATAAAGACTCTTTTTAACGCGTTGTATCTCTATTAATAAATAAATTCAATAAATATTTGTATTCCTTTTTCACACACAGAGATTATTCTGTACTTGACGTCAAGTGTCATTGATTCCATTACATAGTACACCTTTGTGTTTCATTTATATTTGAAGATCGTTAAATGTATGGTAAAATGTTCAAGCTAAATTAATTAATTAATTTAAATAATTGATAGCACGGCTAATTTCCACTGAATAAAAAGAGTTTCTGCTTTAAAATGATTGCTAACAAATTACATGAACCAAATTTTGGCTGTAAAAACGCAAAGGGAATTACATCTCAAAAATTTTTCATGAAGTAGTAGGGAAACACAAATAAAGCCTTAATCAATAGGAATTTGCATTGGTTGCCTTCAGTCGGCCTTCTTTGTGTTATTCTAGATGTCGTCTTAGTGCGATATAACGCTTAGTTAAACCTCTGTCTTTATGGCGAAGCGTATTGTATTCCTAAAAAGTGATATAACTCGGCAACCAGTTTTTGAGAAAAACGCCCCTAAAATAAGGGCGTGGCCGTATGCAATGTATGGGAACTACGTAGAGAAGAGTAGTATCTACATATAAGTTTTGTCAAGTTTCATGTAAAATTACTAAAAAGTGAATTTTTCGCAAAGTGAGCATGTCAAAGGGCGGATTTCGAAATTGTTTACACTTGTTCTGCATCCTTTTTCAAGGAACTCATATACCTAAAAAATTTGATCAATCTACATTGAAATTTAAGACACAAAAACTGGTCACAGACAGACGGACATGGCCTAATCGACTTGGCTAGGGATGCTGATCATTTAGATGTGTATGTACTTTGTTTATCTTTATCTTTAATATATCTCTATGTTACAAACTATGTTTACTTAATATACTTAATATATGTACTTTACTATAATCAACTCAGTGGGTAAAGTATTTTACGGCACAATATTATCAATATTCGTAGCAATGACAGCAACATCAAGTCACTCATAACTTCCACATACACCGAAGCAAACCCTGAATTAAAGTTTTCTAAAGGGATCAGAAATACCGGATATAACGGTAATTTTATAGAAGGTGGGACCATAGATGTAAGAACGAACACATCTTCACTATATTCGCGTTAGATCCATAACATAAGCATCTAAACACCATCGCTATTTTGTTTTACCAATTTATTTATTTATTTATTTATTTTTTAAACCAGCAATTTTTGGTTTTAAAAATTGTCTAGATTCATCTAAGGTACTCCTTTATAAGAATAAAATATTAGATGTCGTATACTACATATCGGTGCAAATAAAAATCAAAGGGTCCGTTCACACCTTAGCAAGAGGTCGAATTGCAAAAGAACCATTTCTTGCATATTTGACTTTTTATATGTTCTACTGTTTTAAAAGAACAGAGCTTTATTTATCTTTAGATTATTGAAAAAAAAATTAAAATTTCAAGCGAACCATCAAACTTAATTGACATACAACAGATGTGAAACTCGATGTACTTTCGCACGACTAAAACATTCGCAAGAGTTTACTCTGACAATTTTCTCAATGTTTTATGAATAACAACAGAAATTTCTAAGTAGCTGTGATTTAAATGTCAAGATTTGCGAATATTCGCTAGCCCTCATTCGCTGATCTGTGAATTAAACTTTAGTCTGTCGTTCACAGTTTCTTTTGTAAAATCTATGTAAATCATATTAAAGCAACAATCAAGGATTTTCGCAGACATAATAAGCTAAATGAATAGAGAAATTTAATTTTAACCCATATACCCTACTGGGACTTAAAATTTAATTTTTGATTCTGGCATAACTTAGGACATAAAAGAATATTTTTCTACGAATCGCATAAATTAATGAAAGGGTTTCATTTAATTTTTTAAACTAAATCTAAAAAACTTAATCAGCTGTAAAATCTTCTTCCTGCTCTATAATATTTGCCATACGTGGAATGTGAACTGGATAATGGCCACGTTAAGACCGACTTTCTCAGAAGATCGCATTACCAAAAAGCCTAAAACGGCTGTCCTTAAAACAGTACTTAACCCACAAAATTTGATAGGAAATTTAAGTAAAAATTAGGAAACTAGTTCAAGGACTTACACATTTCAATTGGTTAATCCATTATATCGTCAGAACATGGTCGAGTTGTAAAGTTTATTCCACTATACTCCTAGATCCTTTATTGAGTGTTATATTCTCTCTCACTATGTATTCAATTTTTATTTTTTTATTTTTTGTTACATTTATCTCTATCAAATGACAACCATAAATGTATTAGCACACAATAAACATTTTTTGTTTACACTTTATTTGAACTGGAAAACAAAAATTTCCTCTCTTTCTATCTATCTCTACACAGGGTTTACAACTTTCTTTCCTCTCTTTTGTAAAAAAAAAAAAAGAAGATTTTTTTATTATACCAATGTGATAACGGCAGCAGGATATAATATATTCCCTGTTTTATTGGTTGTAAACGACATAAAAAGACAACATATGAATTTTTATTACACTCTCCAAACACAGAAACATTTTTTTTTTTTTTTTGCACTCAAAGCGGGTGAGTAGAATAACACCCACACACGCGCGAGAGGAAGGACAACACTTTCCTTTTTAATGCAATCACAGTATGAAACTCCAGGGAGCCAAAACAGAACCAAAAAAAAAAAAAAAAACAACCGAAAGAAACAACAAAACCAAATTTCTGATCTCTTTATAAATAATTCACTTAAGGAGCACTCTCCTTGCCGAGGATGTTTGCCTGTTGAAGGAAGGACGACTGCGAACAATCACTTAGAACACGGAACCGTATCGACATCAATACTTCAAAAGCATTTAGAAGCATCATCAACCATCCTGAAATATGAACATCATAATCACTGTAATCAGAACATATGATCACATCCCGTCACATATCCTGCGGAAATTTCAATATAAACACACATAGAAGAGAGATAGGCACGCGGCCCAAAACATGACAAATGATGTTCGTTGTCGAGAGGATGTGCTGCACTTCATAGAGATCTTTCTATCCAACGGAGGATATTATAGGCGCGCACTATTCGTCAAGTGGATGTGTCGACATGAAGGACGTACAAAATAAAAAAAGCTAAAACACCCAACATAAACGCGGCGCGGCGTCAATGATGATGAAGCTATCGCGAATCGTTGTATCAGGATGTAAACAAATCTCAAGTGATTGGATGAGAAAAGGATCCAATTTTCCTCCGCCAATATGGTGGATGGTGGTTATGTGTCAAATGGCATAATATAAACTCTTCACCAAGGCGTATTGCGTTAATTAGAAAACCGCATTTCACGTGGGTTATTTTCGTGTTATCCTTGCACCATCAAGGTGATGTTTCATATAACTAACACATTTCTCTCACAGTTGTATTGCCATTTGGTTTTTATTTTATGCAATTCTTTCTGGTACACAAATACACATCATATGATGGTCCAAGTGTCGTAGGTCATACGCGGATTTAGGTTAACGATATACAGAGACTACATATCGAGAAAAAGAAGGACGATTTCTGTCAGGTGGCTTAGATCTCAAGAGAAAATCGACAAACCTGCTGGCTGTGACAATGTCACACTATGATTCCTATATTGATAAGGATATTCTTCGGATAGATTTTTTTTTTTTTTTCACAGGATGAAAAGAAATCACACAGAAAACACACGAAATTCACACGGAAGCGCGCGATAGTTTGCCAGCTTTCGACGAGAATTCGCTGAGGACTGGTATACGCCCGTAACCCGACCTAATGGAGTTTATATTTTACCATTTGGCGCATGTGATATGCGAGGGCTTTGTAGCTTTTGGATAACGAAAGCTTTGAATTGTAGTCCTTTCGTTTGAATTTTTAACGAAAGGACACAGTACTGAGTGGGTGCTGTAAGGAGCTTTTTTTTTTCAAATTGAGTAGATGTACTTTTGGCTTTATGCTTTTGTCTGCGAAATGTTCTCTTGTTTTTCGGTTAATTTTTTCCCTAACTAAAGAGAGAGAACGAAAGAGTGACAAAGGGGATAAAAGTCAATGTAAAGTTTTGTTGTTTAATATTTTCGACAGGATTAAAGGACGAAAATAAGTACAAGAAAAAAAATGAGCGAAATTATTTTGCGACAGAGCTGCGATGTCCAATATCTTAAGCATTCACTCACATCTAGTGGTCGGTTGGAAGAGTAGTTTAGGTATTTTTTTTTCTGGTGGTATGTCCTGCCAGTGCTCAAAGGGCAATTACCAGTGGTAATTAAGTTTGGTTTGTTTATTTACACATTGACATGATATAGTCATAATCTGGCGAGGACGAGCTTAACGAAGGATGTTTCTCTTCTTCTTTTTGTTTAGCTTTTTTCATGTCATTTGGTTTGGTAATTTTGTTTTTTTTTTTTTACATATTTACATACATGTCCTTTGGTTCATGGTTGTTGTGGCACCTTGAACGAAGAAGGTAGCTCAATGTCCTTGGAGTTTAATAAGGATTATTTATTAAATTCTTTTAAAATATACATAATACTGAGCAGGTAATAATCGTACACCACTTTTCCAATGCCGAGTCCTGTTTGTTTAAAGGAAATAGTGAGGGAATCGCTATATGTTCAGTGCTAGAAGCCGTCTGTCTTCTTCAATTATTTTAATCAAAAAAAGATACATTAAAATCAATAGAGTAATTGGGGAATCCACTTGTGGCAGGGCCATAAAACGATATCAGGGTATAATTGTGCGGCAGAGGAAACGCGAAAGAATCTGCTGATTAAGTCTTTCAAAATAAAAAGGGTTCAAGGCCTTAGGGTTGCTTAGAAGATAATGCTTGTTGTGGCAACTTGAAAAATTGCGTGTGCGCTGTACCGCAATCCATAAACAAACAAAAACGCTGTAGTCGCAAGAATAGAAAATAAAACACTTCGCTCATTTTTGTGACATTAAGAGTGAGTGTATGTTAGAAGTTTCTGTGAAATATGGGCAACTAAACAAACCCTCGATCACAAATCCAAGGAGATTGACTTTTTAAACAAAAAGTATTAAACAGGAACCCATAAAAATAAGCGGTCAAAGCCTAGTTTTTACAGGTATTTATGTTCTGTGCAACATATACATACTTCTGCAAGTACCGAACGGATCTAGAATTGAGTACCACATCATAAGGAGCTTGTAGGGTCGAGCTGTTTCGTTAAAAAATACGCGACAGTCTTTCACTGTATGCAACGAATTTGATGGCTTGACTGTAGATATACAACAAATATACAATGTTGACACTGCATTAACTGCTCGCCTGTCAATTCCGTGGCTTGAAAAACGCTGCAACAGCTTGGAAAGTTGAAGAAGAGGTGGATACCCAGGTCTTCTGAGAAGGTGACAGTAACAACTTCGGGCTCAGTTTTGGGTTATTCAGTTCCTCACAATAGGCGGAGCCTTAAAGGAGCGCTGATTCTTTTTTCTGGAACTCGAACATGGAATCCCATGCACTGTAGTCTGACAGCGTTTATAAAGGCGTACGAGGAAGTCACAATAAGAAGTTGCGTGGTGGCCGCGGTGACAACCAGACCAGACATCAACTAACTAACTATCTATCTATCAATAAACGCATACAGCTAGGTAGACAAAATGAATATTTAGACCCACTTTTTTGGAGGGAATGTAATCAAAACATAATTGAAAACAATCCTGTTTTCCTTTTGAAGTTTTTGTTGTTGTTGTTTTTTTTTTTTTTTTTTGAAGATGGGTTTCATTTAAAAAATGTCATCCATCTACAGCATGACAGTCTATAGGTTTATTGTTGGTCCTTGTTCATTTATAATCCTTTTTATTGCCCATAGATGACCCTTATTAAATAATATCAACAAAATAAAAAAATAAATAATAATCAATTCTAATTAAATTCATTGGATCAACAAGCCCTTCAGTAGATTTTGTTCAAGCCTTGCAGTGTCCTACTTTTTTTTTCTACCAGAAAATCCTCATGATCTTTTTTTTTTTGTGGAAATCACCCCCTCGCACATAAATCCGATAAACCATCATCATATCAGCCGAGCAATCGTTCATTCTCTCTACAAATATATTATTTAGCAATGGTAAATTGAATGTCGTTACCGATGCCATCTGTCATGATAGTGTGTACCATGTGATGTGCTTTTAAGGACTTGGCTGGTTGCTTGCTTGCTATACTACGCCAAACGATTTGCCAACCAACCTCAATGTTTTATTCCTTGTGTGTGCTGTTCTGTAGTATGTTGAGTGTTGTACAAGTGGAATACAACCCCACAAAAAAAAAGAAAGAAAAAAAAAACGCTTTGGCGCGAAAAGCTCTTGCCATCCGTCATAACTGATATGGTCCACTTACATATGATTTTTTTGGTCCTATTACATATCCTTTCAAAACCGTCTCGGCACACATATGTACATATACAATGGATGCTTATTGATGCCGGACGGACCCAATATAGGAAACCCGAAAACGTTTTCCATTACTCATGATTCAAACCAATTCACATTTTTTGCTCGTCGATGCAGAGTTTTAGAATTATGATGACTTGTATTTGGCGTACTGGGGACTGTTAGACACTCCACTGTTAAATTATTTTCGAGGATAAAATACGAGACTTTCTGAAAGGATGGAGGTCAGCAGGTCACTTGTAAAAATCAAATATGACACGCTACCACTCCCTTAAGGGACATTCTAAACTCAATAGAGAGCAAAAAAGGATTCATCCTTGTAGTAAAAATAAAATCCCAAGTCATTACTTTCTGAGATTAATTGATACACGAAATCCCCTTGAACCATTCCCTCTAGCCACAAGAAAAGAGAGAAAGGAGAGAGCAACAAAAGGACAAGAGAAGCCGCGTCTTGAATGCTTGTGTATGTATGTGACTGGACGGATTTGAAGAACTATTCCCTTTCTCGTGGTTAACGTTTTGTCATTCCAACTAGCAGTGGTGTGGTATCCTTCTTAAGGTTTCCCTTTTTCTTACATCCCCTTGCAGAGGATATAAGCCCTCTCTTCACTCAAGTAGAATATAGAGAAAAAAAAAAAGCACCAAGTGAAGAGCAAGAAGAGGACAAACGAAGGTGTAAAACGTTCTCAGAGCAGTTTCACACTTAGTTTGTTTGTGTGCTGGTCCTCCTAATTTTTTTGATCCTTCTCTTGGATGTTGCTGCTGTCTTTTTGTGTTTTTTGTGTACATTTGTTTTACTTTGAAAGCTTTAATGAAGCTTTTATTACAGATTGATTAAGAGCACAGGAAAACGTGAGAGAGAAAACACTCTGTGGGTGGAAAAAGGGGTGGGCACTGTGATAAGAAAACGTCCTATATTTGCTTTGAAGGAGCATCGCCAGTGTGTGTGCGTGTATAATAACAATGTTTTCATTTTCGTTTCATTGAAGTAGCTAAGTGGGTGGTGGTTCACCGGTCTCTATAAGAGGTCCTGTCTGTTAGACGACCTTTTTTCTGTTGTGTTTTGTATCCCCTCACATCAATTTGTGTGTCGATTTTGAAGATTCCTCTTTTTGCTGTTTTTTTCTCCTTCTATCTCTGTAGGACTCTGTGGTACAATTTATCTATCTCTTTGTGTTGGCGACGCCGGCGACGGCGGGAGGCAAGAGGAAGTCACTCTCTGTTTATTGTCCTAGAGGCAACGTCAAAGTACAAATATAGCGATTATCGAATTTTGAGAGGATAAATGGGGTTAAAATTGTGTCATAAAGGAGTACGGGGTGGGTTGAGATGAACACAACAAAACACAGGGAATAAAGATATTTTCTGCATAGGCATTAGAGGGGAGAATGTTGGATGGAAAAAAAAAAAAAAGGATCCGTACCTATTTGTAGGATAGACGGGTGTTTTGAGGATGTGGCGGGTGAACTGCGGATAGGTGGTGGTTGGTTTGGTAGGTTTGTTTTGATTCCTGCCCTACTCGTTGCGATTGATTAGCGTGTCAATTAAGTGACAAATGGGATTATTAAAGCAGAAACAAAAAAGAATATAAATATAAAATTGATTTGCTTCATTTCTTTTTCCATGGAATTTAATTTAATTACGTCAAATTATTCGGTTGGAATTAATAGAATTTAATGAGGAATTAATTTTGTTTGTTTTTGTTGTGTAGACGACTAAAAATTGCTTTGCTGTATAACCTGGATTTGCGAAAGTTGAGGTAGTTGTGTTATAATTATGGAAATTACACACACCATTTGAGTGTTTGAATTTAATATGTTTGTTTTGTTCACATGACATCGTTTTACATCGTTATGTTTCAATTGGAAACTAAAGGAGCTTAGGAGATCTTGCACTGTTTAAATTTTCGCCAGGAAACAAATTACTCTTAGTTAATCAATTTTTAATATTTTCGTTCGAAAACAAAGTGTGTACATAAATACGTCTTGTTCTAAGTGCTCTGACCGAAAAGCTAAGGCTCACTTAGACCATCGATTCCATTCTGATACAGGGAGTTGGAGTTCTTCAGTATTCTAGTGAGTGATGTATGTTAATTGGCTTTATTCTTAAGATAGTGACCAAATGTTCGACTAGATAAACATAAGCATCCAAATGTTAAACAAAGAAAGCTTGCTAGTGTTGGCTTGTTGCTCAACAGATGGTTCTTCTTAAAAAAGAAAGGATAAAGGGAGTTAACAGCTACTGACTCTAGAAGAGCAATGCCACGACATTCTATAGAAAAAAACAAAGGAGTGCGAGAACTCACGCCCTTCAAATGCTGTAAGAAAGTATGTATTTCATCAATCTCTAGTCGTCCGAGTCCGACAAACAGTTGAGAGTGTAGAGAGTATCCAATACCTTGGCAGTATTGCCTCAACAGATGGCGGAACCGAACTGGATTTAGCCAGCCGAATAGGGCAACCAAAATTTGCGTTTGGAATGCTCTCCACAGTTTGCAAGATAATGCAATTAGCTTAATCACCAAGCTGCAATATGCATGTGATACCTGGAAATTGACCGCTTTTATCACAAGAAAGTTGGGACCGATCCTTAATAGATGCCTGCGCAATATCTTAAGAATTTATTGGCCAAACCGTAGGTATCTGTAACGAACAGCTTTATCTGAAAAAGAGCCCTCATACTGTCCAAAACGGTGTCTGATTCATGTCTTACTCGGGATGACACTATACGCGGTGGTCCTGGCAATAATTTCCTCGCAGTCGAGAAGGAAGCTCAGCAACTGAGGAAGAGTTAGGGAGAGTTTAAGAAACCGCATGCATATGATCGTAAGTAGGCATTTAGAGGCCCTAGCAACCACAAGGCGATAAAGGACATAAGTAAGAAGTCAGTACTGTAGCGTATTCCAAGCGATGACCGATAATCAGATGTCCAAGAAACTTATTATTCATTTCAGTGTCCGCAAAACATTCCAGGACATTAGAAATCCGAACGGATAACTTAGATATGGTACTGGTAAATCGATCTCCAGACAGCTATGGAAAGAAATGCTAAGCATACTTGTTAGTGTAATTAATGGACACAGTCCTCTCTGCAGTCGCTGGAGCAACTGGAGAAAAGAAAAAGTCGTAGTTCAAGGCCCTTAATCATTTTGGCTCCAAACGTTCACGCAACAATTTTAAAGGTACACTAGCCTACAGAGCATCAAACCATTTCCCAGGACAGGTTTCTAATTCTACATAATATTTAAAACCCAGAACAACTTCGTCCTTAGCTTGTTCCAACCCAAAGTGTTGATAGAATTTAATTTAAAATTTAACTTGCTATCATCCGCAATTGAAGTTTGAAGCAAATGAATCCTCCTGCAGCTATCTTAGCAACATCCCCATGCTTACCACAAATACATAGATAATTATATTAATACACGATTTGACAAGTTACACATTTGATTGCATAATTAAAAGCATTGGTAACATCAATGACATTTCCTCAGTGGCAAGTAGCAAGTGTTGCCTTTGGCTTGTGGGATCGCTACGTTCCACTTGGTTACCTAGACGCCTACTGAGCTTTCGATATATGTATATCTCGTATGCATATGCAATCTCTTTTATACCATCTCTGTGAGGCCACTACACATATCCTGTGCAGGCCACACACACATACATATCTCATGACAGAAGAACACCTTGGTTCTATGAAATGAATGTTGAAAAGGTGTCTTCGGTTATCTTGTTGGAATGTATGCATGCTCCGTGCAGTGCAGTGGTTTGGTCAGGAATCTGATTGTTATCTTGTTACATAGATAGGCTGAATTTTAAAATCAGGACTCGATTCGGGTTGTATTTGTGGCGTGGGTGTGCAAGTCTCCCCATTCCTATTCTATTCCAAAGGTCCAGGCTAGACGGTGCACTGTGGGACCAAGCAGCACTTATCGTCTCAAAAATCTATATCTTTTTCAAATTTTGAGCTAGGTTGATGAAATTTTGTATACGAGGTCCTTAGAAAAGTAAGCAATAAAAGTGTAAACTTTTTTAAAATCCGCCTACTGACACGCCCACTTTTCGAAAAAAATATATTTTTTTCAGTATTGTTACATGAAACTCGAAAAAACTTACTTGAACAAATATGTAGATATTCACTTACTCTACAAATATTCTATACATTGTATATGGCCACGCCTACTTTTTGGGGGTGGTATTCTAAGAAAACTGTTTTTCGACCTTTTCATTTGAATATCACTTTTTAGGAACAAAATTTAATATATCTTGAAACCTTTTTATAATCCGCCCACTAACACGCCCACTTTTTGAAAAAATCAGGTCTTGGAATAATTTTAAAAGAGATTTGAAAAAAAAAAAACAGAAACGGGATAGGGTATCACACGATCTGTTCTAGACAGATTGTAGCGCTTTCATATGTTTTTCGTTTAGTAGTAGTCAGGTTTTTTACGTTTGGGTTCGCTGGACCCCAGGCCAACCTACACTTATCTTGTTTTATGGCGCAGGATACTCGCCATTTGACCCCTCCCGTTAGCAATTTCCGAAGAAATTTCCAGATGGCACCGCGAGGAGGTGGGAGTAAGGCTTACAACAGAGCTGCTTGGTAAATAGCTTGGGGTTTGTTAATTCAACAATTCAATCATCAAAATTCGCTCAACTGAATGGTCTAATAAATCTTACAGCTTGATTTTAGCACCAATATCAGTTACCTTAATGCCCGGTTCTGGTGGATAGCACATTTTTTTAGCGTGTGAGAACATTTGATAAGATGGTAGGATCGAACAATTTTTTTCAGCCAAACATGATCTTAGAAATAAATACTGATATTTAGACAGATCTAAGTCAATATAAATACTTAACGCCTCTTGAATATAATATGAAGAAACAGTTCCGGTTTCATGCGATACTTGCTTCATTAATCCTTTCTTGTCCTCCTTATTCATAGTCCGTATCGTGGTCACAAGAAAAGCTTCTTCTGTTTCCCCTATAGCTCCTTGTACGTATGCGTTATGTATGTACTCTAGCCCGTATTCTTAAATTAACTCCATATTCTTTCGCTTCTTAGATTTTTAGACGATTCTTCATAAGGCTTTGAAGGTCTTCCTCGTTCTCCAAATGTTGACGGTTCCTTCTTTATCACTTCACTTGTCAACTAGCTAGAAATAAGTAGTTCACCTTGCCAATATTTACATTATGTACCACGTCCGTTGTTAATAGAATGCACCGTTACGAGAAAAAATATATATTTGTTGCAATTTTACTTTATCAATGTATGACTAAGTGACACATTAATAGGTTTAGAACAAAGGGGGGCAGATTGGGGCACTTTTTTTTTTCCCCTCATGATACCTGATGACCTAAGGAATAAAACCTAATATAAATTTTAACGGCGGCAAACAGAGCTAACAGTCAAATCTTTCTTTAAACATTTGAAAACAGAAAATTTTAAGGCTTTTCAGAAATTATTTTTTTTTCCCAATGTGTTCAATGAAAATGACCCAATTAATTTTAATTATATAGTAGAATCTATAAGCTTTGCAAAAATATATAACACTTATGTATTACATTTGCGATTAGAAAGAATGAAATTGTTAAAAAGTTAACTCACAAAACTATTTCAGCTACTTTATTTGTGTTACATACCTTTAGGCATGCGTTTTCGGCATAACGGTTGATTGCAAATGTTAAAAATTGATTGAAGTAAGTAATTCAGACATTTATATAGTAGTTTTCATTAATATAAACATTGAAGTCTTACTTTTGAAAAAAACATTTTTGAGACGATAAGCGCTGGTTGGTCCCATAGTGCGGTGTCTCGGCACAAAGAACACAAGCCAGTAGGGGACCCTTTACAATTCATATCTCCACTATCCCCACATCCTCATAGCACTTAGATTATCTGCTTGAGATTAACCACACAACAAAAAAATAAGTACCACAAAAACATGGCAAATATCACAAAAAAAAGGAAAAACAGGACAAAAATCTCATTTTGTTGGCCAATCTATTTCACATTAAAAATAACGTGCTAACCAAGGTACTTTCTGCCACACCGCACCGCCAAAAGCAGGCATCAACAGAAACCTATCAAAAAAAAAAAATTATAATATGATTGTCCTCTTTTCTATTTTTATACTTTGTCCCTTGGCGCGGAGATCTCTGGAATCCTTGAATCCATCCCCCATTGTAATTGAATTTAATACAGTTGGAGATGTGCCACTGACCGAAAGATTTTTTCCTCATCCTGCCTCGTTTTGCTTTTTATGAAATAAATATATGCTACGTCCGCTAAGTGTACTCCGAAGTGGAACCAGGGACAAAAAGAAAGGACTAAGTATGCAAGTGAAAGTATTGAGCGGATTTTTTTTGTTTTTTTGTTTTTATGAATCTGAATGAATCGTGGCCACTCTGTTGACTGCCAGCCACTAGGACACTTGTTCCGAAAATGTCACATAGAAGCAATAAAATAAGGACAATTTAATTATTTCTATTGTCTTGCCTCCTTTCTGCCTCGTTCTCGTCGGTGGAAACACTATTCTCAGTTTACTTGCTTTTCTTTCTACCCATTTGGTATGGCTCTCTGTAGTTCCCTGAAGAACAGATTTTGAAAAGTATAAGGAATGTCCTGTTCGTGTCCTTTTGATTTTAGCTGCGCCGCGTTTCTCGTGGCGGCAGAGAGTGAGAGAGAGAGAGCGAAATGAATTAAGACGTAAAGTTCTGCCTGTTCGTGATTCAGTTAAGGATTTAAAGCACTTTTTTTTTTTCTTGGTCACGATTGGGTTTTTTATTATTACTTCTGAATGGCTTGACAATTTTTTATGCCGTTTCATCTTTTTTTTTTTTGTATTTTTGGTTGGTAAATTACAGAGTAAAATGAATGTAGACGCACAGCTGGAGCTTGGCATTTATTTTTGGAACAACAATGGAACTCACTGTTGTGGGAAATTCTGACATACGATTAGAAATACTTATGTGGGAGTTCTGACAAGAAAAAAGTGGAAACTCAAAAATAAATTGTGGTACGCGTAGGATGAACAGCACTTTTTTATGGGCTGATTTTTCAATGACTTTTTTTTCTATTTTAAGGAGTACCTACTAGGATCAGCGTTAGATCAATGACCGCAAGGTTTTATACCTTTTCTGACGAAATATACAAACTCTTTGCAACTACTGGTGATGCCCTATTCCTCTTAGAATAGGAGGAAGTATGGGATTGTCAAAAAGGTACAGTGAATCATGTCCAAGTTGATCATCCGCGGTACAAACCTTTTTGAACTGCATATATATGTATAGTTAGGAAGGTGACCAACTTATAAAATATCAGTTCTTGATATCAGAACTAAAAATAAGTTGTTTTGATTAATGCCATTCTTTTTATAATTTTTACTTGCAAGTGCGTAACAACCCGGTATAAAAAGATCACAACCCTTTCACTTTACTGACACTCTGTTTGATCCACCTGTCAGAATTGAATCTGCATAAATTAGCATTATAGAGAAGTCCAAGAAGGTAAGTCTGTCTCTGCCAATTCTGCCTGTCTTTCTAAGTCATCTGTGCCAGCGATTTCGATATTTGACGTATGGAATTCTACAACTAAAAAAAGCAAATAAATATCTTTACAAACCTTTTGACATGTTTATCTTATATATTTTTCACTTGTCAGCTCCATGACAAGTAAGAAACAATGATACTCATTGCAGTTCTAAATCTCTTAAGAGAGCAACATCTTTTACTTCGTCTTCAAAGAACATTGCTTTTCGATCTATCTCGGTAAGCAACAAGAGTGTTTATTTTGCTGCTCAAGCAGGACCTCCCGGTAGAAGGTTACCAGCCAAAAATTGTCATTTCGTTATATAACAAATGTTTGATAAGTCAATACTTGGTTGCAGTAAAACGAAATCAATTAAAGGGGGCTTCTGTTGTTGGACAAACATCGTACACTACTTTTTGAAGACGTACCCTCGAAAAAATGTATAATAACTTCAGACTTTTGAAGCAATATTTGGCCAAAATAAGACCTGAAAAATGGCAGCTATATTTAATGGATAAATTTCAACTAATCCCAGCTCAGACAAAGGTGTCCTTTTCGACTTAGAGCTCAGACTTTAACTCACAACACCCCCATATCGAAAACGCTCAAGATAGCCAACCCTGTAGTAAATCGTATTGATACGTAGCACTAGGTTTCCTTTCCTGAGAATCCAAACAGCTATCTAGCTATCCTTAGATAGTAGAACCCTCAGATAAATCGACCACATAAAGACACGTATCCAACATATTAGATGTGCGTACCTTTTGATGGGCAACCGTCGGCTTTAATTATTTTCCGACCACGTCAGTCAGATCCAGTTTAAGAATATCGAAGAGTCTCCTAAGGACAACAATATTTTACAACAGGCGAAAGAGAACTCATTTTAAGTTAATGCCAAACCAATATTCCATTTCCAACCCAGTATTGAATTAGTTAGTGCAGCCATCGAGAAACTGAAAACAACGAAGACATTGGCTGTGATGGGCTGAACTCCTTCAATATGAAGGTGATGCCTTTGTAGGGCACATATACCAAGTTATTGGTGGATTAAAGAATGTCTAACGAATGAAATATCAGCTCTATATACCCCATATTCAAAAAAGGTAATCCAATTCCTTGTAAGAACTGCCAATCTATAGGCATGTGAGAAAGCTGTTCATGTCCTGAACATTGCATTTTTTAACAAATAGAAAAAACCTACAGTTAAACAGTTTCATAAGGTATCCAAAGCTCCCTCATGACAATAATACTCTTAAATGTTTGTCAGATGCTAACAAGAGGTATCAGGATTCAAACCTGGACCTGCATGCACTAACCACTGATCCTATCCATCTTTAGTACCTTTCTGCAATTTACTGATCGTCATGCATTAGTGTGACTTCGGACCTAGTAGATCAACATTACACCAAAATTTCATACTAAAAAAATTAAAGAACTCTTATACTTATCATCAATGCAACTCTTTGGACATTTTCTTTTACACCCGACTGTCTAACACATTGTATATGAGTAAGGACATTTTATTTATCCTATGCGATACTCTTGCTTTGAAATGTTTTTTTTTTTTTTCTTGTCTCAGGAAGTTTGCAATTGCGATATGAATTCGCCGAAGAATGTGGGTCATGTGGAAAGATGTTTTTTTTTCTCCGATATTTTCTATTTTCCTTTTCTTCTCGTCCTTAACCAAAAAACTAGGGGACATTAAGTTTGGTTATATTTCTCTTTTTTTAAGCTTCCTGAATTTCCATCATAAAACCAACTGCAAGAGAAAGTGAAACAAAAAAGAAGAAGAAATTCTTGACAAAAAAAATATAGCAGTCGTCCCAAAAGGAACATCGACCATCAGCTTGATTGCATGATTTATGCTAAGGGAGGCAGAGGCAGTTGATGGTTGATTTCTTTTTTCGGGATACCTATACACCATTTAAAAGGAAGGAAACTTTGATTTCACTCCGTCGGCTGCCACAAACGGAAGTATTTTATTTGCCAGAAAAAAAAAAAACTTTCATCCCCCTTTACACAGAGGAATAAGAAGGTATGGGACGTAGAGTATGGCAGGTTCGATGATTTTATTTTTTTGTAATTTGTGGTCAATTATTTTCTGAAAGAGAAACGAAGACAAACAGAAATTTCAGAAAATTGTAAACAGTAGCAGGCCAAGTAGGCACTCCTGAGGTAGCCTTAATACAAGACTTTAAATTTTCAACCACATCACGTATCGGAATCTCCAATATTATCAGAGCCCACTCAAAAATGCATTGAACTGATTTTGTCCGTCAATAAAATAAAAATTTATATATATATTTTCATAATGATTGCAATGCATCACAGCAAGCTGACTCAATCCTTTTGATGGCTGTACGTGTTTTAAATTTGCGCACAAAAAAACGAAGCGAAGAAAATTATTTTAAAAAAAAAAGTCCTTTCAACAATCGAGAATCGATTGAGCTTCGATCCCCAAAATGTCCTCTTTAGTAAGTATGTCAGCTGGCGTGCATTTAAGCGTTGTTTCCTCCTCCAAATACAGATTGTTAAAGTTAAAACTGTCCTGTGTCACAGGACTTTTCACACGTACACCGGCGAGCAATCGATTGCGATTGCAAGAGCAAGGGCGAATAAAGCATTACCATTTGGAGGTGTTAATACCGCTCATGCTTGGCCCCTTTGTATAAGATACACACATATGTACTTTCTGCGCGCCTAGGAACGTGATAAAAGTTAAACATCCCAATAGAGAGAAATTGTGCATCAAATAAATGCACAAGGATGGAAAGTATCCCTCGCTCTACTTCCAGTCGACAGTGAGTACATAAATGCACTTCGACCTAGTTTTCCTAGAAAAAGGAGCAAACAATTTACGTGCAGTTAGACAATTGCTTCAAACATAAATATGTATGTGTTCAATGCTTACTCATAGCCAGCAGCTGCATCGAGTGGATGGTAGCTACTTCATACTAGCCAATCCCAATGTGGATTCCGAGCCCGTCCAGGTGATTCAAAATGAGAAATGACTTGCAGTCTATAAACGATTCTAAGGATTTTCAAAGGCAATTCTCCTCGGTCCTTTTGGGCGAATAAATTTTCTATGTCAATGGGTGAGTTCATGTGGAAAAATTTCCATTGAAACCTGATATGGAGAGTGAAATGATTTCGGGTGTGATTTTCAAGAGCAACAACAGCGATGATGATGGGTGGTGAAGTAACGATATATTCAGGCCAAGGTTAGACTGTTTGTATTTACAGCCAGCTGTCGATAAGTTATCATTCGATTATCGACATAAAACAGGGAAAACTACTTTCTTTTGGAAAATATGAATGATTCGCTTGGGAATTCCTTTCAATAAAAACTTCTTGAAAACAAAATGATTTCAGCGAAATTTTATCAAAATTGTGTCCCTCTACGGATCCTGTCAGTGAACCAATCAAACCTCTCACGCTTTCCTCCGAATCTGGGAGCAAAAAATTCTAAAAGTGTAAGGTAGAAGCAGAGACATTATTTGTACATTTTATGGTATATTGGGTACGGATGGTGTGTTCTTAGTCAGAAATATTGGATTGGGAAAGTATTGTTGTACACTGTTGCCCAGCTGAAGTAAGTAACCTGACTGTAATAATTATCTATAAAAATGGTCAAGAATCTCGAAATTACCAGAACTAGAAAGCACTTTTGACAAACACATGAAAACCAAAGGGTTTTCCAATAGGGACTTGATAACTTTGAATATAATTTGTGAACGCACTCTTTCCCTTATCACCAAACTGTCACTGTCAATTTATTCAGTCAACTTACAAATTATAAAAAAATTCTACCGAAATTCGGAGTCGGTGATCGCAACTTTAAGTGCGTTAACTCCAATTTTCGGTCGTAATTCTCGCCCTATTAGATGGCAAAAATTTAAGTCTACATATTCGTTGTGTGATGTTGCCATGTCAGTGAGACAACGGGTTGGTTGAAGTGTCAAAAATATCGCTGCCGCCCAGGTGTCCGTAGAAAACGATTCAAATCAGTCAATTCCAAAGCGTTCTCAAGAATTGGGCATCGCGCAGACCACATTATGGCATATTTTGCGTAATGATCTTGGCTCACACCCATACAAAATCAAGTTGACACAAAAATTGAAGCCGATGGACCATTTGAAGCGACGTTCGTTCTCCGATTGGGTACTGGAGAAGATGAGCCAAGATGATGAATTTCATCGCCCGAATTGGAAGATATGGACTTGGACGACATTTGGTTTCAACAGAATGCTGCCACAAGCCACACATCACGTTACAATCGATTTATTAAGTACGGTGAGCGTGTTATCTAAAGAAATCGGCCAGTCGATTGGCCACCTCGTTCGTGCGATTTAATGACGCTTGACTATTTTCTGTGGGGCTACGTAAATTAATTTGCTTATGCCAACAAGCCGATGACGTTGGAGGGAGATTGAACGCGAAATAGTGGCCATTTCGGCCGAAATGTGTGGCCGAGTCGTTAAAAATTGGGTCCAACGAAACGACCGCTGAAACCGTGCCCGCGGTGGCCATATAAACAAAGTCAAGTTCCATTCATAAATGTTTTGATTGTACTTCAAGCTGATAATAAAGTTTTTGAAATATCTCAAATGGTTTGCGTTTTATTTAAAGCCAAATGGTGAAAGGGGCACCCCTCACAAATTAGGCCAAACTAGTTAAAAAGTGCAAAAATACCCAAGCCCAAGTGCAAACAGAGCAACTTTAGAGAGAAATAAACTTCTTGGCACCTTTTTGTAGTGGCAACGGTGGGAATACCTTCAAAATGAGTAAACTTTTCTTCACGAAGAAACCGAAGAGATTTTGTATTCGCACTCCCGCGTATAAATACAAATCTACGATAGTGTTCTGCTTACGATATTACCCATGGAAATCGGATTGTACGCGGTTTACTAATGAAGCTACTTCCTTCCCCATCCTTAGTCCTTTGGGGTAATTGGAAATAACTCCTTGGCCACCCCTCCTTGAGGCACCACGCGGATTCTGTTTAGTGGGACAGAAATAATTTGTAATTTCATTTAAATGATCCGCAAAATTGCCTAATTCCCAATAAATCGGTTTACTTTTAGGAAAGATACTTGAGATACTCGTATACTCGAATCATAGTCCTTCGTATGGCAGGCTTGAGGAAATTTTCAGTGAAATTAAATTAGGCCACTTTGGGCGCTCTTTTGCGCGTTGTCGTCTTGGTAAAGTTGTGTTTTTCTTGGGATTATGCTGCCACTGCTCTGCTCGTCCTGACTGGTGATGGTTAAGGAGAGGGCCAATTGATTAATAAGCGCTTCTAATTTAGGAAGAATTTCTTTTTTGTTTCTCGTCTTAATTTTCGAAATCACCAACTGACATTTACTCGGCGAGAAGGTCAATTGGGGTGATTTCTTTTCGTAACACTAAAGCGTGGGAGTTTTTTAAATTTCTTGGTGAGCTGCTCTTGACCTTCTGTAACATAAAGACAACCTCAATCATGTTTAAAGTAACAGCTTTAGTAAATGATGGAAGTATCTCATTTATTCATTTAGATAAATAAATTCTAAAAATAAAACTTGAGAAATGTGTTGAGAAAAGAAGAGGAAATGGCTAACTTAGCACAGATGGTCTAAGCATATTTTGAGTGCTATAAACAGAAATGCTTGCGAATTTAATACGGTAGATGTCACCGCAACGGCAATTCATTACCGCTAAAATACATCATCACAGTACGTCTAGAAATGGTAAGATGAAGAAAACCAATTGTCAACAAAATAAATAAGTAGAAATGTCTTATATTCAGAAAGAAATAAGTCTAGTGAAGCAAATTAAACGAAAATAGTGCTGTATGTTTCCATCTATGTTAAGTTTCCAATTCACATATAAAATAATATTTTTCAAACCAATAAACATTTTAAATTTAACGGCAGGATAAATTAATTATACTTTCAGCAGAATTATGGCCCAAAAATAAAAAAATATAAAATGAAAACTCCTTCTTATTAACATGTATAGAGTGCCACAAAGTTGAGATTTACATATGTATTTACATGAAGCCAACTTTTATTTTTCTTGTCCAAGGATTTGTTTTCTTGTCTTGAGTTATATGCCATAACGAAAATTTTGTAAGATTTTAATACATTTCATTTATAAATTAATCCAAAACATAGCAATACATGTAAAAAAAAAAATAAAGCAAGAGTTAAAATAGCTTATGCAATATTAAAATAAAACTTAAAGTTTGTAAAATATGTATAAAACTATAAAAAACCAGTGAAAAATGCTACAATCCGCCTGGAGCGAATCGTATGATACCCTATCCCTATCTTATTTGGTCGTATCAGTGGGCGGTGGAAAATGTATTCACAAAATTTTCTATTTTGCCCTATAAACTAATATTTTTACTCGAAAATTAATTTTTGAAGTAAACGCCCCTAAAAAGTGGGCGTGGCCATATACAATGTATAGACGATTTGTAGATTAAGTAGATATCTACATATTTGCTCAAGTAAGTTTTCGAGTTTCATATAAAAATAGTGAAAAAAAGTAATTTTTTTGAAAAGTGGGCGTGTCAGTGAGCGGATTTTAAAAATTTTTACACTTGTATTGCTTACTTTTCCAAAGACCTCGTATACAAAATTTCATCAAACTAGCTCAAAATTTAAGGCCCAAAAACTGGTGACACACAGACGGACGGACGGACAGACGGACGGACAGACGGACGGACAGACGGACGGACAGACGGACGGACAGACGGACGGACAGACGGACGGACAGACGGACGGACAGACGGACGGACAGACGGACGGACAGACGGACGGACAGACGGACGGACAGACGGACGGACGGACAGACGGACGGACGGACGGACGGACAGACGGACGGACGGACATGGCTTAATCGACTCGGCTAGTGATGCTGATCATTTATATATATACTTTATGTGGTCTATCTGCAATATTTCTCTATGTTACAAACTATGTATCAAACTTAATATACCCTTAGGATAGGGTATAATTACATATTTAAAAAATTAAAAATAATAATAAACGTACACAAGTCACACCTCGGCAACACTCTTACTGTAACTCATAGACAAACTAAACTAGACAGTCAACTCGAACTTCCCCTGCCCCCTTAGTGCTGCAGCTAGGAGGAGCTTAATTACCATGTTTGTGAATATATGTGAAGTAGTGTGTGACCTAGACCTAACTATAATTTTGTCGGGTTATCTCTTTCATTCCCTTTGAGCAAACATTTTTTTGTAACAACAAATTGTATGTACAAAATGGCTGCGGACATAGATGTGCAAAAAATCGCCGGATTTTGTAATTGTATGTGTGTAATTATTGAGCTACCATTTGATTTTGCTTAAACGTCAGAATACAATGACAAAGTCTAGGGGATTTTAGCTTGGGGGAGCGAATGTGTCAAACAAACCGAAGTTGTCTGTCTAATTTAGATTTGTCTATGCTGCAACTATGAGCAAATAACATGATTTAATTGATTAATTGAGCTTTGAAACCACATGGCCCTGCAGGATGTTACAACAACACATTATAGCACAAGCAAATATTAAACAAATTCGAAAAAAAACATATCTGATGTATTGAGCAACGGGTACAACTGTATGACCTTAAACAAAGTTCCTAGATCGAAATAATGACTAATGTTAGACGTCAGCTGTTTCTAGTTAACTAATTTCATACACGAAATCACATTTAATCGACTTAGGTACCATCGCGTAATGTTAATTCAAACCATTAGACGCCCACAGCCTTAGAAGCGCGTCATACATTTTATTGTCTACTGAAACAAATTAAAGAAAATTTCCAAAACTCTACGACATGAAAAGTTTTCTAATTTACCTTGTCATCATAGAGTCAATCGATTTTTATTTTATTTTTTAACAATTCCCACGCACTTGCTGACTGCACATTAGAAAAGAAGAAACCCCTCTCAATACAGTCCACCCACGAGCCAAAAATTAACGTCACGCAAGGTAAAATCTCCTTTGATGTGTCCCCTCACTTGTCGTCACAAACGACAGCGCATTATACTCCCAAATACATTCTGATGAGCGGCACACATGCATGTTTATATGTTTATACCCTATCCTAAGGGTATATTAAGTTTGATACATAGTTTGTAACATAGAGAAATATTACAGACAGACCCAATAAAGTATATATATAAATGATCAGCATCACTAGCCGAGTCGATTGAGCTATGTCCGTCCGTCCGTCTGTCCGTCCGTCTGTCCGTCCGTCTGTCCGTCCGTCTGTCCGTCCGTCTGTCCGTCCGTCTGTCCGTCCGTCTGTCCGTCCGTCCGTCCGTCCGTCTGTGTGTCACCAGTTTTTGGGCCTTAAATTTTGAGCTAGGTTGATGAAATTTTGTATACGAGGTCTTTGGAAAAGTAAGCAATACAAGTGTAAAAAATTTTAGAATCCGCCCACTGACACGCCCACTTTTCAAAAAATCACATTTTTTCACTATTTTCATATGAAACTCGAAAAAACTTACTTGAGCAAATATGTAGATATCCACTTAATCTACAAATCGTCCATACATTGTATATAGCCACGCCCACTTTTTAGGGGCGTTTACTTCAAAAAATTAATTTTCGAGTAAAAATATAGGTTTATAGGGCAAAATAGAAAATTTTGTGAATACATTTTCCACCGCCCACTGAAACGACCAAATAAGATAGGGATAGGGTATCATACGATCCGCTCCAGGCGGATTGTAGCATTTTTCACTGGTTTTAATAACAAAACATGATGCCGTCTTAAGGAGAAGAAGAAAAAAAAAAGTATTTATAACCCCCACTCTGCATGGCAGACAGGAACAAATAAAAGTAAAACGTAAAAAAGTGTAAAACATAAATCTTGTCAGTCGGAGGAGCGGAGGATGAGAAATAGAAATAAAAATCTCACAGAGCCTGAAATGAAATAAATTTAAATCTGAAAGAATTTATTTGTCATGTATTCGTGTAGCAGTGCAAATAACTTACATGATTTGTTATACTGGCTGAAAGTCTTCAAGCAAAACAACAGAAAAAGAAAACGAAAAAAAGTTTTATACTTAATTTTTTTCCGTTCGTTTGAAATGCCACCCCATCAGCGCACGCCACCCAAACAAACAAACGAGACTCTGACGCACAGGATACGCATCTAATCCCATAACGATAAATGACTTCTTCCATGTGTTGCAAAGTGTGAAATGAAGACAGAAGAAAACAAAAAAAAATTGCGCGAAAACTCACTCGGCAGATTCGCAGGACATTAAAGGTCCTTTTGTGCAAATTTTCCTCGGAAACAACCCCTCCGATGGCGGCATCAACGACAACAACGAAGACGACGACGACTCTGATTCTGATTCTGACTCCGACAAGGACGAAGCTGGTGTGTGCGGTGCGATTCATGTGTGTGACATCATCGAAGTTGAAAAAGCGTCAAGGATTTTCCACAAAACAACTGGCACCCTCTTTCACGGTTCCATTAATTTTCAGTTGATTTAACGCAATGTGTCATTTATTATGTGTTAGGAAGGACGACGTGTGTGTGTGTTTGTCTTTTGGTTTGTTTCGAGGAACAACCCCATTCATTTTGTGTACCTTTGTGCAGGCGGCAACATGGGTTATATACATTTTTTTTCCTTTCCTTATTTGTAATTCCATCTCTGAATTCCTATGTCACATTTAATTAAGGAGAGTAAGTGATGATGGTGGTCCTATTTCCAAAGGATAAGATCATCATTACATTTCTTCGCAAGTTTTTTTTCTTGATCTATTTCAAAAGCAAACGCACAGTCCATTAGAGTGCATCCATTCAAGCGACTGGTTCTTCAGGGCATCTATGTCGTAAGCCAATCATTATACCCTATCCTAATTATACCCTATCCTAAGGGTATATTAAGTTTGACACATAGTTTGTAACATAAAGAAATATTAAAGATAGACCCAACAAAGTATATATATAAATGATCAGCGTCAATAGCCGAGTCGATTAAGCCATGTCCGTCCGTCCGTCCGTCCGTCCGTCCGTCCGTATGTCACCAGTTTTTGGGCCTTAAATTTTGAGCTAGGTTGATGAAATTTTGTATACGAGGTCTTTGGAAAAGTAAGCAATACAAGTGTAAAATTTTTTAAAATCCGCCCACTGACACGCCCACTTTTCACAAAAATTAACTTTTTTCACTATTTTCATATGAAACTCGAAAAAACTTACTTGAGCAAATATGTAGATATCCACTTAACCTACAAATCGTCTATACATTGTATATGACCACGCCCACTTTTTAGGGGCGTTTACTTAAAAAATTAATTTTCGAGTAAAAATATTAGTTTATAGGACAAAATAGAAAATTTTGTGAATACATTTTCCACTGCCCACTGACACGACTAAATAAGATAGGGATAGGGTATCATACGATTCGCTCCAAGCGGATTGTAGCATTTTTCACTGGTTTTAAAGTGCAAAGGACACGAAACAGGCGCATAGAAGGACACTAAACACTGGGCACTATGCACCGCATAAGGGAGCATAATTTTACGTGATGACATTTTTACAGATGCATGCAAGGGAATGCAGAAGGACGACAAGGATAAAAAAAAAATAGGAGAAGAAATGTATCTTGAACATGTTCCATGATGAATGGTGGATAATGTGGCATCCATTCGATTGAGATGGAGAGACGAGGAGCACCGCACATGGAATGTGTGCGGTGACGTTGCATGTATCTACTTAACTCATTGTCTGGAATTCCTTGGGGAAATTGCTTTGTGACATGAGAAATTAGTTTGTGTGTGTATATGCGGGGAAGTGCAAATGGATTTTAGTCACACAATTGCATTTAATTGCTTACATTGGGTTTAATTCAAGTGTTACCAAAGCAAGAGAGAGAGAGTCCCTCGGGCGTCATGCTTCAACAAAAGAAAGGGGAAATTTAATTGTGTTGCTGATCAGCATTGAAAACAATTGAAAAACTTGAGTCGATTCGGTTTCGATTGAAACAAACATTTTTGGTTTGCTTGTTTGAGTAATTTTGTTGACATGACTTGGTCCTGGATAAACACAATTTACTTCCGGTGGCGTATACGTAAGCTTTTTTATCCAATTTTCTAGGGGTCTTTCTAATTTCACGTCCTTTTCCATATACTGAAGTTTCCATTGTTGAAGTAAGATTTCCTGCTCAAGGCACTTTGTCATTCTTGCTTAAGAAAGGTCCTTTCTCCTGTGGATAGCTGCTTTGACCGCTACATGAAGGATGCCATTCTGTCTGCATGCTTTATGTCGTGATTTCCGGGATGTGTTCCGGATTTGTTTCTCACGTGATAATGCATCGTGTTACTGATCTTTGGGGAATAGATGCTAACAGTGTTTTGCATGATATTTAAAGGAACCCCTAGTGGTCTAAATCTGTTTGTTAATCACAGAATCATCTAACGCATTTTATCTTACTCTCATCGATGAAAGTTTTGAGATTTCGTCTCAAACATACATAATATATACAGTGGCTCCTGTTGGAGCCCCTGACGACTTGTTCAGGGTGGTCTGATTCACGACGGTCCACCATTAACAAGGTTCATCCCTTTTAACAGCTGATCTTCGAGGTTAAGCTACGCTGAGCCAGAATTTCGTTACAAAGAGGCAAATGAAACCAAAATGGTCAGTTGGAGATTCTTGATCTATCAACAAACATTAACTTGGCTTTGTGGCAGGCTCTGTGCTCAGATATGTTGCTGTGGTCTATGAAAAAGTAGTTTATGCTGCAAAAGTCAACAAATCTTCCACCCTTGTCATTGGGATTGCTTACACTATGACTCCCTATTACATATTTGAGCTCTATACGCTGCTGTCGCCAGTCGGAACTTAGTTAGGTTCGACACACAATTTGTTGTAAAGCCTCTCTTTTTTTCCTCCAGAGGAACCATTAATTAGGGGATAACACTGTGTAATGGTAGCGCCTCTGTCCTATGGGAGTTAATTGTAGTCCTACACTCAATCCCAAGTTACTTCTGGGCAGTCTTCCGATGTAGTTTAATTTGGTGCTCTTAACTGCAAAATCTCGACCCTTGCTTGAGTTGAATCCTTGAATCCAACACGTTATCATTACTAATCCACTGAGTGGTGTCGCTGTCAGTTGCCCTTTTTATATCAGTGATGTGGAATGCTTACGTCACCTATTCTAGATTTAGTCATGTGCAACGATTTAAACATCCAGTTGTCCGGGAATTCGGAACCACAAAGCCAGCACCATGTTATGAAATTCGTTACTACTGCAACCGATATTTTAAATGCCACGCAGATCCATAAATAAGCTGAATAATTTCAGAAATATTTTATTTTTTTTTATAAATTTATTTGAAAGCAAAACCGTCCTATTCAATGCATATTCATCGAAATTCTATTCATTCAAAGCTCCACAAGGCTTTTCTCGCAATTGAAGCCACAAACTGAAAGTTGTATTCCACAGGAATTCATAGTAAGTCTTTACGAGTATATAGTTAGTTGAATATCGTCTGACACGAGTTATTCAAATTTATGGCAAAATAACGTCCAATACAACGGCTTTGAATTCGTCAAAATTAAATAAATAAAAATGGTTACCTTCATCCCAGTCTACAGAAGGATACTTCTCGAAACTATCCCACAATTGATACCGCATGATTGGTAACTTCCTGTCAAAGTGCATTTGCAGCCAACACTCAATACCACAAACATCTCTCGAAATTCGACAGAATTTTCAATTGCATCCGCAATATTTTTTTTTTTTTTTTCTAGGAACCACCACATTTCAGCTGCAGATATCCTGGGCAACCCGTCCAATCTCTAGCGATTTTATAATTCATCGGACGTGCAACATTTTATACGTGTATTTGACTGCATTCAGAACGAGGTACAGTGTCCTGCCGTCATCCACAGAGCATAATAATCGCACCCCATATACGTACGACTAACAGAGGTGTCCCACGACGCGGCATCCGCCGCCGCCGCAGCCATGATATTCATCCTCGAGCGAATTTTCAAATGTACGCTGTACAAATTATGCATGAGGAAATGGAAATGATTTTCCATGATGGTACGATTACACGTACCGCTGCTAGTATGTGCAAACACACATAATGGCGGAGGGCAGCGGACAGAGGCGGATAGCCTCGAGTTGCGTTGAATACCGGCGCGCTAACATTTTATCACAGCCTCCGGCCATATTTGCTTACGATAACATATTTATACAAATGGATTTGTAGCCGTGTGTCGTCATGCTGAGAGGATGCGGCAGAACCCTCAGCCTGGAAATGGAGTTCTTTTACCTACCTCATTCTCTTTTGCGTGTAGAATTTACAGCAAGTCAAAAGGATTCCTCAGAGCTGCTCATGTGTGTAGTTTGTGTACGTGTACCCGGATGATAATATTTCGAACCGGAATAATCGAGAAAAGTGTATGGAATCTAGCAAAGCAAAACGCAGCTTAAAATATCCGCGAGACTTAATCTAAAAGTGCTTTACCTCAAGTGTTTGTCCCATAGGGAGGTAACAAAAGGATAGAGATAAAGTTGTCACACAAGCAGGCAGAGAAGGTAGATTATTATTATATATATATTTTTTTTTCCTAAAAGGAACACACTTCACCTAAAGAAGGATCCTCTGAAGCAAGTGATTCTAAAGGTGATTCGAGAGGGCGTACAGTAACCGATGCGTTATTTCATACAAAGTACAAGTGCGACACACCTACGAGTATAAAAACACGGGGACATGAGCACAAAAAGGGGTGCCTTTCAAGTAAGATTCCCAACACCAGTTTGTATGGTATTATTTTTCCATTTAACGACGAGATTGTTTAGACGATATTAACGTTTAAAGCATACAAATTGAACAATGTTGAGGGGATTATATGTTGGGGGTTGTTATAGAGAAAGAATGAATTTAAAGTACCAGCCTATTTGCAACCCTTTTACTTATTTCCTTGATGCTAATGGGCTTAAAACCATTCATCCCCTAATAGAGACATTTGTTTTGACATACTGAGTTTTATTTTTAAAAATGATTTTGCAATGAAAACGTCAAGCTAATAACGAGCTGGTGACTGCTAAGAGATTAATTTTACTAGTTAAGAATCCTTACTATTCCTTTAGGCTGCTTGCGTCAAACAAACAGTAAACCTTTTCCACCGTACAGGGATACTTTCGGTATATTTTGTTTCTAATTGGCAGAGGCCCAGGATAGAGCAACCATAAGGGAAGTAAACTATTGCACGGCCCCGCCTAAGGTCAGCCCCTAGTCGCTCTCATCTACCTTAGCGATCAGAAATTTAGAGTGAGCTTACGGATTTGATGTCAATATTGCTGTACTTACCGTGATCAAACCCGTCAACGGAATAAAGTCAGCTTTCAATAAAACAGTGGTCAGGCAAAAAATCGGATAGGGCATAAAACTGTAGGTCTCTTCAGTACGTACAGAAATGTATACCACGTACAATACGTACAGCTGTGAGAAGCTAGACCTTGGCCCTCTATGGGCTGCTTACGACCAAATATTTATTTATTTATTTTAATGATGGACAACAGACTAAAATTTTCAAAACAGACATCGAGGACTAAAAAGGAATTATCATCGCGCTGGAATAAGAATCCGTCGAAGTTCCGGAGGATTACCAGAGCAATTGTACACATTGAAAGAGCAGGAGTCTTCAGTCTTCTTCTTCTTCAATAATTTTTCCAAACTAAGATGACTTTCACAAATATAATAATAAAGTTTCCTACAACATATATTGCGTATACGCCCTACACACTTTAGGTGTTTCTTTCTGGAGAAATACTGCGAACAAGTTGAATCAAATCACTGAGATTCAATTCAGACTAAAACCCGAAAAATTTCTTCTGCATCACTTATTTGCATAATATCCTTCTTCCCCCAGTGGTATATCTGTACATACACATATCCTTGTTGCAATTTAAAGAGAAAATACACACATGTTCCTACACGCATAACTACTACCATATTTGTTGTCTACAAACTTTACACGCCATTGGTTTAAGCTCAATTTCATTTAACATGTTTTCACTTTGTCCGATTGTTTTCCGAGGAAGTCAACCGCCCCGGCCACCCATCACCGTCCTTGCCTTCAACCGCTGATGTTTTTCCTCTTTTAAATTAAATTTTGCATACGCCTACACTAGAGTCTGACGCACATTTTTAGCTAAACCATGGATCCTTTCCCCCTAGGACACTACCCCTTTCTCGGGCAGTTAAGTGTAATTATCTTATTAGCAAAACCACAGAGCACGTGCCGGCACTTTGAATGACTATGAGAATAAAAAAAGAGGTCCTTTAAAATTAGAAACATGTAAATGTCAAATAAAATCGAATTGCCAATGGCTGAGTGTAGGAGAGGAAAACGATAAACCCGGCTCTAGGATGATGGCAATGTCTTTGTGTTAATGAATTGTCAGTGGTTTAAGTTTACTGTTATGGCACCATTTTTAAGTGGATGCCTGTACCAGACGGAAGTGTTTCCGTATCCCAAAAAACAAAAAAAAAAATGTATTCTCTTTCAATCTGACTTAATTGGATGATTGTAGTGATCATTATTTTTCATGTACCTACCTTTATGGAGTAGACTAATAGGGATGTTGTCTGAGAACTCAAAAAATTCCAAGAATCGCTAAAGTTTTTCGCTTTCATGTCGGGAGCGAATAAACGTTTTCAGAAAATGTTTTTACCGGAATATAAAATCAGCAGGTGTGGGTGAGTTGACGACTAAAATACCGAGACTGAGGGACACCATGACACTGCTGATGATACAATATTCTCTTTTGCGACTTAAGTTTGGAAAGGCAGGTCTGCTTGTGGATGAGTTGGAGTTATAATAACGCATGCCAGATGGCGTCCTTTCAAAAATACGTACGAGTATGTATATATAGGATGTGTACTGAAATTGGGGAACTTGGTGCGGCTGTTTTGTACATGCAGTGCGTACAATTGTTTGTTACTTATGGAATATCAATCTGCCAGAAAATATTTCGTTGAAAAGAACGAACAATTTATAGTAAGGTCTTGTTGTTATACGAAAGGTAATTTATTGACAGATTGGACAATTTAGGCTCGACCTGTTCGTAAAAAAAGTCCATATTAAGGTTCATTCATAGCTCAGCGACCAGTTTTAGGTCGCTGATAGCGAAGGACAGGCCAAGATATGGTCGACCACGTGCCGCGAGAACGTTACTATAGTAATGCCTGAAAATACGTGGTAATAATAATTGGGAGTCAGAAGAGAGATTTATTTATATTTTAAGAACGCTGCTTATGGTTTAACATTTATTTTATTCCCATTACTTTACTATCATTCGAAACACGTTTATGAGTGTCTTTCTTTGATTTGAAGCAATTACTAGACAACAGACGAAATAGAAAGAAAAACAGAAAAATGGATTTTCAGAATCCTTCAGTTTCCTGTTCTTTTACCGCAGACGACTCTAGGAACGTTTTCTGGGAAACAACTGTGAAACATTTTTATATGCATAGACTTCTTGGAACTACAAAATTATTTTGTTTTACCTTAAGGTCAATCTGCCTTTCTTGGATAAAATGAAATGTATCATAACAATTTTTGTAATGAATTTTTAAATTTTAAAAAGAGTTTGAGAAGATTTTTTATGAAACGTAGAAAATTGGAAAAATATATATTTATAATAAGTATCCTTTCTTACCTTGAAGATAATATTAATAGATAGTTTTTACCCGGTTTTGTCTTATACCATAAGAAGGTATCATACTTTTCCAGAAACTGGAAGGAAAACATTGCTGAACGCATCAAAAAAGCAAGCGTAGCTCTCTTCTCTTGCAAAAAGGCATTCAGCAACACATGGGGCTTCAGACCAGCTGTGGTATACTGGATATATGGTTCACTAGTATGGTGGATGGTACTTAAGAAGCAATATCAGCTTTCAAACCTCACCAAAATCCAGAGGGCGGCATCCATCGGAATGAGAACAACACCGACGGGGGCAATGGAAACCATGCTTAGTTTCATTCCGCTTTTATTGTAGTAGTCTGGTAGCCAAAACTGCTATAAGATTGAGGGAAGGTGGAATGTGGTCATCAAACTCTTACGGCCACGCCTCTATTCTGTCCCAATGGGAAGCTACCAATGTATTGACAGAAACAGATCACATGAACCCGATGTTAACATTCGAAAGGAGATTCAATGCAAGGATTCCTGACAGAAGTTACTGGAAGAACTAGAGGACTAAAAAGAAAAAGGAGTTGGCATTCTATACCGACGGTTCTAATATGGCCAGTGGTACAGGAGCCGGAGTTTATTGTGAAGCCCTAGGAGTAAACTGCTCCCTTAGAATAAACGACGACTGCAGCGTCTTTCAAGCCAAAGTCACTGCCATAACGCAGACTGCTGAAATTATACGTGAGAGTAATATCGTCGGAAAAACGATAACTGTCTATATAGACAGCCAGGCAGCCATTAAGGCTCCGGACTCTGTTATAACTCGGTCGAGGCTGGTGAGAACCTGCAAATCACTTTTAAACGAGATCTGGATATCTCTGGATATATCAAAACCATGTCTCAATCTCTCTTAACGAAACATAACGTTTGCAACGCTAGCTAGATGGAAACAGTTTGAAAATATTTGAGAGTGGTAACAAAGATACTCAGGAATTCTAATCTTTATTCCCTTTTTGAAATGAGTTCTATTATTACGTGTGATACATGAGTGCTGACTCAAACATTAACCAAAGGACGAAACATCCAACTAGCCATCAATAGACCGATCGCTACAGCGGTTATTGTTGTAGTACTCAAAGATGTACCCGCTAATAGTGCAAACAGACCGATAGGCGGCTTATTGCATGTAAACAAACCCTAAAATCTACTTGTAGTGCCCGAATAGCTACTGCATCCTGGTGGGCGCGGCACTTTTCAGAGCTTCCTTCCGCGTGACGGCGTCGACAACTATGCACAGTAGTTGCGCTCTGGAACCATATCTTCGAAAGTACTTACCAGCTGCTACATGTTCCACCAAATACCATAAGCTCTTGTAGTCTTAGGCAGTATATTTCAATTCTAGCGCCTCTACATCGGCACGTTGTAAAGTGCATCCATTCTGAAAAGTCTTAAATGTTCGCACCACAGTTTCAACGCGTATACAAATGTGCTCCTTATAGAGGATTTTATCCTGTTTAAAGCATCACTAAACGTACTTAGACCAATGTTTTATCTTTGTGCAAAATATAACAACCAACTGGAGAAATGGAATTCTTTCGCAGAACGAAAATACATCCGCAAAATTCCCAACCATCGTCAGTTTGAACTGAGCCAGTGAAATTCCTTTACAATTGACGGGACTCCACTGCAATAATTGCCCGATCAATCTTGCTTTCAAAGCAATAAGCAATGCAATTCATGTCCAAAGCGATTATTTGTTGGAAAATTGATTTGCAAACATCTGCAGTACAAATAGTAATGTTTAACAGACTGAGAGCATGCCCACGTCGCCCACTGTATTGCCTGGATTAATTTCCTCACCACCAAATCGAATGATTTCTCGAGTTCAAAGATAAAAAGCCCCAAGTTTACCACACATGACACCCAAATATTTCCGATAAATCATTTCATTCTAACCTTGAAAATTGCCCAAGCAACTCAATAACAATAGACTTCTGATCAATCGGGACACCCTCTGACCACCCGACACCATCTATCCACTTGTCACTTGCGTCCTGAAGTGCTTATGATATCAAAAAAAAAAAACTCACCTCCAATTGAATACACGTGTGCCACCTACTGGACCAGTAGATCCTGCTTAGTAATTCATATTAATGTCTCACAAATCATTAATCATTGATGTCAATCTATCGGCCAGTCCCGTGTGTCCTTCCTTCCTGTATATCCTGAGTGTATTCATTTCACACCAAAAAAAAAAAAAAATATCGTCACTTTTTCTTTACACTTTCGGTCATTATATACATTTTTATTAGTTATACTCTTTTTTCAATTGATTTTCCTTCCTTTGCATTCTGAGTTTCCGGATTCGGATTCGGATTCCTCTCGTCTCGGGGTCGAATCCATGTCCGGTCGGACGAATCCTCTTCATCTATTTGGGAAATTTGAGTATCCGCACACGATGTGAGAACATGAAACTCGATATGGTATTGCAAACGATTACCGAACGTCATCGGTCCCATATATATAAACCCTGCCCTTAGCACGAGTTCAAGGATACGTCAGTGCTGGCTGGGTGCGGTTTGGAATTTCCTACCATTGAGTGTGAGATCTAATAATTTTCGGTCTCATTTTGGTTGGTTTTTTTTTCTGTCGAAGGATATATGTATTTTGCTTCAAACAGTGTCCGACAGAGTAAGAGTACTTACGACAAGAGCGGGGACAACCACCCGACCGTCACCCACTAATACACACTCTGCTGGCACCATTTTCGGAAGGGAAAAATCCTTTTTTTATGAAATTTACTGCCGGCAAGAGAAGAAATCAGTGTGCCTTGCCTAGAAATGTGAATATAAAGTGAATTCGTGACTTGCATGCAAGTACATAATGGAAGGATAAATTTCTGCACACACATTCGTCTGTCTGTAGTGGTACTAGTTCATTGCATAAAACCGGCAAATGGCTAAGGATTTTCTATAGCTATATACGTATATATATAGCGAATGGAGTATTATTGCGAATATGAGCTGAGGAAAAGTACTTTGGGGGTACGTTTTACTCAGTTGTTCGTTTTTCTTCACGTCCCTTTTATTTTTATTTTTTTTTCAGCAGAATGGTGCAACGGGTAAAGTCAAACACCCCACTTGACTCGTTCAGGACTCGTGTTATCGGTCGAGAGAGATAGGGGGAGAGCAGTGTAAAGCAAAAGAAAAAGTCCTAAACAAGCTCACTGCTCGTCATCTTTATTTACTTAGGAAGGTTTACAATTTAGGGGATAAGGACTGATGGGCAAAAACAAATGTTGTTGTGTTTTAAAGGAATTTATTTTGTTTTCCTATTTTTTTTTTTTTTCAAAGGAAAATGGATGACTTTTGCGAATTTTCACTCGGCTGGGTTAATATTTTATTTTTATATTAAACTGGATTGTTTGAGTTTGCTAAGAATTGAGGTAGGAATTTTTTGAATAATAACGCTTAGTTGGATTTGTTCAATTTTGAATATGAAAATATGGTCACGACTGGGAATATGATGAAACCACCCAGACAAAATTTGATGTTTGGTCTTTAGGTAAGGTGAATCGAAATTCCAAGAAAAGAATGTCTGCATGCCTTTCTGTCATATTCCTCTTCATTTCAGTTAAGTCGAATGCCAGACAAGAGTATGGGGGAGAGAGAAAGGAGTCATCAGCTTCTAGACTCCTTGTCCGAACGATTATCGCTCTCTACCGAAACCCTTCTTGAAACGATTCGATTTTCAAATTTGAACTCTTAGCCGTGTTTTATTTTCCACATGATCTGATCAGGATTAGATGTACCCTTTATCGACCACTTTTTGGAATATCTCGGGCGGTAGCAGTACAGCAATGATATCGAAACAAATGTTGACCTTAAGCTCGTGAATGGTCTGAGGTTGATGGCGTATACTTGGCTTTTTATATAACACCACAAAAAGAAGTCCGGCAAGGTCAACGACATTCGAATCTTAGATGATGTTGATTCGAATTGTAGGCAACAACCATTAGCGAACAAATTCTACTATCAGCGCAAAGTATCAGTATCGGATATTGTCATATACATCGACAGCCAAGCGGTCATCAAAACACTCGGATCCAGCACCACGAGATCCAAGGCAGTGAAGTACTGTCACGTATCTCTGAACGAGATAGTTGGACAGTACAACATCACCCTCTGCTGGGTGCCGGGTTACTGTAATATACCAGGAAATTTTGAAGCCGACGAACTGGCCCGACGAGGCTCCTGAAGTCTAAACAGCATGAACGTCACCAACATCGAGGCGCCAATGTCCTATGCTAAATACCTTGTCCATGCCGATGTGGTGAGAGAAACCAACCATCGGTGGCAACAGCACGACCACTGTAACACTGCAAGGCTGCTCTGGCGTACGCTGAATAAAACCAGTTCCGTCGGACTTCTGAAACATAAGAGAGGAACCCTCTCCAAAATCGTAAACACCTTCACCGGATACTGTGCTTTAGGAAGGCATGCCCAAAGATTAGACATCCCCTATAATGACTTCTGTAGAAGTTGTAGAGATGAAGAAGAAGAGGAGGGGCACGTGCCCCACAGTTGCCAACATTAAAAAGACCACATTAGGTGAATGCCTGTTGAACGATTTTAGTCATCTCAACAATGCCTGTACGGATAAGATTGGCTCCTTCATACTAAGGAGTAAATGGTTCCCTGAGTAAGAGGGAATGGGTGTTGTCTACAATCTGAGTCAAAGAATCACAGATGTGATTTACAGCTTATGCTCACTTTTGCTTACTGGCCAAATTATCTTCACTTTTCGTTTTGTTTTTGCTTTATGTGGAATCAATTTACTGACATGGGTATACACTTTCCAATAAAACACGGCTTGTGTCAATAGGTTTAGAAGTTAAAAGGCTCTAACGTGAAAGATATTTGAATCTCTCCGGCCGGCGTTAATGATGACAGTCAACTGCATCCATATATTCGACTGCTGTTTCGCCTCATGACCTTAGTGATGACTGCGTGTTTCGTCAACACGCTTCAAAAGTTATATTCGGCAAAGGATGGCGGTCTTGGTGAATTTTGTGTCCAGGGTAAACTCCTTGTACTTCTTTCAATCCTGGCAATGTTTCCATTAAGTCAATTTCATCTGACTCTTCTGTAAGCTTCTTTTCCGCCCAAGGTATCTTGGCACTCAGAGTATCTTCTCAATAATTGTGAATTTTTCGTTTTTTCCTCTTCGTATGCTGTTTGGTTTTTATTTTATGGCTTACATGAATGTAGTGTTATAAACATATCCACTACCTGCGCATTAGTATGTTTTTGCTACCAAGCTGCAAGTTAACCATCTGACATAGTTTATCCGTAGCTTCCAAGTTCAGACTTTACCGCACACGATGTACTGAAGACTCGACTGCGTGTAGCTTGAAAATGTTTTAAATGCCACTAAAACCGCAATTTGTGTTCGGTAACACAAGTCAGCTTATTTAGGAAATAATTAAACCATATTTAATTCGGATGCGACAACCGCAGCCGGCGTGGCGTGCCTATTCCGTTACATTTTGACAGTAATAGTGCACTTATTTTGTGGTCACTAGTATTATAATGCACTTTCGAAGTCATAAATTCCATTGGAAGGCAAAATACCATGGCAGCGTGAGTTGGTGTGGTTGCTATTGCATTATTGCACTTAATTAAATTCATGGTAGGATACAGCCAGGAGGTGGAGAAGATTACCATATCTCTCTTTCTCTCTCGGCTCGCCTAATAGGCCGACGAGACGAGAACAACAGCCATTTCGACAAAGGTTTCCACCAGTGATCGTCGTCGTCCTCGTACTGCAAGGACGTTGGCAAGGATGAGGTGGTGTTTTATACTGCACACGTTCTCTAATGATGGTACAATTTCCCCAGACATATGTTGCTTAATGCGGTTTCGCAAATTGTATGCTCAACCGAATTTCGAACGATTTACCAATTGTACCGAATGCTACATCCCACCGTATGGTTAGAGGTAGTATCTACGGGTGAATTGCTAAATTGAGGCAATAAACATTCAGATTAGGCGTATAATTCTTTACGATTTTCTCGCCAAATTTTAAGACTCCACATTTCCGAAATCATTCATGTAAGTGGATGGGGTTTTGTGTGGTTGCTAAGCTATGCATGTTTCATCAGCAACACGATGGAGGAAATTTAATTATAACTGCGTGTGGAGTTTCCTTTGGTTGATTCCTTGGGAAACTTTGGCTAGAGATGATGTCATTTTGTAAATTGTAATTATGAAAGATTAACAACTTACTCGTGAGAGCTAAAATTGTTGGTAAGTACTTCAGGGGAGTAATGTTAAATTTAAAGATTTAATGGACGTTGTTTGAGTATACTTGGGAACGAAGTTTCAACGAAATTTCACAATTACGTTGAAGTTGCCACATAAATTTGGACGGGAAGATGGAAGTTTTGAAAATAAAAAATATTTTATAAATCACCAAGATAGAGGGTATAGAGGATAGAGGATTCATAATCTTTGCAGATTACTCTCCAAAAGTATATAGGTACTGATGGAAATAAGTGTGCTAAGAGCTGTTGTTTTTATAATCTGGTTTGCCCGTCAAAAACTTAAAGGAGTTTTACTTCAAAATAATGAGCAAAATTTAATGAGTGTAAGTTAGTGTTCCGAAAGATAGGTAAAAAGAAAACAAAACATCCAGTTGCTGCTCTAAAAAATGCAACCGTTTCCTTTAAGTTACTGTATAGTACCGTTCCTCCCTTGTATAATATGTATAAATGCTTGTATAGCATGCTCATCGCTTGTAGTTGGGAGAAGCTACGTTTTCGGCTTTCAGTAAAGACTTGAAGGAAGCCGGAAAGTGGATTTTCAGTACTACTAAGTTCTGATCCATATTTAGGAAACGACGACTTCGCCTTATACTTATATCCTGTATCCCCTTGTGGGCCCTAGGGCTTTTACAACGCCTACGCGCCATCGTGTGCGATTTCTGGAAAAGTGCATCAGCTCCTCCGTACTCTTTCTCAGTTGCCGTGCTTCCTTCTCCACTGTTCTGCGCCACGTACTCCTAGGACCGCCGCGTATCCTGCCATCCTGGGTAAGCGGGTTCCATTGCATCGCTTGGTTAGCTATAGATCTGTCACCCTTCCGGAGAGTGTGACCAATCCACTGCCACTTTCGTCGTCGTATGGTTGTGCCTCTAGAGATACGGTTTGGTCAGAATATCCTTAGGATGTAGCGCAGGCACCTATTGACAAACGTTTGCAGCTTCCTCGTGATAGTGACGGTCACTCTCCAAGTACCACATCCATATAGCAGCACGGATTCAACGTTGGAAAGGACCAGTCGTAGCTTGGTGTTTAGGCTAATTGCATTCCTTCGCCAAAATGTGGATAGCATCCCAAACGCAGATTTTGCTTAACCTATTCGCCTGGCTATATCCAGTTCGGTTCCGCCATCGGTTGAGACAATACTCCCAAGGTATTGGAAACTCTCTACTCCCTCAACCACTTGTCCAGCAATGGATACATACATGAGTTGATGAGTTCGGTCCTAGGCTGATCATTTTTGTTTTTGCCGAGTTAATTTTCAGCCCAACGACGCCTGCTTCCCTCTCCACATTTGCTGTCACTTGGTGAAGGTCCATTATTCTGTGAGACAAAAGGTATCGACGTAGTCGAGGTGCTTGAGTTCAGATGTAAGAGTCCATCGAATTGCTCCATTTCCTGTTGATAAGGATGCATTCAGCACATCGCTAATCACCAATTAAAACAGTATTGGTGAAAGTATGCAGCCTTGTCGAACTCCACTTTGGACTTCGAACTCCTCAGACAGCCTTCCTCTGTGCAAGACTTCACCTTATCCTACGTACCTTTATCCTGTGAGCTCTAGTGCTTACAAGAAACCTTCGTGCGTTTATGGATTTCTAGTAATTCGTTTCAGCTACCTAATTTCTTTTGTACCTCCGGCGTGTATTCTTCCAGCTTATTTTAGTGAGCTTGCCTATAAACCAGTTACCGCTCAAAAGTGTGACTATACTTCCCTTTTTGTGGTTTAATAGAAATTTCGGCTTCTGACCCGTTCTATGACAGAGATGTTTTCCGTTGAAAAAGAGCGAGTCCTTTACGGACCTCTTTTTAAAACTTTACCCAAGACTATTTTAAGCTTACGTGAAGTGTCATGTACTAGTCCAGATCTGATGAATAAGCGACAAAAATTAGAGAGCATTCTCTGCATTTTTTTTCCATTTAAAGGTCAAGTATTAGTCTACAGCCCTGTCGAGGTGATTTATCGCTACCTACCTTAGCTGTCAGATCAACGCTTCTCGTTTATTGTGAGCCAGTACAAAAAAAACGCTCAATTTGTTGCTGAAAAAATAGTAATAAACTTTCGGCGACACTCACACTGAAATTCCTATCCTCGCGCCTGCAATTCATAAACAAATTACGAATTAAATTTAGCGGCGGAAAATAAAACAAGAAATTCGTTAAACTCACATGTATTTTATAACCAACTGTCCTCAGGCAAATTTGTACAATCACATGGCAATTTGCAGTCCGTCACTTTTTGCTGCTCGCCGCCGTCAGGGTATAGCTCCCGCACATATCATTTAGATTTAGTACTCTCTAGCCGAAAAATATACTACCAGCAGCAGCAGAATCCTTGCGGGAGTGAAATGCAAAAAAATGCATGCCCGAATGCCGTATCCTTTGGCTAGAATGTGCTTTTAGGTCCATCAAATTGTCCGGTTTGTTTTTTTCATGGAGCTTCATCCTTTTTTTGGGGTTCTTTTTTTCTAATTCCTTTTTATTACCCGCCTAGGAGAATGGTGCATTTTAAATGGACAAAATAAATAAAATCCAAAGCAATTTGTCCGACTGTCATCAGCAACAACAATAATAACACAGACACCCATAGAGTAAAAATACAAACAAAAAAAAATAACAAACACAGGACACACTGGATAAAACTTTGAAAACGAATTAAACAATTGCAGAGAACGTTTTGTGGTAATTGGATTCCCACATCACATTGCAAATATAAATTGCCCCTGGGTCCATGTTAAAGGTTGCACACTGAAGGACTACCAGTTACAAAAGGATGCGAATAGTTGCAAGTAATAACTGTATCATACTCGAGACGAAGAAATTAAAATGCAATTTGGCAAATAAATTCCGAAGGAATATACAAATGTTGGTCGGTATGTCCTTTTTTTTGTTGTTTTTGTTTTGTTTGTGCAGGACGATGACAATGGAGGTGGACCATGAAATGATTTAGAATTGAAATGGCCAAGGATGCAAACCTAAATCTTGTCAGTTCATCCACCCATGGTGGATGCGAAAAAGTAATAATTTTTGCCCAATGTCTTTTTGTGTGTGTGTGTGTGTGTGTGTCATCAGAATGCCATTGGCGAATGTTCATGTCATTCTAGAGAAAGAGAGAGAGAGAGAGAGAGAGAGAGAGAGAGAGAGAGAGAGAGAGAGAGAGAGAGCTAAAAGTGAAGTAACGGCCGTCGTCATCGTCGTTATTCTCCTGGCATCTAACCGGAAACGGAAGGAAGGAAAGGACCGACGTGTAGACGAACAATCTAGCAAATGTCCAGGAACACACTGGATAGCCCGAGAGACAAGGAAGACAAAAACCTTTTTATCATGTAAAATGATGCAACATTCTCCTCGCCCCCGAATGTCAGTGGGCCAAAATCCAATATGGATGAAGGAGAGTCGTTCTAGTGGGTGGATAGATGCCACCACAGTAGCAGATTTGGACACAGTAGTGCAATTCTTTATTCATGAATTGCACCCAAGTGTACAGCAAGCCAGTCGCCACCACCACCATCACCACTGCCACCGCCACTATCGCCGACAAGCCATTGGCCCATGTGCGCCATTGTAAATGGCTGTATGTTATGGTTTGAGCCTTAGTCTAGTGGAGGTATTCCTCCTGTATGCATCCATGATGCTTGAATCGTAATCGTAACAACTTCCCGCCCGTGTTAACTGGATTGCGGACAAACACAGTACTGCTGGCGTGGTGCACACAACATGCTGCTTTGAGGCATTCCAAATTCGGGTATGTTAGGTGTCATCATCTTGGAAATATTTTCCTCGTCCTTTTTTTTTTCTTTTCCTTGGTGCACAATGAATTCCAAACTCCAAGCATGACAGACAGATTGGAGTGAGGTACTTTTTTGGCGGTGGGTGGAAGAGAATTAATTATGCAAAAGGGATGATACACCCGAAGTTACAGTTTGCTTACACTGAATTATGTGGCACACAAACTGTTTGTCACCGCATTTTACTTACACGTTTTCCCTTGTGGTCTTTCCAATTCGATTCAGCAAATCTGAATAACACAAGAGTAGCTAGATAGCTGGTGTCTTCTTTTGTGGGAATTTGTGCAAGAAGACGACTCTTGCATTTGAAACCCAAGCCAATGAAAGTGATGGTGATCCCAATGCTGAGGGTGAATTGTATTTTTTATTCAAAATATGCTTGTTCTAGTCTTATACATATTTTATGGGACACATGTGTTTTGGATGAATCCTGCAACAGGGAGAATCAGACGGTTGTGGTTTTATTTTTAGGATTTTTACGAGGATTTGAGTGGCTGCTAAAATGTTTATATCTTTACGATTATTTCGACGATGGTAACAACAAATTGCAAGCTGTATATGAAAAATCTTCATTCATTTCAAAAAGAGGGAGAAATTTGAAAAACGAATTTTGTTTTAAACATGCCAACTGACGTTAAGTACTTGCATAGGGGTTGATCGAAAAATAACGAAACGACATACTGTTTATAAGGGGCTTTCCATTAAGCGTTTCCTATCTTTACATTTGAATAAAATAAATTGCGTGATAGATATCATTGAAATTTGCAAATCTTTATTTGACCTGTATATGCCATTTTATATGGAATGTAACATCATTCAATTGCCCGTCGCGGCTTCTCTAGGTGACGCTTATTCGAAATGGCCAATTTTCCATGATTCTGGCGCATTAAAAAGGCTGATTTTGACCAATGGCATGTTGGCTTTCAGGGAAGAGGTAGTTTTTGATTTATTGACATAGATCTGTGACTTAAGACAACCCCACAAAAAGAAGTCTAACAAGGTCAAATCGAACGAACTCGGTGGCCAATTCATATCGGCTCCGCGTGAGATAATCATGTTCGGAAATCGATGAATGGATGCCACGTGTGTGGCACATAGCACCGTTCTATTGCAACCACATGTCTCCGGAGTCCATATTATCCAATTGGGGCTAAAAGAAATTGGTTATCATCGACTGATAGCGCTCGTGGTTTACGGTGATAGCCTGGCCAACGTCGTTCTTAAATGAATATAGATGATGGCGCCAGTCCACAATCCACACCAAACAGTGACTTTTTCTGCATGCACTGTAATTTGGTGGATCAGTGTGTAGATGGTTCTTGAAGTGAGTCTCGTAGCAATTCTTTGACCGAAATTGGGGTCAACTTCCAACTGCTCGGGAGCCGAGTCAGCGAACATTGTCTATGGTCATTAACCTTAAGGTCCTGGGCCAGTTGAATTCTGAACCGAATTCGCCAAGGTCGAGTTTTTAAACGCTGCGGGGAATTGACTGCTTTGGATATACCTGCAACGATATTTCCGGCAGACCTTACGTTAACTTTGTCGGTTTCCTTGTCTTCCTCTGCCAATGCCCTGGACTCCAGCATTCCAGGTACAAATTCCTCGGCAAGCACTTCTTTCAGGATTTAGGAGAACTCTCCAATGTTAATACCGACATGTTACTGAACTTCATCAGAACATCAGGATGGTTTGTATACAAGGATACCGAGTAAGTACAACCATGGGAGGTTTGTTGCAGATATTTATGGGTTAAATGGGCAGGGGGTACTTTTTATAAGCCCCCAATGGGTAACACAATGGGTCAGTGCTGACCTGAGTGCGGCGGAGGTATTTTGTTCCCTCTGCCAACCCAAATACCTAATCTAACCTAACCTTGTCGGATTGTTCACTTTATAAGTGTTGCCGAGGTTTGAGACATAATGCCAGAAATCGCATGAGAAGACAGCTTGGCATTGAAGAGTTCCACCAATAGATTGAAAATGAACACTGATTTGGGATCGGGCATCTTTTTCGAATCGCCACATACGTTTGACTTCCAAACCATAGTAGTGTCCACCAAGCGGAGGTCCTAGCAGTGAAAACAATACAAGGTATCGCTATGCTGGGTGCTTGGACACGAACGGAAACCAGGCAATAAAAAGGCCGATGAACTAGCAAGAAAAGCATCTACTGATCTAGGTGTTGGCTGTAATGGTTAGTCGAAAACTTACAACGCAAAGAAAATAGGTATATGAAATTTAGGAGAAAAAAACTCTTCACTTAATGACTTTACTGACTTTTCGCCGCAAAATGACACAAAATCCATGCTTGCATTGGGTGAAACTGTAATTTTTATCGTTTGAATATTTCAATCATATTCAAAAGACTCGGGTTGCCAAAACCATATACATAAGTGTAGCAAGGTAATTTCTCTCTGAAATCCACTGAAGGTGAAGCTCAAAGCTTTGCGCTTTAATATTCAAAAAATTCAGTTGAAGTCTCACACACTTCTGCACGGTAGATGATTCCTTTGGATATGCTTGCTTTATGTGCGCCTCTTCGACACACTCTCATACACACCAGTAGCATTTGGGTGTTTTAAATTGTGCAAATATTTACACGATAAAATGTGAAACGAAAATCGCGCGCCAAATGGAATGAGATACACCTACGCAACCCCCTCCCATACTGATGGCTGTACATATCTACATATGTGTTTTGGTGTGGTACACATGATGTGGTGGTACCGATGTACAAATATTTGGCAATGTATTGGGTGGTGGTTCTCCTATTTTGGGACAACCCGCCCGACGCCACTGCCACCGCCACCGCCACCGATATTGGCAATTCATTAAATTAGAAACCATTACGATGATTTGAAAAAAAAAATTCTGTCAAATTATCGAACGACTCAATGAATGCCTTTTTTTGTGGGTTGAATGTTGCGTGTTACGCGCCATGCGAGGGTGTGTAAGGTAGTACGAATGCAGCTATACTTTGCTCCTGGAAAACAGCGAAGAGCATTTGGTTTTAGTCAATGGACATAATTATAGAATTTTGAGTCAATAATTGAATTGATTATTAATTAATTAACGCGTTAGATCCTATTTAAGGGAATAACTAATTTTAGAATGGAAATTATTGGCATTAGCGGGAAAGATAAATATTAATTTCAATATCCGATGGCCTATGTACATATGTACGGATATACGTATGCATTATTTTTTCAACCGATTTTGGGGAAATTGAAAATATTTTTAGGCTTAAACTGCTTTCACAGAGACTAAATTGATTTAGCTGCTAGAGATACGGTGAATGATGGCGATCATTAGAGTACGTGTAACAAATAAACTATCAAATGTAATAATAATGGGGTATCTGTAATATTTAAATATCTAAACAAAAAAAAACAGTTGTTGCAGCTGTAGAGCTGATGGGGCTACTTTATGAAAGATTTTGAGGAAATACCTTGACTTAAGATCTTATAAGATCCAGCTCTTGCAAGTTGTAAGTTCGGTGGATGTGCCGAAGACAAAAAACTAACTAAACTTTTGCTTCGAAAAGAAGTTAGGTTAGGTTAAAGGAGGAAGCTGCAATTGATAGATGCATCAGAGGCCATGCCATATTTAAAAACGCATATTATATCTACATCAACTGTGCCGACCTAAAGCACCTAGTATGAATCTACTAAATCAATCTTCCATATCCTTTGTAAGGATAGTCACCGACGCATATGGAGTTGTTGATGTGTTTAAGCAACACTTCCAGCAGTTGCTTAACGAGCAGCAAATAGAGAGAGTGTGAGGGCAAGACGAGAACCCACCTCCAGTCAATGAAGAACCAACGCCTCCACCCAGTAGAATTGAAAAAAATTGAAGAACAACAAAGCCGCTGGCTCTGATGGGCATCCAGCTGCACTCTTTAAATACGGAGGTGATGTCTTGGTAGGGTGCATGCATCAAGTCATCAACCAAGTATGAGATGAGGAACGCATGCCCGACGACTGGAGTATCAGCTCTATATGCCCCATCTTCAAAAAAGGCGATCCTATGTCTTGTAACATATCCCTGTTAAATGTCGCATATAAGAGCCTGTCCAACGTATTGTGTGAACGTCTAAAACCTTTCTGCATCGGCACGTACCAGTGTGGCTTCCGGCCCGGCAGATCGACAATAGACCAAATTTTCACACTCAGACAAATCCTGGAAAAGACCAACGAATTTCAAGTCGAAACCCACCACCTTTTTATCGACTTTAAAGCCGCCTATGACAGCATTCATCGTCTTGAACTCTACCAGGCGATGGCTCAATTCGGGATACCGACAAAACTTATACAGATGTGTCGCGTAACGCTGGAAAACACGCGATGCTCTGTGCAATTTGAAAACAACTCTCCGGAGCTCTTCCAAACGTGCACCGGTTTCAGGCAAGGAGATGCGCTGTCATGTGATTTCTTCAATATCGTATAGGAGCAGATAGTGCGCAGGGCAGGGGTCAACACGGAAGGCACTATCTTTCACAAATCCGTCCAACTGCTGGGATACGCAGACGATATTGACATATTTCGAAAGATCCCGACAAGCTGTCGTAGAGGCAATTACGGCTATTGATGAGCAGGCGAAACGAGTTGGTCTCGAAGTAAATGAGGACAAGACAAAGTATATGTTATCAACAAACAAAAATGTATCTGTCCAAAACATTGGGCAGAACGTCATGTTCTGCAGCTATAATTACGAGGTAGTTAAGGAGTTCACCTACCTCGGAACAAATATTAATCCTACAAATGACACCTTTGTAGAGATCCGACAAAGAATAACCCTAGCAAACCGCTGCTACTTCAGTTTGGCGAAACAACTGGGTTAAAAACTCCTAACTCGACGGACCAAATTAATGCTCTACAGAACGCTCATCTTACCAGTCCTGCTGTATTTAGCCGAGTGCTGGACGATAAGTAAGAAAGCTGAGCAAATATACTCCGTCGGATATTAGGTCACGTATGCGAGGAGGGCGAATGGAGGAGAAGGTACAACCGCGAACTCTATGAGCTGTACCAGGATGTGGATATAGTCCAAAAAGCCAAGATACGCAGACTACATTGGCTCGGCCACATCGAGCGAATGGACAACAATGCTCCAGCCAAGAGGATCTTCGAATCGCAGCCCCCAGGTTCGAGGCGGCGAAGAAGACCGAACCTCCGGTACAAAGACCAAGCTGTCGCGGAGGTTAGAAAACTTGGTCCCCGAAGTTATGTCTTCGAAACGTGGTCACAATAATATCGGTGCATATTTCAAGTCAAAAAATAAGTTTTATTACTTGCATAGTTTTGGAATCAACATCCATTCAGCACTCTCGGACCAATAGTGTCCATTAGGTGAAAGTTTTAATATCGCAAAATTAAACTTTCGACGTATGGTATTTCTCATTCCATTAAACAATCTTTTTTATTCAAATATTCAATTAGTTTTATGCAAGTTTGGGTACTAAAAACCATCCATAAACGGATATAGTCGTCCTTAGAATCTCTAAAAATCTCCGATCGTATATGAAGTTCATAGAGCATTACCATTATAGTGCTATGAAATCTTTTCCGATTCTAGCTTGCTCATAGAAATATGTATTTCAAAGTTAAGATAAAATTTATCGCTCTATTTGGGATAGTTTTCCAATAAAGTTTAGAGGCACTTACGTAGTATATCTTGCAGAAATAATCCAGAAGACATAAGAACAAGGATATGTACTAGATACTCCTTGTAAGGGCAAGTCTTATCAAGTTCTTAGTACAATGCCAGACAAGGAAAATGAGGAAGCCATTAAATTATCAACAAGTTGAGGATGAAAATCAATGATGTCGCAAGATACACACCAGAAAGTAAATGCTTGCATGTGTGGGTGTATGCAGGATACAATTAAATCATCTCTCTGTGATGTATCTACTCAATTATAAGACTGACACAGGACGAAATGAATTTTTTTTTTCTTTCTTGGAATTCAAGTTTATTTCTGGTTACTTTATTTTTCCTTTGGTTTTTTTGCCCCCTCTAGCGCGTGTGTCTGATGAAGAACGCCTTTTTTCGTTGCGGCATGCGGATGGTGCAGGCTGGAATTATTTGTATTTCGCCTTGCATGACTGTTGGGAATATATCCTTTGGATGTAAAAGAAAACCTTAGTGTTTGTTTGGTGTGTGCGTGTTCAACACTTTCGTGTTTACGCCACTAAAGTACAAGCTAATTGATTCGGTTTCCTGGAGGCATTTTCATAATTATTTCCTCTCTCGGTTGGGGGGTTTTTGGTGAATGGATTTTCGCGTAGGTATACATATGTGAGTGTTTGGTTCCTTATTTCATTGGTTTAAATTTGTCAGTACATATGTGTTAATGGGGGAAGGCATTTAAATTAAAGCGGTATGTTGGTTTTAAAGAGCCGCTGACATGCAGTACTCAGTGAACAAAATTGCGGAAGGAACAAATCGAGCAGGTATATTTTTACACAGAATTCCCAGCGTTATTGCTGGATGTCAGGGTTTCCAAAGTAGAAAAGCATTTTATTGTTATTTCACTCGGTATGAGGGCGTATTTCCTCTAACATAATGTATCTTAATCGCTTTAATCGATGGATATGCCTTTTCTACTGCTTCTGTGTGTGTACTAGCGCTAAGCCTCCCTGTACAAAAGTCTGGGAAAGGAATTTATAAATAAATATTTAATGATTTAGAGGGCTAAGATTCAATTCAAGCGATCTACACCAGAAAATGTCCATAAAGTACTGAAGTTGTATTGAAACTTGAGCCGAAGTGACGGAAGTTATTAGGGACCGGAAGAACTTTAATTTAGCATCCAGACTATACTGTACTTTATGACAACCCTTTATTTTTAATTTTTCTTGAAGCAGTAGCATTACTTTACAGGATCAGAACTCGTCGCATTGGTACCGAAATCCGGCAAATATGTTTTGCAGATCGAAATACATTAAATTCTACCCGAACTAAGTTTTATTACTTAATAAGAAAATTTAGGTTGGGGACTCACTAAGTTTTTCACTCAAATGCCGAATGTATCTAACATTTTTAGGTTAGGTAGATAGGTGCCTTGTCACTACTCACTTAGACTAACAGTTGAAGTCAGCCTGTATGATGGCTGTAACCTTGTCGTCGTTTATAACAAGGAAATGAATCATTCCTAGGGCTTTTACAATTAACTCGGTCTTTCGTACCAATGTCCAACTTAGAACCATAATCTGTTTCATGTGATCAGTTTGCGTCAATGACTTAACAAAATATAGAATATACATAGCCTGTAGAGGCTCGACGACCACAATCAGCCTTCTCTCAGTCCTACACCGGTTTTCGACGCCAGACTACTATAGCACATGTCAAGTGAAATAAAACTAAGCACGGTTTTCATAGCTAATGTTGGGTTATTCTGACTTGAGCCGTGGCTCCGGTGCACCCCGCTCTGTGGAATTCAGTAAGGTTTAAAAGCTGGTAGGTATTGCTTCTCATGTACCATACTAGTGAACCATATGTGAGAATCCAAAACACCACAGCTGGTCTGAAGCCTCACGTATTACTGAATGCCTTTTTGCAAGAATAGAAAGGTAATCTTCCTTTTCTGAAGCATTTGGCAATATTTTGTTCCTGTTTAGTTTAGAATCTAGAATTACGTCAAGGTGTCAAACCGAACTTGAAATATTCAGTTCAATGGTACCGATATTTGGAGTCTGAAGGTAGGTATTCATTTCTGCTGAGAAAGGTTTTTAAAGGGTTCACTCCCAGCCTTTTTCTATTGACCAGTTATCTACTAAGTTGTAGTGTGAAGTTTAGTCTTGGAACTGAAAGAAATTTCCTCATAACCACATAGACCGTTTTCAATCAGTATTACCAAAATCTCATCCACTACAAGGAGCAATATTTGGGAACTTTCTTTTCTTAGGCTTTTCACTCACCAGATGGGTACATCTTCTTGAAAAACTGATTTAGGCCTAATAAACTAATAAACTTTGCCAAAAAATTAACGTTTTCCTATGTCCCTCGATTGGTATTTGAGTTTGTTGGTCTTGTTGTCAGCTAATTGTAGACAGGTTGACTCTAATCCTTTAATCACGACCAATTCTTAATTCTTAGCTTATTTATCGAATCTGTTAGTATGCTTCACTTATTTTCAAATATATAACTCCTTCGTGATAATGCATTTATGTACATGCATTGAATTATATACAAACATATATAATTTTACAGCGGAACTACTATCCAACAATTCGGCTGGATTGTGATTTAATGAGCGATTTGATGAGTGTTAACTCAGGATTGAATGCCATTTGGAGAAGCATTTTAGTCCTTCTTCTGCTTTGTACTTTCTACTAATCCCTTAGTCATTATTGTCCCTTAATACTGCTATAAATTTCGAAAAGAAAGACAACAGTGGAACCATTTTAATTGCAAAACAAATCATCTCCCAAGTAGAACCACCAAAATAGAACTCTTTCTTCCCACAGACACAGAAGTAAAAATAAATTGACTTGAGTTGTAGGTGGAAGGATTCTCTCTCTCTCTCTCGGTCTCGCCTAAGTGATGATTACAAGGAAATTAAAAATTCATTTGCCAAATGTCAACGAGGGTTGTATGTTGACTAATTAATTTTGCAAACGAAAAGTGGTGCTCCAATCTTAATTTGTTACAATTCCACTTCCGTTTTTGTTTTTTCATTTTTGCGTTTCGTGCTCACCATTTAATTTTTTAACGTAATGACTCGAGAAACAATTAAAAGTTTTTTTTTTTTCCAAGAGAAGAGAGAAAAAACAACTAAAATCGTCCTTATACTCATTATCCGGAAAAGATTGCAGGGAAAGAGAACACCGTCAATTATTTCCCATTCTGATAATACTGATGACGAACGGATGTCATTTACCGGAAACGAACATCTGAGAAGTAGGCTTTTTGAAAAGAGAGATAAAGATTAAGATAAAAAGTCCCATTGTCTGTGATTCTCGGTTTCTCTTTTTCTGTTTAGCCAAGGACATGCACATACATTATTTTCTACTTATCGCATCTAAGTCAGTGCGTAACGAATTTCCTTTTGTGTGTACTTCTAGGATGAGTCCAACCCGATGGTTTCTTTTTCTGTTTGTGGAAAAAGGAAATTTCCTTGTCACCATGTAACTAATGACAAAGTGTCAAGGAGCTGGAAACAGGATACGCATGTGATGCAGGATTTAACTGGAATTTAATGATGGTATTAGCCGCTTTATGTGCGTGCTTTATTTGCTTAATTTGAAGGCAGGATTTTTAATTCTCATCAAAAGGATGTGCGGCGACAGTGAAGCAGGAGATTGAGGTAATTAGTCAGTTATGTGGTGTTTGAGAGGAGATTTAATGAATTCCTGGAAGGGACCAGATGTTAAAAATTTAATAATTCAAGCTTAGTGCATTTTTTTTTTTTTTAAGTTGAATCACGCAAGAACATAAACACATGATGGGATCCCAAAATAGCGAGACAACAACGTACAGTGGCGTGCCTCGTGACAACTGATTCTATAAAAGAATAAAACGTTGTTGGTTTTAATGTCAAGGGAATTGAAGCACGCAACAGTTGACTGGTATCAAGAGTTATGAGGACATTGAGACATGTGATAGGTGGGTGGTAATGGTTACTTCTTCCTAGAAGAAGCATGTATCTAGAATATTGAAGAGTGTTTTGTGTACACAAGTGAGGATAAAGTTTTACGTGAATATATTCTTAAAACATGAGCAAATAAGGACGTCAACTTTATATTGTATATCAGCAAGGGATTGTCTTAGAGTAAAAACAAAACTAAATTAAGAATATATTTGAGTATATTTTTAGAAGCATTTATTTTAATAGTTATCTTGGTTTGACTACATTAGGACATTAGGACACAGTGAGCCACTAAAAGTGCATCCTGCGAAATGAATGGGAAATTTAATAAAGTGCGTCATTTTTTATTTAAGCATAAGTTTCTGGAAGATTAAGACTCCTCGATAGAAAGGCCACAACAAGCAGATTTCTCCAACTCGAGCGGAAGTTTGCACAACGTAGGATATGCATTTTAGGCTGAGAAATGATGGCGGATTGATGCTGGAAAGCACATCTCTGACACTTACAATGCTCTACTCCCTGCAAAACCAGCTGTAAATCCATTGAACTTCGAGGAGAACATATGATAACTCCACCAGCACACAGAGCCTTCACATCCTAAAAACAGTGACCATATAATGACAGCTAGATTCCTGAGTGGAGTAAGTAAATACCATCATTTCATTCCAGAGTAGGAAGCATTACGCTTCAGTACGTTTATAACCTGTATAATGACCATTCTTAGTCCGAATACTAAATATTTTGATACCAGAAATGCTTTTGAAAGCTCCTTGAGTTAGCCTTCTCGATTTCATAGACTCGCGTACTAAAATTTACTAGGACAGAAGAAAACTTCCTTTGGATCGTTTTAGCCTACGGAATGAAACACGATAGGTAGGAGGTTTGATCATGAAGTAACTTCCCTGGAGACTTTTGAGTTGTTGCTCAACCGTTAAGTGAAAAGGAATGAAAGAAAAACGATCTCTGGATCCTGCTTTCCAACATGCTTTTCTCGGACTCGTAGACTCGTAAGTTAATCTGTACACTGACAACTACATTTTATCTCTTTTCCATGGCATTTGTGCCAGAGTCCAGTTGGTATATTCCTTTTTCGAGTCCGAAGCTGCTTTCTGACAGATTCTGCAATCTTCCACCAATTTTTCACTTTCATGGTCTGTGTGTGTCAACTCGAGCCCGTTGTTTCATACGGCAGCTATAGGGGATATAGCTCTCAAGCGTGTACTTAACAACCCTTTGTTATGAAACTTCTGGCATGACGGCTCGAACGTGGTTTCCAAAACTGAAAAGAAAACAATTCTCTCAGAAGGTCCATTTCGTTTTCACTTAAAGGGTCATCTAGTTATTATGTAATTGGCTACTCTTTTAGGAATCGCACCTTTCAATGGGTGGTTACGAACTAGCACAGCATTAAGAGAACTCATCTCTAGATCGTCTAAAACGATGTTGTTCACCTCTAGTTTGCTTCTTTCCGACTTATCGAAATCGGTGTCCGGACCTACAACTATACACTATTAGTGGTTGAGCCCAATTTCGTAGAGGTCACGTTATAGTTAATGATCGGTTTGCAAATCATTTCATTCAGCTTAACTATAGATAAAGCCTTGTTTTCCATTTAGCTGTATAGATTTTGGTGGCGGTTCAGTGTTTTAAAAGCGAATTACCTTCTTTTAGATTCCTAGGTTGCGGTTAGATGTTTCTCGGAGGGCGAATACCGGCAGCACCAAGTGCTCTTCAAGCTCTTTAAGCTCCTCTTTAGCAAAACTACACTTTCGCTTATTGCACCGAAATATCCTATGATGCTTTTATTTCGCTCATTTCTAAAGTTTAACATCTAATTTGTTACATCGCAAAAGCACTGAAGGGATGCCACTCCTACCCACCAACTAATAGATCTCTAGAGTCTGATTATAAATAATGACTTGAATTCCCTTCGTTATTGTTATTTCAGAGTCTTAAATTACATACTATAACCTACTGAAGTGTTCACTTCAAATTTCATCCCTAGCTCCATTAAATAACTTTTTGTATTGCTCCTGCTATTCCCAGTTCCCTGGTGTGCATGTTATAATCTTTCTTTTTATGAATAATGTCATAATCAGATTCCTTTTGAATCCACCAACCAAAATTTTCACAACCAAACCGCTGCTGCGCTGCGTTGCGCTGCGAAGTGTTAAGTGAATTGTGAACCAAATCACGTTTCAAAACTTACCTCAAAAATCAAATAGCGGCAGCACCAACTTCGTGTTGCATTCGAATTCCATCAGTATTCCCTCGGCTGCATATCTTATTACAGATTTGCATTTCTCTGCAATTTAATACTCAAAGTATGTAAAATGGTAAAAGTAATCAAAAGTCTCCTTGTACTCGCTACTCTCTTGTCACACCTTCCTCCTTGCGAGGATCGGCAACTTATGCGCCTGAATGCTTAGAACTTCGTGTGTATGGAAAAGAATTTCACGGAATGCATAAGTTCACCTGATTTCCGTTTGTTATTCAAATTTGTTAATTTAATAAGTACGCGCCAAGTTCTATATCGAAATACGAATGCCAGCCAAGACGTTGGCAACGTGAATCACACACATTAGCAGTGCAAGGATTCACTATTGTAGACACCGCCTGTGCAGTTGCGTTGCGTCTATGTGTGTGTGTTTGTGCTTAGGCATTCTGGAATCACTATTTGTAAGAAAGTCGGCTAACACGATGTGGAATTGCGCTCAACGAGAGCTTTGTGTGCGGATATGCTGCTCAAGTGTGCGGCAAGATGTAATGTGACTTTTGGCACTCAACTATTTGACTAAGCGTTCTCACGTGAGGGGATACCATCGTAACGTAAGTCGTACAATTATATGCACATGTGCATCTGGTTGGAGAATTTTAATTAAGTTCCCACTTTTGCACCCCTAAACCTGTGTAAATGTAGGCCCACCGAAGGCGACGACGATAAGCATTTTGTCGGAGTATACAACATTTTCAAATGCATTACAACATGTTACTGAGACTTTTCCTGAATGCAAATGTGTGCCAATGCAGCGATTGATTAAGGTGGCAATTAGAATTTTGCAGAACTAAAAATAGATTTACGAAGGAGTTGTCTCTCGATGTGTCTATATTTCTGCACAACTAAGAGTGAAATAGGGACAAAGTTTAAAACTGTATTTTTTGAGGGTCTGGAACTATGAGTTGAGTATATATCTGCTCGTAAGATTGGCAGCAATTGCCAAATTTCAGTTGTTTAACAATTACAAGTACATACCTAGATGGTGATCTCGTACCATCATGTACGATGGACTTCTAAAAGGACGACTGATTGGAAAAAAAATCATTTGGCTAGATTTTGCTTGCCTTTTTTTTTGACTTTATGGCAGGCGTAGTGCTCAAACATGGTGCAACCTATAACATCAACGAATCCGTTGCCATGGTCATCGCGGTTGCTCAAGCCCTATCTTCATATATTTATTACCCTACCAGTATAACAATGTTACCCTTTCATTGAAAACAGCTCTCATCCCAATTATAAGCGATCCCTCCTCAATATATGACTCGACGTACTCTAATTCAGAATCTGGTCGTTAAAATTCAACGTCGAGTCGTACGACTACCACACTTTTGTTTTCTGTGAGTATTGACAGGACTGCAGATCCAAGAACTTCTAGATTGTGCTGTGAATTAGAGCAAGACAGTGTTACTTGTATGGGTATAGGCGTCCGCATATAACCAACTTATATGGCACTGATTTTTGCTTAATTTCAGTGCATCTGGCGTTCTTAAGACGTTAACTCTGCGAAACAACTACCGTCTTCACAGACCAATGTCAGTCCGGTTACAATAGCCTAAAGTCAAAGTAATCATATCATCATTTCTTTTCATTGGCAATTCGTCTTCACAAACGCATAATGCTAGCCAAGGGACCTCCAAGCACTATACATTATAAACTTTATTTTGCACTCCTGCCCCAAGTAATGTTTTGGCCTTTAAGTAGTTTTTCGATCAATCGCCATGTAGTACAGATCTCCAAGCGAACATAAGGTTGAACGAACCAGAAAAAGTTTCAGTTCTTTAATCCATCATTCTGAGTTGTTTATGGCAAGTGTAAGGCCTCCTGCTCTCTTTTTAGATTTCTTTTCCCTCAACTGGGCATTAGTATAGCCGTAGTATGTCCATAGAGATCCAGTGGCTACTTGATAACATCGATTCACTTTTTTTGTGCCTCTAAGCACTATCACTTTATTTAGTTATTGCCTTTCGAGTTCCATTTTGCCTTGGGCCAAGGTTCAATACGCCACAAAAACTGACACTTCGTCCTCCTAATATCCCAAACAATCGTTTCCCTCACACTCTCAGCAGACAAAGCAAAAAAGAAAAAAAAAAAAAAACAACCAAGACAATGACTTTGCCAGTCATTAATGAGATTCCGTACGATACCCGCCCACCAATTATCCAACCAAATCCTCATTTCAGTGTAATCGCACAGAAAAATCCCAACTGCGTCCAAGGTTATCACATCAAGCCAAACGCAAAAAAAAAAGGACGAGAACTTTCTTTCTCTTTTTTGCCAGTTTAGTCTAACAATAGATCTCCATATGCGCGCCATAAACTTTTCCCACACAACAAAATAAAACAAAGCAAAAAAAAGAAACCAACAAAACGAAGGCAAAAACTCTCAACATAAACTTTTTTGCCGTCCATTTTTGTTTTGCGGAATTTGTTTTTTGGTTCCTTCCTGCCTATTTCTGGGACATTGAACCAAAATCGGTTCCATTAATATGCTTCATGTACCCATCACCGTCAACTGTCAAAAATGTCACTTCGTCCTATTCACCTCCGAACCAGATAACCACATATAGACAAAATGACACATGAAAATGTATGGTGTACATAGAAAAGGATGACTAGGAGACTACACTACGAATCTAGGAGTTTCTGTTTTTTTTTTTGCGTTCTAATAACCATTGTATCCTGACAGAACCTCTTTTTTCTCTCACCCACATGCCAACATACAATCTAAATTAAATGAAGCATTGTTGCAAAACGGGACAGGACGAAAAACACGCCTAAAAATCAAAAAAACAAAAAGTAAAACACTCACACAGCACAACAAAAAGGAGAACGTGAGCGGCGACGCAAAAAGCGGACAAACACAACTTACTTCGTGTCATTTTCGCTGCGATAAATGAAACAAATAGCAAAATATATGAGAGTGCTGTCATCGCTGCACGAAACCGCTGTGCCGCTATTAAAACGCCGCCGCGCCGATAGCATTTGAACCACCATCAGGGTTGGGGCTGTGATGTCCTTGTTGCGAACAAATGAACGAAAATAAACACTGTCCTACATGTGGCAGATTCTAGGCCAGTGGAATGGTTGGTGGCTTGAGGCAAAGCCGATAACCGGGCACAACATTTGGTTATAAGGACGAAACACACACGTACACACAGGCACTCATGGTGGCAATGTAAAAACATGGTTAGAAAAGGGACATACACAAAAGGATTTTGGTTTTTTTTTTTTCAATGAGGGGAAACTTTGATTTATGAGCCGTCAAAGCAACGCTCATATATGAACTTTAAAACTCGTCGAGCCACCGCGAATGAGAGATGACTTCAGGATTTCTATTTATTTTTTTCTGATGATGTCCCTGTTCGGGGACAGGTTTCCTTTAGTTATCACATTTTATGTTTACTTTGTCACTATCAGTCGGGTCGAATGTGTGTGTGTGTATTCATGTGTATGGTGGCTCGGTTCCAAGCAGATTGCGGCTAGGGATTTGAAAGTTTTAGTTGTGCGGTTTTGTTGTTTGTGTAATTGCCTGACAAGAGTGTCATCAACATGCGGGCCTCACAAAGTGAACTAGGACATGGAAAATAATTCTTTTAAAGATATAGTTAAACCGCTTTCAGGAGCAAGTCTTTGGATGCAAGCCAAAATACATAAAGGACTTTCAATGTCTTGTAAGAGGAAAAAAATTTAATTGCTTTTGTGAACATTGGTCTCCAGTTGGACGGAGAAGAAAAGTGAAAATAGTGTCGACAAATTAACATTGGCCTGTTAAGCAATATCTAGGACAAAGTCATTGATACGAAAGTTCAACATTTTGACAATTGTGGACTATAACTTGATGGTTTGTTGGACTTTGGCCAGAGGTCATTTCACAAGCTTTTGTCAGCAATTCTGACGCACATGGTTTTTTACTCAAATTTTGTTTACTTCTTTTGTATTTCCAGACAGTTACTGCAGTTAAGTACATTGGTGTCCTTTCGACTTATTGCTGCTTTTAAGTAAAATGATTATGCATTTTAGTGACATACATTTTTGTCATTCCCTGGCAAGAGACCTAGTCATTCGCTCGCAACAGTGGCCTTGGAGTACTGGACCAAAGGTTCTTCTTGCAATTAAGTGCTTAAACTTATCCAAAGTTCGTCCTGTCTTTTGGTCAACCTTTTCATACCTTTGTTGTCAGTTTAGTCGAGCAATCGCCAAATTGAAACACTCTCAATTCATCGGCATTCTCAGCAAAACAGTTTTGAATTGTATTGACGTATTGAACGCTTCATATTTTTTGCTCTTGCCTCTCTGCTTCGTTTTTTAGACCTCCAAGTCCTTCGAGGACAGTTCCTATTGCATCGAGCCTCCTTCACCTTCTACTTGACTACTTCCCTAAATGAATACTAGCATAATCCAAAACTGACCGCTGATACCCAAGACCATATGGCTCGGCCAAATTTTATGCGAAGACATCACCTTTCACAAGAATAGTAGTGGTAGTAGGATGTACACAGCTTGTGTCAGTGGAATATTGCTTTACTTGGAATCTGTGTACAGACGGCGAATGCTACCCGGCCTTAGTGGAAACGGAGTGGTAAGTTTTTTTGTACAGTGGAAGGTTCTCAAGCGAAAGAGTTGATAGACAGCTACTGCTGTCACGTTTTTAGGAAACAGAACCATCAGGAAGTTGCCCTTCAGTAAAAAGACGAGTCGCAAGTATGCACATAGCAAGAACTCAACTTCTTTTGTATTGAACTGTGTTGGCTCTCAGAAAAAGGAAAAGGGGATTGGTCATTGCTATTGAAACCACACACTGATTAGGTAATAAATTATTTCATGACTGTCAAATCTGCAATAATTTACCTTGAAACTCTAGCGCAAACCTGACCCTCATATTTGGGAAATGCAAACTTATTATCTACTCAAAAGTTTGCAAATAATGTATACACATAATTACTAATTTTTGCACCATCTACATATAATATAGTATCTTTTACCCGAAAGTTTCACTCTATTATCCGCAGGATACCTAACCTTCGCACATGTAAACAAGAATTCTTCCCATGAACGAAACAAAATCCACCACAGAAAAAAGTTTTTTATTTACACCTCGCACTAAGAAATACATATATTTTTTTTTTCTCAAAAAAAAAACTCAGGCAAACTTGTCTCATAATTGCTTATGCATTGTCTATCGTTGCCATCGTAGATCGAGAAAGTAATAAATAAAACTTTATTATTTGGGTCCCTCACAAATTCACAATATTTCTCTCCTTCTGTGCGCACACAAGCCCGCCTTCAAGCCACTTGTATGGCCATCCTTTGCACTCCCTCTAGGAGCATTCGGGCACCAAACTATATTTATCCGACAAAATGCTCAAATATTATGTTTAACGTCCATTAGCCACAACGATATACCCTGCAATCCTTACATTCACAACCTATCATCGTTTTTTTTGTTTCTTCTTCTTCTTCCTAGTCCTTCGTTGCACCCTCCTCTGAGCTTAAAACTTATAACTGATAATATTTGAAAAGTTTAACTAATAGGTGGAGCAAATCATCCCAACTAACATCATACCTCGCAACCCCAGCAAACAAGCAGCGCCACAACAAAGTACTACATTCTACCACGCTTCCTGCTCAAACCGCCCCCTTGGGAGTGGAGAGATAAATATGAAAAATCCATCGAGCCAATATTCTTGCCACATCATAACAAAAAAGTATCACAAAGTTGTTAACTTATATGAGATGGTAAAACTTTTCCATTGCTTATCAAAACTTAAGGGAAGTTCGCTGTCCGCCCACCACCCCAAAAAAAAAAACAACCCACCGCCGCCCACCAGCAGCTGGCTAAAGGAATGTTCTTTTGTTTACGAATAAATAATAAATAATAAATAGTTCCTTGCTGTAGTTGGCAGCATGTTTAACACGAGAATTTCCAGTACACCGTATGCACGGAGCACACCATAGTTGCAGCCAAAAGCAACCCCTTCGATGCAAGTCGATTGGAAATGATTTATTAAATGTGAATCCTGAAGGCTGAAGGACGATTGACAAGCTGAAGAAATGTTTTCAATCAGAACCAGTAGCTGCAAAGCACAGCAATTTCCAGCAAAAGTGAAGAAGGATTGAGTGAATTATATATATATCTGAGAAGCAGGCAGGACCAAGGAGATAGGATTGTTGTATCTTGAAGGAAATCCTATCAGGGGGTGTAGTCATATTTCCGATTGTCCTAGGAGTCGGACATTTATTATGGGCCCCCTACCGTAGTGCGGAGAACAAAAAAAAAAGTTCAATGTAGAGGGTGTTATAGAACGTACAAGTTGCTATAAATATCGAACTGGCCTTAGGGGGATTCCAAAACATAGGGTGGCGTTGATATTTTCTTTTTTTTTCAAATCGATTGTCTTCCAAGGAGCACAAGGAACTTGATAGTAAATTCAAATTCATTTAAAGTCCACGTAAATATTCAAGGGACACAGGACATCGCAAAAAGTATTAAAGATTTGCAACATTTTTCTAATCTGTGTGTGTTCTTAGGACCACCCTGTTCCAACTTGCTGTAAATAGGACTACCAACTACATATATGGTAGAAAAATAAATTGACACCGACACCAACTGACATGTGTACATGCTGGGAAGGAAGGACGAGTATGAGTTGTCTTCATAAATCCAATAATAATTAAAATTTTGATGTTTGCGTGTTGTAGAAGGATGTATAAGTGAAATTCAATTAAAATAGTCAGAGATACTTTATAGTTGTTGGAAGTTTGCCTTTTGATTTAGGTTGATTTGAACTGAAGTGAAGATTGATGAATAGCTTTATCGGATTGTTTGTGTATCTTTGACCTTACCATAGACCAAATTAGTTTGTGGCGACATTTGTTGAGGTCAGTTGAATAGATATGTATTTCCTGATTTTCAAAGAGGCTTTTAGAATTTAATGCATAAATGAATACTGAATAAGATTTCTCTGTGAAATGCCCTTATAATTATTTATACTATATTAGACTATAAAAGGACTATTCGTCCTTGACTTTCTTCAGAGTAAATGTATTGTAACGAATTATAACCACGTGAGTGCTGCTCTATAATTTAAGCTAACTAATATTTTTTTTTTTTTTTTGTAATAAATGTGTCTAGACCGAAGTAAAGTGAATGCTAGTGGGTGTGTTCGTAATAATTCAAGTGCATACATAATTCTTTTGTTCTAAGTGAAAGTGCCAATCAGTGTATGTGCGTTCGTGGGAGGTTAACGATTAACTAAGCAATTTATGAAAATTGCCTGTGAGATTTTCACTTACAGTTTTGATGAATTATCGATTTGTGGTCTTTTGCTTTTAAATTGAGAGAGTTTGACATTTTTAATGTCACTTAAGGTCCCAAAAGGCTGGGCAACATTAATTGACAGAAGTCGCTTAAGTTTTGATCAATTTTCAAAAAGGTTTTCTGATGGAATGGACCTGTAAATGGATCGGATATATACTTGTTTGCTGTTTTTGTAGGCTTGTGCTGTTTTTTTTTAAAGGTGCCTCAGTTCTCTCCCAGTCTTTTCCAGTTGCCTTGTTGCCTTCTCAACTAATGTGCGCCATGTTTTAGTTCAGATATTCCAATATTGTTAAAGGAACGTACCCTTGCAGCAAAACGAGATGTCAGATTAGAGCATTACTGCAATGAATCCATCGAAATAGTACAGGACTGGCTAATGAGCATAGACTTACGACTAGCAGAGGAGAAGACGCAGGTAGTACTAGCAGCAGACGGATTATGAACACTATAAGAGTGACGGTTGGAGATCATGTTGTTTATAATTTCTGGTGATAATCGTGCCAATATCGGAGTCAGCCTGATTCTAGCAGATTATAGTTATAGTGTCTATCGTGTCGGTATAGTCAGTCCGGTAACAGATCTTAGAGCCTGGTTACAGCTGGAAGATGGATGCTTCTATTCATCGCTGGCTTTATTTTTAACCAATGTGAACCAGCCGCTGGGAAGCAAGGACTAGAAATTGCCAATTAAATACAAAGTAGCCAAAAAAAACTTCATCAAAAAGAATTCTTTGAACGAATTTCTTGCCATCCACTTTTCCCACAGATGGATTTCTTTTAAACTCTCAACCCAAGTGCACCTCAATTTGTTTGCTTCACAGCTTCCCTCATCCCCTCAACAAACGTTAATATTTCATCTTATACCATACTATCCGTCAAGAAAAACTATGAATGATTTGTAAAAGTTGCTTCCACGACCATCTCACGCGGCATACACCTCATCAAGTGTCAAACATGTTTCGCATTAAATTGCATTTAATTTAACCACAGAGCCACTTTGCCGCTTCTCAGAGCGCTTATGCATCCCGAATGATAAGTCACTTCAGTGCTAGCGTCGCGTCCCGTCGCGTCGCTTCGGTAGCGGAGTAATCTTTTAAAACTTGCAGCTCTAAGACTCCATAAAACATCAATTTCAGCTCCAGAGATGAAAAATCTCTATGGTAACGTGTTTACTCACGGAAGTCAGAAAAAAAAAGACGACCCACCACCACCGGCACTGTTCCATGCATAATTCCTGCAAACAAAATAAAAAAGAAAAAAAAACCAGCAGACTAAAGAAAAAGTTCTAGAATCGCTGGTAACAACCAGCTTCCGCCAGCAGCGTGAAAATATAACTTTTCATTGGGGAAATTTTTTTTTCATCACTTCTGACGCGAGTAGTATTTGGTATTCTCCTCCAAACAATATGCATGTGCAACAAAAACTGGGGGGGAAAAAATGGAACAAGAAAATGGTCCTTACCATCCTCACCGACAGCAGCCGCCGCGGAAGAACAGCAGGGACCAGGAGTTGGAAGTTGTATAGTGTTGGTCGGAGAGTCAAGTCGGGCAGTGAGTTAAGTTGCCACAGTGCTTTGAGGATTTTAATGCGCGAATAAGTGAGTTGCTGTCCAATGAAACAGGATACCTTCATATAATGTTCAGTGTGGTCAGTTAGTTGTTTAATTTTTTTCTCTTTTTGAGTTTTTTTCCGAATCTGGAGCATGTCAACTTTTCTTAGTAAAAAAGAAGTTTAATGCAAAATAATGGGAAAAGTTCTTCTTGCATAACTTAGTTTATCCATTAGCTCATAGACTGCGTTAAGGTCTCCTGTATAAACTCTTAGTTATTCAACATGAGCCTTATGAGAGCTATGTAGCAGGTGGCCTTGAGTCCTTTTTCAGTGGAGCAAATTATAGTGATGTGACCTAGTATTTAGCGGAAATTAAAATACAAATGGTGTTGGGGAGTTATTGTTGGGGGCGAAGATAGATAATGAAAGCGAGTCTTCGCTTAATCTCAAAGGCGCCCTAGGAACCAAGTTCCAAGTTTCCGTTGAGCATAATAAGACTTAGTCCATTCATTTCGAACTAATGCTGCCGCCTCTGTTTGTCTGCCCTATAGTCTATCAAAAGCTACATTTTAGTCATATACTGCTTGAGTTGCAGATCCGTCTTCCTAAGTTTATGTAAGTAATTTGTTTACTTCGTCGATGAACTTTTCGGCTTCCTTGAGCTTCGTTTGGCTGGCCCTGTATTCGAAAACGGAGTTCTTGAGCGACAAGGGTCTCCATTTGTTTCAATACCTTTGTGTCTAAGTTATGGTAAGCTAGCAAAAATGCTAATGTAGTCCCATATAAACTGAGACCTATAGTATAGGCCCTAAGTACTGCTCGCCTATTTCAAACGAGATACATATCACAAACGTACATGTGGGTGCAATCTGAAGTCCTCGCAAATTATTCACTTTGAAGCACAAGGATAACAAATCTAATTCACAAACTATGTGCGTCGGATTTTGGCAAGGAAGTGTACTTAAGTTCTTCCTTCTCTTACTAGCAACATAAATTTCTGATTACAAAATCAGAAATGTTGATTGTTTTGTTGAGTAGAGATAGTCCTTGGTCCAGTTTGCTGCCGATATGTGATTTTCGTTGGTCACCATCTTGCTCTTGAAACCAATTGCTTTCTTGGACAAAAAAGTTGAAATGCACCCATGGCCTCTTCTTCCTCCTCGTTCTTGCAGCTGATAATATTCGAAATTCTAAACCACTCACAAGGGTTTAACGATCGACACCTAAGTTCCTGTCGCTACCGAAAAACCTTTAAATAAAAACCAAAGAGTTTCGGCTCATTTAAATTGATTACACACACAGTGAAAGCATCCAACCTTGTGCACCCGAGAGGACAACAACAGGAGAACAAAAAACCTTACAAAAAGAGAGACAATAAATTTAAACCGAATGCCGTGCGCTGAAAACATTCAGCGACCTGGAAAAAAGAACGTATTTTGGCATAAGTTATCCCCCTCTTCTCCCGATTGAGTGGTATACAATTGCATATCCTGTAGATAAGCGAGTAAAAGAGACCAACTGAGTAGAGGACTCGGATTCCCTAATTGCAGGCAATTTTCCTGCCTCAGCACAAGGAAATTCAATTATGAATAACCCGGCTCTCGAACGTCTGGCCACAAAATGTAATTCCGTAGAAATGAACCCTCCGCGGACTTCATTCCCGCTTTGCTGCTACTACGAGCACAAGCACTCTGCCGAGGAAGAGAGAATAAATCCAAAGATTCGTGAAACCATGGTGTACCTCGTAATGGCGTTCCATGTTTTTTAAAAGCCTCGGTCAACCGCGCTCTCTGCAAACCGCCTTTCATTACGAATGCCACTCAAAGTTTTAATAACAAAATTTTTATTTGCGTCAATCCCATTGAACATTGGCCAGGGGGCTGATGGGGTGGAAAGGGTGAAAGGCTTCCCTTTTTGCAGAAAATGTACATATTTGCAATAGAGTCATTCGTATGAGTGTAGGTCCTTCTGCTGCTCAATGGTCATGACGATGACGATGATGATGATACTTATTTATCCTTTTGCGATGATAATGAATGAGTGCAGCCCAAAACGAACACCGTTCATGGTTCTGTCGGCTACGTATTCCCGGCGTATAAACTATAAAAAAAAAAATGTGAGAAGCGTGTGACGTGAAATGCTTAAATTGATGATTAAAATACATTAAAGGCTCAGGGCCGTATAAATATTAAATTGTAAAACAGAACGCAGGCCAGAGCAGCGCCACGCCAGCGATACCAACTTAAATCAGATTCATATTTCAGGGTAAAGCATTGGCAACTGACAATAATTATAGAGCTTTAGTAATGAGGCTGCCGGATTGATTAACGTTAAAATTTAATTTCCATTCAATATATCCGTTGTGTGTATTTTATACGAAATCACTTGAATCCGCTGTGTGTTAACTGGGTGGCGATATTGCGCTGAACCGCAAATACATTATGCTTACAGTGTGCACGGCGTATACGTAACCTTTTTCTCTGCTGTTTCTGCTTGCACACTGTCAGTTGCAATAAATGAGAATTTATATGAAAAGATATTTTATTAATTTAAGGATAACCGTATTGAACGCTTGCAATTAACAGTGAATACAGTCAAGGGCTAAATACACGAGGTTGAGATTTGTGTCGAGCGATATGTGATTTTTTAGTGAGAATACTTGATCAAAAGGGAAATTTCAAGAATGTGGAGGGTATGTGATACAAGTGTCATATTTTCATTCAAGGAGGCGCAGGATGAGGATTTATGGGGGATATTTTTAAAACTAAAGGCTACGTTGACGATGTGATTGTCCTGTGGAACGCTTATAAATTGAAACTCTCAACTACGCACTACAACTGCGTCAAAAGTAAAGGACTGGAAGAATGCCCACTTGGACACAACTGGCCTATCTTACTTCCAGAGGATATGCATTTGTTCTGATAATGTAGCTCGCAGTCAATAGGATTACGGAGAGACACTGGAATGTAGTCGATATTCTTTAAGATCGGTGAGGGGCTCAGTGGGATATACATCGCATTTGCAAGGCAACCATGAAGGCAGATACCCGCCTCGCTAGATCGTCAGCTTGCTCCTTTCCCTCAATGTTACTGTGACCTGGCACCCGAAAGAGATTGAACCTGAACGGACGAGCCAACGAGGTGAGTTCCTCTGACCATTGTTCTTCGGTGATGTATTGGCAGAAACAAAAGGCTTGTCTAGTCTGACTACATGATGACAGAAACATGATATAAAAGTCGAGTAATAAAAGGTTGAGTATTACATTCAGGGCTTCAGTTGGACATGTCGTCATGGCTCCCGTTGCGACCAGAGCCATAGTCCTTTGCACTGTGTTGATGAGTTTTATGCTGCAATCTTTCCTTAAAGCTGGCCACCATACTAAGATATCGCCATCTTGTTTAGAGTCAGGCTGCGGTCAAGACCTTAAAGTAGGCTATCTGGAAACTAAGCCAGTCGCAAAAGAGAGTCAAATTGTACTGTTTGTCAACCAATAAGGCGAAAAGGGTAATGAGTTGCCACTCGCAAATATTATCCAAAGATGAAGAAATCTAGAGAGGTACAGGGTGCGTTTAGATAAAGTTTAAGCGGAAAGAAGTCCAAGCAAGTTATATACTGAATTAGATCATAAGTTATTACGATGTTGGGAACCTTTTCTGAACATTGCCTCCTCTTGAAAGAATGCAAGGATGTCACCAGGCAAATTTCTTTAATACGTATGAGTTTTTGGCTCTTTATGACCCAGCATCAGGTGTTTGGTAATAATTTTTGTAGTCCAACTTGCAAGTGGAAGGATTTGATATGATAACCTTGGATGTATTGATGCAAAAGATGATACACCACAGAACTCTAGATCTCTTCTATAGCACGTACAACAGTACACTTGTCTAGAAGCCCAACCTTGGCCTTTTAATTAGCCGTAGAACTTAAAGGGAGTGAGTACCCCCTACCCCAAGGTTGTTAAGATAATCCGTTATTTAGAAAGTTTATAAAAAAGACAGATTTTTATTGAAACGTATTTCAGTTTTCTGCTACTTGTTCGCAATATTCCCTGGGATGTAGACAAACTCCAAGTACCAGGAAACCAGGTGTGTGTTCTAGGGTTAACTGGTTGCTGCTGGTGCTTTTTTCCGCGTCCCTTCAACGGTTTACAATATTGCCACAGTAAAGGATGGCAATTTGTGCCATCATTAATGTTGCTCACGGTAGAATAGCTCAATGTAATACTATTTCTGTATATTAAATGGTTGCACAAAAAACCGTTAAGCAAATACTACCTATACGTTGTTTCCTTAATAACATTTTGGCACAGAAAAGCCTCTGCACTACCACACTATTTGGTTACAGGTAAATAACTCTCAACTCAACTGTCAACTTTTCCCGGCGGCGAAAAATGCAATTTGTACACTTCGTGGCTCTTTTAATTTTTTTTTTTTTTTTTTTTGTTTTTTGGTATGCATTCCTGCCATCACATGTCCTTAATAAAAGAGAAGAGAATGAGTAGCACGCTACGTTGGAGAACAATAATTTATTTCATGGAATTAATTAAATGCAGAAGAGAGGACAAAAAAAGACTGAGGTGTCTGTCAACGGAAGGTCCTGCTGCATATGAAGCCCGCACTCTCTCTCTCCCTCTCTCTGCGAATTACAAAATGCTGTGACACGTGAAATATTTCACTCCTGCTTTTTTGCAATGCAATTTTGGAGCAACCCGCTCCGCACCCATTGTGTTGAGACCGTGGGAGCGAATCGTAGAAAGGACACACACCGCTCTAAAAATATATTTCACTAATGGTGTGCATCCTGGCAATCTTACACTTTCTCGCTCTCAGCACGTTTAGAGACAAATTTAAATAAAAGGAATCCTCCGTTTTGGAACATAAAATGTACTGAGTCGAATACACCTAACATTCGCCCAGTACCACATACGGAGCTGGTTCCTGGCGGCAAGGACTTGTGTGCTTTGCAGCGTGCATCCGCCACTTCGAAGTACGAATGTGCAATGCAATCGTTGCAATAGGACGACAGGAAACGTTGGGTTGCTTGTGTAGCCTTATCGACCAAGATGTGGAATAGACATACATTACATATGTATATATAATATGCCCTTCGGTGAGATTCATTTGAACTCGCTCTCACGGAAGGACACTTTAATACTTTTTTTTTCTCCTTTTATAGCTCTTACTTACTTAAATTGTGTGCTTTAAATGAACGGTTTCCATTTGGTCCTTTCCGTTTTGGAAAAGTGTATTTATTTCGAGAACAAATCAGTTGGGATGTTCATATTTGTTTTAATATCTTCGACAAACAGTATCGAAATATATCAATACATATAGCTATGATGGTGGAATGGAAAAATAATATAAAATGCCAAATGAAAGGTGAAAAGGGAGCGCGCAGAGCAGGAAGAATTATTAAACAGAATTGAGTCGTCGAGTTTGAGGGCTTGATCAAAAACTCAGTAACTAAGCTTCTATTCCTTGGAAATGATTGAAGATATGAAATGTAGAAGCGGTCAGTGATACAGACAAATATCTTCAGAACTCTTTGTTGAATTGTAAGCTCCTGTACCTGACAAACGAACTTGTTCAAGGAAGTGCTCCTAAAACTGAGCTAAGTGGATCATGAGATCGCCAAAGAGTCAATCCAGTTTATTTGCAGTTGCAAGAATTGAAGTCGATGACCATAGACAATGCCATGAGTTGACTGGGAATGTTAGCCAGAGCCAAAACAAACTTCTTCCTGTAAATACAAGGTCCATTTCTGGCTCAGCACCTATGTTAACAAGCAAAATTGCCATTATTGGAGCAAACACAATCCACATGGCGGCATGGCATGGCGGCATCATGGGACCTCAAAGTAGATATCATTATCGTCAATGGTATCAGGTAAAGAGCGATGTAAGCCGACTTTCTCTACCAAACTGAGGTTCCAACAAGCCGGCAGTACATGCCAGACAAGTGTCGCAACGCTCGAAGTCCTGATGGAGAAATTTGCCGACTGGGTCATCTTACGGCAAGCGTATGTATGACACCTCTCGATTATTTTTGCTGTGACTACGTCAAGTTCATAGTCTACTCTAACAAGCTAACAACTTTGGATGAGCTTGAGGCCAACATGCAAGTCGTTATTGCCAGAATAATGCCATATATATTGAACTGAGTCATTTGACCGACCGAACCGCTTGAAGCACTGACAGCAAAGCCGAAGCGTTCATTTCTAAAACTAACTGAAGAGGTTCATTGGTTGTGGCCCAAATCCAGCTCCGAAACACAAATGTAAGTAAGTATAGGTAAGCATTTAAAAAGCGAAAATTCATCTCTGGTATGCTGAAATCACAAAGCCTATGTTTGGGCATAGGGCTTACTGGGTGTCGAATGACATGTGAGCAAATTGTTAGCTCAGTGGTCAAGCACCCTCGCAAGAAACTTAGTATGAGTCAACTTGACATCTACAAGCTGTGTGGTAAGGTTCCTTTGATTACCAATCACTTTAGAGTCCCATTCTAGCACCCACCCTCTTAAATGGGGTAGAACAGGTTACTTCCAAGTGAGTATTGAGATGCTTTATGGGAAATCCTGTTCCCATAATTCGACAGCCAACACCTCTTCTTTTATATTCATCTCCTTCATAATTCAATTTAAGAATGGACATCAATTGTTCGCCTTCTGTGTGACTTTTATTTCAAAATAACAATCACGAATGGCATTAAGATCGCCTCCTGCTGCCACAAAAATAGAATAATTTAATATTGCACACCATCCAGAAGAAACGGTAGACTTAAGTCCAACCACAATCCGATTAACTTGGTTGTTAAATCAAAAAGGGAGGATTCCTTTTGCGAGCGCTACAAGCATTATTAATGACCTGTCTGGTAATGTAATTTTTCATACTGCTACTGTTGTTGTTTTTGGTTTTTTTTTGGTTTCGCCTACAAGTATAACTTCGTTATCGCTCCACGTGACGTCTCATATCATTGTGTGCTTTACTCCTTAATTAGCTGCGCATTCTGTTTCCGTTCCTTCTGTTGCCAACGAAATAATATTCATAACACGATGAAATTGATTTAAATTGATGGTTCGACTTTATTGTATACCATCGTCGTCCTGTGTGATGCAGCCGCAACAACCACAACCATTTTATGCTAAGTCATAAATAAGGCCAGAAAAATTCCTTCGCCTATACCCTGTGAAAGCCTTTATGGCAAATTAATGTCCCTTTTTAATAAAACACCATACAACAGCGAGCACACGCACCATCACCGATGATATCCTGCGAAACAAACAAACCTCGAAAAGTACATAAGATTTCCTGGGCTTCATGGAACGACATCGAATTAACACCAATGTTCATTTTGTTACCTGTTTGATGGTTGAAACGAATAAAATAAATGACATTGCCATACTATAAGGATTTATCCTTCACTCTGTGTGTATCTGTCGACCTTGGGCTTTTATTATTTGTTAATTTTGACATGTCTCCTTCCTACCCCCGCCACACAAATGATGACTGCAGATACATATGTATCTTCGTTTTTCGCATCCTTATGAAGGAAATAAAAAAAAAGAAGCAAACAGAGAATAAAAAGAAAAAAACGAGGAATATAAAAGCACAAATGGAAGATGGTACTCCTTTGCGCTCTGCTACCGGCTAATGGTGGGGCAATTGTTTTTTATATGGCCTATATCCTATTCAGCCATTATTTAATATTATCCTGTGGAGATTTATTGGCAGTGTAATGTTTGTGCGAGTAACTGTCTTCTCTTCTCTCAGCATACGAGTACTATGTGTGTGTGTCGGGAGGCGGGAGGGATTTTATTTTATTGCTCTAGGATATGTTGAAAGTATTTATGTTATTTTTTTTCTCCTAAATCAAGGTTTTATCACTTTAATGTGTGGAATGGCTTTCGTCTTTCATTCGAGAAAATTATACGAGAAAGTGCATATAATTTTGCAAAAAAAAAAAAAAACCAAATGAGCAATTTTCGAAACCAACTTTGGCGGTCAAAATTTTGCAATTTAATGGTAGCGCTCCAGAAAAGTTTAAACAGTTAAAGGGCTATGATTTATTGAAAAGAGGGTAAAGACTGCTTGCTAGTAGTTCATATTTTATGTTGATTTTTAAAAACAGTTTTAGGTTTAAGGCAAATGTGACATAACTATTTTGATCACGATCTTCGGTCCGCATTAATTATATGTATCGTAAATGGCGAAGGAAATGCTGGGGCTTTCCTGGCTGAGCAAAGAAGTGGGAAAACTTCAAGCTTCAGCCACCTGTTTGCATACTACATCGGTATAGAAGATATAAAATTTAGAGTTCTCTAAATCCATTCAACCATTACTTTCTACTGAGTACCTTGGATGGACTATTGGTGCCTAGCAAATTGTGGGCAGGGAGCATTATTATTTATTTAGATCCTGTATCCCCTTGTGGGTCCTAGGGCCTCCGCGGTTTCTGGAAATATGCCTCAGCTTACCTCAAACCCTTCCCAGTTGCCGTGCTCCCTTCTTTACTGTTCTGCGCCACGTACTCCTAGGACCGCCGCGTATCCGGCCATCCTGGGTAAGCGGGTTCCATTGCATCGCTTGGCTAGCTATGGATTTGTCACCCTTTCGGAGAGTGTGACCAATCCACTGCCACTTTCGTCGTCCTATGGTTATGCCTATAGGTTTATGGCCCGATCTCTAATATACTCGTAGCTGTTCATTCAAATAAATTCCCGATTGACACTCTCAAACGCCTTTTCAAAATCGATGAACAGCAGGTGAAGTGGTGATCGATTTTCAACACACTGCTCGATGATTCGCAAGGTGTTGATGAGGTCGACACAGGAGGTTCCAGATCGGTTACCTGCTTGTTCGGCGTCGAGTGTGTCTTCAAGCTGATTCGCTCTAAGATTATTTTAGGTATTATCTTGACCACCGCAGGCAGCACGCCTTTTTTAGGAAGCTTGACGATCATTCCCTACTTTCACTCATCCGGAAAACTCTCGGCTTCCCATGTTCTCCCAACAAGTGGGAGCAGTAGCTCAGCCGATTCTGTTGGCGCAGCTTGAAAAAGTTCCGCAGATATGCCGTCACGTCCTACTGCCTTGTTGGGGTTCAGTGCTTTGATCGCAGTAATAATCTCTTCCTTACTGGGGATTGTGGTGCGAATTCGGGGATTTCTTTCTACGGACACTTCAGTTTGACTTGGGTGCATATTGCTGGCGAATACCGAAGCAAAATGCTCCTTCCATCTTTTCAGTTGATCCTCATCCGATACTAGCAACGAACCGTCGAAGCCTTTCACTGGGTGTTGAGTAGAGCTTCGGGCACCTATGAGCTCTTTGGTTTTTTTTTTTTTATAATTTGCGCGCACCAAAGGGGATATGAATACCCTTATACTGATGATTCAGGGCGCGGGGTTCTGTAAACGGTTCTGCTGTCGCACCTTGCTGCTGCTTCTTCTGCTTGCGTGGCCAACACGTTGATGTAATTGCGCTTGCAATGTCTCACGCTTCGAGCTTGCAGGGAGCATGCAAATAAACTTAAGGTTACATTTAGCTAAGTTACAACAAATCTAGAAAATGTTGAAGGCTCTTAACCCGCACAAACAACAGATTGTTGCATCTTTTCTTTCTAGCACCATACTAATGATCAAATCAAAGACAGTAACTGCATAACTGTAAACTATAATAAATGAAGGGAAGGAAAGATACATCTTAGTGTCAAATTTAATGTACCCACTAAATATTCCATTTTGAACTGAAAGCTACACAAATTATGGATATGGATGCGACGAAAGCAAAAAAATAAAGATAGAGCTCTGACCCAAATGGTGACACTCAAAATAGAAGATACAACTTTTTTTTTGAGTTGATCCCCTATTTTCTTGTTTTACTATCTTCTGCTTTTCCCCAATCTGTCATAAATTTGTCTTGACAAATCTATTTTGTATTTGCTTGCGATAGATGTTGAATTTGCATATCTTTTCTGCTACATTACTTCCATTTGTCACGTATTTTTCCTAATCAGTGGGTAAAGTATCTGTGATATAAAAATTTGATACATTTCTTCTTGAGTTATTCGTCTTATTTTTTTCGAAAAAAGAGGAGAACAAAATAAAAAGGAAAAATAAGTGATGAATGTGGAACAAACCAATTCTTACTGAAGGTTAAAGTGATGAAAGTATATTCCATGTGACGCATATTTTGTTCGAAAGTATTTCAAGAGTACTTTGTCAACAGCGAGTCTGTGAGGATGAGTGAAGAGAACTTAAGGCGATATCTTTGGATTACGTGACATTTGCAATCAACCCCTTAATCTGGACTCATTAATTTTACGCAGCTAGATACAAATAACACACAAACGTTATATGAAACAATATTTTGATATTTTCATTTCTTTGAGATACTTTACGACATTTGGAGATTTATAATAGGGAGAGGGGTGGTTGGAACTATAGTTGACTTATGGTGCACGACGAATACAAACGAAAGAATTAACAAAGATTTACTGCGCTTGGAGAAAAGTTTTCTATCTCCACCACTAATCCGGAAAAAAAGGGTAGCTTACATAGTAATTGGTGAATGGAACATTTTAATGTTCAACTGAATGGTCTATTACAGTAAATACCGAAGTCGCAGTCCCGGATTTTGAAATCAGTCAATGAACGCTGTCCTTAGTACAGAGATTAGAAAGATTTCTACTCAGAAACGATTCAAATCCATACGAGGATAGTGTGGGAAGCACTAATCACTCAGCCATGGTGCTCATAATCTGTTAAATAGGAGTGCGAACTCCTTTTAAACTAAGAAAACACTCTGACCTGACCCTGGGGGTCAGATCTGGAGAATATGGTAGATGGTTGCTATTCGACAAGCACATTTCCGTAACTCTGCTAGAAAACAGACCCCAATACCCCGATGAGACCGTCTTCGCCTTTGGAGCAAGTTCATCCTTAGTAGTCCACAATTGTCCCCGTTCTTTCATCTGAGGAGTACAGTGGTGGATCCAAGTTTTCTCTGGAACTATATATCGATGTCGAGACTTACTTAAGAACCATGGAAATATTCATTCGAATGCATATCAGAAGAAGAAAAACAAAATGGCAGTAATTTTCCTTAAAAATTTGCCTATTATCTTGCCACAAATATCGTAATTTTTATGCTTCAAATAACCGAGATCATTCACTTTGCCATCAACATTAAAACAAATCACATTCCTTATAAGCTACTTGGCAGTATTTCCTCCATTAAATCCCACACAAAATCGTTCATTCCAAACCAAAGTAATCGACAATAAAACACGAATTCGTTTTTTTTTTTTTTTAATGTATGCTCTTCAAATATATGTATGTATCTCGTACTCTAACCAAAGTACTTAAGTTATTTAATTAATTCAAATCTCTTTCATTTCCATTTGAATGAATCAAACCACTGCGTCGTGTCGTCGTCCCCACAACACACAATTTTAGGTAAATCAACGCAGCAATCCAACACACAACAACCAACAATCATTGACAACTGTTTTCCACGACACCTCTTCGCCGTAAGGGTCTTGGTGTGGTATTAAACCTAATCTCCAAGTCAACATACCCAGAAAGCGCTTTGCTAGCGACACAACAACAACGAAAAAAAAAAAACGAAATTCCCGAGTAATTTTCCCGAAAAATTGCCTCTTCCTACCGCAACAACAAATTGATATTTTGACTGTAACCATAAGGAACATTGCCTCGAGGCGCACAAGGACTCGGGACAAACAAGAAACACGAAATGAAAAAATAAATTGATTTCCATAGATTTACAAATTTATTTGCCATTGCCACCCTACGTTAAGGTTCAACAGAAGAGCGACAGGCAAAAAAACAGAAAAACAGAAAAAAAAAAAAAACTTCCCCTTCATCTAAGTTTATAATCGCTTTCTCATTATCCCTTCTCACCACCCTCCATTTAGGGGTAGCAAAAGGAAAATAAAAAGACATTCTGAAAGACTAACGACTGCCAGCGAGAGGGTGAGGGTGCAAATGGCAAAATAAAAACCCGCCAGCTAAAGTCTAAAAAAAAAAAAAAAAAAAGGACCCAACCATACTCTTAAAGGCTGTTGGCATATTAGCTGCTAGGAGGCAGCAATCATCACACACAGAGGGTGGGAGTGGGGGAAGCCTCGCGATAATGTATGCTGCGGGCGGCACTTACGCGCGCCTTTCGAACCGCAATGACACAGCAGCTGCAACCTAACGAAATCAAAGTTGAGTACTCAATTTTCAATTAAGGATCTCTCATCGTAACTTGAGTTACACCACCAACACTGCTGCTCCTTGAAAAGTCACACTATGTGACAGAGGGTGTTAGTTTGGGGGCCCTTCTTCTCTGCCATTTTCTACTAAATTAAACGACCCCCAGTCGGATGTAGAACGAGATGACTTAGAAATGAAAACGTGTTATTGGCATTAGACGCGGAAGGGAATATCCTTTAAGACGAATCGGTAACATCATTTTCTAACGCAACGAATTGGTAAATTCGACGGAATATACCATTTTAAAAGGATACCACCAAGCAGGGGGGTTGATGCTAGTCCTAAGCGTACGACAAGAGACAACGAATGGAAAATGGAATCCACCAGGAAACAAAATGACAACAACTACTACGACAAAACATCACTGATAAGAAATTCAGTAACGCGAATCGTGAAACGTGAACGTGAACGTAAACGACAAGGACAGCAAGGACGATGATGACGAGAGTTCGACGAAGTAAGTTGTCGTCAGTGAAAAAAGTCGAAGGAAGAACAAGTACGTATAGTATGTATAGAATTTTTCGTTTTGTTCGAAGGATGCGAAGGATGAAGCTATTTGTTGTCACGATGGGAAATGGGATTTCGCTTACACGAGAGACGTTCATTCGTTCGCTCTGTTGGATTGGCAGTGTACTGAACTGTTGTGCCAAGCAACCGGAGGAGGATGAGAACTGAACTCTCACTGAACAAAAGGAAGTTCGGCGGATGATTATTGAAAGTTCATTACAAAAATGTTGTTTTCCTTCGCTGATTTCTATCTTTTCGCATCGATGCATTTGTTTGCGAGTATGGCAATGGGAATAGGATATTTTATTTTTTTTATTTATCTCGATGTTTTTCTTCTTCTTCTGTTTATTTTGAGAGAATAGAAAATATCAACCGAAAATTTAATGAAAATATATAATGCAAAATCGAATGCGATATAAACGAATGTATATGTTACCAATAAGATGTTATAGAATGAGAAGACATGATTCAATCAGGTGCCTAATTAGAGTCCACTTGAATATGGTAATTGGAGATTTCGCAGAGCTTTGAGAGGAGCACAAAAATGTTCCAAAATATAATCAACAAGGAGGTTTAAATAATAGGCCCGTTCGCGTGTCCTCCTAAAACAGCGAATTTTTACGAAAATTTACGAATTTTTACGAAAAGCTGTTCGTGTACGGAGAATTTTCGTAGTTTTTCGCAGAAGAGAGCGCTTACGAGAGAGTAAGAAATTTCCCCAAGCTACGAATTTTAGTGCAAGAAATTTCTGTGGGCTGGTTTATGAAAACTGTCAAAGCTGTCAAATCAGTGTGTTTTCAATTTTTTTCTTGTTCAACCCGTTCGTTTAGTTTTTCGTAATTTTAGCTCTCTCTGAGAGAATTTTACCCCTACTCTTCGAAATTTTATAATCTTCGAAGTACGCGAACGGACCTAATAATTACCGAAACTAAAGGATTATTCATTTTGAGGGAGGAATTTCAAGCTCCTGCCATATGACATCTGTCAAATCTAACTGTCATAGTAGCAGATCAAGGGGACTGTTGGATGAGTTCAACACCGCTTGCGTGCCATCTTATTTGTACAGTTATAGTCTGTGCTGAAAATGAACTGAACTAGAATACCCGCGAATCCAAGACGGGTGCAGGTCCTGGTCCTGTTGCAGCTTTTTCGGTCTCAATATGGATTTACCGTATATCCCACCAGGTCCTTTTTATGAAAAATTTAACTAACCATTTCCATACACGTACATATTTATGTTATAACCAAGGCCATCGGATGTTATAATAAAAGTGCAGACAAAATTTGTTTTATTTACAATATCTTGAAGACTGTTTAACACCCATATCTCTTCATATAGTTTTGATAAATAAAATTGAGTCAAACGATAAATGTTTGACAACCATGAACAAAGTTATCAGCTAAATGCTAGTATAACCATTTGTAATCGCACAATCTTCTGATTAAATAGTACCCCTATTTAATTTTTTTTTTTTAAGACGAAGAAGACGTTCCAATGCTTATCACTTGCAGATACTTAAGATTGATTGCAGACAGGTGCTTGCTATATAAGATAACGAAAATGTCTCATATGGTGTGCTTCTTATAATAATAACTACTTGACCCAATCCTTAGTTGGCGTGTTTGAAGATAAGGCTGCAACAGTATGGATACGCCTCGGTAGTTCTTATGAAGCAAATGATCATATTTCTTTGAAGATGGAACAAATAGAGCTGATACGATTGTCTGCTGCTTGGATTTTTCCATAAAAAATTCAGATATTGTTGCACTCGCGTGGAATCATAGAGGTGAAACCTTTTCTTTTTCTACAGTATTCTTTCTTCTGGCCTGGAAGTCCTCTCTGTGTAATGTCTGTTCATTTTCTGTCAGCTTCTGCCTTTAAATTCACTCGTCATTTTAAGAAGGCCTTCTTTAGCCTGGTAATCACTTTTACCACCATGCCCAATGCCCATGGCCACTTGCACTATGTTGTGGTATTCACTTGTTGTTGACATTTGCTGCCAGTGGTACTGCAGAGAGTTTATCTGCTAAGTGCTCCTTGTAGGCTCATTTTGAGGCGTGCTAAGGCAGCTAACGTTTAAATTTCTAACTTAACTTCTTCTCGAGACAGTCGGCTTATGAATTTAGCTGTAGAAAGAAAATGATTAAAGGATAGCCCATTAGAAATTGCATATTGTCAAATAAGGGGTTAATATTTTTGAGTATCTGAGGCTGATGTCTCTTTTAGGCCTATTATCCGCGCTGTTTGGTGTTTTTGGACAAGAGTTCTCTTGCCATGATTCATGGTAATTCTTACAATCCTAACCTCAAAAAAGTAGCTCGAGTAAGCTATCTGCCAGACCATTTAAAGACTATATCGAGGGAATTTTTCCACCGACTGTCCGTCCTTCTTCTGTGGGCTTGTGAAAAAACCTAAGTTAGTGGGTATCCTAGAAATATTTGATAATCAAATTGATCCCTTGTTACTAGGAATCCAACAAATAAAGAGTTTTTATTTACTTCGATTGACGTATTAAATTGCAATTCAAATAGAATACTTAAACATCTGATATATTCATGTTTCTTAGATTGAAAGCTGTCTCCGTCTCCAAAATCATTGATGCAAAACTCGCCGTCTAAAGACTTATATCATTCATGACCTTTTAAGTACAACATCAATTTTTCTCGCAAAATACTGTCTAATGCTCAATTGAACTCTCTTATACATATGTATGTATATCAACCGGCCACTGAATGAGCTCATATCTACACGCACTGTTAACCTATCACCGGCAATAAAAACTAAAAAGTCTTGAGCTATTTTTTTCGTATTCTACATAATTCATCGTCGCCGTCTACCAATTACCATTCTTTAATTACAATTATCAAAAGCTCACATTTTCTCTTGCGCCACAGTCTCAACTGAATTCGAAGTTTGCGCACATAGACTCTCATTCGCACTTGCGAACATTCACATGCAATACAATCTCGACCGATGTTCGCTTGGCGGATTTTTTACGCATGGACTACGAAAGTGAATTTTTTGCCCTATTTTCATGGTTTACGAGCACCATACACTGGGAGTATTTTATTTTCTAATGATTTTTCGTTGACTGTCATTGTGGTAGACAGTGGGATACTTGGGGACAAGAAATAATATTAAGCTAGGCAGAAGTGGATTTTTTTTTTTTTGAGGTTCAATTTTCTAATGAATCCAATACTTGCCTTAGAGTCCGTTTCGGTGCAAGTAAAAATATTTCAGGAATGTTTACTCATGATTGGACTGGATGGGTTAGTTTATAAATCATTTTATTAAAAACTCTAATAACAAGTTCAATAACGGATTGGGTAATTTAATCGTGAAACAAGTTAAGGGGGATTATCAAAATTTATTAAAAACAAAATTGAATACCTACGTCTCTTGAATTTAATTTAAATTTAGTTTCGGGATTCCACACAAATAGCCTACTATACCTATACCGCCGCTGTGTAGTTAATATCAACAGCACAGCCAGTGCTACGATCAAGTTTGTCGTCACAGTGAGCATACAGTGCGCCACCAGCAGCAGCACCGCCTCTCTATCGTCCCATTAACAGCAAAGCAGGAAGCTTTTTATATATATTTTTTTTTTTTCTTCAATCTCCACTCGAACCTCTCAATGCGCATGCATCGGCATCCCGCCCAACTATATACAACAACAAGCGACAAAACAAAAAAAAACTCTCCCCAAACCGACGATCTCGCACACGATCGTCAGTGGATTGTAATCATCTCGACGTTGAACACGATCAGTGCTGGTGTCGTAGACAGAATGTGCCGTGCATCGTAAAGTTTTCATTAAACACTTTTTATCGTTAAAAAGGCTTTAATTCTAATTCCAAGATAACACCTCTGCACGATCGCGTCGTATTTGCACGTCCCTCGTTATCAAAACCATAAAACCGCGCACTGATAAGAGGATCACTATCGCGCGACAGCCTACTGCTTGCTACAAAAGTGATTACAACTTGCTGAGCTTTTTTTTTTTCTAGTTCCATTTAACTCAACGAAACTAGGGAGCTCAGTTGTTGACGCGGTCCCGTTTCGGTTCTTTGATCGGACGCGTGAACATGATCAAATGATCATCCGACGCCGTATATAATCAAGTGTGTGGGAGCTCGTATCTTTTTCCCCTTTAAACAACAAAACAAAACAAAAAAGTAATAGAAACCAAAAAGCCAATGTCCGGATATTATCTTGACAACAAAAGTTGCGCTTCCGATGAGGATCTTTTACAGACAACCGGTACCAATGCAACAACAAGAACAACAACAACACACAACAACTTCATGATGCTGACGAATGGTTTCCATTGCCACAATACCATGGAAGACAACACCATGGAGATTCCACTTCTCTCAGACAATGCAAGTATCTACAAGTTGGTACCTACCTACTCTTCTTTTTTTAGGTCTCGTGCTCGCAAGTGTATAAATATAGATGAAAGCCAGGAAATTCAATAGATATAGCCAATTAGTCATGAGAAAACGGTCCGAGGTGGCATAAGATTGTGACAACGTTGGCTTATACATTTTTACGATACACATACCGTGTACGTGAACGACCGACGACGCGACGCTATGACACGGTCAACTTGTGTTTTGTGTTTATTTTAATTCTCTCTAAATGCTTTAGTTTTATTGACACTTAGATACGACTTACGAGGACAAACAACAGAAATAAAGATAAACATTGGTCGAGGAGAGTACACACACATAATTTTCGTAAAGAATCTAAACACGCATTATATTGTGTGCCTACTTTGCAGGTTGAGATGTAAAGAAAAGAAAAAAAGAAACAAAATTAGCAAACATTTTGTTAAGTGATTTAGATTGAGATACAATGGAATGTGTAAACATTTGAATTCAATTTACCGGTAGATGAAAAGAAAAAAAATTGGATTTGCCTTGGAAAGTCGTTGAAAGTGACAGTCTTGTGCCTGTGAATGCGATAAGTGGCATAGCACGAGATGTTTTTCTTAATCAAAACCTATTATCAAGAAGAAAAAACACCGAGTTAGTTGTGTGAACTAGAATTTGGTTTACTTTCTATAGTAGTATCTTACAAGTGCATGTGTGTACAACAATGCCAATTAGAGATGCATTATGGATGTCAGTGCTCCGTGATACACGATAATTGACGCCATAATTATGGCAATTTAAAATTATATTTCATTTACAAGCTTAACTTGAACTTGAATATTCTGTAGTTGAAGTGTGAAGTGTACAGTGTAAACAGTGTACAGTAAAAACAGTACAAAAAGAACCCCTAGTCACGACCATTATTAGTTTTGCAAATTAGTTAAATATCCTGACATCGGATGCTATATTTGGTAAACTTGGTTTCTCTTACCAATTGCCGCCAGTAGTGTGAAATTTGCTTATCTTGAGGTCTTATCTCTTAAACCAAAAGCAAACTATAGAGGCATTTCTCTATTCATTTGAATAACATGTTGTTCTTTCCCAAAAGCAAAGATTAGAATATGTAAATATGTACATAGATCCATAGAAGATATTCTTTTTTAATGTCACCGCCAAAAATAATAGAAATTCCCCAAAGGGCTACATGAAAATGAATTAAGAACTTTAAAAAATGGTATAGTAAAACTTGGTGGAGGCCTTAGAACTCCTAATATACAACTCAGACTGCGTCCTAAGCCGTCGTCAATAATAAATTAAGTATAGACACGCTTATCGACTCTGATTCACACACAACACACGCTAATCGGTTGAAACTGTGGAAATTTTAATTTACTAACAAAACATGGCCTTTGATAACAGATTCTGATAATAATTGCTATCGTGCACGGTCGGTTGCAATAAAAATTCTTTTATACCTCAACCACATTTAGTTTGTGGATAACACACTTATGTTCTTTAAAAGTCAATGCAATCTTTATGACAAAATAAGTCATGTACTCGTATTTGTTTATCTTTTGGATATTTATGGTTACTTTTTGATGTCATTAATAGATATACCTACCTACATATACTTATTAAAGCTTTAGTATGGGCTAAGGATTCATCAAAAAATGAGATAACAATTCTGTCATTACGACGATAAAGAAGCTCGAACTACAATGTGCTGATGAACGAAGATTGCAGCCGAAGCGGCTTGTTGTGGGCGTATTATAGTTCAGAGTAAACGTACGCATTACGAACTTTGGCCCATCGCTGCGTGAGTTTATTCATGACGAACTGTCAAACCAAACTAATCTCGAAATATCACAGAATTGTAAAATCTGCAGTCACAGACAGTGTTGCCGATTTAAAGTTATCTGCTCCAAAAAATCAAATCCCAATCTCTACATATAGAACTGATCCATTAATTGCAACTTAGATTTATTTTGCTATACCGAATCCAGCTTTAAAAAAACAGTTTTGAGGATACATATATAAGTATAAGAAGAACTATAGATATTTTAAGTAGTTTCAGTCTAGTATATTTAAGTGTTAATGTCGCCGACATTCATAATTTAAGTAGACTATTAGTTTCAGGCAACAATGTAGTCTATGTGGGAGAATATGTTCCAATTCTTAAGCTAAGTGTGGTCTGAGTCTATTGTCTGACAGGAAATTCGGGGCTATAGTTAAACTAGAGGTTAAGAACAGTGTTACCTTTCGGACTCTTTAGGGCCAAATTGAAACTTGTTTGATGTCACGGACCCTTGGATTCCCCTTTTTGAAAATCATCGACATTTTACCCTTAAGAAATTAAGAAATTAAGAAATATACGGCCCTTTTTGGACCTTTCGGTTATAGATACCGCTTTGTTTCTATTCTTTGTTCCGTGCAGTCGTGGATGTGATTTCTGATCCATGTTATCCGCATCACGTATTTTGGAAGACGAGGAATTAGAAGAGTTTCTTCCTAACACAAATTTAACACAGAATTTTGGGGATTCTATTCCAAGAAATTGAATGTAAATATGTTCAGTAAAAATCGCTTATTCTTCGGTCCCTTGAAGGTTGTTATAGGTAACCCATTTTGACTGAATTGAAATCACAACTTTATATTTGTTGTCCTTTTTTAATTTTGAAAAATAATTTTTTAACTAACTGAACTGAGTTTAGTTATTTTTTATTAATTTATAACCTTAACTTTGTTATTAACAAGTGAATTATAGGAAAATAAGGAAAATATTACTTGTATCGCTAAATTTGCCTCTTCAATTTTATATAGGACCCTTTTGTTTTGGCAGTGACCCATTCCGAAATTTTTCAGAGGTAACACTGGTTAAGAATTGTATGCAGATATCTTACGGAAGCATATATAACTTATTTTTATAAGGGACATTAGGTCTAATTGATGGCTAATTAATATCTTGAACCATTCTACTCAAATGAGCGAACGCATTACCCAAATGAATTCAACTACGAGCTTAGAAAGAACCCACCAACTTTATTCACCAAAAGTTGCAACTAAAACCAAAGAAGTCATCAAGAAAATTCAAATATTTCTAACTTAAAACAGCGAATTAGCCGATTTTCACTCAAAAAAAAAAAAAGAGTAAAACCTTGCCCCCACGTTTAAGAACATTGAAAAGGCGTGGTATACAAACTTAGAAAAGATCATCAAATCAACCAAATTGTTTACCCAAAATAAAATTCAATTTGACAATATCACAACCCACATGCACGTTAGCGTATTAGGAGTCGAAAGTTTAATGGCTCATGATATAGCCAACCAATATAACTGCTAACCTAATGAAACAAGCTTTATTTTTTTAGGATATAACCCCCATATAACATTATGGATCAAAAATTCACGTTTTACAACGCTAAATTAGAAAAGCAAAACAATTGTGCTTATTGCGTGTGTCGACCGACGGCGGCGATAACCTTGATGCGCGCGCTGTGTAAAGGTTCAAAGTACTTGCTCCACAGTCTCGCTCTCTAAAACCGCACACCAATTTATTTATTTTTTCTTTATTATTCATATCCCATATCTCATACAAAAACCAAAGTACAGGCTGTCAAATTGGGATACAAACAACAAAAAAAAAAAAAACGCCAAATGATATCGTATAAAACCGTATCTAGAACTAGTGGGTACCTAATGGGTTTTGTACTATGTATGCACCTACATACTTTTATGATTAAAAAAAAAAGGTAAGTCTAATTATTCACCCCGGGGTTTAATTGAATTTATACTAGACTGTTTAACAGGCCCTTCCCACTTTCCAGATGTTGGAATGAGAATATTTTAATAGCTAGTAATTATTTGGTAAATTAAATCGTATAAATGTTTATAAATTCATTTCTCTAAACAATACGTCCTGTTGTTGCCTGTAAAATAAATTTAATTAGATTGACTCATCAGTATTTACAGTAGAATATAAAGAGAACGTGTTATTTCAACTGCAAGCAACAATAAATAGTTATTAAATTTTCTATATTTAGCGACGAATAACACAAAACACACGCTATTCACAGAATCTATGCAAATTTATTTGTGCACACAAAACAAAAGATCACTATTAGTACGGTGCAGTTCAGTGGAATACACATATTTGCATTCAGTAAATTTAGTTAACGATATTAATTAAGTTGTTATTGTTTTTTTTTCTTTTACATTTGTAGTGAGTGAGTAATGTTCTTATACAAACTCACTTGTCTTGCCAGCGGTGGGGTAGGTGTCATATTGCTGGCCAATGGTTCTGATTTTTATCTACTAAATGATTTAAATTATTACATAGCAGACAGACAGTGAGGGGTACTGACATCAGACTGATGTCAATTGAAATTTTTCCATAATGAAGACAGACTTTGTATTAGAATGGATGACTGTTCAATAGATGGGTTGGGTCAGTAGTTCAATTTTATAGTTCAGTTCTCTCTTAGACTGTTAATGTTTCCGAGAGGATAATTTGAAATTTAGCCAATAATAAAGATATAGACAGGTGAAGTACTTAAATTATCATAAAATCATAAGAGGCAAAAATATTAGACTGTGTAAACTGATCTAGAAGTCTAGTCTGCTTCGCCGATAGATCAAAGATAGAATATGCTTTTGGACACAGAGCGAAAGGGTCGATATCAATGAGAAATTTTGCCCCACTGTTTTTCAAGATGAAGTTCCTTTTTTTTTTTTTTTTTTTTTTATAATCTACACATGCCAAAGGGGATATGAATACCCTTATACTGCTTAACAGGGCACGGGCGTTAGTTAATTTGGAAGAGAGAAGAAAGGATAGGAAAGAGTTGGTGTAGTGGTATTTGAAACTCAGGTGATATTAGGTTTCAATGTTTATTCTCCATGGGTGGTATCCAATTCGATTGGGGAGAGAGTTGTGTGTGATTTTTGCATTCGTTTGAATTCACAGTATTTTTTTCGCGTTCATGTTGAAATACACGAAGTGCTTTCTGAGCGAATTATTTAATTTTTAATACTGTGAAAATTGAATGGACTTGGTCGGGAATTGATCACCAAACCTCTCATTCAATGACCGAATACACTACCACTACGCCGTGGCCACCCACAAATATCTTTGATAATAGTTCAGCCTTGTAAGAATATTCTGCTTCTACGTTTATTAAGGATACATATTTATGTATCTCCAACATTAAAATACATTCATCAGCGAGGCTACTATGGACCAACATACCTACATGCATTCATAAAAAAGACCCTTTTAGTCTCTTAATCGCAATGTCAGCATTGATTACTTTCTGAGTACTTAAAGGGCTCCCGACCTTTATAGAGTCCCTGCTTGAGACATCGTTGCCTTTCATCCTCTGCGGTCCCGAGCACGCCGCTTCCAGTTGTGAAGACCAAGTTTTCTGGCATCCGCGACAGCTTGGTCTTTGTACCGGAGGTTCGGTCTTCATCGCCGCCTCGAACATGGGGGCTGGGATTCGAAGATCCTCTTGGCTGGAGCATTGTTGTCCATTCGCTCGATGTGGCCGAGCCAATGTAGTCTGCGTATCTTGGCTTTTTGGACTACATCCACATCCATTCTCCTCCATTCGCCCTCCTCGCATAAGGGACCTAATATCCGACGGAGGTGCCCAATATTTACTCAGCTTTCTTACTTATCGTCCAGCACTCGGCTAAATACAGCAGGACTGGTAAGATGAGCGTTCTGTAGAGCATTAATTTGGTCCATCGAGTTAGGAGTTTTGAACCCAGTTGTTTCGCCAAACCGAAGTAGCAGCGGTTTGCTAGGGTTATTCTTCGTCGGATCTCTACAAAGGTGTCATTTGTAGGATTAATATTTGTTCCTTAACTACCTCGAAATTATAGCTATCAACAGTGACGTTCTGCCCAATGTTTTGGACAGATAATTTTTTGTTTGTTGGTAACATATACTTTGTCTTGTCCTCATTCACTTCAAGACCAACTCGGTTCACCTGCTCATCAATAGCCGTAATTGCCTCTACGGCAGCTTGTCGGGATCTTTCGAAATATGTCAATATCGTCTGCGTATCCCAGCAGTTGGACGGATTTGTGAAAGATAGTGCCTTCCGTGTTGACCCCCCTGCGCACTATCTGCTCCAACACGATATTGAAGAAATCACATGACAGCGCATCTCCTTGCCTGAATCCGTTGCACGTTTGGAAGAGCTCCGAAGAGTTGTTTCCAAATTGCACAGAGCATCGCGTGTTTTCCAGCGTTACGCGACACATCTGTATAAGTTTTGTCGGTATCCCGAATTGAGCCATCGCCTGGTAGAGCTCAAGACGAGGAATGCTGTCATAGGCGGCTTTAAAGTCGATGAAAAGGTGGTGGGTTTCGACTTGAAATTCGTTGGTCTTTTCCAGGATTTGTCTAAGTGTGAAAATTTGGTCTATTGTTGTGTGTTGCAGAAAAGTTTTAAACGTTCACACAATACGTTGGATAGGATCTTATATGAGACATTTAACAGGGCTATGCCTCGGTAGTTCTTACAAGGCATAGAAACAGCAGCATTGATAGAAAGGTTTAAAAGGTTTGAGAGATATTCCTTTTTGCCCAACAGCTCAAACTTTACAAAGATTGTATGTGCTCAATCCGCAGTTCAAATTACCAGTAGCCATTAGAACATCCCACACATACTTACATCACTCTACTAAGTACTACACCTACTCTAAATAGTATTACGTATTTTTTAAACTACTTAATTCTCCTCTATCACGAACTAGGTAGTAAAGTAATAAAACAATACTGCGGAGCTATTAGATCATGACATGGATTTTCAAATTGACCTGATTGACATGATTTTCAAATTGATTTTAATACACTCAAGGGTTGCAGTTGTTAAAAAAACTATAAATTAATTTAACAGCTATATCGTGCTGGACTTATTACTTTGAAGAACAGAACATATTACGTAAAATTGTATGAACTTATTTTATCATGAAGATTATTATTTAATTGAGGTTGAAGCATCGTCACATGAAAATTGTTTCGTATTTTCTTCGGAAAAATTCTTTTAACAGTTGCGCTTAGATTCTATTTTAACTATAATATCACTTAAAAAAATACAATTATTTCTCATGGAAAACACACATTCCAACGTATTGTTTCAACTCAAAGGATTTGTCAGATTTCCAAGTAATTAAAGTTGAACTCATTGGTGAAAACCGGCATTAGTGTGCCTCCGGAATTTTAGTGCAAGTACCCGACAAAAAAGAAACACAGCGGACGACATTTTATAACTCATTTATAAAATTTATAAATAGAAATTTTAGCCGTAAAATAAGACTAATTACCATAGCATTACGATTTAGCCTCCATTTAAATAAAACCGACCTAATGCTTAATTTATCGCTTGGCATTATAATTCGTTATGAACATCATTTATTTTAAATAAACATTTTTTATGTTCTTACTAGGAAGTAGATGAAGTAAATGAATTTTTAAAGAGGGATATTTAAAGAAGATACTAGTTTTCTGTTCATAATTATATATGTATTAAGCGTGCATGTTTTTCTTAAAGGATATTTTTATTCTTCCATTGTCTAAATAAATTTGGAATATTTCCAAAAATCTTTTTGAAAAAAGATTGGAAATCGGAGATTGATCAATTTTTACGTTCTTTTCAGCTTCACCTGTACTGAGGAAGCAGACGTTGTGAACGTCTAAAAAATAAAGACTTATGCTATTGTTATTGATGGATTTCATCCAATTTTTATTAAACTTATATCCTGCCAGAACTTACTTGTGTTTTTAACATAGGATTATCAACTCCAAATTTCCGAGTGTGTGGAAAATCGCCAAGATTATGACAGTGTTAAAAACAAAAATAACAAAAGTATTTCCCCGGCTAGGTTAGGTTAGGTATGTGGGTTGGCAGAGGAAACGAAATACCTCCGCCGCACTCAGGTCAGCACTGATCCATTGTGTTACCCATAGTGGGGCTTATAAAAAGTACCCCTTGCCCATTTAACACATAAATATCTGCAATAAACTTCCCATGGCTGTACTTACTCGTTATCCTTGTATAGAAACCATTCGATGTTCTGATGAAGTTCAGTAACATGCCGGTGTTGACATTGGAGAGTTCTCCTAGATCCTGAAAGAAGTGCTTGCCGAGGAATTTGTACCTGGAATGTTGGAGTCCAGGACATTGGCAGAGGAAGTGGGTAGTGTCCTCTATAACCTGACCCGTGAGTATCCCCACGAGTAAGAACAGTGAACGTCTGTCCTTGCTCATAATTCTCTCGGTCCTTGCTTTGTCAAAATTTGGCCATAGTTATTTTGCAGTTTTGCAAGTATCTAGGGACTTCCATCTCAAGTTCGCCTCTCTCATAGCCAGCCTCTCTGCCTCGAGTCTGAGAGCGCAGGGCAGGGTGCTTATGGGGAAGTCTGTCAGTTCGAGTGGGTCCGATGGAGCTTTCCTTGCCAATTCATCTGCCCTTTCATTTCCCGGGACGCCCTCGTGCCCAGGGACCCAGCAGAGTAGAACCTTTTGCTGTGTTCCAAGAGCCTTAAGCTCTTCGCGACAGCACTTCACAAGCTTGGATTTTATTTCTATGGCAGTAATTCCTTTGATAGCTGCCTGGCTGTCGATAAAGAAAGTGATACCTTCTGGCGGTATTGCTTGCTCCAGGACCTCCGCTTTGAAAACACTGTTGTGGTCTGGGAGTCGTATAGATCTGGATATACCCAGTGATTCGGAGAAGATTCCGGATCCTAGACCGGTGTCCATTTTCGATCCATCAGTGTAAACAGCTATGAATTCGGCATTTGGTATGCGGCTGTCTTTCCATTCATCTCTGCTAGGATAAGCTGAGGTAAATGGTGTTTTGAAGTCAAGGTAAGGCTTAGTGGAGTCTGTTTTGGGTGTATGGCCGAAAAATCTGCCGAGGATGGTCGCCTGCCCTATCGTACTTGACTTCCAGCACGCAGTCTGACTTATTCTTAAGGCACTGATGGCTGCTGTTGATCTCATGTAGATGTCTAGCGGAGGCAGGTTGAGAATAGCCTCAAGACCTGCTGTTGGAGTGGTAGTTCGCCGGCTAAATACAGACCAATTGTAATCCTCCCTTTACCCCTCTAAGGCCTCACTAAGATAGTCCACCATCAAACGCTGTTCGGAATCGTTCCTTATAAAATAACCAGTGGAATAAGTTTTTTTGAACAGAGTTTGAATGGGTAAGGATCTTAACCTATCAGATCTTAACCTATTCTGATCATCATAAGAAATATGGGCCATACTACAAGAGCAATGACCTCGATGAATAACATGATCTTTTGGGATTATTACTCCAACTATAGACACCAGGGTGAGCGCGAAGAGATCTGTGTAAGTAGCGCCAGCAGTAGGAGCTTCCATTTGGCAACAAAATATTAAAAAATACAAAAATTATGGATTAATGAATTAATATAAAGGAAAAATTAAAAATGAATAAATCAAGTATGAAACGCAGACTCTGGTACAGACATTCTTTCTTACTACTCGGAAAAAACATCAAAATTTACTTGCAGTTTTGAAAATATTTATTTCAATTTCTTCTTTCTTGTTTCCATTTCAGGATGAATGTGATGTGCCACATACATTTCATAGCTGCAAATGTGATCAGCCAGGATTTGGAGTCCATTTAAAGAACAAAAGTGCACGTGATGCCAAATTGAAAATATTCCTAGCCGTCTCATTATGCAGTATATTTATGGTAAGTTTTTAAACAAAAATAAAGTTACAGTTTAAGTTACATACTGATTCATTTCTTTAAATTTTCTGGGTGGCATCTTTGGTGAAGTGCACATATACATAGTTTTTAAAATCCAAACTTTGGTGCTAAATTTATTTTAATTTTATTTTTTTCCGACAAAAATACATGTATTGCAGCACAACTTTCTACTACTACTTCTATATCTTTTAGAATATATAAATACATACATTCATAATTGCAGACTTCATTCGAAAATCCTAGTTTTAATTTTTTGAATATTATAACTTGACTTTGACTATTTCTTGCGAGGTTTTTTCGTCAAGTTTTGATCTTTTTCTGCCTCTCCTGAGGCAAGTCTGACCTGTAAGTCTTTCCAAGAAATTTAAAAATTTAAAAAAAGCTCCATCTTGCTAAAAGACTTTTTGCACGAAATTAGAATGATGGTATTGAGCCAGCAGACTTTTTACAATAACGCAATATCCTTTTAACAATATTCTTTTTCACATGAAATTTTGAAAATGGGTACAAGAACAAATCAAAGATTTTTTTAGGTCATCATACACACCCAATACCCATCTGTTGCGACCTACAAATCGTTCCACATTTCTCCAGGATTACAACTAAGTGCTTTGGATTTTCAATAATAAACAAATCGCCTAAATCTTCTAGTGTAAACGATGGCATTATTTCCTTTTTCCTCAGCCAAGGGCGAAAACCATATGAAAATCGCGTTAACACCCCCGACCGCAGACACTAGACATCAATTCGTAACCATCGTCTGCAAAATGCAAACACTCCCTGGTGTACAATCTAAATCGAAATCCATGTCAACATAGTTAAATAAATGAGTCCTTGTGGAATTAGGAACCAAATCCATTTTCAAATACAAAATTGAAAATGTCCTTTCATTCCTTTCATCCACCACCACGACGACCACCAACCCAAATTCACTTCACAAACTCCATTTGTCGTAATAACTATTTATATATGTGTATTCACAGATTATAGAATTCCTTGGAGGATACATGGCCGGCAGCCTGGCGATAATGACAGATGCTGCCCATTTGGCATCTGATTGCGTTAGCTTTGTGATTGGTCTCCTGGCAATTTGGATATCCAGTCGACCGCCGGATCAAAATATGTCATTCGGATACAAACGAATCGGTAATTTTGATCCATCCTTCCCCCCTACAACATCTCCACGCTCCACCATCGAAAAACTTCAAGAACATTTGAATAACACATTTTCTGTAATTGTATCTTTTTGTGTCCGTATACAATATAGAGGTCATTGGAGCTGTGGTATCGATACTGGGCATCTGGGTGCTAACCGCCACACTGGTGATTGTGGCAATCCAAAGATTATTCTCAGATGACTACAATTTGGATGCGAATACCATGATGACAATCGCCGGAATTGGGATTTTAATTAACATTGCGTAAGGACACTGAAAGCGAGTTCCGGAGGCCGATTCTCATTCTCTTTCTTTGTTTTCCATTTTGTAGTATGGCATTTATTTTGCATGGATCGTCACTTTTTTCCGGTTCTCATGGTCACTCCCATGGCCTCCATTCGCATTCTCATGCTCATGCCCATGCTCATAGTCATCATTTGCCGCATGGTGGCAATTCGCTACCAACAGACGTCTCAGTTTCCACGCCTGTAGACATCATCAAACAGCAGCAGCAACAGCAGCAGCAAGCGAGGTATCAAGGATGCGGTTCTGATCTGAAATCTCATTAATTTCGTGACCAGAAATCCTTTTTTTTGTTTCTTTCTCTTCTTCCTTTTTTGGATTTTTCTGTTCCTTTTTTTAACGTAAATAATTTTCTTTTTCAGGAAAAACGGGCCGCCAGCTTGCGGTCAGGAGCAAAATTTGAATTTGCGAGCAGCAGTCATTCATGTATTTGGCGATCTGGTCCAGAGTGTAGGCGTGTTCCTTGCCGCAATAATTATTAAGTTTTATGTGAGTATAACTTATATTTTCAATTTACTTATCTTGAATAAAGTGGCTGAATGACGTCCGAATTTCATGGGATTTTTCAAATACATATTAGTAATAATAAACTGTCAGACAGTCTTTGGCCGTTCAAGGTCAACAAGTGTCTGATGCGATTGCATATTTGCAAAATTTCTCAGAATTAAACTGGAAGAGTGTTTGTTCATACTAAAAATAGATACTATGTATTGAGTTCTGCTGAAAATTATTATATTATTTGTGTACAGAATTTTAAATCGATAAAAGTGGGTGTAAAAATACAGCGCATATTTTAAATAAATTCCAATCATTTATTTAAAACAATTTTCGTATTATATATGGGTTTTTTTTCGACAGAAATTTCTACAGGTATAATTCTTAAACCAGCTGTCAAATTTCACAGATATGTGTGACATTTTTGTTCTTCAAACGGTAGAGCGGCAAGTGGCCATTTATTGAGCGACAATTGTAAGATGTGAAAAAGGCATTATCGAGTGCTGCTCGATATTTTAAATTTAAAAAGTTTTGGTGTTCATCCAATAAGCCAAAGAAGATCAGATTACGGCGAATTTATATATCCTGCCATTTTATACTTCTCAAATGATACGTCACCTTAGGTAGCCCTAAACGATGAACATGCTCGCCGAATCTGCTCGTGCTTGCTATGTTTTTCTCGTGGAGGGGCTGGCTCGCGAGCCGCTCGCTGTTGGCGAAAATTTTCGATTTTTTCGTGTTCGTTGGCTTCGATGCAGGGTTGCCGCAAGAGCTTGGAAAAAAGTATCTCCGCAGACAGAAGAGAAGTATCGAAAGGTATCATAATAGGAATTATGATTAAAACTGCCATTATTATTAGTTTGTTAATATTAAAAAACTGAAGACAAGCTATAAGGCCTAAAATAACATGAATATTCCCAAGTCTTTTACAAAAAATAAATCCATCCAAACAGCCGCCAAGTCGACTACAAGAATATGTGACGGAAAAATAATTCACAGTTCAGTGAATAAGAGTATTGCCTGGCAAATTATAGTATTTTGTTGTGGGAATAAAAAAGTATCAAAATAGGCATTTTACAGAAATTGAAGTATCACGTCGAAATTAAGATTAAAAAGTATCACTTTTGATACTTTGGTATCACTGTGGCAACACTGCTTCGATGTTCGCCGTGTAGGGTCATGTTCGCGGGCAAACCTAATTTTTGCTGTGCTATTTGCTTTGCTTGCGCTTCTTCGTCGCGCATGTTCACGATATGAAGAATCAACATGAAATGAATGCTCGCCAAATATGTTCGTCGTGTAGGGGATAACGCAAACGAGTAAGTTCGGCGAGCATGTTCGTCGTTTAGGGCTACCTTAAGAGACTGCTTGGGCACACCCATCCAGTTATGTACATATGTTTATACCCTATCCTAAGGGTATATTAAGTTTGATACATAGTTTGTAACATAGAGAAATATTACAGATAGACCCAATAAAGTATATATATAAATGATCAGCATCACTAGCCGAGTCGATTGAGCTATGTCCGTCCGTCCGTCCGTCTGTCCGTCCGTCTGTCCGTCCGTCCGTCCGTCCGTCCGTCCGTCCGTCCGTATGTCACCAGTTTTTGGGCCTTAAATTTTGAGCTAGGTTGATGAAATTTTGTATACGAGGTCTTCGGAAAAGTAAGCAATACAAGTGTAAAAATTTTCAAAATCCGCCCACTGACACGCCCACTTTTCAAAAAAATCACTTTTTTCACTATTTTCATATGAAACTCGAAAAAACTTACTTGGGCAAATATGTAGATATTCACTTAATCTACAAATCGTCTATACATTGTATATGGCCACGCCCACTTTTTAGGGGCGTTTACTTCAAAAATTTATTTTCGAGTAAAAATATTAGTTTATGGGGCAAAATAGAAAATTTGTGAATACATTTTCCACCGCCCACTGAAACGACCAAATAAGATAGGGATAGGGTATCATACGATTCGCTCCAGGCGGATTGTAGCATTTTTCGCTGGTTTCAATTTAGATAGCTTCACCTACCATGGATATCCACATTTACTATAGAAATTATTTTAAAAAAACACGATTTCTATATCAGTGCTCTAAATTTGTATAAAATAGATCCTTTACTGTGATCAACATATATTTACATAGTGTAAATACAACAATGGATACATTAACTTCCGGCCTATTCCCACTTGACCGTAAAAGTACACAAATACTTGTGTACCTCATTTAGAGTCGCTTTGTGTATAAAACTTCCTCATTGCCCCGAGTATCCTTTTTTTTTTTAATTTATTTTCTTCCTTTCTTTTTCACCCATATTATAGCCCAATGCAAAACTTGCTGATCCGTTGTGTACGCTGCTCTTCTCGGTGATTGTCATATTGACGACAGTCAATTTATTCAAAGAGTCCGTTGCCATTCTCCTGGACTCGGTACCAAAGCTAGTCCCTCTGTCGAAACTGCAAAGCGATTTGTCCACCATAAGTGGAGTTAAGTAAGTTTCTCTTGTCGATTTCCCTTCTATATTTCCGGGTACTGGAATGTCCTTAAGCATACGATACTCAACTCCTACCATACTAATGATTGTAATTATTCATTTGGCACAGATCCGTTCACCATCTGAATGTGTGGAATCACACGGTCAATCACAGCGTAATGATGGTCCATTTGGTTGTTGGTATGTTAATGCTAGTCCTGCTACTGCTCCTGATGGTGGCGGTAGTTGTTCTAACCTATTTCCATTTCATTTAATGTATCATTTCAGATATCCTGGCGGATAGTGATTCTGTGCTATTGGAAGCTACCTCAATGGCGCACAACAAATATAACATTAAGCATAGTACAATTCAGATCGAACGTGGGTAGTAGGATCTCTACAGTTGCTATACAGCTATCGATACAGGATACATTTTACTATACACATATAAAGAAGAAGAAGAAGACGAAGAAGACTGTATAGTGTGAGGATGCAGAAATGACATACTTTGGTGATAATTGTGAAAGCCAGTGTGAAGCGATGTGATGATGGGAGGGAGTGTGTGAAGATAATAGGACGTAATAGTGCTGCCAAATAATATGTTACGTGCTCTTTAGTGTTATTTTGACTAGGTACATTTTTTTCTAGTGATTACTAATATTGACTGTGTGTTTGTATGTATTAGATTAAAGTAAATATATAACTTTTGAGTTTGTTGTGTTATTATATGATAAATGTTGTTGTACTTTAAATAATAATGAAACAAAGAAATGCCATTTATAAGATATTAAAAGGAATTTAGTTTTTTATTAAATCTGATTTAAATTGTAATTTTATTAAAAAGGTATAAGACGTCTCATAACGAACACAATTAGTGTTACACACGTCCATTCCAACAGACGAAATTTCTCTCAGTTTTATGAGCCAAGGGCTACTTAGATCCTTTATCCCCTTGTGGGTCTTAGAGCCTCTATAAACGCCTACGCGCCTGGAAATATGCCTCAGCTCCCCCCAACACTTTCAGAGTTGCCGTGTTTCCTTCTCCACTGTTCTGCGCCACGTACTCCTAGGACCGCCGCCATCCTGGGTAAGCCGGTTTCATTGCATCGCTGGATTAGCTATGGATCTGTCACCCTTTCGGAGAGTGAGACCAATCTACTGCCACTTTCGTCGTCGTATGGTTGTACCAATAGGTTCATGGCCTGCTTTCTGATAACGCTGATCGTTAGAGATACGGTTTGGACAGAATATCCTTAAGATGTAGCGTAGGCACCTATTGACAAACGTTTGCAGCTTCCTCGTGATAGTGACGGTCACTCTCCAGGTACCACATCCATATAGCAGCACGGACTCAACATTGGAACGGAACAGTCGTAGATTGGTGTTTAGACTAATTGCATTCCTTCCTTCGCCAAGGATAGCATCACATGTAGAATTTGCTTTACCTATTCGGCTGGCTATATCCAGTTAGGTTCCGCCATCGGTTTAGGCAATACTCCTACTCTCTCAACCATTTGTCCAGCAATGCATACATTAGTTGATGAGTTCGGTCGTAGGCTGATAAATTTTGTTTTTGCCGAGTTAATTTTCAGCCCAACGACGTCTGCTTCCCTCTCCACATTTGCTGTCATTTGGTGAAGGTCCATTATTGTGTGAGACAGAAGGCATACATCATCGGCGTAGTCGAGGTGCCTAATTTCAGATGTAAGAGTCCATCGAATTCCTCCAATTTCTGTTGACAAAGCTGCACTCATATTGTACATAGAAGGTATGATTTTTGGAAGGCATCTTTTGACCATAATTAATTAATTCAAAATAACTTTCCTCACTTTCTGGATTCGGTCCAAATTCTAACAGCAACTAATTAAACTACGGGCCCTATTAACCAACTGCTCATCAAAAGATCTTCTGACAGAATAAAGTTAGCTGCATTTTACAAATTGCACCCATTATCCACTTAAGTAATAACCCAGCGTATAAACTACTCCAACAGTTAATTATAGCACATACTTTTATAAAAAGAAAAAAATATATAAAAAAAGCATTCCATTACTTAACAACACACACACACACACCATGCGCGCGCCATAAACATTTTTTTGACCTGAATCAGCACATTTCTTCAAATGACCTGCATATGCCAGTGCCAGCATAAAATAATTAAAGCTCCTGCACATTGCTTGCACAGCAATTAAACATTTAAGCCATTATCATAAGGGGAACATTGAAAATTAATTAATATCCATCCCTGTCACCCTCTCGCGCATAACCACAGTAAAGGAGGGTAGGTCTTTTGGGGGGAAAGACTCATGGACCTGTGAACAATAAACAAGTAAAAAATAATGTTTACTCGCACTGTTACAGCAATAATGCAATTATATTACATGTATTGATTACAATTAAAACTGTGGCTGAGCCTTTTGAACTTACACACTTGTTTATAGTCCAACAAAGGCGCAATGTCAATGTCTACAGTGCAGGCAGAGTGTACGCTCAACGGTGGTTAGCGATAATAAGGATATTGTGGCTTGGAACAAAAAATTGTGTTCATGGTAAAAGGTTTATTGACAAAGCCATAAGTGTTGCTAAATTTGGCCTCTCTTATACTGGACAGTTCTTTAACGTGACCATTTTTGAAATTGTAGATCAATTTGATCGATTATTCTTCAAAGATGACAACAACGTTACATTCTTTTAAGATGTATTATAAACGCTATTATCTAGAAACGGCCTCTGGTTCGTAATACTGAAGCCATCCAACAATCTACATTTTTCATTACAGTCTGTCTGTCATCTGTTTGAAACTTTAAAGTTAATAACAGGTCCGTTCGCGTACCCTCCTAAAACAGCAAATTTTTACGAAAAGCTTTTCGCGTACGGAGAAGTTTCGTAGCTTTTGACAGAAGAGAGCGCTCACGAGAGAGTAACAAATTTCCCCATGCTACGAATTCTAGTGCAAGAAATTTCTATGGGCTGGTTTATGAAAACTGTCAAAGCTGTCAAACCAGTGTATTTTCAACTTTTTCTTGTTCTAGCCGTTCGTTTACTTTTTCGTGGTTTTAGCTCTCTCTGAGAGAATTTTACCACTTTTCTAATTTTGATACTTTAGATGTGTGCCTTCTCTCTTAGGACTTCAATAACGCCTATGCACCATTGTGTGTTGCCGTTGGGTGTTACATTTTAAAACGGTCCCAACTGGCTGTAGAAGGCCTCCTTTTCTCCGTTAACGTCCTATGACCGTGCGGCTACCAAGACGGTTATCACCCGCATCTAGCTTACTGCTTATATGTCCAATCTATATCGCTTGAACTCATGCTCCAATTGGGGGACTCCGGCGTTCTGAGGTCGTTCATTCTGGGAGTCAAAGATAGTTGCTTACATTTTCCGAATTTGAACCTTCCTCGAGAGATGTTTCAACTCTCTAAAATGGTGATGATGCAAGTAAAAAGCAAACACAAATAATTTGAAACACTTCCGGATAATTTAAACCAATTAATTGGAGATGTCACAGTTTATTGTCTCCTCAAACGGAAGGACTCCTTACATAGTTCTACGACCCTAATTTCGATTGAAATCAAAATGATGATCCAATCAATTCAATGCTCAATTAAATAAAATCAACTGTACAGGCAAATTGAATGGTATAAAATGTTCCGAAGGATGCTTGAAACACAACACTTATTTCATTAAAATCCCTTTCAGTGTCCCAAATACCAGACGGAGAAAAAAATCATCCTATTAACAGGCACTCTCTGCCGAAAGATGGTTCTCTAACCACCGAATATCCAATGAAGCGTGCATATCAGTCTGTCTGCTCGGCTAGATACCACCGATCCAATTATGCTAATTATGTTTATCATCATCAGAGGCAAACATGTTCGGCACCAATCTAGCAACATAATCAGATCCTCCATTCAATATACTTTCAATATTCCACCGCCGTCGTCGCCATGTCCCTAATATAAGCCGCGCACCACTGTCGTCGTCGTCGTCGTAGTCGTTGTCGCCGCCACCCAACGTGCTTGTCATACACAAATCGATTCCAGGACCTGTGTTATCCTGCTCCTCCCTCACAAATTAGAGAACACATGATAATTTTTCCAACGCAATAAATTCCGTCTTCCCGTTGAATCACACAACCAAAACAGAACAAAACAGACAATCCTGTCGACAAGTTACACACACAGCCCGCACCCGTATCTACGCCTCTTGTCAAAGGTCAAAAACGATGTTTACGAGAGTGCTCACTTGTCAACCATTCAACAGCGCATCGACCTGAATTCGCAATTAAATGTCAAATCAGCAAAACGACTGCGCTTCCTGTCAATGGACTTTGACAGTACATGGCTGTGTATATATATATAAGTAGGTATAGTCAACAACTTGTGGCAGGATACGTGCTACAGGATACCTGTTGTCAGCATAATAATGAAATGCTGCTGGATTATTGTTTTGCAATTTGTAGTCGAAAATAAATTAATATCTGTAAAATAATTCCTATTTAGGATTTGCAATTTCCTTCAGGACCGCAGGGATCTATCCCAACAAACTGACAAACACACACACACACGCATATGCTACTGAGCCCATTTTGTAGTTTTAGAAACGACCATTTCGAACATAAAAGCTGGGAAATTGAAATTATGCACATGCTTCCTCGCATTGTCTACCATCTGAGGATGTATGTATGGAGAGAGAGGGGAGAGAGCGAAAGCCCGCCAACAATAATTGTAAAAGGATGTGTGTGTAAGTACGTATATTTTTGGGGACAATTTTCAGAGGCTGTTTTGAGGAGGATGGAATTCCAGTGAAATCCGTTGCCAGATGTTTCCGAGCCGAATTATCCCCAAATGATTAATTATACCCAACCTAGAGGGTACACTGTATGTACTGCATTATTTTTCTGCAGGACATCCGTTTTGTTATGTCGTATTGTTTTCCATTATCCATCCAGTCCTTGTGCTACAGAAATATTTGCTGTGCTCTTCTAAAAAGACCCCATCCCTTTTTATGGTCCCGCATCCTTTGGCCGGGTAATTAAATTATTTCTTATTCAATGTGTAATAGAAAGTTAATCCTTTTCAGGATTTGTACTAACCAAAGGATTTATATGAATTTGATGTATGAAAACACATGTCTTGATGTCATCATGAGGTCGTCGATCTACACAATTTAAAAACTTTTAATTGAAGTGTACATCTGCAAATGGAGTTTGTGCATCCTCGCGTATAACTACATATAGACACATGTGAATGTGTTCACTTATTGATGAGTCCTCGTGAGTTCGTTTGACAGTTTTTTGTTGGCAAGTGGAGGCAAGAAGTCGAAGAAAGTTTTTCTACAAATTGGGTTATCCATGTCACATATGGATTTTCCGAAAAAAAAAAAAAAACACACAAACTTTCTTAAACTTCTTCTAGCAGGACGAGTATATATTTTGAACTTAATAAACGTAAAATTGCGACCAGGACGGAGAAGGATATGTCGAATTTAGATTGGATTATCCAATTTAGTTGGAAATGTACAGCGATGGGGATAAATCGTTAAGGATTATATCCGAGGCAGCGATGTTTTGACTCAAGACAGTGCATATAGTTGTAAATACTTCTGAGCGATGGCTAAGTTAATTTCAAGTACTGTCCTGGATATATTTGCATTTGAGATGCATGTTGGATAGGATCTAGAAAAGTACATCAGTGTTTTCCATTTTCTTTCAAACTGGTTGGCAATTTTTCGTCACGAATCGATAGGAAAATCCTACTTCAAAATACTTTATTGCTATCGTCTCCTTCGAGTGTCGATGAAGACACTTTTCAAATAGTTATCCTCCTTCGCGATTATGTTCTTAACCGAGTTTGTAGGTACCTTGTGAGTCGTATCCCCTTGTGAAGAAAGTTAGCAATTCGGGACGAGAGACACATCTATAAGTAAAGTTTGGACTGACGGATTTGGACACGACGATTTTATTTCGAGTTCCTATATTAAAGTTGGTAAACTACTTGTAAACATGCTATAATCGAAAACGACTTTAGTTAGTCTCAGGACGTAAAGTGGAGTGCTTCTTTAGGCTCTTTGCATACACTACAACCTAAAAGATCAGACGTACCTACCACCTCCAACAAAGAAAATAGATCACTGTTTTTCTGATATTTGCTTTACATACATAAGTACATATGTTAAGGAGCTCTTTGTATGAAAAAGACCTGATTAATCGTTAAGATTGTCTGTCCCCATTCACAATGGGGTGAATTTGTATTCACGATGGGTTCGATCATGTTTCATTGTCGACGATATTATGAAAAACGTAGCCTGTTGTTGTCTAAGCACGCTGCCACCTGCCAACACAAACTAGCCAAGAAATAGTGCAGAATACGTCACTTAACTCAGTGTTACATATTGATAGACCCGAACCTAATCAGGCAGGCTTGGTACCATTAACACAGAACTTTAGTGAGAGATATAGCGTCCTGCATACAATCGACATTACTTGATGTCAGATATTTCAAACTCGTCCCTGTCTTAGTTATTTCTTGGATTTTTAAGAACTGATTTTTGACTTTACAACTACATTAGATATTTTAACCAGGATTGTGCTCTACTATTTTTCTTATTTCACTTGGAAAAAAAAAACACTTTCCCATTAAGTATTTACTAAACAACACCCCACCTAGTCAAAATATCCTTGAACGCGCTTCTCTCTGAAATTAAACTAAAATCACAAATCAATGTCAGATTTACCCTCTCTCAAGCTGTTTCTCCCCCCGAAAAACAAAAAGAAACCATAACAAGGACAACACTATCATCCTGTCCGTAATACAATTCGTACTTGTCTCCAGATTGCTTTAATTAAAAATACTTCTCACATCTATCCCTATCAATAGTATGATCTCCTTTCACTCGACTTATCCGATTAACTTGAGCAAATTATTTTCGAAGAAAACATTCCTTAATACACACACACAAAAAATCCTCCTCGCTCGACCATCTTTCGTCCTTCTTGCTTGCCAATCTGTGAACGTAAATAACTCACAAAACACAAAAGATTATTTTCCACTGGTTGAGTTTTTTCGGACAAAGGGCGCGCACTGGGTGGATTTCCTTCGTTCTATGCTCGCCCGAATAATTTATCCCTATCACTGTAATTCTCTCAAGTGACACATAAATTCTAGCAATTACCAAAGAGTACGCAATTAAAAGGAAACAAATAACAATGAGAACCAATTTTAGAGAGCCAACGACCATGATTGACATCTGGAAATGATTGCTTCTCGTACATCATCATGCCTGCAAAATCCGATGGCAGGAAGAACGAAAGGATGTCAGTTTTTGATTTTTTTTTTTTTTTCTTTCTTTATCCATTATTTCTTATAAGTAATAAACCAAAAATATAAAACTAATTGAGTTTTAATTGTAATAAATCAAATTCTTCCACAAACAGCAAACCGGAAGAGAAGTGTAAATACAGTCCTTTCTGGTCCTGCACAGAACACTGGTTGTGTGTTCGAAACTCACTCAAAGTAATAAATAAAATGTCAAAAAACTCCACTCCCGATTCTCTCCCAAGTGCAAAGTATTGGAATTAATGAAAATGTATATATTTTCTGTTCGCCAGCGTTAAATTATCTTTCCAGTCGGACGATTTACTTTTCCCTCCTTTGGCGGAAGGATAAAGTTATTATTATACTCCCTTTTCGGATGGGTAAAATGGTAAAATATAAGAAAAAAACAAAAACCTGGTTTTCATACGAAACATTTTAATTTTATTTATTACTTTCTTTTATTTTATATACAAATTTTTCCGAGTTTTATATTTATTTATTTTACAAAAAAGTCGATACAGTCTTTTACTTACAAAAAAAAGGATCTTAACGACTAGATAAGTTGAAAAAAAAAACAAAGAAAAGTTTTATATGACAAGAACTAAAAGTTAATTAAGTAGAATGTAAGCAGAGAAGAGTTTTGTTCAAAAAGAAATGTGTTTTATTATTATCGCACAATTAGCGCTGCTGATAAAAAATTCAAAATTATTAAATTTTTCACACGATTGAAAATTATAGGAATATACTTATGATGGCTTTTGCTAATTATAAGAGACTTATAACTTTAAGAAAAGTTTTTTTTATAACCTTTTATTAACAATTGATTGTAACAGGTGAAAAAACTGTTTGAAAAACTTTATTACAAAATTTGAAAAACAAAATACTAGCAAATATTAAAATTAACATATTGACGAATGAAATTTCAAAATTGCAGTTAAAATGGACAAGTTCTGTTCCCGTACTTTCTTCACTTAGATTCGTAACCTTTGACGTTATAAACGTCACTTTTTCTCTGTCATTTTCCTTTAAATTTTTTTAGAATCACAGGTCGCAGCTTTCAAATTTCTAAGAGTGGAGGTAAAATTCTCTCAGAGAAAGACTAATGTCCAAAAATGTACGGGAATAGGTTGGACAGTTTTTAGACGTCAATCTTTTTTGTATTGTTTTACTTCCAATTATTTTGCCAACCAACAACAAAACAACCATTGACAGAACTCATAAATTTGCCTAGAGAAATTTCTTAGATACAAATTCGCAGCATGGGAAATTTCCTCAATCTCTCGTCTCTGAAAAACTATAAAACGAAACTCTGACCTGCGGGAACAGGAACCCGATTTTATCGAAAAATTTCGTAGTTTGAGTCCATAAGGGAACAGAGGCACGGGTCCTACGTGTTAGTGGGCGTATCGAGATAAAAGATTACGTTTTAAAAGATTTTCCTTATTTATTTTTATCTTCGGACTGAACGTTTATCCCCCCACACACACAAAACAATGGTTTGTTTCGAGTATAGCAATTAGTACCTATGGGCTAAAACACAACTTGGCAAGGAGTGAAGTCTAAATACTCTTTTTCGACTCAGCATCTTTTACGGGAGAATTAGTTGAAATGCGCACAGACAACAAATTGTCGAATTTCACTTGTCACATTTTGTTAAAATCCTCTTCACTTATTCCCGGAGTTACATATTATATTCCTCTCGACCTAAGAAAGCACTTGTCAATCACCCCAATTCTTGAACTCGAAAACGACAGTCGAATCCGACCATAGTCGTATTAAGTTATTAAAAAGTCGTATATTTGTTTGCAAGATACGACTATGATCGGATAAAATACGACTTTAGTCTTATGCGACTGTCGTATTCGAGTTCAAGAATTGGGGTGAATATCTACAACTTACTATGATCAAGACATCGGTTCCAATAAGATAGCGATATCAGTTTAACTACAAATCAGTTCTACGAATGAAGAGAATAACGAAACATTAGATATTTGTAAATCAAAATCAACATAGTTGATCCCAATTTAAGGCAAAAAAAAATAAAAGAAATGCATAAAAAATATCCTTTTGTCGATATGCCTATTTACCTTACATAGTTCCCCACTTAACAACAGATCGCTAGACTAATAATCTACACGTTTAAGTCAAATTACGAACAAGCTACTCGTAGTTGTAACTCCCTGGTCATTAGTGACAGATTCTCATTTTAATTTGACAACTAAAGACATCAAATGGCGGACCAACTTTACAGGCAGACCAATAAGGACGCAGAAAAGTGGGAGGGTTGTGATTCTCTGAATACGATTAATACCGTACTAACAAAACCGGATTAGAAAAAGTAATTTTTCGATACAAAACTCTGAGGCATTCACATAAATTATACTAAGCCCCAATCTTGATTTTTCTTAATGGGGTCCAACTAATATCATTTTCATTAATGTTAGAGAAAGTTACTACAACCACTTTTAGAGAAGCAATAAGTAAAATTCATTATCTACAATTACAATTGTATCCTTCAAGAGTCTTAACCTTTCCGTAATTCACTCTAAGCTACGGTCCACCTTGACCCCGAGGATTGTAATATGATATTGTGAACAATCTTTTCGCATTATAATTAACTTTGAAAAGAAATTAATAAATACTAAAGCTACCACTTCATTAATTAAGATTGTCTCTCACAGATTGCTTCACTACGAAGTACTTGTAACTTTTATGTGTGCTTATATTTTTTTTTAATTATAAAACAAAACATATACTACTTATAAACTAACAAAGTTACATCTAATGATAATGAAAAAATAATAAATTAAACGCATTCTATCGAGTATGAACAGTTCCGTCAAAAGAAAGAGAAAAACAAAACAAAACCCAAAAATATTACATAAAAAATGTTTTGGAGAAAAAAAAAACGTATGCCACACTCTTAAAAGGATTTAAATTAAAGTACATGAGATGACAAAATTTTTCCACGGTTGGCCACCATTCCACTGCTCAGATGGTGGCCAAGCACAATTGTGTAGCTCCTGCTTGTCGTCCTTCTCATCATAAGTATCTGCGGTTTATCCTTTTTTGTGGTGATATCAATGTCGTATCACCATAAACAGGCGATTCATTTCCAGGCGATAAACTCGGACTGCCTCCACTGTACAAAGTGTCAGATTTGTTGCCAGCTGTATGAGCGCGTATCAAATATTATCACACACAAACATAGATAGCACAACGTAACCAAAAATAAAAAAAAAAATAAAGAGAAACATTTTTTTAATGAACATAATTAATAACAGCGATTACCTGACGTTAATTTTTAAGAGAATAAAATTTATTTACCATAGTATGGCGACAAATTGGGATAAAGCTGCTCCGTTGGCCTCGCCGTCCTCTGACAGAAGGATCCTCCAGCTGCCGCTGGTGCGGAGGCGGCACTATTGTTTGGAGATTTATTTTTAACAGAAGTTGAGAACACTGTAAATGAAGCACGAAAGTTAATTTTTATTAAATATGTCAGGACAGAATTAATATCTTGTAATTATTTTTAAAAAGGACTCGACAATTGATAAGCAAAGGACTGGAAGGATTTTTTTTTTTTTTTGTTAACATATTTTAATTAATTGTCTGTGGGCTATTGTGCTATGGTGGCCATCTGTTGTTACAGTTGTAAGGAGGTAAAAAAACACAGAACCCTTCTTTTTTTTTCCTCTTTTAAGCAAGAAAGAAGAATGAATCTATTTATAAAACAGTAACCATACACTTGATAGCAAAAGGACTTGTTGTGGACCTTGGGAAACCACATATGCTGTGGATGCTTTTTGCAGTCGATAATAAATTTAAATAAACGTCAGACGATATGTTTCTACAGAAATATGAGGTTTCTTTCCGACAGAGCTTGTTAAGGTGAGCGGAAAGATGCACAGTCAATGTTTATGCAGACCGTTCCAACGTTCGTCAACATTTTCTCAAAAAAAAAAAACTGGAAATTATCCTGAAAAATGAATATAAGTCACAATTCAGTTGAAGGAATGATATCGTATAGCTTGCGAGAAAGTCACTCACAATTGCCTGTCATCGCATCGTTTCTTTGTAACTTAATAACCAAAAACTAACTATTCTAGGGTAGGTCAATAAGTCCATGAAAATTAACACAAATTGTGTCGTCACCTTAAATATATATTTTTTTTTTGTCAAGAATCATCTTTCAAATGAACGAACTCAAATTTCCAGACAGATCTGTCAAATAAGGTTCGTTCGCGTACTTTTTGCACTAAAATTGGTAGATTATCAAATTTCGAAGAGTGGGGGTAAAATTCTCTCAGAGAGAGAGCTAAAATTACGAAAAAGAAAACGAACGGGTTGAACAAGAAAAAATTGAAAATACACTGGTTTGACACCTTTGACAGTTTTCACAAACCAGCCCAAAGAAATTTCTTGCACTAAAATTCGTAGCATGGCGAAAAACTACGAAAATTATCCTTTTCGTAAAAATTCGCTGTTTTAGGTGGGTACGCAAACGGACCTACAGTTTTGTTGTGACAGCCATTTTATATAGACGACTACGAGCATTTTCTTCAAAATGGAAAACAAGTTCTTTTTCACTAGTTCGCAGCCGCAATGGCAAAATTGCATGAGTTAGGATACGAACTCCTCCTCATATGCTGGATCCACCAGATTTAGCCCCCTGTGACTACTTCTTGTTTTCGAACATGAAGAACTGGCTCGGAGACAAGAGATTTGGGAGAGGTCATCGCTGAAAAAACGAATATTTTGGGGTGTTTGAGTGGCTTCTGGTATTATTTGGAGGGCATCAGAAATTGGAGAAACGTTGGATGAAGTTTATCGAGCTTAAAAAAGATTATGTTGAAAAACGCTGGAGTCCCGGAGAGGTCGGTCCGTCGAATGTACTGTACGACAAAATTCTGTAATAGGCTGACATTCAAAACGCATGTGAAGTATACTAGGCATCGCAGATGCGGGTCGCAATTTCTCGGATGCTGCCTAACATCGCCTATTCGGAATATTAAGCTTCAACTTTATGTACGCTCCACCGATCTGCGCGGAAACACTCTCAACGAAGGAAATGAAGATGAAACTCTCGTCAATTTACAGGCTCTGCGCCTGTTACAATGGTTAACATGGTCCATTCAGAAGTTCCAATTTTCGATGACGCGTCCAAGCAGAGTGGTTCTATTTGGCAATACAAATACAAAGTTGTCTTCTAGTTCCTCAATAATACGCGGCTTATCCATGTAGACTTTGGAATTCACTTTATATAGTGCTAAAGGAAAAAGCATAGAGATGTGATACCACACAATCTAGGCGGCCAATTCACCGGGCCGTATTTTCAAAACGACGCATTGTATTTTGTTGTCACTCAAGTTCCTCTCTAGGCAATTGTGTTCCACACTCCTAAAACTTTTAATTTCAAAATATCAGTTGTCCTCAAGAGTGCAGTCTATCAACTCAGATAAAACATTTTAATTTGGGCCTTCTCCTTCCACAAAATTCTATCCTTTGAGTTTAGCTAAAATTTTGTTAAGCAAAAGTACAAGCAAACTACTCCTCATTTAAGTGAGCTTTGATTTTTGGTACGTTGCATACAAAAGGAATCTCCTGAGTAATCCAATAACTTTCAGACATCCTTTAGAGATGTACCTAGCGAAAACCAATTCATTACAAATTTCCAATTTTCTCCTCGATCCTTTAACAATGTGCTGTAATCGTTAGACGAACGAAATCAATACTCTAAAACTCCAACAAGAACACAAAATATAAAAAAAAAAAAAAAAACAGGTCACAAGAGTTCGCACTTTTGACGTAAATCAAATATCTCACCGTCGTAGAACCCACAATCAAATTACCTTATCGAACAAAAAGTTAACTTGTTTTATACACACACACCCGCCCATCTGCTAGGATCGGACTTCTCCTTCGTCGGGAAAGCAAACACCTCTCTTCTTCCTTAAAACTTCATCAATCATTCTCATCTGTCTCCGCACCAATTAGTATTCATTTTGAGTTTCAGCATCTCAAAGTGTGCTCCACCTTCGTTCGAGTATAAGAACAATGCGAACACCACCTCTCACAAACACCAAAAACTTAATATCGCTCAGGACTCCTCGACAAATTACATAGAAAACCGCCACATGAATGTGTGGGTTTTTGCATGTAAATGGAGCTCCTTCAAGAGCCATCTCTAATAGGATTCCCTAACGCTGCGCTATAGTGCCGAAATTTTCGGAATAAGGAACTTTAATTTAATCTCTTCCTGCAACCAACTATGTACCAGAACACTACCACCACTGCCTCTGAGTACTCAGTGTCGCCGAAGGAAATTAATCACAGAGATAAGTGACACAGTTTTACGAAATTTTCGGCTCTCATGATGATGTTCCGCATCCGCTCTGTCCCGCAACGTAAAAACCAAACCACCCGAACAAATAAGAGAGAAGAATATACAAGCCACCCAGCTCCCAGGAATCAACCAGCCGTGGCCAAAACTTTGAGGCGAATATCTTAGGATGTGATATGGAAATTGTTAATTAAACTCACCTTCAGAGTTGATATCCGTTCTGTTGCTTCTCCGATTCGGGGAACACACTATAAGCACTGTAAAATAGAATACAAAATGCAATTAATCAACCTTATAACTCAACGAAAAGGAGGGCAGCAGCAATTCTACACAAACTACGTTTCGTCCTTTTGAATAAAAGATAGATACAAAGAGCAACTAACTGTGTGTGTGTGTGGTAGCTAGATGTTTTTGTTTGAAAGATTGTTTATACTCTTGAACAACAGCCAACACGCTGTAAGTGGCAACCACACTATACAAGAGGCATAGACATATGTGTTTTGGTAAAACAAGGATGCAGTTTGGTGGATAAACGTTCCTCTGCAACAGCAGTAAAACAAAGTGGCATTCCTTATTATTGTTCTCAGTAGTACTTGTCGAGAGGAGGTCCTTGAAACAAACCACACACACACACACACATACTTTCCTCGTTGATATTCATGGTTCGAGAAATAGAACTTACCCCAGATTGTTGCTCCAAGAATAATCAATGCGGAGATAATAAGACCCACATTCGATACAATCTTAATTAGGAACGTTGATGAATTACTGAAGGGTTGATTGGAGCATTTTTGCACAGCACTCGATCCGAGTATTGGTATCTGAAAATGTACAAGAATTCATTCGTAATTTAGAGAGGGAATTTCAAATAACATATTGTAGTAGTTTGCTGATTAAAATGTAAAAAAGTGGGGGTGGTTTGACTTTTACTAGGAAGTAGCAAGGACATTTGCAAGGACTTGGATAGAAAAAAGTGTCCATAAACGATGACCACGCGATTTGTTTAAATCGAATTCTGACTCGACAGAACGAGGAAGAATTTTGTTTCCCTTTTTTTTTTACCAGCAAATAACACAGTACGTGGAAAACTATTGGGGGTAAAGAATTGACAAGTCACACGGGGATTTTTGATTGATTTATTGGTTGATGGAATGTTACTGTTTACAAACGCTGGGCAAGTCAAAACCGGATTGATTGGCACTTAAAGAGTGTTTACTTATGTTGATCAGCTAAAGGTCACCTACATAGATTAGAGTGCAGACAATATTTTACACACCTCTTATTTCAACTGGAGAAAAGGTAATTGGGGTTGAACCATGTTTCGATTTAAGTCCCTTCAGGATTTCCCAATGTACATACATGTTAGAGACTCTATTTAGAGGCCCTTCGATACGAAATACCAACTCTCATCACAAACTTATCGACACTACAAAAATTAGCTCCTAAAGTGTATTCAACCATAAATTCAGTTTCTATGCTGATACGAACAAACCCATTTGTGGTGGCAGTGGTGCCAAATTGACCATAAGTACTTGTTATAACCAATTTTGTCAAAACGTGGAACGTCACCTTATTGCACTTATCTGCACTAATCTCAGTGTGAAATTGAATTAAAATAGTTTCAACTGTTTTCGCGCAAATCGGCCTTTTGCCAAGTTTTTTTTATTAGTAAAGTACTGCTGTTATTAATTTTGGTAAGAAATTTGATTTGACTTGCAATTTCCCAATCTAAATAAAATATGAGATTTAGTCAAAATCGTGAAATCGCCGTTTTCGCGAAAATCGATTTTTTTTGTAAGCAAAGTACCGTTGATGTAAGGGCTAAAACAAAAAATTCAATTTCGCCTCTAAAGGTGCGTCCAGACCGAGACCGAATGAAACATTTCTGAAACACTGTTTCGTGAAACATTTCATAAATATTTAATAAATGTTTCAGGAATGTTTCTCTCGGTCTGGATTATCTCACTGATTCTAGATATAAAATCTGTAGGTGCACAGATAGACAGACAGACGACATTGGTAGACCCACTGTTTTCGGACTTCTCTATAATGGTAACATCCAACTTCAGCAAAATCTCGATATCGAAAATCTGCACGAATATCATACCTAGTTGCCGGATGGTATAAGTGCAAGTAAAAAGGAATAAAAAGAACGCAAACCGATATAATATCGACGTAACTTACAAACCACAAAAGAAACGCAACTTCTGGTCTTTGCAAATCTTTTATTTACCCTTTTTGACAGCTTCCTTGCGAGTTCTATTACTTTTCAAAAAAATATATATATCACACTGACATTGAATCGGGAATAAAATGAACTTTCAAAAGAGTCGCAAACGCATCACTTACTCATAAATTCTTTTCTACTTAAACAAAAACCTATTGCAATTTCAAAACAAATACACTGCTCTCCTTCTTAGAATTCCTTCCGAAATGTTACCCCTATCACAAGAAAAAGAAAAACTCCAAAACATATCATAAATTTCATGAGGAAAACAGCAAATTGAACAAGTTAAATATTTACTATAAAAGCAAGTTGTTGTTTTTTTTTACACTAAAGTCCATGCATTTCCTAAGCAAGAAACTGAAGAAAAATAAAATAAACATCATTGCAAAGGACACCAAAAGAAAATAGTGGCATCCGTACCCAAAACGAGATAGAGAAAATGTTAGTTTCTATTAGAAAGGAATAAGGATGTACAGAATAAAGTTTTGTATAAAAGAAAATCGTTACACACATGTGAATGTTTTTCCTCATCTGTAAGAACAAATAAGCAATGTAAAATGCTATGAAAGAAAACCTCTTCTCAATTCGTATGTATGTGTATGTATGTTAGTTTCTTCTTTTCTCCCGAGATGCAGTTTTTTTTTTCTCTTTTGTGTGTGTGATGACCGCCTGGAGATAAGAACTAGAAAAAAGCTTCTCTAAATAAACCAATTTGAACGTAAGGAAGTAAATACACTCAACGACAACGAATTATAGCCAAATAGAATTTTATGCAGGACATTCGAAGGATTGGTAGTTTCAAAGATAACAACATTTTATAGGAAATAAAGAAAATGGAAATCTACAGTCTGTTCAATAAAAAAACGACTGTTATTACCTGCTCAAGTAAAAATCACTCTTGCTGAGACTTACTCTCACTCGTTATTTACGCTGCCAGTTTTGTAGGTTATAAAGTGAAGAATGCTAAATACAAAAAATTATTCGAGACTTTGTTTATAACAAGGAACCGATATATGAATCACAACATCAGCAGCAAAGTCTCAAACAACTTAAATTCAAGTTGGCCAGTTTGCTTTGAAAAGGAACCAGACACGTCTACGATACAGAAGATCAAAATGTCAAGTTGTACGTCAAAATCTTTAAATAGAACCTCAAAACTTTCAGAGAAGTGTCTCAATGTATACGCAAGTGCATATGATAAGACAACGCCAAGAAGAAAGTATCGGTTGGTATTTCTAAAAGAGATTGCAACGACGGCCCTCACATACCGTCAAAAAAAAAATGATCAAAAAGTCATGGCATTCTATTTTCTACGGCCCAATCGTAGGCACTAATATGAAAAATCAGCGATTTCATCGAGCCAGAGCGAAAATCAAGTAACGAGCAATTCGCTTATATGAATGAAGAATGTCCGCGCCGAATCCTTTTTTCATCCTTCCCTGCAAAATAGGGTTTACCTTCAAGATGATTAACAAGAAGTTGAACAGCTCCAGCTCAAGCTTCAAAAAAGGAAAGGTCAGACCACAGGTAGCCCTTGTCATCATCATTTCCAATTACCCACTCATCTTTTATGCGGGTTCCTGGTGGAGGACTATCAGGTGAAATCGCCATCTGCGACTTACTCCATACCATGAGACCAAGACCACCACTGTTTTCGGATTTGATCCAACTATCTGTTAAGGCCTACCAACTAGATATAACATTTCGCACACAGAAATTGTATGTCTCTACTCGCGGACCCACAATGGGTACAACATATAGATTCCAGGATGTCAGATGGTTCCATCAAAAAAAAAACTTTTTTAAATTTTCGATTCGAACCTCGATCCCATGATACGGTATTGTTATAAAGTTGCAACAGATTACCGGTCTTCTTTTATTAAACAGAATGTACATATATCGTGACCCCGACTGTACCCAGGATAGCAATGAAATGTTTAGTATCAGCCCATCTATTCATACAAGAATACTATAGAAACGCACGCACACACATATCCATTACATGCAATCAAATAAATTCTACTCACCTCAATGTCTTGCAGGGTTAATGGTGAATGCACATAGATAAACAATTGCTCCTCCGTTGGTAGTTGGTTCAACAGTTTCACCTTGTATTGCAATGAGCCGTGTACCTTTGCTTGAGGAATCACTTCCAGGATGGATGGATCTGATGGTTTCAACTGTAAAAAAAAAAAAAAAATGCAAAAAAAAAATAGTTTTTAGTTTAAATTAAATATTTTCATTTTTTTTTTTTTTTTAGAAAAACAGGTGAGATAGAAAGGATGTGTTTTAAAAGGACGATATGGGTGGGGTGCAGGAAGAGGAGATTTTCAATTCCAGCGGTGAATGTCTGCCGTTGGGTACGCTGACAATTTTATGGAAAATGTACACGAAGGCAGTACCGCCGCTTGTTAGTGGAATTTCGGTATAAAGTTTCTTTTTTTTTTTTTCCTTTTTTTTTTTTTTGCAGCTCCTCTCATCCTTCGAGTTTAATTATGCGGTGAAAATTCCGAGAAAACTTTATACGACATAGTTAAAGTATTTGGCGTGATTTTTTCGTTTGTGTGTGAGTGCCAGGAAATTCAAAATGCAGTGGCATTCATTTGAAGTTTTTGGAATTTTATCGCGGAGAAAGAGTTTTTTTTTTTTTGTTTGCTTTTATGATGTAATATAATGGATAAAGTTAATAATATTGAATGCATTAAGGGAAAGGAAAATCCGTTGGGATGTGTCATAAAACTCCGCTTTTGAGTAACAGAAAGGAAATAACTGTCAGTTAGTGAAGATACTTGTAATGAAATCAAGGATTTACGTCTTCCGATGATTCATGCTTACTACAGTAGACGTTCGATGTAGTGAACTAATGAAAACCGGGACTATTCACTGGAACGAGCGTGAACTCCTTGAAGAAAATCTAATCAAAATGTGTGTCTTTTAATATGCAATACATCGAAAATGGAATATACAGTACAAGCTCTAATAGAATGGGCGTATAGGCGGAATGGCCGATGGTCGAATGGGCGGATTTGTAAATTAGCCATAAAGAAAAAGAAAAACTGACACGATACCAGCGTTACGTACCACCGTGAAGTGAAAGCAGCGAAATTTCTCACAGAAAAGATCACGAGAGGAGAACAAGGACGAGCACAGACTCTTCGCTCTTGGCAACAAACAAGAATTAATTTTCCCGACTCGCAGAAATAAAAGTAAAGGAATTCATGTTATTGTAAGGGGCTCACGGTGAATTTCACCATTTATTCCGAGGGCTACGAGAAGATCGCGTTGATTTTCAAGAATATTTCCGAATTACCATTAACTCCATGAGCTGTGAACTGCATGTCTACTGAAAAGCTAAAGCTATGAGAGCGGAGAAATCAAATAAATTTTAAATCCCCAATTCATAGCAATAGTTGAAAAAAGAAAAATTGGTAAAAAATGCTAGTAACTACGTAAATACGCCATCGTATTTCAAAAAAAAAAATAATACAGTCGACTCCGCTTAACAGTAATGTCAATTTGCCAGAAATATTTTTTTTTTCTCTTCGGCGGTATTTTCTTTTGAGCGTACTACGAAAAACTGAAAAAAAAACGCAAAAATTTTGTGTTTCAGTTAACCAGATATTTTCAGTAAAGCGGAGTCGACTGTATCGATAGACAAAAACAAAAAATCTCTAAAAAACAGTTTATAAATTTAACTTTTTTATGTCAAGGACATGCATTATACAACAGATTCGGCAATAAAAGGACACCAATAACACTTTATACAGCGAACATTTTTAACGAGCGCATAAAACAGAATGCCTTCGCTGATTTTTGTAATTTTACCAGTGAAATAACGAAGTCGAAAGCGAAACTAACCATCAAAATGAGCACAAAAAAAGATATAACACAATCTGAATGATACATTCAAAGTCTATCTACTCGGTTGATGATGGGGCGTAAAGTTTTAGTTGCGGTTCTTTACGTTTGCAGTTATTTTTTTTCGCTCAATTAAATTATAGTATAGAACTCTGAAAGCAAGGACATGATGTAAAGTATTGCTCTGCGCCGAATACGGATTTGAATCGCAGAGAACAGGAAGTAAATTTTTGAAAAACTTTTACGTCGAGCTTAACTAAGTCCCTGCACTTGCACGAGTTTCACATGTAGAGAATCTTGAACTTCATTGAAAATAGTTTTAAAGAAAGAAAAAAAAGGTCAACATTTTTGTAAAATTAAATGCTTCGTCAAAATTCGTTAAAGATGCCTTCCTATCGGGGGTCATTGTCAAATAGACGAGTTTGACTATTCTCGAATCCTATGCTAACTCCGGCCAAGGATTGTGGATGCTGAAAACATAAATTTTTGTCCTGATGTGAAGCTTAAATTGTAAGTTGTATACCATGAAGGAGTAAAATTGGAATAAACAATGAGCTTGACTAAAACTCAGACGGGGAAGAAGGTGTCTGACTTTTGTTGACTACTTTTTCATAAACACTTGAAATGATTCACAGTGCAGGGAAATAACGGCTGAATTCCAGAACGTCACAAAAATGTGCATTGTTATTACATGATACTTTTATGACGCATTTATGACGTATAGTGTTGCCTTGCAATTTTTGGCATTTTGGAATGGCATGATGCAAATTGCGATTATTAATAGAAAATTTTAGTTTTTTACCTGCACCGATACGTAGTTTTGGAAAATTTTCGATCTCGAGATTTTGATAAATTCTGATATTACCTTTATAGAGAAGTTGAAAAAAGTGGGTCTGAAAATTCTGTCTGTCAGCGAGGCTGCAGCTAAACGGATTTCGATCAAACTTCATATCTAGGGTTTGTGGGGTAATCCCTACAGGCGAAATTGAAATTTTTGTTCTAGCCTTAATATTAACGGTACTTTACTTAAGGCCAATTTAACAAAAAGCAGATTTGCTGGAAAACGGTTCCTACGATTTTTTTTTTTTCATATTTCGGCTGATTTGACAAAGTGCTATAAGATGGCATACCAAATTTTTGGCCAAATGCGTTAATAACGGTACTTTACTTAGAGTCAAATTGGTATAAACCGAGCGATTTGATTTACACTTTACGCTGAATCGAGTTTAGATACATACTATAAAATGGTTTACAACATTTTGGCAAAAATTTGTTATAACGGCACATAAAGCCAATTTGGTTAAAAGTCGGTTTGTTAAAAAAACGGGCCAAAAGATTTCATTCAAATTTTTAGAGTGTATAAAACTGTGATAATGCTAAAAGTTGGCGTTCCAAATTTTTGGCTAAAAATGATAATAACGGTACTTTTCTTAGGGCTGCTTGAGTTTTAGCAAATTCGCTCGAAAACAGCTCTAACAATTTTCTTTAAATTTTATATTTATGCTAGTCTTGTGAAGTCTAATAAAATAGCGTACCACGTTTTTTTTTTTGCCGTTTTGAACGGTACTTTACTTATAGCCAACTTAACAAAGAATTTAAAAAAAATATATTTTTTCATATAATTTTTTTTTTAAAACTTCATTCATTTCAAAGGTGCAAGCACGTACGACCCAGTCGTGCATTTTATTTTTTAACAGCACAGGCTTGACTGTGTGATAGATGTTTGTGGAAGTGAAGCGATTGATAGAGAGAACAGAACTGAATAAAGTTAAGGATGTTATCAGAGAGGTTAAAAGAGTTTTCACAGTAACGATCTTGTCTCGGATTCTGTGTTCTTGCAAATTTGACCTTGTAAGAAATTTGATTAGAATTTATAGCTCTATAATTAAGGTGTTTTTAACAGACTCTTTGCTAACTGAAAGGGAGGACTAAATACCGTTTGAAGCAGTCAATTCCATAATTAGTATCCTTCTTATCAAAGAAGAAGATATCACAGCGCAGATGGAGTGAGCACTTTCCCCTAGTAGGTCAATCCCGTACAGGATACCGAGGGTGACAAAATTGTAAAGAAATTCACTTTGGTGAATTTGGCAAATCTGCTGGTATGGAAGGAATCCGGATACTCAATATAAATACAATTATCAGAGAGTTTCAAGTGCTTTCAACCATGAGTTCCCAATAAAGTTCCGAGCCGTTGCCCGCTTTTTTTTTTTTTATCAATTATCGTGATTCAAAGAATGATATTGGTGTGGACTTTCAGTCCAGTTCTGGCTGTAGGGTATTACAAAATAATCTCCAATTTGATTATCTCTTTCCGGTATAGGCTCCCATTCAACATCTGTCCCAATCAGTAAGTGCCAAGAGTACCAGCAACAAAAAAAACCCTACAACCCATTATCCTCTTTTTTCGAAAATTTTCAAATTATTTAATGCTTTACTCGATGCATTGTTTCCCAGCAACTCATTTGAAAGTATGTAATTGCATTTTATTATATCTGATCCTTTTCGTTATTTTTTTTTCGAGTTTACTCCACATACACAAATTATTACAGTACATCCCACAGGAGGTGGCTCTGTTGTCCTTTTTTTTTTGTTTCCTTGTACAGCTCTACCAATTTTGTCACACAATATTGCTGTATGAGCGCAAGGGAGACAACACTGACACACTGTTGCGTGCCCGTAATTTGATAAGGGCCGGCTTGCAAATTAAAACAAAAAAAAAAAAAATACTTCAAAAACACAAAAAAAAGGGCGACGGAAAAACATTCCACTGGGCAAATTTAATTATCAATTTATGCATGCATAGTTTGGCATTTTGTTTGTTCAATAAATTTTAATTCATTTTCGTTTCATATCCATTAACGAATTTCATTAAAACAAATTTAAAACGTGTCAGTGGATATCTGGAATGCCACTGTTGGGATACGGTGCCTGGTTTATGGTTTTTAACCTTTTTTTTTTTGGGACATTTATACGGGTTCCATCATTGGCTTATCGATAAAAAAGTTAACTACTCTAATCGCTTACTATTACTATATCGACTGCGGATAGAGAAGGCGTATATGAGACCATCGATTGCACCTCAAATTCGATAATATTTGCACTTAAGTGCCATTCAGAGATGGGAGATACCACTCAATGAAATTCCATTAGGTAACTTTTTTTTTTCAAAAAGGACGAAAGGCTACTTTCAACTGACCAGCACCCAACTCTTATTCGATGCAGTTTAGTACACACAAGAGGCTACTGACTGCCTCTATTGATTCCCTTTGAGAGTGGATAATCATGGAAAACGCCCTCTATTGTGTGCGGCGCATAATGGTCTCGAAGTTTAACAATTTCTGCTGGCAGTAAATAACAGAGAATGAGAGAAGGATGAAGACTTAGCCCTTTTGGAATACAATGAGGGGTTACACGATGGTACAACGAGGACGATGATGATGCTGATGATGATGACGACCAAAAGGAATCATTGAGTGATAATTCAAATAATGGACGTTGCGGCTTTCGGATGTACTATTGGCCATTGGGGAAAACTTGAGAGAATGGGGCTTTCATTACAGAGTCGTTAGTTAAAATTTTGTTAATTTTGGTGAACGATATAACTTGGACTTGGACTTTGGACCGAATGAATGGCAATTGAAGACACGGTGAAGGGCTTAATCTGTTAATGGAGAATTTTGTGTGCGCAGAAAATGAAAATGAAGAGCCAAATGAATTCTCTCAATGATGAAGAGATGATGAAGGATCATAAAGTCATTGAGAATGAGAAATTGTTTCATTTCAGACTTCGGACGGTAGATAAATCATTGTAAGCTAAGTGTGGTAAGGTATGAAAGGTATCTGAAAATGGATATACGTAGCTAATCTGCTTTATCCGAATTCCAATTAATTTGAAAACTCCCTGTAGAGATTACAAAGCTTTATGTATGTTGATTGATAGAACAAAATACAATCTGCGATTGAGTTGCTATGAGTGAGAAATCGCAATCGCAATCTACGACCAAATGTCATTGTATACAACGACCCAGTTAGTTGATGTCACAATAGAAAATATGCACATGTAAGGACTGTAAACATATGGCGCTAAACGGTTTGTGTACTTTGTTAGCTGCAGTCGGTCAGTGTTATCAGAAAGTATCTGTGATTGCGATTGAGGATTGACTGCGAGTCGGTGGAATAGGCGCACGACATGTTGTTGAAGTATACATATGCATGTTTGACATTTGACTTCGCGCTTTATGATTTTGTAATGGTGTATGTTGTCTGGTTCCGGTGAATATCTTGCCTCAGTTGTGGGTTGTTGTTTTGAGCGGTTTTGAATGCGAACTCAGTACGCACATTTTCTAAATATATTGGATTTTTAATAAGTTGATCGACAAGCTCATGATAGATTTGAGTTAGTCCAAAAAAATCGAATCTCCGCGTAACTATGGCTTCTGTCAGGCAGCCTTTCGATTTGTACAATGATGCCACAGTCGATCAAGGTAGAACTTGTAGGTGCCGTGGTCTGTATATACATACGTACATACCTATATTACCTACATTGCTTACTTTCAATAAAAGACAGAACATTTTCAATTTTATTTAAAGAAACACATCAGCTCTTTGTCAGCCCAATATAAGAATGAATCAACTTGCCGCTATCCCCATAGCATAGACTTGTTGCTTTTATTAAACAACATTACAAAATTATCCAACTCCCACAATATACATAGTTAACTTAATTGGGCCTTTTAAATCCCTTCTTCAGTCAAGGCTATCAATGAAGACTAAGACCTTCGTTTAAGATTTATAATTTTCATTTAAATTCATTGCGAACCCACGCTTTAAAAAACCTTCCAAAGGACAGACCATATTTCAAATTAAAGCTAACAATCTCTTTACACAGAAACCATGTCCGACAAACTCTCAATATTTTCAGAACCAATAAATTATTCATTGGTTCGTTAGTAGCAAAAAAAAAAAACACACCAAAGCTCTAGATTTTCTAGAGAAAAAAAAAAAAAACTATTTCCTCCCTCCCATTCAAGGACATTCATCCACAACACCCGGTTTCTTCCTCCTTCTAGCATCAAAGAACCGGAGAATATCTTTTAGTTTCAACTTAAATTAAAATTCCTCATCATCCTCTGCGAAATGATAAACGTTTCTATTTAAATTCAACACAGAGAAGACGGATAAAACTTCAATCGTCATCTCATTGCAATTGCACAATCCATTCTGTTGCGCTTAAGAAAAACATGGCAATACCGTCTCGTGTTCTTGTGCCATTTGTCGTCTCTCGTCATTCAATTCAGACTGACAGTCGATTCAACATCTTACATCTTGTGTCTAAGTTGGAAACGACAAATAGCGAACAGATCCATCACAGACGACGATGAATTGTCGTTGTAATTACAAAAATTCCATTTCAAGAACCTACCTCAACCTTCTGCAGTACTTTATCCAATCCCGTGATGACAATATCTTGTTGGTCTATATCAGCGATAGACATCTGTCCTGGGGACACTCGAACGCCAGGAACAAACTTTAACGTTATCACATCTGATAGTCCGTTGGGCAATTGAGCCTGCAAACGACAAACAGAATTTTGTAAATAATATAAACGTAATGCTTTTCTAACTCACTTCAAGTTCAAAGTTAACGTCATTCGTTTTGACAATGTTTAGAACATCATTAAAAGTTGTCGTCAAGTCGATTTGGCATGCATATGTTCCCAGTTCGGCATCGAAATAGGGTGAAACCTTGTAATGGTCCAACAATAGGGTACCCCATTGTTGTTGCTTTGATGTTAGACGACACGTGAAGAACTTTATGGGAACTTTATCAATTAAGTTGGAGCACTTCGATACATTCTTGGCAATCTACATAGAAACGAGAGAAAGAGTAATTTTGTTGGACGTACTTCAACCATTCAAATCAATTTTACTTACCAAATTGACGAACTTATCCACTTGAAGATGATTGCGCACTATTAAGTGTCCTCGATACGAAGTACCACTAAATATGTCATAGGATTTGAAGAATTCAATCTGTGGCACAAAAACAAAAACAAAAACTTTCTACTCCTCTCTTTATCTTGTTGAAAAAGAATGCACTCACCTTATCGGCATCACGAACTTCAATATCGTATTTGAGGAAACTGCCCGTTTTATCGCCATTGGTGATGGCGACCTTTTCGCCCAACTTGAATCGATTACCCAAAACTTTAGCGACTCCTGAACGTAGATAAACAAAAAAAGACAAGAATAGAGAGTATTATACTAATAGATTGAAAGAGTTTTTACGTTTAGAGCACTACATACTATATGAGCAGATTTCCTAAGAGAGGGAGACAAAAAAAAAGAGAGATTTATGCAAAATAAATAGAATGGCAAATCAGGGACACATAATTCATTGCATTAAATCCGGTTGCCATAAATAGTGCTCAGAAGTGGAGTGGAGTCGTCGTTTGTAGCTTGTGTTTGTAACTATGCCATCATAAAAATCGATTAGTGCTATTATCCTTTGAGTCATTTCCTTTTGCTTTTAGTGCTGTCTTCTCTGTTTGTCGGGGGTAGGGTGATGGTATTTCGTGATTCTCGTGCTGCAAATGGTCGTTGCTTGGTTGGGGGTTTGTGTATGCATGGATTTATGCCATCCATCAGGGAGACAAAATTGGTGACATAATTTGGTCAATAAAACTGGTTTTGACTTTGTGCGGATGAGAGGAAAGAGATATTAGTGTTCAGATAGAAACTTGTTTCCGGGCAAAATTGTTTGACAAAATGCTAGTTTGTACACAATATTAGTTTAGATTAAAGATGATCTTTAAATTATGAGTGCAGATGTAGTGTTTGATTTTGCCCAACGCATGGTTTATATTATTTAACAAGGATTTTGAGTTAGCCTCGCAGAAAGAATGCTTTGCATAGCTACTTAAGTGAGCCATTGTAAACCCTTGCTGGAATACGCAGACATCATTGACATCAGCGGAAGGTTCCGGTAGCACTTTGTAGAGGAGTTTATGGCAGTTGAAGAGCAGGTGAAACAAGTTGGACGCAAGCAAACGAAAATCATCTGCCCAAAATCTTGGAGAGGGACAGACTTTTTAAGGCACGGGAGCTTTTTTAGAAGAAGTTATTAGTCCCGCATCGTTGTGGACTGTCCTGCATCGAAACAAGTTGACACAGAAACTAGGTAATACATCACACGTACAATCAGTAATCCTTTTTCAGCTAGAAAAGGAAGAACTTTAGCACAATAGTGTTACCATATAAATTTGTGTTCTACAATTACACGTGTACAAGTATAGGCTTGAAATTCTTGGTTTTATATTGAGAAATGCTTAACTCACTTATGGAAGAAATAGACCCTCTTCACAAAACACTAATGCATTCCAATTAAGAGCATATGATAGACTATCGTAAAACCTACCCAGGTGTAGAAAATATTTTACTGCAGACTAACCTTCTCAATTTTCCGCAGAAAAAAAAAGCAATTTCAATATTTCAATGAGTGCAAACTACTTCAATTTGAAAGGAATTCTTAGCATCCAAACAAAAAAAAATCTCATTAGAATACGACATACCCTTCAACCGCCAATGTCATCAGTGAAAAGTTTTATGAGCTCTAGAGTATACAGACGATAAGTTCCTCGTTGACATTTACAGTAACTTTCTACTCTAGGTATCCCACTTAATCTCTATTTCAAAAGAGACGAAGAAATTCGAATCATGTACGAAACTTAAACGATAAATTTATCTCTACACAAGGTAAAGGAGATGCTGAAGGCAGAGGCGCATTCATCTGGAATGCGGGAATGGGCCGAATGAGGGGAATCGTAAAATATTAAATGAAGTACAATAAATTCCAAGAGAGAGAGAGAAAATAAAAACAGCCACTTGTGTGTGAAATTGAATCCACAACACTTAAATCAGAGTTATTTCTGGTATGTCCTTATTTATTTTCACAATTCAAATTGAGTAGTCATTCAATGTGTGTTCATAAAAAATCTTCCAGCAGCAGATTGAATTATAAACTCTTCTTATATCCTTAGTCGAATAGTTTTTGATAAACAAATAACCGTTAGACAAGCACATCGACATCCACGGAATAGGCCAAATTAGCTATTCATATTTCATAGCTTAATCTGTTATGAGTGGAACTGCAGTACAATTAAAGCAAATCGATGCACCAATTGCACACACAAAATCTCGCACCGCTGCGCTCCCTCTCTTTTCTATGCAACAATGAAAAATAAATAGAAAACTACCCCTTTAGCAAGTTATTTTTTGAAGGAGGAAAAACTGATTTCCGCTTCGGTCGATGCAATTGAAAAATATTTCCGCTTCAAGCGGAAGTCACAAAATAAATTAGAAAGCAACCAACTCTTCTTACCAGTGTTCCTGTCAATCGAAACAATTCGCTCATCAGAACTGGACCAATGCGACGACAAAGTTAGAGGTGAATCGAAGCAGATAATGTCACCGACAGAGAAGATTGTCTATTCCAGATGCAATAACCCACACCAGCAACAGCATCCATAGATGAAAAGGGAAAAATAAATAAAATATATATATAAACATATGTAGTGTGTAATGTACAAATAGTTCGCGTTTCATTTCCTTTCAAGGAGGTGGAAGGAACAGGAGCGATGAAAAAGTACACACAACTTGATTTGACACTATCAGGAATCGTAGAATTTATATAAGAAAAAAAAAAAAAAAACTACGTAAAGAATATTAGATTGCAATTCTTTCCTTTCTCCTGTCCATTCGCACCCAAATAGGAGAGAGAAAAATAACTATATGTATACATGGGAGTGTGTGTGTTTGCTTACCTTAGTTGGGTAGATATTTCTAGACTCTGTTACAGACAATTTGATGTAATCCTCAGCATGCTTAACTCCGGTGGTGTCCTTTAGACTAATGGCAATCATGTTGCTTGTTTCCCTTGGAAGATTTATCTACGGAAAGTAAAATACACAAACATCGTACAGATAGTACAACAAAAACAAACCACGATTTGAGTGGAAAATTTTTACAACAAACTAAATAAGAGGTGAAATATTCTTTGAAAGTCCCTTGCAAACATATATCCGCTTAGTGAAGGTCTTTTCTCACAGTAACTTAGAATTTTTTTACCGAAGAAATAGATGGGAAAAAAAAGGAGGGTGGGGATTATACGATGCTGCTAGTGAAGCAGATTAGGTGTATAACGGTAAAGGTGACCAGCAAGTAACTAAGGTGCACCTTACTTGCAAGGTAATTGGAAAGAAGTGTTATTTCGTTTTCTTTTCTCGTCCTAGAGGAAAGTAAACACAATATGTATAAAGTATCGTGGAATATTAATCCACAAGGAATTATGTTCGTTGGGAACGTGCTGAAATTGACATCATCCGTTATCTAGTTTAGTACACCTTTAAGTGATGGTTTAAGATGCAATATTTTTTCCTTTGAAATTTATGCCACTACAACAGGAAGAAAGTTAAAGTGGAACAAGATTGACTTATCGTTCAAGGGTCGTTCACCAGAGCAATATGTTTTATAGTTATTGTTATATTAAAGGGGATTCAAGGAATTTATATGAGAAACGAGTTTTATGTTTATGATTACTGCAACCAAACTAACCTTACTCGAATGCAATGAGATGACTAAATATCTAGCACTAAGAAATGTACAATAAATCCTATAAAAAGAACTAAAGTATGTACATAAATAGATGAACTGTCTGCATCAACTGTAGAGACCTGAGAGATAAAATCTCAAGGAAAATAACTTTTGTGAGTGTGAACTAAAAACATTATGAGGACTTATGTTAAGAAATGTATTTGAAATCATTTGAAAACTACTCGCGTAGTTCGCAAAAGGTATTTTCTATTCACATGATAGACAGGTCAATTGTCCACTTCAATCTCCTTGGAGCTTCCCCTCTGCAACAATGGATATACTGGCACTATTGGTCTACTGTCCTTTACACATTGATTGTGTTACCAATCCTACCACTCTACGATACTGAATCTCTTCAACTGAACAAATGAACTCATTGACTACTTCCACTAAAACTTATTTTCGAAAAAGGACTTTCCGCACATCTATTCTTTCACGAAACATCTGAGAAGCTAGATATACATCATATGTAGGTTCAATACACAACTACACAGATGGTGAGAAATAATAAACCCACGGTGGTGGAGAATATTTTCCAGTGAGGTTAACGTAAGCAACTTGCACCGTCTCCAGAGCACTGAAGTGTATTACTGGCGAAAGTTTTAACAATGAAGGTGGTCTGTCCTGGATTGAGTGTAATGTATAATGGCAGCATTTTCACCGATAGTCCGGCGGCAATCAAGTACCTAGAATGATACGAATCAAAGTTTGGAGATTTTGGACTAATTCAATATTCATTTCCGGTGTTTTCACTAGACACTCTCCGAGACAGGCATTCAGCCTAGACGGTAGACAGAGAAAGCTTTAGTTTTTAGTGCCACTTTTACCTATTTATTTATCTTACAACTAATTTTCCGTTTTTCTATTATACGCTGAAGTTTAGATGTTTTGAAATCCACTTACACTCAAGATTAAACAAGCATGATTATGGTTCTGACAACTGAAGGAGGTACTGCAACTACTTATGAAGAAAAGATTGATTAGGTGCTATGTTCGGTCGACGCTTTTATATGGAGTAGATACATGGACATGGAATCTGTAAAAGAGAAAGGATGTGTAGTGACCAACGAAGAAGTTTTCTTGTCAGCTCTATCTGCAAGTTCATATTCTTCTTGTACATCTGATAAATTTATAATTTACATCGCTTTTACCCAAAGCCCTCAAGGTTTATCGAAGTTTTTCCATAACATTATTATTTTTTTTATTTTCACAGTCTTTTATGCTGTAGAATATATTTAACTGCAGTTAAGTCTGTAGGAACTTTTCATCTGGATATTTTTGCAAATCCCTTCCGACGGTAGCTAGCACATGCAAAGTATGGTTCCGTTCGATAGCACAATTTCCATTAATGAATAATGAAAAACATAAACTTACGAGTTGATATGTGCTCCACTATGTTATTGATCGCACAAAGCTGGTATGAGGGTGTACCGTTCAAAACTAAATCACCCAACACAAGATTATCGGTAAATTCGTTCCATGTTACATAGGAACGCACCACTATTCACCTGTTATAAGTAACTCAATAATTCATAACTCAATAAGCACACAGACAGTCAGACTTATTCCTGGGACAGGTGAGAGACAGTCATTAAAAATAGCAGACCATTTCGTCAATTTCAGTAATAAAAACAATTTTCCACATCAGAAAACAAAACTCAAACCATCAGTCTTACTGAACTGAATCCTGTCATCCACACATCTTGCCATTGACCATCCAAAAACCCATTCATACGAAAACCGAAAATAATTTTTGGAAAAAAAATTAAAAATTAACACACTTACCGCAACTGTCAAATTATTTCCAATCTGTACATCGACAATATCCTTGTGCGACAAATCGTACTTAATTCCATTGACATCTTCGATATTGTGCGAGAATTCATTGCCCAGATTATCGTGAAGCGAAACCTTCAGCACGAAATTCATTCCACGGGGGATTTTCTCTTCCGTTTGTTTCAATTTAATCGAAGGATATTGCAGTGAGGCTAAAATGTATTGAACGTTTTTCACTTCGATGCCAATTGGCAAAGTTTGTTCGTATGTCCTGGCCTGCAACAAAAATATACAATAAAAATAAGAACCAAAGAAATGCAACCGATTAAAAAATCGCAAAAGTAATTCCATTGTGCTGATGTGCACTGAGAAAGAACAAAAAAAAAGATCCTTCTCTATAGATAAACGAAACTGCAGAAACAGAGGAGAAACTAAAAGTGAATAACATACAATTATCAAATCCCGTCCCAGGGTATCGCCACTACGGACAATGCCATCGGATGAAACTCGTACAATTCCATTGGTTGATTCTGAATCCGGCTTGTAGACAACGTCATCCAGATTAGCCTTCAATTGTATAGTGCTACGTGGGGCAATCAGGATCGAGTCCATCGTTATTCGTTTGGGTGATTCCAATTCTAGCATTTTAAAAACTAAAACGAAATTTCTTCAATGAATCAGAATGGATGAGGGAGAGGAATGAAAGACTCTCTAAATCTGATGACTTACCGACAACCTCTACGCTGGCAGAGAGCTTTTGTCCAGAGGATAGAGTAACGCTGGCTTGGATTTTAGCTTTACCGGGGTTTAGTGCTTTGACGCGTACCGAGATTAAATCTCTATCGGTGTATTCAATGCCTGAGGAAAGATTTTTTTGTTACTTTTTCTCCTTTCTTTTGCGAATACTTTAATATTGTAAGTTCCGTATCTGTTCCTGAACCGAAGCTCAACTATTCAAGATCATCGAAGAACTCATTTACTCTATGGACAGCAAGTGAACTTGTACGATAGGTTTAACGTCCAAGCGGTATCAATTTATCCATGAAAAAGCTATGTCATGCATTCACTTACCAGCATCAGAAAATATGTTGTAAATATCGACTACATTTGGTTGATTGCTAGACCATATCACACGTATATTCTCTAGAGTACCCAGCACCATTGGCGAGAGTTCAGGGAGTCCTGTAATTACACAGTTAGTATATATTTTTGTTTAACAAATTCACTTGAAGCTCACCCCAAATATAAGCAGGCATGACAGCACCACTCTTGATGCGAACAAGAGGTGTTTTGATTTGAATGTTCAGTAACGGGACAACATGAATCTCGACAGTATCCACAGAGATGATGACTTCCTTGCCGTTGTTTGGGTTATGGCTGATACACTTGCCGGTGATTTTTGTGTGCCCAAGCTTCCTTGCCACCACCAAGGCCGATTCCATTGCTAGATATTGAAACATAAATCAATCATTCCATCATTTCTCCAACTCTCTCTATATTAACTTACTTATGATAGTCTGATCGTGAACAGAGTAAACAATATTCACATCGGGCTGTGGTCCTCCTTGATAGTAAATCTGAACACTGGACCCAATGACGAGGGTGGAGTTCCTTGGATACAACCGCAAGGGGGGAAATACCTTGCAAAACAATGTCAATAGAAACTTGAAACTAAAACACGTTCTTAGAAGTACAAACCTGAATATTGGCAGGGACGCTCGAGACCAAAGATTCACCATGTCCGGTGTTGAAGACCACTTTTGTCTCCCCAAGGGAATGGCCCGTAATAATATATCTACGACACAATATCAATAAAAACAGCGATACTCTCGTTATGAATTGTATCCTTACCTTATCTCTCCCATTTCGAGTTCCATTTGATCGCCTAATTTCACTCCTAAAATATTGGGATTGAAAATGTCTTCAGTCAGTTCATAGATTTGAAGGTTGTACGGATCGATGAGAAGGAGATTATCGTTTGAGTCATACAACTTGACGATTGCATCGATGGATTTACTTCTCTCAACACGATCGGGTACGTCAACTTTAATTGAACCAATTGACACAACGGAGACGGAGAGATGTGCTGGCTCAGTCATCAAACAGCGATCGGTCAATTCTATGCGAACCTATGGAACTAATTGAAAAAAACTGCAAAATAATTAAATTTCGGTGTGTACTCACATGTCCAATCCGAAGTGGCGTCAAGATCAACTCCCTTGTCTTTGGATCGAATTCAAATGAAATAACTCCACCCTCTGAAACCTGAAAATCATAATAACCACTTCCTTGCTGAATGGGTACTTTATGTGGACGGTTCTTGGCCAAAAATATCGAAACATGTTCCATAGGAAACAGTGTACTATTGACCGCCATAAACTTGATTTCATTCTCGATAACTGGTGTAACGAGTTTCTCCGATTTTTGCTGGAAATAAAGGGAAAAATATATTCTATATATATTCACCTCCTTCTCAGAGTAAGCCCAAACAAACCTTTTTGATTCCAAAATGTGGACTCTCTGGCGTAATTCCTTGTTTAGCCAAGACGGCGGCATCATAACTTGTCACGATTCCCTTAACTTTGAAGTTACTAGCCACCTCCTTGATGGTACTAATTAGCATATCCTTGCCTGGAATGCGAACGCCTTCCACGATGTCTTCATCTGTTTCTCGGAAGTAATATATGTCTTTGTGATAGCTCTCTCCTGCTTGGGCGAACTGCCACTCAATCACCAACGACGAGATATTCATCAGCTTTCTATTCCTAGCGTCCTGCACCTCGATCTCAACTTCAAATTTATCCTCTCGATCCTTTAAGTGCATCAGTGAGTTTTTCATCTCAAGAGGGCAACTAGATCGTAGTTTTTCTGTGGCATAAAGATTCAAAAACCTCGGCTTAACACAGAAGATGGTAGTGACGTAGTTGGAGATATACGGTTGGAAATTCTTCGCCTGCAGAGCGTTAAAAACATCAAAATTTAGAGTGGTCTGGCCCACCTTGCGACAGAGCACTGTATAAGCGTATATTGCTCGTGGGGATTCAAATTGAATCTCTGAGATTTGTGCTATCTCCTCGTCGAACTTCAAGTTCTTAGTCAATTCAGCTGCTAGCGTAAAGATCTTTTGCGGACCGTTGGTGTACAGAAGGTTTCTCGACGCACCAATCGGAAGAATGATTTCATTCTCAATTGGATTCAGGATATTTAACTTTTCGAAAACCACTAGTGTTGCCTCATCCTTCAAGACCTTGTCCATAAACTTGTATGACACACTGAAATGTGTTGTTCCAATGCTTGTGCTGCGCAAGTAGATTATGTGGCAGGCATTTGGTGCCAAAGGGTCTTGTTCCTCTCGAATGGTATCCAATTGAAAGATTTGATTTGTAAACTCCAAGTGATAGTTAAGGTTCTCACACTTTGTGAACGGCACAAAGGTGTTGTTTGTGAACGCGTAAACAGCAATGTGAAGCTTTACATAGTCCCGCAGCGATGTCTCAAAGTTGTACTGGACAATCTCCAGCTTCACTGGAGGCAAGAAATAAATCTCTGCCGATCGAGATATTTTAATATTCCTCGATAGTGCAACCCTCACATGAGCGTAATTGGTAAGAAAAGCTTTGCTACGTTCATCAAATGTGTCCGATGGCATTTTGAGATCAGAATCAATTCTTGTGGAAGCCATCCCAGTCTGCGAAATTTGCAATAGAGATGGATTTTGCGATGACCAAATGTAAGAACCATCACCTCCAGTAGCACGGAATTGAACTTTTTGAGTTTTCGGAGCGTTTGGATCGAATGGAAGAATTACTTTTGAAGGAGCCAATAGGAGCTCCTTGAAGATTTGTAAATCAGCTTTGGCATTTAACTGAAAGGGAAAAGAAGGAATAAAGTAGGAAACTGAAAGAATTATAATATAAAACTTACCTCTTGGAAGGTAGCGTGAACAGGACTTGTGCCTTCTTTGAAAGCTTCTCCATAAATTCGACTTCCGTTCATGGATTTCTTTAAAACATAGAACAATGACTCGTCGAGTTGAGAAGTGACGGCATATCGCGGTCCAAGGGTTATCTTCTGATTATCACTGAAAGTAAAAAATAAAAATAAACCGTGTCGCAAATTTAAGGGAACAGAACTCTGTTAAACTCTTAGGAATACGTACAATTATCGCGATGCAAGAAAACAGACTCATAGCTGCTTATGGCCTAATATTTATTTATTTATACGAAGAGCTTGGGAAAGCGAACAATTTCCAAAGAGGAATGATCATCAAGGTTCCGAAAAAGGGCAATTTGCACTCTTACGGCTGCAGCCGTGGCGCATTGGCAAAGTCCGTAACGTGGCTATTGATTCCCTTTTTTTTATTTCTTTACTTTAAATTAAACGAAATTATTTCTTCAAGTACCACAGGTTGGAAATACTCTGTTTTAAGGGCTCAAATATAAATAAACAAATACACAGTCAACTGGGGAATACTATGAATTGAAATTGCGCGCGTATACGAAATAGAGCATGACGTCACCGTCAAAGCCGGTGCGAATTTTTTTACTCTGTGAAAAAGTGCTGTCTAAATTGACAATTAACTTAGTGAACGAAGTACATATACATATGTGGAGTGATGGTTTTAGAAAAAACTAGACAACCAAGGTACATTATATACATAGGTACAGAATAGAGCTATCTTGCCAACTGTTTTTACTGGGAATCTACTCACCTAGTGTACAAATCCACAGCAATTTCATGTTTCTCTCCTTCCACCGTCACCCAATTGTAGTGCGGCAATAGGTTCACTGTCATCTTCTTTGGTGCACTTACTGTCAGTGTTGCTCGCGGCACAGGTGATTTTGGAGCATTACTATCTGAAGTGTACTTGCCCTCAGAAGGCACGTTTCTATCCCTTAACACAACAAAAGTCCTTCCCAACTTTTCTCCCGTGGCCTTGCTTCCACTGATCGTTGCGATATTAGTGTCCTCAATCTGCAGGAAGTACTGCTTATTTAGAGTGATTTCTTGGAGTTTTCCCTGCTTCAACTGTAAAATCCGGAAGTTAACTGTATCACCGGCTAGAATATGCACATCTGAAGGATCAAGGATGATATTGGCCAAAACGTTGATGTAAACTTCATTTATTGGCACCGTGGAGTACTCGGGATAGGGAATGCTTACAGTGACCTAAAAGAAAAGGGTTAATTATTGAAATAGGATGGTAGGAAAGAATCCAACCTTTGCAGTTCCAGTATTAATGCCCTCCAACAGCACCATGTAGCCCTTCATATGAAGTGCTTCGAATTTCTCCAACGATTTCGGCACCTCATGGTAGCTGCTCTCGGTGAAGGTTAAGAACCTTAAAGCTGGCTGCCAATCTTTTTTCGTGCTGGCAGCTTGGCCAATTGGCGAGATCTTCCAATTGAATTCAACTCCCTCGAGCGTGGTGAAGGCGTTTCCCTGCGAATCTTGTGCCCAGAGTTCAAAGGTCTCGGGCGCTTCCTCCAAGTACAACTCTCTTGTCGTTGTCAAAACTCGCAATTGGTCGATTACATCCAGAATTACATCACATCGCAGAACCTCTGTGGTAGAGATGTCCTCGGCAAGGACAATAGCTGTATTTCTTCCACGCTCCCGCGTCAAAACTGTAACCACTGCCTTCGAGGAGCATTCACTCTCGAAATCTTCATACTGCGGGGTGATCAGGATCAAATCCTGCCTCGATGACATCCTATGAAGAAACTTGAATCAAGACCCGGTTGAAAATGAGGTTATGAAAATGGGCTTACCATTTGAAACATCCTTTTTCGATTACTTCTAGAGTGAAATTGATTGAAATCTTGTCAAATATAGGTAAAAGAACACGTGGGTAATTTAATTTTGTAGTTTCCACTTGTGAAAATATGAATAAAACTAGGAAAACCGATAAAATCGCTTTTAATTTGTCCATGGCGCGAACTTTTGAGCAGAACACACCGCAAGCAAAAAAATGATGCGAATGCCAAACGAATGACAGTTCGCGATGTAAACAGCACGATGACGGCAGATGACTTTCCAGTCAAGTTCCACGAGGTCACTCATACTTGTGTAATTTAACGAACTCTTTTTGAATTCTTCAATTAATTCACCACGAATCGGGTCAGATTTTTTTTTTTGAATACAAATTTTAAAAGGAGCCGGAAAAGCAGTCATATATTTTAGGCCAAGTTCCCAACACCTCGTTAATCTAGCTGCTAGAATATTTTTGCACCGGGATGTCAGCTTTGGTCCTAGAGAATCTAGCGGCCTCTAGCACAACATGTGTCATCCCGGTGCAAAAATACTCTAGCAGCTAGATTAGCGAAGTGTTGGGATCGCGGCCATTGTTATTGATGATATTGACAGTTATAAAAAAATAACTGACTGAGGGGCATGCTCTCTGTGTTATCCAGGAAGGAGTAATTATCAGAGAATAATTGATTTCCATTATTTTACATAAGATTTATTTAATGAAGAAACCGACGTGGCTACGTCAGATGAAATATGAAGTTCTTTCGGTTGTATTCATTTCCAGGTCACACAAAGGGACAACTATTATTGTTGTGCCACTTCAAGGTCCATAAACAAGCGAAAGGGTAATTTTTTTCAGGCAGAACTTGAACAAGACTTTAGTAGAAATTTTGCTTGCTTTTGACAGTTTCTTCAGCTGACATGGCTAATAAGAATCCTTAGAAAATTGTGACATTGTGACAGAAAACGTAAATAAACATGTGGTGATGTCAGTTCTAAAGTCCCACCAATTTTTCGGAACAAATTAAAAATCATAGCGCAATTTGGCTTACATTATATTTCTTACACTTTTGCACATCTACTGATATGGTTACTTTGACATTTGGAATTGGAATATTACTGGAATATGATTCCATTTGGAAATGAAAACAATCCACTGACAGCTGTCATTAAGGAAAAATCTAAAAACTTTTCTAATTTGTGTTTTGAAAAAGTTCCGTGTTTTTCTAGTAAAATGGCTAGTGAAACTGATGAAAATCAGAAAAGCGAAGAACGCAAGATAAAAATGAAGAAGTCTAAAAGATTTTCCCTTCAGACGGTAAAATTTCTTCGAAATAATTGCACACAAGGCGAGGTTTTTTCTTACATCGATGGCTTGCATGAGATGATTAAGAAAAAGCAGAAGAAAATTAAAAAATATAAAGAAAAAGTCAAAATATTGGTAAAAAATTAGTCAATATTGTATTAATATAGAAAATATCATTAAACTTGTGTCTGATTTTAGACTAAGGCAGTTCGTAAACTGGAGATAGGGAAAGCGATCCCGACTGAAAGCAAGACATCCGAGACTGAAGTTGAAAACGATACAAAGGAGAACACAGGTAAGTTTGCCACTTATTTACAATTTTTAAGATTTTAGAGAACCACCACAGTATTCCCTTTTTGTGCATGCATAATGGTCTGCCTAGGTGGCTTGACGTAATTTGTTTAAACAAATGCTAGTGCTATTGTATTTATTTGATCATGCTTTCGAATCGTCTTCACTCTATATTTATTATTAAAACCTGGTTCTCGAGCTGTGCTATAATCTGGAAGATTCAATAATATCTTCTTCCATTGCTCCCTTCGCCAGAACCACATAAGTAAAGTTGGTTAATAATCCCACCACAACCAATGTCTTCTCGTTCACTAGAAATTTACAAATACCACATATGCAGGCAATCGAACAAAAAATAGGTAAATATCTAGGTCTTACAATATACAAAAAACTGCTATGGCTCAACTGAGCCCTTATTGTGCGCAAAAACTTGATATGTAGCCCAGCATCAGTGAAATTTATGCACTTGATTTAAGTCAGACGTATAAAGCAGTAAGGTGGGCTATAAGAACGAGACTAACTACAGCCAGGATATCTCTGATAAATTGCAAAGACTAACCTGTATGTATGGATTAGATCTGCTAACATGGTTTACCCCTCCCCCCAGTTTAGAAACATCCTTCAGGTTTAAAACAACGAGGAATGCATTTTGCATGAGTTGACACTCGTCGTCTTCATTTTTGGAATTCATTAGAATAACTTGATCATCTACGTAGCCTATAGTACTGAAGCTCAGAATCTTGGTCTTATAGTTGACAGGAAAGCAAGCTGCAACATAAATGTAAAAGAGCGTATCAAAACACTATACTAACATGCAAGAGGCCATTGGGCTACAGATGACTGTACGTCAACATGCTCCATATTTCCTCGAATAACTTCCAAATGTCTCCGATTCCTATATTAGAAGAGAGAGATCCCTTATTCCAACATTTGCCTCTAAACGGCAGCTTAAAATTAAAATATTTGTAGAAAGTTAATTACATGGTGTTTTTCTAATACTCTAAACTCAATAACAGCTTAAAGCAGAATACTAAACTTGTATCATGAAAAAGTCATAACATGACTCGCACTGCTAATACGGGGATCACCTAGCTTGGTGTACAACCAAAGAAAACATCATTATCTTGTTGACTAAAGGTTATCAACAATCAGATTACAACTGGGTAAACAAAAAATGTATAATAACTCGGAGTTTTCCATCGCAATTTTAATGCTAAATCGAAACGAAACTGTATATACATGTATAAAGGGTCCGCCATCTAACGTTTTTTTTTTTCAACTAGTGCTTATTTCGTGAATGGTAACACTTAGCTCATGTCTGATTTGACAGATAATTAGTTTTATCCTTCCGCTGAACGAATATGGTTGTGTATACGCTTGAACAACGCTGGGAAATATTGCGACATTACTTTGACAGCCATGGTAATGTTGCAGAATGTGTGCGAAAATTGTGTACGGATTTTGGAAGAAGAGAAGCACCGTCAGCTCCGAATGTTCGTTATCTTGTGAAAAAAGTGAAAGAAACTGGCATCCTCATCGATAAACCAAAGCCGAGAGAATTGCTGCTGTGGCAGAAAGTGTGCGTGAAGCGCCATCAACATCAATTCATCGTCGTTCTCAACAATTGAACATTTCGGAGACATCATTGAGACGAATTTTGCATAAAGACCTTGGTATGACGCCATACAAAGTCCGATTGGATCAGGAGTTGAAGCCAACTGACCATCCAATGCGTTTTCGTTTCGCTAAGTGGGCCTGCGATCGACTTAGAGAAGATGCCGATTTTACCAAAAAAAAATCATCTTTTCAGATGAAGCTCATTTTGATCTTGGCGGGTATGTAACCAAGCAAAATTGTCGCATTTGGGGCACAGAAAACCCGCACGCATACATTGAAAAGCCGATACACCCAAAACGAGTCACTGTTTGGTGCGGATTTTGGTCCAGAGGCATAATTGGGCCATTTTTCTTTGAAAATGAGCAAGGAGTGACCGTTACAGTCAATCGCGAAGAGGAGGATATTGGCAACATTTGGTTTCAACAGGACGGCGCTACGTGCCACACAGCCGAAGCTACACTCGATGTTTTGCGCCCTGTTTTCCAGGATCGCATTATCAGCCGCAGAGCTGATGTCGTTTGCCCACCACGGAGCTGCGATATGACACCTTTGGACTATTATTTGTGGGGTGCCGTAAAATATATGTGCTACGCCGACAAGCCAGAGACAATTGACGCTTTAAAGGACAATATTCGTGAAGCCATTGGTGAAATACAGCTGCACACAATCGATAATGTGCTTAAAAATTGGACCGATCGTGTAGGCTACTGCATGGCCAGCCGAGGCAGCCATTTGATTGAAATTATTTTCCATTATTAACCGGAAGGATTGTACTTTCAATTAAAAAATGAAATTTGAGAAAATATTCAGTAGTTTTTTTTTTATAGCATTTTCAAAAAAAAAAAAGTTATTTGGCGGACCCTTTATAATTTGTTAATGCTTCAATCTGTCTGAAACAAATTTTATGATACTCTAAATATATGCTTACAAAATTATTCAAAAATGTAAATTCTTGCGAAAAAGTAGGCGTGTCAGTGGCCGAAATCTAAATTTTTTGACATTTGGGTGGGTTCTATAAAATCACTACACAATTGGCGTTTTTCTTCTTTAGTTCAGAGTGGAGCCTGAACTGTCAAACAAGACCGTATTTATTTTTTACCTCTGACACATCAGCTTCAATGTTGTGTTTGACTACTGTGTTCCCAGTTCGAATTCAGGAAAATACAACCAAAAGTATTTTCACGGCCCCACCACTAAGAGTATTACTGCCATGAGAAAGCGCCTCGAAAAATTTTTCTGATACGGCATTTAAATAAACGTGGAGAAATGTATACCACGCATAACACCTACAGTTAGGCGAAGCTGGGCTTTGGCACTCTATGGGCTGCTTAAGGCCTAATATTTTTTCGTTTATAGTACGATGAGTGCGTACTCTTTGAGATCAGAATAAATCGCGAGTAAAACGATGAGTATTTTATACTTCGCGTTTGCCTGAATGGAAAATAGGGAATCAAGAATTAAAGAGCATTAAAAATGGAGGCTTGTCGGAGTCGGAGCCGACTTCGCTTATGTGGTTATAACAATAAGTGTCATAAGCAAATAAAAGAAACAAGCTTACATTCTCCTTATGATCTAATGTAATATGTTCCGCCTCAAAACCAAACAACGTCAAATGACATGCCCAAGCATTGTCAATCGTTCTTATCATCTCCAACATTAACCCATTAACCCTTAGTACACAAGCAATCAGTAACTCAATGCCACCATTCAGTCGAGTTCGTAGTGAGTACCGGTCAATGGTTATAGAATTTTTTTTTAAGTAGGAAAACGAATAGCGAAGAAGAATCACTTTATCGGTTTCAACCCAATTTTACTCATCAGCATCACCAACCATTCTCGGACCCCCAAAATTTGCGTTCGTATCAGTTGAATGCCGACACAGCGTCATAGAAAGTAAAACGAAAAAGAGTTCTTCTTTCGTTGTATGAATAACTTTAAAAAATAAAACTCAATAAAATGTTCTTATCATTTGAAAACGTAATTTTCTCTTCTCACAAAGCGTTTCGTAAGAATATTTGAACTTTAATCATCGTTTGTACCGTTATCATATTATTTCGATTTCTCAAATTTCGGAATGTCGCGATCACTGTCAGGGTCGCTGAATGTTTACGCAACTGATCGTGTGAACGTGCTTTCTCCATGAATCATTGGGGAAAAGTTCAAGACAAATCAATTTCAAAAACTTATTCAGAATTGATGATTTCCAATGCATATTTTGAATTTAAATTGAAAATAGGATTTATATCATGGCTTTAAAATGTAAAATATCAGTAGAATCCGGGCCGAATCGTTCGCCGGTTCGCCTTTGGTTGGTTCAATGTTTGTCGTTTGGGCCTTACTCCTTCCAAGCTTTACGATTATCACTGCAACCTATCTCACTTCATCCGATATTGTGCTGAAGGTTATCATAACCATAAAGTTTACAAATTCTCTGCAGTTAGTGCTTTCCAAATTTGCTGCTGCCTGTAGAATATAAGCGTGCCACTAAAAAGTTATGTGTTTCGCGGTCTTCGTGCTGAAACTTTACGGCTCACTTATCTTATCTCACTTTCCAGTTGCATTCATTGCCAATGACACTTACTTTTTCCAGGTGTTTCGATGCCACAACAAGTGCAATATGTATGCTTGTCTCATTTGGGATCCTAAGCCTTCGAACTCTACTAAATTTTCAAGTTGCTTGCTGCGGAACAGAATAATCAATTAAAAGCCAGTTCGTTAACTTTTTTCCATCATAACAACAAACGAATTTTTTCAAAACAAAACCTAATCAGCTACATTCACCTCTTATGACTGCAGGTTTACCACCAGTTCAAGTACTCTTTGCATCATAATAACATGCTCGTACAAATCCTTATCATTTGCGGTCACCCCTGTGACTCTAGGTCAGGATTTTGCAAATACTCATCCAAAAAGGTCTAGTGTACTATCGTTTGTATTTCGAGCACGTTGTCTGAAACAATCTAGAGCATTCTTTTTCATTGCAATTATTGTATGAATCCAGAAGGTATAAACTGTTGAACTTTGTAAAAAGGTAGACAATTAACATTAGGCAGCAAAGAAGCTATAAAAACTATTGTAACACCAACAAAGCGGAACTACTAGAAGTCATGATCAAAATCACGATTTTTTTTGTCTCGACAATAATCCAAAAGAACATTTCCACAAAACAACAAGACACCTCTTAAATCTCTCCAATTAGTATTAGGTTTTTTTATTACTTTCATAACTAATAACAACGATTCTTAAACTAAAACAAAATTTGACTAAATTTTTTGCAAGCGCACAGTTCACTTTTAATCACTCACTGTAGCAGCGACCAGCGCAGCTCCACGTCCTGAACCATCCTCCGACAGCATCAAATCGTATGAAATGTTCGGTTTCACAAGCTGCTTTATCTTTTCATACATATAATCACTAAACTTTGGATGCAACCTATATACAGATCCGTCCACTCCAACAGTCGTGTGAGGCTCATCGATTTTATTGATCAATGTAGCCAAAATACATGCCACAAGGTGTGCTGCACGTTTTGAAACACACTCACAAATAAAACGAACTTCGGCACAGTCCTCATTGGTAGCGTTGGCGACACCGAGTCCTGCGAGAATTTTTCGGCAATTCGTATAGTCACCTTCCTTATCGGCCTCAATCTCAGAAACAAATCTGGTTTCGAAGCTATCCACGATCTGCAGCCGTTGAGGTTTCCTTCCATTGCTGGTGAATAGAAGTTTCTTATCGACGGCTTTCAGAATCGCCAACCGAGCGATCTCGCCCATGTACATGCCCGAAATCATTTTCTCGTAGATCTGTTTGCCGGGATTCATTGAACCTTGGTCTACGAAACGATCGTATTCAGATCGGACGAAGTCCAGCATTCCACTCTCTCCGAAGGCTCCCAACTCGGTGTTAATTATGACGTGAGGTTTTCCTGGTGGTCCGTCATATAGGTCAACGTTCTCCACTCGTTCAATATAACACGCGTTGCACCCCGTTCCGATGATCACTCCGATCTTGCAGTTGTCATTCCTATGAGCGCAGGACATTAGTGTGCCTGTGGTGTCGTTGAGAATTGCCATCACTGATATGGTTATATCCTGTCGACGTTTAAGGGCATCCTTTAGCAGTTTTACCACGTCTTCATTTTCCACTCCGGGACAATTGAATCCTTTTGTCCAACGAACTAGCAGTCCTTTAGTAAGCCCAAGCTGCTTCAAAGGGAATGAGAATGTGAAGCCAAGACGTAAATGCTGGTCGATCAAATTGTGCTCCTTCATAAAAGTCGCGAGACACTCAGCAATATGATCGAAAAGCTGCACTCCAGGACCTGTCATAATCTCCTGAGGTATCGCATAGATCTTAGAGTCCAAATCCGCTTCATGGTGACCCTTGAGCGTGACCAGTAGAACTCGGAAATTAGTTCCTCCCAAATCCAAGGCTAAATACTTCCCGACCTCCTCACCAGTAGGCAGTTCCTGCACGTACGTCACAAAGCACTTGACATCAGCAGTATCATGAGTTTGTTTACACAAGCCACGATTCACCTCGTTCAGAAATCTCCTACTAACCTCAGCCAACTGGGTATTGCTGAGAATGAACTCCTCCATCAGCTTGCGAACCCGAAGCGTTGATGTATCGGACATGTTTACACGGCGGTTTCTTAAAGACAACTGTCGTCGGATTTGAATCCGACTAAATAGCTAAGCGCTAGCATTCTGTCAATTACCAAACGATCTAGATAACATTTTTTTTTAGACTTTATAGACGATTTTGTTTATTGTTTAGTTCGTCGTCGACTCTGAGTGGAGTTCGAGTCTCTCTCGTTCACTCTTTCTGGGGGGGGAAATACCGACTCGGCTGTTGGCGGTTGGCGGTAGAATTGGCACTGAGTAAACGTCAAGAAGAGCACTAACCAGCTATAGATTACAGCCATAAAGTGATGATAAGAGCTTTTATTTTTGGCACGGATGTCTTTATCTGGATGTGAATTGTTGTTGTTTGTGGGCGGATCAGGGTTGGTTTTTTTTTTTTTTTTTGGTTAGAATGCCGAAAATTTCAAAATCGATTAGCAAAATTTCAGTGACTGATTGGTTGAACTTAGTGGGCAGGGGTGTGTGTTTTCTAGATTTAACCGCTTTTGTCAAGTTTATCAAATAATTTGATAAGGCCTAGGTTAGAATTTTGTGAATGAATGCGGTTTTTTTTTTGTATTGATTGTGCTTGTCTAGTGATATGTAATTGTTGTTTAGTAACTTTGGTAATAAAACAAAATTAGGAGAGTCGACTTCCTGGCGTATTGACCCATTGTATTGCATCACTCTTTTTCTGTTTGTCACAGCCTTGTAACTTTTGAACCGTTTGAATTGGAGAGCTGCGTTATTTAAACATTATAAAATAAGGGTATGGTTACATTATGTGGGAAACCGCAGGAGATGGTGACAATAAATTTCATTTTGTGGGCCCTTTTTGGAGCACCCTGTACGATGATGCTTCCCATCATGTGGCATACCAAATTTGCCACTAAACCATTTTGTGTCTTTTTCATAAAGTAGTAAACCTCTCTGGCACTTGACACCTGTCAAGGTGAAAGGCGAAAATAGCGCCAAAATCAAAATACATTTCTTTGTGGACATGCAGATATGTAATCTAATGTAAAATTCCTTTTCTATAATAAAACTTGTACTCAATCAAGGTTAAAAGTATATTTTAACAAATGTAACAAGATTATCTATAAGATAAGCCTAATAAAATGCAATAAAGATATATATAATTCCAATAGAAACCATTTCCTTTGTTTTCAATTCTGTGACACTTACATTAACTTATAAGTTTTACTTAAATTACATAATGGAATTAGCCAAGCGTTCTAATCCCTCATGCATGTTTGTTTAATGTATATTTACAATCACAAATATTTAATTAGTTAAGTCACAGCATGATAGCGATCTTATTTTGAGATTAATCAAATTAAATTAAATGAATCGTACATGTACAATATTTTACTTCGAATTGAAGTCTCAAGTGACATTTATCCACCACTGCAACGTTGATTAGATTTAACTTTGATTACGAAACATTTTTGCGTCTTTGACTTTTCTATTTTGTGCGAAATATTAGTAATGGCTTAACGAAAGACCTGAAATCGTATCTGGATTTTTGAGTTTTATAGTTATGACGTCTATGTGCCAATTTGTAACATTTATTTTGAAAAGGTGTGGCGAAAAGTGGTTATCTAAAACCATTTGTCATTCTGTTCTATAACCTTTGAGCGTATGGGGAAAAATCCCAAATTATGTGAGTTAATTTTGGCACGTAGCACTTTTAAGAAGCCTGATTACTTAAAAGAAAACGACGTGGAGAGCTATTCATGGTTTCCCTGTTCTAAAATCTAGGGTAAATGCGATTTGGCAGAGGGGAAAGTAAAACCGCAGACAGAGTTTTGATGAAGACTAAAATTCGTTATGAATTCCTCGAAAATTATCATTATAGCAGGAAATTAGGTGTAAAGTATCACGTATTTCACAGATGCTCCGGAACAATGTTTGACTAGGGTGCATGTATACTAGTACCACTTGATCTTGTAGCACTCTGTCGACAAGAATCTTAGAATCTATCTCAAACAAGACAATGTCAAAAATGTCAGACTACTATTGTACATTTGGAGGTGCCGTGGCTCAGTGGTTAGTGCGTTGGACTACTGCGCAAGGGGTTCCAAATTCGAATCCAGAAAAATACCATCAAACGTTTTTTCACGGCTCCACCTCTTCCGAGTGTCTGACAAACATTCAAGAGTATTACTGTCGTGAGAGAGCTTCGCAAAACCCATCTGCCCTTCGGATACGGCATAAAACTGTAGGTCCCTTCTGTATGTGCAGAAATGTATACCACGCACAACATGTACAGTTGTGAGAAGCTACGCTTTGGCCCTCTATGGGCTGCTTACGGCCTAATATTTATTTATTTTTTATTTTACTATTGTACACAGGACCTCCGATAAATGATTACTGGTTTAATTTCGGCGGTTAACACATGTCAAAACTAAAAGGCTTCCCTCGAATTTATCGCTAACACGTATCAGCGTTTGAGGAGACAATGTGAGTAGACAGCTGCCGCTACCTTCCTGCAAACTATTGTTTATCGTTACCTATTCATGCAGTAACTTTTCTATGTTTTTATTTTTTAATTAACTGACGCTTTTTAAGGCCAAATCACCCATGCTGTAGTTTCATACTATTATACATAAGTTTAGAAAGTAAATCCAACTTGATCTCCTTTCGATTACCAGAAAAACTATTAAATTATCGTTATCGATTAATAGGCCATTAAATGATTTATCGCAAAGTCTAATCATGTGTTAATTATTTTTTGCATTAAGAACATAGAATTAGATAAGGATTTTTACTACCAACGGAATTCTTTTTTGCCTTTTTTGTTTACATATATTATTTTTGTATAAGCCGCATGTATTTTTTATGATTTCGAGTGGTGTTTAGTTGTGATAGTAGTGTACGACAATAAACTTTATCAATGAGCTATCATATTAAAATGATAAAAAAAACACACACGTTGCTCGTCAATTTTTACTGTACTCTGACTTATTTTTGGAAAAAAATATTTGCTTAGCATAACGGTTTGACCTAGAGATAGATGAGGTCATGAGCTTTTATCGCTCCCCCGCATTTTGTTTAATCTGTTTTTTGTCACACGTGTGGTAAGGTGCCTTGGTGGTTTTTGTTATCTTGGTAAACAAGTCAGGAAGCAAAATAATAACACTAATCCGGATCTACAGCTACTCTTGTATGTAACGTTTAGAAAGATAATTTCGCTACACAATTACTTAGTAACAAAAATACCCTTAGGTCTACATGCAAGTCTACAGATAGTTTGTTTTCTTTTTGAGTATTCCTACTGATACTTCTTTTATTTTGCTTTACAGAACCCAAAGCGCCCTTAAGTCTAATAGATGAAATCCGTGAAGCAGCCGAAGCCGCTCAAAACGAGACCGGATTTGTATACGAGCCCACATCTGGCCTTTATTACGATCAACGAACCGGCTACTACTACAATGCAGTAAGTTTTATACCCTATTCCAATCATTTCGCCCCAATCTAATCCAATCTCTTAATTCAACAGGAATACGGTCTATATTACGACGGCAATACCGGCTGTTACTACAAATACGACCAAGATAATAACAAATTTGAGTTTCATTCACAAGTTGAAGTACAACCAACAGAAGCTGAGAAGGTACCCTAGAAACTCGTCATCGAAGGCTTACGCCCATTAACCAATTTAAATATTTTTTTTTTTCTCTCCCTTTATGCCCTCGAATGCGATTGGCAATCCTTTAAACCCTTTTTAGGTTTATGACAATTACGTAATTAGTAAACTTTTAGATAATTTCTCAAATCTAAAAATTGACCAGATGCGCTCGAACGCATTAGGTAAGAATTGTGGCCAGAATATGCGATGAAAACGCGGATTTCTTTTTAACCTTGCAGGCGTCTAATGACATGGGAGGCAGCAGTCGAAAGAGAAAGTCTAAGAAAAGGAAACGTAAACCTAAATCTGAAGAGGAGGAAGAGGACACAGAGAAATCAAAAGAACGTGAAGATGGTGAATTGAATTCCAGCGCTAGCGAAAGTGTTGATTCAATAGAGGAACTCCAAGAGAACGGTCACTATCAAGGTGTGTATGCAATAAATCAAGAAATCCGCGTTTTCCTCTTGAGCATCTGCAAATGTCTTTTTATCTTAAAACATTCTATAGACATTGCTAGGAAATATCCACCATCGCTGAGAATTATTGTCCTAGAGACCAACTTGGAGAAGCTTCAAGTGGGTACCTTGCGGCTTATAACTTTTAAGGGCGGGACTTTAGGCCGTGAAGGTGACCATGATGTCATTATTCCCGACGTTAATATTTCCAAAGTAAATATGGAATTCATACTTATTTTAGAGCCTTTAATGAAAAATCCTACTTGTCTAGTATCATTTAAAATTTTCCTACGAAGAGGATAAAGAAACCTATACCTGCACTGATCTGGGCTCAAGAAATGGAACCCTCTTAAATGGCAAACGTATGTCAACCTCACAACAGGAGAGTGATCCTCTCGAATTGGTTCATGGAAGTGTGCTTCAGCTATCGCAAACCAAACTTCTGTGCCATATTCATCCTGGGAACAGTACATGTGGCCAATGTGAGCCTGGCCTTTTGATGGAAACCAAAGAAGAAACCTCCAAGACTGTAGTACTCTCCCACAAACAGCAATTGAAAAAATTGCAGCAGAAATATGGTCTTGAAAATGAGAGTAAGTAAAGGGAAACACGCACCTTGAAAAGTATTAAAACCTTTCTTTTTTAGAATTTGTGGAGAATCGAAAGGCAGTAGGTTACAATGACAGAGCTGCTACAAGACGTGTAGAAGTCGGTAGTTCCACAGACAAGGAAAAGACTGAAATGGCTTCCGTAGATACGTAAGACTTTCATATTTTTTTTTATAGAACAAACCCCTTAATAAGTTTTTTTTTTTTTCAGTGAAATATCAAGCGAAAACAAAGGCTTTAAGATGCTTTCCAAACTCGGTTGGAGCAAGGGGGAAGCTCTTGGAAAGACCAATGCGGGTGGACTCCTTGAACCAGTAAGACTTGCTTTTCACAAAAAAAAAAAACCCCTTCCATTTATACTTTGTTTATTCTATAGATTTCTGTAAATTCGAATGAGGGCACCAAGGGTTTAGGCTGTGAAGAAGTTATCCCATCTATGGTGTCATCTAAGCTGAGTAAGAAGAAAATCGAAACTTGGCAGAAAGCTCAGGAGAGATACAATAAAGTATCACAAGTTAATGTGTTCAGCAGTAGTGATGACGAAGATTTAGTTAAATAATTTATTTCAATAAAAAACGAATGCATTAAGAATTTATGTAAAATTGTTGGTGTTGTACTCATTTCTGATGCTGATGCTCGCAAGTCTCTCTCTACTTTCATCATTTATGGTTGGGGCCTTCAAGTTCCACATCATTTACTTCAAGTATGAATTGAATTCAATCATTTAGGATATTTCTTTGTAGTTTAAGACATGATTGAGTCGTTGGTCACCAGAATAAAGAAGGCACCAATTCTGCATTCATACTCGTAGTACCAAAACCTTACTGTGGCATTACTTGATACCGTAACAGATCTGATTACTAATTGAGAATACAAATTTCGTCTAGTTAAAAGGCTTATAGAATAGTAGTGCTTTCCATACCAACTTCTGCTCTGCTGTAACACGAAGGCGAAGAAATCAAATGACAGTGTTCCATCGTCTCCAAATTGTTTCGCACGCATATTTTCCTGAGTTGAACGACATGTAAGTGGACCAGCTTTGGTTGAGATAGTGAAATGATTCCTGTATAGCACATGGTGTCGTATGGGCTAGAGGTGAAGACTTTGACTGGGAACTCCCTGGATTGTGCAGGGCAGGGATTTGCAGTGTTGCGCATTTCTTTAACTTTTTTGAATTCAACTTTACATCCATTTGTTGCTCATTTTGTAGCAAGTTTGACACTGCTTCAGTCGTTATTCGTGCTCGGTATGTGTTAACTTTTTTTTTTTGGAATGACGATATATACAACATAAATAATCGGTCTATTCTAGTTCTTTCTGCACTTCAATTCTCAGCTTGCCAAATTTCCAAGAGAGGGAGTACACTGCACTCAGTCAACTTGCACTTACTGCCCGCTCATTGGGAGACTAAATTGATCTATTTGTCACACTAGCGTATGACCAAAAACTAGCTAAAGTATCGTGCCTTGTTCTTTCGACCAAATATTTTTTAGAAGCTGTGATTCCATCGAAAGCAATAAGTTGTACGCACAGTATCTGCAAAATGGATAGTGCTGTCTGGAAGCTGTTTTTTTTTATAACAATTTGAGCTCCCGTGAGTTTTTAGCTTGGCGGATCGAAGCAGTCAAAGAACTTGAAGTTGATTGTCTACTTCAGTTCATCTGTGCCTTAAAGCGTAAATATATAGAGATTATTTTATTAGATGCATTACGAGTTTAAGGAATGCACGTCTATCACAGAATCCGTCGTAGAAGACGTTTTGCTACCACTTTCGAAATTCAGCAATACTATTATGGATTTCCTTCGAATTCGTAGCGTAGAAGAATTTTCGTACATTTGTTAGGACGGATTCCGTAATAGGGGTGATGCTTTCAAGTTCTGCCTTCCCTCTCCGTTATAACCTGAGACCAATATGAATCGATACCCACTTTCACGATGAATCTAAAATGGGTAGTTGGGAGTAAATTATAAAATACTAAATGATGCATTAAATTTGTTTTTATTTGCACAATTAATTTGTATCACTACACAATAATTATTATTTTTTTTTTTTAGAGATTTTTAATTAAATTCAATTCTATTTAAATATGAATAACAGAGTTTACTAAGTTGTTAATCTATCAGTCAATAAAACACTATTAATATATATATTATAAATTAATTACATTTTTTTTATAACAATTTCAATAAGACCAACGAAAATTAAAAAGAAAAAAACTCGTTTTATCACCAATATTGTGTTGGATTTGCTAAGATAGATAAATACTTTAATTTCATTTCAAAAAAATTTATTTATTATTAAGTGATCATAATATTTATTAAAAATGATGTTTTTTGTTTTAGTTTTTTTCTAGACAAATACATTTACAGCAAGAATTGGACACTAACTTTCAAGAAATATTATAATTTTTTTTTTTAGAAATAAACTACGAGCTACATTTGATAAATATGTTAGTTTCTTATTTTGAATAAAATTCTGTTGCTTAATACTTTAGATTCGGACACGTGTAAAATGTCGTTCCACTATTTTCACTTTACCAAGTGTTTTTTTTTTTAACAAAAAAAGACGGACTTTTGGTTAAGATTAATAAAAAAAAAAGACTTTTAAGTACTTAAAATCATTCGAATGGAGGGGATCGTTAGGATAAGCCTCTAGTTTAAATAAATATTCTAAGGTTTACTTAATGATGGACTTAATTTTAAATAAATAATTTATATGTTACAAAATATATTCAATTGATTAAGGAACAATAAAATTAAAAGTTATATTAAATATTCATAAGTATTATGTAGGTAGAGACTTCACTTGGCATACAGTGTGTGTGTGTTGTTTTTTTTTTTAACTTTCTCATTTTAGCTCATCCTTGTTGCTTACATTCACCGATTGACTTAATGTCGATGAAGAGTCCAGTTTGACAGGAATTCTTTTTCATTTCGCACCACGAGTTGTAAGTATGATTGTTGGTGCCGCACAGTTTGCCTTCTTTATAGCGTAGGCTCTGAAAATACAAGAAAAGGGATTTAATTTTTATAAATTTACTAAGGAAATGGTTCAGGTCCAATTTCCATGAAAAAATATCGAGACTTTTGTCTATACTGCTTCTGCAAGGGTACAGACGTTTGAGCCTGCATGTTTGAGGCTTGATAATGGTGTATGCCGTGGCTCAGTGGTTAGTGCGTTGGACTACTGCGAAAGGAGTTCCGAGTTCGAATCCAGGAAAATACCACCAACGTTTTTTTTCACGGCCCCACCTCTGACAAACTTTCAAGAGTATTTACTGTCATGAGAAAGCTTCTCAAAAACCCCCCCCGCCCTTCGGATATGGCATAAAACTGCAAGCACAATTCGTACAGCTGTGAGAAGCTAGGCCTTGGTCCTCTATGGGCTGCTTACGGCCCATTATTTATTTATTTTGATGATTTTGTTATCCTTAGAGGATTCTCTCAATCGGAAATTCAATGCATACTCGATAGGTTTGTAGCCAACTGGTCGTTTCCAGAATCTCCGTTCAGGGCAGTGGTGAAGTCTTATTGAAACAAGATTTGATGGAAGGTGTAACCCCTAGTTATTTTGTAGAATTGATTTGAGGAAGTTTTTATGATCTGTTGTTAAGAAGGGCCAACTAAGAGTCAAAGCTAAGTAAATCTGGCATTGGGATAGTGACCGAAACAATGAGATCACGGGTGCAAACGTCCCCTATGGAGAAATATAAGAGTATACGAGGACCTTAGTATTAAACAACTAGTTTTCCAAATGGCACGATCTACGGTTCAAGCCGGAATACAATAGTGCAGGATCACTTAAGTCTTTAGGCCTATGTGTAATGTAGAAGACTACAATTACAATGGCATGCTGTCAATCTGTGACGCCGTTTATCTAAAGGGTTATTAATTTTTAAGAAAGAAACAGAAGGCGTAAAGCTGAAGACAGGCCCCTACAATCGATGATTGCTCTCACTTACAGCGTCGGCGTGGATCAGATACATACTTAACATAACATATTAGATCAGAAAAAAATAGAGGAAAAAAGATTGCATTCCCTTCCTTCCGGGCAGTGTAAAACGTCTGGTACCAGACTTAGAGTGGTTGATAAATGATAACATTGACTGGATGAGGAATCGTCAACCTGAGATGCATGATAGATAAATGAACTTAAAAATAAATACTTACTGCTGGTCGTCGCTTCCTGGGGCATTTGAATCTACAAGAAACACATCTCGGACGGTGGGTCATCAAATCCGTCAAACATGTCATCTTTGGCCCACAGCTCACATTGCTACAATTCTTCCGATCTTCTGCAAAGAAACAAGATAAAGCATAAAATTAATATAATATATTGGGAATTTTTTTTAAAGGAAAAATTCACTTTAACAAACAGGTACAGGTTGCCTAAGCAAGGATCATACCAAATATTGGAGAGCCAAAGCAAAAGAAAACAGAATTGCGACACTAACTTTCAACTTTGAGCTGGTATCATGAAGACGAACACTTACGCAGCACCTTCCGAAAAGGTGCAACCCTAAAACGTGAACTTGTTTCTAGCTAAAGAAGCCCAACAAAAATATCGTGCAGGACGTTTGCAGTAACGACTACTAGAAGTAATACCCGCGAGGATAAGCCTCGAAGAATGGTAAAAGAGGTGGTATCGTTTTGACAAGGGTAGATGGATTCAGAAATGGGTGACTGATATATAGGCATAAGAAGCTGAATATTTACCTGGCCATGATTGCTACCAGACAAATGCCGAGTGGGGAAAAAGCTTCAACAAAACAAAGTGTAGACGACTTTAAACACGAACAAGCCAAGTATAATATGTATGCCAGAACTCCACACTCGCGAAGAACTTTTTGAAGGCAGCCCTGCGAGGAGCAGGAGTAAGACGACAGTTTCATTTACAGGGTGGAATACCCACACTGTCAAGGTTAGTTTTCGCCTTTGGAAACTTCTTACCTCTCAACGAATAAAAGACACAAGTAGTCAAAGCACAGTCGTAAGGGCTAAACAAAATTGCAAGTCTGACTCACAAGCTGTCAACAAAGTTAGATGAGTATGATCGGGGCCCAGATCATAGTGGCTTTGGAGTCTATTCCTAGCAATGCATACAGCTAGCTGCCACTACAATCTGCGGCATTAAGTAGAGTTGAAAAGTATAAACCCAAAACTGCATTCAACCCAAGAATGCAACGCGCAGCACATGGACATGAGAAAAATGCATTCTCACCGATTATAAAGAAACCCAACCAACCAGCGGATGGATGCAAAATTGTGCAGAGGCCCACAAACATACCGAAGCCTAAAAAACAAAACAATAACAAAAACAAGACAGAAGAGACAAACAAACAACAAAAAAAAAATCCCAAATACAGGAAACTTATTCCAGAGAACTTCAAGACCTCTCGGCTTTGGCTTTGGATTTGGATGCGCGCGTCATCTACCGAAAAAACTAACCGCAGACGCAGACGAGAAAAAATGCACCAGAACCACATGCACTGCGCACTATACAACACGGCTGCAGCGATGACGACGTCGTCGTCAGCCTGGACAGGCGCGCAGGAGTGTGTGGAAAAAAGTTGCCATTCCTGCTCCGGTTCCCGGTCCTCCTCCCTCTAATTTTATTGTTTTCGATTACTTTCGTTAATAGGTGGACTCTGGAACGAGTCAGTCCCAGGCAGAGCAGCGGGGCTGTGCGGGAATCCTTTCTCGTCGTCTGCATCAGAGTTATTTTATTTCGTCCTTGTAGTGGTGTGGTGCAATGCAACCGGCCGGCGTGGCGGATGCATATTTGAGCCGCGATCTGTGAAATTTGAACACAAGTTTTGGATGCCCACCAAAAAAATGTTTATTACCCTTATGGCTGCACGGAGAGTTTCATCGTATTGGTGGTGACGGACATATTACCCAGAGAATGGGAACCAAAATTGCATTTGTACCCTTGTGGCTCTAATGCGATCACAATATACTGTCGCTGTAATAGTAGTGGTGCACATGCATCTTCTTGTGGGTAAGGTAAATTAAAATACCATAAAATATTATAGCATGAAAGGATAGGTATTGCAAACCATACATAGTCCTATACACGTCAGTGCACCTGCGTTAGGGGGTAAGTGCCTTGCATGTCTCGAAAAATCTCAAGACCCACTCACAGAAGAGAAACAGACAACTACTACAAACTGGCAGGATGATGATATTTTTGGCTTTTTTTTTTTTTTTTGAGAATTGGCGTGAGAATTTGAGCAGGTGCGGAGCGGATACACTTCAAATGTTACCATTTGTACGATAGCAGGTGAAAGGTTAAAAATAAAAGTGAAATGGACGCGCTAAAGGAATATAAAACTGCGCAGAAAGAGATCCACTTGTCCTTGAATGGATGCTTAAATTTTGGGCATTTCGAACAATAAAAGTTCAAGTTGCAGTTTCATTTGATGAAGATGACAGTGGTAGTGCAAGTGGAGTAAAATACTCCGCAGAGTGAAAAGTAATCCTTTTGGCCTTTCTATCACGTAGGCGATGTTTTAAGTATAAGTAATCTTGCAGAATGTATTAGTAAGCAATACTATCGGTTTATTTATTGCTAAACAGATTCCAAATTATTGCATCCTGAACAGTTTACTGACGACATGTTTGACAATCGAACACGGACAACAATTAGTTTCCAGAACATTAACTAAGAAGGACTTCAAAACATCAGAGTCCCCTAATTAGAGAATAAGTTCACGCGACATAAGATGTACAGAGGTTCGAAGAAGGACTAATGCCAGCTCTAGCAGTAACCGGATATAGAAAGCTTGATTCCCGGGCATCTTACAGTATTATGTGCCAATGTGCCGGGTCTTCGGCTGAGGATTAGAAGTAACAATTTTATTAAGTAATAAAATGGGGACATCCTAATATTGCTGGAGGATTTAGGTCGATTTACGATTAAGCTTCTTCACTTGTACAAGTATCTGTTGCATTTCAACTGACAAGTAGCGCCACTTTAGTTGTTGTCTCCCAGATATCCAGCGTGAAAAAAAGAAAGTGCAGAGTAGCATCAGGCGTGAAAAACGCTACAACTAAAGAAACAGCAAGCAGGTGAGCCAATAAAACAAGCTGCTGATTTCAGACCAGGATGACGGTGATATGATCGCGAACTCTAAGGATATTCCGTAGCAATAAATTCTCACACACACCCAGGAAAACAATAATAGCTACAAGCTTGATTCGAAATGCTATCTGGTTCCATTGCGCAGGACAGGCATCGAAGCATTTGAAAGAGAAACTGGCAGTGGATCTTGTATACTCTATGAAGCGAAGATAACTCCATATACCCCATGAAACGAGACGTTTTAGACAATCATAGAGCAGAACTGTTAAATAAGAATCGAGCTCTTTGCTCTTGGCATATCAAATGAAAGTCCTCGAACAAGATGGCTTGCAGGCGTTGTTTTTCCTCTTTATTCCTCGCGGGGTCAAAAGGATTTGAGAAAAACAAATTGTGTTGGTTAAGTTCATCTGGATGCTTCATTGGGTTTGATCAAATTATTATCCTTTAACTTTTCACTAGTGGCTTTTAATACATTTTTAATTCCTGGGACTCGACAAATTGGTGTCTCCCAGTCCAATCCACAGACCATCATCTAAACCTGGATGTTTTTTTAGGGCGCCTCACTGCCATAAAGAAAGCAGGGAACATTGGGACGTACATAGGTAGACAAAAGTGATTAATAAGATATAATAGATTTACCTACTGATTCCCCAAATAGCCTTGAAAGTGGAGGACAAAATTAAACTTCAATTTCTGTCTCATTATCCCGGATATCCTTTTTAAAAAAAAAAAAATTAAAAACCCACTTCAATCGACGCAGATGTTTAATCCGTCTGAGCTTGCATTCTTTACGTGGCCAATACAGAACAACAAAAAAATACCCTTTTTTAAACTCTATCGGCTTCTCCAGCCTATTACACAATTCGCAGACACGTTTGAACGATCAAATAAAACAAATACGATTCACGAACAAAGATGATCCTACTGACGACCATTAACTTGGTCGACTGTGCTGTGCCTCTGCCATGCCAACACACAAAAGCGCATTTTATTTTTGGCCATGTACCGGCTGCAGCGACTCTGGCTCACATAACTGTCTGCAATGGTAACAAACATAATGATCGCTTAGTTTCATATATGAGGCTGCACGCGATCCTCTTCGCCAGCCGGTCACGGATGCATTCGAGAGGTTTGTATCCGAGACGGACACAAGTGCAGCAGACGTGGTAACAGGAAACCTGGCTGCCTTTAAGCCTGGCCTAAAGAAGCACCGATACATGCACATGCGCAGATAGTCAAGACCGAGAAAGAGATGCGAAAAGAAACGACTGACCTTCAAAGACCTTGTGCGAAGATTCATCAATATTTTTATGACTGCCGCGTCTCGCGTTCCGACTTGGAGCTTGGCTTGTAGTATTTTTTTTTTTTACAATTCCTGAGCTCCTCCTCGTCGTCGTCGTCGTCGCAGTCGTTTTCTTTTATTTATTTCTTTCCGTTGTCCTGTTGTATTCCTTGTGGTTTCCCTTTGACTCATCACGTGTAGATCGTTTGTAATGATCGTTATTTATTCGCGGTTTTATGTGCTCTAAGTTACGCATCCTACTCTGTGTTGAGTAATACAAATGTATCTGCAACAATTTATGTGCACTTTAATCTGTTTCTCACTTTGGAATAGAGTTTGTGGAAATTATTATTTTTTTTTTTTTTAGGAAACGTGATGGAATTGGTAGCAATTGGATGGTCTAGACTCATGAAGTCACGCAAGAGGTATGATTATAGGTTTTTGTGATGAAGATTTGGAAAGTCTATTGAAGAGGCAAAACTTACGGAACACAAAGTAAGAGCTAGAGAAGCCATTCGAGACAATCTAAGAAACAAAACAGCAGTATGTTAATGAATTGCAAAATAACTATGCAGAATATAGGACAACACTTAAAGTCACAGAGGACAAGCTCCAATGTATAAAGGCTTAAGCTTGTACGGTGAAAGCGAAAGTTTGCTATCTAAATGAGGAAAAAGTGGATTTACGAGTTCATCCTCTTACAGCCAAATGCAGTTCTCAAAAATTTCCAAGAAAATCGGAGACTAAAATTCCAACACCGAGATTCCTATGAAATCGCTGAAAAAACTAAATTTGGAAAATGACCACTTCCTTTCAAATAACAGTGTGTTTCATAAGGAAGTACTATAGATACGTGACGCAGAATAGTGGAGAAGGAAGCACGGCAACTGAAAAAGAGTTGGGGAGAGCTGAGGCACATTTCTAGAAATCGCACACGATGGCGCGTAAGCGTTGTAGGGGCCCTAGGACCCACAAGGGGATACAGGACTAAGTCCTAAAGACAGTAATAGAAACTATATATGAAACTAGATTTAAGAAAAGAATCTGACTTTTACACCGTCAGCCAAGTTTTTATAAAGGCCTTCATATTCACGATGATTATAAAAGCTTCCCCACTAATAGTAGATAATCTTTTCGGATCTTTTTGGATAAATAATTGTCTTAAAATAGAAAATTTATTTCCTAAATTTAAGGTCACAATTGTTTATTTGATTCAAGGATATTTTGTGATCATGAATTGAGTAATTATGACCAATCAAGAATCCCTTCTTAATCCATCCATTAGCTTCAACATTTGCTGCAAATATATCCTTTGATTCCAGCTGTAAACTCATTTCTAAATGCATTCACTTTACTCATTAAAAAAAAAGTTCCATAAAACAGATGTCTACGGAAGCGGTTTTCTTTTTTTTTTCCTTTTCTTGAAAATCCTTGTGCTTTGCTTTCATTCATCCTTCCAACGTCAAGCAGATTATGCATTTCAATCCATTTGTCAAGTTTTTCTTTGCTTTTTTGCATCAACACTGCTTCCACGATACACGTCCAGTGGCTTACAAGGTAAGGTGGGCTTTACACAAAATTCCCCTTTCAATGGAGAACCAGCTACCGGTGTTAGGAGGCAATGTCTCGGACTCAGAGTCGAGACTATAAAAATGAAATAAAATTAACCGAACACACGCACAGGGTACACGGGGCACGTGAAAGCCATCAGCCAAAAGTGGCTCCTGGTCCTGACCAACTCGATTATGTGTAACATACGAGACGGCCCTTCATCTTGTACAGGAACAACGGGGTCGTCTCGTTGCAATCACAATTATATTCAACCAGAATGAGGTGTCGCCTCCTGTTCATTTGGATTAATAAAAGCAATAAAATTCCGAAAAGGAGTGCGCACACACATGGGTACCCACCACCGGTTTTGAGCTGAAGTCCAGTCGTGTTTTAGGCCATCACTTTAGGGTACACACTCTTAAGGTGGTTTAATATGTCGATGGATCGATGATTTTATGAGGATATGCGTATGCTCTGAAAGTTTATTTTTTATTGGAGAAGACCAGCGGGGCTGATGGTTGTTGGTGATTAGGTTGTCTTCTGGCCCAATTGAATAGGGTTGCCAATATTGCCAAGCTGATCCATTTTACTTGTAAAGGATGTCAAAGAAGAAAGGAATATTTCTGACTACATTGTAGCACAATTTCTGCAAAGTTTGAGTGATAAATCACCGTAAATTGAGCGACTTCAAGGCGTTCAATGACTTGGATCAATTAGTAGCTTCGGAAACTTTAAATGCCTTGAATGTATTCAATGATTTAAACTTACTCAAATAATTTAGCTGATTTAAATGAAATTAAAATGAAGCAATAGATCGGTAAGTTTTAATTTTCCCATTCAACCTGGCAACCCTACAAACACTGCAACATTGTATGATAAGTCCTTTTTTATGGTAAACTAATTTTTCACACTAATTCTTCGCGTTCTGCATGCTGTTGCTGCTGTTGCTTCTGGGTTACAGAATTGCATGCATCAAGCCATCGCTTTCTGTCCCTTGTTTTGTGTCTTGCAGGCGCTTTTTTGCAGGTCACTTGTTGGGCTTTTCAAAATGCCAAACACGATTCTTGAATTAAATTGAATTTATTTGGGGATCGGTTATGTGTTGCAGGATTCCTTCGAGTTGCCAGTTCGTTAAATATTTCACAGTTAGACGTGGAAATGGCCGCGTCTCACAATGAATTGCAACGGCGGCGCAGCGGCTGCACTTCAGTTAGTGATTGCATTTTTTGATACGAGCATGATAATTTGTTTTATTCGAGAAGAGAAATGGATTTCTGTTCGCCAATTGAGTGGATCATTTATTTTAGAACTTCTGGACCGTTGCATGTAAGAGAGGGAGAAAGATTTCAGATTGCAGAGTGGATATTCACATTATAAAAGCTGCAATATGTAGGCTCCCTTTTGATGTAAACATTTCCAATGTTTATGGTGGAAGATGTTGATGCATGTTCGGAGTTCAAAACGGAGTCTTAAAGATGTGCATTCACTTGGGGAACTTTAACATTTGAGACTGGTACTCTGAGGCGCGGAGAACATGCGCAATAGATACTTGAAGTACCTACTTATAGATGCAGGATTTAAAACTATTGAAAACATTTGATGAATTCATTATTATTTATCAAAAGCGTATATCACATTGCCAGCATAATACTGAACGCCGCTAAGTGCAATACAATGGATTATGCTTAGAACAAATGGCAAGCCATTGCTCAAATCCATCTCAATAACTCGACAAGCAGTTGACTGTAAACTGAACAGGTGTCTTCGAAACATCAATTGGTTGACCTGCAATACAGATCGATTATTTTTTTCTGGAAAAAATAAATAAATAGTAAAGCCTACCTCCCATTCGATTTCTTTACTTGAGGTAAATTTCCTTTTTATAAACAGCAACAATACATTCCTTTTGAAGACTCTTTCAGCGTCAATTAGCATATTCGATAGTATACCGATCAAATATACATCGTAGGCTACCGTTAGCGTAAACGGGAGGAACAGATTTAAAAGTGTAAAAATTTGTACTGTTTTCTTCATCCAATTCTTAGAAGTTCTTACAAATAAAATAATATTAATTGTATCATACATGTAGGTTATATCGCTAAATGTTCCCAAAAACGTTGTCAAAAACGTCGCTGAAAAAAACCTATTCAAAACAATCTTCACTTGATGTATACGGAATGAGATGCTCAGTAAATCCTGTACATTCTTCGTATATTCGTCTTTGTCCATTTTGCCAAGTGCATTCTTAAGAATTCCATTCATTTTTATATAAAAGCAGATTAGAACCAGCTGAGAATAGACATGACCAAAAAATGTCACAATTCGTAGCGCCTCAGTGTAGGGTCCAATTATTTTTACATAGTACCTAGGAAAGCACCAAGTAAATCTATAAAGGCTGATCAGGAACATCAGGAAGCTATGCCAAATTTTGAAACCCAAGACAGGTTCGAAATCGTACGTATAAAATATATTCGAATCAGATTTCCTCTCTAGAAGCTTAAATATTTCGAACATTTCATTAATCGTAGGTAACAGAGTATGTCCTAGACTTAAGTATTGTCCCGCACTGGCCCATATTCCAATCATTCTGCAGATAAAGTGTCCAACTTGAAAAGTTTTTTCTTGTGCATCCGTATTCCGCATTATGTTTCGAAGGCACAGGATTAAAAGCGCACTGTACCCGATATGGCCTATACAAATCAAGCGTAAAATATGAGATGTGAGTCGGGAAATTCGAGAGCGACGGTCACTGTATGTAAGACACTGTTTTTGTTGTTCGAAATTGAAATTAGAAAAACAGAAGAATCTGTTGATACTGTACAATGTTTTTAGGTGCGGGCGAAGGTCTTTATAATTATTATCCATTTTCTTGTTCCTCAAACTGAATCTAATACGAAACGGAGAAAAGGACAAACTGCACAATTTTTTTTTTCTGATTAGTTTAGACACAAATCCTGTTGTACTATGAACTCCTGCAGTTGAACACCACGGAAAATGGTTATTTAAAGTGCAAATACCCGAATATCAATGCTTTTGAGCACACTGCAAAATGTGAAGTGGTTCTAATGTCAATCTCAAATGTCATAATAGGGAAATGCTTTCAGCTTACGTACGTAAATAACAATCATTATTTATTGAACTCTTAAGTTGATTAACACGAAATGTGGTGTATTGATTTTCTCATCCCTTTCAGTTTGGACATTTTGATTTGTGTTTTGGAAGGTATTACTTATACATATGTATTATGAAAGATTTCGCTCCCAATTTAATTTAAGCCTGTTTTATGGTAATCGGATAATAGAAGGAAAGGAACGGATATTGATTACTTTCGCAATGATTTTAAAGTTCCACTCGTGAATGGACAAACTTCGAACAAACCATTTTAAATACATTTAATGCACGCAGTTATCAATTTTACTTTGACCAAAAATGAGGTATTAATTTATTAATCGAATCATGCGAAATAAGTTGAATTTTGATCTAATTCTGCAAACAAATTAATGATTTTGCCGTAAATTAGCAAATGCCTCTTGCGAGCTGTCAAATTTTATTCACATTCCACAGATGTGGAACGCAATCTACATTCGCCGAAAGTGATTCACAATTCTTTCAATGACAGCTGAAATTTGTAGTTTACTGAGCTATAAATGGAACTTAATTCGTCTACGTTGCCAATAAAGGGTTTTCTTAGTTTGTGCTATCTGGTTTTGGCCAGAGGCTCAGCCACTCGTTTTGCACAAAATAAACCATCTGACGCAATAAACACACAAGTTCGACTATAGCTTGGATTTAAGTTCGACTCTCGATGTTTTTCTGTCATATTTCAAGCTGACATCGGAATGTCGTCAAATTACAGATGATTCCGGAATTAGATACTCAAGTATCTAGCCTTGTTGTCATTGTGACAAACGGCGATAGTAAGGTGCATGCAGCTCAGACAAAGATTTACAAGATTTACAATTAAGTTTCTTTTGCTTGTTTTTTGGGGAGCTTTCTCACGAAAGTGACACTTTTTGTTGGTAGAAGCTCGCAAGGGTTAGCGTTGTATAGTGCATGAATGCAATTGGAAGCAGCGTTACTTGACTTTTGACTTGATTTAAAATGGAACTGAGATCTCGGGATATAAGATATCCAATAGCTAGACAATGCTCATGACAGTGTAACCTGTTTTTGTTTTACCTGTGAAACCATATGCTATCTTGTGAAAGACGAATGTGGTTGGTTGAGCTCTGAACCTGAACTTGCCAGCTTGTCTTAAATTTGGCAATGTTTAGCACCTCGTTGTCTTATTGTGGATGTTATGAGTTTTAAGACTAAGTGTCTACTGGAAAACTTATTTCTGAAGGATTTATTATACATACATACAGACTTAATCATTTGCCTAAACGTGTACTGAAAGCAAAAGCAGCGTTTGGTCACATTTTTAGCTTACTTATTTGGGTTTTTAGGCGCTGTAGAGGCCCTAGGACCCACAAGGGGATACAGGATATAAGAGCTATATGGCCCTTCATGGCTTTGAAATCTGTTTTAATGTCCCTTTAAACGGTTATGTTTCTCCTAACGAGAACATGTACGCAACGAGTACTTTTATTGCTTCCTCCAAGCCACCATAGCCCTAAAAACTGACAGTTATGTAGACACTAATGTGGAGTGAGAGAGCGGTATACAATTTTACTAATTTTCGTCACCCCATTTGGCATCTCATTACACGCTTAGGCGCGAAAAGTCCGACAAAAAGAAGCAATAAAAGCCGTCTGGAGCAGACGCATAAACACTGTTTTGTTTCTTCTCATCAAAATAACTCAAAATATGCAAATCATATTCAAAGTCTGTGCTCAGTATAAAATAGCTTTAACTTTTATCGACCTGGCCCAGCGCACCACGGTTCAGACAACTTGCTTAGCACCTATTAAAGACTGATGGGCCGAGCCGCTGCCGTAAAATTGGCCACGCACAACGCGGCAGCAGCTCCCCAGACACAACAATACAACATTTTTCATCCGCACATAACTTTCCGACGGTAACTGCGGCCACGGAAATGCAAGAGACAGAGTGCAAAGATTGGTATAAGCAGATATGCACATAGATACTATGTATCCGCCACCGAGGAGAAGATCGAATCCAAGATTCAAGCCACTGTACAGTAGCTACTGGATTGGTGCTGGATACATTGTTATTTTTCCGTCTGTGGAAGAGGAAGGAACACAAAAAAAAAGACACACACACAAATTCCCCCAGGAGACTCCGAGAGGGACGAAACATTACGACGACGACGACACGACGACTGATGATGATGATTGTCAGGGAGCAAGCAAAGTAGGGGCGGGAGGCGTGGCAGGGAAAGGAAAGCATAAAAAAAGAGTGGTAACAAAGTGGGCGCGCAATAATTCTGAATGAATAAATCGTCCGCCACGCAAATCACTTTGCAACATAAACAAAGTTGGTTTCGTTGTTGTTGTCTTCTTTTTTTGTTTTTGTTCTTTTTGCTGGGATTCCTCGCCTTTGTCTGGCTTGAGCTCGGAAGACAGACACCTTTTTGATGCGACAGCTTCTGTGCGCTTCTGCAATGGATGACACGACGATGAAGACCATGATGATGGGTTGAATCATTATCGCCGACGAATTTATGTTGAATTCCTAATGCTCACGACGATATCGTAGCTGAGAACGGACATGTCTAGTGAGCTTCGCGCGCTGTGCGAAATCGCTGGAGACAACAATTATCACGGATGACGATGACGGCGCGATCGTAATGGCAGCCAAGGGCCTGAAACGTACGCACTAATGTTGTTGTTAGCCATTCCATGATCGTCGATCGTCATCACCATCGTTGTTGTTATTGTTATCATTGAAGTCGGTAGCAATAAGTTGAAGCGTCTGACATACGAGCGTGTTGGTCGTATAGTACGAGTATGTCTCTGCGAGTTGTGCGTCAATGAGCGAAGAAAAATTGATATTAAGTGGGACGATGATTCGAAGTCGAGCCTCTGCGATGCATGTGGTGGATGTTGGCGAATACAGATTGAGTCAGTAGTCGTTTATGGGCCATATCCGGGGGTATTGAATGACAGGTCTGTTATTGTTATTACCCTAAGGGCGAGAGAGAGGATGAGGACTTAACTTTTTATTGTTTTAATGATTATGCACGCGAATAAATTTCGAGACGTGTCTATTACAGGAAGAAACTGAGATAAATTGTTGCATGTTTTTACTGAAGTAGATAAATAGGTACTAGGTAACCAACATTTGAAAGATAAAGGCGTTTTGGAAAGGGGAATCCGATCTAAAGGTTGGGGCGAAGGAAGAACCCATAGCTTAAGGAGCGAAACAAAAAACAGAGAGCGTTCAATGCTTTCTTCAGCTGTAAAATAACACAAATGGAAGCATGTTTGTAAATGCAGGATTCATTAAGGGTAATAGCAGGGCATAAATCTATTTTTAGAAGCTGCTACCTTATCTCGATATGAACCTAGGAATGATTCTAGAGTTCCCGGACCTAGCTTTTCATATATGATGAAATCTGGTGGTGAAAATGGTGTCCAATGTGTTATTTTTAAGTCGAAAGAAATTATAAAAGTATAACAATGTACCTCTAGAGTCTAGGCGTTGCCTCTTGAGGAAGCACGCCAGAAGACTAGGACTATCAGACATAGAGACGTAAGCTTTAGCAACCTAGATCCACCTGCAAATGTAACTAGTAAATTTATAGGAGATCTTAGTAATAAAAGTGCATGACTGGGTCGTACGTACTTGCACCATTGAGCTGTTAGTTGAAAATTAATGAACTTTAAAAAAAAAAAATATGAACAAATATTTTTTTTAATTCTTCATAAAATTAAATGCCATATTTTTGTATTCATTAAATCTTACCCCCTTTTTGATTTTGATCAAAATCCATTGATTATTAACCAAGAAATTGCCATATTTCTAAAACCAGTTTATAAGTAAAGTACCGTTATACGCAACGTGGTATGCCATTTTATAGCATTTGTCGAGACTAGCTAAAATATGAAATTAAATCAAAATCTTTGGAGCCGTTTTCGAGTAAACCGATTTTTTGTTAAGTTGGCTCTAAGTAAAGTACCATTCTAACCAATTTTGGCCAAAAACGTGGTACGCTATTTTATTAGACTTCAGAAGACTAGCATAAATATAAAATTTAAACAAAATCGTTGGAAACGTTTTCGAGGAAATTGGTTAAAACCGCTTGAACCTAAGAAAAGTATTTCAACCAAAAATTTGGGACGCCATCTCTTAGCATTAGCATAGTTTTATACACACTAAAATTTTTAATGAAATCGGTTGGGCAATTTTTTAACAAACCAGCTTTTAGCCAAATTGGCGTTAAGTGCTGTTATAACAAATTTTGGCCAAAATGTTGTAAACCATTTTATAGTATGTATCTAAACTTGATTCTGCATAAAGTTTAAACAAAATCGGTGTGGCCGTTTTCCAGCAAATTAGTTTTTTCATTTAATTTGGCTATAAGTAAAGTACCGTTATTAATGCTTTGGCCAAAAATGCGGTACGCTGAACTAGCCGAAATATAAAAATAAAAAAAATCGTAGGAACCGTTTTCAGCAAATCTGCTTTTTGTTAAGTAATAAAGTACCGTTAATATTAGGGCTAGAACAAAAATTTCAATTTCGCCTCCAGGGATTACCCCACAGACCCTAGATATGAAGTTTGATCAAAATCCGTTTACCCGTTAAGGCTGCAGCCTCGCTGACAGACAGAATTTTCAGACCCACTTTTTTCGACTTCCCTATAAAGGTAATATCAGAATTTATCAAAATCCCGAGATCGAAAATTTTCACGAATCCAAAACTTGCCCTATACTACGTGTGGGTGTAAGTAAAGAATAAAACGAAAGTTAATTATCACCCCACAAAGCTTCCCCCCCCCCCCTTCCTTAGACTTTCCAAGACTTCCAGACACCGCCATCTTATAATGCGGTTCCATCACCAACGTACATATGTGTTCGTAAATAATTAAATTTCTTGTTCACTTTTGCAAACCTTCCTTACGAATTGTATTCTTAGCAATTAATTCTACAATCTTGCCCGCAGTGTTAACTTGCTTCTTCCATATCTACATATTCTATAATTAGAATAAATAAAAAAAAAAAAAGTAATATTTCCGTTTGAAAGAGATTCATCCGCAGAGCGTTATAAATCATTATCGGCAATTCAAACTGCCCCGATACTCCGGCAATTAATACCATTCGCTCCTTGTAATTAATTAAAGTGCGGAGCATAAATATGCGATCTACGGTAGCACTTTAGTTTATTGCTGGTCATAAACTGATATCCTATTACCGCCATCACGCATTAATTCAGCATTAATAGTGGCGCGCACAAATAGTACATACTAGCAGCAAATCGCTGCACTGTGCTACTGCACAGCCAATGCAAATACTCCGCAAGGCAAACGTACTTATTACGAATGCAAAACTCGGCTACAAATCGATAAATTTTAATAGATACTGTATACATGGACAGTCAACGGACCAGTTAACCAGTAGCTCTCTTCAGATCATCGTTGATCCCTGTGCGCAAATGAGTTCTCCGGTACTGATGCCGATGCCGATGCCCAGACCAGTCCCCTGTCTGTAGTTGATCATTACAAATGGAATGAATGAAATATAAATGGTAATTTTGGTGCAATTAATCGAATCGTCTCTTATCGCGCAGCAGCAATAGTCGTACCACCCGATCATTACGATGTCCGATGAATTTGAAATTAGGAACGCAGGATGGCGGCATGTAATGATATGGAATTACCCAGTGGGTCACAGATCTATTCGCGATCTGTGCAAACGAATGTAGATCAGGTGTCTTTTTCAATTGAAATGAACGATTAACATGCAAACGCAGAGTGGGAATAAGATGGATTTGAGCAATCAAAACGGATTTGTTGTACATCTAGGCCAAGTTGTTTTGCTTGTAATCACTTTTAAGTTGTTGGTACTGTAAGAAAGCTGTACGAGAGAATGTCTATCGTTTCAAGAATCGTGTTTAGAAATGTTATAGGTATGGAAGTCATTTTGTCATTTCGTCGAAAACCTACGCAAATCGGATACAGACGAATGGTGGTATTTCAAAAATGTGAATCACCGTCACTTGTGTTCCTTTATAAAATTTTGGGTTTTTTGTGACAGACAAAGTAATCAAAATAAACGTTTTCATCACCCTAATTCAAAATGTTCTAGGTAATTGAATTGATTTTGGAAAAGTTAACTAACTCTAATCTCTCTTGAAGAACTCTTTGTGTCATTTGATTCAAAGTCAAAATTGCTAGGAATCGGAACGCAATGCCTTGAATACAGGCGAATACTTTGGATATGATCTGGGGCTATGATGCACAAAAACGTCAAAAGCCTCCTGAGCTTACTAGGCATCAGAACGCCAACTAAAGTGTGTCTTCACCATATCCCAGGTGGAGTTGAGTACAATAAGATTCTGCGCTGATGGGTTGCACAAAAAGAACTTCAACAACACAAAAGAGCCTCATATCTTGAGGACCATATTGGCGGTTTGATTCGAGAGCAGAGTAGGAACAAATATTATCATAAGGAGGTACATAAGTATTGGAATCACACTATTTAACAGTGTCTACAAAATGTAGATTCTTTTGCTCGATTGTTTTTAGACCCTATCCTATGGGTATATTAAGTTTACATACTTTGTAATATAGAGAAATATTAAAGATCAGTAGCCAAGTCGCTTGAGCCATGGCCGTCCGTCCGTATGTCACTAGTTTTTGGGCCCTAAATTTTGAGCTAGGTTGATGAAATTTTGTATACGAGGTCCTTGGAGGAGCAACAAATGTAAATATTTTTTAAACCGCCGACTGACACGCCCACTTTTTTCAGTACTTTTATATGGAACTTGAAAAAACTTACCTAAGCAAATAAGTAGATATTTACTTACTCTAAATCTTCCATATATTGTATATGGCCAACCCACTTTTAAGGGGCGGTTTTCTTAAAAAAAAAAAACAGTTTTTCGTAGATTTCAATCAAATAATATCAATACTTAGAAGCAGACTTGTTTATATGTTAACATTTTTGAGAAATCTAGCCATACCACGCCCACTTTTTGAAATAAAATTCTTTTGGAGTAATTTTATAAAAAAAATATATATAAATTTAGGCAAGTTTTTTTGAAAAAGGCTAAATGCATATGTATGTCTGTACACAGACAAGGCATAGGGTATCACGCGATTCGCTCTAGGCGGAGTGTAGCATTTCCATATTTTTTTCCACCTATTTCTTCTTCGAGTCTTCTCCGGACATTTTTTTTATCACAAAATGCAAAGGAATTTAACAGACAAATTCTAGGAGGTGATAGCACAAGGCTCGGTGCTCAAGTCCCTACCATTTCCATTAAAATTTCACAGTACAAAACTCAAATACTTTAGCACGAACAAAAAAAAACTGTGAGCGAAAATCAGATCATTTACCCCAACAATCCGGATAAAACCCATAAACAGTTAATATTGCAACCTATTTGATTGTGTGTAGGGCGTTTACAACTCCAACTTTTATTATCCTGAATCGGAAACAAGAATAATCGAATACATTGTTTAACCATTCAATTATTGCCTCACTCAAAAACAAAATGTTATGCAACTCATTTTGTAATAGCTAGAATGCAATAAATTTATTTTTACCCCGTTTCAGGAAGGCCTTGCTCTCTCTCACTCAGACTGTAAATTCCAACATTACACACAGAACAATTAAAAAATAATAATAAAACAGCCAATTAGATTGATAGATTAAACTGGATATTCAAAATGAAAAAAGATTTCTATCAACAAATAATGCAAATTATTGCCTTACACTTCTACAGGCGGGTTTCGTTGCATTAATCACGATAGATTGGCAATTAAATTGTAATTATAAGGCAAAAAAATATAAGACCCATGCTTCCCAAGATACCCCAAGATAGGTGGGAGACAAATAGGGCAATTATTTGCGAGAACACGAAACGAAAACTAATAATAATCGCCACCGCCGCCGTCGCAGTCCAAAGCAGCCGCTGTATGTTGTGTCTGCTGTCTTGTCGGTTAGGTTTAATCTTGTTCCGACAACGGTTTTAGTTAGGCTTTACTCTAAATGTGACGTTAAATTTGCCTTTTATAGTGAACTGTCACAATTAATGCATAGCTCTTTGTAGACATGGTACCGTTCATGAAGATTACATACCCCACTCTAGACTGGGTGTGCATAATTATCGATGACATTTGCATTCGATGAATTTGCAATAAAATACATACATATGTATGTAACCACATGTGACAGTTCATTTGAATAAGATAGATTAACCAATCAATCTGTTAATCGATTAAACCAATTGTCTAGATGAAAATAAAGTATTTTAAGGTCATTAAAGCGGAAAATGTTTACAAATCAAAACCATTACTGTCACAATTGTTGCTTTGAAGTTTTAAATTAGTTGTTCAATATCAATTCACAGGTTTTGAGTTTGATTATATAACACTTGAGTTGGTAATAAAAACACAATTATTTGAATTGAATTGAAAACAGAACAAAAAAAAGATCACCATCTTGTTCTTGCGACCCCACATTTAGGCCCATGTGCCGTGGTGAAAAAATAGCACGAAAATTTAGAGTTACAATAGGTCTTGGTCACAAGATAGTTGACATTTAGGAGCGAAATGTGCGAGTAAAGGAAATGCGTTGAATTGAGTTGCTTATCTAATATGGTGCCAAGCCAACGCCGTATTGTTGGCAGGTGCCTTTTTTTTCTGTGGTGGCATGAATACAGTCCTAACAAACATATAACAAGGCAGCCCAAGCATGTATAGATTGGAAATTTATTATGAAAGAACTAGAATAGATTTCTTTTTGATAATGTTCAGAGCATTCTTCATTCGCTGTGCAGCGGCTTATAAGAAAACAATTTATTGGTTTGGTAGCTAGTTAGCCAAGTAGTTTAGCAGCCAATCCCAGTTAGTATAGGTACACAACTCTTTGGATAGTACTGACGTTTGTCAAATTGCATCCAATTACAACTACAGTCTTGACATTTCGAATGCATCACACGATCCATTTGTCCCACTTAATGGATCGATGCGAAAGATCACACCTTTCCCATATCTACCGTTGTCTCTTTAACTAGACTCCAAAATATCTCAAGGCGAGTTCTTTTTTTTCAATGTGTATGGCATTTCCGCAATAATTACACTATCACGATCCATGTTTCTTGTGCGAGAACCATTTTGGCGCCATTTCGACCGGCTTCTTGCGTAAAGCATGAGTCATAGGTCGATCCACTGCATGTGCTCCGTCACTCACTACATCACGACCAAAGTCAGTTAATTTATAATTACCCGCGCGACCTAGAAGCAATGTTTGTCTGTTGCTGCCGCCACCGCCACTGCCACTGCCACAAAAGACAAGCCATTGTAAGAGCTTGATGTCTGTGTAACCAGGCCCACAAGAGTCTCCAGCAACCATGAACGGACGACGATGAAGTAACCCTATACGCATTCGAGGGAGAACTTGTGCCAGAACGTATGCAACTACGAGCATAAAATGTTAATCACTTTGTAAAACTAGTTACAACGAGCAGTATAGTGTTATGCAATCGAGATGCGAGACAGATACAAACCTTAGCAAATGGCAGAGATATGTACCTCTTCTTTTTTTTTAATTGAAGACTTTGGCTACATCTTTAAAGTGAGCACATTGTAGCAAAATGTAGGGAAGATATATTCTATCTCTAGCAAGGATGCTGTTGACTAGCGTCCATAACATAAGCTTTAACCGCAATATTGGATTTTTTTTTTTTTTTTTTGATACGATAGATGTATAAAATTACGTGTCAGTCGTCTTGTATTGGGATTTAATTACACTTATGTGCAATTGAGAGAAGCGGTAATGACTAGTGTAAGTCATTAAGACACGTAGTAGAACATAAAAAAGACACCAGTCTGCGGTCTCGCACACATGTCATGGCATTAGATTAATAAATATGCATATAGATACGTCTAATCAAAAATAGAAAATTGTAATTTCATATTTACACCGCAAATCATTGATGTCAAGGAAAAGAGAAGAAATTAAATCGGTGGGCGTGGTGGGGCTTTGTCTGGAGGTAATTGGTTTTGAATCGGAAGAAAGGCAAATAATGGAAATTATAAAAATAGACGTGGAATTTCTTGATTGACGAGGACGAGGACGAGGATTTGTGGTGAGAGAAGAAAGTTGATATGCACCGGATTGTAGACGAATGATCATGGAGCTTACACAATTAAGGCTTGCCTATTATAACTAGTTTTTGATTCGAGAGTCCCTGCTGCGCTATTGAAAGAGAAGCTCATAATCATGATTACGCATGTCACGTTATAGAGCATTCACTGAAAATTTCGAAGTCAGTGAAATTTCCTTAAAGAGGCCTAGCACAGTGGTACTTCTATAAGCGATCCAGCAGAGGTCTTCTAAATGAGCCGGAATCCATAAAGCCTGAAGGTTCCTGGCAGTAATTCGGGGAATGACTAAAATTGTTCAAGCGGACTGAGCACTCGTTCTCTTCCAAGAAGCCACCGAAAAGCAGATCGAACTAGACACAAAGACCTTAAATTCAATCATCTCCATGGAAAAATTGTTTAAGGAATTCACCAAACAGCACTAGCTGCGCCGCGATTTTGTCCAGCTGAAAGAACCCCGTTCACTGGAATTAGACTTGTTAAAATTATGACCGTCTGATGACCGACTCTTGGTGGTCAAGCAGTCGACTGCTAGTGTAGCTATTCGTCTTAAATCCTCCCGAAAGTTGAGCAAGCGGAGGGGCAATTCATGATCCTTAATAACGAATTGAAACCATGATATCATATCTTATGTAGTTGGGACTTCTTTTATTTCAGTCGTGCTTAAATGTATACGACGCACAACATGTACAGTTGTGAGAAGCTGTACAGAAGCTGCAAGGAGCAGCTACCTTTTCTTTGATAATATTGGCGATCAGACTAACACAAAAGTTCTGAAGATGCATTGATTGCTTTGTTATAAGCTCTGATTGGTTCCGCTTAATCTGTTTGTTGACTTGGTACAATTGGTACATTTTAGTCTAAGCATGTCTGTGCCAACCTGTGGAAGCAGTCAGTCTATCTTTCTCTAAAAGCTTCCGAGGCTCTTTAGCTTCAAATTGAATCAATTCTCCAAACGACATATCAATAATCCAGAGATCATTGGAATTTTGTACATATGTAGAAGCTGTCGCTGTTGTGTCTTAGATCTTAAATTTATGATTCTCTACTCACAGATACAACCCAATTGGTAGGACTAGAGATCGTGCCCAAGTGTGGAGTCCACTAATATTTTATTATGTATATAATAGGAGCCTACCTATACCTACACAGTTCGGATGCCGTTCCGATTAGAATGCAATCATGGTAATTACTGTAATTTACGGTAAGCCACATAAAATTAACACCACTTATCGTCGATCATACCCATGACCTCATTGGAATCACTTCAACCAACAATTCAGAACCCATCACTTTCATACAATGTTGCTAACCACTAGCACATTCCTCAAAATAGAACGTAAACAACTCAACTGAACTTGTTTTTCGGAGGAAGAAGTTCATTCAAAGATTGATTAATCCGATGCAACAAAACATCCAAATGATATACGTACATAAATATGATTGCATTCTTCCTGAAAACGCGACGACGACAACGACGAAGACCCCGCTGAAACAATGTATGCATAGTAGGTACCTACTCTACATGCATCTGTAGAGGCCGACTTTGTTGTCAGGCCCAGATATTGTAAATCAATTGCATTGTAATAAAATATTCTACACTCTTCTGCTTCAGTCATGGTAATTCAATATAATTTGCGGATCAATCAGTATAATTGTGGTTTCGCGTCTTCTTACGTGTGCATTCAGTCCCCTAGCCTTTGCACATCCCCCTCTCTTACTGATTGACTTTGTTTCAATTAACAAGATTGATTTGTACGCAGCTGACATGATTACACAGGGTATCGTTGCGGTACGATCGTCATTCCAAGATTACATGCTGCCATAGGTCTGTTCTCTCTTCGCTTCGGATCAATTTACTACCTAATGAACTCCAATAACAATAACAATCACAATAACAATCATCATAACATTCATAGTCAATTTGGAGTTGAACGGGCATGGTATAGATATAGCCTATAGACTTACCACGACACGGTCCAGGGTAGGCAACCGCAATCGATCGTCCGATCTTGCAGACCATGCGATTTATGTCGCATGTACTCTTGTACGTGTTTCCATCGACGCCGCATACCGCTCGTGCCGGGTCAATCTTCTGTGCATTTCCTCCCTCGGCGTCTCCGTTATTGTTGTTGTTGTTGTCGTCAATTGGGCACTCAATCGAGCAAACAATACAATGGGGTATTGCGTAATGATCCTCGACGCACTTTAGGCCATTCAGACAGTTGACCATCTTGCAGGACGCTACAAAAGATACAAAAGATACACAAATAACCTATGAAATGTAACTGAAAGTATTATAAATGTATCTACGTCAATTTCTTTTTTTTTTTTTTAAATTGGAACATATATGTATGTACATATCATACAAGTACAAAGTTGCAACAAATCGTTTACTAATTGAAATTCGTCGTAGAGGCCGCGAGACGGTCAGCGAGACTGGGCAACCATGGCTGGTTGTCTGACAGTTAAAACGAACAAAAATCAGTCGACCGTCAACTACTTGCTGATTGGATTTTCTCTCATATAATAGCCCGTGTACTTACAAATGCAATTGTGTGGTGAGAGACTTACAAGGGGTGCATTGGGTGCATGATATGATAGGGAGGGGGTCTACCGGCACCCCACACACCATTTAAGTGCTGTCTGGCATTTGTACAATGTATCTCTTAGGGTAGAATGTTGCTGCCCAAATATAGAAAAATATAACAACTAAACAAAGAATTAGATTTATCGATTAGGAAAACGCTTGCTATACATACATATGTATTTAAGCACCTATGTATGTGCATATGCCCCTGGGGGTGTCTTTAGAGACTCTAATTGTTGACAAACAGAATGAGAGGGTGTGGCGCGACAGATTTTCAATTAAAAAATTCCCAATTAGTTGGATGAAAAATTGTCAACACAACACGTTGCGTTGATTACGGTTTTTTTTTTTTTTTATAGGCTACTGTTGAATAATGAACGTTCACTTTGCGTTCAAAATTAAGTTCCACAACTTATGGCTCGTATTATTTTGACTAGCTTAAGATATAAATAACTCGACCACAGAAGGCGGTTAAGATTTTTATGACCTACTACGTTAGTAGGCGAAAGTCTTATAGTTGTTGTTTGTTAATTGAACTAAAAAGCCTATAAAAATGTTTCAGGAAATTGATTGCCTTCGAAAGAAGTTATTTCAAATTATCTACCATGGATGTGCAGTGATGGATTTTTAGAGAAAGTTATTTCGTAACTTGAGAGGAGGTTTCAGTACCACTCCAACAAGGAAGCTTGATATTACCGTCCATATGCTGTCTATAGATATATATAGCAATTGTATCCAATCCGCTAACTGGTCATTCTTACATTCTAAGCAAACTAGACCACTACACATTCTGCGGTTTAAGAGAGTACCAAACTACTTACCTAAGGTAATTATGGCCTATTTTAGGAATAGCTTACTTCACAATTTCAAGTCGAAACCCACCACCTTTTCATCGACTTTAAAGCCGCCTATGACAGCATTCATCGTCTTGAGCTCTACCAGACGATGGCCCAATTCGGGATACCGACAAAACTTATCCAGATGTGTCGCGTAACGCTGGAAAACACGGCAAGGAGGCGCTGTCATGTGATTTCTTCAATATCGTGTTGGAGCAGATAGTGCGCAGGGCAGGTGTCAACACGGAAGGCACTATCTTTCACAAATCCGTTCAACTGCTGGGATACGCAGACGATATCGATCATCGGAAGATCCCAGCAGCCGAAACGAGTTGGTCTTGAAGTGAATGAGGACAAGACGAAGTATATGTTATCAACAAACAATAAAATTATCTGTCCAAAACATTGGGCAGAACGTCTATATATACTATAATTTCGAGGTAATTAAGGAGTTCACCTACCTCGGAACAAATATCAATCCTACAAATGACACCTTTGTAGAGATTCGGCGAAGAATAACCCTAGCAAACCGCTGCTACTTTGATTTGGCGAAACAACTGGGTTCAAAACTCCTAACTCGACGGACCAAATTAATGCTCTACAGAACGCTCATCTTACCAGTCCTGCTGTATGGAGCCGAGTGCTAAACGATAAGTAAGAAAGCTGAGCAAATATTGAGCACATTCGAGCGAAAAATACTCCGTCGGATATTGGGTCCCTTATGGGAGGAGGGCGAATGGAGGAGAAGATACAACCGCGAACTCTATGAGCTGTACCAGGATGTGGATGTAGTCCAAAAAGCCAAGATACGCAGACTACATTGGCTCGGCCACATCGAGCGAATGGACAACAATGCTCCAGCCAAGAGGATCTTCGAATCCCAGCCCACAGGTTCGAGGCGGCGAAGAAGACCGAACTCCGGTACAAAGACCAAGCTGTCGCGGATGCCAGAAAACTTGTTCTTCACAACTGGAAGCAGCGTGCTCGGGACCGCAGAGGATGGAAGGCAACGATGTCTCAGGCAAGGACTCTACAAGTGTCAGGAGCCCTTTAAGGAAGTAAGTTACTTTAAATAACCGCTATTCCATTCAACCTTGAAAGGCCTTACAGCTCTTACACCCCGCTTTACTGCACTTAGATAGGGCAATGGACGACCAAATGAAGCCGTGGAGATACGGTTCGGCCAAAAGATCCTTAAACATTTCTTTACGAAGACTTCCAGCCGGCGTGTGTTAATGGTGTCCACTTTCCAAGTACTGCACCCATAAAGCAGTACATAAGCTGATAACATTGCTTTTCCAGATGGTGGACAGCAAGCCATCCAGCTCGGTGCCACCACGGTTTGCCGAGACCACACTTCCTAGGTATAGAAAGTTGTCAACTTTCTCGACTTCCTGTCCGGCAATGTTAAGTTGGGCGCTGGTGTTAGAAGTGCTCAGGCCTTTTGCTTTGGCTGTGTTAATTTTGGGCCCTACTTTGTTTGCCTCAGCTTCTAGATTCTGGACCATAATATGGAGGTCCATTATCCGATGTGAAAGTAAACAAACATCGTTAGGGTAGTCTAGATGTTTAAGGTAAGATGTCATAGTCCAGCGAGAATTCCATGATTACCTTCCGTCAATGCTGCACGAGAACATCACTGATAACCACTGAAAATAACAGCGGTGACAGTATGCATCCTTGACGTACTCCGCTTTGGACTTCAAATTCTTCTGACACCTTGCCATTGTGCAAGGCGTGACACTTACTGCCCTCATACGTAGCCTTAATAATAGCTATGAGTTTTTCTGGGATACCTCAAACTGTCAAAGGCCTTCTCGAAGTCGATAAACAGCAGATGTAGCGGAGACCTGTACTCAACGCATTTATCGATTATGATCCTTAAGGTGTTAATTTGGTCGATGCAGGAGGATCCAGCACAAAAGCCTGCCTGTTCGACGTCGAGAGTAGAATCTAAATGCTCCCTGATCCTTTTCAGAATAATTCTTGCAGTTATTTTGGCTACGGCTGGAAGAAAACAAATACCTCTCCAGTTTCCACAATCCATCAGGTTTCCCTTTTTTGAAAGTTTGATGATCAGCCCTCTTATCCACTCCTGCGGAGTGCTATCTTCGCTATCCCAAGCTCTCCGTATTAGCGGATGCAGCAAATCTGCCGATATATTTGGCGCCGCTTGAAATAGTTCGCTTGAAGGACCTGATCGCTGTTATGATTTAATTTTTAATGGGAGGTGCGGTGCGGATTCGGGAATTTGTTGCTTCGGAATGCTCGTTTAAATTTGAGGCACTCATTAGAAATATAGAAATAAATCCATCTGCTATTCAATAATCTTGATGAGTAACCTAAAAAGCAATTAACCTTTTCACACGCTCCACTTTGTCATCAATTGATCGTGTTTACGTAAAAATTTATTTATTTTTTTTTTTACACCAAAAAAAGAAAAGAAAATCCTTTCATCCATTTAAGCATAAAATCGCATTTCCTGCGAAAGTGGTTGCAATTGGCAAATTGCCTGATTGTGTTGGCGCAGTTTTACTTTGACGACTGTTAAAAGTGAACGTGTAGCGAGCACACTGACGTTGATGATGCTAGGCGTCGGCGGAGGCGACGGCGACGGCGGGTGATGTGATGTTGATGGGGATGGGGATGGTGATGATGACTGATTTACACCGAGATGAGTTCTATGGGCGTGAAAGTGTTTATAATATGAATTATTTCGCGTGACAGAGAGCGAAATTAAAATGTTTTTAAACGCAGCAAAGAAAGAGAAATTAAAAGTATCTTCAATTAATTTGTTGCAAAACGAACAAATGTCTTTTGGGGGAAATTGTTAATTTGCGCCAACAACAATTTTTGCGATTTTAATGTTACTCATCTATTAAGAATGAGTTGGTAGAGTTGCCGCCTTCTGGTAATTTATTGATAAGAAAGAGAAATTGTTGCGGCAAAATTTAAATTTCAACTAATTGAGAGGTGGAGTTTGCCGATTCTTTCGCTCTTAAGCGCAATACGTCCAAGGCAAGACTGCATCCTCTGTCACTACACTTATGAATGAAATTGCAAGCGAAATTAAGGGCTCTACCACATGGGTTTCATGAAACAGTAGACCAACGCTCCGTAATCTATACTTTCAGGGGAGATTGGTAAAAAAATACTTACTCTTCAGGATAATAGATATAAACCTTCAGAGGACCTTTTAGTTTAGTTTAGTTTAGGTTTAGTGGCTTTTGCACAGGAACTTCTGAGACTTAAAGCTCGCGGTAAGTCTTAAACTCTAATCTTACCCCTTAAAGCTACATATGTAGATATTGAGATATCGAATACTTTTTGGCGCTGTGACAACCCTTTTCGCATCTCCTGCAATTACTTAAATTCTCCTACGATCGATTAATGAAACGAAAAATGCACACAACTTACAGACAACCAACAGTGATTTTCAAAATTTACGTTTATATGCAGATGCAGATACATCGTAAAGCATCGCAGCGTGCAGCAAGCATCAAGCGCAAGCGAAGAGATCTGTGTTATGTGTTATGTGTTCAACATCGGTCCGATCTTGTTGTGATCTTGTTCTCGGCTAATTAATTGCCAGGATGAAAATGTTCACGCTGCTCCTCATTTAAATGAGATGTGATTTGCATGATAAATACCACGACATGTGAGCCAACATGCTTCCAACTGATGTAGCGCTCGCTTGCTGGTCGTTGAAGGAATAAGGAGAAGAATCCACTATACACTATAAAGACATTCCCACAACACACAGCTCCGAAAAGTACATTGCAAATGCAAGAAGAATGCGTGACAGTGTGACATCTGTCGAGTGATTGCGTGGGACATAGGACCTAGATGAACGACATCTAACGAGGGTGTTTAAACTAAACAGGTCAATGGGCAATTTTCCTAAAACCCTCCATGATTGAGACATGTCAGACGCTTTTCCAAAAGAACTACAACATCATGCACCCGGCTTTTATGCACTGCCAGAGAGTATTATAATATTTGCGTTGCAAAATGATTTGATCTCCCCAATGTGGCGCCGGTCGTCTGTCCGTCCGTTGTCCGTTGTCCGATTCTCTGGAATCAGGTTTTCTTTTCTATTTTCAGATTCAGATTCAGTTAGATTCCCGAGGGACATGCAGCATGAGGGGAAGGGTGTGAGGGCAAATTCAATGATGCAGGAAGGAGATAACTAACGTTGGCTTCTTGTATTCGCAAAAAAAAAAAAAAAACTACACTGCAGGCCGTGTAAAATTAGAAACTAGTTTTCCATTTTTATGAACTCACGACACATCGGTCCAAAGCTATAGCTAGCGCTAATCCTAGGTCAAGACTGTTGTTGCGCTGGAAATAAATCGAATGTCGTATTAGATTTGACAGAGGCCCGCGCCCGTGAATCGATGTGTAAATTAATAAAAAATTACATTAGTGCGCTGTGCGGTTAATTCCTGTTATCGCTGATGCCATGGCCAATAATAAACTTGATGAAAATATTTTGACAGATAACATACCTGAGAATGGTGTGTGCACTGCACAGCGGTAATTTGTGTTATGACGGTGGCGCCACAGTCATTTGACACTTGGGCGCCATAGTAAATTTAATTCCAGTAAAATGAGAAATTCAAATTGATTGGAACCGTAGAGGAGGAAGCACTTGAAGTTGTAAAAAATCATTAAAATCAGGAATGAAGAAGGCTTAGTTCAAAGTTATTTTTATTGTAGCCTCTGCAAACCTGAATGTCAAACATTCTCGATAGAATGGATTCTGCAAGATACAAGTACTAAGTACATTTTGAAAATTAATTTTTCGCACATTCGTAACTCAGTACGTAAAAACGAACACATCGAGATTATTGCTATGTGTCAAAATAAAGTGACATCCCTGGTAACTGTCAACGTCTTCAAAATCAGTTGACTTGAATACTTTTTAAGAACCAAAAACATGTAATTTATGACCTTAAACCTGGACAAAACACAGGACAAGCGCTAAACTGCATTTAGAAAAAGGACAACGAGTAAACGGACAACTGAGCGTGAGCTCGGCAACGTTAAATACTAGAAGCGACTATCGATAACGACGAGTTTAGCGTTTCGGAGAAATATAATGCTTTAAGTTCAACATCTTCGTATTAGATGGCGCTACAGCCGTGGTGGACCTGGGCATCATCAACCAACAAAATTTCAGCTAGCTTGGTCGAGGGACAGCCCCCTCCCGTTGGAAACGCCAAGTTAGTTGAGCTTCCCTTTCACTTATTGGGGCCACCAAACACGTTTTTAGCTGGAACGTTGGGTTCCATCCGCTCTAAATGATTCAGCCATTTTAGTCGTTGTATGTAAACTTTTCCTGCCAAGTCGATGTCCTTGTATAGGGTTTGTATTATCGACTGTAAGCTGGGCGGGACGCGTGCGCATGAAACGACTGTAAATAAACCAAAGTAGGTTGATATTCATACATCCGATGGTTATGCGACAGCTCGCATACGAATGTGTGTATTCTGTTTAGCTGTCAGTTAAGAACAACGGAGCAACGGATCGTAGGTCAGGTGCCTTCAAGACTAATTTTATGAAAAGAATTGATCGCAATCAAATATAGGTGATACCTTGCTTGCATTCTTGTAAAATGTCAGTCTGACAAAATGACTTAAAAGACAGTTTACCAGTAAAAATGTGAAAATTTGGTGTTTAATAACGTCAGACAAAGCTAAGCCTTAGGAATTTGTGTGCACCAAGCAGATTAAAATGTACCCAAAACTAGCGTCTAAGATACCACGTATATCCTAATCAAGCAGTTTGTACCTGCAGGGCTTCAATGGAGCAATCTCCAACAACGTACTCTTCTACACCTAATTATTATCTTCGAACAATATTACAAAAAGAAAAGTAATATAAATATACTCACTTTGACAATGTCCACGATAGGCAACAACCAGAGCTGTATTATCCGTTCGACAGGCTCGCTTTTTCAGCTGACATTCGGTATTATAAGTCCGCCCATCGCTGCCGCACACCGGGTGAGTATAACGACCTTCATCTGCCTGTTCCGTCCCATACACGCATAAACACATACGCGAGTTGAGCATAGGAGTTTCAAATCCACGAATAGATCAGTAGAAGATTGTTGTCCCAATCCAATTTAGACGACGTCAGACAGGACAGGATGTGTTGTGGTGTAGTGGTGTAGTAGGATACACATGCAAATTAGATAAAGGGAAAGCCTGTAAGTTAGATGCGCGCGCGCAACACACGGTCTAATCAAATGGATAAATGAGCTAGTTAGCATTTGAGGAGAAGCACTTCGCTGCGCGCTGTGACTGTGACCACAAGCGATTTGGTAGACATAAATAACAAGGTAGTCACGGGGCGAGCACGCGCACAAATCCTCAAACTAACCACCACTAATCTAAAGACTTACCGACAGTAGCTCCTGATGCGGATACGGGAAACCATTGCTGAAGAATCCATTGTGAATCTTATCATCGAATGTGAGACCATCAGCAACAGCAGCAGCAGCAGCAAGAGCGTAATCCTGCCCAAGGTGTAGTTCTTTGGATGATTGGACTTTGTGTTGCTTGAATCCTCCTCCCTGATCCAGGGGGAGTGATGAGGCAGGAAACACGTCGAAGGATTGCTGCGTACGATGTCGTCGTCGTTCTGCTGTTTTCATTTCGTTACGGTTTGCCGTCGTCGTCATCAGCGTTAATGTTGTCGTGGCTGTTGGCTTCAGTGCCGTCGCTATAGTACCATTGTGGACGGAGTTATGATTTGCACCATTCTGATCGTTGATCTTGCGTTTCGGTTTGGCATGTTTCTTGAAATGTTGCCTACCGCCATGTTGCTTCTGCTGCTGTTGTTGCTGATGAGGATAATGGCTGTCTGTGGTACTGCTGCCGTCTCTTAATGAATTGCTCTCGGCCAAATCATTATCGCGGTCCGTACTAGGACGGACCATATCATCGGCTGTTATAATCAGTTTGTCGCCTTTATTCCGGTCGGCGTTGGCATGATGGCGTCTGGCCACTGTGTGATGTTGTTGTTGTTGCTCCTTCTGATGTTTATGATGATGTTGATGATGATGAAGTCGATGCTGATGGCCTACCATTGGTAGCTTTTTGGTGGGATTTGTTGTTTGGGGATTTGTTCTTTGGTTTTTTCTTCGGCTATTCGATTGGGAGATGGTATCATCTCCTGGACTCGTCAGTACCATGGCAGATACTGCGGACGGATTATTATGAATTTCACTACTTAAACTACGTACATCTCTAACGGTTATTGGACTATGAAAATTTACTAAAGATACATGCTCCTTGCTGCGACTTGCTACATCGATGACATGCGGTTGCTCCTTGAAGCCATTCTGTTGGTTTATGTGCAACTGTTGCTGCTTGCGTTTGTGGGGTTTTTTGTGCTTTTTCCCCGAGCCACATTGGGGTGAGCATATGCATTTTGGACGGCCCTTGCGTTTAACGCACCGTTTGTTGGGACCACAAACAATGTCCTTGCAGCTTTCTAAAAAAGGAAAATTTGAAAAAGGTTATCACAAAGAATCATGATTTGCTTTATTTTGATACCAATTAAAGCTAATATTATTCGCTTAGAAGTCTTAAAATCAGAAATTTTCAATGATGCAATTCATCATCATCATCATCATCTTGAGGATCTTTTGGCCGAACCGAATCTCCAATGAACAGCTTTATACGAGAACGGGCCAGGAACCTATCAACATTACAATATGAAGGAGAAAGAACACCCTACGGTGCGAAGACAATTCCATTGCAGGCAGAACAGCGGGACGCCCCAGGCAAACGCGGCGCAGAACAGTCGAGGAGGAATCGAGCGCTTTGGGGATGAGCTGGAGAGAGCTCAAAGGCGTTGCAGAAAGAGGATTGCACAAAGCGCTAGATGTACTTTCACACAACTATACAGGTTATACGCGGCATTCATTTTTCCGTGAAAGAGACAACCTATAGCTCAATGCCGTATGCGAAGGATATGTAGTTTTGTGAACAATTCTAATGACAGTACTACTCTTAGATCAGTGCAATGGGTGTATGTACTTATGTAGGGTCCCAGTGCATCTTCAGCGAGGGCTGTTTGCTCTTACTACTCTGTCAGATTCTCACAAAGGGTACACGTCTTTGACTACTTGCTATCTGTCAGCGCAACAGAATGAGATCGGCTCATAAATATTCAAAAATGTAACTAAATCCTCTCGGAATCATAATATACCGCGCATCTTACCCAAACATGGTGCACATTCGGTCCCACCACCCAGAGCCATTGCGAAAAAGTACTCCACACTGGATAGATTCTTCTCCGTATACGAAAACAGTGGATTCTTGCCACAGCACTGAGCCTTCGTCATATTCTTTGAGTACACTTGTTCGCATTTTCCATTATCCATGCGCTCCAGCCAACATGTTCCGGCTGAAATGAGTAAAGCAAAAGAGAAAAATTTTTTTATTAAAATCCAGGTCACAATAATTAAAGTAATCAATTAGCTAGACTACAACAAAACATTAAGAAAAAAAATAAAAACAAACAACACCAAAGTGACATAATTGCAGTAGCAACTCGCACGCGACTTAAAGTGAAAGGCTATGCTAGTGCCTGCACTTGGTAGCATGGAACTCCATCTATGTGTCTAAATAAAACGAATGCCAATAAGAAAAGGTAAAGGCATTCTGAAGACAAATTGTTTTATGGTAGGAAATGGTGGACGAGACGTATTGCGTCGAAAACAGCGGCGGCAACAGCGCTGCCAGACTGCACCCGATCACAATATGCCGGCGATTTATGGGTTTTACGCTCCCGTGAACGCGTTCAGAATCGAAGACAAGGTCGCGCGTAGGCCATAATTGCATCGAACATTGGATAAAGCGTTGGACAATGTAATAAATTTTACCCCCAGCTAACAGCTACTGGTGGCTGTTTGTTTATTTATTTTCATTTTTTTTTTTTTCATTTATCGCTGCAATGGATGTGGATGTCTGTCAACTTGTGCCGGTGATATTGTGACATTTTAGTTTCGATTAAAATGGTGGAGATCGGTGATCTTTGACTCAGGTTTTATGTAGACGACTTTCAGAGATAATTAATGTTAAGAGATTATCGATGGTACTAGTGGTCCAGCCACTGTATAGGCTTTAGATACAAATAAGAAAAGGCATTTAATACCTTAGTAATTATGGAGGAGAAAGAGTTTTTGGGGCCTAGTCCAGGCCAAGTAACAAGTTAAATATGTAAAATCAAATTTAATACAAATCAATTTCAATTACGAACAAACCTAAACTAAGACTGCGATGGAAAAATGAAACTAGACACTAGAAACTTAGGATATAAATTTCAACCGCGCTTTCTAACGACCATGCAAGATCATCAGCGCCCTAATTTCAAACGGTCTTAATTCAATCTCCCGAATATAGATGATCGGCATCACTTGCCCTGTCGATTAAGCCATGTCCTTCCGACTGTCCAACTTTCTACTTTCCGTCTGCCTGTCACCAGTTTCGGTCCTTGGCGTTATACAGCCTCTTAGATAAGACAAGCAGATTTGCATACATACATACATACAACATCCTTTATACAATTTAAAATCTCCCCATAGTTGCCCAATAACTAGTTTGACTTTTACTCTCAATGACTCTTTCGCCAAACCAATTAATTGCCCATGCGACGCCCATACAACTGTTTCACGACTAATCTCTATTGCCTAATCACAATGACAGACAACATGAACGTGTACAGCAACACGTACCTAACATACCAATTTGACTGACGCCACAGTAAAATTTCTTTAAATAAAAAGAAAACGTGACTAAGTTCTGTTACCTGAACACCCTGTATCTTAACTATACCAGACTTCCTTCCTCCACGAAGAAGATCGACAAACATCATCCCCATGATCAGCTGTTCGCATCATTTAACCCGCAGATCATTAATGTTGCTGCAACATTGTTGCCAACTAATCGAATTTCTCCGCAAAAGAACATTTAAAATCCCCAAACCATTAATCATCTCGAAGACAATCATTCTTTTGGCTTTCATTACGTAATTGCATCACCGCATGTGTACTAATGTCCGTCCGGGTTATGTCACTTCACTTTCGATGAGTAACCACAAGTAAAAACAAAATAAATTGAAATGCCAGAGATAAACAAAACTCCTAATGAGCACTAAATCGACGTCGACCGACACTCGTCTCTAACGTTCTTAAGAGGGCGCACTTCATTTGTCACGTCCGTGTCTGGCTTCTACAACACGATGACAATTGGAATTCAATTATTCTTTCCCCAAAACAAAAAATTAGTCAGCCGTTGCCAGACGTCGTCGTCGTCGTTTGCTATCTCTTGTGTTATTTGGCATTGCAATTGAATTATGCCACAACGATCAACTCGCGATCACCCCACACATACGATCGCCACAAGCCAGGCGAGACGAACTCTCATTAAACGTCAATAAATTATTAAATTACGGCGAACATCGACGTAGCGGGGGCGTAAATTGTGCACTTCTTTTTCGAAATATGGCAGAAAAATAACACCCCCTCCATCTACTCGGATACTTTTGCTGATCGAGCTAAAATTGTCGATCGGCTGGAAGCAAGTATCTGACCCAAAAATAGCCAATAGCTAAGATCGTGTACAAAATAGTTTGCACTCTGATCGATCTGTTTAAGTGCACTAGGCGCCGTCGGAGGGCTCGGCACCCGGCGGGACACTGGACTAAGATGAGAGTCCGAAACGGGATGTATCTTAAACGATCAACGACCCGTACGCTTAGTAATTTTCTAGCGCGCTGTTTGCGTGGATAATGTTCGTCGATCGCAATCGCGCGCTGGCCTGGCCCTCTACACACAAGTGCTGCTACAAGGATTGTATTTTAATGGATGATTATTTTTAAGCGGCACCTTGGCATTGATTGCCAACAGGTTCAATATTGATGTAGTCGGTGCTCGGTGGTGATGCTCCTTTGGCAGCCTCCTTCAAGGTTCACTTAGAAAGATCTATCTTTCGTTCCTCTTGTCGGATGCAACTATAACTATTTATATTCTGAGGAGCAAAATATGAAATATCTTTTCGGTTAATCCAAGGGAAATAGTTGCACTGCATCGCGCCCATGGAAAGGGGCCAAAAAGATACATAGATACAGTTTTTTTTGTCATGAGCGGATATATTTTATGATGAGTAGCTCGGTGATTTATTGTTCATCTACAAACTGATGGGTGGATACTGCACATATCTCTGACATAAGACTCTTCTTTGCCTTTGATGTCGCTTCAGTATATTCTATGATATTTTCAAACGAATTGACGGAGCGGATTTATATAGACTTGGATCGTAAATTTATGCATGTTGTGCCGCCAGCCAAAATGTCTCTTAAAGTATACGAGTATATATGACAAATTGCCAGTGAAAGCAATGCAGTGGTTTTCTTTTATGGCTAAAGATGCATTTGACTTGTGTTTTAGTGGCCAACGAGTGACACATATGGATGTATGATTTGCGTATTTTATCAAAAGATCAAGGATTTTATAACAATGCATCTTTATTGTTCCACAAGAGTATCTTCCTACTTATTTATCGACAAAACAAAACAAAATCATAGATAAGTGTTCAAACAGTAGGTTGTGCATCTTGTTTTTAGCGGTAAATAGTGAAAAATTGTGAAAAATATTTACTTTGCCATTAGACATTCGTTTGTCTACCCACTACAATCCAAAGAGATGGGAACGTTCATTCGGAATGCACTCGCAAATGTGAAGAAAAGATGCAAGTAACCGTTTAAGTGGCATAACAAATCGAAGGGAAGACTAACTGTTAGCTAAATATTAGACTGTAATTTATTCAGTTTTTAGTTCCTTTTAATTGCTAACCAAACAGTAGTGCCACGAAAGCAAATAAGAATGGGGAAGAGAGTTGGAATGTATTCACATTGACAAACTACTTGTTTTAAGATACAAATTGCTGTTCTGTTTGAAGGTGGTAAGAGATCTATTTTGTTGTAGTTAAAGTTTGTTAGTCTTTTTTGCAAAAGTGTACCTTAAGAAGCTGTATATGTTCCAAGGATTTCAAAGCATCTCTAGATCTTCACCCATCTTAAGTCATAGGTATGGAAAGTAGTATAAACGGTTAATGGGATTTTTGTCTTTTTAAGTCATCCTTGGTTTTATTGGGCTACAAGGTGGAAGAGAATTAGAATCTACTGCAAAATGGCCAAAATGTTGTGGTAGTATTGCCCAAAGTCTAATCATTACTCGAACTATTTCCTATTCTTTGTTCTTTGTTCCAATTTAACTAATGGTTGTGCTCTGTATCTTAGTACAAGAGTGCTCATATCCTATTTGGCATACGCTGGCTGGGAAGCCGAGAAATTGTGGCATGTTCTCTGTCTCGGCACCGTGATGGAATGAGGATTAAGGCCAAGGTGGAAGCCTCAAATTAGGCTACTGTGCGCCGTCTGACCTATACAAAGTAGCGTGCATTGTCAACATCTTAAGCAACTGTTGAAGTATACGTATGTCTAGGGGACTCATTTTACCGGGCTGATCTTCCCACTAGTGGTGAGCACGGATTTATGGCTTACGCTATACAGTCATAGTGGTAGTGGGCTCACCTTAAAGTAATTTTATGAAATGAAAAGAGTAGATGAAGCAAGTGAATTGTCCGATAATCAATGTAGACACATATACAACGTTCAGGACCTTACGACACCGGTCATCTGTGGCATAAATACTGGAGACGAAAAAATTGGTATATACTAGAGACAACACAACAACATATAATAGAAGCTCCGGCGACAGGCAGAAATAGAATACGTTCCACTACAAAGACAAGGACCTATGTAATATTGAGCTAATAATATATCACTATCTGGGTGACTCCAGCGTCTATATCGTTTTATATTATCCTTGGTTTAAATATACTATATCGACCCAATGGATCCAAACTGTGAGTCTTAGAGAGCAGTGACTTTACACAAGGCAATAAATAGCCAATAACCTAACCCTGAGTTGATAATATTAAGACCATGGGTTGATGTTCATACTTGATTCCTGAATCTTTTTTAAGTATCAAGGAGTCTTCACTTGTGTTTTCAAAGTACAGAATCACCATCTTTCACGAATATTGGAACCGCAGTTGTTCTAATCACAGGGTTCACTTGTGTTCATTGCATTGCTAAATCGTTTATTTTTTCATCTCAACAAGTCTACAACAACTTTTATGCAGTTCCATGATCTGCTCGATTGCGATCGTAAAATACAAATACGTCGGTCTAAAGTAAGGAACGTTAAGCAAAATATCGAATGAAGTTAGAGTTCAGATTGGAGCGCAGCGTGTCCCGGAATAGAGTGAGTTTGTAAAGATATCTTCCATTTTTAGTATTAAACGAGTAATCTTCTATTTAAAGCCCACCGAGAGCCTTATTGAATATGAAAACAAATTGTTCCATCAATCTACTCTTAAATACCTTCTTATGTCAACACTAACTAAATAACGTTAAATTTATCACCACACGTCCATAAAAAAACAACTGTATTGACCTATAAAAACTTAATCTTTAAATTAATAATCTCCATTCTGAAAAGTAATAAACGAAAGAAAAAATTTACAAAATTCCAACGAAACACCACATATCGGTGGCGTTCCGCAACGTCAGAAACCCCTCCCATTACTTTAGCGCTTAATAAAATTTAAATCAATGAATTACTCATCACCGACATCACACTCACCTTCCACTTCGTACACTGTCATCCAGAGTGCAATAAAAAGTGTCAAGTAAATTAACTTTAAACTCGCACTGACATACTCCAGGCCAAATGATTTACTCCACCTAACTGCCGCACCGTACCGCCAGCTGCGAACCGATGCAAATCTTTTCACCTCGCCCGACATCTCACTTAACCGACAACGAATTTTATTGCTATTTATACACCACACCCACGTCTCACGTGCGATGCGCCTCAAGACATTCAACAAAATATCACGAAATACAACAACAGCGCTCACAATAAACCCGACCGCGTCGACTTCAAAATAACTATCACTTAGCGGTCGTGTTGGATGTTGCAAACGTTCCACTTCCACTTGCTCCACCGGTCGCGAATAGTTCACTTGTGATGGCAGAATATCGCGTTCCGCTCTTCTTTTGTACTTGTAATTTGATTTAAGAAACGGAACCATATTCTTCCGGTTTCTCTTGTCATGAATATCACATCGATTCGCTGCAGCAGCATTGATCCCATCAAAAAGTAACGTCCTCGTGTCAAACGATCGGTGTTCCGATTCAGAGTCACACGCCTCATCGGTGGACAGCGGCATCAGCAGCTCCATAGCGATGATTGGAGGCGTTCCTCAGTAGATCACGTTGGCGCATTATATCATGGAGAAGACGCTGAAACGAAAAGAATAAAACACAAATAGTAGAAGCTATGCTGTATGACATGTCAATCAATGTTCTAAAAATACCATGCCGACTGACCTGGAGAACGAACGGAATATGGAATAGAAAAGAAAAAAGATGGCGCTACAAAATTATGAAGACTGGCGACAATGATGGCGTTGCTGGCACCAGCAGCACACCGCTAGATACAGTCGTCGTCGGCAGAGTTGTCAACATGTGGCAAATCAAAATAAAAGATATGAGACACCCGCACTAGTTTATGGAGTGCATCCAACCTGGAATGATAGAGATGGATCGGTGCGGGCGGAATGGATTTGAGGCGCCAAAATAGCGAACGCGTCATTTGGCTTCCATCCGGGTTGGGGGTTTCGCGTCGTTCGCCTCTCGGTTGAAAAGCGAACTGGAATTTTGGAAGAATCTTAATTGACAATAAATTCCCGGTGAATTTATTAATATTTTTCAATTTAATTTCGTTTCCATGTGTTCGTTTCCAAGAAACGAAATGGCATGAGGGGAATATCTAACTATGTGACATGCAATAATGTTTTGATTTATGCTAATTATCGTTCCAATTTGTTGCATTTGTGATATTCTTTAATAGCATGAGTAGGTAATAGAGGTAATAGAGATATGATTTACTGACTTTTGAGGTGAATATTGGGGGCAATTTTGTCGCTGAGTTTTAAATAGACAACTAGGAAGTTCTGTATCTTTCGGAAGAAAGAATTTTTTAAACTGTTTGTGTTTGGACGAAAAGGAAGCATTTAGATCTATTTTATGTAAAAGGATCTTCAAGTTCTCAAAAATGTTTGCCAAAAAAAAGCTTTTAAATGTGAATGCTTTCTAATGTATTTACAGAATGTTTCCATAGAAGTGCAACCAACTTCAAGTCTGATGTATCATCGAAACGTCAAATCAAAGTGACAAGCGATGTTTGTCTGTTAATTCCTTGTTGAAGGCAAGTAAGCATTTAAGTAATAAACAGCACCAACCAAAGCTAGGAATCGACAAACAGAACGTGATACAGTCATTGAACTTAATTTGGAAAAGAAGCCAACTTGTGCGTGAGTGGCAGCGTCTAAACATCTCCATCTACCGGGCCATAAAATGATCAAGACAGTAAATAATAAACCATTAGAGCCTGTCTACAACTGCAGCATCAGCTCGAAGGAAATGAGAAGCAAATAAGAACGAAATCAAAGCGGAAACGCAATGGTAAAAGAGCAGTGTCTGGCACAAGTATGAATCGCTTTCTAACGAATAAGCTAATGAGTAAGACTTTCAAAATGCATGATGTTCAGGACCTTAGTTCCTGGCTGGAGTGTTGAATTTAAACATGTTTTAGCCAACTTAGTCAATGTATATGAACTCTTTTGATGGTTGATGTCGCTGTACCTTTCGTAAAACTCGGGATTATACCTCATGTCCACTATTCATTTGGGCACATAATATGTAGAACCAAAATCGCTTCAGCTACATACTTTCATTTGAAGAAGGTAAGCTTTTCAAACGGCTATTTCTGCGCTATGCAGGACGATTGAGACGGTTAAGGTCCCATATCGTTGGATTGAGGTCATTTCAGAACTCTCCAACTTACGTCTGACGAATTTTTACATATGAGTTGGTGCATGCCTCTCTTCAAGCCAACCCTTCCTAAGTTCTCGACTCTCGGTTCAAATTAAGGACCATTTTAAGGAAGAAGAATTACCATTCATTGTCATTGACCTCAAGACACTGCAGAACCCGATTTTACTAGGTTTCATGACTGGCTTCGGATTGCAGCCAAATAGTGTGGTCACAGATGGTTCCAAATCAAAGAATAGAACCTGGAGCCTTTATGTAAGGCCACAACAAATGGCTTCGATGGCTATGTGCTCGATGTACGAATATGTGCTCTCCTGAGAGCAGAGCTAGTTACAGAATTCCATAAGTAAAACTTGTAAATGGTAGTCAGCATCCTTAAGGTTGGTTTCTTGATACATATGCATCCCATTAGCTCAACAAGAGACCTTTTCAATAAAGAGTGCCCATTTTTAGCATGCACTATGCATAGAAGCTAAGGATTCTTGGAAGTAATAACTGTCAGAACATCATTCAGATTAAAACTTTTATCAGTTTCCTCAGGCTGTAGCTATTATTTTGTCAACTACATTTCAAGTTGCAAAGTTACGAGTATTATTCGTGATGTCTTGCAACTCGACTGTTTTCGCTATTGGGCACGTTTCTCGGGAAAAAATCCATTGTTTTCAATTCAAAAAAAACTTTAAGCCCTATTCCACGAATCATTGACCTGTCTCTCTTGAGAAACTACCAACAAAAGTACAACTGAAGTAAATAACCTTATCAAGTAAAAACCCAAGTTACTGACCTTTCCCAGCTTAAGTTTCACATGTATAATTTTGGCGAAAATATAATTTCCCATTCGTCGCCGCTTCTTTTCAATCCACACAGAAGAAAGCAAATAAATATGCAAAAAGAGAATGACTCTCGACTCTTATTGGTAATCATCTTCATTTGAGCAGACACAAGTTGCTTAAAGTATCTCCGAACACAGTAGATAATGTACTTCAGATGCAGAACAGAACAAATTTCACTTAAAAACCTACCCCATGGCGGAGTGCCAGAGTGTACCTGTTGCATTGAGAAGTGTCTTCTTGAGAGGGCTGCATTCCATCTTCTGTTGGCTCCTTTCAATAAAATGATTGTTTGTTGTCTTGATGCTCTTCGAAAAACACAACAACAACAACGATAAATCAACCATCAGACTTTGGAGGGTCGAGTCTGTGCTGTAAAATGCTTTCGCCCCATGTACGTGACTCAAGATTGAATTTTTTTCTTATTTTATCCGTCGATTCTCCCTGGAAGTATCTAGCCATCGCGTATCGTTGAAGTTGTTGTCGCGGCATTCATGTTCTTCACTTATAATTACCACTTTGATGGCATTTTGTTTATTGTTGTATTATTTTCCCTTTTTATATTTAATCATGAATTTCAATGTTTATCGTACAAATTAAAGGATTTATCCTGAACAAATTGATTGCGATTTAGTCCATCTAATATTGACAGCGTTGAATTGTGCTTCTTTCATGGAAGGTAAACCGATCAAATCCAAAAAGAGACAAGAATGAAGCGGAAGTCACTAAAAAGTTTCGTAATGAGCACATCTACAAACTTATAATCTTTCACGCAAATCACCCGGTCAAAAATGAAATTCTGCTTCCATCAATCCATCCCGAACGTCATTAATCTGGCAGCTTGTCAACTTAATGACATCTGAACGTCATAGAAAATTGCAATACCGCTAATCAGGACGTATCAAGATGGAATGACCAGCTAGAAAAACTCTGAGAATAAGTAGGACGATTCTACTAAGCATACCAAAATGTGACGGGAATATTAGATTTGTTAAAGATTTAAGGAATTCGAAAACATCAGTGTGATGTTCAAACTAAGCGGTTGAAAATATTTCTCAAGTTAGAACTCCAATAGGGTGGGTCGGCTTATCTAATATGATGGTATATACAGGGTGTCCGCCGGGAAGGTATACTACTTTGTTTGTTTATAATTTTTGATTAAATGAAAGAAAATGGATCTTATATTCACAAATGTTTTATTTAAATGTCCGCCTCTGCTAGTCTCACAAATGCGAGCCCTTTTAAGAACATTTTTCATTACATTCTCACACATTTCACGCGGTATTTCATTAATTTCATCGCGAATATTTTGTTTGAGTTGCTCAAACGTTTCTGGTTTGTTTGCTTTTCAGATATCCCCACAAAAAGAAGTGAGGAGCAGTCAAATCAGGCGACCGTGGAGGCCAATCAACATCACCATTTTTTTAAATAACTTATTGTGGAAAGAGGTCTCGCACTAATTCCATTGTAATCCTGGCTGTATGCGATGTGGCACCGTCTTGTTGATAACACATGTTAATCAAGCCCAAAGCATGCAGTTGTGGCGTTAAAAAGTTTTCAATCATATCACGATATCGCTCCCCATTCACAGTTATCGTTACGCCGTTTTCATTTTCAAAGGAGTAAGGTCAAATGATTCCTCCTGACCAAATTGCACACCAGACTGTTGCTTTTAATGGATGCAAAGGTGACTGATGAATAATTTGAGGGTTTTCCATTGCCCAGAATCGATGTGCCACGTCACTCATTATGATTTTTTCATGAAAATCGGGGTTGTCATGGGCTAGCTGTAACATCCTATTGGCATATGCATGGCGGCGTAAATGGTCTTGTTGAAGAAGCTCTTGTGTCAACTGAATCTTAAATGGAAACAAATGCAAATCCTTGTGCAAAATTGTGGCCAAAGTTGTTCTTTGAAGACCAAGCTCCTGATTGTTTTGAACACTTCCTTGAACAGCAGTAATGTTTTCAGCCGATCTTGCAGTACGTTGTGGCCCATGCTTGGGCCTATCACCTACAGACCCTCTTTCTTCGAAATCATTCACTACACGATAAATAGTGCGTTTTATTGGCACGTTGTTTCTCCCAAAAATTTCACGCAACTTTCTCATCGTCACAGTAATCGATGATTGATTTTGATAAAATGTTTAAACGATTAAAACACGTTGGTTTATCGACGACTGCCAAATATGAACTGTCAAGACTAATGTTTACCAAAATGACGGCAAAACAAAGTAGTATACGTTCCCGGCGGACACCCTGTACATACCTGTGCGTTTCTAAGGGAAACGTTCGAGACTGCTCGACTTTTACATTTCAGACTTCACAATGTTAAATCGCAACATCATAAGAGTCAATACTGTTCAATCGAGAAAAAATTAAATGGATACCAGAAACTTGTCGGAAGGTTTACATACACACATTTCTTCTGACCACCCAAAGATCTAAGTAAGCCTTTTTTACATCCATCCATGATATTGTACTGGTTACTCAATGATCTGTATCTAGCTTTTCAACTCACTTCAATTCATTTCAACCACTTTGTCGTTTGGTTCATATATTACATTTTTTTTTTATCAAAATAAATCCTTAAAAATATCTCATGACTAAAAATATGATTTTGTGGAGACGCCCGACAAAAATAAAATAACAAAACATCTAACTGACAGACCTAACAAGAATATCAACAATTTTATTTATGACTTGTTCGATTTGTTAAGATTTTGTTTTCATCTTTTACCACACGGCATATACGTAAATGGCTATATAATAAAGATTTCAATTATTTTCTTGGCATCACTTAAAAGCACGATAAATAAACACACCACACAATGTGATTGCCCAAAATCTCTAAATATAAACAACTCAGGCGGTTTCATTCATAAAAAAAAAAATAATAATAATAATTACCTAGCCCCGCCTCGTACAGATGTGCTAACTACCCGCTAGATTAAGAAGACGAAAGTATATTAAACCATGCGGATATATGTTGACGTGTCTAGCTACTTTTTGGCCATTTTCCGAACAAAACAAAAAGGAGATTGAGTACCTTTCCGTTTTTATTGTACATGTCAACATTTTAGAATTTCAATTTGTTTTATTCTATTCCTATAAAAATATGATATACATAGTTTTATAGATTTTTTTTGTTGTTGTGGGAAAACCAAAACAGAAGGATAGGAATGTATCCACTTTGATTTTGATTGAAATACATTTTAGTAGGCATCACATGATGGCTTGGAAAGAGGGAATGTGTTGACTTTTGATTGAATATTTGAATCTTTTTTTTCGGTTCGAGTTTGTTTATCTCTATTTTAAGGATACATATATCACGCGATTTTGTGTCGATGATTTGTTTACATTTATGTAGTTGGAATCCAAATGAAATGCACTACAAATGTGAAAGAGTTTATAATAGCCTTGTCGGGATTGATTTTGATAGTATTTTTGTACATAAGAGAGGTTAGGAATTTGATTCACTCTCGTAATTTTAGACGAGACGGCGCCCATAACTACTCAAAACGAAATGAAAAGTTTATCAACAATTTGTGCTTACCAATATTCCGGAAGCCCGTCAAAGAGATAGGTAGACATGGTGTCGTGGAAGTTTTGTATGTTGAACTCCTATATGCAATGAAAAGCTATTCCACATTTCCCGTAATAAATGTAAGTAATTTGTTCTAACACGTGCGCGAAAAAATTACTGTGAATTATAACCAAATGCTATTAGGATCGAAATTTAGTGAATTTTACTACCATTGCTCATCGAAAACTGAAGAGCTGGATGAGAGATCATTCATAAACAAAACTTCAGTGAGGCAAGTTTGAGGCTTCATGTGTACACAAGACCAAAGTTTACGAGTAAAATGTCGTATACACAATGGAAATGAGTGAGAACGTTTTTGAATATCGTAAAGTAGGTGGACTTGGCGAAGCAATCAGAAAAAATCAGCGCTGGGCAACAACCCTGTCTAGGTTACGAGAAGTTGGGTTAGGTAGCAGGCTGATAAAACACGACGGGCTCAGTTGATATTGCCATGTCAAAAGGATCCTCTAAGCCCTGCCAAAGAGGCAATGTCAATCATCGTTGCTACAAAACCTTACAAAGGCAGGCAAAATAATAAACTGGATCACACAAAATCAAACAACTGAGTAATCCGAAACCAGGAAGCCTCTTGGTGCTGCTCCCTACTCCGGATCATAATCTCGCCTAAAGAAAAAAGAGCAAAGTCACAAGCCAGTCAGCGAATAGAAGCCAGTATTAACCATTCACAACCAACTCAACCTGGGATATAAGCTTGACAGTGCAACTCACAATGTATAGAGAATTTGAAACAATTTTCAAAACTCCCCCAAAGGACCTCAGAATCTAGAACTTATCCACTGGAGGGCTTTATAATGTAAGCTTTATAATTAAGCCTAGATTAAGAAACCAGTAGTCCGTACTTTCCTCCAGACATTCCTCCGCTACATCTACATACCTACAGTAAACTCTAATGAAACACGTTCTTCTTGAAAAATTTCCTTAGCCCGGTTGCAACGTAATTTAAAATTGTCTGCTCCGAAAACAAAGTTTTCTGCAATAAAAGCCTCCTCCACCGACTACGTGGTCGTCAACAACATCTTGCAGCGCATTTCCTCGTAAACAATTAACGACCTACCTACACTGGAAAATACCGAAAATTGTTGTTAATGTATGCGAGATGCCATCGGACGACCGACAACGGCCGACGCGGTACACTTTTCGATTATATTTGGTGCTTTTTTTTTCTTCTGGTCAATCCGGTGATCGCGTGGCTATTTTTATCGCGCGCGCGCGCGCTTGCTACACTCTCAAAGAGGGCGCGCGCGCTCACATTTATTCTCAACAACTAGCACAACTGCATTTCCTTCCAACCCATGCCCATAGCCACAGTCATACCCATTCCATGTTGCACTTGTTGCACATGCTAAACAGGTATTTCGAACCTAAAAATGCCACGAAAAAACATCTGAATACAGCAACAACAACGAGACGAAACAAAACAACCAAAAACTAAATAAAAGAGGAGCTTTGTAATTTTTTTTTTTTTTATGCTCTTCGTCTCCTGAATGCGCGCTATATGTCCTCGTCCTCGAAGCAGACGCGACGGGAAGCGGCAGGCGGTGCAAATGCATCTTCTGACGCGGTGCATTCCAGCTTCTCGGTTCGGTGCAAAGTATGGAACATACTCACACAGATAAAGAGAGACTAAGCGTTGGATGATACAAATATCGGCATACTGCGCACCCTCTTGTGCACCTCCTGCGACGAGGCCCATTAAATTCTAAGTTCTTGGCGGAAGTTTGTCTTGTGCCATCGCCTTAAATTGGTGGAAGGGGGCGCGGCAGGCAGCCACTCAAGGGGCGTCGCGAATCAAGAGACGGTCTTTTTTTTTTATTTTTTCGGAGAATGCTTTTCATTCCTTTTGTTGAGGCCTTTAGCCAGTTTTTCCTTTCAGTTATTTTTCAGACGTCGTTTTTTTGGTTCTTTTTTTTTTTTTTTTTTTGCTTTTAGTTCTGTGTTGCCAAAGTTCTCTCTTCTCCAGTGCCAGAACGAACCTATTTATGTAGGTTTTCCTGTTGTTGAAGACGACGGACGATGCAGACGGAAAAGAGGAACAATCCTATGACTGGCTCAACAAGTGCAGCGTTGCTATACGATTTGTGTACATGTGCGCCAACATGGACGGACTCGGACGTCTGGGACTCTGGGGTATTACGACCTTTGGAAAATGTTCACACTTAACTGAGTTAACCTCACAGACGGTGATTCGCCTCCGCCTTCTTTTGGCTCTATTTAGAAATATTTCAGTTGTAACTAATACGAGGAGAGTTACTGCTCAATTTTACATAGAAAGTGTGACAAAAGAAAGAACTGAAAAGGATTTAAGCACATATGTAGAGTTTACATAGAGAAGCTTAAGAGGCACTCGTCTCGATGTCTTTAGTAATTCTGACCTTTGAAAAGGAGTCACAGATCAACTTTATTTAGTGAGCGGAGGCCCATTCAGATAGCCTAGGCGGCTATCTTTATGTATAGACTAGCTCTAAGTATAGACTCTAGCTCTAGCTCTAAGTGAGACCAACAAAAAATAAATAAGAATTCTTCTAACGTTGGACGCAAAACAAATTTGGAAAGGGCAATGAATTTGATTGACTTTTGGAGTGCTATTCGCCTATTGTGTTTTCTGATTGAAACATAAGACATGTTTTGCTGATTCGTTGGCTTCTTTCCATATACCGTCATAATCCTTAGATGTTGTTTGACTGATACAGTAAAAAATTTTGTGAATGTTTTCTGACTCCTAGTCAGCTGTAGGAGGTACAAATTTGGAAGGTTTAATTTTGATCAAACAGCGTTTTGTACAAATTTTTGCAATACACAGAATAACGTTACCATTATAAAACTTGATGTCATCCCTGTGCTGGCCAGCAAAGTTGTAAAAGAATGCAATATTAAAAGAAAAATTTGTTTGCGTATGTATGTATATTAAAACTAGCAAAATAGATTTGCAATCGCTATTGGTTTAGCTACCATTTAAATGATTCATTTGGCATAAAATTTTCTCACAGGTGATTGCTTTTTGTACAAAATGAATGCAATGAACACAAATGAACGCAGTGAATGAAAGTAAATGCAATAAATTCAAATGAATGCAACGAATGCAAATAGAGGCAATAAATGCAAAAGAATACAACAAGTTCAAATAAATGCAAACGAATGCAACGAGTGCAAATGAACGCAATGAATGGAAATGAATATAATGAAATGGAAATGAATGCAATGAATATAGTAAGTGCAACAAATGCAAATGAATACAATCAGTGAAAGTGAATGCAATGAATAGAAATTATTGCAAAAGAATTCAATGAATATGAGTGAATGCAATCAATGCAAAGAATATAGTGAATCTATAACAAAATCATGATTTGTAGATAAATGCATTTAACGGAATAGTATATAAAGTGCACGACTGGGACATAACTACTTGCACCTTAAAGCTTAACTGCTTTAAATTTAAAAAGATGAAAAATTATGAAAAGATTTTATAGATTCGATGATCCATTTTGGAGACAATTGAATTTTTGAAAAATTGAACTAAGGTGAAAGACCGGTTATATTAGGAAACAAATTTCGATTTCTCCTCTGAAGAATATGCAGCACACCTTAGATATGAAGTTTAGATCAAATCGGTTTAGCCATTTGGGTTGAAATCTTTTGCTCATTTGTACATACATTCAGAGTGAAAGACAAACAGACCATAGGTTCAGCAGACCTACTTTTTTGAGCTTCTCTATCATCGTAATGTTGGAGTTAATTCCTTTCGCGAATTCTGGATGAATCCAATATGTAGGCACATACATACTTGCACTGTATAACATTTTAGGTTCTAGTAAGATCTCAACCGAAACTCTCATCTAATCAGCGGAATCCTGATGGCCTAAGATTGCTCATCGTCACCTAAAAAAATAGAGCAGGCAAGCTACTGAGTTCAAGTAGATTTGCGAACTCTAACACTACATTGTAAACTATGGTACCTTCATCTTCTTCTAGACAAGGTTATGATACGGAGTAAGAGGATCCCAACCCTTCCTAGTCCGTCTGTGGGGTGTGCCGGTTTGACCTCCCGGTTCGGGTCCCTTCATCACTGACTGAGGCCACTGAGTCTGCCTTTTTTACGTGATGCACAATAACAATTGATACAGCCATGTTTGATGTAAATAACTTATTCCTATAATTTGCTTAAGTTTTCATTTGACTTTTCAACTATGGTATGGACTTTGGGATCTTAATATTCACAGTACCTACTTCTTTTGTGGTTCCAATAAATTACTTTCCAAACAATGCAGACTCTCGTGAAGTACAATGATACATGTGGAAGACATAAGACTTCTTAATCGGACAAATCTCTAAAAAAAAAAAAAAAGCTTCCATAAAAACATTTACTTCATATCAACTCTACAGGTTGCCGGAGAACGGCCAGTATTAAAACAAATAGCCCATTACATCTAAATAAGGACCTAACTCACCAACAATGTCGGTAATCCACTTTATTACTCTGCTCCATAGGAAGTAGTAACTTCAGCGTTCATTCACAAATCGCAACAGAAAAGGGACAAAAAAAAAAAAAAAACAATCTCATAGAAGCCCCATTATGTATTTCGCCAGGAAGTAATCTATTCGCAGTAATAGCCAAGAGTGTAGCTACAATCTCGACTGCAAATCTTTACGAACTATAAAACGACCAACGTCCAACGAAAGATGCTTTTTCGTTTTCTGAGTCATCTATTTGCGCTGCAGAGTCTTCTTTTTACAGAGTCTACCAAACGAGAGAGAGAATCCAACCGCATCCCTTTTGCAAGGTCTCCTCCAGAGCAACCTCGTGTCGCGTTTTCTTTATTTTTCGTGTGTCGTTTTGTCCCTTTCGATAATAGTACGTAGTTGCATCGCGCGGATGCACACAAAACCGAACCAAAGGAGTCTCCTCTCCATCTGGACCACAGGTTTAGTATTTTTTTTTTTTTTGTTGGTTTCGTTACTTAAGATGTGTTTTAGATACTTTTTGTACATTTTGTTTGGTGGTGGAGCATCTTTTGCCTTGACGCCAGACATAGACAACCTTCGCATTAATGGATGAGAAATAATAATAAAAATAATAACAATACCACGAGGAGAACAACGAAGCCAAAAAGAAGAAGAGACAGTCGGCTTAGAATGACATAATCAAGTCCTCCTCTTCGATGTTGTCGTCGTCGTCGTCGTCAGTTGGTAGAAGTATCTCGCTGTTGTTTCTTTACTTTTTTTTGTTTGTGTCTTGTGGTTAGGTAACACCAGTATCTCGGGGAAGAAGATTCTACTTTGGTGTTCACTTCCTGCTTTGGGATGAATCAAAATAGTTTTTGTTTTAGATACTTTGCGGCCAGGAATGTAATTTTTTTTTTTTTGGTGGGACTATTTTTTTCATTCACAAATGTTGTTCGAAAGATGAAATTCGACGATGTATCTGTGTGGTGTAGTGTATGATTTCAGAATTGGACCCCATATCTAGGAAGGGTGTGCGAATTCTTGGATCGTGAATCATTGAAGACTGACAAATTGTGTAATTTGAATTATGTTGTATGGTGAGTGGTTTTCAAGTTCAAAAACAACAGCTCACAGTGTTTTGCCATATTGGCGCCTAGAATTTTTGCCCAGTCATCAGAACTCGTTGCTAAGGTATTCTAAGTACTCTTTTGTGCTTTGTATCTTAGTTTTTATTTTGTGCAAATGAATTTCGCAGAAAATAGGTAAAAACTGGTTTCACACCTTTCGTGAGCCTACCATATGAGGCGTAGAAGTTTAGGGTCCAAAATGTTGTATTAACTACGTCATAAATTTATTCATAGGCCTGAAGAGTATCGCAAGGAAATTTACTCATCTATGATCGCTCCATTGGAACCTCTACAAGCCATATGACCAATAGTTAAGGAAATATTTAATTGCTGTGAATAGAATGCGTCATCCATTTTTGTAATTCGGATGAATCGTAATTTTAGACATATTTGGGTATATTTCTCGGTAAAATCCTTTTGAACCTGGCTTATGCGAGTAGGACTAGTTCTACGAAAATGCTGATGACTAAAGTTGGAGATATGTCGCTTGGTAGTTCATTGTATGGATCGACAATTGTGAGTGGATTTGTGAATTTTGGAATTTTTCAAATGATCGTTGGTCATCAAATCAAGAAAGAGGAAGAATAAAAGGATCTGGCTGGCATTCTGTACAGAAGGTTCTAAGATAAAAATTAACACCGGGGCCGGAGTTTGGAATAGGAATAGGCGCTCCTTTAGAATAAACAACGAGTAAAGCTTCTTTTTAAGTCGAAGTCACAGACATCATATTGCCTGCTTAAATTATACGCAAAAATAATATCTTTGGGAAGATGATGTCTGAAGCAGTCTAGGCAGCTATAAAGGCTCTAGACTCTGTTGTAATTAGGTCGAGGCTTGTGAAAACCTGTAAATTACTCGTAAGCATAATATCCAGAGCCTTTAGCTGGGTACCAGGGCATATGGATATGGATATGGATTTAGCAAGCTTGCTTGCTTGCTAAATAAATAAATAAATAAATAGGACGGACCTCCTATCAGTCCCTTACGAAAGAAAATAGAAAATGATGCCACAGGTCGAGCAAACAGTCGCTGGATTTCTCTAGGGACTTGCCTAACGGCCAGGACGCCAGCTTTTAGCAATATTCTATGGGCTCATAGTCTTACTTAAACCTTAATTATAATGTCTGTTCCCGTACTTTTTGCACCAAAATTCGCAGCTTGTCAAATTTCTAAGAGTGCAGGTGAAATTCTCTCAGGGAATCCATCCATCACATCAGCATATGAAGTAGGGAGTAGCGTCAGATTGGAGTAAAAAAAAATAACAATCTGAATGTTTACCGACTGATATACTCTGTTGAAGAGACAGAAGGAGGACAGTTGTGAAGTAAATAATCTTGCGAGGCACAATGTAATCGTGTAATTAGACTGAAGTAAATAAAGTACATATGCATATGATAAAGATAATTGATTTAGTACTGAAGAGCGCCTTTGATCATTTTAGTTGATTAAACAATAATTGCGTTCAGCATTACAATAATTGTGTGTAAAACTTTTCTTATTGTCCTTATTTCGCTCTCTGCTTGTTTTTCTGGGCATCAGAAAGCCGTAGACAAGATCGAAGAGTGCAAGGAATGTGTATAAGACACTAAGGACCATTGGCGTGATAAGATCCAACAATATAACATCTATGTTAAATTCAAATAGCACAGCTGCAGGTGCTGACGATATTAAGGAAGTGCAATTACAAACGTAAGCAGTCAAAGATTTTTGTACACAAGAGGTTCTCATTCCACAAATTCGGTAGAAGAAGGCACTATAGCAGATCCGAAAGATGGTTGAAACTGCTGATCCATAGGTCATTGGGTGACAGTGATTCTTGATTTGTTGTAGGCCATATAAGAAGGTTTGCCTGGACGACATGTGATGCTTTTGCCAATTTGGAAGAATTCTAATCTAATAATGGGTCGGTGCTTTTGGCTAAATATATTTAGTCGAAACGAAATACATGATGTGTTGTCTGATGTGACTGTAGGTATCTGCTAAAAGGATCTTAAAAAACAAGGCTAGGCGATTGGGCTTCAGTAGAGTGAATTCTGTTGGAAGACAAAGATTTACCCGAACAAAGTGCAGACTTGGCCCACATTACTGATCATCACCAATCGCGTGCAAATTATATCGAGATTTTTGGTTTTGTAGTAATTCTTCAGCTACTGACTTTGATGTCCTAAGACAAGAATTGATTAATTTATTGTCAGAAGTTTTAAGAAAAGTAAAGGAAATCAATTTGGAAGAAGACTAAGTGGCCATGTCACCACTTCTATGACGAGAGACAGACAAGAGATCCTAGATATAATGCTGATTCTTAAGTCCAGATCATTGATAGTCAGCGACTGAATTAATCCAGTGAACATAACAAATTCCATCGTCATTCTAAAAGAACATACTGTGATGCTGTCAAGTGTTTTTTATACCCTATCCTAAGGGTATATTAAGTTTGATACATAGTTTGTAACATAAAGAAATATTACAGATAGACCCAAGCCGAGTCGATTGAGCTATGTCCGTCCGTCCGTCTGTGTGTCACCAGTTTTTGGGCCTTAAATTTTGAGCTAGGTTGATAAAATTTTGTATACGAGGTCTTTGGAAAAGTAAGCAATACAAGTGTAAAAAAATTTGAAAAAAAAAAGATATGCCTAATATGCCAAAAAAAGCTTCATAAAAGAAGAAATTTCTAGCGAAATTGTATCAAAGACGCTTCAAAAGTAGAAAGGGTTTGTCAAAGGTATATGATCGGTCCCAGGGCTTTATTAAAAAAGGAAAACCGACATCTGGAGCAAGACAGGTACTGAAACCTGATCAAGACACACTTTCCAATTTGCTATTAAGCCTTACCACGTACGGGGACACTTTTTCAACTATCACTTCAACTCTTTTGACCATAAATAATTTATCATCACAACATAAGGTTAGCAATTGACCCTTTCTTTACCAGACACTTCTCATATGATGGTGCGAGGCATTTCTCATGACAGTAATACTCTGGGATGTTTGTGGGTGAAATAACTTTGATGGTATTTCCCTGGACTCGAACTTGGGACTCCATGCCTAATAGTCCAAACTAAGCCCTTGAGATATGTCAACCCCACAGCATTGTTACACGGCCGACGAAAAGTAAGTGATTCTCTTTGCCAAAAAAGATAGTAGGGTCTACTATCCACTCCTATTTTCGTATAAAGCACAGTTCCTGAGATGGATATACGATATGAGCGTGAGCTGTACTGCGGAAGGAATGCATCGGAAAGACTTAGGAAAAGCGCACATACCTACATAGCTTTCTAAGCGTGTAATAAAATCCTCGGAAAGAAATGGGAGCCCAATCGACTATGTCCCTACATATTATGTATTTACTGAACAACAATGGGCAGCCGTATTAAGACCCATCCACCAGTGGAGACTAGCTTGCTTAGCATCTATTGATGCCAGCCAAACGAACTCTACTGACTGCAGATCTTAATAAATTGCTCTCACTGGCACTGATCTAACACTCAACGAAATCCTTAAATTCATAGTTTTTGTCAGGATGGTTCAAGCTAGCTCGATAGGATGGATGCTCGAGAAGGAGTCTCTTACTCTTACTTAGTTAGCTATACCTCCTTATCTAAGTTTATCTACTATCTTAGAAGATATCCGAGTAAGGATTTTTGTAGCACCTTGTACACATATTTAAAACGTTACATTGTTTTTAGAATTTAAAGATACCACAATAATGTTCATCTGAATTTGAAGAAAAGAATTATAATCTGCAGCTATCCACCTGTACCATCTGTACACCGCTGTCCAAAAATGTTCCACCTTCCAATCAATATTCTTTTCGCTTTCAATACATCAGTGTTACCACCAGTCTTCGTCATGAATAAATTATAAATTCAAAGAAAACAAACATAAGGGGGGTTCAGCATACGAGACGCTACTCAAATGATCTACATTGTGTTCCAGACGACATAAACATAAACCAAATCATTCATCTAAATCACGTTGAATTCACAAAAAGGCTAACAAAAAAATCCAACCAAAGAATAAAAATATTTATTTACCTTATTATCCGTCGAAATGCAACACAATAACATGAACCATGCAAATAAATTTCCAAAAACTCGTAACCATTTAAAAATGTGCAGCACGATCTATACAAATCAATCAAAACGTTGAAGCTCCTCGCGATCGAGACGACTCTCGACTGTTTTTTTTCTTTTAATTTTTTCTTTTATATTGTTATTGCTTTTTAGTATTTAGTTACATTTATTATTTTAATAAAAACATCAATATGCTGACCGATGGTCTGCAGTGGATTTTTTTCTTTCACTTTTTTGTTTTATTCACTAAATAGCCGCCAAAACGTCACAAGTATCTGCGTTGTTGTTCTTTTTTTTTTTTTTTTGCACGTCGCCTGTCTAAAGACCGGCAGTTTATACTTTATGGAGTGCGTCTCTCCACACGCTCATACACATGCCAGACGCTGAATGATGAATGGATACTATCTATGGATGTATTTATCTATTGAAAGTTTTCAAAAATGCACTGCACAGTTGGATAGCACAATCTACCCCAGAAAGATCAGTAAGATCTGAGAGTATCTTAAAAGATCCCTCGCGTAAAAAAAAACTTATTGTATTATTACCGAAACCGCGGCGAAGACCGTAAGCACGGCGAAGACAGAAAAAAAAAGCACACAACTTTTCACGATAACGCGGAAAGATTTCGACGAGTAAACATAAAACGAGGTTCATGCCTGACGCCGCCGTCGTCGTCACATTCGTCGTCGTATGCAGGTGCAGTGCATGCACCGACTGCACTTCTATTCAATCCTTAAATGCCACACTAGCAGTTGGGCAAAAACATTTGACTACTCATCGTTATGTCTGATTAAAAACAGAAATAAGATTCAAAAAATATCTATTTTCAAGACAATTACATAGACTTCTTTTTGATATTTATTTTTTTGCGCAAAAATAATAAAATTTAAATAAAAACCGACTGAGCACAAGCAGCCAATTGCGTTCACTGCATTTGATGATCGAAAACGAACTGAATCCACACTCGACGACGGACATACGAATAAATTTCCTCACCGAGTAGCGATACTTTTTTTTTTCAGTCAACAGCCAGATACTCTCCATGGGCCCCAGATACACAGAACGTCAACAAAAACCGATTGGCGCAACACCGTCATTTGGTTCCCCATCCACAGTCGAACGCCTCAGCAGACACTGGCAACATATACGACAGAGTTCAAGTATCTTTTGGGTTCATATTATGAGGAGATGTTGTATTTGAAAGTGTGGTGGGCGGCAGCAATAAAAATGTATACACAACATTGCGCAGTAAATAGATTCATGCAACATGACAACATGATGCCAGCGACAAGGACTCTTGGTATTTGTTCTTGTTTTCTTTACTTCCACCCCCAATCGGGCAGATACATGTTTACGAGGTTAATTTCTGTGCACTCGTGTCGGATTTGGGCTTGGGAATGTGCAGTGTGCACAGAGTGGTGTTACTGGTAGAGTTAATCTATATTTTTTTTTTTTTTTGGGGGGTGGTGGGCCTCGAGGGGTAAAATGTCAGATGTTGAGTGCAGAAGTAGTTTTTAGATGGAATATTCATTTTTAATTGGAATGCTATTCTTGCCAGGATGTTTGAATGACATTTTAGATCGCCGGAAATGAGGTCAGCGTTTTAGTAATAACGAAAGGGGAGGCACTTCTGCCTTCTTGTCGATGAATGAATAATGCGCTTGAAACAATGTAAGCGCTCAGGAAATCCGTTTTTCAGTGGGCGATGGGCGATGGGAAAATCAACATGCCACAGAGGATGGTTCCTTGGATTTTGGATTATTATTATTATTATTTGCGGATTATCACGTCTCCCTGAGGTAAATTCATTTAATTAGTTGGCGAATATTAAATTGAATTACAGTGGCGGCGTGATTTAGTGGCAAGTGATTTTGATTTTAAAGAAAGAAAAAATATATAACAGAAAAATTTACATACAGCCCCGTGGAATGGCTAAATATAAATACATTTTTCTTCTTCCATCCAAAAAAAATAAATAAATATTAGGCCTTAAGCAGCCCATAGAGGGCCACGGCCTTGCTTCTCACAACTGTACATGTTATGCGTGGTATACATTTTCCTAGAGTTTTACGCCGTATCCGAAGGGCAGGGAGGTTTTGAGAAGTTTTCTCATGACAGTAATACTCTTGAATGTTTGTCAGACACTCGGAAGAGGTGAGGTTGTGAAAAAACTGTTGATAGTATTTTTCTGGATTCGAACTCGGAACCCCTTGAGCAGTAGTCCAACGCACTAACCACTGAGCCACGGCATCAAGATAGGCGCAATATTAAGAGAATGAGAGATAATTTTGAATTGATTTTTCAGTTGAGAGTATTTTATTGATTTTAAGTGGAGTTTCAGGTTTAAAATTGAAATTTAATTAAGAGAACTGCATATTTTAAAGTCGGATAGTCTCACATTTAGAAGCCTAGAAGCCCGAGAGAAATTATAAATTCTAAGAAAATTTGCCAAAATTTCAAAATGGGACAGCGGGAAAGAGAAACATCTTTGGGGGTACAAAGCTGGTAAGTGAATGCATGCTATATGTAGACAAAAAAGTAATATCTCGAGTTACAATTGATTGGAGTAAAAAGTTAATGACATAAAGTTAGTTACCTGTGGGAAGAAAATTATTAGCTAGCGACTGGACATGAATCTTCTATTCTCATAAAGATCACTAAGGATAACAATCGGTTCGGATGTCTGTCAAAAAATAACGCAAAAACAAAAACATTGCAAAACAATGGCAACGCTACCCTTTGGGTCTTTTGGGGTGTAGGTGCAATTGAAGTTTGTTTTCTTTATATAATAGCTTCTTGGTATTTTTCCTCAGCATACACAGGGAACTTTTATAGAAGTTCATTTGTATTTTCCCACTTGTGGGGAGAACATGGGAAGCATAGAGTTTTCCGAAAAAGGGGAAGAATGGAATGATCACCAAGCTCCCTAAAAAGGGAAATCTAATGCAGTGTGAAAACTGGAGATCTGGTATCTGCGTGCTGCCTGCTGTGGTCAAGACAATAGCTATAATCATCCTGGAGCAAATTAAAGAAGACCTTGAAGACATCATCGACGCCGAGCAAGAAGGTTTCCAATCAGGATGATCTTGTGTCGACCACATCAGGACCTTGCCATCATCGAGCAGTGTGTTGAGTATCGATCACTACTTTTTGAAAAGGCGTTTGATAGTGTCAATTGGGAATTTATTTGGCAGAGGCATTGCTGATAAATTAATTGCAATTATCAAGGCTACATATATACTTGTCACGTCTTGTACAGAGGAAGGCTGTCTGAGGAATTCGAAGTCAAAAGGGCGGTTCGGCAAGGCTGCGTACTTTCACCAATACTGTTTTTAATGGTGATTAGCGATGTGCTGAATGCAGCCTTATCAACAAGAAATGGTGGAATTCGATGTACTCTTACATCTGAACTCAAGCACTTCGACTACGCCGATGATGTATGCCTTCTCTCTCATAGAATAGTGGACCTTCACCAAATGACAGCAAATGTGGAGAGGGAAGCAGACGTCGTTGGGCTGAAAATTAACTCGGCAAAAAAAAAAATTATCAACCTAGGACCGAACTCATCAACTCATGTATGTATGCATTGCTGGACAAATGGTTGAGAGAGTAGAGAACTTCCAGAACCTTGGGAGTATTGTCTCAACCGATAGCCAAACCAGCTGAATAGGTAAAGAAAAATCTGTGTTTGGAATGCTACCCACTGTTTGGTTAAGTAATACAATTAGCTTAAACACCAAGCTATGACTGTTCCATTCCAACGTTGAATCCGTGCTGCTATATGGATGTGGTTCCTGGAGAGTGACCGTCACTATCACGAGGAAGCTGCAAACGTTTGTCAATAGGTGTGTGCGCTACATCCTAAGGATAATCTGGCCAAACCGTATCAGAACCGCGGTGATGGTTTGAGAAAAAGTATTTAGACGATCCTTTTCCTTATTTACAGATTATCAAAGGCAGGGTTGATATCAAGCACTTCCGTTCTATTTCGAATAACTAAGGTGAGCTAACAACCCTTGTTACAAATAAGAAGATTAATACTAATGAAATTAGTATGATTCATGTGTGAGTTATTGAGTCGTGGCATCTGGACAAATGCCTCCTAATCTCTACATAGAAAGCTTGACCAAATAAGCTGCCCTTTCGTCCGCACATGTGAAACGTTTGATATACCTCTGATGCCAGCCATGATTTAGATTTTAGATTTAGATTTTAGGATCAACTTACTCTCGACATAATTTTTGTTTTATAAGAATTTTCTTCTAAGTTTCTTATTTGCATTTGTTTTCGAATGTTCAAGTTTGATTCCATGAGTAGCGGAGAAAGGGAATGTACACAATCTTCATCAGAGATCATCACTTACCAATCCCATGCCCGCTCCATGCCCTCATCTACAGCTGAATGCTTGTTGCAAAACGTGTCGTGAAACAAAAGCAAATATATTATTCTATAGCCTGTGCAATTGCACTGAAATATCATACTCTTCCACTTTATGGAATATCTTTCTAATAAATTCCAGCTAAGAATGCCAACTATTGAAAGCCCCCTCCCCTTATTTGGTCATCGCATTCTACCATTCAACTATCGTCACAGCTTGCAACAAAGTATTGCCACATAAATTGATTTCAATTACCTTTTGTTTGCCGCTGTACCATTACTTATTTACGTTACTATTTTTTGTGTATGTGTGTTATCTGACCAAAAGTATCTGCGAGTCTAACTGCTAACCGCCAGTAGCTACAAGTTCTTGTTTATTTATCTAACTCACGAATGTTGAGTCGGCCACTGTGGCACAGGCACAGACAAAATCATTTAAGAGTTACTTAAAAGTTTAGAAGAGTTTAACCGCGCGACGTGCTTGCTGACATCATGCAGCAGCTAGCTAGTTCTTCCCGCAACCTAACATAGTCATAATTTAGATCTAATTATCCGATACAAAAGACGCTAGGTATGCGCTCCAATTCCAGCTGCAAGTACTAGCTATGGCAATAATTTCCAAAACTCTCCAACGGCAGTAAATAGGAATTTTATTGACTCTTTGCGTGCCCGTCGCTTATTAAAGTACAAGTATCTGCAGAGGAGAAGAATATCTAATGAGATTTTCAAATTTTCCAAAGAAAACCATTTATCCCGCTGGAAATATCGCATGTGAAAAACTGCAGATACTCCATTGAATGATGTCATCCGGCGGCGGCGGCGGCGGCGGCAGTTGCGACGACTAGATACAGCAGCAACCACAGTTCTTGATCCGGCCGGCATGCGGCCAACCATCGTCCGACTAGGTGTATTAAATTCACTTTTAATGAGAACTCTTCCGACACAAGCCATATGTCAGTCTTCATCGTCATCGTCGTCGTCGTTGTTGTGGCCCGTAGGAGCACCTTTGATCTCGACTCCTGCACCATCAGAGCGGGCAGTAACACAAAGAGTGTGTTCCCTCTAATCTGCTTAGTGCATAGAGTGCTCATGCAACGACGTCAGAGTGGGACACAGAGAGACTTTGCATCACACCCATCATCATGGTTAGTGGTGCTGCATTCGTAGACATAATGGCTAAGCATGGTCGAACAGGGAAGCGCATGGAGTTTCCATGAATGAATGCACACTTCAAGGAAATACGGCTTCTTATCGGCAGTCTGTTGGTCTATCTCTATATAGGTATATTTATCTGTATCTATTAGTAGAGTTCCATGTTCTATGGCACTTTAACCCAAAACGAGGTATCTCACCCTGATTTTGGGAGAATCTGTACGCACCTCTTTGCGCTCTCGATTTAGTACAAACAAGACTTACAAAAGGCTAATCTGTCTGTGCGTTAGTATGCTAGCGAGCATTTGATCATAAACATTGTATACAACAAGAGTGTTCTTTGTGACCGCTGTTATGCTAGATGGTTGACTGGCTGTCGGTGACTGGATACCTAATTGGATTTGAATGGGCTTTTGGACAGTTCTCTAGTACATTTTGTGTGTAAGCTGGATTCAGTCATCGTAAGATAGGTGCTTACTTGTGATTTGATGTGTCATTTGAATTTATGCACTCCGTTGAGTGGTTGAGCTTAGTGTGTGGCGCATTAGCCTTGGTATGGCTAACAACATACAACACGCCAGCTTAAGGGTAACGCGGTCAAGTTTCCTCTTTTTTTTTCCCAACGAATTTAGTCTAGTTTATGCGATTATTTATAGGGGAAAACATGGAATCATGAGTAATCAAAAAGGTTGCCAAAGAGGATTAAGACGCTTTGGAAATCCTTGTTGTTAATTTTTGTTTCTTGTCCAGACTGGGATGTAGTTTAAACATTTACTTATGACCGTTATATCGAACGACTTTTACGTTTCATTTGACTATAATTTAAGTAAAGGGTGACCAGATAGAAGTGATAGTTTTTCCAATTATTATTTTACGCTGAGAGTTCACTAATAGAGTGCTGGAAATGTTGGCAGAAGATCCGGATTTTGACCAAAAAATCATCATGAGGCCTATTTTTGGCTCAGTGGCAATGTCACCAAGCAAAATTATTATTATTGAATCGAGCACATTTCACAGGTGTTCGAACAAGCATCGATGCATCCACAAATATTATTGTGTAATAAGACTGAATTTCGCACTACAGCTAGTGGATAACTGGGTCGGAAGCAGAGGATTGGGAGTGAACCCCTCAAAGACAGAAATTGTTCTATTCAATAAGAAGAGATCAATCCCCACCTTCAGACTCCCAAATATCGGAGCTAAATATCTCGAGTTCAGCCAGATACCTGGGTGTAATCTTAGATTCCAAACTAAACTGGAAGGAAAACATTGCTGAACGCATCAAAAAAACAAGCGTAGCTCTCTACTCTTGCAAAAAGGCATTCAGCAACACATGGGGTTTCAGACCAGCTGTGGTATACTGGATATACACGGTGGTTGTAGACCCATTCTGACATATGGTTCACTAGTATGGAAGCAATATCAGCTTTCAAACCTCACCAAAATCCAGAGAGCGGCAACACCGACGGCGGCAATGGAAACCATGTTTAGTTTTATTCCTCTTGACATTTATTGTAGTAGTCTGGCAGCCAAAACTGTTATAACATTGAGGGAAGGTCGATTGTGATCATCAAACTCTTACGGCCACGCCTCTATTCTGTCCCGATGGGAGGATACCAATGGATTGACGGAAACAGATCACATGAACCAGATGTTAACATTCGAAAGGAGATTCAATGCAAGGACTCCTGACAGAAGTTACTGGAAGAACTGGAGGACTAAAAAGAAAAAGGAGTTGGCATTCTATACCGACGGTTCTAAGATGGACAGTGGTACAGACGCCGGAGTTTATTGTGAAGCCCTAGGAGTAAACTGATCCTTTAGAATAAACGACAACTGCAGCGTCTTTCAAGCCGAAGTCACTGCCATTACGCAGGCTGCTGAAATTATACGTGAGATTGATATCGTCGGACAAACGATAACTGTCTATGTATATAGACAGCCAGGCAGCCATTAAGGCTTTGGACTCTGCTATAACTCGGTCGAGGCTGGTGAGAACCTGCAAATCACTTTTAAACGAGATATCCAGAGCCAATACGGTGACCCTTAGTTGAGTACTAGGTCATATGGACATCGAAGGAAACGAGAAGGCGGATTAGCTTGTACACGACGCTGCACATATCGCGGGCCCTTCCCTTTGTAGTTAGCCCTAGTCAGTTTTTTTGAAGAAAAAAGTAGAAGATGAAGCCATCGATCGTGCAAACCGAAGCTGGATTCATCTGGATACATGCGTAACGGCTAGAGCTCTATGGCGGGCCTTTAGCAAGAAGAGATCATCAACTCTGGTTAAACTCAGTTGGCCATTGTGTCGTTGGCCTTCACGCACAGAGACTCGGTGTGCTGCATAATTACTATTGTAGAAGCTGCAGAGACGAAGAAGAAGTCGAATCTATTCGTCACCTGCTGTGTGACTGTCCTGCCCTATCTGTTAGAAGAAAGAGAACTGTTGGAAGTCCTAAGCTGAAGGACTTAGACAATGCTGAGCTGATGGACCTTCTGAGATTTATATTACTGTCTGGGTGGTTCTAACAGCGGACCCTATTACAGCGTTCCCGGGATTAAATGATTGGGCACAATGGACTCGAATTGTGGGTCTAAGTGAGCAGTGACCTTCTGGTCTTCAGACACCCATCTACCTAACCTAACCTATCCACAAAGATTGATTGTTTGGTGCGGCTTGGGATTTCTTTCGAAATGCGGTAGGTGTCTCCTCAATGGTCTTGGGTATAGAGGGATATTAACCGACTTTCTGGGGCCAGAACTGAAACACATCGACATACCCGAGCAAGTGACACTACAGTTGAAGTTGTTAACGAGAAATGTCGGGACTGATTATCACACATCCAGCGTTCATTTGGCAGCAGTGATCTTGCAACTTAACCAAGGCTCTTTTATTGGGAGACGTACGATTATTAACTGCTCGCCAGTAAAGTGCAGACCTCAATGTCAACTAGTCAAAAGTCATGATTCCGTACGCAATTACTACATAGTTTTCTTACAGCAGGCCACATCCTGCTAATTAGACTTATCCGCTATTCAGTGCAAACTAGCTATTATATCTTACCCAGAATACTTCCAGAGGGTCATACAAAACCCACTTCATTTAGGTACAGATTGAATAACTCTCTTGCATTATCCTCCCTTAAGCTATGTTATTCCCATTCATTTACACTTAATTTGAATTATGCAGCGAAATCATGTTTAATATGCAAATCACTCAGGCATTTGATTATTTTATCATCGCATTCATCCGCGTAAGTGATTGTGATTGATTGTCGCTTTAGCTGCGATAAATCTAATTAATTGCTTCACACAATCATACGAACAGCAAGTTCACACAGCTCGCAGTCACTTCGTTCGAACTCAACCCGACCGGACTAGCACCGGACGTCGCGCCGTCGTCTATCTCATCTGTGTGTGCGCATGGTGCGAGCCTGCAAATTAATTCGAATGGTCAAAGCGCACAACTTAATAACAATTAGCAATCCTGCATCTCAAAGATCGTGCAGCGCGCATGCAAAGAGCAAGTTCCACCAGCAACACCCCAAGTAGAGATACAAGTGCAGCAGCCTTCTTTTCGCTTTTTTTTTTTTAATTTGAGTTGTTGTTGCTGTAAGTTGTAGTTCAATGATTTATGAGCGAACGCTCATAAACAGAAGAGGTCTGGCACACTGCCTCTGTGTGTTACCATATACGCGCTTGAGAGGAGACTAGTCTGGGAATTTATAATAAACCCGCCCGCCAAACGCGCTTAATGTTTACAGAGTCTCTAGCGCGAGCGCACAAACACACACACACACGCGGTAAAATATACTTTGGTATTCCACTCATGATATATAGGCGAATTATTTATTAATTTGTCTCTAAGTGAGACATTATACGAGTGTATTATGAAACAGTAGACTTAACGTCGTCATTAATCATCACTTCTAACTAGTAAATTAAAATAATGCGTCCAGACTAGAAATGATGCTGCAACATTAGACTGGCAACATTTTAGTTGAAATTGAAATGCATTTGGCGTTTGTTGTGGGTGGCAAGGGGGTAAGTGTTTAGAAAAAAAAAATATGAGAACTATGGGCTTCTTAGAACGCTTAACCGTAAGCGGAGCTATGCGATTGCATTCGAGGAATTCAACTGGAAACCAGCGGCCAATATATAGAAGGAGATTGACAGAGGATTTTATTAACTGGCAGTGCCATCAAGTAGTGCAGAGACCCTATATAATTGTTGCAAAACAGACGCCTGCGCTCTTAAGAAGTGGGTAATGACACTGGTAATTGCTTATCTCCTGTACCAATATGTTCACCGCTGCTATAGGCTCTTCATCATGAAAGTTCCTACTGAACTTCACTAGAATGATGTATTCTCATAATTTTTCGTTGTGAAATAGAATCCAATAGAACTTTCGACTAACACTACCAGACATAATAGTCTTCTACTTTTATCTGCTACTAATCTGAAACCTGAGATAGAATATTCAACTTTAATACAATCTCATGGAAAAATGAACCTTAAATGCGCCTCCTGTGATAGTACAAACCAACCCACTTCATGGTACTCTATAGAGCCCTATGGTAATTAAGTGAAACCACCTAGCATTATAATTTTTTTCTAGTAACATGCACATGCTACTAATAGAAAGCCGCCTTACCAACAAGGGATATAAGGTTACCTACATTTTCTAGATTAATTACAGCTCACCGAGTAATAACCACATTCACTCAATTACACAAAAAAGTACCTGCACTTAGCTGCCGCTGTCCCGATAGGTACTATACTTGTACTGCATGCAATTACATAGGAAATGCATACCTAGTGACTAACCCAGTATCGGTTTGCATTTCCTCTTAACCCCAATTATTCATGTTCCCATGTATCGCTTTCCATCACCATCGCCACCACCAGAATTGCATTTTCTATTTTCAATTTGCCGATGCAATTCGACGATTTTGTGAAATTGTCATCCCCCTTATGCCCCCCAAGCCAGCCCCAAATTTAAGTGCTCATTTACAAAATTCTAAACCGGAAACGGTAGTAATTAAATTTATTCTAATTTCCGGTGAATTATTGGGGAAAATAAGAATTCCCACCGGTCGTCAGTTGAAATTTCCTTTTCGTAATAAATTGTGGAAATTTCGCAAAATCCGGCGGATAATTTGGCCAACAATTGTTGGTCAAAATGAAGTGCACTCGACTCCACACATCGCCACATTCGCTGCTGTCAAGGAAGGGAGGAATGTATCCAGGAAAATTGTTTAACCCAGTTTACAGTGGGATTCAATGGATTTGGCAAGTAATTAAAATTGAATTGACCACATGCGAGGCGAGCTCGGGGTCCGGTCATTTAATTTCTGGCGGCGAAACTATTTTTCAACACAGATTTTCCTTTTTGGTTTTAGCACATCAGTCACGAACACGAGTCAGCAGTCAACTCCAATCACACTGCCATCTCATGTGTGGCGGATTGGAGCGGTGTGCACTGCGCTGGAAGTGCACCATTCGGCGGATATGACTCGCAGATACAACGAGTATCTATGGCAGTGTACTCGCTGGTACTGGCCGCAATATCATCGAAATAAATCCAATTTCTGATTGGTAATTAGTGAACGAAGCAGTCTCTCTGCATGTGTGTGTGTATACATACTGAGCCTGATTCATTTTTAATCAAACTGTAATAATCATTTCCAGTGCAACGTGCAATTACATGTGCTGCTACAGATACGAATAGGTAGGTAGGTACTCGTATGTCGGGCTGCTGGTTGTAGACAGCCTGACTGCAGTAGCAGCGGCTTTGATGGATTGAAATTTTTTACTTTGACGTGGGCTCAGTCTGGCAAAAAAAAAATGTAAATGGTATACTGGGAGATTGCTGGTGGTTTAGTGTAGACTAATAGATTGAGATTTTGTCTTTGTTTAGCTCTACAGTAAGCAAGATTTAAGGTAAATATTTCTTAAACTTCCTTTCAAATGAGAGAGAGTATACATAATATGACAATGAGTTTGCTTTCGATAGGAGTAATCACTTTCCGCGGCATTAATTAAGGAATGCAACTATGGTAAGCTACTTCTTTATCTAAGGAAATTATACTGTTTGTTATTTAAGAGAGAAACTTTAGGTTTTAAGTGGCCACGGTGCAGTGGCAACGTTGGGTGCTCAAGTCTCAACTATATCCAGTTCAATTTCCACAGTAACGATATTAAAGTATTCGCTCAGAAAGCATTTAGTGTATTTAAACATGAACACGGAATAACTACTGTCAAATTGGACACCATCTATGGAAGATAAATAATAAAACATAATAGCACTTGAGAGTTTCTATATTGTCCTTTGTTCAGCAACGATTTTGATACTAGAATTGAATGTGAATCTGACAGGAAAGAGTTGAAAGAGTAGTGGCTTTCATTTACGATACAGCTTTTGACTGCAAGTGTGAATCAGCTAGATGTTGCAGGTAAAGCTCATGAATATGACATTGGTTGTAGATGGACAGTCTGACCAATGTATACTGTTGTGCAGTGCCATGTACTCCATGCAATACTCAGTTAATGAACACCTAAATATATACATTATGTATAATACTAACTTCTGTAGCTAACATCCATGTTACACCATAGAATCGTCACCTCAATACAGAAGGTCGCAGAAGAGTGGTCACCTACAGAAGAGTCTCCGCAAAACCAACTTGGACAGCTATAAGTCCACTCTTGAGAGGAATATGAAACAAGTGAAGCGGTGAAAATATAGAGGCTCATTTTTGAAATAGGGAACACCTTTGAAGAGGTAAATAGGACTATGCTACAAAGCTATGAGCGGATCTGGCCTTTCAGCTGCGGTATTGTACAAAAAAACACAATGAAACACTAGACGAGCTAGGATAATCAAATCTACACCAAAGAGTTAAAATTATATAATTGTAGAAACTTGTGTGAGAAAAAAACGTCAACCGAAGAAGAAAAATAGGTAGTGGGGGGAACTCTTCTTCTACTCTAAATGCAGCGACTTAGTTTATTGCACAACAAATGAGAGGGAGAGCAGTTAGGGCCCAAGGCATTGGAACGGGTACCTGCTTATTGCCCATTTCGGCAGTATAAACTAACAGCAGTTGATAGAATCTATCCCGTGCTTTTACAAAACAGGCTGGAAATAATCCAAAGATACCACCTCTCCAAGGTCCCTGGAACTCGAAAGTCTGACCTCATTTCTACTGAAAATCTTAGAGAAGGTCAGAGAGTTTGACTGTACTCGATCGGTTACTGCTACATCACAGTCAAGTTAGGCACATCGACAGCGTTCTATCAACTGACAACTATAATCCAGGCAACACTGGATATTAAAGGAAGAATAATGTTGCTTGGATAACATCTCGCATGATTCGATTAGAAGAGGACTCAAAAACACGCAATATCCAACTGAATGTGGGAGATGATGAATGTTCTAGTCTAAGACAAAGGTGGGAGTTAGGCCCATCAACATAAATTGGAATGGCATTAAAATAGGAATGGCATCAAAATAGGTAAATAGGTAGGAATTCGGGGAAGAAAAGCAATTGATATTTTAAAAACAGCTTACATCTCTCTCAAGAGAACTATACCGCTTAATCAACCAGGAAAGAAGCAACTGACCTATCCTTCTATTCTTCACTGAATAGAAAACAACATTTTACAAAATGTGAACCTGCCAACGGTCACTTGATCCCAAGCAATCAGACTAGAGGAACTGCTCTAACATAGAATCACATTGACTAGGAGGTCCTAGCGAGGGGAAATAATGTCATACAGAGAAATGTACAATACCAAGCCTCCTTTTAAAGGTTTGAGTGCAATGCAGGACATAGGGTATCCTACCATTCAAAAAAGAAATGTATGCTTTAGGATTTTCTCGAAACTGAAAGTCTTATCGTGGTTCGTAAGCCAAATTTTCAAAATTGAATTCTATCCCAACTAGGGATCTAAAAATTTTGGGCCATTGTTTGAGTTTCCTATTGAAAATATCCGGGTTAAAACCTGCCTTATCCTTGCTCTAATACCTCGACTGTTTGTTTGATGGCAATATCCGAAAAATATTTAAATTAGAACCCAAAAATCCAATCATTCATATCGAAACAAAAGGTTCTTTGTTTCCCATCGACGGACGACGGACGACGGACGCCAACCGACAACGTGCTGCTGTCCTTCCAATTTCAATTGAAACACACAGCACAAACTAAGTAAGGTAGAGGTAGGTCCGGAAACAAAAATTGCCAACCGACACAATGGACAACAACGGGGAGGAATAACCCTAAACAAATTGATTCCCACAAATCCAATTGATCCTTTAGTGTATGTCTGAGCGACCTTTTAGCCTATGTGGGGATTTAGTATCTCTTTTTTTTGCATTTTTTTTCCGTTTCCATTCTATCGGGTTTCGGATTTCGATGTCAACAGACAGGAAAGTGTCATTAGATAAGTTGACACGGGAAGACGGCCGACCGTCCATATAGGTACATACATATACACGCACAGGGTAATTGAGTTGAAGGCAAAAGCAAAGTGTGGGGGAAGGAGTTAGAGCTCACCATTGATAGATGCCGCCACAAAAGTTGACAATCGCAATGAGTCTTTGACGATGCGACGACATTCGGCTTGGTTTAGGTTATTGTTTCTTTCAGCCCTTTTCACTGCGACTGGGAAGAGTAATGGGGAGAGGGGGGCCTTTGAAGTCAAAGGAATAAGGATTTGTTTGGTCATCTGTTTTATTTGATACCCGATCGAATTACAACGTTAATCCCTTTGTTGATTCAGAATTAATACGCCCTTTTCTGTTCGGTTCCATAGTAAGAAGGCGGGCGTAGGGCACCTCTTTAGATGACGTATCGGGTATAAAGTGGAAGTCTAAGGGAGAAATGCTTCGAACCAGCAAGAGGGGTAGGAAGAATATTTAAATGCGGGAAAAAGGATTGTCTGCGAATAATGATTAAATCCGAGTTGATCCCATAAAGGGATGTCTGGGTTTTCTTATCGCGGAATTGGAAATAGTAATTGAAAGCGGGCATATTATCGTCAAAAGGATTCAGCTAAAGTTATTAAAATAAACATCCTTACTCAGGTTAGAGTCTTTCTCTTCAAATTACTTATCTCTAAGAACCAGGACGTCTTATCAGTTGTCACAGACATTCTCTATTACCCTTTTTTTTTTTTGAACTCGAAATTATTATACTTACCACTTTTCTGTATTAAATAAGATGTAATAAATATTTTATAGTGAATCTGAGTTTTATTGGTTATAAACAAGTCTACCGTCCATTTACTATGGAATGCGGCTATTAAAACTTAAAGATTCTGCCAAAGATTCGATTCAATAAAATTAATTGATTTTTATGTCGATATTAAATGAGATTTTAACGCTTTTAACGTTTAGTTGGAATGCACACGGTAGTGGTTGTACAGAATTTATGTCGTCATGCCTTCGCAAATTCTAGGTACATACTTTATGAGGGAGAGTTTTTCACTAGAATTGTCTTTTCTCATAGGACACATTCATCGTTAGTTTGTTTCTGATCCTACTCCTCCGGTTTTAGTATTATGAGAATTTGTTCCTTTTTGAAACTGACTTGAGACCTGAATTTACTTACTTGCTTCACTTATTTCCTGTATAAGGGATACTCTACAACCCAACACACCTTAGCTCTTACCAACCCTTTGCCAGTTGCCGTGCTAACTTCTTGATTGTTCTACAACATCTAGGTTTGTAGTATGCTGTGTGTTTCGACATGCTGAGTTAATAACCTAACTAGGGACCTATTCACTTTTTGGTAAGTGTTGTACTTCTATGGTTGGGTCTATTGGGAAACAGAAATAGCGGATTAAAACGTCTAGCCGATTTGGCTCCAGCTTGGTTTCACAGAGCACAGAGCATTTTTGAACACGGAGACAAAGACACCCGACACCCGACACTTCACAATTCTCTTTTAGACTCCATGCTACACACGAGGTCTTTGACATTTCTGTTTGCGCGATTTTCGGGCCTACGATGTATGATTCCCACGCGAAATTCGATAATATTTGATGAAGGTCCATAAATCGATAAATTTTAGTTAAGATGTAAGAAGAATTGAGTTTTTCAACTTCCCCTAATCAACGCTAAATTTAACAATTAAAACAATGAGTATTGTTAAAAGAATGCAGCCTTATCGAAACCCATTTTAGACATCAAATATCTCTCCTGAACAGGGCAAAACAATTTCATCTTTTCGAAATCGACGAACAGTGAAACAGAAGCCAATCCGTGTCTCTAGCTTGACATTCGGACTAGTGGAAAAATATTATAGACATTATTTTTGTCTTCCTTAGACAAATCATCCATCTGCACCTCTGCGTCCTGGAGGTTTTAAAAAGAGTCCAACTTCATGGGGACCTTCCGAATGTTCTTTTGGAGTAGAGTAATAGTGTTACCCGTTGCAGGTTCCTACTCACCAGTATCTTAATATGACTATGAATAGTCCATATCACACGAACTCATATGGCTAAGTTAAAGAAGAAAGCAATTGCAGAAATCTTCAGGTCCTTCACTTTTTGAGTTAAGGAACGTCCTGGTCTTCACATTCCAAAGCCAATTTTCGTCAGGGTACGATAGGCGATCTTCATTCGATGTATTATGTCGATTTCCGTAGCGACCGAATTTTGATTACCTGGGTTAGTGAGCCAGTTAACCTGGCCTTGAATTAGGACTCAAGAGCTTAGACAAAATCGCATTTACAATAAGGATTTATGCATGCATCTGCCGGTGACAGCTTCACACAAATCCTTCCATCGAATCTTAAGGTTTTCAATCCAAATTATGAAAACAATGAGCTATGTATGCACATATGCACTTTCCTGAGCATAAACCACAAATAACCTATATTAGATAGTCCACTTCGGAGGTTAAGGAAACATTAACACATTCTCGCTCACCAGTGTAAAATTTTTAGGTTAAGGAGAAGATCCCTCGAAGTTGACTATCTAATAGCAGGTTATTTGTGGCATAAACAACCTGAAGAACTATTATATTCTCGGACACATGCTTAGGTACTTGGTTCATACATACATATGTAGATTATAAAGAGTTCATATTTCGCCAAGAAAAAGCCATAACCCCAGAGAAGAGTAAGGAAAAGGTCCAACACTTTCTTGCAATAATATGATTGCCTTGATTGGAGAAACATCGCTTTGATTTTGGAAAAAATTAAAATGTCTTAACTCTTCAGTTACTTTATTGTTTATTCAAATAAATTATTGGCAGTCGAAAGAGCTTCTAAAAAGCTTTGCGATAGTAAAGACACAAATCCAATCAGTGCAACTTTATATCGTAAATTTCGTTCAAATCTTATACTTTCACCACACGACTGTCTGGTTTGGGTATTGAATGAACAAAGGTTGACGTATAAAATGGACTGTAAATGTAAAAAGTTTGTATACAGTTGCAATTAAAATTTACTTACAAACAGTAATTCAATTATTCAACACAAATTTTTAGATTTAGATTTCACTAAATGGAGAGAAGAAATTGCATCAGTTTGATTGTATAGCGCTCAAGGATCACATTTCTTTGTTCGATATTGTGTGCGCCATAATGATTTCTCACACTCATCTTATGAATCATTTTGAAGTGCAAATTGAAAGATTATATCGGAAATTCTCGAGTCTTAAATGTATTTTAAAATCTCCAATGCGATTCACACCCCAATTTTTATTTATTTTTTTCAAAAGAAGTTGTCGCCCAATTAACTTGCGGAAATACTGCAAATAATTTCGCATTCTCGTCGGTGACACAATTTTATTTCGCATTTTTTTTTTTAAACTTATCCATGCAGTATCTACTTGATATTGCCACAGTGCGCCTTATGATTTCTTTATGATTTGAAGGGTTGTGAACATATGTACATACAAATATTGATTGCATTTGCATTCCGTAGTAAAGCAGCAGTAGCTTATTCAATAAAACGTAATTATTATTTGTTCAGGTTTTTATTCTCTACAGATAGGTCCTTTGTTAAGTTGAGCCAAGTTGAGTTAATCCGTATACTGATAAATTCCTTACAGCTTAAGTGGCGAGTGCATTGGACTGTTGTGGGTAAGATTAAGGAGACCAAGGTTCAAATATGGCATAAAATTGAAGGCCCTTTGAATATGAAGTAGTGATAGCGCTGCAGTGAGCCCAAATTTTTGTGAAACTGTTTTACAGACAAAAGCTACTCATTATAGTATTTTAAGCCTGTAAGTTTATTATGCCTCTTCATTGTAAGAGAAAGCGAACTTCAATTTGCGGGCAACATTTGGCAGCAGTGACCCTAAGGGTACATAAAGAAAGACCCACCCTGCAGCCTCTGGTTCACCCTGGTTAATAGAGGGAGACCCGGCAATGAATGAACGCATTCACTTCATTTTATAATTTGCACATACCAAAGGGGATATGAATACCCTTTTACTGATTAATAGGGCACGGGCGTTAGTTAATTTGGAAAAGAGAAGAAGGGATAGGAAAGAATTTGTGTAGTGGTATTTAAAACTCAGGTGATGTTAGGTTTCAATTTTTATTCTCCATGTGTGGTTTCCAATTTGACTGGGGAGAGAGTTGTGCGTGATTTTTGCATTCGTTCGTAATTCACAGTATTTTTTTCACGTTCATGTTGAAATACACAAAGTACTTTCTAAGCGAATTATTTAATTTTAATACTGTGAAAATTGAATGGACTTGGTCGGGAATTGATCACCAAACCTCTCATTCAATGACCGAATACACTACCACTACACCGTGGCCACCCACAGGTGAACCCACATGCTTCATCATTAACTTTAAACTGCTTTTACCTGTTCAAATCAATCTGGCTCTAAGTAGGTACCGGCTTAACATCTCGTCAGAAACTTACTTACTTAAAGGGTTCCCGACCCTTGTAGAGTCTCTGCCTGAGACATTGTTGCGTTCCATCCTCTGCGGTCCCGAGCACGCTGCTTCCAGTTGTGAAGATCTAGTTTTCTGGCATCCGTGACAGCTTGGTCTTTGTACCGGAGGTTAGGTCTTCTTCGCCGCCTTGAACCTGGGGGCTGGGATTCGAAGATTCTCTTTTCTGTATAACTGGGCAAATTGCAAGCAATTGACACTTTGATTTTCTTTAAGTGTAAGTGTAAGACACTCATTTTTATGACAAAGTTTTAATCCATTTTTATTTGTTTCTATCTGTTCTTCAAAAAAAAGAATAAAAACGAGAGATAAATCGAAATATAGACGATTCTATATTCCGGACATAGCGCCAGATCCAAGCTGATGTTTCAAAATTAAACTTCGATTGTGACTTGCATAACAATTCAATTTTGCATCCTTAAACCTCACATTTTGTATTGTTTTGTAACAGATTCTTAAAAAGAAATACTGATACCTAGCTCTAGAGACAGACATATTCGAATACTAAACAACCATACATGACTACATATCTCTCAGCAAATAGTATTTTTTGCAAACAAAAGCAAGTCACAGCTCACTTGAGTATAAAAATAGATTCAGTGCCCAACCCTTAGCGAGATAAAAAGAACAACAGATACTAAATTCCAATGCAGCCCATAAAAATATAATAAAGCAACAAGTCCATCCATTGAATGAAGTAATGACCTTGATGTACTTAACTTGACTGCATGGTCAGCAACTTGTTCATACTCAAACGCTTGCCAGGAAGCTGTCGCCAGATACAGATACACTGACCTATCTCACTCGCAGCCACAGAACCCGGTCTTCCATTTAAAGACAAATGCGTTGTTGATTTTTTTATTCCTTGTCATCCGCTTCCAAGAAACCCATCCCCACTCCATAATTTTTTTTAATAATTGAGCCTGATTGCCAGTGAATGGTGTAACCATTTGATCCCCATTGATCATGCCAGTGACAGCCCGCGGGTTCGTCGCTGATTACATTTATGGTTTAATTAAATTGAATAATATCCGATTAATGGAACGTGCACCGCATGAATTATTTGGAACTCGTCCAAATATGGACTTGCACGCGGGAAGACCAAGACACCTGCGTTACGCGACGACGGACGTCTGTTTTGACACTTTTTTTTTTCGGTGGGAAAGATACAAATCGAATTCAGTGCCAAGGAAAAAAAAACAAAAAAAAACAGAAGAAACCAAGATGAATAAACAAAAGAGAAATTGCTAACAACCTTAACGTAGATACTTTTACTTTTTCGCTGGCATCACCACGAGTGTGATTCATCCTGAAACTGGTTTTAGCCAAAAAGCTATCTACACAAAGAAAGACTAAGTATCTATCTACATCTACTGCTGTTCAGCAATAAGTATGACGTATCTTTTTATTTATATTGAAATTCATTAAGGGAAATCAATTGAAATCTGTCCCACATCCAAATCGAGGTCAAGTCTCCACTCGGCCAGGGGGACATGAAATTGCAGTGAAAATTAAAAGTTGCGAAATCTATTCGCCGCCAGACGCTTTTTTTTTATTGAGTAGATACATTTGAGAGAGAGAATACAATGCCACCAGTGGATTCTTATCAGAGACTGGCAATTAAACAACATCATTTGGTGGAAACACATGTTAAGTCTCGCAATCGGAAGTGATAACAAGACGCGCAATGATATGGAGTACATTCAGTAAGTTCAAGATACATTTTGGTAAGCTCGTGCTGTTTTCTTTATCAAGTTGGAGTTGAGACAAAAAAAGAAATGGGGACTCACTCTTGGGAAGAGTTTGCCAAGTTCGTAGAACTCGTGGTATTTGGACTGAACACGAGTCATCGTAATCGTGAGGAACTCATATTTGTAAATAAAGCTGGACTTGGGAAAAGGCGGGTAAGTTTGTCATATCCGGTACTCAATTTAGGTTGGATTTTTGATGCCGGTATTGTTGGAATAGCATGTCAGCGTGACGAGAGCAATTGCGTACACAGAAGCTGATGGGAGAGAAAGCACAAAGTCGCCAGAGAACTAGATAGGCACGTTGATTCAATAGACGGAACAGGTTCAAAATATTAAATTGGAAAATAACTCTGCTTTTTGGCGGTTGTAACCAAATATTGGATCTTGGAACCATGAATGTGGATGTAGTCTAAAAGAACGATGACCAACAACGCTCTAGCTAAGAAGATCGAAAAGATGAAAAATACCGAATCTCCCGAACAGTGACCGATCTAAAGATAACCACAGAGGGTACAAGGCAGCTGTGTCCTAGGTTTATGTACTTTCCAAGGTTCTGAAGACCTTCAAGTAAGTTATTTGGTTTGCATACCCTTAGGTAAGGTTAGGTTTGTTGGTTGGCAGAGCAAACGAAATACCCCCGCCGCACTCAGGTCAGCACTGACCCATTGTGTTACCCATAGGGTGGCTTAGAAAAAGTACCCCTTGCCCATTTAACCTATAAATATCTGTAACAACTTCCCATGGTTGTACTAACTCGTTATCCGTGTATACAAACCATCCTGATGTACTGATGAAGTTCAGTAACATGTCGGTGTTGACTTTGGAGAGTTCTCCTAGATCCTGAAAGAAATGCTTGCCGAGGAATTTCTACCTGGAATGTTGGAGTACAAGGCACTGGCAGAGGAAGTGGGTAGTGTCCTCTATAACCTCCTCATCGCCGCATCCCCTGCAGAGTTCTTCTTCCGTCCGACGTAATTTCTTTAGGTGGTACCGCAGAGGGTTTTGACCCGTGAGTATCCCCACGAGTATGGGCAATGAAGGTCTGTCCTTGCGGATAATTCTCTCACGGTCCTTGTTTTTTCGAAATTTGGCCATAGTTATTTTGCCCAAGGTCGCGTGCCCTATCGTACTTGACTTCCAGCACATAGTCTGATTTATTCTTAAGGCACTAATGGCTGCTGTTGATGTCTAGCGGAGGCAGGTTGAGAATACCCTCAAGACATACCTTAATAAAAGCAATTGCATACCCTTAAATAAAGCAATTGCGGGGATTTTTATTTCTTATTTAGTCATGTGGTCTAGGTCCTTATCACTTAGACTTCGACTGATGAGTGTACTCATAATGTACCAACTGGAAACTAAGCTCTGAGCAGATATGTGATGATGCGTAGAACAGGCGTTAGAGAGTCATTAAAATTCATAGTTACTTGCACTTACTGATAGGAGTCGTCGCACATTGAGTCTTACTCACAGACTCTTAGCGCCATTGTTTAAGATTATAGCTAAGCCAGTCACAACAAGTGTTTTGATCTCGCTGATGTGAATCACTGCAGAACGTGTATATGCATCTTGGCGCCTTCGATTAGTTTCATTTAACTCGTGGGAACTTGAAAATGTTTTCCCCCCAATAGACTTACATATGTATGTACACTCCTTTGTGATGCTGATTGATACCCACATCGTATGCATCCATATCATTCTAGATGAAAGCCAATAAATATTGAAAGCTGCATCCCGCCATACGCATTCATTTCGTCTTGAGACAGAAATTTATCATTTTGTTATTCAACTATTAGTCGCAATTTAGTTAGATACCGCTTTATCTAAAAATAAATAAGAAAACCTAATTAGTGAAAAGGCCACAGTACGTATGAGCACTGTATGACAGATACCTACTCGTCAGTATATAACTTTATCTCTAGATACAATATAAACTACATTTTCTCACGAGAATGATTTCATATCTAATAATTATCTTGAAATTATTTTTTTTATTATTTTTTCATTAAAATCACCGCAATCAGAGGAAAAAACCCCGGGTGCCATACCTCGTTGCACAATACTCGTAGATACTTACACGAAAGCAGACACACGTAACCCCCATTTGCATTGTAAAAAAAAAAGTCTCATTTAAACCTACACACAGTGTCCCCTCAGTAGACATATGACCATAAAACATCGTGTTACCCATGAAATTAGTTCTCTTCTATTCTCAAACTATGTAGGTATAATTGAAAGAAATCATCCACTTACATATATGCGTGCAACAAGCCAAACCACTAATTTCCGATGTCGACGGCGACGGGTATCCTCCTGCCGCTTGATGTCTCATTTTTATAAAAGTTCAAGTGCTTAAGGGCATGACCTGCTATCAACATTTCAAGCCGATAAAAATGAACACAACAATTTATTCAATTCTAGAGACAGATACTCCAGCGCGGGGGCACCACCAGTAGTGGTAAAAGTGGCCCTTATCAGTGCGCCGCAGTAATTGCGTACGCATTGGGCGCTATTATAGCAATCTAAAATGCATTTCACTGCATTAGTGGAGGAAAAGATTTTCCCTTTGTCTTTTGTTTCTTTAAAAACAAAAAAACAAATAAAGCAAAATGCATATAATTTTAATATGTAATACATCATTTTGTTGGAGTAATATTGCCACAGACATGACATGACATCTGCCACAGACTGCATCGTAACATGACCACACCACACCGGTGTTTCTTATAGTGTACCTTACCTGAATGCGATGTCTTTGTTCGAAGCTTTACAATCATCAGTTTGGAATGCGATGTGTAAAAGAGTGTAGTCTTCCCCAATGTTGATGGCCTGCCTCCCCCCGGAGGTATTTTATTTAATAACGAACCGTTTTGGACAACACTGAGAGAAATATATTAAGTTGAATTTTGATTGCACAATATTTACGCAGCATAATAACTGAATTGAACTTAGAACCCTTCTTAGGGGGTATTATACGGAGAGAATTTATTTCTGCACGTTGCATGCGTGAAGAAATGGTTTTGGTATTTTATGGGAATAGAACATAGAACCCCATGTTCAATGGTCCAACACATTAACCACTTATACATCCACATCTCAAAATACCACATTATTAATGACTTTAGAGAAAACTCCATCGCTGAAATCAAGAAATTCGGAGATCATCCAGATCTTATGATTTAAATATCTTATGATTTAAATATCGATTGCATTTTGTACAGATATCCAGAATGTGCAACTTATTGGTACACTATCCAAATATCTAAAATCTAACATTTCTTGCGCATATTTGAAATAAATAACGTAAAAAATACCTCCGATATTACTTTTGATCTTCTGCAGTTTACTTGTTGAAACTATTTTTCAACTCTCTATTTAGAAAAACAAAAAACTTTTAGTTTAAAAATAGAAAAACATTTTTCTTGAACTGTAATAATAAATATATTTTTTTAAATAAATCGATACATTTGTCAAGTAATTTTGAGTTTCTCTTGTTGCTTATATCTATACGAGTATTACGTAGCAGCCACATAAGAACACGATCTATGCTATTGACCCGTGATGTTGTTCCTTACGTCAAAAACGCAATTTTAATGAAATATTCTGAGAAATATTTTAAAATGGAAATGGAATTAAGAAAATGATTTTTGGTAGAATAGCCGAGGTTCAAGTGCAGCTCTTAACTACCAGAGAAGCCTATATTGTTCTAAATTTGTTCGTCTTTCTAAGAAAACCAAATAAGCTTTTCGTGATAAAGAGCTTAGGTATTGTAATTATCCACCTGATACGATCAAAGCCACTACACTTGCGAGAAAGATGCTTCACAGCGACGAAAATATTTTAATTAAAAAAATTTTTTAAAAACAACTACTACATATCAAAAAATTTTCTTCCTTCAGTTGGTTTACGAGGGCTGTTTTTAATGCTCCAGCAGATGTCCGCCATCATATGGGCAATACAGTGACCCTGTTACCGCTCCTCCATAGTTCGAATATCTTGATGGAACCGTTCCCCTTGGTCTTCACTCAGATCATCAAGATTTTCCAGGGAACAGTTTACATGGCTGTGGAGAAAGTGCACTTTGATGCTCATATTAAAACCAAGCTGCTTAAAGTGCGATAACATCTCTTCTATGTGCTCCGCATAGCTATCATCCTTTTTGTTTCCAAGAAAAATTTTTACAATCCAACCGAATTCATTCCAGGCTTTTTTTCGATATCTGACATATGACTGTTAAAGTTTTCGTCCTTTATTAACCTTCTTATTTGTGGACCATCGTAAATTCCGGCCTTCAGTTTCTCTGTACTTAAAATATCGAACTTTTTAGAGATTTAAAACAATCACCATCCTTGTTCAAAGTTTTGACAAACTGTTTCTTGACCCATTATCACATTCAGTTGTCGCGGAACCATAATTAGCCTGGAAGGCCAGTCTTTTCTAGTACAGTGCTCAGACTTAGCTTTGCTAACCCACAGACAAATAAAACACGGATATTTTGTAAAGCATCCTTGTTGGCCGAGAAGAAATTTCCTTCTTATACTTGATTCTACCCATAACAAAAGCTACAGTAGTATACTCTTCGTTGACTTTATGCATGAGTACACATTTCAGGCTACGTTTAAAGGAATCAATAATATTTGGATCCTAATTTTGTACTCCCATTTCTGTCAATAAACCAGGAACATCTGAACAGTAAGCAAGTCTGTCTCTGTCTTAAGTTAAGCAAAACTGCGGATTCCTGTTGTCATAAAGTGTTCGTTTGGACATCCATAGGAAATAGCGAAGCAGATTCCGAAGCTGTTTTCTTTGAGTCTGTTTTCTGACTAAAACCTGGGAAAAGTTTTGAGATAAGGTTAAGGCCAAAAAGCTGAGGTAAACCTAGGGAAACCAGTCTTTGCCTTCAAAACGGACGAAGATTTTGAAAAAGTCCCGTCTATGACACATTGTGACACAAATGTTAAAAACCTAGGGCAATTCTTACTAAAAACAAAAAAAAGTTGCTGAAAGTCTTCCACTTGCAGCCAATTTCTCTCCGTGTACCTTGCACTATATTGTGCTTCCATCGATTCTCTTCGTGCGCTTTAAGATGACCCTTCGCTTAAGTTTCCCGATGATTCATACAAATCGTGTATTTACCACTTAAAGCAGAGCTCCGCAAAGCCGTCGTCGTGAGGTCTCTTTTTTTCTATATGACAAAAGCATAGCGTTACTAGTAATTTTGACTTTATTTCACCGAATTCCGGCTTAATCACTCGTCCGACGACGACAGCGTTGTCGTTGTTGTTCAACGTCGATGCTAAGCTACGAAGCTGTTTGTTATTTACTCGGCTCTCTCTCCCTCACTTTTGTATTTGTTTGCCATTGCCTTGCCGTTGCTACTGCACGAGCCACCAAATGTATCTGAAAGATACTGCTTCGTTTGAGATACAGTCTTCGAGAGAGTTTCAACGTGAACACACCAAACTATACGGGTAGTGTGTGTACTAAAATTATGCGTGCGGGTCGCAAACGAATATAATTTTTTTTATTTTGTTTTACTATTTATTGTTATTAATTTAATTTTAAGTGATTAAGTGGTTTGAAAGAAAAGGAAACAAAAAGTATTTTTTACTGTGCATCTCTGGAAAGAAAGGGAAATTTTTAATTTATTGAGTGTTGTACCTGCAGTTTTGTGATTTTTGATTTGAAAAAAAAAAAAATTGTGTTAAAGTTAAGAAAGTTGTTTAAAAAATATTAAATAAAAAAAAAATGGTGCAACCTTGTGGTGTATCTGTGAAAATTATTGTCCTGACATTTGTCATCTACTCAACAAATGGGTTCAACTTCTCTCCAATGCCTAACTTGGCGTTTACGGAGCCAAACTTACCGACCTTTATGCCGAAGGTGGAGAGCTCATACTTTGGATTTACGATAAACCTAAGGAAGTCGAGGTATGCATTTAAATTTTTCAAATGAATCACAAGACTTCTCGTGGACCACACCACAAAAACGAGTGACTAATTGGATAGTGAGAATGTCATACTTATGACTAAGTAGTCATCAGATTTTAAGTATTTTTATTGCTCAATAATTAACCGGAAAATGTATCTACAGCGCCGGTTGTCACTGTCGTTGTTGTCGTTGAATGTGTGATAAGAAAAAAAGGAACGACAGATGCAGCACGAACTTGTAGGCGATTGTTGCGTGCTCTTGCACTATCTTGAAGCGCATTTTAATTAAATATGCAACACAAAAGACACGTTCTCGACGTGAGCATGACTTCTAGATATTTATACTGTCAAGTGGGGAATTTTCTATTAATGGACTTCTTTATAATATCCCATTTCCGCGGAGTTATTTATTGGTTTTTGATTTAACACTTGTGACACCTGGATTAGTGTGAGTAAGCCGCCTTGAGGGGGTGGGTTGTTGATTTGTAGAACTCGTCAGTTTGGTTCTATGTATTTTTTTTTACTGGTTTCTGGAGAGACAATTCAATGCTAATTAGCGAAACCTTGAAGAGAGTTTGATGGAACTCGTCAAGTGACAAAGTGTTGATTCTGGATTTTTGTTGGAGATACGCTATTTTACGTTCAGATACTGTTTTTTGTTTGAACGGAAGTTGATAGTCATACTTTTGTTTGCAAATGAAATTATTATGGGCGAACGGATAGACGGTTCAACACTGTTTTCACGAAGTTTTAATAACTTTTTAATTTGCTTTTCTTCAGCAATATAATGAGGGTAAATGGCCGAGCTGCCGGTCGTACTACTGTATAATTTGTGCTCATGTTAAATGAGTAAGATTTTACTTTCAATTTTTAAAAGGAGGTTACCCAACCATAATTACATCTCGTAAACTGTTTTATCTCATACACACGTTAGAAAATTGGAAGCTTGGCTTTCCTTGTGAACTCCGTGGGGAAAATGTTGCTTTTATCGAATAGGTGTCTGGAGTTTTTAAAGTTGTATTTTCTCCCAAATCCGTCGAAAAAGTAAGAAAAAATTTGTTAAAACAAAAAGAAATATTGCTTTATACAGAAAACTATATACATATACTCAGTCACCAGGTCAACAGATTCTAAACGATAAATATAAAACCGACAACAGTAGTGCATTGTGTTCCATTAACAATTCATATTTCTTTCGACTCTTCGCTCAGGCCTTTGGAAATTTGGCTCCATGTTTCACCTTGCACAAATAAAGCATTCATTGACAGTTGTCAAGTAAAATCTATACGGTTCAAGAAAATTTGTCCTTATGCGCATGGAAAATCCTTAGGAAACGTGAGTGTCAAATGGAGAAGTGGCAATGCCTAATTTCGAGGAACATTTTTCGAAAGTTCGTAATATTTTTGAACCGCTTTCTAATTGTAAGACTATAACTTGGACTCGCCAAGTCAAAAACATTAATCCTATGACAGAAAGTGTCACTTAAAGAGCTATGGATGACACGCTTCGTACTTGACGGGTGCTAGAAACTCAGATTTTATTCTGCGTTTATGTTGGCTCCGATCTTTCCCACCATTATTGTGAACAAATATCTTAGGTAGATAAACACCCAGTAGATGGCTTATTAGAATTCTTGCGAGGAGGGTGCAACTTTTTTTTAGATTGCATACATACTTTTGGTTTTATGCGGCATGAAGCGAACGTGCAGCACAAGAGTTTGAGTCACTATCAGAGCTCCTACGAACGAAATTCAGTCAGACTTCTGTTTACAAGTCACATCAAATTTCATCAGAAGTTTGTTTATTTACACCTGATGTTGTCGTACTGGTAGTCTTTCTGGATTAATACTGACAAAGTGAGCTTGGGATTATCAGTCAAATGGATTACTTCATTTTTTTTTGATAATAAGTCAACAACACGCCATCATAGGTCAGTTCGCGTACCCTCCTAAAACAGCGAATTTTTACGAAAATTGACAAATTTTGAAAAGCTGTTCTCGCTCACGAGAGAGTAAGAAATTTCCCCATGCTACGAATTTTAGTGCAAGAAATATCTATGGGCTGATTTATGAAAACTGTTAAAGCTGTCAAACCAGTATATTTTCAACTTTTTCTTGTTCAACCCGTTCGTTTACTTTTTCGTAATTTTAACTGTCTCTGAGAGAATTTTACCCTCACTCTTCGAAATTTAATAATCTACGAATTTCAGTGCAAAAAATACGCGAACCTGATTTTTCCAATTTGAGCGCCACCCAACTCAGTACAACTGTAAAGTGACAGTAAAAATGGTTAAAATTTGTTTGAAATATATACGAATTTAAAAGGAATAAATTCAGTGCCAGTGCCAAAAAAAGTTGACGAATATGTAGTAGTTCCTTTCCTGACACATGTTATTGATTGACACATTCAACCACCAAATATGTCAGTACCCAATAAATTTCTAGTTGCTTACAGTACACATTAAGAGTAATAATGACAGCTTAATTTTATATTCCATTCACGTTGCATATCAATAGGCACTTAAGTGCGACACGATAAGAATGGGTCATAAAACATAAACTCGTAAAACCAATATAAATGAATCCACACAGTCACCCAAAGATACATAGATAGATACCTTCTCGGAAGTCGTAAAAAAATGTTAATGCATGCATTACAACATCGGTTTTTTTTGTCAGTACTCAATTTTTATTTAGAACAACATAAAAACCGTATGATGACGTCACTGACAACTTGTCAAAAAAAAAAAATTTACTATCTCGGAAGTAATGGCAAATTCACCAAACACTAAAGCATAAACGTGACATATCCACGATCGCTTGCGTAAAAACTACCTGATTAATAGGGATCATTGACCAAAACACTTCCACAAAGAATATTTACATATGTCGACTTTTTGTTCGTTTTGGTTTCATGTTTCAACAGTTTTGAGGGTCCTTTTTAAAGCGGATCTCTCCCCCCACTCCGTTTAATCTTATTTGCTTTGTGGCAACATAACCCGTTGTGATCCTTCTCTTTTTTCGTTAAATCTCGTTTTTTTCTTTGTTTTGTTGTGTAAGGTCAATGAAATATACACGATCGGTCGTTGGCAGTAAAAATTATTTCAAAATTTCTGGATAAATTCTTTAAATGGCTAATTAAAAGCGTTCCTCATCTGCTAAAAAAGAAAAATTTGAGTAAATGTCATGAAGTCACGATTATGATCTCTATTTAATGTTATCATCAAGCAGCGCGCAGAATGCGTTTTTAATTTAATTAAAAGCGCCTTTGTTTGCATATTGTTGTGGGCTTTTCAAAGTAAACAAATTTATTTATTTATAATTGCGTTGACAGATTGCAAAGAAAGATTATAATTTTTTGAAGGAAAATAAACAATACTGTCTTTGGTGACACACGATACATGGAAGCTTTTTGGTTGCCGAAAAAATGTTGATAAGGAAAAAGTGAGGATGTTATTTTTTTTTTATGAAAACGTCAGAATAGTTTTCGGCACCGCGATACAGTGGAATCGTTTCTTCTTTTCTGCGGATATACGTATGTATCCATGTACATCGTCTTTGATTAGCCGAAATGTAGGTGGCTAAGTAAATATTGGTCTAAAAAATATTTACCCTCTTTGATGCATAACTTGAATTACTTATAAATTATATCGATAATTGATATCTAAGTGTCTCTGTAAATAAACTGAAATGATATGGCCAGTTGAGTTGAGCTGCAAGCAATTGAAAATAGTGTTCCTAACGACTGTTTCTTATTGGTTTCAATATTTATGCTTACATAGTAGATTTATAACAAGTACAACCAAAAGAGTAGCCATCTTTACTGACTTTACTATTTGTTATCAAAATGAAAGCAGCTAGAAAGAACATGAAATGTCAGAGATGTAAAATTTTGCCGGGCTTACACACTTAGATGTTTGTACCTTGCTGTTAAAGTTCATCAAACTGCACTCATATTTTTATGACTGATTAACATAGATGCTAATGTATGTACAGTTTATTTTTTTTTAAATCTCAACATAAAATGTAGGTCTCACCGAGTTCCAGCCAAAAGTAGTAGGCCGCAATCAGCAACACAATGGGAGTTTTGGTCTGTGTCTGTTTTTATGTTCTACATTATGACAGCTTGTGCCTCAGACTCACAAATTGCCTAACTCTGACAATTAAGGCAAAGATGTATCTCAGGACGAGTCTTAGTAAGAGCTGGAGCATTGGCCGAGTTCCCAACACCTTGCTAATCTAGCTGCCAGATTGGTAAAACACCCTAGAAGATGAAACGTACAGCTAGAGTTAGAAGGTACTAAAAAAATACACCACATGCCCTGTTTAAATGAGCAGATTGTGAGATTGGATTGGGAACGAATTGGGTTTCAATCTGGGTTCGATCGAGTTCGAAATTGATTGAAATCGTGTAATATATGGCACTTTTCCTTTATGTGCAGAGGTGCTTTTGCCAAACAATTAACCCTTAGTATCTATAATAGTTTAATGACCTTACAGTATATCTCATTCGTGTGGAAATACAACCCCTTTTTGTTTTCTGATGCCACATCGATTAATTTCATTCTTTGCCTGCCAAACTCGATCTTTCTATACTCCTATCCTTCGATCCTTGATTTTCATGAAAATTTCAATTCGATCCTAAAACATTTTATAATCAGATCGATTCAATTAAGTTCGAAATCGATTCCCTCATATAAACGGGGCAATATAGACTATTTTATTTTTCCGTTAAATAAAAAACATACAACATACATAAATTGCAACACACACTTTACAATTAAGTAAAGTACATAAAATAGGGAAATACATATTGCGATTTACAAATTCACAAACTTTTTGACAACAAAAGGCGAAAATCTGCACAGCTGTTGTTTGGTTTGATTTCTTTAGTTAATTTACTACGTTTCATGCAAGTACTAATTGGGTTTACTACTTTGCAGCGAAGGTCTTCGTCGCTAGGATCTGCTATGATCTCGTCAATTTTTGGTCCTAAAGGCCGCTAGATTCTCTACGACAAAATCTGTCATCCCGGTGCAAAAGTATTCTAGCAGCTAGATTAGCGAGGTGTTGGGAACTCGCCCATTCAACTTTTTGTATCCCGTGGTATGTAGACTATTACGTGCGGCCTTTTGACAGCTCAAAACGTAAAGATAAAGCATAAAAAACCTTGAAGTACCAATCAGCTGAAGCTGTTCGCGAAAAACAAGCTTATTTAGTTTTACGCATAAAATGAATGTATCACTACATATAAGTACATATGTAAGATATAAAACATGTCACATGTTTCTTCCTCATAATGGCCGATTAATCTTAAGACAATGCAATCGTTCTTATTTGAGAACATTTTTTATCAATTGATATCAACAAGAACCTAAATAGGCAAACAAACAGCACATTAAATTAAATGTCACTTTGACAATTTATATCCCTAAGTACTTTTTAAGTACTCACTGTACACTGCAAATGATTTCATCCAAAACAAACTCAATCCACCTACAATTATGGTTAATCTCATTAGAAAAAAAAATAGTAATTTTCACATAAAACAAATTAAAAGCCATAAATTACTTTTAACTCAATTGAAGTCTCATTTGATTATCCACTGTCTCAGGCATTGAGGTCATAACACAATTTAAATTGTGAGCATAAAAATACCGATCCACACAAGTACCTTCGTTAAAATTTATGCTCGCATGTTTACTTAAGAGCGTTACCATCGGCATTTCTATCTATCTCTTCACATAATTCAATTTTTTTGCAAAAAAAAAAATATATATATTTATTTTTAAGAAAACGAAAGAAAGATATGAAATCAACTCAATGTCGTAAGAAATTCATTTATGCCAATTGAAGAGGAGCGGTAAAAATTTATTTGCGAATGACATCATGTCGCGTCTTGAGTCTGCCTTGAAAAAGTACCAACAATAGAGACCTCTAGAGAATCACTACACAAATTCAATTAATATAGTTTAATTCAACTTTTTTTTTTTTTTTTTCAATTTTGTTTTGGCAACCTAATGACACATAGAGACAGACACTTGTGCTAGTCATCTGATTCATCGCACGGAAATTACTATGAAATTATTAGAATTACAATAGAATTACAGAAATGAATTGAAAACTGAATGAGGCGGAGATTATGCGGAAAATTACCGGAAATCATTACACATCAGATGGAAGATAGGTCAGTGAATGGTTTTAAATAGTCGCTTCCCAATTTAAGTAATATTTGTTTGTCGGCAAACGAATTATACCGGTGAATGTCAAAATTGAGTCAGAAGAGTTGAATGACTCATAGGATTTCTACGAATGTATATTGAGAGTAAATAAGAGGCAAGTCAATGACTAAGTTGCATGTAACGCACTACATGAGTCAAGTGATTACAATAAGTTAAGGTAAAGTTGACAGCCATCTGTCATTGACCTTCCACAACTGTCATACAAATATTTACTCAGTGACCTTTTGGAAAAATTCTTTTTTTCAATAATGACTGCACATTCTCTCCAAATAAGGGTATGTTTTCTACACAGTTGATTGCGGAAAGAACTTCAATTGAAATTGCGACATGTTTCTGTCGTGACAATAACGAGAAATGAATCGATTTAAATATGCTAAACAGGTAGAGTTTTCTAATAGTGAATGACACATTCGTTACAGAAGAGGTACGAGTATCAATTAAATTGTAATGAATAACAATTATAAGTGTTTTGTGAATGCATTATGATCGCTGTTGTGACAGCGAATATAAAAATCGTGTCAAATACTTAAAAATTACTTTTGTTTGTAATTTTTTGCAAAATAAATAATTATGCGGTAGACTACATATTAGTTGTTGAATACGTGTAAGTAACTGTGATTATTAATAAGATGCGGATTGTATTATAGGACCGTAAAGCCTTCTTGCTTTTGGTTTCCATCCACTTTTGGTAACTTGCGAAAAAGACGCACACATATCCAGGCAGAAAGAGTTGTGAAACGATTTTGTTTCGTGTAGATACCAAGAAGTATTCCCGAATGAAGGTCTAAAGGTAGCTTTAAAGTCTCCTCACCGACCTCGTTCAAGAGAATTGGCAGGACTACCAATAGCAGCGATCTTTCGGGTCGCAGTGTCAAGCGAATGGGCTTCTTATTATTACTGGCAAAGGCACTTCTCTTGTAGTTCGAACATACAGTGGGCTAGTTTTAGCCATACACTAGTGATCTTGCAGTGGTCCAAATGGAGTTGGTGTCACGATATTGTGCCGGAAGTAAATCAGGTTCAGTTAGTTCCTCATCTTCGGAGTTTCTTGTTTACTTGTCCAACTTTGCTTCTTGTTTGCAGACTTTTCGTCGTGCGCTGCACAATTTTTGTTCAAGTTGTCGTGTTTCTCTTATGCCACAAACATTATAGGTCTATGAAGTGCATTGTGACGCGTTCATTCAGTTACATATATCAAGCAACATGTGTTAATTGAATAGACTGATGGCAGAATAATTATATGTAATAATTGTACAGAATGTTGCTCATTTCATTGTTTGAAGTCCCTCAGTCTTAAAGCTGTGCTAATTGTCAACTGCCTGCTGAGAAAGTCAAGTGAAAAAAGGTCCATAATAGTTTGAAAAGGCGCAGCTAAAGAGGAATTAGGATTCTCTACAATTAAGTGTCAGCTATGATAACTATATATTTTTCCTCACTGCAGCTCAAGCTTTTCCAAAAGCCAAAGAAGCCAAAAGTACAAAGATCCACAGTCTTAAACGAGTATGACTCTTGGATATTAGCCAGACACTTGCCATATTGATCGCCACAAAAAAGATGTCCGATTTTTCTATTATATTCGTTACTAGCTCATAGTAAATACAGTTATGCATCGCACTAATATCTATGATGTAGTAGACGGTAGTAAGTCACAAAAATAAAACTTAAAGAAGCTGGTATCTATTTTGAGATCCGATGACGAGTTGAAACATTTACGCCTTACAAGATTCAATACATTCTCTTCTGCCATTTAAAATGTTTTCAATTCGAAACCAGTTAACACTTTATGAGCTCATACGTTCTATTTCATATTTCGATATCACATCGCAAAAACAAATACAATTTTATTTTTCTAATTATTATTCACGCCACAGTAATCGAAAACCAAAACCGAAACACCTATTTGCCATGTCAAAGTGATTAATATGATATTTCAGTTCCAATAGACGACCGACGAGAGAGACTGGAACAAGACTTTACTACCAGTTTACAAGTCATAAAACCCAGCCAAATGAGTCACAATTAGACGCAAGCGCAAACGCAAACGTATTCATAGATACTCGGATACTACGGATCGAAATCGAAACACGATAACATCATCGTAACATCGTTTTTTAACTCTTTGTGTTGCCCCTTAAATAATTAGATACTCTTTGGTTAGAATTATTGATTCTCTTCAGTAAACACAATTTTTATGTCAGGGGGATAGTTGATAGTTGATTCTATTCGTACTTCAGTTGGTTATTCTACCCCCGGCAGGTGACACGTCCTAAACAGTTTACACTCGATACGTTTGTCATCAATCACGTTCGTTTGACACGGAAAATGTTTAAATATCGGAATTTGGCCACCGTTTTGGTTGTACTTATAGTTGGCTATGTGTCGAATAGTGTCATCGGTTATAATCTTTCACCAAAACCAAATGTGATCATTCGAGAACCAAAAGTATCTACTTCAATGCCAAAGGTTGATTCATCATATTTTGGATTTAGCATAAGCTTACGACCAACTGGGTAAGGTTTCCTTTCATTGTTTTCAAATTTTACAACAAAAAGCGGAATATTTTTTCACGAAATAACTGCAAAATTAGTCGATGAAGTCATAAGGTGTGTTTGCTTTGCTATCAGTAAGTGACTACCTTCAAGTCGATAGATATAGTACGTATCATACGCCGCATATCTGTACGTATTTCGAACAAAACTGCGATAAAAATTGGACGGGTATGTACGATTGGATGCGCGAACTTGATTAAAGTGATAAGATTAGGTTTCTTAAAAAAAAAAACCAAAACAAAAAATAAATGCAATATGAGTGTTGAAAGTGCGACGGAAATGAATGGATACACTGTTTCCATAGAACTCTGGCGTATGACCAAGTTAATTTCTTGGTCAAAAGCAATGATGAATTGGAAACATTCTTCGTATCAGGAATATTTCTTGTGTACTGAAGATTGGTCACTATCGATACGGTGTTTTCTAGATATGAAAAAAAAAAGTTTCAAGGCTCAGATAACACCAGTGAACCAAAATTTGGTTGCCGGTTGCGATCAGATACCTTCTTAGTAAACAGAATCATGCGCAAACCTTCCGCATACATTATATATTTTACAAACGTCTCAAATCAGGACACGAAGAAGCACTGTCTCAAATGAGTTTTGTGTCTTAAATATTTTAGAAACTCGCAACGATTAACGTTAAAACGTAGGTAATAAAACCTCAAGAAAAAGGGTGTGGCGTATGACAAAAAAAAATATTGTTTCCTGAAAGTATTTTCCCGCTAATGTTTTCATCTTTAAATATAGATCAATCTTGATAGGTACTCTAAGAATAAAGTTTTCACGATTTTGTACGTCTATAGATGTGCATTATTGTCTCAACAAGAACTGGCATCTAACGGTGAGGAAACCAAAAACGTTGGGTAGTTCAATTGAATACAAAATAAAAAGAGCTGTTCTTTGAACCATCTTCACATTAACACTTCTATAAAATCTTGGCTCCATTTCAGGACCGATTTTCTTATTCGATTCGATATTTCAGCGCATACGGTTTTATCGAAAACGAGATCGAATACAAAACGGCTCATGACTGTCAAAGTACCAGCTACTAAACGAGTTCGAGAGAATGACACAATGTAAACATAAGCGCCACTGTGTCTTGAATGACAGTGACAAGCTCGACCGTATGTTACCCCAATGGAATTCGGATAAACATAAATTACTGCGAAGTTTTTCGCAAACTAGATTTGGATTTATTGTAGCCCTTTTCGCCAAGAGAATTCAATTCTAAGGTTAATGGGACTTGCGTAGTAACAAAACCGGTGGGTTGGGTTCTCATAGGCTAACTTGTGTTCACAGCCTTGATATAAAAAGTCATTATTCGTTATACGTAACGTAACGTCAGAGTTACACAATTTCTTGTAAGTGGCCTCTATCACTACTTTGAGCTTAAGTGCCCAAGGGAAAACGTTATTAATCAAAGGTTTTTCAACTTTTTTCGGAGATCCTTTCATTTTCCTTCATCACCAGGATACAGGAGAGAGTTAACTTGTGCTGTGTTCCATAAACCTTGAGCCCTTTTTGACAGCAATTTTATTGACATCACATGCCTAACTGGCTATGAAGAAAAGTTTTTTTGTTCGAACTATCCAATAATTCCTATGACTTACTATATGACTTCTAAATAATCGAACTCTCAATAGTCTTTGATTTCAATTCTAACAAAAACACAATTAAAAAGAAGTCAAACAATTATGGGCACCCTGTATACAGATCCATCAGAGTCCATCAGTGATTGTAATTATCTTGTCAGTTAAAAGCATTCGCATTGTTTTACAGCAAGATCACATAAGAACTCGAATATGGTACATAAACTAAAGTAGAATAGGGTGTGGTAAACCTTGACGTTACATAATTCATAGCTTTACTGATGACAATTATCAAGAAATCAAGTTTTAATGCACTACGTTGATGATATTCAAAACTAGTTAGACTAGAATGCAAGAACTACAATCCACTAAACTGAAATTGCATCCTCCATTTAAGGTTTAAGTTTGAACATTTCCTACCCCAGTCACGTCTAGAATTTCAGCATTTGAGTACAAAAAAACACATAATTTAAGAATCGTGATACTTCAAGGTGGCTAATACCAAGGAAACTAAATAACATTGACCATATGCTTTCCACTCTTTAAGCGTAAAATTGATTGAGTCATCAAAATTTTGCCGTCGCCGGTAAATACAAAAAACAACCCCACATTAGCTGTAATTGTTTGACATATTTATTTCTGACATTTGTCGTTACATTTTCACACGCAAAAGAATGCATGGCTAGACAAATTTCCCGAAAAAAAATAGTACGCAATTTATGACGGCATAAGCCGTAGTATTTTTCATATTCCACACGTTTGTGAAAAAAATAAGTTAATTCAAATTGATTGCCATTTCTTTTGTCTGACTGTGCGACTGATTTAGTTGACTCGGTGGTAAGAGAACCTTGCTCGCCTAAGGGACACCTTAGGTACTGTGTGCATTGCAGGTCTGCGTGGTCAATATGCTTGTTCAAAACGTTTTGTGTTATTGAGAAATATTTTCAAGATATCTCTGATAAATGAGGCAAGGGAGAAATAGATGAACCTTCTGCATTTTAATCAAATCAAGTTAGACTTTCTTAGTCTATTTTATGCCTATAGATACTTTTTAAATTGTTACGTTCATGATCCATAGAGGTATCTACTATTTTTCGTTCAACTCTACAATACAATTGTCATCGAAAAAGTATGTCTAAGTCGCAAGCTGTCAAAATCCAAAAGCCCACTTGTTGTATTACTGACTGCCACATATATATGTCACATTCTTTGACAGGTTGCAACTCAGACTCAAATTGAGTAGCCCTTTTTTTTGTATTCTTTAAAAAACTTTGGGTCAACGTCAGAATCGGAATCACAAGCTGTCAAAACGTGTGGAAAATAAACATCTGAGACTGGGTCTGAATCATTGTGGCATGAAACAATACGTCTTGACAGCTTAAGACTGAGGTTAGACTCAGACTCACAATTTTGTTTGTCACTTCACTCAAGTGTAAGCTGCGACCTGCTTCCCAAACAATAAGAGCAAAGTTCCTTTAGCTGGTCTTCCATCATCGAGGTGAAAACATATTAGTGTTTTTTTTAGTAGGAAAATTCAGACGTTCAAAATGTTGTTTCTTTGAGATTAAAGCTATCTTCTTTCAATTTTTAATATTATTCACTTATGTATATACTCTTTTATATTTTAGCGTTATCATTGGTGCTCCACGTGCTCAGTCAACACTCGAGTCACAGCGTAAAATTAATGAAACTGGTGCGATCTATAAATGTCCTCTAACCGGAACCTGTGCACCGTACATATTCGACAACTATGGGAACATAAATGCTGAGTATAACGAGTATACGTATGACTCTGAGAAAAAGGATAATCAGTGGTTAGGTGCATCCATTGATGGTGGAAGCAAAGACACAGACAAATTAGTCGTATGCGCCCCTCGGCTTATAGCTAACGTAGCAACAGACTATCTCATCCACGGTATCTGTTACTGGACACCAGATACACTAACAGATCGTCCACAAAATGTTAAGAAAATTGCTCCACTTCGATTGCAAGGTAAGTTTTTTTTTTTTACCTGATCCTTGACTAAGCTTTGACATTCTAACACCTTTTATATTTTGCAGCTAATCAAGTGAAAGAAATGAATGGCAAGAGGTATTTCTACCACATGTTTGGCGAACAGGGAATAAGTGCCCATGTGACGGATAATAATGAAGAAATCCTTATTGGAGCTCCTGGTATTCACACCTGGAAGGGTAAGTGAAGCTTTTCGAAAACAAAAAATTTAAGTTTTAACAGGATTTTTCAATTCAAGGCTCTGTGATAAGATATCATGTAAAAACTGATGACGATGACATTGGTTTGAGTCGTCGAGACTTGGACAGACATCGAGTTGTTCGACAAAGTACCGTCGCTTATACGACCGAAGTTCCAAATCCACAAACTTGGAACCAACCTAACGACTCGTATTTTGGTTACTCGGTTAGTTCGGGCAAATTTGACGGTACTCAACCAAACAAGATACTTTACGTATCTTCGGCTCCACAAGCTAACGAACAATCTGGAGAGGTATACCCTAGAAGGTTATCTTACAAAAAACTATACTAACATACTTTCATTTTAGGCTTACATCTTTGACATTGTCAAAACTCCCTATGGCGAGTACACCATCAAGAAATACTACACATTCCATGGAACTCAATTTGGTGAATACTATGGTTATGCGGTTCTAGCTGAAGACTTGAACGGTGATGGTTTGACAGATGTTATCATCACAGCGCCACAGTTCAGCTCCGCGGGTATTGTCGAACAAGGAGCCTTTTATGTATACATCAACAAAGGACGAGTAAGTTCAAGAAGTTCTACGTATACCAGTTTTCTGTAGCTATCTATCCACATCCTCTAGTTTGTATTTGAGCTTCAAAAGAAAATCATTTCACCAATCAGTGGGCGTGGTCGCTTTGGATCAACCATTACCAAGCTCGGTGACATTAATCACGACGGCTTCAATGGTAAAACACACTTTTTCTTCTCAACTTTGCCGATTTTAAAGTCTTTCTTTCTTCATAGATATCGCTGTTGGAGCCCCATTCGCTGATAATGGAGCCGTCTTCATCTACTTAGGCAGTTCAAAGGGTCTCCGTGAAGTACACAGCCAGAAACTGGCAGCAGTTCCAACATTAAACACATGGGGACCACATATGTTTGGTCACGGCTTGTCGAAGGGTTCTGATATTGATAACAATGGATTCAATGATTTTGCCATTGGTGCTCCAAATGCTGAGTCTGTTTATGTTTATCGTGCCTATCCGGTGGTGAAAATTCTTGCGACCATCAATTCACTGAGTCGAGAGATCAAGCCAGATCAGAATAAATTCCAAATCAATATTTGCTATATGATCTCAACAACATCAAGCAAAATCCAAAATCAAGACCTAGCCTTGAGGGTTAATGTTGATCCACAGGTTAAGAGAGTAACTCTCTTGCAGACTGGATCGGGAGAATTAGTTTTTAATGCGACAGCAATTACACAGAATCAATGCCGTTTATTGGACGCAATGGTGAAATTCAGCACTGCTGACATATTCAAACCGATCGAACTGGAAATGCACTATGAATTAATCAATGGAGTACCGAACTCAGATGGTGAGTGTTGATCTAAGTTAGACCCTAATTAATCATAGAGCTATAATGGCCATGCGACTAAAAATACCTTTATAATCCAAGCTGTATGTATCTATCGGCGATCAGCTTATCTGTGCTGCCATCTATTGGTATACATTTTTAAAAATCCAAATTATGTTGGAGCCTTTAAAATTTAAAATATGTATGCGAAATTGATCCAGGATTCTTAGAATTACTGGCTCGAATGGATGATTACGTCGATGGACACAGTAGTTCTCCCTAAATTTCGAAATAAATTTGCACAATTTCCAAGCTCGTTGTTTTGGCGTAAGCCTCTTTCTGGCGAAATGATAAACGAAGTCGAGCCAAAGTCAAAGCGGTTACCGTTGGAAGAAGTGGTTCCCAACTTGGAAAATAAAACATACTATCATTTTGTAAGCTTATTTGTGTAAGCTAGGCTTTTATCACTATATTATGATAATATGAACTCTAATGAAAAAATCAGTTTTTTTTAGACTCATATCATTATTTATTCTTTCAGTATTCTGTGATAAATGCGCTGCAGTGGATCCAGCTGAGCCAAAGGTGAATGTGGAAAAGATCATCTTTAGCACGGGTTGTAAGACTGATATTTGCATTGCTGACTTAAAAGTATCTAGCTCAGGAATATCGTAAGTGCTTTTAAATGTATTCACTTTTTATATGAATCTAACAAATTTTGTATACCTATACAGCTCAGAGTATATTCTCGGTAGTAGTAGAACAATTACTGTAACCTACGATGTATCGAACTCGGGTGAAACTGCCTATCTACCTCAAATCAACATCACATCATCTAATAAGATGCCATTCGCTAAGATTCCCTCCTCATGTAACCAATACGAACATGTCCTTTTGTGTGATTTAAATCGAGGACAACCAATGACTATTGGTAGCTCGAATAGTATTACAATCGTCTATGATGTCAGTCATATTGAAGGAACATCAATAACACTGACTGCAGCCGTCTTCAGTACGGGCAAGGAACAAAATCCAGCCAACAATGTTGTCAGAGACTATATAGCTCTCAAGGAATTCACAGAAATCGAAGCTATTGGGTAAAAAAACAAGAAAACTTGTCACAGAAAACTTAAACTAAACACGTTCTTTTTTGTTTGCCTTTTAGAAAGCCCCATACATCACATATCAACTTGGAGAAAGTATTCAATACAGCTGAGATCATTAATAATTATGAGATTAAGAGCAACGGACCTAGTCGAATTCAGGAGCTAGAAATCGCTTTCGAAATACCAATTGCTTACAAATTCTATGGATCAAGTGTCACAATTCCAATCATTGATATTAATAACATTACAGTACAAGGAGTTTATGATCGTCAATTACTCGCTGTTGAACTCTATCAGAATCAAACTTTGTTGTTGGTGAATCCAACAGAAATATCAACGACATCAACACGAACGGTAGTCGTACAAAATGGAAATCAAATCGTCTACCAGCCTTCAAAGATCAATTCAATTGATTTGGAAACCAATTCTGATAGTGAGTACTGTCGTAAAGTCATTATATACAAACGCATGCATTAGCCTCTACATCTCAGTATCCAGATGCCCAAAATCATCTGATCCTGAGTCTCAGAATGAGAGCCAAAAACATAGTATCGTAGTGTGTTGAAAGACTTCAAACATAAAGAGTGCATTCAGTGCCACTTTAAAGTGGCTTTAAAAATTACATTCTTCTTCAATGGTGATTTGATTTTATAAGACCAAATCACAGCCGAAGGAATCGAATCAACCCATGTCCACAACACACTTTGGCATACATTTACAGATCTACTTTTGACACTTCTACTTCCTTATTTTTTAATTGAAAACAAAACTTATATATTTTAATTCTCTGTTCTTGTATCCAATTCTAATAATAACCCCTTTTTTTATTATAGAAATTTACTCAGCAGGAGTAAGAAGGAAACGTCGCGATGTAACTGCGTCCAAAACTGAATACGCCAAGGCTGCCCAAAAGAATCCACATGATCTCCTCAGCGAAGAGTTAATGGGAACTTTACCCATCAATCGAACCATTGTCTTTAGTTGCATTGATCCTGAGACGACAATTTGTGCCAGAGCCGTACTTAGAGTGTATAATTTTTTGCCCGATATGCCGGTGGCAATTACTCTTAAATACCACGTCGACTTAAAAGAAGTCAATGAAATTCTCATCGAACCTTGGGAATTCTTTGTCATCGTCACAAAGTTGGACATTGTCAAAGTAGGCGATTTAGATGGGTAAGTCAATCTTAAAAACTCTGTTCATAAATTAGTTTCTAATTGTACTTAATTTTAATTTCAGAAAATCAACTCGCATCACAAGAAAAATCGAATACAATGTGATATCGAAACATCAGTTGTACACAACTCCCATTTGGGTGTGGATCTTAGCTATTTTAGGAGGTCTTTTACTCCTTGCAGCAATTGCTTATGGAATGCATAAGGTGAGTTTTCAAAAATTACAAAACATTCTAAGAAAGTTAATTACTTTCGTTTTCTGCAAATTATTTTTTAGGCCGGTTTCTTCCGAAGAAAAACGAAAGAAGAAATGGACAAATTAGTCCAAGAGCGACAACAAGCCGCCGATGAGACAGAAGACGAAGGTTGAGAAGACTATATTATAAACGTGTAACGTGCAGAGTATCTTCCTCTAGCGTACGTTCTCGAGCAACTCAGGGACAATACGCAAAAATCACTTAAAAATACCAAAACTTTTTACGGCTTAGATATTAATTTAATTAAAAAACACACACACAGAATTAGTTTATAAGTGAAAGCTGCCATGTAAATTATTTTTTTGTACTTGCAAGTTATAGGGATCTTGTTTTTTTTTTTAGAAAACAAAAATAAAAATGCTTGGAGTGATACATTTTTTTCCAAATGACTGTATTAGTAGATCATATTGTAAAACATAAAAAAATTCATTGTTAGAAATGAGTGGGAAAGCTACTCATTATGCGATAAATAGTATTTGTACTATTTTAGTATTTTTTAAAAAATAAATTGTTATATTTTTTTTATAAAACTGGGTTTTAATCATCATTTGATAAACCAAGAAAAATTTGTAAAAAAGAAGAACTACAAAATACAAGTTGGAACTTACTGCCTATTTACCGAAATCGCATTTAAAAACTTTCAAATTAATTTACGTAGTAGATTTTTAGGAAAAATGCATGCAACAAATACAGATTTTGTGTTGTGTAACAGTCATTCTGTCACAGCCTTTGCAGAATTGTATATTTGAGCACTTCAATGTAGACACTCTACAAGAAAGCCTGAAAATGTGCCGGTAACCAAATTTGTATCGTGCTCAATATTGGAGCCATCTTTTATGAAGGACCATAATAGAATGTATACGGCCTTTATTGGCCGAACACAATGATGAAGCTAAAGCTGTAGTACGAAGCGTTGTCCAAATAAATCGCCTTCCGTCCTCTTCGGTCCCGGGCACGCGGCTTCCACTTGTGGAGACCAAGTTTTCTGGCATCCTTGACAACTTGGTCTTTGTACCGAAGCTTCGTTCTTCTTCGCCGTCTCGAACCTGGGAGCTGGGATTCGAAGATCCTCTTGGCTGGAGCATTGTTGTCCATTCGCTAGTTGTGACTTGGTGAAACGATTGGAATACAAAATTAAATAAAACGGTGTGAAACATAAAATGTTTATGGCCATTATATCATTTAAATGACCGTCTCGGCAGCGCTTCAAGTGGTCGGTCGGTCCAATTTTTGGTGACTCGGTCCAACACGAACAGCATTATTCCGACAATAGCGTCTCGAATGTTGATCTCGTCAACTAAAACCTACAATAAATATCCTTTTAGGAAAAAAAATTCCGCTGAGATATGTCCATAATTTAGAACTTATTAGATGACTAACACACATCGATTATACAGGTATACTTTGTATATATTATGACATGCTTTGTGGTGCCTAAGTATCACTCAATATGACACACAATTTATGAAATAATTGTTCTATTACAGATATTGCTTATACTCATTATATAAATGCAAACATTTTACAGACCAATTTTGAAAACAATTCACTTAAGTAGTACTAGTTTAAGGACATATTTCGCTTAGTATATTCCCGCTAAGTGTACAGAATGGACGAACCTAAAGCGAATATAAATATCTGTAGATATTTGAATACGTTCCTGATGATATGTCAATATCTTGGTTTCACTCATTTCACGTACAATTCTTTGACGAAAAAATTCGAGTACTCAAAAATTTTGCACTGCATTTCGCGAGTTTTATTTAGGACAGCTCTTGCATATACCATCATGATATTTATTATCATTAATTGGATTTCAATAATCGAGTACAAAAACAGTGCGTGGTCTCCCGCGAAAGTTTTACAGCAATGCGGATTAAATACGGGATATAGTAAAATTTGTTCAAATATCATAAACCACTTAAAGAACGATTATATTCTCATTCCCACTTTGAATGAAATGATAAGACTTTTCTACGAAGTTCCGCTAACGACACATATGCACATCCCGTTCGAAATTCGAGTTAAGATTATCCTTAGAATATGCCTTCTTTGCATTCGTAGTTACCGTTATATAAAACATTTGCCAAACTACTTATTCAATCACAAATTTTTTTCAACGATTGGCTATATGCTATTGGAGACAACTTACTTGAGTTATTTATATTCTCATCTGCTCATTCTTTGTTTTTATTTCAAGATGAACGACTTTTTAGTTGCAAGCAGAGGGTTAAATGTAACAAAACAAATTCGCAGATTTATATCGATTTCATTTCGAATTCAACGTTTGAAATCCACACTCAACAAGTTTTTCAGCACCTTCAATGCTTGCTTCTACTTTAATGTATTTGATATTATATTTATCGTCTATGATATATTGAGATATCTAAAACGTCTTAATTTACGTGAGAATTGGTCTGCGTGGATATGTTATCCGATAATCGAAGCAATCTTAAGGTCTTTTGGGTTGATCTACGATTTCTATTTAATGGCATATGTAGCTGAGATGGTGACTAAAGCGGAGAATGCATTCAGAAGAGAAATTATTTTGTACATTTCTCAGCAGCAGGATTGTCGGAATAATGCTAAATTACAAAAAAAGGTAAGAAGTGGAGCTCTATAGAATATAATAAGAATCCGTATTCTCTCGCAGATCGATTTATTGCTGATGCAGCATCATATCGAAGATCTATCCTCAAGGGCGTTTGACATATACGTCATCGATCGTAGTTTTATATTTTGCGTTTTTATGGATATTGCCGTCGCCTACTTGATTGTTTGTCTTCAATCTAATGAAGTTAATGTTTACTCTACGCTAGATACACTCGATCTAAGCTAGAGCAAGATCTGAGTTGGATTGTTTACATTACCGTGCTTTCCAAATTTTAAGGCGTCATGCGTCAAAAGAATGAAAAAATACATATATTCATGGACAACTTTGAATTTATAATAAATAACATGAAAGAAAAATAAATCAAGGATTTAATTTCGGATTCATTTTTTTAAATATCTATTTAGCTATAAATACAAATGTATGATTCATTTCAACAGCAAATTTTACTTTCTATTCTGTAACAACAATTCCCCTCATCTGGGGGCAGCTTATAAACTTCAATCTGTCTTCTTGCAGTACAAGGCAGATATTACTTCGATACAGGAGCTAATAAGTAGCATGAATCCATACGTGCAAACGTTTCGAGGGACAAAATTCATCATTCATTCATCAGAGCCCGACTGTCTTACGTCAAAAAGCTGCGAGCCGTCCAGAAGAAGATACTTAACGTTAGACGCCCTAGGACGTTAGAAAGAGCCACAGCCTACCAAAAATGCATTCCGCCACCAAAAACGTTAGCCACTAGTGGACCGAATACCGCAACATCATCAAAGAGGTAGCCATAATCACCATTGGCTACCAACCATCACCAAAAAGGAAGAGGGTAACATAAGATGCACACAAAAAAGCGCTGCAGCGATAGAGGAGTACCGGACCAGGAAAGAGGATCAGAAGAGAATCCTGCGTAAAATGAAAAGTTTCCCAGCTTAAGAATATCATGGAGTCCGCAAACCCTATAGTATCCGGAATTTTAATCGGAAAAACAAGCGACTGGCAGCTGAATGGAGGAACGCATGCCAAATGACTGGTGTATCAACTCTATATGCCCCATCTTCAAAAAAGGTGATCCCATGTCTTGTAGATCGAAAATAGACCAAATTTTCACAATTAGATAAATCCTCGAAAGGACCACCACCTTTTCATCGAACCAGCCAATAGCCCAATTCGGAAAACCATCAAAACATATCCAGATGTGTCACGTAACGCTGGAAAACACGCGATGCTCTGTGCGACTTGGAAGCAACTCTTCTGAGCTCTTCCAAACGTGCACCGTATTCCGGCAAGGAGATGCGCTGTCATGTGACTTCTTCTACATCGTGTTGGAGCAGATAGTTCGCCGGCCAGGTATCAACACGGAAGTCGCTATCTTTATTATTAGACCCCGTATATGAGGAGGAGAAGAAACAATCGCAAACTCTATGAGCTGTACCAGAATGGTAATGTAGTCCAAAAAGCCAAGATACGCAGACTACATTGGCCGGCCACATCGAGTGAATTCTCCAGTTGAGAGAATCTTCGAATCACAGCCCTCATTTTTGAGACGGCGAAGAAGACAGAACCTCTTAGGCAGGCACTCTGCAAGGGTTGGGAACCGTTTAAGTAAGTAATTACTACCCCGTTCATATCAGCAGATTGAAAGATCGAATAGGGAATGAATTGGGTTTCAATCTCGGTTTTCACTATAAGCAGTTTAAAGGATAGATTTATAAAGGAATGGAATTCAAGTCATGTGTATACATGTGTATGTCACTTCTTTTCCTATGTACAGAGTGCCAACCAGTTGGGCGATTAGTTTCTCGTCTATAGATGGCTTAAGAAGTGATGATATTTTAAGGAAACCTACAATAAATATCCTTTTAGGAAAAAAAAAAAAACCTTAAATATGTCCGTAACTTAATCATTTACACGATGTCTGACACACATCGATTATATAAGTAGACATGTATGTAAGTATGTCGACATAGCTCGCACGTAGTGATCAAATATAACACAAAGTTGACGAAGTAATTGTTCAATTACAGATATTGCTTTTACTCATTATTACCTACATACCAATTCATAGCAATAGTACCCAAAAAATGACATTTTTTCCTTAGTATCTCACCGTTAAGCATACAGAATGGACGCACCTAAAGCAAATATAAATATCTGTAGATATTTGATTACCTTCTTGATCGTATGTCAATTTCTCGGTTTCACTCATTTCAAGTTCAATTTATCGACAAGAAAATTCGAATTCTCAAAAGCCTTGTACTGCATTTCGCGACTTTTGCTCAGGATAACTCTACCGATTATCATCGCGGTACTTATTCTCAGTAATTATTATTCAATACAAAAGTACCAAGAAAGCGCATGGGGTCCCGCTAAATTTTTAGAGCACTGTGTATTAAATACAGAATATATCAGAATTTGTGCTCATATCATAAACCACTTAAAGAACGATTATATTCTCATTCCCACTTTGAATGAAATGATAAGTCTTTTCTACGAAGTTCCGCTATCGACGCATATGCACATCCCGTTCGACATTCGAGTTAAGATTATTCTCAGAATATGCCTTCTATGCATTCGTAGTTACCGTTATATAAAACGTTTGCCAAGTTACTTTAATCACAATTGTTTTTCAACGATTGGGCACGTGCTAATGGAGGCAGATTACTTGAGTTATTTATTTTCTCATCTGCTCATTCTTTGTTTTTATCTCAAAATGAACGATTTTTTAGTTGAAATCAGAGGAAAAAATAAAACGGAACATATACACAGATTTATATCGATTTCGTTTCAAATACATCGCTTGAAATCCACACTCAATACATTTTTCAGCACCTTCAATGTCTGCTACTACTTTAATGTATTTAATATAATATATGATGTTTACGATTTAATAAGTTATCTCAAAAATCTAAATTTACGTGCGAATTGGTCTGCGTGGATATGTTATCCGATAATCGAGGCTATCTTAAGGGATACTGGGTTAATCTACGATTTCTATTTAATTGCACATACAGCTGAGATGGTGACTAAAGCTGAGAATGCATTCAGAAGAGAAATGATTTTGTACATTTCCCAGCAGCAGGATTGCCAAAATGCTAATAATTTGCAAGAAGAGGTAAGGGGTGCACTCTATAAAATAGATTAAGAAACCTTATTTTCGTCTTTTTAGATCGATCTATTGCTGATGCACCATCATATCCAGGATCTATCCTCAAAGGCGTTTGGTATATATGTCATCGATCGTAGTTTTATATTCTGTGTTTTTATGGACATTGCCATTGCATACCTGATCGTATGTCTTCAATCTAATGAAGTTCCTGTGCACACTACGCTAGATAACGTCTGAGATAGAGCACGATCTGAGCTGGAAATTTTTATTGCATTTTATAGTACACATAATGAACTAGTGTATGCTAAGAAATGTTTATACCCTATCCTTAGGGTATATTAAGTTTGATAACTAGTTTGTAACATAGAGAAATTTTACAGATAGACCAATAAAGTATATATATAAATGATCAGCATCACTAGCCGAGTCGATTGAGCTATGTCCGTCCGTGCGTCCGTCTGTGTGTCACCAGTTTTTGGAGCTTAAATTTTGAGCTAGATCGATGTCATTTTGTATACGAGGTCCTTGCAAAAGTAAGCAATACAAGTGTAAAAATTTTCAAAATCTGCCCACTTTTCGATAAATTCATTTTTTTCAGTATTTTCTTATGAAACTCGAAAAAACTTACTTAAGCAAGTAGGTAGATATATTTTTACTCTACAAATCTTCCATACATTATATTCGACCACGCCTACATTTTAGGGGCTTTTTTATCAAAAAACTAAGGAACAAAATACAGAATATATATAACAAAATTTAAAATTCGCCCACTACCACACACACTTATTAATTCGTATTTCGGAGTAATTTGATAAGATATTAAAAAAAAAAAAACATTTGTATACAGGAAAGGCATAGAGTATCATACGATACGCTCTAGACGGATTGTAGCACTTTCATATGCTTTTTTTCTCTTTTCATTTAAAACAGTCATGACTCAAAGTTACAAAGTTACCGTGTTTGTTCTATTATAGGTATTGCCAATACTCATTATATTAATGCGCAACACGTACACACTAATTTTGGAAGTAATTCATTTACGTAATACTTCCCCAAAGAAGCATATTTTTTGATTAGTATATCACCGTTAAGCATACAGAATGGACGCACCTAAAGCAAATATAAATATCTGTAGATATTTGATTACCATCCTGATCGTATGTCAATTTCTTGGTTTCACTCATTTCAAGTTCAATTTTTCGACGAGAAAATTCGAATTCTCAAAAGTCTTGTACTGCATTTCCCGACTTTTGCTCAGGATAACTCTAGCGATTAACATCGTGGTACTTATTGTAGTAAATTGTTATTCAGTGCGCGAGTACCAAGAAAGCGAATGGGGTCCCGCTAAATTTGTAGAGAACTGTGTATTAAATACAGAATGTATCAGAATTTGTGCTCATATCATAAACCACTTAAAGAACGATTATATTCTCATTCCCACTTTGAATGAAATGATAAGACTTTTCTACGAAGTTCCGCTGTCGACACATATACACATCCCGTTCGACATTCGAGTTAAGATTATCCTTAGAATATGCCTTCTTTGCATTCGTAGTTACCGTTATATAAAACGTTTGTCAAATTACTTCAATCTCAATTTTTCTTCAACGATTGACTATATGCTAATGGAGACAACTTACTTGAGTTATTTATATTCTCATCTGCTCATTCTTTGTTTTTATTTCAAGATGAACGAATTTTTAGTTGAAAGCAGAGGGTTAAATGCAACAAAACAAATTCGCAGATTTATATCGATTTCATTTCGAATTCAACGTTTGAAATCCACACTCAACAAGTTTTTCAGCACCTTCAATGTTTGCTACTACTTTTATGTATTTAATATAATATATGATGTATACGATTTAATAAGTTATCTCAAAAATCTAAATTTACGTGCGAATTGGTCTGCGTGGATATGTTATCCGGTAATCGAGGCTATCTTAAGGGATACTGGGTTAATCTACGATTTCTATTTGATTGCACATACAGCTGAGATGGTGATTAAAGCTGAGAATGCATTCAGAAGAGAAATGATTTTGTACATTTCCCAGCAGCAGGATTGCCAAAGTGCTAATAATTTGGAACAAGAGGTAAGGAGTGCGCTCTATAAAATAGAATAAGAAACCATATTTTCGTCTTTTTAGATCGATCTATTGCTGATGCACCATCATATCCAGGATCTATCCTCAAAGGCGTTTGATTTATATGTCATCGATCGTAGTTTTATATTCTGTGTTTTTATGGACATTGCCATTGCATACCTGATCGTGTGTCTTCAATCTAATGAAGTTCCTATGCGCAATACGCTAGATAACGACTGAGCTAAAGCAAGATCTGAGCTGTAAATTTTATTGCATTTTATAGTACAGATAATGAAATAGTGTATGCTTAGAAATGTTTATACCCTATCCTTAGGGTATATTAAGTTTGATACATAGTTTGTAACATAGAGAAATTTTACAGATAGACCAATAAAGTATATATATGTCAATACCTCGGTTTCACTCATTTCAAGTACAATTCTTTGACGAGAAAATTCGAATACTCAAAAATGTATTACTACATTTCGCGAGTTTTGCTTAGGACAACTCTAGCATACACCATCGTGATGTTTGTTCTCATGATTATGCTTACAAGGCACGAGTACTGGAGGGGCAACTAGTCTCCTGCGAAAATTTTACAGCACTGTGCACTTATTACGGGATTTTGTAGAATTCATTTTCATATCATAAGCCATTTAAAGAACCATTATATTCTCATTCCCACTTTGAATGAAATGATAAGTCTTTTCAACGAAGTTCCACTAACGACACATATGCACATCCCGTTCGACATTCGAGTTAAGATTATCCTTAGAACATGTCTTCTATGCATTCGCAGTTACCGTTATATAAAACATTTGCCAGACTACTTATTCAATCACAAATTTTTTTCAACGATTGGCTCATTCTTTGTTTTTATTTCAAGATGAACGACTTTTTAGTTGAAAGCAGAGGGTTAAATGTAACAAAACAAATTCGCAAATTTATATCGATTTCATTTCGAATTCAACGTTTGAAATCCACACTCAACAAGTTGATTGCTGATGCCATCATATCCAGGACCTATCCTCAACATCCAAACACCGATCGTAGTTTTATATTTTGTGTTTTTATGGATATTGCCATTACCTACTTGATCGTATGTCTTCAATCCACTTCACCTGATAAAGTTGCTGCGTACTCTTCACTAGATAGATACAGTAAACTCATGATTTAGTGAACTAAAAAAAACAAGGGCTATTCAATTATTATTTAATTTCAAATTGATTTTTGAAGATATGGATGTGAGCGATTCCTTTCACCATGCATGTTGATCTCAGCTCAAATGAACCAAAGTTTAAAACAGCACTCAAAATCTTCTTTTCTCATAATTCATCAGTTCAAGCTCTCGAAATGAACCTCGCAAGTACACACATGTAGATATTGTATATTCTGTAACAGTGACAGATAAGAGAAAAAGCTTTGTGGTGTAAACAAGTGGCACGAGCCGCTCATTTAAAGTACACCCAGAAATCCCGGGTCTTACCCAATACAGTTGATAAAAAAATTGGATATCCACTACTACTCTCCCATAGCTTTCGCTCAACTGAAGTGACCCGACTCTGTTCCCTTGATAAACTTAGACTGAGTCTGAGTAAGAAAACCGTCACATACAACAGTCTCTAAAAGAAATTCAAATCGGTAAAACTAACCACTAGTACGCGTTTTAGTTAGATTTTTTGTTTTCGTAATATTTTTTTCCCGGTATTCTTTAGTTCTTTTTGGTTTAAGTTTAATTTGTGTTGTTCCTATTTGCATAGTGATTAAGTTTAAATTATTTATAATTAGAAAAATGTCAAACTTTTGTGTTACATCTGTGAAAATTTTTATTCTGACTTTTGTGATTGACTCCACTAATGGATTTAACTTCTCACCAAAACCCAATTTAATCTTCAAGGAGCCGACGCTGCCAACTTTTAAGCCTAAGGTTAAAAGTTCTTATTTTGGATTTGCGATAGTCCTTCGAAATTCCAGGTTTGGGCTGTCTTTTTTAAGAATTTTGTAAAACTGCTACTTATAATTATAGCATAACTATATATACATAAATATAGTAGCTTATGATACGATGCATAGAAGGAACTTTGAGAGTTTATAGGCGCATGTTCATAGATATGACATAGGTTCTTATTAAATAATTGCTAAACTAATGTTATGTCTAACTTTAATACTTTTAACTTATATACTTATATAAATAAACTTTGAATCAAGCGCCTACACCCACATATTTAGAATTCAGGAACTGATTTGACAGTACAAGAGCCTAGCTACGAGTGGGGCTTAAATTCTATCAAAGCAAGACAAATGTCCAAAAAACCAAACGTGTTGATCAAAAAATGCAGACTTCTTAGATATCACTCTTTTGGCTTCCTGAAACTTGGACTAAAATTCGTACTCCCTCGTGAGTGCTCCGTTTTCTGAAAATGTACGAAAATTACTCCTTAAATTTCGTTAAAAGTTTTAGACCCTATGTAATGCGGGGACTCTCGAAATGCAAGCTGACTGTCTATGCTTTAGACTTTAGCTAAATTAAAATCGATCTCAAAATACATATGTACAATTATGAATATCGGCCATATTCAACGACACTGTATTTTTCGAAAATGTGTTGTTTACTTACATATACTTACAGTAACTAGTATTATTTTTGAATAATTTAATGACGACCTATTATGCGAATTCTCTCTGTATCTCCACAATCCCCAACACGCCATATATATCTGACGCACTTATTGATGATATGAAATACCGCAAGTAATTATTTTATTCAAAGAAATAGTCGTGTGAGGGACTAATATCCAGGGCCGCATTTCTGGTTAAGCAGACGTTGAGGCATTTGCTCACGAAGTATTCTGAGTTCTCCTTTATGCTTCCTTTATTCCTGTGTTGACACAACATCTGCATAGATCAACGGGTTTTCTAGACTTGCGCCTTGGTTGCGTAGTCTTAGCTATAATGAGATTTCGGGCTATAATGAGTAGATACGCCTATAGTCTATTTCGGACACGTCTATGAAGTTTTAGATTTAATGCGGGTTGATGGCCATTTTGCCTTTCAAGTCCTCCCTTGCATTAACCTTGGAGTATATAGCAGAAGAAAATATGGTAAGCAACGACTTTTCAGTTTCACTTTAATTAAATAATTCCATTAAATAAGAGACAAGATCCATCCATAGCATGGAAGCCATGTCTTCCGGAAGTTCTATCAGAGGATTCTTTCCGACATTGGCTTTGAAATTTTTAAGAAATATTTTAACATAATAGCATCGGAATAATATTTTTCCCGAAAATTTCCTAGGAAGAATCTTTACTCTTACCTATATTGGCTTTTTGTTCACTAACTTCATTTCAATGTCCGACTTTTAGGAATTAAGTCACTGAGGAGCGTTTCTCAGGACAAACAATGCGTTGTGTTTGCGAGAATTTTATAAAAAAACAGTGATTCAGCGATTATAACACAAAGACAGCTCTGCAGTTTATATGGTTTAAGTAACATAAATAGCAATGGCCCAGTAAACAGCACAAAGTTCAAATAGACGGGTTCCACAAAGACCGCTGCATCTTAACACATTTCCAACATGTCTATGTCACGAGTTCTGGAAAATTTCCCCTTAAAAATTGATCTCTAGGAGAGGTGAAATAAATTGTTCTCCATGCAGCCCTTCTTAAGCTCTAAGCATCTTCTCTTCTGGAAATATTTCAATACAGTTACAAAAAAAACATACGAAATGGAAGTCATAACGAAGTCGACGTACCAAGCCGTCCTAAGAAATTTTATTATAAAGTTATATTTAGACAATATTATTTTGGAAAAATTAATTTCCTAAAATGTCAATACATATTAATAATTGATAAGCTTCTCCCTTTCATCTATATATTGCTATATGAAATATGTCCTTTCCTTTGGGACACCCAGTATTATTAACGACTACCAATCGCAATCGCAGATACATGTCGCAAAATCAGGTGCAAAACACATGTGGAAATCGCAGCGCATGTCTCACTTGCAGAGGGCAATTAGCGCAACGTACATATATGTATGTATATGTGAAATCGTCGGAACAATGCTATTAATTGTTACAATTTTGTTAATATTTTGCACCTCCTTTATTCACCGCATATTTATCGGAACTTAACCTACTAAAAACGATCGGTCAGAAACACTTGATTACGATATACATAAATGTCATAAAGGCAACCATTACACTTGAACAAAAATCGTTGTTGTTTTAAAAATTAATGTGTCATTGAGTTATTCAATTTATGGGTTTAACCCTTTCATTTAGAAACTCGCTGTGTCTAATTTTAGGCCAATTCTGACTAACTTAAGAAATTTACTTACAAATGAAATATGCATAACAATATACAAATAACTCAAAGCAACGAACATGACCATGAGTACGAACCTTACATTTGATAAACTAAAATATTTAAGCTTGGTTTTACCTAAAATTTTTCCACGATTTCAAAGCGATAGTATTTGCTTTAATTGCAATAGAATTGCAAGCAATCACTGTGCATGCAGTTGCCGATTAAAAAAAAAACTCAGTTGCGTCATGAAAATACCGAGATAATAGCTCAGAAATGTTGTAATCTCTTCTAAGGAGACATTGAGTCTTGAAATTCAAAGCTGAATCATTTTTATTTATTTATTTTTTTAGTGTGATCATTGGTGCTCCACGTGCTCAATCAACACTCGAATCGCAGAAACTAGTTAATGAAACTGGCGCCATCTACAAGTGTCACCTAAATGGCACATGCGCCCCATATGTATTCGACAAAATTGGCAGTATTCATAACAGCTACAGTGACAAGGAATATGATTCAAAGATAAAGGATTATCAGTGGTTGGGGGCCTCCATGGATGGTGGATCTAGTGACACAGAACTATTAATCGTATGTGCGCCACGAGTCATGTCTGATGTAGATGACGAGAATGTACCTGGCATGTACGGTATTTGTTACAGGACACCCAATACCCTGAGTGATAGTCCACAGGATGTAAGAGCGTGTTCTCCACTAACTTCAGCAAGTATGTCGGAATATATCTAATTCTCTGATTTATAAAAGAAATCATTCATTGGGATACAAAATTCGCTTGCCATTTGCACTCATTGGAACGAGTTTGTATTCATCGAATTGGCATTCATGTGCTAAATGATATGAAGAAACTCAAATGAATGCATTCTTTTACAACTCAGTTAATCTTTTGGCTTCGCACTTATTTTTTTTTTTTAAATCTCAGAAAAAAAAATTAAAAGAAACAAAACAACCAAAGCAACGAGTTTCTATCATCAACTCGGCGAACAAGGCTGGAGTATTCACGTGACAGATAATAATAAAGAATTCCTCATTGGAGCTCCTGGCATAGACGAATGGAAAGGTATATGGATCTTTTGTCATTAAAATGTTTAATGCTTCATTCTTTTCATTAAAGGCTCTTTGATACAATACTATCAGATAACCAATCAGTGGCAGGCCAGTAGGAGTCTTCGCGACGTGAGCAGACAGAGTAAGTTAAAGTATGACTTTAATGTACCGGACCCGTCTGAATGGGAACAAGCAAAAGATTCTTATTTTGGTTACTCGGTTACGTCAGGATATTTCGACAGCACCCAACTAAATAAGATATTTTATCTTGCCTCAGCACCCCACGGTAATCAGCAATCTGGAGAGGTAAGTTTCGAAACATAAATAAAGTTTTGCAGATTTTATTGACGATATTTGTTGTGGTTTTTTAGGCATACATTTTTGATATTTTCGAAGAAGATAACATTAAGAAGTACTATACATTCCATGAAAGTCAGTTTGGTGAATACTTTGGGTATGCTGTTCTAGCTGAAGACTTGAATGGTGACAAGTTGACAGATGTGATTATCACTGCTCCGCAGTATAGTTCAACCGGTTATTACGATCAGGGAGCCCTCTATGTGTATATAAACAAAGGACAGGTAGGTTTAAATGGAGAACTAATTCTGAGCATACCTAAAGTTGTCTGTAGTTTGTTTTTGAACTTCAAGAGAGGATCGTGTCTCCAATCACTGAACCAGGTCGTTTTGGGACTTCCATTTCCAAAATCGGTGACATCAATCGTGATGGTTTCAATGGTAAAATGTTTCTCAAGCTCCACTTTGGCTTTAAATTCATTTTATATTTTCTGTAAAGATATCGCGGTTGGTGCTCCCTTTGCTGGCAATGGAGCTGTCTTCATCTACTTGGGCAGTTCAGAAGGTCTACGCAGATTGCCGACTCAAAAGTTGACATCGATTTCAGAACAATCCTCATGGGGCCCAAATATGTTTGGCCACGGTTTGTCAAAAGGCTATGACGTAGATGCAAACGATTTTAATGACATTGTTATTGGTGCTCCGAACGCTGAAGCTGTGTATCTCTATCGAGCCTACCCGGTAGTCAAAATACACGCAAACATAGATTCTTCAATTCAAAAGATCAATGAGAATCAGAACAGCTTTGAAATCAATATTTGCTATAAAATTACGACAACTTCAAGCAGAATTAGGAAACAAGACCTAGCCTTAAAGGTCAGCGTAGATTCACAGTTTAAGCGTGTAACTTTATCAGACACTGGTACTGGCGAATATGTATTCAATGCAACGGCGGCAACGGAAGACCAATGTCGTTTGCTTGACGCAAGAGTAAGTTTTATTGAGGCGCACATGTTTAAGGCTATTACACTAGAAATGCACTATGAACTTATCAATGGTGTGCCGAACTCAGCCGGTAAATATTTCCTAATTCATGTGGAATGGTTGCTTCTATTTTTTATATAATTTTAAGTATTTTGTGATGAATGCGCCAGTGTAGATCCAAATGAACCAAAAATGAGTGTTAAAGAGATTGTCTTCGACACTGGCTGCAAGACTGATAAATGCTTTGCGGACCTATCTATAAAGAGTCTAGGACTTGCGTGAGTGTGTTGAAAGTTTCATAGTTACTCTTCATTATTGATTAAGTTCTCCTTTAGACCAACATATATTCTTGGAACAAATAAACCGATTCATGTAACCTACCAAGTGTCGAACTTTGGTGAACCTGCATATTCACCTCGAATTAATATCACGTCCTTGAATAGTATGCGATTTGCGAAAATTCCTTCTTTATGTGATCAATACGGCGATGTACTTCAGTGTAAATTGAACCAAGGTCAGTCTATAGCCAATGGCAGTGAAGTCCGCATCACAATCATCTTTGATGCAAGCGAAAGCAAGGGAAGCTCGTTAAGACTTAGAGCAGTTGTCTTCAGTGCGGGCGAAGAAATGGATCAATATAACAATGTAATTGAGGACTTTATAGTGCTGCAGGAATATACAGAAATAGAAGCTACTGGGTAAAATTAAAAATTTAATTCTATCTAGGGAAGAACCATCTTTATATCCCTATTTATTTTAGAAAACCCCTAACACCACATGTCAACTTGATGAAGGTATTCAACACAACAGAGATAATTAACTTTTATGAGGTAAGTTCTTTCAGCTGAAAAAAAAAATACAAAAACAGTAACTGTCATGTGATCCAGATCAAAAGCGACGGACCAAGCCCGATTCGGGAACTAGAAATCGTCTTCTATATACCGATTGCATATAACAGATCGGACGTAGCAGCGCCCATTATCGACATGACTAATATAACCTTACAGGGAGTTTACGAACAACAACTCCTTGCGGTTGAATTCCATCAAAATAATACCCTATTCCTGGGGAATAGAAGAGAAATATTCAGTTCAAAAGAAGCCACAATCTCAAATGAAATCGTTCATCATTCAGTAATCAATTCTTCATTTAGTTTTGAGGCGAATTCGGAATCTATTTCAAAAAGAAAACGGCGAAATGTTGGGGTGCAACACAAACATTTACAATTTATTCACGAATCCAGAAAGAAACCTTATGATCATGTCAGGGAGGAACTGATGGCAACTCTGCCGATGAATAGGACAATAGTATTTAATTGTTCTGATCCTCAAAGAGTAATATGTACAAAGGCAGTCCTGAGAGTGCGCAATTTCATGCCCAAGAAATCAGCAACGATCAATCTAAAATACAAAGTCGATTTGAAGGAGGTCAATGAAATCCTTATCGAACCATGGAAGTACTTTGTCATCATGACAAATGTTGATATCATTAAAGTTGGTGATGAGAATGGGTACGTTGTACTTTGAAATTATCCCCAAATATTCCATTAATCTGTATCTTATTTCAGGAATTCAATTAACATTACACGAAGAATTGAATACAATGTATTATCTAATCATCAAGTACGTATCACCCCTGTTTGGGGGATAATTTGGTCAGTATTGGGGGGACTATTAGTCCTTGGAGCAACTGTTTACGCAATGCATAAGGTACGCTTAAACCTTAATTAAAGTCACCTCAAGTGGGAAATAGATCAACTTACAAATATCGTAGTCATCATTTTCAATTATTCATGTGGATGTCGAGTGCACCCAGTCTTTCTTCATAACGGTATCTTATGGTAGCAGTAACACCTTGTTGTTCATGGGAACATTAAGTCAAGAAACTTTTTTTAAAAAACCATTTCTCACTTTTGGTGGAATATAACTTGACAAGGTAAAATAAATAAAGATTTTTTTTATCATTTATATTCTACAGGCTGGATTCTTTAGAAGGAAAACTAAAGAAAAAATGGACAGGATCATCCAGGCGCGACGCCAAACAATTAGTGAATGTGCAAGAAACGAAGACTAAAAAGACCTTAGTACGTTATATTTTGAAGCACTTTAATAATATCTTAGTTGTAATTTCAGTGAATAACTTGTAATAGAATTAATTTATTCACATTAACAAAAAGCCTGAGCAGTGTATCCGCATAGACCTATTAATAACAGGAATAATTACATTCTCCAATTAGTATTAATTTTTAGAAGAAAAAATTACTGCATAGTTAAATTTTTTAAATTTAAATGTTAAGGCCAATTTATATACTTTTTATAAGCCCAGTCACTATAGCTAATTTTTTTTAATAAATTGTAATATTTTGTAATATTGTTTGTCATTATTCTACGCGACTTGCTTCGCCCACTCTTGGACGAGGTTCTCAAGTTGTACTCGGGGCATTCAACCCAACTATGATTTGGCAAAACAACTGGACTCAAAACTTCTAACTCAGTGGATCAAATTAGCCTCTATAGAACGATGATCCTTCCAGTTTTGCATAATGGCCCGCAGTGCTGGACGATAAGAAAGAAATTTGATTAAAAAACTAGTGAAAAATATTTTGTGAACTTTGCTCTAGCCAACATAATCTTTGAATTAAATCACATTTATTTATTTTATGTATATGAATATGAAACGCAATTTTAAACTACAAATTCATATATTTACCTAAAAATTTAAATGAATTTAAATTTAGTACTAAGACTGCATGACAAAAACTGCGGTTGAGAGCTCCGAATTTTTGTCGTAATGTTGCTGAAATTTTGCTTAATACTTTTCAAGAATCTCAGCATAATTCGCTTGCTCAGTATTTTCCATATTCTTTGTCTCTTCGATAAATTTGGCGATGGCCTCTTGAGTGGCACGCTTGTGCTGTTGAATAATTCTATCCATGTGCTCCTTCTTCTTTCTTCTAAAGAATCCAGCCTATAAACATTCACAAAATAGAAACAGTTTCTTTAGAGAAAAATATAAAAAAATGTCCTTCATACCTTTCGCATGCCGTAAGCTATTGCTGCAAGGACTAAAAGTCCCCCAAGGGCTGATAAAATGATCACCCAAAGCGGTATAGTATATGACTGATATTTCGATATCACAGTGTAATCGACTTTTTTTGTTATCTTAATGGTTTTCCTGGAAAAAAAGATTTGATACCGTTTGATTTGAGAGCCAAGGAATATTTCAAAGGTTAAGCTAACCCTTCCTCATCACCAGTCTTGACGATTTTTATATTTGGAATGATCACAAAGAACTCCCATGGTTCGATGAGAATGTTATCGATTTTCTCCAAATCGATGTAATAGGTTATATTTATTATGACTGGCGTATCGGGAACGAAGTTGTAAGCTCTGAAGGCGGCTCTTGCGCATATTGCTCTTTTATGGTTAGTACAACTGAATACGATCGTTCTATTGATGGGTAATGTGCCTACGAGATTTTCGCCGAGGAGTTCAAGTGCTTCTGTTTGATTCAGCTTTTCATATTCATCCTTGGATGATATTTCTTCTGTAAAAAGATCTTTAATTTATTAAACGTTAGAAGGACAGTTTAGTTATGTATACTCACCATTAGTTCTCGCACTTAAATCTTTCGAAATGATGTCCGGAGTTGATGTATCCTCCTCATTAAGTGGTAGCTCCTGATCCTGAATAAATTCAGTTGCAAGAATTTGCTGACCACAGATTCCTTCAACTGTCATGTTCCCTACGTCTATAATTGGTATGGGAACGCTAGATCCATGAGATATATACGCAAGGGGTATCTCGAGGGCTATTTCTAGCACTTGAATTCGACTTGGTCCACTGCTTTTGATCTAAATGAGAAAATTGCTAGAATTTCAAAATATGTTTAAAAAGAGTATACCTCATAGCCATAGATGAGCTCTGCTTGTGATCTCTCGACTACTTTAGTGAGATTGATTCCAGGTGTAAGTGGTTTGCTGAAAAACAGATATTTCGTTTTGTTCTTGAATTAAGTCCATTCGATCTCATTCTCACCCAATTGCCTCAATCTCTGTATATTCCTTTAGAACTATTACATCTTGTACATGATTGTTGGCTGGATTTTTTTCTCCCCCTGTACTAAAAACACTTGCACTAATGTTCACGGACGTTCCATCAATTTGACTAGCATCGTAGACAATTGTGATGTTATTTCTGCTATTGAAATGCATCAATTGTCCTCGATTTAAGTCACACAATAGTGCATCGCCAATTTTATTACACGAGGATGGTATCTTTGCATAAGGCATTGGAATCGATGAAGTTATATTAATTTGAGGTAGGAACGCCGTTTCCCCAGAGTTCAATACTTCGTATGTTATATTGATTGGTGTAGTACTCCCAAGGATAAATGTTGGCCTATAAATTATAAATTATAATAGTACACAGGGAATTCGGTAATGCTTCTCACGGTAGTCCTGAGCTGGTAAGTATTAAATCAGACTGGCAAATATCAGTCTTGCAGCCTGTACTATATGTAATTCTGTCTACATGTATTTTTGGATCATCTGGATCTACTGCAGCACAAATATTACAAAATTCTGAAATAAATTTCAAATGTTACGTTTACTCTAAACTGTACTGTACAATACGAGAAATAGAATACTCAATTCTTTTTATTGAGTTCGATTCATCATCAACCACTGACTCAGCCATTTTCAACAATGTCAAAGGATAGATATTATTTTAGCCTTTAATTGTATTATTATACTATAGTGTGCCTTACATGCAGTGTTGCCAGTTTTTTTTTCAGGCTTTTTTGATGAAATTGAGGAAATCTGGGTATTTTTCTGAAGTTTTTTTTTTAGTTATACACTAATTTGTACAGTAGTTTTGTATTAACTCTAATATTTAAAACCAGTTTGACAAAAAAAAAAACGGTTTACTGGAAAACAGTTCACACGATTTTGTTTAAATTTCATATTTCGGCTAGTTTGGCAATGTGCTATAAGATGGCGCACCATGTCTGCCGGTATGTCACAGCCCTTTAACTTCTGAACCGTAAGACATAGAAAGCTGAATCTTTCGCTATGTAGCTATACATAATGAGCCCACACAACCGCCTAATAATTGTTACTCAAAATTAAGAAGCTATTTAAGAATTCGTAAAATGGGTTGCAAATGATAAAAGATTATACACGTTTGAAACTGTTTCTTTCATGCGTGTTATAATCTCTAATTTTCTTGACACTTACCTTCTGAGTCCGGTATACCGTTAACTATTTCATATTCCAATTCTAGTTTAATTGGATTATATATATGTGCAGGACTATACCTTACTAATGCATCATACAAAGTACACTGCTCATGAGTTGTTGCCGCTACAATAAGATTCAATTTTCCTGACTTGTTGTCTTGTAAAGTAACACGTTCAATCTTTGAGTCTATGTTAATTCGTAAGGCTAGATCGTGACTTTGAATTTTCTTTGACGTTGTTAAAATATAATAACAAAGATTAATTTTGAACTTAGTCTGCTGTAACGTAATGGTGCGATTTAGTGACGTAATTGTGGCTCTTATTTTGACTACCGGATAGGCACGGTACACATAAACAGACTCAGTATTAGGGGCACCAATTGCTAAGTCATTGAAACCATTTCCATCGAAATCGACACCCTTTGACAAGCCATGACCGAACATATATTCTCCCCAAGATTTTGGCTCTAAGATTGCGTTCAACTTCTGACTAGGGGATTGACGAAGTCCGTTTTTACTTCCCAAATAAATGAATACGACTCCGTTGTCAGCAAATGGAGCTCCGACAGCAATATCTGGAAAAAAATTTGCATCTCTTAGACAACTTTAATAAACAATGATAATAATAAAAGAGGGCGGTGCCAATATTAATGATTAATATACAAGTCAGTTTTTCAGTTTTCCTTTTTTTTAACTAAGCTTACCATTGAAACCATCATGATTGATGTCACCAAGCTTTACAATGGCAGATCCAAAGCGGCTCATTCCATTAATCGGAGATATGATCTTAGCTGGAGGGTCAAATCCAAATCCCTTGTTAATGTACACATAGATTGCTCCTTGGTCAAAATTCTCCTCAGAATGGTAAAGCGGAGCAGTGAATATCAAATCTTTAAGTCCGTCGCCATTTATGTCTTCAGCTAGAACCGCATAGCCAAAATATTCGCCATGCTGAGTTCCATAGAAGGTTTTGTCAATCTTAATGGTAAACTCCTTTGATTTAGGAACAATTTCGAAGATGTACGCCTAAATATCAGATTCCATTAATTATCATGATTTTGTAATAGCTTTCGGGACAAAGTTATACCTCTCCGAATAATTCGTTTGCTCGAGGAGCCGTACCAACGTAAAATATTTTCTCCGGTCGCTTGGCATCAAAATTACCTGAAGTAACCGCATAACCAAAATATTCATATGGTTTAATATGCCATAATTCTGGAGATATAACCATACTCTGTCTGGAATTAATGTCGTATTTTATCACAGTGCCTGGAAGCATTTGTATAGAAATATAGCATCACAAAGATTTATTAGTATTACCTCTCCATGCATATACGCCAGGAGCTCCAATAATAATCTCCTTGTTATCGTCTGTTATATGAGCACTTATTCCCTGTTCACCCATCTTATAGTAACGTACATAATTTTTTTTATTATTAATAATTTCTTTTATTAGTTGTTTATCTGCAATGATGAAAAATGGCTTCTTAGAGTTCAGATGATCTTTACAAGATTTTCTTACTTCGTACTTACTCTTCAATCGGAAATTTGCAAGTTTTTCTACCTTTTGTGGATTATCTTCTAGTGTATTTGGTGTCCAGTAACAAATGCCATGAAGGTGATAGTCGTGTTTAGTGTCGGCATATAGTCGTGGAGCACATACAACCAGGTTATCTTTATCTTCGGAACCACCGTCTATTGAACCGCCGAGCCATTGATTATCCTTTACCTCGCCGTTATAAGAGGTACCGTCGAACAAGTTATGCATATTGGCTTTGGTGTCGAATTTAAATGGTGCACAAGTCCCGGTTAATGAACACTTATAGATGGCGCCAGTTTCATTTATGTCTCTCTGTGACTCAATTGAAGTCTGGGCTCGTGGGGCACCGATAATCAGACTGAAATGTAGATGTAGATATACATGTTTTTCGCCTGTAAATGCTTGCATTATACAATGATTAAGCGCTCAATAAATGATACGTTAATGACTGGTCTCCAACCCTAAAATTTGAACTGGACAATATCACAGTGGCCAATAAGGTGACCATTTGTTGGGTGCTAGGTCACTTAGAGATCTCCAGCAACGAGAGGACTGATGAATTCGCCAGGGAAGGGAACCCTAATTGAGGCCAGTACACCGCTTAGCACACTGCAGAGCGCAATAAACAGCGAGTCCTGCGAGGTAGCATGCGTTACAACGACAGTTAAGGCCCGTCTATTATAAAAGGAGATTTTGTAATCTCATAATACTAAACCGCAGGGGTATACGATCAGTCTTTAGCATTGGTACACTGTGTAATAGGCAATCATGCAGCACGTTTGCTAGAAGTAATAGGGACTAAGAGAAAATATAATCCATTCGACACCTACTGTGTGACTGCCCTGCACTGGCCGTGAAAAGAAAAGGGAACTATTTCCTTAAGCTGGATAATCTAGGATAAATTCAGCACAACCAACTCCTGAGATTTATATACATATGTACATATCTGGGTGATTTAGTTGAGCGCTGGAATAATTTTAGGTTTCCAAAACAATTGTTTGGCCATAATGGACTGACAGTGTCAACAAGGGCACCCATGCATACACATATGTACCCAGCCTAACCTATCATCTCCTCCTGCAGCTATAGAGTACTTAAAACACAGTGTATATGCATTTTAAAGTGATTACTATATAGTAAGAACCCCTTTAAAAAAGAAAAATTAACTTTTTATTTTCGAACGTAACCTCACTCTCAAGAACCGCTGGAGCAAAATACTAAATTACTCATTCTACATAAGAGTATTTATGTTCGTATCTAGGTTGACAAAGCGATGCCAGAAATAAGGGCTAGATAATAAGAACAAGAAGCTATGTACGTCAAATGTTTAGAAAATGAATCGATAAAATATTATGATGCATACCAAAGAGTTCCATGAATGCATATATTCATTTGCCATTGTGAATCATTCGCTAAAAAACGAGCCTTTCACAGTCTCACGCACACCGAAAACCATCAAGTATGAATCACGTACGAAACGATAACAAAGTTCACTTTGCAAAAGGAAATAAAACGGATTCATCATGGTATTGGTATTCATGAATACTTGAGTGCGTAATAGGTTCGCACTCAAAGGGCCATCATACACTGGTGTGACCCCGGGATATATTTTAGTCTCATCACACAGTGGATGAACCATGCAGGTAAAATTCATAAACATGGGGAAATTTTTTACTCTCTCGTAAGCGCTCTCTTTTGAGAAAAACTACGAAAATTATCGGTACGCGAACAGCTTTTCGCAAAAATTCGTCATTTTTCGTAAAAATTCGCTGTTTTAGGAGGTACGCGAACGAACCTAATAACTATAGTTTATTTGTATGAAATATGACAAATATTTACAATAGGTGCCAACAGTGCAGTGAGTATAACGAGTGGCTCACAAAACGAACTGCAGATCATTGATACATACCTTGATTTCCTTAGATTTATTGTGAGTCCAAAATAAGAACTTCTATTTGATGTTTTGTAAGTATTTAATTTCGGCTCCTTGAAGACTAAATTTGGTTTTGGTGAGATGTTAAATCCGTTTGTTACATAGATGCAAAACACAAACACTATTTTAGCTCGAAACATAATTCTTGAAAGAAAAGTTCAATTCGAATAACAAACTTAAATAAAAAATTCAAAATTTTTACTAAATATTGAATTTCGATCAGCACATGTGTTGTAAATGTTCTCGGAGGTATGTTAACACGTTGAACGGCTTCCGTAGACTACTAAATATTTATTTAATGTATGCTTCGAAGTGACTAAGTGCATGTTATCGACAACAAGAATGCTTTTCTCACTCGATGAACTCATCCTTTAAGTTTCCCTTTTGACGCATAACTTATGCATTCAAAGGCTTAGCATCTTTTGTTTTGTTCCACCTGTAGTGTATCTAAAACCGAAAAAGTAGAATCATATCCTGTCTGCAAATGTGATAATTTGATTATGTGTCTTATACATAAAAAACTTATCTAGATGAAGCTTGACTGAAAAGCAGCCAGCTCAAGTTTACCAGGCAGAAAATCAAGAAATCTAATGTCTGCGTCATGTCAGTGATAATAAAAGAAAACGTGACGTTTACGTACATGTAAGGTCCGTTCGCGTACCCTCCTAAAACAGCGATTTTTTACGAAAATTTACGAATTTTCAAGAAAAGCTGTTCGCGTACGGAGAATTTTTTTAGTTTTTCGCCGAAGAGAGCGCTCACGGAAGAGCAAAAAAATTCCCCATGTTTACGAATTTTAGTACAAGAAATTTCTGTGGGCTGGTTTGTGATAACTGTCAAAGCTGTCAAATTAGTGTATTTTCAACTTTTTCTTGTTCATCCCGTTTGTTTACTTTTTCGTAATTTTAGCTCTCTCTGAGAGAATTTTACTCCCACTCTTCGAAATTTGATAATCTACGAATTTTAGTACGAAAAAGTACGCGAACGGACCTATACTTATTTTATGGAAAAATTATTGCACGTATTTGCTTTGAATTTCACCTCGTACCTTTTTACTCACAAATATTAGGAGTCCTAGACAGTAACTTAGCTAAATAGGCAACAGCTTCTTTCAAGGCAAAGAATCAGCAGTTGGATCGATTTGTGAAAGATAGTCCCTTCCGTGTTAACACCTGCCCTGTGCACTATCTGCTGCAACACGATATTGAAGAATTCACATTGCAAAGCGATTGTTTGAATAAACACAGAGGAGCTATTTCTAAGTTAACCTGAAATTCGGAATGAACTATGCTAGAGAGACATCTGACAGTATCGTGCTCGTTCTCTCTACTCTATTTTGCAGCCAAAAGTTTACTTACCGAATATAGATTGCTGACTCAACTGTCAGCTTAATTTTATGAAGCAGTCAGCAAGGTGAAATCTGGGTGTAACTTAACATACTTAATGTAAGCTATGACTACGAGGAGTATGTGTTTTCTCTTCGAAGTCACGGAGGCAAAATTATCGAGATGAAAAGTACGAAACGATATGAGTTTGAGATACATTATACACTTCATACAGTTCTTCATGACTCTGTCCAATGGTCTCTTTGTGGAATAGCACTCTTTTTGTTCAAGTTCAGTCAATTGTCCCCGCCGCACAGTGGCAGGGCCGCTATAATGACGAATGTGTCATTTGCGCTCGTCGGTTCTTCTTTAGGTCTCTTCTGAGAGTATAAGGTGTACCTTGGTGCCACCTATGACAACGAGACTTACGTTGCAAAAGTTAAAAAATCCTTCGCCGTAGGACGGTTTCTTAATCCGTGCCATCCTATAACCTGCTTGAGTCCTTTGCTGTCGCTGCCTATCTCCATATGCAGGTCTCCTTAAGTATTAGGACTGTTGCCGTAGGGTGTTGCATTAAAAACCAGATTGTAACAATAGTACTTGAAAACGAGAACTGTCTCATAGCACAAAGTACTTTCATCACAATACAATTCTTGTGCTGGGGTGGGTCATAGATCGTTTCCACGGGTGAAGACTTCATAACGTTTTGATTGATTGGCACAAAACATCAATTAGGTCAGTAGAACAACAATCAACTTCGTTCCAGTCCTTATCTTAACAAATCCTTCTACAGCTAAGGTAAAATTGTAAGTGCAACCGGTCTTTCATTTTCTACTTTAATTTACGTAGGTTAGCACCTCGCAGCACTCTTATCCTTCAAACTACAAAAGCCCTAATTACGCCTACGTTTTGGCTATTGTACCCGGACAAAGATAGAATGTGAATGTGACCCTCATCAACCTTGCAAAGAAGCACCACAAAATGCCAGATTACCCCAACTAGATAATGAATTCATGCGGTTAAGCCCAGACATTCTAGAGGTTATCGAAATAAGATGGTTAAAAATAGAAGAACACCAGTCAATAAGGTGCAACACTTTGTTGCTCTATTCGAAAAGTGGGAAACGCAATTTTGTAATACGAATTTAAATATATTTTATATATTTTTTACACAAAAAAACTGGTACAAAGTACGAAGTAAAGTAACTGACAAAGCTGATTTTTTAAGAAATATGTAGAATGTCTTAAAATAAGTCATTCCTTACACTTTTCAAGAATCTCAGCATAATTCGCTTGCTCAGTATTTTCCATATTCTTTGTCTCTTCGATAAATTTGGCGATGGCCTCTTGAGTGGCACGCTTGTGCTGTTGAATAATTCTATCCATGTGCTCCTTCTTCTTTCTTCTAAAGAATCCAGCCTATAAACATTCACAAAATAGAAACAGTTTCTTTAGAGAAAAATATAAAAAAATGTCCTTCATACCTTTCGCATGCCGTAAGCTATTGCTGCAAGGACTAAAAGTCCCCCGAGGGCTGATAAAATGATCACCCAAAGCGGTATAGTATATGACTGATATTTCGATATCACAGTGTAATCGACTTTTTTTGTTATCTTAATCGTTTTCCTGGAAAAAATAAGATTCGATACAGGTTGATTTGAGAACTAAGGAATATTTCAAAGGTTAAGCTAACCCTTCCTCATCACCAGTCTTGACGATTTTTATATTTGGAATGATCACAAAGAACTCCCATGGTTCGATGAGAATGTTATCGATTTTCTCCAAATCGATGTAATAGGTTATATTTATTATGACTGGCGTATCAGGAACGAAGTTGTAAGCTCTGAAGGCGGCTCTTGCGCATATTGCTCTTTTATGGTTAGTACAACTGAATACGATCGTTCTATTGATGGGTAATGTGCCTACGAGATTTTCGCCGAGGAGTTCAAGTGCTTCTGTTTGATTCAGCTTTTCATACTCATCCTTGGATGATATTTCTTCTGTAAAGAGATCTTTAATTTATTAAACGATGGAAGGACAGATTAGTTATGTATACTTACTATAAGTTCTCGCATTTAAATCTTTCGAAATGATGCCCGGAGTTGATGTATCCTCCTCATTAAGTGGTAGCTCCTGATCCTGAATAAATTCAGTTGCAAGAATTTGCTGACCACAGATTCCTTCAACTGTCATGTTCCCTACGTCTATAATTGGTATGGGAACGCTAGATCCATGAGATATATACGCAACGGGTATCTCGAGGGCTATTTCTAGCACTTGAATTCGACTTGGTCCACTGCTTTTGATCTAAATGAGAAAATTGCTAGAATTTCAAAATATGTTTAAAAAGAGTATACCTCATAGCCATAGATGAGCTCTGCTTGTGATCTCTCGACTACTTTAGTGAGATTGATACCAGGTGTAAGTGGTTTGCTGAAAAACAGATATTTCGTTTTGTTCTTGAATTAAGTCTATTCGATCTCATTCTCACCCAATTGCCTCAATCTCTGTATATTCCTTTAGAACTATTACATCTTGTACATGATTGTTGGCTGGATTTTTTTCTCCCCCTGTACTAAAAACACTGGCACTTATGTTCACGGACGTTCCATCAATTTGACTAGCATCGTAGACAATTGTAATGTTATTTCTGCTATTGAAATGCATCAATTGTCCTCGATTTAAGTCACACAATAGTGCATCGCCAATTTTATTACACGAGGATGGTATCTTTGCATAAGGCATTGGAATCGATGAAGTTATATTAATTTGAGGTAGGAACGCCGTTTCCCCAGAGTTCAATACTTCGTAAGTTATATTGATTGGTGTAGTACTCCCAAGGATAAATGTTGGCCTATAAATTATAAATTATGAAAGTACACAGGGAATTCGGTAATGCTTCTCACGGTAGTCCTGAGCTGGTAAGTATTAAATCAGACTGGCAAATCTTGGTCTTACACCCTGTACTCAAAATAATCCTGCTCACTTTCATTTTTGGATCATCTGGATCTACTGCGGCACATTTATTACAAAATTCTGGAATAAATTTCGAAATGTGTTTAAAAAAAATCAATCATTAATTTAGTCCTTCAGACTTATGCAATATTACTCTTCAGTTCCTTTAACATCCCTATCGTTAACACATTACTATTCACAATGCAATATATATAATATTTTTCTTGACACTCACCTTCTGAGTCTGGAACACCATTAACTAGTTCATATTCCAACTCCAGTTCAATTGGCTTGTAGATATATGCAGGACTGTATTTGACTAAGGCATCAAACAGAATACACTGTTCCTGAAGTGAGGCCGCCACAGTAAGATTTAATTTTCCTGATTTGCTTCCTTGTAAAGTAACACGCTCAATCTGGGAATCTATTTTCATTCGTAAGGTTACATCGTGATTTTGAATTTCCTTTGACGTTGTTGAAATACTATAACAAACATTAATTTGGAACTTATTCTGCTTTGGCGCAATGGTGCGACTCATTGACTTAATTGTGGCCTCAATTTTTACCACCGGATATGTACGGTACACATAAACAGACTCAGCATTAGGGGCACCAATTGCTAAGTCATTGAAACCATTTCCATCGAAATCGACACCCTTTGACAAGCCATGACCGAACATATATTCTCCCCAAGATTTTGGCTCTAAGATTGCGTTCAACTTCTGACTAGGTGATTGGCGAAGTCCGTTTTTACTGCCCAAATAAATGAATACGACTCCGTTATCTGCAAATGGAGCCCCGACAGCGATATCTGAAAAATATAACTTGATGATCATACATAACTTGACGTCTCTGAAGATCAGAACTATGTAGAACGACTAAAAAAGGTTTGCGATGAACTTCAAAATTTATTAGATCGCAGATTACAAATGAATTAGCTACAAGCTCTTCAAATGACTCAAATTATTGTTGGAAACGATTCAAATCATTTCAAAATATCGAAATAAATTTACTAGAAGTGCTCTCAAATGACTTGAAATAAGTCCCTTTAAGGCATTTACACTAAACTTACCATTGAAACCATCATGATTGATGTCACCAAGCTTTGCAATGGCAGATCCAAAGCGACTCCTTCCATTAATCGGAGATATGATTGTAGCTTGAGGGTTAAATCCCAACTAAGGTAATCATTTGACGCATTAAAGCTAGATTTAAAGTTATAAGTGCTTATGAATCCTTACATTTCCCATATTGAGGTACACATAAATTGCTCCTTGGTCAAAATTCTCCTCAGAATGGTAAAGCGGAGCAGTGAATATCAAATCTTTAAGTCCGTCACCATTTATGTCTTCAGCTAGAACCGCATAGCCAAAATATTCACCAAACTGACTTCCACGGAATATGGCTAGTGGCTTTATCACGTACCCAGTAATTGTAGAAACAATTTCGAAGATGTACGCCTAAATAAGAAAATCTCTTTTAACATACTTGTAATGACTGTACTGTAATTTCCGGGCGCAAAATCATACCTCTCCCAATAGTTCGTTTGACCGAGGAGCCGTTCCAACGTAAAATATTTTTCCTTGCCGCTTGCTATCAAAATTACCCGAAGTAACCGCATAACCAAAATACGAAGTAGATTGAAGATGTAATTTATTTTTTAAGGTTGGTGATGGGACTACACTTTGTTTGGAATTTATGTTGTATTTTATCACAGATCCTGGAATAGAAGGCGCATTTGTATCAGGGACTGAACGATCTCGCATGCTTTTTGACAAATATGTTACCTCTCCAATTGTATATTCCTGGAGCTCCCATAAGAATCTCCTTGTTATCATCTGTTATATGTGCACTTATACCCTCTTCGCCCATCATATGATTATAGGCTAATCCTCTAACTTGATTATCTGCAAAATTAAAAATGTTTGAAGTTTAGGTGGTCGTTAATAGATCTTACTTCGGACTTACACTCCAATCGAAGAGGTGTAATTTTTTCAATCTTTTTGGGATTATCGGTTAGCGTATTCGATGTCAAGTAACAAATGCCATGAAGGTGATAGTCGTAATTAGTGTCGGCATATTGTCGTGGAGCACATACGACCAGATTGTCTTTATCTTCTGAACCACCGTCTATTGAGCCGCCAAGCCATTGATTATCCTTTACCTCGCCGTTATAAGAGGTACCGTCGAACAAGTTATGCATATTGGCTTTGGTGTCGAATTTAAATGGTGCACAAGTCCCGGTTAATGAACACTTATAGATGGCGCCAGTTTCATTTATGTCTCTCTGTGACTCAATTGAAGACTGGGCACGTGGGGCGCCAATAATGAGACTGAAAGGTATATCTTAAGTAAAATATGCCACCACTTTTTCAATAAATTAATCACTGATTACTCAAATGTATGAAAATTCATTCAAACTCATATTTTATGAAAAAAAAAAAAGAGTGAACGAAAACATTTAATAAACACAAATTTCGATTCGAAATTCTGGTACATAATTGGAACAAAGGACTACATAATCGAAACAAGACTTAAAGTGCTTCCTTGTCAGATATCTAACACAACGCGATTAGAATTGCTTGCATCATTTTCGGACATTCGGTAGGTAAACAACGCCCATAAAGCATAACAATTCAACATTCTTTCAAGTACGATTATATAGTTTAAAATACTAAATTATTCATTCTAAAAGGTTTGGTACAGCGATGCCAGAAGTAAGCCTAAGATGATAAGAAGCTGCAGTGTGTCGAATGATTAAGTTAGTTAAAAAAAAAATGCTACGATAAAACCTTATGGCTCATACCTCGATCGCCTTAGATTAATTGTGAGTCCAAAATAAGAACTTCTATACGACGTTTTGTAAGTTTTCAATTTCGGCTCCTTGAAGACTAGATTCGGTTTTGGTGAGATGTTAAATCCGTTTGTTAAATAGATGCTAAACATCAATATCACAGATACACTATAAAACCGAACCATTTTTCCTTGAAATGTATTTTTTTTTAAAGAAAAGTTCAAGTTTAATCACCAGCTTTTGGAATTTTTTATCTTAAAAATGTATAACAAATCACGACCAGCACATGTGTACTCTAAAGGGTTACTAAACACGTTGAGACTCTGCCGAAAACTGGGGATTTATGTGAAATATTTGTTGAACTCAGATTTAGAATAAATCTGAGACTCTAGGTGACTTTGAGTGAATGTTATCGGCAACAAGTACTTGTAATGAGTTAAAGCTTAGAAGGGGTTTTACGGTCGATGAACTAATTCATGAAGTCTCTGTTTTATCAGCATAACTTAAATAATGGAAAATTCGCACATGTGTACTCGTATTGTGTATGTAATATCGTTGATAGTAGACATATGTAGGTCTATAATATTAACATCGAATGCGGTCGTGTCCTGCTAGCAGAACATGGATTTGGTAGTGAAGACTATGCTATTATAAGCAATGTATGAACATATATCTAAGACTAGTTGTTTAAGCGATGCTTTAAGAACAGGTGTCAAGTCAAGCTTTGGCTTATAGCTGGAAGACATTAAAGATACATATATCAGAAACCTCCTCGTAAGATCGAATTCAATTATATATATTTCTGATGTGTTTCTTTGTTTTGTAAAAATATTACGTACTTGGTCGAGTAGTCCATAGTTGCCTGTCTACTGCGGAAGATTAATGGTTCCGTCAATCTTACCTAAGCCAGGCATATTTGTTCATTTAAAAGGTAGACGTATGTATATCTCAATACAACCATCTTAGGGCACCCTGTCGTAGTGCGTGCAATTGTAATAGTAAAGTGAGAAACATAATCAACATTTGGCTGCATATGCACACAGATGTAAACCGACGAATACACACGATCTTATGAGCCAACACATAATAAGCCCAGCGTCGATTGATTCAGGTTTCGGGCACTTTTGGAAACATTACCGAACTTAAGGGGGACCGCTCTCAGCCGCTCATTGCATATGCGAACTTGGCAGTTGGTAGAATTTACCCACCCATGTGTTTACATTAATGTTTTCTGTCATATTTGCTTATATTCTATATTTGGAAATGTGCGAATGATTACTGCTTTCATTCTCGTTTTATTAAATTTCTGCTTCTATCCATTTTTACGCGAAAAATGAAAATTAAAAACCAACAACGAGAGATTATGGTCACTGGTTGGAAATGACAGAACATAAGGAAGCATTTCGGTCAGTTATGACATTAGCTTATGCTTCCCAATGTTAATTATGTTTGGCCCTTAAGCCTCGGTTGAATAGTTCTATGAAAACCTGACTCCGCTAAATCTTACAATCTGTCACAAAACAATTTATAGATTTCTCAGAAAATCAGCCTGAACATATGCTTATATACGGCCTATCGCTCAAAGTTTATTTTAATCTGACTAAAGGCATAATTGTAGGCGGATAGCAATTGATCAATCGATTTCGTAACAAACAACAATATGCACTGGGATAGCACTCGATATACATTTTATGCCTTTTCTCATTTTACACTTCATCTTCCTCTGTTATAAGGTCAGTTTACCGCGGGGTAATTGCTCCAGTGTATGATAGCCTAATGGGTACCGAATTAGACAGAGTATATCTATGTATGTGCTGCCACTACCTAATTCCAAAGAGTAGATTGCAATGTGCGATAAGAACAACACCAACTGAGACCGGCAAAAAGATTATTAATAAGTAACTAAAAAAAGTTGCGATGAGATGTAAGGACGACACTTCGAATGAACTAATATTCAATAAGAGTAGTTTCCGTATCGCTTTCACTATCCTCCAAATAGAAAAACACACTGTCAATCATGTTCTCTTCGAAATCATGAGAGGAGAGAGAGATTACTTGTTGATTATTACTTGTTGGTATAGTTCAGTAATTTTTTATACTTAAAACATAAACATAAGAAATATGACCGTTCCCAACACATAAAAAATTTAACCGAAAACTTATTGCATGTTCCGTTGGAATCCAGAAGAAGTGAATTCTTTGTATCATTTTCTATTGGGAAAAAAGTCTTTCTTTTGTCATCCGAAGAGAAAAAACACTGCTTATTATGTCACATTGGCTTTTCTGAAGCATCTCCTGTGAAAGCTTTTCGCTTTTGGATTTTATTTCGGAATACACCCAGGATATACTAACCCACATAAACTCTAACATTGGACTACTTGTCAATACCATATGGCCCAGCAATTTTTTCATTATAAAAACAAAAACAGTAAATATGGAGGTTGAGAGCGGAATATAAATTGCATGTTTCAATGGAATACAGAAGAAGAGAATTCTTGAGTGAAATCAAAGAAAAATGTCATCAATTTAAAAATGACCATGGCAGCTCTATTCATCTAGTACAACATAATCTATTACATTTCACAACTTTACAACTGCCATCTCTAGAACAACTACTGTCATCTGAATCGTGTAAATAAACGTCAAAAAATTGCAAAAAAAAAAATCCGTGTCGGTGAAAAATTTTATTAAGCACTTTTCCTCTTGTGAATTTATAAAAAAACAGAACAATGTTGAATTAAAGTGCAATCACCCACGCTTGCATCTTCTCTAGCTGAATAAATTAAATTGTTTTCCACTCACATAACAAAGCTCCAACGGACCGCAGTATTCCAATTATTAAACCTCGATCTCTTATTAGTTCTTTTCGGTTCCACACAATGCGACTGTCCATTTGATTGTGACCGAACAACGTTTTTCATTTAATTTTCTTCTTGATTTCTGAGCTTTTACGCCACCGGTGAGCAAGGAGGACGCAACTCGGGCGCGCTGCCACAATGCATTTTGCGTGGAACTACCTTTTCGTGTTGATTTGGGTCGCGTATCTGATTGGATCGGGCGTCTTCCTATTCTCCCGGGGTTTTTTACTGTCCAGAGTCTCAAAGACAGACGTCAGCACCTGCCGGCGACTGTCCATCAACCCGGATGAGGTAAGCGCTGACTGATTCCCGTATCGGCCCAGTAATTCTACCGTTCATCTAGTGGTTAAAGTGTGATTTTGGCGGGTTAACAGTGTGTGCGTTCTCTGAGCCTCTGATTTTGAATTATTGTGAATTTTATTGATCATTAGTTTAATTTTGTTTCATTATTAATTTATAGCTACTTTTAATGTTAATTCCAGGAATACTACTTAAGCGAGGAAATCGTTCAAGAAATCTTCAAGGATGTGAACGCCTCATCGAATCTGTGTCTTCCAGCTAAATCAAAAGTAATTATTCTAGTCATCGATGCCTTAAAGTATGAGTTTGGCGTTTTCAAGCCGAACTTATCCGACCCGTTACCGTATGAAAATAAGTTAACAATTCTCAACGATCTGGTGCTGTCTCAGCCGGAGCAGAGTCGAATGCTGCGCTTCCGTGCTGATCCGCCAACAACTACGCTACAACGTCTGAAAGGACTGACCACTGGCAGTTTGCCGACATTTGTCGACATTGGATCAAATTTTGCCTCACCCGAAATCAACGAGGACAACATTATCGATCAAATGGTGAGAAACAACCTGCCTGTGGTATTTCTAGGCGATAGCACATGGACAGATCTGTATCCGAAGCGGTTTATGAGGGCTCAGTCGTATCCAAGTTTTGATATCTTTGACTTGGATACGGTTGACAGTAAGATCAAGAAACACTTGCCTCAAGAGCTAGAAAAAGACGACTGGGACGTACTGATTGCACATTTTCTTGGCGTCGATCATTGTGGGCATAAATATGGTCCATTACATGAAGAGATGTCTAGGAAATTGACCGAAATGGATGAGGTTATAAGGTAAAATACGAGACGTATATGTTAATGGCTAGTTTTATATTAAATTTATCTTAATAGATTAGTGATTGAGCAAATGGATAATGAGACGACACTGTTGATAATGGGCGACCATGGAATGACAATCTCGGGCGATCATGGCGGAGAGTCTGACGATGAGACAAATGCGCTACTGTTTGCCTACACCAAAGCTAACAAGTTTGTAACCAGCGATTATGGATCTGACGCAAGTGCTCTCCAGCAGGTGAGATTATGTTATCCTATGCTATCTGACTGATTAAGGTTACTTTATATGTAGTTGTCAATGCGCCAATCTAGAATAAATAAAGCGAGAGTTGTGTGCTTGAGATGTTGCTACACGATAAAGTAAATTACTCATTCTCTCATTCGTATTATGACGATGTTAATTAATTTTTTTTTTTTTTGGTTTATAAAATCTACCCTCGTTTGTAGTATGCTGTTGGCATTGATCAGAACCTATATCTGTTAAGTTATTATTTAGTTAAAAACTTAGGTCGGAACATCCGCACACTATGAACAGCAAATAGCTCTCACGTCTCTTATAAGATGAGGCCCTTGTGTGTATGAAATACAGATCACACATAACAAAGCAGACAACTGTGTGCTATTTGTTTGGTCTGATTAGACTCGCATTTGATGTTGTACTATTTGTAATAATTGTTGTTTCGTTAAGTGTGATCAATCCCCTCGAAAAGTAGTATCTATTAAATATAGCGCCTAATAGCTCCTGACATATTCTTGAATAAATGTCTTCATAAAAAGGAAGGTTCCTCGTTAGCTCAAGAAATTAAAAAGGAAACGAATAATCTTGGTACATAGAGTGAATTTTACTTCCATTTTGGAAGTTTGGATTTCCTCTTTCAGCATTAAACATATCCTCAGACTTGGCTGTCGTCCCTATTCAATTTGTTTTCCTCAATCAGTTGTTTCATTTTGAAAACTCAAAACCTGTTTACACCTTCTGTTCTGTTACACGTACTTTAATTAATTCATTTTTTTTATAATTTCAGATCGATCTCGTTCCAACATTAGCTACAATCCTCGGCATACCGATACCATACTCAAATCTAGGTCTCATCAATTTTAACATAGTGCCTGATGTTGCCGTGCCTTTTATGTCAAGATATCAAGCTCTTCTGCTGCATGCGTGGCAAAATGCTCAACAAATCTACAAATACTTCTATAACTATGCCCTTGAAAATAAACGCACATTTAGCTTTGAGGAAATGGACTCAATGCAAAGCAAATTCCTTTTGCTTACCCATCGAGTAAAAACCATTTACACCGAAGTGGCATTCAAAAGTTTTATTGTCGATCTAAATGCTCATTTGCGTGAGATACTCAATATTTGTCGTGAGATTTGGGTGAAATTCGATGCAACCCAAATGTCGCAGGGACTGTTGATAACCTTTTTACCGATATTCTTTGCATTCCTGCTCATTAATAACTCGCGTGCCATAGATTTCCCAAAGATCTTCACAGTGAAGGTGGTGATGTATACCTACCTGTTGAATTTAGCCAGCGGTGTATTTGGCTATCGATATTATAAAAATTTTTCATTTAAAACCGAAGAACATGGAATCATATTCTTCACCAATATTCAGAGCACTCTGATTCTGGTCTTCTTGACGTTACAAAATTGGGGAGCTATAGCTACCAATTGGAGCGGTATGAAGCGATTTGACAGCATGACAACGCGAGCCATATGTTTTATTCTCATCTCGGTGTTCTTTTCGAATAGTTTTATCATTCAGGAGCCGAAGATTATTTCGTATCTGCTCACTGCCGTGATTCTGCTGCTGATCTATGAGATCCTTCAGCAAAGTCTAAAAGTAGATTTTAAGACGAAATTCAAAGCCGGAGTCTTCCTCAAATCATTATCATTTAAATTGGTATTGGCTGGAATTTTAGCAATTATTCTGTTACGGTCTGCCTACTCTCTGTTTCGGTGTCGTGAGGAACAAGGAGACTGCGGTGATTTCTCGAATAATTCCAGCGGATTCTCCTTTAAACGCCCAGCAAATGCAAAGACATATTTACTAGCCGTTGTCGTTGTCGTATTGTATACGACATTGACCCGATTGTACCTACGATCATGTGGAAATCTGACGGGATCATCGGTCAATGTGCTTTTGGCACGGTATGGCCCCACAATTGCGTCAATATGCGCCGGAGGACATATCCTACTCACCAACAGTGCTATTAAGAATATAAAACGGAATCACATTGATTCAATGGCTTTGATGATCTACGGTCTGCTGTTGCTACAAATTATTGTAGTATCAATCTCCCCGTTGATGACTTACGTATTGCCCCCGAAGAGTACAATGATATCGGTGAGAACACACGAAGGATTAGTACCAGAAATCTTCAAGAAAATGAAACAACAGTACGACGGCGAAGAGTCTGATCGGAATTATGAGATCCCCGTTGTCTATGGTCTAGCAACGGTTTACTCCTCGATAATTATATCATTTGGCGTATTCCTGGCTATGGTCTTGATAGTCTTACTCGAACCGAAATCGTCGATCGGCCTTGTAATTTGTATAGCAGTCGCTGCTGTCATTTTGGTAGTACATTCGATTCTGCGATATCGTACAGCCACTAGTTTTGGTAAGGCTTTGTGAAAATGTTTCAAGATTAACTTACGATTTACTCTCTTTCAGAAACCTGCATCCAGCCAACATTCACTGCCATAGTTGGATGGTTCCTGCTATCGAATTTTTGTTTCTTTGCTACGTCACATCAAACGACATTGTCCCAAATCGACTGGCGAGCTGCGTTTGTCGGACGCACCGCATACATTGGGAATTCTACATTTATATCGGGAGTTCTCGTCATTCTCAATACATTCTGTGGACAAATATTCTTCATGTGTATGTACGGCCTACTGAGTTCGGAGACATTTTCGATATTCGCCCTATTCCCGACTTTGATTCGATCCAATTCCAAGGAGAAAGTTAAAGAACCCGATTTGCGACAAGGCAATCAAAATAAATCAAATAGTGAAATCTCTCAGCAATCCGTTGGATTTGATATCACTCGAGGCGAGTTGATACTTTTCGAAAACGAAAGCGTCTACCTAGGGACCCTATTCAAGCTGGCCACACAGTTTTTCATGCTCCAAGGAGTTAAGGTAATTTAAATAAAATCATACAAAAAAAAAACAAACCTTAAACTCTCTTTGCTTGCAGATATTCTGCGCAATGATGGCATGTACGATACACTGTCGCCATCTGATGGTGTGGAAAATATTTGCTCCACGATTTATTTACGAAGGTCTTGCCACTTTTGTGTCTTTCCCCGCTATTATTATTGGCTATTTAATAGTCGTACGAGTGCACTGGTCGGTCGATAGATTAATTAATAGGATAAATAAAATTAAATAAAACATTTTCTTAAGAACGAACAAGAACGAAAACACTTTTGGTAGAAATACAAAATAAATTCAAATATCCCATTTTTTCCATCAAAAAGAAAATAAAAACCAGTAAAATGGTTTCGTCCAAAGACTCAATCTACAAGCAATATAAATAGGATATGTTTTTGTTTTGTTATAAGAAATTGTTACAACAACTATTGAAAGCGTAAATTTGGAAGTTTTAATTTATTATTATCGTTCGTTTTCTATGTCCACACGCAATAAATTTAAATACACGTTTTTTGTTTTGTTTATTAATTTATAAGTAAAAGAATGAATGTGTTTTATTTGTTGTTTGAAATTTTGTAGACAGCGCTTGAAGGTCATCTGTAATCAAAAAATGTTATAGCTTCCGCGTCGTTCGTCCAAAAATGGAAGAAACATAGAGCGCCTTGTTGTCGGATATTCAAAAACTAAATATTACAACAATTTAGTCATCTGTAAACAACTGTGTAAGAATGCGAGCCGTTATTTGAACTGAAAGTGACTAGACTACGAGTATCATCTGCGAAAGTACGATCTACAAAGTTGATTGTTTAGACATAACTTCATACGTGAACATGATAGACTGCGAGTAAATGTGAATAGCCCTCACAAACTGCGTAGTTGTAAGCTGAGCATACATATGAGGCCAATGAGGTTCTTGATATAAAATAAACGCGCATTTGTTAGGAACATATTTCAGCGAGTAGAAGAAAGAAGGATGATATAACATAGGTATCATTAATTCTGTTTGAGGAGAATCGTTCACTTGTCGACAATGTGAATTGCTTTTTCACCGCTTCATTTAAAATGGACGCTTCGAATCCCAACCCAACATTTCTCTTCATGTTTCTAATGTCCCAATGTCTGTGCCGTGGCTCAGTGGTTAGTGCGTTGGACTGCTGCGTAAGGGGTTCCAAGTTCGACCAACAAAAAGTTTTTTTTTCACGGCCCCACCTCTTCCGAGTGTCTGACAAACATTCAAGCGTATAATTGTCATGAGAAAGCTTCTCAAAATCCCCTTTGCCTTTTGGATACGGCATAAAACTGTAGGTCCCTTCTGTACATGCAGAAATGTATACCACGCACAACATGTACAGTTGTGAAGAGATTGGCCTTGGCCCTTTATGGGCTGCTTACGGCCTAATATTTATTTTTTATATTTCTAATGTCCCAATACGTTTATTCGAAGATAATTGTTTGTCTGCTTTTAAAAACAAAGCAATTCTATCCATTTCTGTTTATTTTGTCACTCATCAGCTTACTTTTGAGGAGAAAATATGTGATAGTGTGATGAATAGTGCATCCGCTGCAATTAATGATACGAATCGAAGTGAAAATGGATTAAATGGGTGAAGTGAATCCCAAATACACACGAACCTAATGGTAGGGATAAAGGGTCTTATTACCGTTCACGATCCGAACTTGAAATTGTGCGAATAAGATTAGGATTAGGTTGAGCCCATAAACTTTTTTCATTTTCTCTTGATTGATGACGTAGTTTGTGACCTGATTAACAACTTTTATGAGAATTAAATTAATTCGGCGAAGGTCACGCATTAGATATGGTCAACAATTGTATTTAGAATAAAACTAAATCCATATAGAGTTTGTTACTGTTCTAACACATATATTTTGTTTGCTTTTTTTTCTTAGTTTTTAACAATAAAGTTCATGATGTTATCACCTACAATGTTCATTTAAACTACCTCTTAAATTATATTGAAAATAATTTAAAAATGTCTGAAATTATGTTTCTTTGGTAGCAAGCGAATCGTATTTTCCAAATGAACAAAAGTAAAAATAAAATTTTGATGAAAATAGAATCAGTTTTATATTTTTGTTTTCTTTCTCTTAAGTTTTTTTTTTCACATGATGGTTTATAATGCTATATTGATTAATTCTTAAAAATTACAAAATATTTGACTAAGGTTTTTAATTATAATTACTTTATTGTTTTCTTCTTTAAATAATTGAAAGTATACAATAAGTAACACAATCATAATATAATAAATACAAGAGATTGTAAGACAATATAATTCTCTTTTCATAACAAGTTGCTTCTTTTCGATAAAATGATTGCAAAATACAGCTTTTTTTTTTTTTAAGTACTCAAAAGAAAATTAAAATTATAATCAAAATTTAATAAAAATTAAGTTCGAGAAAGCATTCACAATTAGGAAGAAAAATATAGTTTTTCGGTTAAAACCTAAGTACAATTGAAATAGGAATAAAATTTAAACACAAACTCTAGGATCATCTTTAGAATTTATAAGTTTTTTTTTCTTTTAATGTATCAGGCATAGGCATTTAGTCTTAATTGTATCAAAAAAAAAAAAAGTTTTTTTAAATAAAAATCAGCCAAAAAATAATCAATATTCAAGGTATAACTTTAACGTTACTACATTGTTCTTTGATTTTTAATTTTAATTAAATATTTTAATGTTAACAACTAATTTTAAGAGATGGTGTTCTATTATTACTTTAATTTTGTTGTTTTCATTGAAAGAAATTCGCTACAGATAATTATAATAATAATAATAAAATAACTAATTGATCATTAAACTAACCCTTTGCATGACCGTTAACAATCAATTGTGTATTCGATACTCCATTTGTTTTAGATTTTATGTAAGCGGTGGTGCCTTGGTCTATAAATAAAATAAAGGCGATAAAAGAAAATTTTGTAACGAATTTGATGTTTTTTTTTCGAAAAACAAAGCAAAGATCATAATAGATTGAGAAACAATTTTCTACTTTAGTTTATGCCAATTAAATTGAATTTAAAAAATCAAAAAACCAACCGTCTTAGATGAAAAGCAGTATGAATAAAGGCAACGTGAGTTAAAAATAAATATTTGCTCTCTTATTTTTATCAGGAATTTAAGTACGCACTATTATTTGATTCTGTTAACCATCGCCAATACCAATAAATCTACGAATAATGAGCTAAAATTACTTGGAATACAAATTAACCCAGTTAAGAATAATGTTAAAATAAATACAAATTGTTTTTGAAGAAGAAGATATGCGCCTGTATGCGCCTTAGCAATCACTACTTAGTGACACGACATGCATAAAAATCTTTTAGCTCAGTTTTTGAGGTGAATCATATACATATACTTTTTCTTCTTAGTTGAAGACAATTATGCTATGTTGAATCCTTCTAGTCTCATAGCTAATTCAACAAACACTAAAGACATGTTTGAGCATATAAAAACTAATATTATTTGGCTGTAGCGTCACGCTAAATGGACGCAACAATTAATTTATTAATTTTGTTTAAAAAAAGAACAATTTCCATTATTACTGATGTATGAAGATCAAAAATTGAAGAAGAAATTGATTAAAATAAAAGAGCATTTTATATTAAATCACATTTCACTTTAATCAAACTATCAAGCAACATAATACACACTTAAGACCTCTAGGGAGATCATAACAGCAAAAACCAAAAAAATCAAATCAAATGAAGTATGAATGACTGATTGAATAGTATGCATGGTAGCAAAGCTTATGATTTTGGTATTGAAAAGTTTCTTTGGTAAAATTGTTTTTATTTAACTTTTTTTTAACTATGTGGAGATCAAGGGAATTTTTCAAATATTTGAAGCAAATTTTATTGAAATTTAGCTCAGTAGTTCTTTAAAGAATATGATTTGCTGTGATATGGTTTGGTGAACAAGTTAAGGTGAATTAAAGAGAAATAGACATATTGATTTGTGCGTTATATAATATAAGTAATGAGTATGCCGGCTTATACTAACATAGTCTAGTTGAATGCTCTTCCATAGCTCGGTTTAGAATTAATCACTCTTATAAAGGCTTTACATTATTATCTGATGTCACCCTTTTCTAAGCATAAACAAGGAAAAAGATTTAAACTATTAGGCAATATAAACAAGACTGGCGTATAGCACAAGATAAAATAAATAAATGTTATGCCAAAACCAGCTCTTGAAGGGCCAGTGCCTATCATCTCATAGTTCTTACATATGTATCGCTTGCGGTATGCATTTTTCCTGGACAAGATCACATGGTCTACATTTTTTAACTTAACTTAGAGCACATCTTTAGTTCGACCTTGTTATTCCCCCTTATTACGATTGACGTTAAACTCCTCGCCCTTTCGTTTAAAACTGAACACTAAAACGTTCTACGCCAGCCTTTTTGTGTCAATTATTTCTCTAAGGCCCATAATTCCGTCAATATACCGACAGGAGTCAAAAAATAACGAGAGTCGTTCAACTTAAACACAACTTGTAATAAATGTCATTGACTTACGTAGTCCACTTTCCATAAAGTATTTTGCATTTTAAAACATTATTAACGTGGTTCCAACCAAATGAATGACAGAGTGTTCAAGGCAGGAATTCAAAAATGAAAAAAAAATTAACTTCGCCCTCTGTCGTAAGAAGTTTACGAAAATGAAAACAAAAAGATTAAAATTTTGCACTAAAATTTGTCAAATTTTTAAAAATTGAAAAAATCTCTCGGGACAGCAACAAAGATACACAGATTTGACAGATCAAATTCACGGAAATGGAAAATTCCTCACCCTCACTCGAGCACCTTTTGTGAAAGACTACGAAATTTCTCCGTACTCGAATAGAATTTCGTAAAATTTCGCAGTTTTGGAAGGGAAAATTACCGTTCTTTATGGCAGAACTTTTGTAATTCGGATCAAAATTCCTTTTACCACGGATTCTGTGATTTAGAAAAACTCACAAAAACGTTTGCAGTGCATCGCTAGTGCATACACTAACGGCGTTTCGGGTGCGAGTATTTGAGTCCAAAATACTAGCTTTAAACTGTAGTTTGTGTTGAGTCAATGGTTTATAGCCTAAGCGTTACATTACTTTTAGCATATACTTCAAAGAATTCGCTACAAAAACGTTTACTTCTAAAATTTTTGCTAACACCATACCACATACCTTTACCTTCAGAAATATTGTTAAATTATAGCAAGAACTGCTGCTGGTTAAAATACTAAAGTCGTTATATGTATATCCCTCCTCGAGGATTGTAATCAAATAATAAAGTGCAATGATTATCCCAAAATTATAATTTTTGATCCTAGAATTTAAAAACAAATACTTAATGAGAACGTATCCAAAAGCTACACAATTTAACCTAATGCTACAATAAGTTTCGTTTCATATATCATTTTTTTTTATAAATATTTTATGTACTGTTAGTAATGTGGTACCAAAATGTATGAAATGATATCAGTTAGTATTCAAAAATTTTCGTGCATTATTATTAAATGTTTATACTCATGCAATTCTTACAGACTAAATTTATTTTCTAGAAAAAAAAAACAAACAATCCACGAAATACTAAAAGAACTTATAACCTTTTTACTAAGATAAAACAATTCGAAAACCAACTGAAAAAAACTTAAATCGCAATCCATAGTAGTTAAAACAAAACAGTATGTAATTAAAAAACTCAAGCATTTTATGCATAAAATATGTCTCTCTGTTGGACTATATATCAATAACTTAAGCATCATCAATCATCACCGACATCGTCGACATCATCGAGGTAATGCTTACACTTTTCCTTACCATGCAATGAATGACAGAATTTCTTGGTTACGCTCCAATCTTCTTTTAGCGATAAATTAAACATAGAGTAATCTGGATCACCAGTTACCTCTTTGACGATATTCAAGAATTTTGGCATGCAATTCTTTAAAGCATCACCGGACAATGATGAGTAGGTCTCCAAAAGGATCAGTCCTTTGCATCTGTTCATAAAATTTAAAACACATTTTAGAAGATATATATACATATGTTAAACGACTTACCTTGGATGACTTGGCTCTCTGTAAATGTCCAGTTGAAAGTATTGGTTGTTTATTAGAAAACAACGACGCTTCTTGTAAATTGTAAAGTGAGTATAGTCACGCTGTGCCAACAAATTCATATAGTCACGATGGGTTAGTTGAGTTTTCACTTCAACCGCTTGTCCGTGGAGATGCGGCCGGCGAATTGTGTGAATATAACTCCAATGATTTTTCTGGCCACGCTTACGTAACCGAGCTTGTACTTTTGGTCCTGAGGATTGTAAATAATGATGCACGACATCAAAGTCTTGAAACGGTGGAAATTCGGAATCGGGTGGCAAGCTTCCAACTATAATACACAAAATAAGAAAGCTTTCAAGTTAGTAAAAACTCTTTTAAAATATATATGAAAACTATTAGCTGTACCCAATAATTTAAGTTTCCTAGAAGAGGTCTTAAGGCGATCACCGATATCGATACCAAGCTTTTGGCAAACAGCTTCAATGGAACGATTCATTTTTGATTCAAAATCTGTAGAATTATCGATGACATCGAAATATGGGTGCCCGACCCAAGCAGCTGCTGATTTATAATCCAACTCTCGAGCTAGCTCAACACCTTCAGATCGGCAAGCATGATCCTAAAAATGAGACAATTTTTATTTGGTTTTATATTTTGTAAACCGTTCATTTCTTCGTCCTTCTTTTTAAAAAAGGTACTTTACAATACTCACTTCAGTTGTATAGAATTCTTCAGCACCATTAGCAGCTGATACTAAATGAAGGATTTGATTGTAACGATTATCTCGTAGTTCAATGGGATTCCAATTGTTAGCGGCCATCATTTTTTCCCATTTCTCTTTGGAAATATCTAAAAAATAAGTGAAATACAAAATAGGAAACAACCAAACGGTTAGGGAGAAGTAAAAACCTACATGCACTCGCGTCCATAACCCCACGATCGCAAATGATCAAACAGTTCCGTTGGCATGAGCTACCAACTTCGAAATAAGTATTCTCAATCTGGATCATGGTACGAATAAGGTTCTCCTGGAACTTGTAAGCTAAAATTAAGAAAAAAAGAAAAGATTTTAAAGGATTTAAAGGATTAAGAAACTGGAGACAAATTAGAAAAACTCGCTGACTGTTGGAAAACAATGGAACACTTATGTATTCTATGGGCTATGAGATTGATTCAATATTTCCCAAATTGCATATTGCACACGAAATATTCTCTTCCAATTCAGCGCTGGTAAATATTATCCATTGAAATATGGATCCTTTAGTTTAAAACACTGTAATTGTTCAAAAACTACCCTCAAACAGTTCATTTCAGGAAAAAAAAAGTGTTCGAACTATATACCGTCTTTAAGCAAACAATTATTGGAACTATGGAAACAATCTTCTTTAAGTCAAAAATTACGGCCTAGGTGCTTGAAAACTTTTGAGAAAAAATAAATAAATAAATAAATATCAGGCCGTATGCAGCCCATAGAGGGCCAAGGCCTAGCTTCTCACAACTGTACATGTTGTGCGTGGTATACATTTCTGCATGTACAGAAGGGGCTTACAGTTTAATGCCGTATCCGAAGGGCAGAGGGGTTTTGAGAAGCTTCCTCATGACAGTAATAAGTCTTGAATGCTTGTCAGACACTCGAAAGAGGTGGGGCCGTGAAAAAACTTTTTGATGGTATTCTTCTGGATTCGAACTTGGAACCCCTTGTGCAGTAGCAGGCTAGTCATAACCCAATTTGTCATTGCCTACAACACTATTTCCGTCTATCACTTGCTGTGGAAGGGATTCAATAAAATATTAATATCGTTTCCAAGAATAATCAATACTCAAAAAGCTAGGTTATATAAGTTATGGTCTGAAAACGATGTACCCGCGCATTTTTTTGGACCGCAACCTCTACCTACTCAATTCCTAGATTTCTATCGACCCTGTAGAGAATCAGACATTCATATACATACATACGAAATATGTACACACCCTTTACAACAGGTTGATCAATTAAGTCAACGAAAAACCCCCCATTTCGTATATATTTTTGTGTATAGGTAAAATCTAACGAATTAGGTATTACCTCTTAATCTTTTCAATCAGCGACATTGTCATTGAATTTTTGTTCAGGGGTAATCACCCACATTCAACGCCAATATAAAACGCAAACTCAACAAAATGAACCTCATTTCACCCCTTGACGTCGGACAAAAAGATTATTTAAAACACAACGTCGATTTATCAACAATTCAATTGTATCACCTGACGTGACATAACTGTTTGATATCAAATAACGAGTTTAGCTCAATCAGCTTAAATAATATAAATATTATCCAATTCATGTTTAACCGCCAATGAAAACGAAATTCCCTGACTTTGATTGAAGTAAAAGTTTAGAATTTCATAATTACCCACAAAATGCCGGCCACAATTCACCTCCTATACACAGTAGTAATTCTGCGTATAGAATTGTGCATCGCATCAAATGCAAAATTCAAACAAAAACAAAATGTGATTCTAAACAACTCGAATCTTCGATACAGAAAATAAAATTTCAATTTAGCAACAAGTGTGAGAATTGGATTTTTATTCAGAACGCCAGACTCGAGTTTTTATTTTTAGATTTTCTGCATAAACGTGTTCGACAGAGCCGAATTTCACAACCCAAATACAGGCGGTTGAGTAAAGAATCTACGAGTACGTCTAAAGATAGACAAGTCACGTACTCCGTGAACCCATCGTCACATATGGCACACAAGGAGAACCTTCCAATTTAGTCATCCATTCATCTTACACACAATCAAACCATCAAGATCGCCACCAAGGAGCAATGTGAACGAACGATTATACTACCTATAGAGTACCTATGAACCTGTCAATGTCACATTCATTGGATGGGGGCCACACTCATTCATCAAGAGAAAGGGTGTGTGTGCTTGTCTATGAGACTGGCAGGAAACGGAAGTAAAGCTCGACACTTCAGATTCAAAATCCAAATCTCGTAAATCACATGTAATATTATTAAAGTCGTTTAAACGGTACATCAAACATGAGACACTAAAATTTTAAGAATTCACTAAATACACACCCACTTTTAAGGTGCGATGTCATTATCACACGACATTAGGCTTCATTTCCCACAGCGGAAAAATTCTCCTCTAAATTCTGTTTGTTTTTAGTTTTCCGCTAGTCAATGTTGACCAAATATAAATCTTGGCACAAACAACCCATTTCTTAGATCAGCAAATTCTGCCAAAAAATGTTGAAATTAAATATCTTGATTACAATTTTACGCTAAGTGTACAGAGATATTCGTCGTAGATGTCATTTTGTATATTAAAAAGACAATCGTCTATACTTTTTAAAAAGACAGAGCAAACTTTTTTTTTTTTTCAAAGAATACAATTTAGCACGTATTCTAAAAATTTTCTTTGAGATTTTTTCTTTTTTGTTATGGGAATTTACGGTATTGGTGGTGCAAAAACGCCCACGAAATGCTCAAAATATTAAAAAAAATAAATTTGAGAGAAATTAAAATGTGAAACCACAAGCCAATTCGATGGGTGATTTTATTGAGGGGGATGGATTAAGGGGATTTTATAGGCGAAATTTAAAATAACAATGAATGACCTCTATAAATGTAGGTTTTTAGAGGAATTTTGCTGTTCTTTGATCATGAAATTTTAGTTTAGGACAGACATTAGATAACATCAAGGCTGTTAAACGCTGAAAATACACATATTGTTGAATGACGATTAAATTTGTACGACCTTCTATTAAAGAAAGAACAAATCTAAAAGAGGAGTGGCAGATCTTAAGAAAATTTTGAACATTTCTGACCATTCACATTGATGGCAAGCAAGAACTAGAGATCTAGTGGTCATGGTTACAATAACACACCTTTCGAGATGAAAGATATTTTTTGGGAGCAATTGGCGGTCCATGAACCACATAAAACGTTTCATCGATAAAACCTTGATTTGGTTGGGGAGGTCCCCCGAACGGACTCCAAGACATATCATGAATGGGCTGCCACCAGTTAAGCGTCCCATTGGTAGGCCTAGAAACAAGTGGCTGAGTTAGATTTAGATTTACCTGAGCATCCTACCCCACGATCCTCATAAAGAAATCAAATTGTTGTGAGTTGAACGTGGTGAATAAAAATGGTCATGACGATGGTATATTAAATCACATAACCTATTTGATTCGGATTCGATTTTCTGTGACGAAAATCAAGTTATTTAAATTTCTCATCAGCCCGACGATTGTTTAACAAACTAAAAACAAATATACCAAATATGGACGTAAACAACTCTCTAATAAAAGGCATCAAGAGAATTTATTTGAAATACGATGTGTCATACGACTTATGCTAATTATTTGCTCAAATATTTTTTTATGTTCACGTGATTATCAGCTGCTGGTCTTTCTCTGGAAAATCCCAAGCTAAATTTAAAGCTGGCATAGTAGTTCATTCTTCCACTCATATGACTTTAAACAGCTTCCTAATAGAACTAAATTTGTGAAGAATCCACCGGAAATAGTACCTCCTCGTACCAGTACAATCACCATCTCTAGTCAGAAAATACAAAAACACGTGACAGACCAATTGCATTGACAATTAGATTACATGTGCACGGGGGCGAAATCAATCGATTGCATGTACATAAGATAAAATGAGCAATCTTAATGACTCATATAAATAAAATAACTAAGTTGCGAGTGACGTCAAGCGGGGAATTAATTGTCGTATCTTATTTTGCTGACAAACTTAAGTACGCAAAATAAAATGGTAAACCACCACTCAACCACCACTTTCAACCTAAGCTTCCTCATAAGCTCTGTGTGATGCCCCTCAAGTCTGAGTTTAAAATTTATTGTGTACTAGACCATTTAACGTATCTACATATTCATGGAAAAATAAATAAAGAATTTCATTGAAAGCACAATTTAATACGTACTGTACCCACTTGGACTGGATTGTATTTCTCTGTATCACAAGACTTTCTAATTATCATCAGACAGACGGTTCTAACCACTCATTAATCATGTGAAGTGAAGCCACATGCGCTTTGTACGTCTTATCTCTCAAGCTCACACTAGAAAATGTTTAACATGCATAGATACGCGTGTCTCACAAAAGCCAACCGACTACTACTTTTTTTTTATAGTAAAACAAATCGTATTTCGCTTATGTAACTAAATTCATTAGTGGAAATTAGATTTAACTTTTATTATTGTTTACCATGTCAGGCACAGAGCTTGTGTAGCGACAGAAAGAAAATGGAAGTCAATTTTTAGGCCTTTGATACAACAACATCAGTTTGTCGTGTATAAAGCAAGGGCGACAAATCTCACGAGACTCGTGATTGAACAATTTATTAAGTACAGAGGTAATGAGCTACTAGTCATACATTTTATATCGGTGATCTCTGATAGAATGAAGTTCAGCTGTTCCGGCGATCATGTAAGTCGAAGAGGGGATATTCACTTTTTGTTGTGGTTAAGGAATGCTCGTAGGGATCGTGGCTTAATATACATATCTGCCGTGTTGCGTCATACATTCATTCATCCATGAATTGCAATTTTGATCGAAATCCATGGGTTGTTTACCGAGAATATTATCTAAAATCAGTTAACAAGTAAAGTACCCTTATACGCATGTTTAGCCAAAAATGTGACACACTGCGTACACTAACTCAAATATCAAATTTAATCAAAATCGTTAGAGCGGATTTCGAGAAAATCTATCTTTTTTTGACCGTTAATAAGGTCTAAAATGAACATTCTGATTTCTCTTCTAGCGAAGCGAATGAACCTCATATATGAATTTTTAAGTAAATTGGTCCAGACATTTAGGCTGCAGTCTTGTGTACATCCATATAGACAGACAAGGACACACAACCGGCAGACCTAAATACTTTTTCGAACTTTTATATAATTTTAATGTCAGAATTTATTGTGATCTCGAGTTCAAATTACATGAAATTAGACTCAAATACTATTTATTATGAGAAGTATTCATATTTATAATATTCATAGCTACATTAGGTCCGTTCGCGTACTTTTTGCACTAAAATTCGTAGAATATCAAATTTCAAAGAGTGGGGGTAAAACTCTCTCAGAGAGAGTTAAAAAAGTAAGCGAACGGGTTGAACAAGAAAAAGTTGAAAATACACTGGTTTGACAGCTTTCACAGTTTTCATAAACCAGCCCAGAGAAATTTCTTGCACTAAAATTCGTTGCATGAAATTTTTTACTCTCTCGTAGGCGCTCTCTTCTGCGAATAACTACAAAAATTCTTCGTACGCGAACAGCTTTTCGTAAGAATTCGTAATTTTTCGTAAAACTTCGCTGTTTTAGGAGGGTAAGCGAACGGACCTATTATGAAAACAAATCTAGTTTTTTTTTTTATACATTTTTTTCGTGTGTGACAATTAGAAGAGGTTGTTATGAATTAGTTGCATGCAAGTAGCACGATGAAAATCAGCTAACAAAGAGATTGATTAGATAGAGGTCATTTAAGATACATACAAGTATTGTTATTTCGCTTGATTTAATGAGAAGTACATAGTTTCTAAAGCTTATCTCACTACTAATCCATACGTAACAAATAATTTTAGATACGACTCAACGTGATCAAAACAAAAACTGCATAAATAAATTTAAATTATTATTGTTATTGTTTATTATGTCAGTGAATAAGTTAAGCGAAAAATAAATTAAACTTTATAAGTCTTTGCTAAAAAAAAAAAAAAAAAATTAAATAAAAAATCACGTGCTTTTCGTGAACAAAGCAGATACACAATAATAGATATAAATGTATAAATTTACTTGTTAGTGAACGGAAAAGCTTGCCAAGTATCTGAGAGTTATTTTTAACAATCTTAAACAATAAACACAAAATTATCTTATATAGGAAAGCTTCATTTCGCTTCTGTGCAATGTTTTTAGCTTTACAATTTAAGATTTTTAGCAAAATTGCGTCAGCAGGAAAACAAACGTTAACTTTTGTTTTACTTGAAACCAAAAAAAAAAAAACGTTTTTACGTACGCAAATAGACAGAATATTGTTCGAAGTTTAAATGAGTAGCGGAAGTCATAAAAATTGCAAAGAAATGTTTTATTATTTATAGGTATGCGATTTTTTTTTTCCAGTCGTCGTCGGTGGAAAAATTAGGATAAATCACGAGTTGTGTTCGTAATAGCAACGCTTATACGACGGATTCTTTGCCCCCAGAGCAAAATTTAAAAATAAACAATGGATGTCAGGATGTTTTGTTTTTTTATTTTGTTGGCACAACCGTAATATGTAATGAATAATAGCCTCTATAGGGTAATACAAACGAAATTCGTTGTCGCAAAAATGTTCTGCAAATGGGATGAGTTAATTAAATATAAACTAACCTACGGCATCATTCGAGATTCAGTATTGATTTAGTGGCGTGGGAATTTTTAAAGCGAATTCATATGTTCACTAAGGGGGGAAGAAGACAATGAATAAAAAATTACAATTGACTGCATTTATGATGCAATTCTCTAAATCTGTTAGTATAAAGGTAGCCCTAAACGAAGAACATGCTCGCCGAACTTGCCGAAGCAAAGCAAAAATGAGGTTTGCTCGCGAACATGGCCCTACACGGCGAAGATCGAAGCCAACGAACACGAAAAAATCGAAATTTTTCGCCAACAGCGAGCGACTCGCGAACCAGCCCCTACACGAGAAAAACATAACGGTTTTTTTTTGCAGGTTCGGCGAGCATGTTCGTCGTTTAGGGGTACCTTAAGCAAAGAAAGCCACTACGGAAATACGCGACTGCTGTTTGCGCTAAACGATAAGTATTGGCTTACGTTGGCTTCACGATTTGCTCTGGTTAGTGCGTTGAACTACTGCACAAGGAGTTTGAGGTTGGAATCCCCAAAAATAAAAGAAAGGTCTCATATGCTTCGGTGGTAGTACAACGGAAAAGTTAAGTCTGAATGCTTTAGCAGAGTACATCATATGCCGAACAAAAATAACAATTCGTATTTTGATTAATTGTTAAAAACTTTTGTACAATCAAACATTGAATATGAGGGCATGCACTCAATGGCATTGTCGGCTTCAATATTATCTCTTAGCAGTTACAATCCTCGTTAGAAAATCCTTTCGTATCTCAAATACCATTCACAGCTCTCGAATACATTATATGAATCAAGATGTTAGCACTAAAAACAGTAGTTAGCATCCAGATTTGTTAAAAATAACTGGCCTCGACTCTGAATAATAGATATTCGGCTACCTTGCATATTAAGTCCTTGAATAGCGAACAAAATATGTAAGTGTAGGTTATACACGCAGATAGATACTCTCTGATAAGAAACGACAATGAGGAACGTGAACTGTGATTTAAGATAATTTCTAGTTATTTAAGCGTTAGAACATAGATTAAGTAGCTTATGGTGTTGGCAAATATTAGGTATATACTTAAAACTCATCATACCTCTAAAAATTGTTGTTACCAACTTTGAAGAGCAGATAATAGGCCTTATATTGATGTACAATAAAAAGCACTAAACATAAAATGTTGCATTAAATTTATTTTTATGAAAAAAGTTTCAACTTTAAACCAGAAGGTAGACACGTGTAATACAACACATTATTATTCCAAGACTGCTCGTGAGAAATACTTCATATCAAATGTATTTAAGCAAATGATTGTATGACTATAAAGGGATTATTTGTCTTTCATTTTAAAATGGCAAAGCGAGAATGAATGGTGTGATGGTAAAAATAATACAAAGCACAAAGGATGACTTCAAAAAAATGCAGTCATCATTATAGCAATGCGACAAAAGAATAAACAACAACAAATATTAAAGGATTATAGAGGAGGATGTGTCATGTTTTGAAAACAGACAGACAGGAAAAAAAAATTAGAGCAAATCGGATTCACACTCACCTTCGCTCTGCTTTTCCGCAGCAGAGGCCAAACATCTTGGACATGATGCAGTTAAATCGATTTGGCTATGCTCAGGTGAACCGAATGGAAATTGTTGATATTTAAAAGTGGTTGGCGTTTCGGGTGCTGAATAATATTCACAAATTAAATAAAAATAAAAAAAATAAAAAATTTCAACAACATAAGATGTATGACCAACGTGATGAAGTATGACAGATGGAACATTAGTCGCAAGTTCTTTAACATGCCAGGAAAAATTAATTTAATGCTGATTTTTTTTCTAACTCAATATTTCGAAATAAGTTTATCGAGGGTATGTGAATATAATGTTACCTAAATTGGTTCCAGAACACTTGGTCTGGTTTGAACAGCTGGTAGGATTGAGATGAACGCTAACGCAAACTATTTCTCAAATATAGAGGTCGTCAGAAATATGTATGTACTTCACTTGTCGGTTATGTGAATGACACAGACTTGATCATTTAAAAACGCACAGATCTGCAAAAGGATTTACATATGTATAAATGCTCAATTTACTTTTAGGTAGACCCCACAAACAGGAAAAATTTCAAACAACCAGTGAATGCCATGAAAATTTCCCCTTGTATAAACAAGCACTTCCATAGTTGGAGTCTGAACTCATAAAAAAGCTTGAGGTGTTCCAAAAAAAAGTTCCAAACCTTGCAGCTTTGTAGCTTTTGAAGGATTAAAGGCAGAGCTAAGCTAGCTGGAAAATTGAAGAGGAATCAAACAAACCCAAAGAAAAACTCGATAATTCGCAATTCTGTCAGTTTGTACCTCGGACTAAAGCCTTAACGGTTCGATAGTTATCGAGATGATACATAAAAAGCACTCTAACGATTTTGTTAAAATTGCATATATGCAACAACATATGCTATCAGATGGCACACCAAGTTGTTGGGTTAAAGTTGGTACCTACTTTGTATGGCAAGTACTCCAGACAAATTACTGATAGGTTGTTATTGACAGTATATGTATATTAAAAAGTGATGGCATGCATGGGAAAAAGATAGTCAACAATGTTGCAGAAAAAAAGGTAGCCGCCGAGTTTCTAATGGATGATTCAATTTTAAGGGCCGATGTTGAATGTGAACCACACCTAAACGTCAAGTTTTTTTCTGCATTTCATTTGACATTTCTCAATTTCAGACTAACTTAATTTGAACCATGGAAATATACACAATTGAGCAACGCGTTAAAGTTATTCAGGCGTATTATGAATATGGAAACAGTGGGTGATCAATTTTCCAAGAAAATCATCTTCAATGATGAGGCACATTTTCACCTCAGTGGATTCGTCAATAAGCAGAATTGCCGCATTTGGGCGAATGATAATCTAAGAGTGATTGTCGAAAAACCAATGCACCCACAAAGTGACTGTTTGGTGCGGTTTATGGGCTGACGGCAGCATAGGGCCGTATTTTTTCCAAAATGAGGCCGGTCAGGCAGTTACTGTGAATGGTGTTCGCTATCGTGCGATGATAACGAACTTTTTATGGTCCGAATTGGAAGATATGCATATGGACGATATGTGGTTTCAACAGGACGGTGCCACTGGCCACACAGCTAACGAAACTATGGCTGTTTTGCGCTACAAATTCAATGGCCGTGTTATCTCACGTGGTGGCGATGTCAATTGGCCGCCAAGATCATGTGATTTGACACCGTTGGACTTCTTTATTTTTGGTTATGAGCAAGCAACAATTCAAGAGCTAAAGGATGAGATAATTCGGCACATTAACGGCATAGACCTCAATTATTCCTCAGCGTCATCAAAAATTTGGACGATCGGATGGAGGTGCGCCGCCGAGGTTGCAGCGGCCATTTGGCCGATATTTTGTTCCATACATAATTGAATCATACCAATATTATCATAATAAAAAGAAATGACAATAATTACCTAAATAATTTGTGTTTTATTCAAAATCAACATCGACCGTTTTAAGGGTTTATAACCACCCTTTATATCCATTGAATGTTTTGTTTCTCTTGCAATAAAGTTGATTAAAGGAATATGTATGTATATAATTATCGAATTATTTATACACAGCGATATACTAGTACTTATAGTTTTTTTATTTTAATTATATTTGTGCCCATTAAACTCTGTAAAAATGATCGTTGTTGTCGACGTTGGTCAGCTCGGTTGCTAGAAATGAGTTTGGTGCAATATCGATTACTGAACACCGTGTTAAACAGTTTCCTTATACTGCTTTGCAGTAATGACGTTGTGACAACACACACCACGTGAAACAAAAAACGAAAAAAATGATCCACGTGAAGATAGGGTTGATTTATCATTGAATGTAACGAATGTTTGCCCGTAACAATATCAATTGCACAATAATTACTGTCAAAAGATTACCTTCAAACGTTTTTGTTTTGAACAGAGATCATATCTTTTAGACTAAAAATAATTTACCAATTTAGAAGAAATTAATTTGATAGCAGTTAATAACATTGATAAGGGCTAATTATGGCTAGACATATTACTGTAATTTAAAAATTTTAATTCAAATTTGCACCTATGTACATATAGAACAAAACCCAACCATAACGCAGTGTCATGAAAGAACCTTCTTATAGTCCTTCTTTAATCTAAGTTCGAGACATAGACAAACTAATCTAGACCGTCTTCGGCCCATTTGACCGTTGGTTCCCACAAGAGCAAAAGTACCACGGATTTTGAATGTATTTTGACTTTCCGTCAAATTCAAATCGGAGCTCATGCACACATTCTCAATCGGCGGTACATTTCATGGGCGCAGCCATTTTCCTGTACATTTTGTTGTTGTTAATTGAATGACAGTCTGCTGAAAATGTGGTGTGCAAAAGGAAGAAAAGGGACACCACGATTGTTTTTATAGTTACGTCTTGTTCGAACGTTCGGTCAAATGTATTCGCAGATAGGAAAATTCAAATCGGCGTACTTTACAAAATTTTCGGGTGGGGAACGTAAAGACGACCGTCTATATTAGTTTGTCTATGGTTCGAGACTCAAAATTATGTATTGAAACTTCTAAAATCATGAACTTTTCAATAACCTTCAATTACTGAAAATTGAAAGTTTAAAATTCCTTTAAAATATAAAGGTTTCTCAGAAGGAAAGGATTCAAGTAGGAAAAAATTAATGATAGCTCTATTCAATGAAGCACGTACTGTTCCATATCTCATTATAACGAATTATATTCTTATGGCATTCTAATTAAGTAGATACATGCTTCATTAAAAAGGTCATCACTAAAGTTTAATGAACCTACCAATTGCACTGTATCTCACGATAATCAATATAAAACATAAGCTCAAGAAAAAAGAAGACAAAATGTCAAAGGGCTCAACATAATACAGAACCATTTTCTTGGAATTTTTTTGTTTTGTTGTTTCTTTTTTTCGTTTTCAAACTTAATTGAAAGAATGAAATCATTCGAAGTAAGCAAAAATCAGGGAGAAAATATATTCTTTTGACACGCAATGTCATTTACATCAACTACAGTCATTATTCCTCCAGGAAGCTACTGATGAACGCAAAGAACAATTTCCAATGAAAAGGCTACACTTGAACAGTATCAATTACAATATTTATGCAACAACTTTTTTATATAGCCTGATTGCCTTCCGTCCCATATACGAGTATTACCCTCAACTAAATCGATTGACGATCTTCTCTCTCTCCCCTATTGATTGCCAGGGTAAATTAAATAATAAAAAAGACAAAAGAAAAACAACGACTAAGAGGAAAACGCAATTCCCATTGCCATTGGCATAAACACAAAAAAAAAAATGGTACAAAACGCAATGTAAAACTATTTTAAGTATCGCACACAATAGGATTAGAATTTCAGAAAAAAAAAAAAAAAACACCTTCGCAAGCCGATGGTTAGAAACGCAAACCAAGCCCCCCTGTCTTGTCTGTTTGTCGACATCTAATTTAATTTGTTTACTTAAAAAATGTGAAATAACAAAATCGATTTATTCTTGAACTTGATGGTGTAGATACCCATCACCATTACCAAGGTGGAAAGATACCTCAAAGGTGCAACGAATAGAGACAGTGAATGTAACGAAATTTTTTATTTTTCTTACATCGGTACAACATTTGTTTTTTTCTTTTTTTTTTGCCTTATCAATTGCGAGTTATTTAAAAGAAAAATTTAAAAAAAAATAAAAATATTTACCTTCTTTTTCTGTTAGGTCCGAGAATTTGACGCCGCCACTGAAATATAGAAAAATTGCAAGAAAAAAAAGAGACATTTTGAGAAAAATTTAATGAGCTGAAGCCAAGCATTCATTTCTTCTTTTTTTTTTTTTTTTGCGTGAATTTTTGTTCCAAAAAATACTTTAAATTTAATTTGAAATTTAAACTTATGTTTTTTTCTTATTTTTTTGTAAAAGTTAAAAGTTTACGTTAGTTGTTTTTTTTTTTTTTTTATTATTTTAAAATTATTTTTAAATGAGAGAGAAAAACAATGTAATGTATATGCCAACATTTTAAGATCATGGGGCATTTACCTGAGAAGCACAGTAGCCGTTTCAGGCACACGGAATACCTGAAAATATTGATATAAACGAGAATATGCTCATTTTGGGGGCCTTACAAAGGCATTTATTTTGGTATTTTGTTTGTAAAAAGAAAATTTTGAAAACAATTAAACAATTCTATATTATTTTGTTCGAGAACTAGAATCATTGTGATGGATTATAGTCCCAATGTATGTAGATAGATATATATGAATATGATGTAAGATATTACTTTATTTTTATATGTTATTTGATAATGTACTACGAAAAAAAAAAAAAATACTTACACATTTCACAAAGTTTGTTTTGTAAGCGAAAATAAAGGATTTTCGAGCGAGCGTACAGTATTGAAGCGTTTTATTTTTCTTAAACATAAATTTAGCATTCGCGTTGTGTTCATGAATATAAGGTCGATTTATAGCGATCAACCTACATTTGAGAAAAACGCGAAATTTCGTTTAATATTTTTTTTTATTCTTCTTTATATTTTAGTAAGATTTTTTAATATTTTTTACAGCTAAAAAATATTTAATAATACTTCTGAGAAATAAAGTAAAATTTGTGAAATGTTTAGTACTCAAATCAAAACAAATTAAAGGCTGGTTTTTCTTAACAAAAATACTAGTATTACAGTTGGATTGAATGATTTTAGTAAGTTGTTGTTGTATACAGTCAAGGCGAAGACCGAGTCTCCTTTTTTGAAATACACAAAATGTCAGTTACTACTAAAATGAACTAAAATTATGGATGATGTCTTCAATCTCTTTTAAAAATTCCTGCGAATCTGCGCATCCAGCAATAAAAGGCTGCAAGTTATAAAACTTGAATTCTTTCCAAAGGCTTGATCTTTTTTAAGTATATTAAATATCGTACGTAACTGCATATCGATTGTTCGAGAAACTACTGACTTCTGAATTGAGTGGAAAAATAAAAATATCTTCAAGCTTTGCGTCTTGCTTACTGTAGTTCAGGTAGTAGTTAGAATTATTCTGGAGCGAATAAAAGTACAATTTGAGTCATCGAGCAGTGTGTTGAATATCGATCGCTACTGAACTTGTTGTCCTAGGATATCGAAAATTTTCATTTAGAGGTAGAGAGGGAAACCAAAGTCATTAGCTCGGTAAAAAGAAAAGTATATCTTAAGAGTTTTCTGGCCAAACCGTATCTCAAACGAAACGATATGACGAGGAAAGTGGTAGTGGAGTCAAAAAGGTGACAGGTCCATAGCTGTCCACGTGATGCAATGGAACAGCCATATTTCCAAAAACCGCACACGATGGCGCATAAGCTTTTTAGATGCCTTAGGTAAGTGCATGGTACATTTATTCGGGACAAATTTAAGGGTTTCATAAATTAAAAATTAATTGGAAAACACTTACTTAGCCCGTGGATTTGCATTTTGCATGAAAAAAAAATAACGACATCGACAGAAATAAACTAAGACCAAGACTAATTGGATATGTTTACGAGTCAGCTTAAAGTATTTCCATTCGATTAGCATAACTAGATATAGTACACACAAGTCCTATAAGTTCTTCATCCCTAATACAATTTGACAGTGGAAGCCATAAACCATTTGGATTTCATATTTCGCTCTACTTACCCACTTAGCAATTTTTTTTTATGAATTGTAAAAATAAACCAACCCTTAATTCATTGCTATAATCTACACATAAGATTTTTTGTGAATATTTACTTAGAATTGCAAATGGGAATAAATGACAAAATCTACTAACCTTCCATCCTAGATTTTCAAAAAACGTGCATAGCCGCGATTGCCCAGTTGTTTTGCCACCACATGGTCCTGAAAAAAAATAAATAAAAAAATAATCAATACATTTTTAGTTAAAAAATCAAAGTCATTTTTGAGAAAAACACTAAAACCTGGTCACACTAAAAACCGGCAGATGATAAGACGGAGCTAATGCCAATTCACTCGAGCTTAACGGAACCTATCTGTCAATGGAATATGTAAATCTGTCACTCAGTGCTAAGATATCTCAAACAAGTGCAAACCAAAAACAAGCTTCTTCCATAAAAATCAAACTCAGAAGTACGAACAATCAATATCAGCTGACATTTTATTTTATACTTATATTACTACAATAGCTAGAGTGTCCGGTGTAGTTCAAGGAAACACGACTAAAACCTTTAACAGACCACGATTTTGCCTTTCATGGATACCACACTACATAGGGAGCAGCATTTAGAGGGACGATATCCTTAAGGGGGAGGACTACAAGGTTCCAATATCTACAATACTTTATTCCTGTGGTAAAACAAGGATAAAGTCAATTAAACTTATTTGCACTAATCAACTTTTAAAGGTTAATTGCCGGAAATTAATACTCTCCGGCATGTTCTAATTAAAAAGCCAAAACATCATAAATTTGATTATTCCCGAAGCTTATTGAACAAAATAGAATCAATTTCATTTACTGATAAGCACCTATCGTTCAACTATAAGTAGTGCACCAATCAAAGATTTGATAGCATCGGTGTGTCTGATTTGAAATGGTTCGTGTGCTTATTTCAAGTTATAACATTCAAAAGTCGTTTCTCATAAACAATCAAATTAATTATAACTACATACTCTTGAAAGTTTATATAAAAAAAAAGGGTGTGGATTTTGTAAGCGAAATCCGATAGTCATTTGGATTTTATCTATCTGTTTCACTGGAAACTGGTTTATGAGCTCAATTCACAGAATAAGCACACGTTTATTGATTAAACATTTCAAATGTAAACGGAAGTGTAAAACGAATGGGGACATGTGCAGTGCACGCTTCATATTTGTCAACAATAAATTATTTGAAAACATGTTTGATAGAGTTGGCTATTAGTTGGTAAGTTCATTATTACAGTCAGCGTCAAAACTAAAGACGGAATTCAGATCAACATAAGTATGTAAATGGATCAGTGGCTGGTTTCCTATTAAAATGCACTTTAAATTTATGTTTCGGAAAGAACACTATTTTTCCCCATTCAAACGTCATTCAGTGACAGCTCTCAAGAAAAACCACACGTGTCAAGAAAACAGATTTTTTTTCTTTAAAATGCTAATAACTTTCTGATAACTCGAGAACTAAAATCAAAAACCCTTCAAACAATACTTTAAATTGTCTACTTAGATATAAGGAACTTCGAGGACTATTTTTATAAGAGGAGGACAGATGCTTGAATGCTAAAACGTATAATGGCTAGAGAAATTTTGCATGACGTTCCCGTTTACACTTCATTGCATTCATAAACACTATTCCTTTTATTAATAAACAAGTGTTAAAGTCAGCACGAGGTCAACCCAAGGACTTTGTATGACTATTAAGATGTTAAATCAGTTCACATACATTTATTTTTGGGCTAGGTTAGGTGAGGTTATCATAAAACACTAGGCACTCCATCGCTGTACCTAAGGTGAGCCTAAACTGCAAAAGGAATCTAAACCACGTTGCTTGATTGCACTACAGTAGTTTAATAAATTATTCAGTTGGTTCCGTGAAGCAAAGGGTTTTTTGAGAAGCTTTCTCATGACATTAACACCTTTGGATATTTGCCAGATGCTCGCAAAAGAGAGATGGTTACCCTATTCCCTCATTGGATTTAGACCCAACCTCATTCTAAACGTGAACTTAACCTCCAAGTTGGATGTTTATTATAACGATATCAGAGTATTTTCTTGCCAACCTGTCCAATTGTAACCAACAATGTTATACTCGTTCAATTGTTCAAATCTCATTCTAAATCCGACAATTGTTAATTTTACTGTCATAACACTCCTTCAAGCCAGCTATTAATATGAAATATACGCCAAACACACATGATAAACAGTCTACTTCATTATGTAAATTTATCCTAAAAACCAGCGTCGAGATACCAATAAATCGCCGACTAATAATTCATTATTACAGAAATCTATAGATATCACTATGAAAACATATCGCCAGCAGTGCCAAAGCCAATGACGTATTTACCAGTTTATGCCCTTATCCACGTGGTTTGTGTATAGCTTCCTCTCCGAAAAAAAAAATCAGTCGTGTGTACAACGACTTCGAACGACGAGTGCTTAATTCGCAATAGCTCCTCGCTATCTAATTCATCAAATTCCGACTTATTGTTTTTTTTTTTTTTTCTTTTTGTTATCTAATCTGTTCACTGCTCATATTTGAGGTTGACGATTAGGTATTGTGTGTGGGGTTTTTTATCCAACACGAACGGTGTGTTTATTTATTTTTATTGTTTGCATACGAAACAGGCATGGCAGGCTTTAGATAGATTTAGAAAAAAACAACACATACAACCAGTAAGCCGAGTAATGAAAGCAAGGAGTGGTACCTACTCCAGATAGATACTTTAAAGAACGTTCACACTTAAAGCGTACCTAAGCTTTTCAACATTCAATTTACCTACTTAAATGAAGAAAAAAAAAAGCATTAAGATTGTGTGATTCGACACCTAGATACGAAAAATCAACCATACTATGGAACAATGATTGTGAAGAAACTGCTAACTAACATGGTAGACACGCGAATTGTATCAAATAAAAAACGGAGATGAGTTCGAAGTATCCCTGGATCACATGAATACAATCTGAAAATAGGTGCCAGCAAACGATGATAAAGAATGACTTAGGTGAACGTGCACTGGTGAACTGAAATTTGTGTTTCATTTTCTATTTGGAGTGGGCAATGCGCCGCCAACATTTTCCATTCACAGAGCAGCCAGTGTGTAAGTAATAAATGTTTACATTTAGTTTTTACTATTTACAGGAACGTGCTAATGGCGCTATGAAAAGCTTTCGTAAGCGAATGTGGTATAAGGCAACTTCTTTGGAAGAAGTATTTTTTCTCAATTCTACTGTAGCAGCCTATGAAAAAACATTGTTAGCTAGAATACTTAAATAACTAGCTCCACTCACATTGACTGACAGAGATTATTAGTAAGACAGCTTTCTAGATTTAAAAGTATGCCAGCTTCATTAAGTATACTACACCCAGCACTCTCATAAAGGATAAGCGAGTCATTGAAAGTCATGATGATGATTATGTAGGGTCATTTAAACGTAATACACATATAACACGGCAAAATATGTCTTTTGATCTGAATCGTGAAATTTTTAATGATATGACTACGTTCTGTCATACGAGTGTTATTTAAGTTGCACATGACCCTGTCGCTGGCCGCACTCAACCACAAAAACCGCGCTATGGAGAGGGGTATATCAAAGTATAAATATTGTCAAATTCAATTGCAATTCAATCCCGCCTGGAAAAGTGCGCGTGTCAGAAGAAGCGGTGTGGCTATCTGATCCCGTGTGAGCAACTGCGGACAGATAATTCCTAGCACCATAAGTTAGGAAAAATGTATGCCAAACCATACCGAGTTGTTTTCAGCTATCCTGTTGCAATGCCCATTGCTTGTTAGCCAGCATTGTTTAGTTAATGAGCTTCACAACATCTTTCATAAAAAATATTCCTTTCTCATTCGACCCTCGAATGAGTTCTGGGGCTTCTCTTCATGACCCAGTATACGTTTTGTTTATTGAAATATTCTTCTTCTTACCGAAACAAAAGAAATGGTTTAAAAACGCCTTGAAAACTTTTTGTGAAACGTTTCTGAAATATTTGTTTGGTGTGGTGTACATTAAAAACAAAATAATACATTAAGCCAAAATGGTCTTAGTGTCTAAGAGTTGTGGTCGCGTTAGATCATTGACAATGTAATGCGTGTGAAGATATATCTATTCACTATGAAATATAAATGCGGCACATACTCAGCTCACGATTTAAGATCACTAGTGTCAAGAATTCAAAAGAGAAAAGAATTGAGTTCTGTCCAGTGCCAGACTCCTTAGCAATTAAACGAAATTGAACAAACATTTAAATTGTACACACATCAATTGATTTTGCGAGATGTGAAGTTCAATTAATGCGAATTCAATTAACAATATAATACGAGATTGCAGCTTTTTATCGAATTTTTGTTTTTTTGTTAAATTTTATTGAATTAGAGTAAAATTTGTTTGTTTCATTTCCAAGCAAACCATTATATGTAGTGTTTGAGATAATTCACAGAAAAAAAGACCATAAAATCTAGACGCTCTGCGTTCTAAAATACATATACCGCAAGCTAAATGCTTACGCAGTGCGTATTGATAATTTCATCAAATCTAATTTCCTTGATAGCGTTTTTTGTTTCCCATTTATAGTTTGTTTGCAAACAGACTAGCTTTCGCATGCCACACATTCCAAGGTCACCAGGCTTATGGAAGACTTTTTTTCTGTTTTTGCGCAATCAATTGTGACTTGTACGCCTCATCCAAGTGCAATGTAATAATAAACAATAATTGATACAAATTAGTTTGTAACACTCATTGCTTGAGTCATGTAACGTTATTTAGCTTGTTTTAGAAACTGTAAACTTAAGTTTATAGGGAATATACCTATTATACTTATTAGATACGCCTCCTAAGGAAGTATTGGTAGCAGCGATCAGGTTGTATTAAATAATTCATTCACTCATAATCAGAACTGTGCTCAGATATAATTAAGAACGACACGTGACGTATATAGGTTTATTGAAATTTAAAAAAAAATGCGAAATGACGCAATTTAGAGGGGAATTTTGTTTGCTTCTTACTATAAAATTTGTTAGTGAAAGTAGAACGATGCTAAATGTTGCCATGTTACAAGAAAGGTATTCGCAAATATGTAAGTTTAAAAATAAAACAAATATTTTGAAGTGTTGTTTGTTTTTAGGTGATTATGTCAGAGCCTCAAGGTTTTAGTTTCTATGTTTAGTTTTCAATTACTTAGTCGAAGTCTTAAGGAATTTGGGATCGCGTTAAATTCTCTTTCTTTGAGCGGAAGTAATTGAATTTGAAAATAGTATTCTGTTATGTATAGTTCTATGATTTATTTGCAGCTTCATATAAATTTACTCAAACTAATAACATGATTTTTTTTCTAAGAAAGGTCTTGAACATTGCTTTCCTATTTTGCACTAATAAGAGATATTCTACTCGAAGTATACATATACAAAGTCACGATTCAGCATTGGAAATCAAAATATGTTAGTTTGACAAAGTACCCATTTAACTGTCAACCGAGATGGAAGTAAATCCTGTCAAGCTCTTAACAAAAAAAAACATTTCGTAAAATACAACGCAAATTAGCCAGACAGTCAGTTAATGGTCATAGTTAAGATAGATAATAGTAATTTTATTTATAGTCAAGGCTACATTTAAAAAAATGGGCCTTAGCCTCTATAAGCATTGTTTCACTTTTGTAAAATGAATAGTTCTTATCGAAGTGTGATTAAGTAATTAGTCATCACGCTCTACTTTCTAAAGGCAAGGCCGAAATGGAAGAAGTAAACAAAACACGAGTGATTCTGACGTTAATGTACTTCGAATGTTAGTTGAGTATGCCATTTGGAAGTCTTAAACTCGTGTAGAAACATTTCTTACTCCAAAGAACCATTTACGTGCAGTGGCGGATATTATTTCAGAAATTAGATTTACCAGTAAGTGACTTTACTTTGAACATTAATTTTATATATAAAAAAACATTTTACATCCCTTCTTCAACCCGCCATTGATGATGTCAATTTGACTTCATCATTGGTGAAGCCGGTATCATTTTTTAGACCATTGTTGAAAAAGAGTTAATTTATTTTTTATTTCTAATGTTCTTTGACATTAAAACAAAGATTTTTCATCAATCTTAACCATGCTTAACTCGTGGGATGTATAACTACTCGAAGAAATTATTTGAATTTGAAAAACCCAGTTTCACAGTTATCCAGACTTATGGGTAACCGGTGACGAGTTGAAGTTCTTTCTCCAACCTTTCATTCCTACGTGGATTACCTGAATATCGCGCACACTTTTATTTTCCGTTGCATCTAACCTGATCATCTAACTAAGTCTGTACGGAATAACACTAAACCAAACGATCTTAATTACCGACGTTTAGTCTCGGTATTTATATTTCGTTAGCAATTTAACAGAGATTTACTATGGTAGAAAAAGTTGTAGGATTAAAGCAGTAGGGTTCAACTGTGATTATGGTTTGGACCCTTTTGGTTTTTATTTTTTCTTTGTTCACATGTAAACAATCACTTTACGACATAAACAGGCTGACCAGCTATAAAAATATCGTTAGAAGGTTCCACTAAAAATAGAAACGCCTTCTATATCTTTTTAGTCATCGGTTGCATTGTATTTTGGGTATACCTCTCTTTTAAATTAGGCACTTGTGACGCCATTTACACATACATACATAAATAGCTTCAATTCAGAAGGTCTTTAAAGACCTGATTAAGAAAATTTACAGAAAATTCAAACGGCAAGGATTTAATTTTTTGAAAAGGGACAAGTTTGAAGTTATATTTCACAGACAAGATGTGAATATCGTTCAACTAAATATTTATTAACCGTTCTTGAGCCTGTTTAGTAGTTGAGAAGTCAAATAATTGGAGGTTAGTCCTTTTAATAAAAATGTTTTGCTATATAGGTAGGTTTTTTCTCAGTGGTGTTGGAAACCAAAAAATATATGTTTATTGGACCCTACCCATATGGAAAGTTCCGATTGACTCTATTAGAAATTAAAACACCGCTAAAATGTAAATAAGACTCTTCTTTTCTAGGCAATATGCTATTCTCTAACTTACTCTACAAGTGGTTAATTCCTCCATAAGTCCATTATAGTACGCAATACGAACAGCACAGCGGGCTTTGCTGGAGTAAAGAAAGGCAAATTGTTTATTTATCCTGTATCTAGCCCTAAATAGCTTTGAAATTCAAATGAATCACAAAGTCCAACTAATTGATACCAACACGAAGCGTATCAATTGCAAATTCTAATGAAAAAATCATACATTTTCTGCTGACTAATTCGTAATGGCACACTTCCCAATAGAGATTCACACTATAACGAGCGTTAGCCGGTAATGTCTACCTCCCAGCGATACACTATCACTTTTTTGCTTGCTTGCGCACCACTCTACCTTACATATACACAAAAAAGTAGAAAAACAAAAATAAAACTTAAATCACATGGCAGCTAAACAGGAAAGTCTTTCTCGTCATTGTCGCCACATGGTTTTTCTTCGCCGACAATAGAAATGTGTTGTTTCGAAAAACTATTTCAAAATGCATACATTTTTAGATTTAGTACTTACCACCAGTTAGAACAATTTTGTAGACACGTTTTTTGTTGCCCGCCGAATCCATGGCTGTTTTTTTTTCGTTTTTATCAAGCAAAAAACGCCGACTATAATATCGGAACGAGAATTCCTATTCTTTTTGATTTTCTCAGCTTCAGCCTTGCTTATGGTCTTCCTTTTTTTTTTATTAGAAATTCATTACAAAATGAATACACACACAGAAAAATATTGAAATTAAAACAAAAAATAGAAAAAAACCAAAAATCACTTATCACAGACGAAACGAAGAATTTTATTTCTTTTATTGGAGAGGTTTTACGTAAAAAAATAAGACGTTTTGGACGAGAAAAAAGGACTATTGGTGTGTATTCCTCGAGTGGAGATTTTTCCTATTGCTGTTTGGAGGTTAGTTGATGTTGTTGTTGGTGTTTGGATTATTACTTTTCTATTAAATATCAAATTTTATTGAAGCGACACATTTTAGAAATGTTTTGAAACTGTTCAATTGGTTTTTATGGACACTGGCAGACATCGATGGTGGTTTATTTTGCTGGAGGAACAACTAGCGAATGCGAAATCAAAATCGAGTTCGGGTCGCCGTCGCTGGTGTTGGGAAAAGCTTTGCACATTTTTTTTCCATTTTTATTCACCAAATCTCAAATTTCTTGTACTGGTGTGGTGAGAATGGATTTTCGGCTGTCAAATATCGAACGTCGCGAGGTCTTGTGACAGATGAAGCACTGCCAGGAAATAGAGAATGTGGTGGTATACTTGTGGTGAAAAGGCACAACAGCAAAGTAGCTTTGGGATCATTAGCTAGAAGGAAAAAAAATCTCGAAAATACCCGCAAGGCAAGGTTTCATAGTTCTTCACAAGTAAGAAATTTCGCTATGCCGCGAATTTTAGCCCAAAAAATTTCTTTGGGCGAAAATATGAGTTCTGTCAAATGATTGTGTTGTTGTTAGCTGGAAAAAAAATTTTAAGTTAATCCAAAAAAAGTGACGTCGAAAAACTGTGCAGGTCTTTTGTTCTTTCTCTGAAATATTTTTGTCCTCACTCTTTGAAATTTGACAAGCTGCGAATTTTAGTCACAAAGTGCGGAAACAGAACTTACGTTTTCTCGCGAATATTCGACATAAAGAAAATTTGCATACACCCAATCTCGCACAGTGATCCCAATCAGAAGGGTTTCCCCCTGGCAACACCCATACATATTCTGTTTATGCATTGTGCCATTGCAATCCGAGATTTTTTTTTCCAGATTTTTGTTGTTCAAGATTTTGTTTTCGGAATTTTTCTTCAAGATTTTTTATTTCGAAATTTTTGTTTTCTAAATATATTTTTGTTTTCTTTATTATATCTTTCGAGATATCGTGATAAACTTCGTAACTTTTTGTAATTTTTCAAGAGAGACCACTGCTGTGGTCGCCCTGATAAAGATTTGAATGGCAGAAAGTCAAAGACAGATAAAGCCAGCGTTTAGACGTTTTATTCATCAAAGCGTCGGTCTTATGTTGATATTGCAAATCTTCCAAGAACGAAGTTTAGAGCAAAACAGTAAATTATTTTTTTTTTCTCATATTTCGCTTTTCTTTAGCAATTTTTGAAGAAAACCCAATGGAAAACGTCATATACGAAACATAGAATAAAGATATGACGGCATCTCTATCATTTTATTATAGGAACTATATATTTTATTTACAAGGTTGGCATAACTAGTATGGTAGGATATATTTACATGAAATTTGAATTTGAATGTTTAACGGAGTGAATAATACACTCACTTGAAACTTTCTTAAAATTTATATCAGGATTAAGTGATGTTAACTTAGAAATCTCATTCAATTCCATAATACGTATTCACTGTTTAAGCCCAAACTCAAACCCACTTCCATAGATTTGTTCGATGTTTAGTTGATAGTTACCCTGAAGATTGGTTTACGTTCTTTAACTCGGATTAAAACTTAATTTCATAATTATTCTTTTTGTTGAACTTTGTAACATAACATAGCGTAGGCAAGATATAAAAAAAATATCAGGCCGTAAGCAGCCCATAGAGGGCCAAGACCTAGCTTCTCACAACTGTTGTGCGTGGTATACATTTCTTCACTTACAGAAGTGGCCTACAGTTTTATCCGAAGGGCAAAGAGGTTTAGAGAAGCTTTCTAATGACATTAAAACTCTGGAATGTTTGTCAGACACTCGGAAAAGGTGAGCCGTGAAAAACTTTTGATGGTATTTTTCTGGATTCGAACTTGGAACCCTTCGCGCAGTAATAATACGCACTAACCACTGTGCCACGACACCCCCAAGATATCAACTATGCTTAAATTACGGGGAGAATTATTTCACTTGAATTATGTATATCTTCAGGAATTTTTTGGATTATGGGAGAAGCTATTAACCAATGTGGGAACGAAAGTAAAAACCAACGAAGTTTTGCATTGTGTTATGAACAGTGTTACCTCTGAGAATTTTCGGAAATGGTCCTGAAAAGGGTCCCTGCCGAAATAAAAGGGGCGCATATAAAATTAAAGAACCAAATTTAGCGAACCAAATAATACTTGCCTTATTTACTTTTTTTTGCTTTTCTAAAAAAAATAAATATCAAAATAAAAAAGAGCAAGAAATATAAAATTATGATTTCAATTCGGTCAAAATCGTTTTTAAAGACCTTCAAGGGACCGAAGAATTTAGTCGTTATAAGTGATTTTGACTGTGTTTACATTGAATTCTTCGGAATGGAATTCCTAAACTTTCTATTCTATAGGAGCCTGTTTTGATGATGACTCTCGACTACGTAGTAAAGAGTAATGTCGTGTCTACATGCAATAGTGCTCACTCCTGCACTACTTTGATAAAGTATAGGGGAGGGAATGAGTAAATTGAAACACTTCTGTATTTTTTGTGCGTTCTCTCGTCCAAGTACTCATTTTATGTGCGAACTACCCTCCTCAACGATCGAACTAGTAATGATAAAATGGAATAGGAACGGAACATTTCGGATGTAGAACGCGACTCTCCTCGATTTTTCTATTTTCTTCATGACTCTCCTCCTCTCTTTACCCCTCACTCTTCTTACCCATAAACTACCGACATAGCCGAGTTTTGAGTCAACATCTAAACAGGCTCTAGGTATGCGAAACAAAAAGCACTTACTACTTGAATGTATGCATCTGTTAAAAGGGCGAGTAAATGTACATTTTTTTGGCGTTGGAACAAATACATCAACACAAATCGGTTAAATAAGAAATGAATGTGTCAATTCTGAGCCAATTCGCAAAAAGTGTCCAAAAAGGGTCGTATATTCCAAAAAGGGTCAAATTTCGATGATTTTCGAAAAGGGGGGTCCAAGGGTCCGATACATTAAAAAGTGGTCAATTTGCCCCTAAAGGGCCCGAAAGGTAACGCTGGTTATGAATCAAGCTTATTTTATTTATATCTGGTGTGCAATTTTATTCCCCGATGGAATAATAAATAAAAATTAGTTAACTATTATTTGTCTCATTCTCCTACTCTATGATAATCGTTTAAATTGATTCTGATCAGCTTTGATTTTCTACATTTCGCTTGAAAGTAAAAATGTAATCACCGTCTTAAAATGAAATTACTTTCTTCTTAAATTCACCACACAGCTTTCCCACAAACAACAAAAAAACACAAACAAAAGATATGTTTTCATACATTTCTAACAGTTGCCCAACCTTCTCCTCAGTGAAAAGTTATGTCAATAGTTTTATTTTTTTTATTTTCCTTCAATTTTCATCTGTCAAACTAGTAGTTTCGTGCGAACAAAAAAGAAAAAGAGAGAAGGCGAACAATAAAAAATCCTCCTCTGCCCCAAAGTGGTGTTGGGCCTTTCTTGGTTTTATTATTTTTCTACTAGTTTTTTGCATCTCCTTCGCGTAAAAAAATAGACACGCACGGTGCTGAAGACGTGCCCTTCCCGTGATCTGTTCAGTGGTCTCAACATCTCTCCACTCGTGCGAACAGATGTTGAAAAATAACAAAAAACCCAAAAGAAAATGACTACGACTACAGCCAACACCATCGTCACCACCACCACAAGGTCGTCCAGTTACGTCTATTATAACACGATCAAAAAATAGTTTCACGACGCGACGGTAAATATTTCAAAACCCCGAAAAAACCAAGGAATATAACCAACAAAAAAAAAAAGTCTACAAAAGACCACTCTCCACGACGAACTGACAAAAAAAAAAAACCAAGAGATTCCTCCCCCAAATTCGTTGCCTTTTTTCCTAATTTTCTTCTAATTTTTTGTTGTAGCAACAAAGCTAAAAAAAAATAAAAAATTTACACGAAGAGAAAAAAACCAGAAAAAATCAAAATTCAACCCAACATTTTGTGATGAAAAGAAAAAATATATTTTTTACGATATTGATTACGATTTATTGGAATATTTTTATATTTTTCGAGAGTTGCCTTAATTTTATCCTTCAAAAGCTCGTCTTAATTATGGATTGGCATAATTTGCACCAGCACCAGCAGCAGCAACAGCAACAGATGCAGAACCACGATAATGACTCGTCCAGTTCATCGTCGAGCAGTGGCAGCAGCAGTGGCAGTAGTAGTGGCGAAGAAGATATCGAAATGGAACGAGAGGAATACGTCTTTCGGGCGTACGATCTGATTAAAATCAATTACAAAAATCAAAAGTTCACTGAATACCCGGTGTCACGGAGCGGACACCGTGTAATTGCCTCTGATGCGAATTTATTCTCTTTGGGTGGCTATAATCCAAGGTCGGCTGTGTCAGCGGCTAGGCGCGGACAATGTTTGCTGTTCCAAGAGCTCTGGTCATATAATTTTGCCACAAACAAGTGGAAGCTACTATTGAATAGTAAAGCACCAAATATGCCACGGGAATTAGCCTCAAATGCACTAGCGATACACAATAATCTATTAATTGTAAGTATATTCTTTTAGTTTTCGTAAAAATGAAGTAAATTTATAGATTTGCAAATTGGGCAGCACTAACTACTATTTCCCAAGTGTAGATCACCCACATGATAGGATTTTTAAACTAAATTCTATTTTCTAAGTTTAATTTGGTTATAAATTGGAAATATTTTCGATATTGCGCATTACTTATATTCTGAACTCGCCTCTTAAATGTTTAATACATCTTGTAATTGGCCAAAAGGTGTATTGCACTAGTTTCCCAAGAGAATTGTGTATGTTGATATCAATAACTCAATAAGTGTCCGTTCATTATCCTTGTACGGTGAATCTCCGCTTACATGGCTGATAGTCCACTTCTGACGTTACAATTTGCGGTCATTGAAAACCATTATATTCTCCTACATTGTCTAGCCTCTCTAGCTCAATGCTCGGGTTTTGTTTCTTGTGTCTCGACATCACTTACTCGTTTACGCTATTACGAATTAATGTATATCTTAAATGCCATGCTTTTGAACTATTAACTTAAGTCTTAATCTAAATCTGAAGGACATTTTCCGCTATACATAATTTCTAATTTAACACTCTGTTGTTTTTTTCTTTTGCAGTCACACGGCGGAACAGGGTATCCATTTGGAGAAAGCTGCTCAAACGACTGCTATGTCTTTACTACAGAACGACCTCGTGTTGCTCGCCTAACAGTCGAAGGCGATATGCCAACAGCACAATACGGTCCTGGAATAGTCATCCATGATAATTACCTCTACACAATTGGCGGTACCACAGGCTATGATTACTCCTGTGATGTCTACCGCCTTAGCTTAAAAACCAAAGTCTGGGAAAATGTCTACATATGCCGGCCAGAAATGCGTGAAGATCCCGAGGGCAGATACCGACATGAAGTTGTCTACGATGGCAATCACATATTTATCCTTGGCGGTGGCACATCAATGTCCGTCTATGATCTGCAAACGATTCCCGCCTTTAATTTGAAAACCAATACTTGGGACTACTTTGAAACCAAACCGGATACAACAATCCCCAATGGATTACCAAAGCCACGCAAATGTTTCTCATGCGTGCAATTTGACACACCCAACGGCATTGAAGCCTACATTACGGGTGGACTCCAAAGCGATTTTACTACCTATTTTGCTGATATCTGGAAGATTAACTTTAGAACGATGCAATGGTCACTGCTAAAAACCGCTGTCCTACCGCGACCGCTGTACTTCCATTCGGCCGCCAGTCCCGGCAACGGTTGCATGTACATATTTGGTGGCATTGAATACAACAAGACGACCATGCGACGCCGCAACGATCTCTACAAGATGTGGATGACAATACCAAAACTTAGCGAAATGTGCTGGGATGCAATTACCTTCTATAATCCAAACCTAGATAATTATAATAGGAGCTATTTATTGAAAGTAGGTATACCGGAGAGATTTGTGAATCGTGTTGTTGAACCCGTGTCCACCACGAAAAAGAGTCCCAATTCATCAGCTGCGATGCCATCATGTCCCTCGCTGTCGAAGCGCATCCGGTCGCTTTCGCAATGACTTGTTAGCCTGTCGAGAATGCCAAGTAAAATTCAATCGTTTGCCAGGGGTACATTATTTATATTTATATATTCTCTTCATCGGGCTTTTCCTCTGCTTACCCCCCGTTTAAATTTGTTCATCACATCGTTTTCTGTTGCAGAGAGAATGCTTGAAGGCGGCGCTATACAAGGATAGTTGGATGCCGCTTCGCTCTCTCACTATTCGTAACAGTTTGTTTTACTCAGTTTTTCTTTCATATCTCTAAGATCGTTCTCATTTTTTATTTGTTAATTTTTTTTTCTGGAAATTATTGAACCATCGCTAGACGAGACTTGTATGCTAAGATTATAACTCAATTTTTGAAAATAAAAAAAGAAAAAATAAATAAAAAAAACTGCAATAAATATAAAATTCAGATTTTACTGAAAGTTACCGGATAGCATTGGGTTTTCATTTATAATCGCATTGCTTTGTCCTCTAACAACGCCAAAGATGTTGGGCCCTACCTATTCTCTTGTGATATCTTTAAATAGGAATGCGTGCTCAGTTTTATGATGATAAGATTAAGCGTTTCGTCTACACTCTAATGCGGGTTCATTCTGCGAACTAATTATAGCAGTAGATTCGGTTGGGCGATGACTGATGAGTGAACAAGCATTAGCGGGGCACCACTGGAAACGCCCGCATATGGTTTGTATGTGCATACTTATGTAAAAAGGACTTATCTCGCCAAATAACATGAGCACTAGAGAGCAGTTATTGTCAAATCTCACTGATAAATAAGTGAGAAAGAGAATGAATGATGTTCCACATGGTTTCTGGAATTTCCCTTCATTTTCGGCTATGTTGGGTCTTTGTGTCTCTAGAAGTAAGCTGGAATAAATCAACATGTGTAATCAACTATTTGCAGGATCGTTTAACTTCACCAACTCATTTTTATTGAATGTTAATTGGCCTGTTCTAAAGTAAATATTGTTATTTATCAACTAGATAAATTGAAAATTATGCGATTAATGGCCAATCTACTACTAGTCATCTAGACGTTTGAAATAGAAGAGGAGAAGGCCATATAAGAGACTATCCAGTTCTTTATATGGTTGCACGGATAAGAAACTTGGACACTGCACAGATCTCCACTAAAATATGAATAAAAACTTTTGAAATGTGGCTATTCTGGAGGATATACAGAATTGCCATCGCTTTTGAAAACAAACAGGAATACTTGAAACACGTCATTTAAAATGTAATATACCCGCTTCAAAAAGTATTGCAAGGGAGAAAAGGAAGAGGAAACTCATGTATGCACATGATGAGCGACCTATTTAAAAGCACCATCTACCGACGACAATTTTATGCCGTATCGGTAAGACAGAACGTTTTCTAGAAGCTTTCTCATGACAGTAATACCATAGATGAACTAAACTAGACAGTCTTCTCGCATTTCATATCATTTACGAAAACAGATTGAGCCTAAATTGCTCCATTTGTGAACAAATGTGTAGCGTGTAACCATTGCCTAACTGTAAACGTCTCGATCCATCAGAAATTGCTGAATTACTGTAGCGCATAATCACTCGCTGTCACTTCTATTCATAAACTCGAATGTCATCATCTTTCGAACACATATTCGACTTTGTAATAACTAAATGCGACTATAGTCTGATTCGACTGTGGTATTCAAGTTAATGAACTGGATTTATTACCACAGGAACCACTACGGGATATAGAAAATAAATAAAGAATATGGATCGATTGATTAATCTGAACTAAAACTGGAAAACATGGTTCATAGGCATAACGTTTATTTTTTTTTTTAAACTAACAGCAGCTTACAGTTTGAGAGTCACAAAGATACCATCCCTGTTTCCAAGCAAAGAAGAAGAAGACATTTTTTTTGTGGAATTTCCAACGTCAATATTTTCTCCTGGAATTTTCAAGCGTGCTATAATTTTTATTTTCGCAAACAAAAAAAAGAGTCAACGGCGGGCGCTGTTTGATTTCTGGTTCTATTTGTTTATTTACCAACAAAAATTGTGAAATAACACCGTCGATAGGAAAAAACAAGTTCAAACAAGAATGTCCTCCGACGAAGAGCATTCGTCGATCGAAGACGACTTCTCGGCGAGCGAAGATGAATGGAAACCGGGCAAAAGCCACCGTCAGGCGACCGAAGACGAGTCTGACGACGACGACAGTGATTTTGAAGACGACACTCCCAGCGCCAAGAGAAGGTAAGTTCCATTACGCCCTTATTGTGTGTTTTTTTCTCCAAATATCGATCCTTCAGGGACACGAAGTCTAATCAGGACACCAAGGCTGAAGGCGTTGCCACCAAGCAGACAAAGAAACGCAAATCAACCGGTACATCGTTGCGCACAAAGCTATTCAATAAATACAAGCCTCCGCCAAAAACGCTAAAGAATCAATCGTCGACGCCGGCAAAAAGTGGCGATAAAATCTCTAAGAGCTCATCACAAGTCGCAAAGAAGGTTCCTTCTTGGCATAAGCAAGCTGACAGTGATTCGGACAGCAGTGGCGATGATTACCTCGTCAATCCCGATGAACTTGACCTACAATCGAGCTTTTTCGATGTCAAACCATCGACATCGGGTGAATCAGCGGCGCCAACGGCTGTTCCCCAATTCGATTGCAATGCGGGAATGCAGCTAACCGACTCTGAAGATGATAACGACGATGAAACAGAGTCGAGCAAAGAACTTCCAAAGGCATCTGCGAAACCTGTCGATCTCGGTTACTTGCAAGATTTTGCCGCCAACATGGAAAAAGCAAAAGTCCAGTATAAAAAGCAGAAAGAGCGCAGTCTACTGGTAGCCGAAAACAAAGTCGATGTATCCTCTTTGCTGGCAATGGGGGAAGCTACCACATCGGCTGGCATTGCTAAGAAAACAAAGAATCCCAAGCGGCAAACCAAAAAAGCCACACAACCAGCTGCGAGTCAAGATACAGACTCCGATTGGGAGGAAGTAGAAGGTAAATGCAAAAATAGACTTATTTAGATTAAAAACGCTTAAGCAAACAAAACCCCGGTTTTAATCGACTGACACGTAGATTAAGAATAACCAACAGCAGCTGTAGATGTTTAGTACACCCTAGGATGTCCATTCATTAGTGTTGTTCTCTTTAATTTAATCAAAACAAAAAAAAGAAAAAGAAAAAGTAAATAAAGCAATCTCTTAACTGTGCAAGTTATTAGTATGAATAAAGACAAAAAACCACAAGTAATATTTGTTTTTGGATAGAATTGTTGCGCCTGGTGGGGGATCTTAGATTGTACTAATCAATGGTTTGCTTGTTTTAGTATTGCATTCCTAGTTGATTGATGTGCTGTCGTGGGTAAGTTAGTCTTTCGCATCCTTTTAACCCATTTGTACTGCTGTGAACTTTATCTAGTGGCAAGGTGTAATTGTGATTTACTTTGTTGATGTTGGTCGTTCTGTTGTTAAAATTGAAAGCCGAACTGGTGACGGAAAATCAGTCCACGCGTGTATTTACCTTTTATAACAGACTGGGATTAATCAGCTTTTAAAAAGCGGCCAGGATTTTTAAGACTCTAATTAAAAAAATTGAATGATTTTAAGTAGAAAAAGAGGCTTTAACCATCTGCTGCGGGAATCATGCAATGCTCTCTAGGAAGCTCCTCTCGTCTCATCAGGCATGACATAAGTAATCGTTATTAGGGGGTTGTGTTTGCAGTAAATTGTTTTAAAAGTCAAAAACGAAAAGTCCATACGAAATCTCCACATTTTTCAGGCTCCATAAAGGATAACGCTCATAAAAGCGAGCACTACTTTCTTTTTGCTTTTCTTCTTCCAACGATTCCTTAAAACTCTACCCGCTTGTAATGTTTGACAGTACAACTCCTGGTAATGTGCCTTAACTCTTTCTATTTTGAGGTGCTTTCTTTCCAATTGTTTTGCAACATGTACTCCTCTAACCGCTGCGTATACTGTCATCCTGAGTCCTAACTCATTTCGTTCTCCTAATTACTCTTTCAGATGGCGATGAATTTGATCCCGTCACACATCCATCGGATGCTCTGGCAAATGGCATCCAAGTCTGCGTTGACTTACCACAAAGACAGCGTAAAGACAAGAAAACCATCGACGTTGAGGCGACTCTGAAGCGGCAGCTAAATCGTATCATAAAAGAAAATCAAGTCTTTCTACACAAGACAAGTCTTTTATGTCACATCTATCACGGCTTGTTCCTGAACAAAGTCGCCAACGATATTAATCTTATGCCAATGGTCTTGAAGTTGCTTCCTAGCAACAACGTCTATCCAAGTGGTCAAACTGAAATAAAGTACTTCCAATCCATGGTTACATGGTTCAAAACAGCTATTAAGATTCGAGATGATCGAATGTATCCGAAAATAAATCTTAATCCAGTAATTTCATTGGCAGTACAAATGAAATATCGTCATGCCGTTTGTAAGAGAGATTTTATACTCATGTTTGTTATACTATTGCGAGCGATGGGCATGCAGTGTCGGTTGGTCATTAATATGACACCAATGCCACTAAAACCGCTGCAGAGCTCTTTGTGTTCGTTAAAAATGAAACCCACCGATGGTGCGGATGGCAAAGAGAAGAAGGTTATGAAAAAAGAAACAATTCCAGCAAAAAAGACTGTTAAGAAGGAAACTATTAAAAGTCCGCCAGCATTATCAAGTAAGGAAAGGGAAGAACTCAGAAAGAAAGTGGAAGTCCTAGAGTCAGAGGTAAAGAAAAAGAAAATCGCAAAACTTCAACCCAAAAAATCCTTTGAGGAGGAATTAGAAGCGAAAGCGCCTGCTGTAAAAATTGAAAAAACAACGAAAAAGTCCGCTGAAGCTTCCAGTGCAAAGAAGGAAGATTTGAAGAGAAAATCGCAAGACAAATCGAGTGAACCCGAAAAAAAGAAAGAGAAAGCCGATACGAAATCTCCACATTTTTCTGACACCATAAAGGCTAACGCTAATAAAAGTGAACAAAGAGAGCTTATAGCATCTTTAGAATCACATTCCAAATCTTTTGATGAACCCAGTATTTCTGTCCGTTCTAAGCGTACAATAAAGTCAGTTGAAAAACCGACAAAAGCTATAGTACCTCGAGGTACTCGCAAACGAACAGAGACCGTAACAACTGCCAGACAGTCGAAGCAGACAGTCGTACCAGATATCGTTGTAGTAGGTGATGACAAACAAAATTTGGAAAATCTCACCAATAAACAGAGCACCACAAATCGAACAACTCGTGTCACACGAAGTCGCAGCAAAAGTCCGAAAACATTTATATCTGTCGATTTTCTACAAACCAAAGCTAGTAAGGCGCTTCATGAAGATGCAAGTGAGGCAGAAGTCAAGCGTAGTAGGAGCAAAAGCCCGAATCCATCAGCCAAGACTTTTATATCTATAAAAACCTTGAAAAACAAACCCAAAGCCACTGCCAATGAGTCGAAATCAGTAAAAGTATCACCACGAAAGCTTCGTTCTAAAGCTAAACTTACTGTTCCGCAGCTAGATGGGGCCGACGATCTGCCGAAGTCCCGTCGCAAACCAAATCAAAAGAAAATCAACAACTCTGATGATGATTTTCAACCTCCAGCTCCTAAGCGCCCAAAAGTTATTGAAAAACTTAAAAGGCTTGACCGCCGAGTGCTTTCTTCCGATAACGACGAGGAAGTGCAATCTCCAGGTAAAGCAAAAAAGAATGCAATCAACATGTGGGTGGAAGTCTACTCAGAGTTGGAAGATCAATGGGTGTGTGTTGATCTGTTTAAAGGCAAGATAAATTGTGTGGATACCATTCGGGTAAGGACTACATAGTGTGTTAAAAATGTATCAATCTAAAACCATTTCTTTTTTCAGAAATCAGTAACGCCATCAACTCTTGCTTATGTATTTGCATTTAACAATGATATGACATTGAAGGACGTAACACCCCGGTATTGTGCTCAGTGGGCAGCAGTTGTACGTAAAGGTCGCGTCGAACAAACCTGGCTAGATGAAGCTATTCGAGGATACGTTACGACACATCGCACTCAAAGAGATTTGACAGAGGATATGGATTTACGAAGAATACATTTGGATAAACCGATGCCGACAACGATTTCCGAATATAAAGACCATCCCTTATATGCACTTGAGAGGCATTTGCTTAAGTTTCAGGCGATTTATCCTCCGAATGCTCTGACTTTGGGGTTTGTACGTGGCGAAGCTGTCTATGCGCGGGAATGTGTTCATACGCTACACTCGCGAGAGATATGGCTTAAGTCAGCGAGAGTTGTTAAGCTTGGCGAGAAACCATATAAAATTGTAAAAGCTCGACCCAAGTGGGATAAGGTATGTTATTTTATCAAGAAAATTCTTTGCAAACTAAAGTATCAAAGCTCTTTGAGCATTTGAGACCACTTTCACTTTCTGTTTCTACCTATAGTTTAGTTATCTAGTCTGTTTTATAACAAAATGTAATTTTATTCCAGTTTACCAGTACAGTAATTAAAGATCAGCCACTTGAAATATTTGGCTATTGGCAGACTCAAGAATATGAGCCCCCAACCGCTGAGAATGGCATTGTACCAAGAAATGCTTACGGAAATGTTGAACTATTCAAAGAGTGCATGCTTCCGAAGAAGACCGTCCATTTACATCGTAAGTATTCCTGAGAAATTCATTCATCTAAACAGAACACGTTTTTAAAACTTTTGTATCCATTTCCAGTGCCCGGTTTGAATAAAGTTTGCAAAAAACTGGGTATCGATTGTGTACCGGCGGTTATCGGATTCGATTTTCATCAGGGTTCTTGCCATCCGCTCTACGATGGCTTTGTTGTTTGTGAAGAATTTGCCGAAACTGCCGTTGATGCTTGGAATAAAGATCAGGAAGAAGCCGAACGCAAAGAACAAGATAAATACGAGGCACGAGTCTATGGTAATTGGAAGAAACTTATTAAAGGCTTATTGATACGTGAGCGCCTCAAGTTGAAGTATAATTTTTAAGCATCACTATATGATGGGCAAAAAGTTTGTTTGTTTTCTGTACAAACTCGGTATTTTTTTGTTTATTTTTTGTATTGTATTGATTATATTTTGTATTTTGTGAAAGTTAACATTATTGCCGAGATTAATTAAGACCGTGTTAATAAACATGTGTTATTTTCTACACTTTGTTGCGTATTTGATTATTTTAAAAGTACAAGATGAGGTAAGTTATATTTTTTGAAGAAACACCAATTTCTAATTTCTCTAATTTTATCAAAGAAAATCAAGCAACGACTGAAAAACATCGTACATGAACACTATCACCATATTAGGTTTGTTCGCGTACTTTTTTCACAAACACTCGTAGATTATAAAATTCCAAACGGTGAGATTGAAATTCTCAAACAGAACTAAATTAACGAAAAAGTTTAACACACACACTGTAAGTGTGCTTTGTAATACGTACTTCCCCTATTAATCGCGATAAACATCAAATCAAGTGCGCAAAATTATTACTAACCGACTTAACACTTTTCAGTCAATTCCCACTCTTGCCTAATTTCGAACCGATCCTTAGTAAGTTCTAATTAAACGTGTTTGTTCTCAAATTTCAACTTTAAATATTTAAAAATGAACGCGGAAAAAAATACACCCCCAAAAATTTGTGGATACTATTCAATTACAACTGATCGAATATTTGAGGAGACTTCATCGTGCTTGAAATATTTTAAATCGCCAAAAGTTCCGCTTGATTTAAATGTGGGATTAAATAACATAATTGAAAAACCTGATTCGTATTTCGAGGAAAAAATGGACAGCATTTTAACGTTCATTATCAGGAATAAGTCCAAGTTAGTTAATAGAAGTTATTTCGCAGATATGACGACTGCATTGATACCGTCTACTAAGTACATAACGTACCGCGGTGTGATTCGTATGATTATGCTTTCTCCGTATGATAAAAGAAAGGACTGGTGTATTTTTGCGACCAAATATAGGGGAAATATATACTTATGCCAGTTTACAAAGCCAGAAACACGTATGGCTTTCAAAAATGAGTCATTTGAGTCGAAAAAATTTTGCTACTATGGACCGAAATTTGAACAATACTGTTTATCGGGTAAGTTTTTATTCCTCATCCAAAGGGTAACACAGAAATGCTAAAGATATGTTATATATATGTATGTATATAAATGATCAGCATCCTGCATCGTCCGTCTGTCTATCACCAGTTTTTTGAGCCTTAAATTTTGAGCGAGATCGATAAAGTTTTGTATACGAGGTGAGAAAAAACAACTCTTCAGTAATTTTAGATGAAACTTATACATTGTGTACCGCCACGCCTACATTTTAGGGTATTTTTTTTTTTTAAATGTTTTTCAACAGTTTCATTATAATAATATCACTTCTTAGGAACAAAATACAATATTTGTTGGAAATACGTTTAAAAAAAAAACTCAGTTTTTGGAGGAATTTTATGGGAAATTTGAAAAAAAGAAACAATTTTCAAGCAAGCACAATGGCGGAAGAGGAAGATATGTACATGTATGCTCCAGACGAATTGTAGTGTTTTTACATCACTTGGAATAATCTTATCAGTGTGGGTATTTAGATAAGAAAATAACGATTGCTCTTTTGTTTGGGAACACTCATACCTTTTAAAATATCGTTTAGCCATCAATACTCAGTACTAGCGGTTTTATTAAAAAAGGATTTGTTTCTTTATTTACATTTTAAGACAAAAAATATATATACATGTACGTATGTATATTATTTGAATGTTAACAGTTTTTAAAGCCAGAGCAAATGAACAAATATCACAAAAAAACTTGAATATAATGTATATATGCATATTTTAATGCATATGTTTATTAAATTGATATTATCTACTCCAATAAGACGAAAACAAAAAATGCGCTCTTAAAATTCCACAAACGGATGTGAGTTGTGAACATAGCCAAAGAATTTTTATTTAAATATGCTATTTGCTTGTTCACACTATTGGCAGCAGATTCAGATCAATTTGTTGACTGTCAAGCTAATCCGAAATGATGTCAAATTCAGTTTAAATGAATACTGTTGTTGTTTCATTCTTGAAAAAAATATACCTTAAGTGGGAATTCCCCCAAAAAAATAATCAATAGCAATTGCATAACTGAAATAATATTCCAAATGCGATAAACCTTTATTGATGTGTTAATCTGTGATGAGATGACACATGCATTTAAGTACATTATCGTTGACTCTTTCAGACAATGAAAGTGCATCTCATCAACACGTTAACTTATCTACAGTCTTGATTATAACTTGTTCGAGGTAAGGTTTATTATTCAAATAAATAATAGTGTAAATGGATGAACGTAATTATTCTCGTCCAAAAATGTGTGGATATTATTCTGTAAATAATGATCGAGTATACGAAGAAACACATTCATCTCTTCGGTATTTGAAAATACCGAAAGATAAAATTGACTTAAATGTGGGAATCGATCTTATTACCTTTGAGCCAGATGCAAAAGCTGGTGAAAAAATGGAACACATACTCAAATATATTTTAAGTCATAAAGACGAATTGATTGAATCAAATGCTCGTCGCCGTGAGAAGGCTTTAGTAAAGTCTGTCGATTTTATAACTTATCGCGGTGCAATAACGAGAATAATGTGCTCTCCAACCAGTCGAAATGCTCGATACTCTTATCAAATTGGATGGTGTATTTTGGCAACAAAATATAAGGGAAATATATATTTGTGCCGTCATGAAACATCAGAAAATATAGAATTTTACAGAAATATGAATGATTATATAAGGATACTCAATAGGTACGGTATTCGTTTTGAGCAATGCTGTTTTGTAGGTACGCAAATATTATATTGATTTTGTTTTTGTTTCTCGATTTCTATAAATATGCACATTAATTTGGTTTAAAGTTGTTTTGTGGATAATGTTCTTCCTTTTTGATTCTCAAACTTTCCAATGCTCTTGTATTTAACATGGACCAAAACATAACATACACTAAGAAATTATTCATTGCTTTTTTTTTACTCCAGATGATCCATATCAAATGCCCGATACTTCGGCTCGCGTCGATGGAAGTGCACAATTTTTTGGTGTTTTCAAAAGGACACTGGTAGGACGGAAATTCCTTTTTGCAGGAGAAATGGACGGTGTTCAGAGTGATACTCCAGTTAATTTGTATGAACTTATTTTGAAAACCAATTGGAATTGTAAAAATTAAAATTATTCAATTATTTCAGAGAAAACGCTGAAAATATTCCATTCATTGAACTTAAAGTTACTGCCAATCCGGGTGCGTCGGCAAGAGCTAACGAAAATTTCAAAAAGTTCAAATGTCCGAACATATGGGCGCAGAGCTTTCTAACTGGCGTCAATGATGTATATATCGGTTTCAGAGACCATCGAGGAATTGTAGGGGAAATCAAACACTACAATACTGATTCATTGCGACACAACTTCGAAGTGAGTATCTCTACGACATAGAGATAAAATGATTTTATTTTTTAAATTTTGTATTACAGAATTACTGCAATCCAAAAAGGTGTTTTAATTTTTTGAATTATTTCCTTGAACTTGTTGAAGATAAAATGGAGAACATTGATTGCCCAGATACAGTGCATCAATTTAATTATGATGTAAATACAGGCGCCATCACCCATCTGGCTCACGAGGGTAAATCACAGTTCAGTCTTTTACCAGAGTGGTACTTGGATGCTGTCAACTCATGAACTAAGAACATGACTAAAGTGTTATATTTTTGACAGTCTTGTAATAAATACACACATTTTTTTTTATTCAGTAGAATCTTGTACTTTATGGATTTTTGTAAGCATCGTCGGAGCTGCTTAAATCTGCACATGAAATTCACGATGCACGAGCACAACTCATCGTCAGATGCACATTCTGTTCGGCCGTTTAGTCTTTTCTAAAGTTAACATTAGTTGTCAATGGACTTAATACTGAATTAGGTCCTGCATTTACAGGTAGAGGGCTTTTGCTTAGGGCCTATTTTTCAATGCGAGATCATTTTTATTTCAGGGTTAAACTTGACTTAGCTATAGAGATATGTTTTTTAGTGAATTTTAATCTTGAGCTAACTCTGGGTTAACCTAGGAAATAAGCTGAGTTAATTCTGTGTTAAATGAATAAATATTTTTGACAGGTACTGGAAATTGAATGATTTTATATATATTTTTGTGAAAATTAAAAAAAAAAAAAGAATTACGTTGTGTTGTTGGTATGGTTTTATTTTTTCGTCAATTTGCCTTTCAATAGCATCAGCTGTCAGATTTCGACAGTTTCTTGACATCTGTCACTGAAAAACAGCTTGAAGAGTTAGTTAACTCTGGTCACAAATAATCCAAATAAATTCACCACCGCACTTTCCAAACACATCCGCTACGGCTCACCACATTTGTTTAGTGTGGGCAAATAGGAAATTTAAATCTCCAATTCCCTTTTTTTATTGATAAAAATGGGAGAAAATTGTAATTATTTGCTTTTGCAGCAAATTCCCTTGCGGGAGAAATTTAATTTTGATCGGAAATGTAAATTTTCCAAAATGGATCTTCACCTCGTTAAGAATTCGATTTTAACACGCCAGCTACATAATCCTTTTTTTGGACCTGTAGATAGGTTGATTAAACTTCAAATCCTTCATTTTTGGTGTTTTAGGGAAGAGTGGGGGGAGTGGACTATCTATTATAGGTTATTTGTGCTTTGGTTAAGCTCGGTGTTAACTCAGAACTAATTGAGAACTAGCCTTTCTTAATACGCGATGTATAAATTTTGCGTCAATATTTTTATCGTTTCCTGAAAAACTGAATATGATAGTTGCCCATTTTTATACGTACCATGAAAAAATCTAGTACACGTACTGTTTATCGCCCATAGATGGCACTGGTTTCTAGTTGGTGTCGAAACTATTGCTTTTGAAAGAAAAAACTCAAACCTTAGAGAGCTTTTAGATTTTACTTAAGTTTTTCGAAGTATTTTGTTGATTATCTTCTTAATTGAAGATGAGAGTAGCTTTTCCCACTTTACGAAGGTTTATAGTAGAATTTTTATGTTTTTTTGTTTTTTATTTCGAAACATAAACAAGGGTTATCAGTGTTGGAACAGCTATCATTGCAAATGCATTATTATTTTGTACGTCACTTGTAGATACAAAGTGAAACAATAATTATGTACTACTTTATTATCAGAAACCTCGAAGTTACGATAAAAATCAATTAATTAAAGCTTTTACATTTCTAGAGATACGAGGACTGATGTGGCACTTGCACCTGTTGCAAATAAAGCTAATGACCTACTTATCGCTTCTGTTTCTGCGGCTCGTTGCTATATCTAATGAAACAGGTGATCCACCTGAACCTTCCGCAATAATTTTATTCTTAAGATTGCTTACATATGAGACAATCACTTCATAAGGCGGGAACTTCACAGATACGTAAACGAAATACAAACTCAATTTAAAACTGAGTACAGTATCGTGGGGATTTTCTTCCCCCTTTTAGGACTTCCATGAGCGTGTCGCGTGACTTTTATTAAAATTGTTTCCATGACATTACTTTGGGCACGATTATAGAAAATGCTTTGTCTACGCAACGATAATTAATTGAAAGATCAAGGGAATTGCTGTGCGAGTACGTATGTATGTACATATGTGCGCCTTTTAGGGTGGTATTTCAACTGATGATGGTATATTTTATTCAATTGGATACTCCATCTCATAGTACACACGATGCCTTCTGTTGTAGGTGTTTAGAAACCAGGAAATAGCTTTGGAGAATAAAATAAATACAAGCAAGGTATTTTATGGCACCTCACCTTACACTAGGTTTATTGTTATCAAAATTATAAATGCAATTTGGATTTCAGTGGCGATTTTATTTATTTGGGTGATTTTTTCTTTTTTTCTTCTTGTGGATGAATTGCTTAAAAACGTGTCTGTTGTTCCAAACAAAGGAGCGACGAGCGGCCGGGTTTATTTTGGGCGGGCACATACGCAATATTGGATTGTAAGGTAACAATAGATGCTGGCGTAATAATACATACCTGCCTAACATAAAAAGAGAAGAAATTGGGTTCAATTATGTAAAGATTAGGAAAATGGTTTGCAATTGGGAAGTAGTGCTATGGATGCTACGAGCAAATGGTAAAATGCGTAGAAATTGTTGGTGACTTTGAGGACATTCATATATGAACCCCGCTCCTATTTGGTGGCCAAAACACGAGGACCAGTTGAGTGGTCTGCATGTGGGCATCCTCTGCCCAATGAAAACAAAAGCCTAGCAGCAGCACTACGAGCTTAACCACAATGTAGGAAAAAGCCACGCTGAATGATTGTACGTATAATGAATGATACATTACATGACATTTCTGTGCGCACAGAAGGAACCTAAAGCTTTATGCCATATCCGAACAGCAGGGGGTATTTTGATATTTTTTGTATTTTCTAGTCCTTAATTCCAAAAATGTCCACATTTCTCTAAGCATGTGTTAACTATTTTTAGAGCCTTATCAATTCCTTAGAGATGCATTGTTTTCAGTCAAAACCCGCCCAAAATAAATTATTTCAGCGTGATGCCCGTTTATCTGTTACTTTGCCAATTAATTGGACATTTATTGCATTGTTAAATTAAAGAGCACCACATGATTAACCATTCATGTGATGGCACATGTGAAACTTTAAAACATACATACATACATAGCATGTGACATTTCAATTGTTTCGCATTGAAAAAGTGTCGAGGGACAAAAGACATCGTCAAATAACAAAACAATTATAGACTATGACGTATATACGCATAATGTTACACAATCGTAGACCAAAGTCAATCAATAATTTGTATGTACTCCACACACATAAATAAATTCGTCATCAATGAAAGTTACCTACAATACAATGTATGAAATGTATTTAGTCACTTAACGGTAGTGGTTACATTTTCATGTAAAAAAATAATTGAAAGTGCTTGAGAATGCTTGTAAGAAACTCTCAACAAAATATTTTGGATTCCAAGCCCTTAGCAAATGGGAGTAGGTACTTAGTTTAAATTACGTGTTCTTGGTGAGGAGCACTTCAAAGAAAAAAGTGAAAGATAACCTTCTATTCTTTATACCTAGTGTAACTTCCATCCATCTTATCTCAGACTTTACTGAAACAGCTTTTTTTACTTCATTATTATGGATGTTGATTGTCATTTAATAGTTCTGTTGGCCTGCAATAAATAGGCGCCTGATACATAGTTTACGCGTTCTGGGTTGGTATGATGGACTTCTTAAGCCAGGCCGCCATGGACAGTACACTAGTCACTTACCTATCTAGAAATCGCAAAGCAGCTAAAAAAATAGAACCAGTAAAAAGCCGTTTTATCACAGAATTAATAGCGGAATTCTGGAGCTTATTACCGTACTCCACAAAGTGTAGTAACTCCGTAGCTACTGCTGGTTCGTTTTAGAATAAATGACCGCACAGGTCTACTTCATTTTATCTCATAAAATCTCGCAAACTCTACTGTGAAAGTAAGTTAGTTAATAAAAATGTAATGCCCGGTTTCACAGTGCGAGCTTAAGCCTCAGCTGGAGCTTAAGCTACGATTTAACTCATCTTGGTGTTTCATAGTGTCGGATTGAGGGGTAAACCCTGCTCAAGTATTGATAAAACAAATTGATAAAGCAAAATTCATCATTCGATGTTACCAGCAATACCACACTACCTTTGTTTAATGTAACTACTTTATTTATGAACATGAACCTAATCCTGCAAAATACTATTGTTTTACAATATTGTTACATTACTTGAAACTTTTATTTCTGGTCCACCGCCCGTGGCATACCTACAATGCTCGCTTTTTAAATACCTGAGCCTCGAAATATATCTCCGCAGCCGGCATTGAATTCAATTTCAATTTTTTTTTTTCATTATTCCACTCCATTTTTCTATTTGACATCTCCGAACAATTCACAGTAGTTAATTACCCACAAACTATTCACAATCACTTCTTATATTTGGCTTAGCTAAGCCACAATTTTGAAATGACTGTGAAACCCGAAAAACTTAAGCGAAATCGCAGGGTGTGTGTTTGCTTTGTGAAACGTTTTTAATTTGACTGTTCTTTTTAAAATCAATAGCTTCTAAATCAGAATGTGGGCTACTATTATAAAATTCCATAATTAATTTATCGATGCAAGTAAGCGTTTTAATATGTATATTAAATGTATTTCCAACTTTTTAAGGTTAAAATGTGCTATGCACTTGAAAGACAACATTTGATTTATTTCACTTGAACTTAAAGTTCTTTAGCTTCATTTACAATAAGCAGTAAATTTTTATTTTGCAGACACGTTTTCTACTCAGCATTCGGAACATTTGTACCTATACAAGTAGTATAAATTTAAAATGAATAATTTCGTGTACCTATCGTAAAAATTTCCATTAAATTAATATATAATAAAAAATAGATGCGTTTATACATGTATGTACTGTATACTTTTTGTAAGCACAAATTCTTTGGGAGCTACTTTTTACAAGACTTAGAAGTGTAGGAATTGAACAGGATTCTAATATTGATCTGACTTATTTCCAATACTGGAAATTTGTTGGACAACAGTGGTTGGGATCAAAGTTCAAGCTTAGGATAAACATTCAAGAGTATTATGATATTGAGAATGCTTCTAAGAAACACCCTGCTAGGTGTCCCCTATTACTGCAAAAATGTATCCCTCGCCCAATACGTACATAGTTGTATAAATGTAGAACTTGAATCTTTATTGACAGCTTTTTTTCATTTCTAACAAATCAATGTTTTCAAAATTATTTAAGTTCACTTAAATTCTTAATTGGGTTGCATCAATATACCCAAGGACGTGAATACGTAAATAAAAAATCGCTCTGTAATTGCTTTCAGTGAAAATATTCTCCGCTTTTAAATATTGAGACCTTATCAAATCGAGTGTCAATGTCAATAGACTGTGATGACTTTCTGCAACCCAGTAAGCAATTAATTTCAAATCAGATTTGTTTACAACAAAATTCATTCGCCCCTCAAAACGTACGATTACATTGACTGTAATGTAATCGTAAGATCAAATTATCTCAATTAAAATAGTTCCCATTTACTGTGGGGGAACCCCTTCTAAGCTAACTGTCAAAAAGTCAAATAGAAGATGATTCTTGAAATCTCTAATAGACCCATTCTAAGAACGCAATCAAAGCACTCACTTAATCAACGAGTTACGTTGAAATATTTTTTAGTTTTTTTTTTTTTTTTTTTTTTTTTCTGAAATGAATTGCATAAGCCTATAATGTCCAATGTCAATGCGCAAATAAATTCATAATCTTCAATAAAATGACCGCAGACCGGCCAGATGTCACTCAATCACTGTTGCAGATAGGCGATGAGCCTCATCATCTGCGTCGCCACAACCGCCACCCCCTAGAGCGCCGCCAAATCACACACAAATCTCGCCCATTTCTCAAGAGACTCGACCACATGACCACTGCAGTATACAAAATAGTAAACATCGACGACAAGAGACTTCCTCGGATTCCATCACTATCTCGTACACTCGTGGAGTAGCCGAGATACACTTCCTCCTTCCAGAGACGTAACTTTTTTGCAAAAATTCATTCCCAGTCCGGCGATTGCCACCGCCACCCGCGCGCCGAACTAATTCTTTAATTTGTCCGCGACTATTTGGATGTACAAAATTTGTTTTTTTTTATTATTATTGTTGGCAATAATTAAACTGAATTCGTCGATGAAAACGTATCAGATACTTTTTATTCGCGTTCGTTTTTTTTTTTTTTTTTTTGGATTGCCAACCGACAGTTGAAACGAAAGTGAAGTGCGGCGGTGTGCACGTCTCGCTAGCTGTTTGACGGAATCAGAATTGAAATCATAATCGGAAAGCCCGCACAACAGAGTACACGATTTGTTTGTATATAAAATAATAATTCAAAGTTGCTTAAAAGGAATCGCTTTGGAATTGAGAACATTCAGTTGAGAACGAACTAGTGAAGTGTTAACAATTACCTAGTATCGAAAGGAGTAAATACAATTTATTTTCTAAAAAAATATCTTAAAAAAGTGAATAAAAATATATAATAATGGCCAAGTCAGTAGCAGCAATTGCACTATTACTACTAATTGCAATCAATGGGATTTTAGCCGGCGTAGAAGATAATGAAGTTCAGTACGACACTCATAGTAAGTTACGAGGTCCAAACTACATAAATGTTTAAATGGTGTTTAATTTTCTTCTTTGCTATCTAATGCTAATTCAAGTTTAAACCGTGTACGTGATTTCGTTAGTTTTTTTTTTTTCAAACTTGAACATTGATGAATTTATTTATCAGTTTGAACTGTTCACCTTTTGTTCTTGAAAATAAAATAGAAAAAAACCGAGAAACAGTGATGATGATGATTATATTGCGCAATAATTTTTTTTTTTTTTTTAATTTTGTGCAAAACTCTGGTGATGATAATTATAATTATGTATAGAAAGTATTTGGTGGTTTTAAACATTGGATGTTTAGTGAAACTGGCTTTAGATATTGCAAAATTGACGCGGTTTGAGCACTTAATAGCCGGCTTTGCTGGAGTTCTTCAATTTGCACTGTGTTTGACAAATTTGTTAATAATTTTACTGTAGTTAGCAAAAGATATAGATTTAATTTGTATTTCACCCTACAGAGTTTTGGAAAATAAGGGATGCTTTCATCAAAAAATTTTAAGAATATAAAAATGACCCACGCCGTTTTGCTCGTGGCTCTTTTAGTTGCAAATTCTTAAATAGATGTGTATACATTTCAAAAGTACTTTAATTGCACAACATGTTTTGCTTAAAATAAAAATAAGAGAATACAATTTCGAACAAAATGTTCTTTGGGGAAACAGTGACCAATGAAGGACTCAATAATAATCTTTCAAATAACTTGATAGTTCCTTGTGACTAAATTGAAAAATTCGTATTGGTCAGTGGCTTAGATGGAATTACATTTTAAATTTATGAAGTAAATTGTAGAACCTTAAGTGCTCTATCAGCTACGGACTATCAAATAGCGGACTATAAGTTTGTATTCTCGAAGTTGATTTTCCAAAATAGATTGTCGATTTAATACGATTCATCTCTGAAGTATTTGTGGTACAAAACTCCTTTCTTGTGTCTATCCCTGTCTTATTCTCTGCGCTACTTACAGCAAAGAAGGCAAATGATGTTGTACGTAAGTCAAAAATAGAAACTTCTTCGATTGTCTGGGGTTAGACCTACCGTACACGGCTATTCTTTTAATACGGAGATAGAGTAGTAAGTTTTACCTGATATTAGGGACGTAGCTTCTAAGAGGTTGGCCTGCCATCCCAACGACTATTTCTGGTACAATATTAAGTATTTTCTTACAGACTACATCCAGCCCGATAAACTCGTTCTCCAATTGTTTTTAATATCTTTAGCCAAACTTACACTGAGCTTGTATTATTTCTCCAGGCATGATGACATAAAGTAATACAAAAACAGTTTAGCGTAGTCATTGAGCTTGTAGGTCTCGAAATAATGCAATCATCCAAAAATTTGTACAATTTTGTTGTTTACTTTGTTTTGAATTAGTTTCGAAATGAGCACCACTTTTGTAGTTTATAATGTTTCCGCATATTTCTCCCTTCTGTAATTTTTTATTTTAACGTGTGTGACATAAAAAGTAGAAAACCCGACTTCAACTTGGTCAAGTGGTCAAGTCTAATGATCAACAACATCTCATCTAACAAGATGGTAAATTTTCCAATGATTCTTATTGGGTATTGCCATATACTCCCGAGAGAGTTTTCCAAAGCCTCAGGCAATAACGACCAAGGAAATACCGCACAAGTCGATTTAGAAACAACCCCAAAAAAATGCCGTTTAACTTATTATTGTAATTTTTTTCGTCATTTTGGGTGCTTCTCCCAAGTTAGGATTCGTTTTTATAAAAGGCAACAAAACTCATAATAACAAGTGGAAATATTTGAAATTGAAATAATGTTCAAAAGAGAAAACATGACCAAAAAAATATCACACGGATGGAGATACAGTAGAAGCTCGGAAAAGTTGATCGAAATGTCCCAGAGCTTGTCAACTTTTCCGAAAAGTGAACTTTTCTGGACAGTTTTCAAAATCTGTAAAAAAATAGTATTTCGTTCATAAATAGTCGTACTTTTTTGGGTTTATAACAAATTTAAGAACCAGAAATTAAATTCAATGTGCAAATGGACAATACATGTCAGAAAAATTTAGTATTAACCTTAAACTACTGTAAGAACGGGATTAAGCTGATCGATAGGCTTGCTGCTGCCATAAAAACAAGCAGTTCTTCGGAATACTTGGCTTTCGTGTTATGTATTTTACATCGTTTGTTTAGATTTATGATATAAAATAAAATTAATGCAATTTAAAAAAAAAGTCACGCTTTAAAAAGTTGACCAAAAGTGAATTTTTTAAGGCAACGTAGGGAGCTCAAATTTTGTCAACTTTTTTGTGAAATAAACTTTTCAGAGAGTCAACTTTTCCGAACTTCTACTGTAGTTTTTTTTTTAAGATTTTGGTGTCATAAAACAAAGCTTTGTGAAATCAAAGTCTGGTTTCTGGAAAAAAGTTTTTTTTTTGAAATCCTGGAAATATCGGCCAAAGATTGCTACAAAAACTCCTACTAAAATTTATTGGGTAATAGTATTATAGCCTTATTATAGTTTGGGTGATATAAATTTTTCCTAGCATTACTCAGATCCAGGATCCATTTATATGTACCTTAAATAAATCAGCGCAAAGGTGCTGAGTTGCTGTTCTTTTTTTTATCCCATGACTGAGCTTTGTCTGTGTAAACAATTTTTAGTGACTGAACATTCGATCTTAACCCCTTTATGTCACGTAAAATTTGAATTTCGGCGATCGCATTTCTTGTGTCGCATTTTGCATAACAAACGAGACTGTTTGATGTATACAATAATTAACATGCTGTGGTAAAAAGGGTCATGGAATATGAAACAAAATCCTCGACATATTAGGGATTTAACTCAAAACCGATCCAAATTAACATTTTCTTTTACATAAGACCTTATAGATGCTTAGTTTTAAGTCTTTGGTGCCTGTGACGGTCTGTTTGATCTATATTGTTCTTGTTATTATAAACTTTTTGTTTTCCTTTTTTATGAACCACTAAATTAGTTTTCTTGTTATTTTCACCCCAGTAAATAGGCCTCTACTGATAACCTTAAAAATATTCGCCTTATTTATTTGTAAATATTTTTAAGTGATTTTATTTGTTTTTTAATTGCAGTGTTTCAAGGCGTAAAAGTCTATCGCAACGATAGAGAATGTGCCATGCTTGGCGGTCTCTGTGTGCACAGAAATGATTGCCTTGAAACTTCATCGAAATCAGGACTCTGCCCATCGAGTAGACATCTTGGCGTCGAGTGCTGTTATGAATGTAAAAGAATTCAAATATAAATTCTTAAAAAACGTATTTTAATTAACATCCGCTTTAAATTAAAATTATGTGTCTGTATATTTTTAAAGTACCCGTAAGGCCAGCACCCTGTCGGCAACATTTGGGCGAATGTAAGGACAGGTGTCCCAGACAGCTTATTAGACCGGGAACCGATTGCGAGAACGGACATTTTTGCTGCGTATTAATTTAAGGGTAAAATCCTTAAAAAAAAAATCTGTGTGTGTCTAAAAACAAAACTACCATTGTTCGAGGAGAGAAACGAAGATATTTTATTGTTTTCTTTTTTATTTTTATTTTTTTTTAATTTAGTTTTGTGGGTTTTTGTTGTATAAAAACTATTTTGTAATTAAAAAAAAATTACAAAATTGAGACTTGTTTGTTTATTGAGGAGTGTAATTATTTAAGAAACTATTCTATTTATACAATATTCTATGTCTGTGAATAAATGAAAAGAAAAATGTATTTAAACTTTATTTTAATATTTCCTCTGTGAAATGAGTTTTATTTTCTTTCTTTTTTTCTTTTATAGTAGAGACATTGAAATACCATCGAAATAGTTAACGAAAATAGAAAAATTCAATTCTTGACGTGGTAATAAAACATTTTTAGTGGAATTCTTCCACAGAACGTGTTCGCATAAAACTATGTACCATGTGTACATCTGGAGAGGAAAGCAATTAAATTTGAAGAAATTTCTAAACTTTTCATTCATATTTCAGAAAAGTTAATGAAAAATGAATATTTTATGTGCAAATGGTGTAATTATAGACAAGTTTTGATGTTTATGACTTTCGAGATGGATTGCAGATTGTTGAAGAAATGTGTCATGGCCCAATGGCAATTTGAGGTTGTAAAATTATTTAATTTGAATATGAATTGCTCTAAGACAAGCTATTTAAAGTTTACAACTCTGTTGATACTGACTTACTTATTTCTTGGGTGTGAAATTGTGAAATACTAGAGCGAAATTTACTGCGTTTTTAGTATTATTTTTGGATATGACCTAGTGAACAAAGCTAAGAGATAGAAGTGGTCATAGATAATGGAATTCGTATGCAGTTTTATTTTGTTAAATGATTTCCTAATAGGGATGCCAGATTTGGAAAAATTCCTTGCGGGACACTTTCCATACTTACATAAAAATATGAATTTTTTATGGCTTTGAAGCCCTCTCTTGATCAAAACCCAATAAATTGCCTGGTCGATTACGCCATGTCCGCTCGTCTATCCGTCTGTTTGTTACCAGTTTCTGGGCCTTAATTTTTGACATAGATTGAAATGATGCTGATATTGAATACATGTCTATATTCAATATTTCTACATTTGAGGAGGAATGTATTCCACGGGAGAGAGCTGGGCAAACACAAAGTTGGTGAAGAATAGTACCGTTCTCTTCCTCATCACTGCAGCCTCTGCAAAAGTCGTTTGCGAGAAGGCCTAGCCTTATTGCGTGCCTACCTATTAGACAGTATCCAGTTTATTTCGAATGCAGTTTTAGCCTCTCTGATTCTGCTGGTTCTTATTCTGTTATCGCGGTAAGCAAGACACTTTTCAATTATAGAAAGTTGGTTACAGGTGTTTACTTGATTCCAAGTTGCAAGTGCTTACGGCTTTTGCTTTATCTGCACTACTTTTAAGCTGTACTTTTTTGCCTGAGTTTTTATATTGTGGGCTATTGCATGGAGGTTCGTTAACCGATGTGAAGATAGGCACACATGGTCAGTCAATTCAGTCAATTTATTTAATTTATTTACTGCGGTATTTTTACAATTATGAACGACGGTAATGGTGACCTTAGCTATGTATGCAGCCAGTATCAAGTGTGCAACACCAACGGCAACACTAAAATACACGCCCTGCATCAGAAACCCCGCATTTATTGTAATTGTTTTCATGCTACAAGCTTCATGAAATCTTTGATGAAGAATACCAGTGGCTACATGTCGTAAAAGAAGCTGCTTGCTTGTTGGCTAAGAACCCACATGGCAAATATATTGTGACTAAATGGTGTACATGGATTTATTTTATCAAAAATAATCTCTGAAATAACTGAATTGCATTGAATATTGTACTTTCGTCGCTTACTTTGAAGTAGTAGCACTTTTAGTAAATACTTATCGCTCGCATTTTCAAAGTTTTCAGTACTGAAAAGCTTGCGAACATCGAACGATGCTGAAATTATGAATGAATATACATAATTTCAAACTTTATCACGTGGCCTTGTGTTTCAAATCATGAAAAGGGCAAAGCCTCGCAATCAGTAACTGGGTTAGCGTTGAAGTTAACTTGAATCATTACATTTTCATCAAATGTCTGAGCTTTCATTTATTTGAGTTCATTCAACTAATACCATCCAGATAAGGCAAAGGTCCATATTTCATTCACCAACTTGTATTTCATTTCCAAAAGTTCCCTTATTTTATAAAATTTGTGTAAGTATTCTAAAACAGCAACGTCATGCTTTAGGTCGGAAATAGTTGAGAATTCAAAACATCGCATTTTGTTTTTATTTTCGATAAGTTTAATTGTTTCTTCATGAATTACTCGACAATTATACGAAATGCAAAGCCAAGCAAAACAAAAAAAAAAAAAACACGCGACCGAAAAAAAGTTTTATTAATTGTTGAACTTGACATTGGGGCGGATACCAACCAGAGTTTCTTATCGCACACTTATGTATGTAAATGGGCCAAAAAATAAAAGAGGAAATCGTTTTTTTTGTGATTTTATTTATAAAAAATAAATATAATTTATTGAGTAAATTCAATTAACCAAATCGCCGCCGGTTGACCATTTTTCTGCCACTAAGAGATATAAAATGTATTTGGATGCGATTAAGTGTATGCACATTTCGTTGTAAGTATTTCGGAAATTCCTGCCAGCAGCTGGAGATGCCAGAAGCGGAATACAGATTTCTCATGCGTGATAAGAATAATTAAATAAAATTGATATATGAAACCACTAACGTGAAATAATGATCGATTTGGAATGGTTTTTCTTAAAAACATGTTTGTACGGAATGGCTAAACTTTATTAGAATAAGGGGAAGGAAATAACGAAATAAGTTACAGACGAGTAATTGAATCGAATTTTAAATGTCATAGAATTTTATTAATGCTCTTTCTCTGTAAATAAGTTAATTTTAGCCATGTATGTACACGTTGGTGAAATCGTTTAGATCGCTAACAAAGTATTTCCTTAGATCTCAATTCACAGCTCAGCAATCGGGGAATGAAGATGAGAGAAGTGCAGAATCACCAAAGAGCTCATAGGTGGCCGAAGCTCTACTCAACACCCAGTGAAAGGCTTAGACTGTTCGTTGCTAGTATCGGATAAGGATCAACTGAAGAGATGGAAGGATCATTTTGCTTCAGTTCTAAACCGCGTATTCGCCAGCAATATGCACCCAAGTCAAACTTATGTGTCCGTAGAAAGAAATTCCCGAATTCGAACCACAATCCCCAGTAAGGAAGAGATTATTACTGCGATCAAAGCACTGAAAACTAACAAGGCAGTAGGACTTGCTGTGCCAACAGAATCGGCTGAGCTACTGTTCCCACTTGTCGGGAGAACATGGGAAGCCGAGAGTTTTCCGGATGAGTGGAAGAAGGGAATGATCGTCAAGCTCCCTAAAAAAGGTAATCTTATGCAGTGCGAAAACTGGAGAGGTATCTGTGTGCTGCCTGCTGTGGCCAAGATAATAGCTTAAATAATCTTGGAGCGAATCAAAGACCAGCTTGAAGACACACTCGAGGCCGAACAAGCAGGTTTCCGATCTGGATCCTCCTGTGTCGACCACATCAACACCTTGCGGATCATCATCGGGCAGTGTTTTGAATATCGTGCACCACTTCACCTGCTGTTCATCGATTTTGAAAAGGCGTTTGATAGTGTCAATCGGGAATTTATTTGGCGTGCCTTGCGCAGGAGAGGCATTCCGGATATATATATATATATATAATAGCAATTATTAAGGCTACATATGATGGGTCCACATGCGACGTCTTGCACAGAGGGAGGATGTCTTAGGAATTCGAAGTCCAAAGTGGGGTTCGACAAGGCTGCATACTTTCACCAATACTGTTCTTATTGGTGATTAGCGATGTGCTGAATGCAGCCTTATCAACAGGAAATGGAGGAATTCGATGGACTCTTACATCTGAACTCAAGTACCTCGACTACGCCGATGATATATGCCTTCTATCTCAGAGAATAAAGGAACTTTACCAAATGACAGCCAATGTGAAGAGGGAAGCAGACATCGTTGGGCTGAAAATCAACTCGGCAAAAATAAAAATGATCAGCCTGGGACCGAACTCATCAACTCCTGTATGCATTGCTGGACAAGTAGTTGAGAGAGTAGAGAGTTTCCAATAGCTTGGGAGTATTGTCTCAACCGATGGCGGAACGGAACAATGGAACCCACTTACCCAGGATGGTAGGATACGCGGCGGTCCTAGGAGTACGTGGCGTAGAACAGTGGAGAAGGAAGCACGGCAACTGGGAAAGAGTTGGGGAGAGCTGAGGCATATATCCAGTAACCGCACACGATGGCGCGTAGGCGTTGTAGAGGCCCTAGGACCCACAAGGGGACACAGGATTTAAGAAGAAGAAGAAGAAGAATCGGGGAATGAGCAAACTGCAAACGAACAATTTTTAGCACATTCAAAAGTAGACAATTGACAATTTTACTGAATTTATTTAACGATTTATGTTAAATAAGTTTCTGTGAAGAAATCAATAATTCGTCTGATTATGTTGTCTTGAAGTAGGACATCAAACAGATTGTTTACAACAACATTCGTCTACTTAACTTGATGCCTGTAGAGGGATTCTATTAAATTGTACTCATGAGAGAACTAGACGTCAATGGTAGGCATTCATAAGATGTAAAATAAAGGGGACACAGCTCAGTCTTAGGTTCTGATAAGTCTTCCTTTCAACCTTGAGTAGCAATAGGCTTTCCTTTATGTAGCAACGACAGGAAAATGTTGCCACTCGAGTTCAAGAAAGTGAAAATGCATGCGAACTTTCTATTCTTTCCGATCCTTGCGTGCTTGTAGCTGAAGAGATTTATAAAAGGGTTCTAGAACAGGACTAAAGAAGTCATAGGAGCATGACAAAAATTGTTACTTTTTTTAGTATATTTTTCAGCGGTATACCTTCACTTAATAAGTTGGATAGGATTACGGTTCACAGCAGGGATAAGCGTCAAAAATCATTTAAAGCTTGCTTTAATTTTCGAAAAATAAAAGGAGGTAAACAATTTGAAACCAAATTAAATGCAAAAACAACTGATTGCAATGACCCATACCAGTTTCAAAACCAAAAACTAGAAACAAACCTTATCAAGACTCTGCAACGTAATTAGTTAGTTCCGATTAGGTTAGATAATTCTAGAACATCTAATATAATCTTTAATTCCTCTACTCAATAACAAAGTGAATTATTCTCCGCCGCACCATGACTAATTCTTCTAAAAATAGCAATTACCTAGTTGATAAGCTCAACTTTGTAAAGCAACATAAACTCTTATTTTCTATTGCTAAATTCTTTTTTCAAACCACATGTCTAAATTGATAAACAAAATTTTAATTCCCAGAAGGCATATGAGATTGTACAATGGTAAAAATAACTACAAATTTAAAGAGAAAAAAATTAAATAATCACAACAAAAAATTTTGCATAATATTTACTTGCTAAATCTCCGTTCAATGTTTTAATTCATTCATAGATTTGATAACCCAGAGTAGTAAAATGAGCCGCGCAATTTGAAATCAAAATAAATCACATTTCGATTATTTCATAGAAGTGTGAGATAATCTAGTAGATTTCCTACAATTTTGCATGATGTAGTCGGAAGATAGATAACCCATATCCGTTCACTATACTTTTCTTATACTTTAGTTAGCTAAGAACGGAAAGTTAGCGTTAAATATTTAAGTTAATTAAGCTAATTTCAATAAACTAAATGCAATAAGAAAATATTTGGAAATTGATTTGCTGTTGTTTTTTATCAAAATCGGAAGGACTTCTGAACAACACTCGTATTGAAGTAATTCATGGTCTACCACCGAATACTTACATACATATGTATGTATGTGTAAATGAGTTCTTCAGCCAATAGTGTCTAAGCTTAGAATTTGAATTATTCAGGCAACATAAGGAAAGCGTTAATAATGAGTAATAACACTTCTCACGAATATGTTCAACCACAAGAGTGAGTACAGAAAATCATGTGCTGCTGAACTGTGCAGTACAGGATCATTCAACAAAAAGAAGAACACTTTTGGAGGATATTTATTCTCATTGGTTGCGAAAACCTGACCAATTTTTCAACGACCTACACCAATATATGCACCTATCTTTTCTGATAGCCAAGCCCGTGAAATAACTGGTCTAGCATTGCTGGTTAGACATTAATCAGTCGACAATTGCTTTCATCTGATTTCAGGACGCAGCAAGTAGACAACCTCGAGTGGAATAGTCGGTGCCAGTGGCGTTTGACTGCATTGTATCTCGGCCTCAGTTATTACTTGTGGTCTCTCGAAATTTATTGTATTTATGCCCAGCTAAAAGAAACCTAAATCAATATTTCAAAAATAGGTCAATCAAGAGGTGAGATTCGTGTAATAGCGTCCCATGTGTTGTTTAAATGACCTTTTAGGCTTATAATTAAAAGGCAATATTAATGCATGTGATCAAAGCCTGAAAGACACTGGCGAAGGGTGAATTGGACCTATGGGTATAGTGTTATTCGAAACTTAAGTGTTATATGGTTTCAATATTTAATTCCCAGCCGTATACCAAATGCCGAATTCATAGCTATTTACACTGATAGATCGAAAATGGACACCGGTGTAGGATCCGGAATCTTCTCCGAATCACTGGGTTTATCCAGATCTATACGACTCCCAGACCACAGCAGTGTTTTCCAAGCGGAGGTCCTGGCAGTGACAACAGCGGTCCGTGAGTCTGCCGTGAGAACAATTCCGCCAGAAGGTATCACTTTCTTTATCGACAGTCAGGCAGGTATCAAAGCAATTACCGTCATAGAAATAAAATCCAAGCTTGTGAAGTGCTGTTGCAAAGAGCTTAAGGTTCTTCTCTGCTGGGTCCCTGGGCACGAGGGCGTCCCGGGAAATAAAAAGGCAGATGAATTAGCAAAGAAAGCTTCATCGGACCCACTTGAACTAACCGACCTCTTCATAAGCACCACACCCTGCGCTCTCAGGCTTAAAGCAGGGAAACGAGCTATGAGAGAGGCGAACTTGAGATGGAAGTCCCTAGATACTTGCAAAACTGCAAAACAACTATGGCCAACTTTTGACAAAGCAATGCCCGACGTTCACTGTCCATGCTCGTGGGGATACTCCCGCGTCACAACACTCTGCGGTACCACCTAAAGAAACTACGTCGGATGGAAGAAGAACTCTGCAGAGGATGCGGCGATGAGGAGGTTCTAGAGGACACTACCCACTTCCTCTGTCAGTGTCCTGGACTCCAACATTCCAGGTAGAAATTCCTCGGCAAGCACTTCTTTCAAGATCTAGGAGAACTCTCCAACACCAATACCGACAAGTTACTGACTTCATCAGAACATCAGGATGGTTTGTATACACGGATAACGAGTAAGTACAACCATGGGAAGTTGTTACAGATATTTATGGGTTAAATGGGCAAGGTTTACTTTTTATAAGCCCCCCTATGGGTAACACAATGGGTCAGTGCTGACCTGAGTACGGCGGAGGTATTTCGTTTGCTCTGCCAACCCACAAACCTAACCTATCAGAATTGATTGATTCGTTCGCCAATCCTTATCCTTTATCCCTTTCTCCGCAGTGTTTAGATGCTCCTCCGCAGTTTTTAGGTGCTCCTCCGCACTGCGAAGAGTATGTTACCAACTGGCCATTTCTTGCAATAAATATTATTTATGGCATGTTATATGATGTATGTATGTATATGTTATATGATAAGAACAAATTATTAAAAAATATATAGAAAATCGCGTGAAGAATATATGTACATGCATATAAATGTATAATAGTCCTCGAATTCATAGTCAGCAGGCCCTTATTGACATAAGAAAAACTAATCATGTATTTAAAGGGTATTTAAATGTTTGGGGACTCCTTTCATTTAGATTTCCTTAGATTGCAAGAGTATTTTAAACAGATAAAATTAGATTTGTTTTTAAGTTTATTTTACATACAAGTACTTCTATTTTAATTATCACATTCAGACCTTAAAAATTGAAATTTTAAAAATTCATTCGATCGAGATCCATAGAGCTATGTGTTAGACACTAATGTTTAGAAAGAGAAGTAGTATAAATAGTCTCTTGGTGCCCTCATGTTTCTTATGTAATTGACCCATTAACTAGATAAAGATACATTAAATAGTAGTTTTTATACGAAATCTGTTTCACTTCTTGAATTCCTTTGGCAGGAGTTCTTACGCTAGGGTCGCACAAACACCACATACTCCTCAGTTCTGAAAGAAATAAAACAAAAAACACAAAATTGAATTGTACATTTACACAGGCACATTTATTATATTTCCATCAATTGTATCTTATCATTTATAATTTTGTAATTAACAATTTTAAAATTTCACTACAGTTGAGAGTAAAAAATAATTCTTATTAATTTATATCAATAAAGTTAATTTTAAAGTTATATATGTATATACAATTAATTATTTAAGCTCTACAAAAAAAATTATTATAAATAAATTCTTTTGAAAACATTGTCTTACAATATATCTAATTAAATACTAAATACTTCTTTAAATAAAGAATATAAAACAAATGTACACATTATATGCAACAAAGTGTATCAGAATAAATAAAATAGTTCGTGCAAAATTTATTCATTGTTTGCTGCGGGCACTGGACTTGTCGATGTTAGACTGTAAGGAAAGAAAGAAAATAAAAATAATAAAAAAACAACGAGAAGAATAAAAGGGTGGAATAGATAAATCGGTGAATATAATATAACATATAACAAGTCATGAATAAATTCATTGGCAAATGGATGATTTATACAATGGAGTCATGGACAAGATGCATGCTATTTTGTTTGGAGTAATAGATTGGAAGAAAATTTACACAAATGCATTTTTAGTAAAAGGACTAGAATAGTTAGTTCAGTTCCTGATTTCGTTATTTTTAGCTGAATGTATGCAACGTTGAAGTAGAAGTTTCTTAGACTGGTTGTCATGATCAGTCAAGCACGTCAATGAAATACGCGTACTTAGTGGTAGGGTAGGTAGAGGAAGGGTACCAAGGTCGAATGTCGAAATGAAGAACGGATAAGTAAAGGAATGGAGATAAAAACCGAGTGTAGCAGACAATTTCATACCATCCTTATCACGGTCAACAAACATACATAATTACTGACTCCAGATAAGTAGAATAAATTAAGCATTCCAAATGAATAAATTAATATTTTAAGGATTTTCTTTGTTAGTAGGAAAAGCAGTGGTTATTCTTGGTTCTATTGAGAATACCTCCGCATAATATCTGGAGAAAGATCGACGAATAAAAATAGCGTAGAGCCCGAGTCGTAGGGGTGCCAGCCGAAATAAGGATGAAACTACAATCCCTATGTCACATGCAGATTAAAGGAAAATATAGTAGCATGAGAAGCGATTAACATCCATGCGCTGACTACAGGAACAGAAAAAGCAGGAAGTAAATTTGACAACAGAACAGAGAACTAGCTCAATCTAATATCCAGTAAAAGGCTTAAAGCTGAACTATAGTAGTCGGAAGCAATCGGAAGCTAATATCAAAACTCTCCGTTGAGTTTTCTTCATTGCAGTTATTTCCATAAGTTGGCCATAATAGAAGTATGTTCTAGGAAGTATCTGTGAAGTAGTTTTGCCGGTTAATGTAGGATTTGCAAAAAAAAAAAAATCAATCGTTTTGAGAAAATCAATAATAATTAATAAGACTGATTTGCCTAGCTTCTCACAACTGTTCTTATTGTGCGCGATATATAGGCATATTTGTCCATGCACAGCGACCTACAGTTTTAATCCGTTTTCGAAGGGCAGAGAGTTTTTCGAGAAGCTTCCTCGTGACAGTAAATTCTTTTGAAAGTTTGGCAGATGCTCAGAAAATGTGAGGCCGTGAAAAAGCTTTGATGGTATTTCACTGGATTAGAACTTGGAACCCCTTGCACCGCAGTCCAACGCACTAACTACTGCTCCACAGCTTGCTGCACACAAAAATATCACACTAACTTGGGTCCCTGGACACAGGGGTACCCTTGGCAATTAAGCCTCCGATGAATTTGCCAGACAAGGTGCTCAGGCTTCTTTCATTGATCCTGAGCCTTTTTGTGGCCCACAAACTAGTCAAATCAGAATGGAGCTCAGCAGATGGGAACGACAAGAATCGCTCTCCTACTGGAACTCTCTAAATGGCTTAAAACACGCCAAACAATTCATCAACTTCTCAAAAAAGAGAACAAAATATATCCTCTCTATGAGCAAATACACTGATTTCTAACTGGTCATTGCTCTCTCAATTACCACCTCAAGAAAATGGACCGGACACGTGCCGCCTATGTCTTGAAGACACCACATTTTGTGCGAATGTCCTGCCATAACTCGGCTGAGACTTAAGTACTTTAACAAAGGCTTCACATCTCCCTCTGATGTCTTTTCAGCTTCAGCTATAGATGTCTTTAAATTTATTAATAAACTAGACTTCAGCTAAAAAAAAAAATAACTTATTTTATTCAAATCTGCTAGGGAATAGCACAAAAGATCTTTCTGGGGCGTTACGCTTTATAGGCCTTCTCTTGTCCCTCATTTTCCTAAAAAAAAAACACTGCTCCACTGCACTTCTTAATAGAAGTAACATGTTCTTAATTTCCTTATTTACATTCTTAAATTCAAATAATCTATCAGAAGTATTGATACATGTATGTATCCATTCGCAATTCTGTAAATTTTTAAATTTGATTATAAAGACATTCTTAGAACAGTAAACAAAATAGCAAATGTGTTGAAAAAATTCAGCAAATTCGTGAATGAAAAAAAAATTATAATAATACAAGAACAAGAAACATTATAACAAACATACACAAATATCACGAGCATAAAATCGTTTTTGGCTTAAAGAAAAAATTCATCCTCTCACCGTAAACTTTCGGTTCTTGATCTAAGTGAATAGTCCTTCGAGAATCTGTATCTGAAAAAAAAAGAAGAAAAAAGATGTTATGGTGAAAACAGTTTATGTCAAAGTGTACCTGTATAAAGCGATATAAAAGAAAATATTATCTGATATCAAAGAAGTAAAGACCTCTAAATTCACCATGTAAGAGCCGTATGTAGCATACGAAAGGACTTGCTGTCGTCGGGTTATGAACTTACTTTAATGGAAATTTTATTATTCATGCAACAGATTTATCCGATGGAAAAGGTTTTTTTTTTTTTCAATTACAGTCAACCCATCGCATGGCTATAACCTTTTGCAATCGCTTCTTAAGTATACGAGTACACACCGGTGAAAGATTGAGGATTATTGAATTTTTCAGTCTTTACGTTTATACGTGTCTTTATGGAGCAAGAAAAAGGATATAAATTGTAAGTTTCCTTTTTGATATTCTTTGGTTATATTACAAATGAATTTGGGATAAGGTTATTGTGTTCTTAGTTGGCGGTGATAAGTTGAGAATTTTGTCACAAATAGTTCGTCTTTTTTGAGATATAGGAGCTGAAACGATGAGTAAGGATACGCTTCCATAGAGTTGTGGACCTCTACAAAATGCCAGTAGGTCTCAGTTGGTATGAAGAAGATGACATACAGCTGACAAATAGCTTAGCTCGGCAAAAACAAATATTATCAGCAGAAGTATACATTGTTGAACAAGTGGCTTCTCCCAGACGTAAGTCCTTTACCATGTGATAACGTGGCATGCGTGAGTTGGCCCTCGAAAGAGTGCACATGGAATGGCACGACTTGGGCAACCGAATTCTTTCCCACGTAAACTCTAATCATGTGGTAAACACTTGCTTGTAAAGGACACTAATGAGTATTCAGATTTTGAGGCAATGGCCGTTGTAGCATATCTGTTGCATACTTAAACTAACGTAATGACACGAGAATTTATCAACGCGCCTAAAAGCAGGCCACAGATTGCGTTTTGTATGCACATTTATATCGCCATGAGATAGAGAGACAAAGTGTGTGCCTATGTTTATTCCATCTGTAGTGCATGTTTCTCATACTAAAAATCCATTTTAAAGATTAGGCATGCCAATTTCCAGGTCAATACTGTTCAATTTTAAATGTTAAAAAAAAAAAATTACCTTCTATTCCTCATAGACTGCTCTGAACTGATGTTCCTCGCATCATGCCATCGCTCGAATCGATGTCGAAGTGCTTGCCTTACTTCCGAGTTGAGAAAGCAGTAGAAAAATGATACTGAAAATCCCTAAGAACATAAAAAAAAAAACTATAAAATTTATATCTTTACTATAAAGCGTAACAAAAAGCAAAAAAAGAAAAAAAAAATGCAAACATTTGCAAAGTAGATAATGCATCGTTGCACTCTTTACCTGTGTACTAATGAGGAAAGCTCTCAGAATCTCAAACACGTGTCTTTCGATTCCGTGCTCTGGTCCATACAACACCAGTAAGTATGTTATTCCCAGCAATGGTATAAGGACCAACAACGCCTTTGATGCCTTGCGATATTGTCGAGTCTCTTGGGTATTAGCAGAACGTAGTTTTGTGATAAGTACCTAGAAATGGGAAAAGTAAGTTGAAAGGGACATGTTTCAATCCTTCGAGAAATCTAAAAGCACAAGGGATGTGTTCACTGAACTGCATTTAAAGTGACACACACCGTACACTAGAGTAGTGACTATTTGTTCCTTACCCACATGATCCGAAAGAGGAAAATTAAATTCAGTAAAATTACAAGACTAGCTGGACCCTGGAATATCCAATCGATATGGGACTCTCGCATCCATGAGCATTCAATTTCCAGCTGCAATTCGTTTGGTTAAAGCAAATATATTAGAAAGTTTTCACTACAAGAAAGAAAAAAAGAAAAAGCACAATTGGATAATGGATACAATGATAGTGAAACCATTTGAACTATACCGCGTGGGAGGAAAAAAGTACTGCTGTCAAACGGAAAAGGATATTTGGATTTTGCTGCAACTGCATAGCAGAGTTCAGAGTACATTGAAAATAATAGTAGGTATTGGAAGGGTGAGTGTAGATACCAATTACCGATTTAGATCAGGGGCTTTGAGTAATGGATGCAGTTACTCATGTCCTTGCTTTGAATAAAGGAAAGGGACAAACGTAAGGGATTTGTTTAGTTTTAACCAAGGATGAGCACCATCACTGACTAATCAATTCAATATTGATCAAAGAAGGGTATGCTGTAGATTGAAGAATATATGTACATGGAAAGAGGTATCTACTGCTTGATAAATTGGAGAAGAGGGAAATTTAGTACATAAAACATTGCATGGAGAATATGACTAAAAACGTTGTGCAAAGTAATTTTTCAAAAAGTCTGGAGTAAGTTCTGGTTTCGATTTTGTGGTTGTCCTTTTGTAACAAATGGGGTTAACATAGTTAGTCCACGAAGGAAGTATATACCAAAGAGGCGTCATACTCTTTAATGCCCAACCTACATATATAGAGCAAGCATTGAATTTATAAAAGTAAGTAAGAATTAAAACTCGAGATAACAATAAATTTTGATATTCACCATAATTACGTTTGTCGGGAGCCGAAAACGACTCAAGCTGGCTATCGAGTCGTCACTGTAATGAGCAGTTGATGTTGGCGGGTGCGCCATCTATTATGTCGGAATATAAACTAACTGACTTGAGAAGACATGTTTTCGAAACGTCAATTTAGTACAATTTTTACCATGAATCGAGCACAACTTATGAATGTCTATAGCAATATAAGCCATAAGCAGAACTAAAAAAAAGAAAGTATTTTTGCACCAACTTGTTGAAATCATGCTCTTCGTTGTCCTTTGTATTTTTATTGGGCATTTCAATTTTTGGACTCCCATTCAAGCCCTTAAGCCATTAAACATTTGTTTGCGTTCCTACTACGAGAATAAACAATGCAGAAGCATATACCTAGGCATTTGTAGCTGGGGGTGGTTCCAAAAAACAATTCTAAAATAGAAAACACATACAAAAAATGTACATAGAATAAAGAATTCGGTACAGAATTTTCCATGTCAGTAAGCCTTTGCATTTTTTCCCGTGGTTTTAAACAAACCAATTCAGATTTTTTTTGTTAAAGAATTTATTACCCCGTGGGAGTACGCGGGCGTATACGTAACTAAAAAAGTTATGCCATTGAAAAGTTTCCTCTTTTGTTAGGAAAATTCTCAAGGATAGTTTGGTGAAGTTTTAAGAATTTTCTATGAAATCCGAATATCAGTGGCAATTTCAAAACAACTTCCGTTGCTCATGAAAAAAGAAGTCTTTATTAGAAAATAGTAGAGTTGAAAAAAAACAATACACAGACCTGAAAGTACCCAAACAGATGGTATGAATTGTAAAATCATAACGCTAAAACAAACTGACTATGGCTAAGTCAAGAGGAACAAAACAAGATAGCCTTATTCCAGTCCCAGGCGTCGCTAAGCATCAAGCTAATGTACAGTAGTATCAACGCATAGTCTCTTTCCTATCCTTGTATGCTATATATACACGTACATAAGGTTTTGTATTGTCGCTTTGACACAAAGACATTGCGAGAATTTTAGATTGTAAAGCGCGAATCAGTGGTAATTTTCTTTGTACAAATTAAAAATATTACTACGATGACATCTGGAGACAATCAGACAGCTAAAAAGAGTCCTTGATTCCTTTTCAAATCAATAATCTATAATTGGCAAAGAAATGGTTGACTTGTGCAGACAATAGCTCTTTTGTCATAAAAGAAGAATCAAAGAATACTCTTATATACCACTTATTTTCTAGACATGAAGCCAAACAATCTTCTCTGGCATCTTTGTGTATCCATTATCGAGATACTTTTGTAGGTACCTACACATATTTTTATGGAAACCAATTATCGAACTTACCCCATTGAAGCGCTCAGTCTCAAGTGGCGGGGAATAGATTTTCGCTATTGACCATGCGAACACTATTATAGCTGGACATCCTTGGAGATTACATAAAAATAAAAAAAATAAACAAAACCGTTATAAAGAAATTCTTCTATTTTTTTTTTTGGTTTTTTGTAAAATTGCTTTTCCATCATATCCTTAAGTCCTGACGGGCGTATTACAACTTACCCCATCCAATAAAAGCGTAAAGGGCGAAATAAATATTCTCACTGGAAAACGTCTGCACCACCAGTGTGTACAAGTAAAGTCCTGTAAAGGAAGAAAAATTATGAATAAAAAAAAGGGAAATCCCGGTTTACGGCGATCTACATTATGATAACATCCACCCTGTTACCCTTATAGTAGACGTAGATTAAATTTATGGTGTGCCAGAGGGGGTTCTAATAGTAGTTTGCATAAAATACCGCTTTAGTGGTAGATCCGCTTCCTTTGTTGCGCTTTCAACTCAACTACTTGAATCTCCTGTTAGATTGCATTTTTTTTTTATTCTTTTTTTTATGTGCGCATCCTACAAATTCTTATTACATACATCTCTTCCACAAAGGAGGAAGGAACTTCATAAAGCGGAACTTTGATGGCATTTTTTTTTTTTTTAACAATCTTACTTACAAGTGAGAGAAGGTAACAGATGTTCTTTTTTGAAAAGGATATTTGATGGCAGAGTAAAAAGGATAAAAAGGTGGATATGAATATGCGTACTTACCTTCGACAAACATCCAAAAGAAATTCGTTAAATTAAAATAGTGGAAAAGTACAACTAAACTTATGCATCCCGGCTGACTGGGATGATCCGTCATCTAAAAGGAGAGAAAAAAAATGTACATTAAATCTTATGCAATGCCATACGATTTTGGAGAACTTACAACTTGTAGGAATAATGTAAGGATCCATAGTAGCGCGGATAAGATATACGTTAAAAATAAATTCGCATGGATTGTATTCCGAAGGCATTTTAAGTCTCTATGAGAAGCAAATCTTTTTATAATGAATCTGTAATGAGACGCTTAAGAAGGTCCTTGTACTCACTTAAAATAAAGAAAAACTATTAAGGCTAAGGTTAAAGCTGCTAGACTTAGGAAGTATCCCGAACAGTAGATTAGGGTTGGTAGCTCTATGCCCGGTGAGAAATCCGGTATTGGCGATGGGGGTTCATGGTGACACTTGTCATAGCTTGTGTAGTTTTCCCACGTTCCGTTGAGGAAACAGAATCGTGTTGCATTTTCTGAAATGAAATAAAACAAAATCAGAAGTCATGTCAAGTTGTATTTACTTGTTGAGTTGCTTGTGGAGTTCGCAAATAAAGGGTATTCCATTAAACGTTTTCTATCTTTAAATTTAAATAAAATAAATTCTGAGTTAGATATCATTTAATTTGTTTATTTATTTAAAAGGCCCATGTATGTCATTTTGTATAAAATATAACATCATTCAAATATATGCCGTGGCTTTGCTGGATGGCACGAATCTGAAACGTCGAATGTTCCTTAACTCTGTCACATAAATCAGGATGAATAAGACCAGTGTGATTGATTATGTTGGCTTTCAGGGAAGTGGTGCTTTTCGGTTTATTGACATAGATCTGTGACTTAAGAAAACCCCACAAGAAGAAGTCTAACGGTGTTGAATGGCAAGATCTCGGTGGCCAATTCAGATCGGCTCCACGTGGGATAACCATGTTCGGAAATCACTCATGCAAAATGTCCATTGTGGCACGGGCTATGTGGCATATAGAACCATCCTGTTAAAATCACATTTCATTGGTATTGTTGATATTGGTTATTGTCGGTCGATTGCTGTCGCCGTTGACGGCGATGGCAAACTTCCAAACTCCACTCCAAAGCATTCTGGTTTCACCAACCAACAAATATCTGAAGTCCCTACATTAAATGACTCATAGGACTAGTCAATATGTCTCGCTGCGAAGTAGCAATCTTCGAGACACCTAGAAGTAATATAACGCCTTAACCACCTTTCAAATATTGTGGGTCATGGACAGCTTAACCTTACTTCAATTTCATAATAAAACATTGTCTTTGTCTAGCGATAAGCTATCCATATTTCGGTAAACAAATATTATTTTCGACATTTTTTAAATTATGTACACATTGGCGTCTATTCGTGAAATTTTATCACCTAAGCCTCATATGGAAATGATTTATTATTATTTTTAGCTACCAAAGTGTTTTTCTATTTTTGCGCTTCACTAAGTAACCCGTAAACATATCTTTAAAGAAATATCAATTTTAATTGAAAGTAACTTGGGCTTGTATCTTATTGCAAATTAAAACGTTGGGTCCTTTTTCATAATTTAACACGAAGAATCCTCAAACGCCTACGAAGCTAAGAAATAGTTCTTGATAAACAATGGAAATATGACTAAAGACAACACATCATCACCCACTCATTTATTGTCATAATTTTAGTTCTTTCTCCATCATCGCATGTCCTTACACTGGCATACATATATCATTGCCCTATGGTGCATTAATCATACACATATGGCGAAAGGCAAGATGTCATAATCATATACTTAATAGCGATGGCCATATTGTTCCATTGTCCTAAGATCAGTCCTCCTTTTTCTTCGGGCATGAATAACTGACGCCGTTAGGAAGATATACCTCGAACACGAACGTTAATTATGAGGACGAATTAATCCTTATAATGTCTCCTCTGTTTTGTACATTTTTTCTTAGAATTCTGTTTTTCTTTTATGAGGATTTTTTTCCTCTCCTGCGGGTCATAAAAGTTCACTAACACAAAGAGTTATTATTTGCTTTTTTTTGCACAAAAGAGTGCGGGCGGTATTCATAAAAATTTAGCTCAACTATTATCAAAGTTTTTGTTTTATTCATGCCACTCGTTTTGTTTAATTGTTGGTGTGTAAGTAAAATGTTGATGAATAAAAAAATGTGTGGCTACTTGAGTAGGACTAAAGGACAATTGAAATCTTGTTGAGTGGGTTTCGTGATACACGTGAATGATAGGACCTGTAATTAACCAGGATTTAAAGGATATATAGAAAAAATACTTTTATATGGTTACATACATATGTACGTATGTATACAGTTTCCTATTGGCTACTTCCGATTTAGCTTTCATGTTAGATTTTTCGGATGTAGTTTTGTGTCGATCGTAGAGTGGATGTTGTGCACGGTACGTTTCGTGAATTGATCCACGATTTTCGAAATAAAATTACAAGTGTGCTGCAGGCATAAGCCTATTCATGGCAAAACGGGCTACAAATCAGCTATCAGCTGTCACATTAGTTATTGGTCGAAAAGTGTTGCCAATTCGAAAAAAAAAGAGACTACTAAAAAGTGTAATAATTTTCATTAAATTATTCCAGGTGTGATGATGAAAAAATGCAAAGCCAACCATTCGAGGTTGTCTACCAAACAAACTAATTAGATAAAATCTAACTGCAGTCAGATAAAGAGCAACTGCATTTACAAATATTGAATTGCAGCATCATAAGTGGTGTATCTATTGACTTTCAAGGTGTTAAATGCACTGCTAACTCTACTTCCGGTGATTGGGTTTAGTTGCAGTTGTTTATTCATTCAATAGCAAATAAAAGGCTCTAAGTATGTGTAAATATTGGCGTTCATACAAACTGTTCTAATTACGAATGTCAACATTTAAAGAGCTTATAAAAGTAATCTTCTGCAGATCCCTCGTTGGCTTACTCATATTTAAAGTTGCTTTTACGTACACATATTTTCTTTTGTCAGCTTGAATTTTTATTAGATTTCAACTTCCTCTTGTGAATGATGTTAAAAAAAACTTTCCACTCTTGCTTCTTTATATCCTTAAGCTGGAAGCATTTGGAAGCATTCAAAAATTTCCAAGTTGTAATGTAAAAGGAAAAGGAAAAAGGGATGAGAAGCAATCGAAAAAAAACCACTCAAGTGGCGTGATTCATTTCGTATGCTCTAGTAGCCGTTTTCTTTTTTTTTTTCCCCCTTTTTTCTATTCCTTAGCTGTTTTTAAAAAAGGATTTAGTATTGTTTGAGCCATTGAATAAAGAGGAATATTACATCAGATGTGGGGTCTGAATTCGAATTTGTGAATCTAAGCACTAGAATTGTGAGAATGCCAAAAAAAGTCACGAAAGCCGAACTAGTTAGTGCACTCGAGGAGGCAGGCATTGATTATCCTCCTACCGCCACCATGACGCAATTGCGTTCTTTATTAGACTCCGCAGATGTCCACGGGAGCCATCAAGAAATCGAAGTCGTCGACGAGGGTATGTCTACCGATGGGTGCAATCATGATGCTGGCGGTGCACGTGGTTCATGTGAAGGGAACATGGACGACCAAATCGCCTATTTAGAAAAAAGGAAGAGGATGTTGCTGCTGCAGAAGGAGCTAAAAGAGCTGGAGGAAGAAGCAACCAGGGGTCTGCAAAGGCTTTCCATTACTGAAGTGGATTCCCTTGTCCCAAAGTTTTCTGGCGACAACGCCTATCCAATCGAAAAATGGCTGTTGGACTTCGAGAATGTGGTCAAAATTGGCCAACAAGATGACCACTTCAAATTTATGTGCCTTCGCCGTTTGCTAACGGGAACCGCGTTGATCTTTCTGCGTACATCGACTGCTGCTAATTATGACAACTTAAAAGAGGAACTCATCAAGCAGTTCCAACGAAACGTGTCAACCAACGATGTATATAAAGAACTGTACAGGCGCCATCGATTACCGAGTGAAAACATCATCTGTTACATGCTCTGTATGAAGGAGATCGCTGCACAGGCGAACTTAGAAGAAGAGGAAATAGTTAACGCCGTGATTGAAGGATTAAGAGATAACACCGCATACGCCTCCATCCTCTACACTGCGAAAAACCTAGATGAACTCCAAGAACTTCTATTAAAATACGAAAAAAAGCGGTTGAGTGATCGCCCATCGAGGACTAATGTTCAGCGTGCAGGAGTGTCAGTCAACTCTACTTCCGATTTCCGATGCTTCAATTGCTCACAATTTGGGCACATGTCCAGCCAATGTAAGCAGCCAAGACGTGCCGTGGGATCGTGCTTCCGTTGTGGCAGCAAAGACCACATGATCAAAGACTGCAAGCAGCCCGTTAAGAAGTCGGTGAACGTTATCAGCAGCGAAGCAGATGATGCAGCAGAAATGCAACCAATCGAATCATACCAAAGTGTAAGTATTGCCTTCTGTAGTCGAAACCTGAAAGATAGAAATTCCATAAATTGTATCTCTTTGATTGATAGTGGCAGCCCGGTCAGTTTCATTAGTAAAGAGCTATTACCGTTTGACATAGTTAACGACCTTCAAATTACTTCCGATTTTCATAGTCTCGGTGGAGCTAAACTTAAAACATACGGTAAAATTGACTGTGAACTCTCACTTTATGTTAAATCTAATACTTTGTCTTTATTCATAGTTTCGGAAGACCTTTTACCTAAACCACTTTTACTTGGTCGAGATTTTTTGCAACTTTTCAACATTAAATTTTTCATGATAAAGAATTATAAATTCAAAGAAGAAAATGAATTAAACAAGTTTGAATTAAATACGTGTCTGTCTCTATCAGTCAGAGGTACTGTACAGGTTCCGAAAATATTAGATGTTAATGATTGCTTGGAGGATTATTCCGAATCTGTTCAGGATCATTGTTTGAATCACGAACAGGCTAATGATAATAGTTTTACAAGTGTAATTGAATGTAGACATGTGGACAATTGCCTTCCGAATTGCGTTCGTTCCGTTGCTGAGAGTGATATTGCTGAAAAGGAGTTATCCGTTGACAAATTAATTGGCGAGTGTCTGATAGAATCGTTTGGTGGTCCTGCTGATTGTTTTTATTATCATGATGATAGTATTGCTTGCTCATTGGATGTTGATTCCATCTGTAGAAAAAATACCGACGAACTTGATATTGGTTGTAGTTTAGATAAGAATACACGTTCTACTATTGAGAACATTTTGCGTAGTCGCTATTTGGATAGTAAGAAAGAAAGTATAGCCAAACCATTTGAAATGACCATAAAATTGACCACAGAGCAACCTGTTTTTTCACATCCACGTAGATTGTCCTTTAAGGATAAATTAGAAGTGCAGAAGATTGTTCAGGATTTGTTAGACCAGGGAGTTATAAGGCATAGTGATTCTCCGTATGCTTCGCCAATAGTGTTAGTCAAAAAGAAAAATGGCGAAACTCGTATGTGCGTTGACTACAGAGACTTAAATAAAATAACCATTAGGGATAATTACCCTTTGCCTCTCATTGAAGATTGCTTGGAGTATCTAGGTGGGAAGAAATATTTCACTTTATTAGACTTAAAAAACGGGTTCCATCAAGTGAAGGTTTCAGATGAATCAATTAAATTTACTTCATTTGTTACACCTAGTGGACAATTCGAATATGTCATGATGCCATTTGGTCTCAAAAATGCCCCTTCAGTTTTCCAAAGATTCATCACGTTCATATTCAAAGACTTTATTGCAAAGGGGCTGTTGATAGTCTATATGGATGATATCTTGCTGGCAACAACTGAGCTAGATGAGCACCTGTCGCTTCTACCATCTGTCCTAGGACAATTAGCAAAATACGGACTTGAGTTAAGACTGCCAAAGTGTAAGTTTTGTCATAGTAGTATCCAATATTTGGGATATGACGTAAGCCACAAGGGCATTGAACCAAACTCACATCATAAAGAATCTGTCGCTAGATACCCTGTACCGAAAACCCTAAAGCAATTACATTCATTTATTGGACTCTGTGCTTATTTCAGGAAATTCGTCCCTCAATTTTCAAGGATCGCCAAGCCATTGTACGATTTATTGAAGAAAAACACTAAATTTGAGTTGAGTGAGGGCTGTTTAAACGCAATAAATGAATTGAAATCAAAACTGATGGAGTCACCAGTTTTGTCCATATATGATCCGAAGAAGGAAACTGAGTTGCACTGCGATGCAAGCGCCCAGGGCTATGGTGCTGTCTTATTGCAACGTCAAGTCGACGGAAAATTCCACCCGGTCTTTTATTTTTCTAAGCGCACCACAAGTGCTGAGAGTAGGTATCATAGTTTCGAACTGGAAACCCTAGCTATTATATATGCCCTCCGTCGCTTTAGAGTGTACCTGGAAGGAATACCGTTCAAGATCGTCACTGATTGTAACTCACTAACCTTGACACTAAATAAAAAGACCCTAAATCCACGTATAGCCAGGTGGGCACTCGAAATGCAGAATTATGATTACATAGTTCAGCACCGGGGCGGTGTCAATATGGGTCATGTCGATGCCCTCAGTCGAAGTGAGATTGTATTGGCTATTGACGAAGATGACATTGAATTTCAATTGCATGCCACCCAAAGTAGGGACCCTGAAATTGTTAAGATCCGTGATAAATTAGAAAACGAGACATCTAAGCTTTATGACCTTAAGGATGGGTTAGTATACAGAAAGGATATGAAAGGTCAACTGTATTTTTATGTTCCCCGGGAAATGGAAAGTAATGTAATTCGATGTATACACGAAAAGATGGCCCATCTAGGAATAAACAAGACTTATAATCAAATAAAAATGCAATATTGGTTTCCGGATATGAAATCCAAAATTGAAAAGTTTGTGAAGAATTGCCTTAAGTGTATCATGTATTCAGCTCCTGCCCGAGTGAATGAAAGAAATCTTTTTAGTATACCAAAAAAACCCTTCCCCTTTGATACGATCCACATTGACCATCTAGGCCCCTTGCCATCTCTAAAGTCCAAAAGAAAACATTTGTTGGTGGTGATAGATGCATTCACCAAATACGTCAAGCTATATCCCGTCAACTCCACTAGTACCAAGGAAGTTATCGATTCACTAAAAAAATATTTCCAATATTATAGCCGACCCAATAGAATAATCTCGGATCGAGGAACTTGCTTCACGTCATTTGACTTTAGTGCATTTTTGATAGATAATAACATCGAACATGTGAAAGTTGCTGTGGGTTCTCCACAGGCCAATGGTCAGGTCGAAAGAGTGAATCGGGTTCTAACTCCCATGCTCAGCAAGTTGAGTGAGCCTCTACAACACTCGGACTGGGTAGCTAAACTAAGTATGGTTGAGTTCGCTTTGAACAACTCTATACATAGTTCGACGGAAAAGACCCCAGCAAACCTACTCTTTGGTATCGACCAGAAGGGACCCATTGTCGATGAACTCACCGAATATCTTAAAGAGCGACAGGTTACTCAGATCCGCAATTTAGACACATGTAGGCAGGAGGCTAGCGAAGCAATATCACAGTCTCAGCGGCGGAATGAGGCTTATTTCGAGCAAAGGTATAAGCCGGCTAATGAGTTTTCTGTTGGCGATTATGTAGTCGTAAAAAATGTAGATTCTTCCGTTGGCGGCAACAAAAAGCTCATTCCAAAATTTAAAGGACCATATATCATATACAAGAAACTGTCTAATGATCGTTACATCATAAAAGATATAGAAAATTGCCAAATTACACAATTACCGTATAATGGTACAATTGAATCGCGCTTCATAAGGCTGTGGAAAGAGAATGATTGTAAACCATGTTAACTCCTCCAAGGGATCATCTACAGAAGGCAATACGTAAAGGTGTTGAAATTAGAATTTTTATTAAAATTTTCTTTAATTTATATGATCGAGGTCGATCAATTATCAGATTGGCCGAACTGTAATGTAAAAGGAAAAGGAAAAAGGGATGAGAAGCAATCGAAAAAAAACCACTCAAGTGGCGTGATTCATTTCGTATGCTCTAGTAGCCGTTTTCTTTTTTTTTTTTCCCCTTTTTTCTATTCCTTAGCTGTTTTTAAAAAAGGATTTAGTATTGTTTGAGCCATTGAATAAAGAGGAATATTACAAAGTGAAACTTAATTACCAGATTAATAAACTCACAAAATGCTTCCGTTCTCAAGGATGACTAACCAAAGCTCACACACACACACACAGAAACCAAAAAGTACAAAAATGTTGAAAATAAAACAAAAAAGACTACTTACGTGTGCTATCGTACTGAACGCCTTTGAACTCCTCGAAACACGGTAGAATGGCCAATGTTCCAGGTGGTGTCCTTGGCCAACACAGCACTGAATCAAAGGATACTGGGCATCCAACTGACTGAAAAAAAAAAGAAAAGAAAAGAAAAACAATAATCTTCCGAAGTAAATTTTGAGTCGAGTGTTGTTTTCTTTTTCGCATCTGAAAGCAGAGATTGTTTTTAAACAAAACTTCTGGAGAAGGCACTAATTTATCGTTCTCCACACACAAACGAAGCACAAACGAAGCCAAGCCAACAAAGCGACCGAAAAGGACTTTTCAAAACTCATTGCTGCACCCGAAGGCAATTCCAACGGAGATCCATAATTCAATTTGTCATTTTAACTTGGGCGTTCTATAGAAATCTCCATAATTGGAAGATTTTGTGGGTGCGGAGGCGAGGGAAATTATTTCTACCAAAAACTGTTTTCTTTTGTTTCGGTTGGAGAAAGATATTGTGGAAAGGAGATGTTTGGAGGCGATGAAAAGTTATTTTATAATTATGTGATGATGACTGTATAGACAGATATCTAGATACTTCTCTCGGAACGGATAAGTGAATGAACAATTGTATTGTTATGTTTTGGTTCATTTGCTTGAGGGAATTTTGTAAGTCTTGAGTCTTATGAAGATGAAGTAAAGGTCTTAAAAACACAAGGAAACTTTCAAAGTCAAAGTTCCTAGGAAGAGTTTTAAAATGTTCTGGGCAATCGATGCAGTTCTAGAATGTAATCTTACGAAATTCAATAATTTTGTTGTAGGCAAAAGGGAACTAGTTGGCATTTACTTACTTAACTTTTTTTACTGAACGGTGAATATGGAGCGACAGCTAACGTTAATGGACCACATTGCTTTATAAGCAGGAGCAATCAGAAGTCAGAACCACTTTACAGGAGACCTTGTATAACTACAGAAGTGACTCCTCGAAACGTCATCGATAGAACAGCACTCAAAGCTAGTATTGTTGCAGTTTGATCAGTACAGAGCATTTGATTTTGCAGTCGTAGCCAAGGTCCTGAATTAAGTCAAAGAACATTTAGACTCATTTATACTCTCATCGATATAGTTTTTGGTGTTTATTAGTGATATACTCCGTGTATCATTCAGGAAAGCAACTTTAAAATTCGTTGGACAATGTTATCTTAATTTAAGCTCCTAGCCTGATCTCAGCGGTGGCACCGAACTGGACGTGTGCTTTGTTTGGAATGTTATCCAAAATCTGGATAGGTAATGTTGTCAGCTTAAGAAACAAGCTGTGACTGTTGCATGCTCTAACCTAGAATGAATAATGCTTTATGGGTGCAGTAGCTGAAAGGTGGACAACATCAACGTACGCAAGTTGTAACTCGTCGTAAATAAACGTTTGAGAATTATTTTATGGATTTTTTTGGCAGAATCGTAGCTCCAACGAACAGCTTTATCTGAGAAAGGGTCAGGAACTCATAAACATTACTATACGGTGAAGAAAGTGGCGGAGGACTAGACACACTCTAAAGCGCAATTGAAAAGTTCGCCCGTGCAATAAATCCGCTTACCCAGGTAGGGGGAACAGTTGGACGCCTTAGGCATACATGCGCAGAAGTTGAGAGCTCATTAGGAAAGTGTTGGAGAGAGCTCAAATGCGCTGCTAACTTCGAACCCTCGAGGGGTTAAATGGATCTTAATCTGATGGCTCATAATCTAGAAGCTGAGCTTAATGGATAAATCAAAATCTGAGCTGCGCATTATATAACAATAACAGTCTCATCTTTTGCAATTAAGTAATGACTGCATTCGAAGTATATATTTCAAAATACCATTAAAGTAATGCAATGTTATGGAATGACCCCAAAATGCTCTTAAAATCTATACCTATCCTCCCACATGAGGGCTCCTTTTAATTTCATTTTAAAAAGACAACTAATAGAAATATTGGCATGAAATTTACAATTTTCTATTTCCGCCGATAGTTAAATGAAAATTCCAAAAATTATTAAGAAAAATACTTCGCCTTCCCCCCCATCAAAGTGGAGTGGAAAATTGCCAATTTACTTCTCTGTGTCGGAACAGGACACGGCCATTACTAGCGTTCAGTACGTTGTCATGTAATGATTTATATAGCATCTGCTAGAACCCCTATCTAAATATAGGTTCCTCTTGAACTAACATTACGCAACGTGGGCAGCTTGTTTGATCATAATTGTTTTTTGCTTACAACTCCAAGTGAAAACAAATTTTCAGTTAAATTTTCAAATTTACATTCATTATCTATTTTTAATTAAATTGTTTTATTGGTCGCAGCCACAGACGATGCCGCCGCTAAATTGGCTGTATCAACCGCGGTGGCATTAAGTTCAACAAAATCTATGTTCATTGTAAGTTCTAAGGGTGATTGATAGTTGGTTTTATTGCGGTTAGCCTTTGAGGGTATGCAAATATGTAGTCAGGGGTCTGGTGTCAATTGGGTGGGCATTACAATCAGTTGAAACGTATTATCGTTTAGTTTTAGTCAAATGCATATGCAATTCAAAACTATGAAAATTATTTACAAGTCAATTGAGTTCAGGTATAGGTAAATTTATATTTCATTCGGCTATTAGGCTCCATTAAAGTAAATTTTTAAGGACACTATTGTCAGCCAGTTCTCTACAAAGGTCACTTGGACAGCACAGGTCTTTCTTTGATTATCCTCTAAAAGCTGGTGACCGGTAATAGCTCCTTTGAGTGTTTTGTCTGCTTAGACAGAGTGAGAATAAATTTTGCATTGCGTATACGAAAAGATGTTATGTCCTTGCTTAGATTATGACCACAGGGATTTGCAATTTATATTGATCTAGTTTAGTATTCAATTTCACTGCTTAGCACATAAAGTAACGTGGTAAAGTGGTATTTAAATGACAGTTTATTATCGAAATAGAGAAATATTTTCATCCTTTAAGAATAATTGAAATAATCTGCTTTTAATGGTGGGCATATCCCTTCAACCATCATTATTTTCCTCGTTAACGGAGAGCAAAAAATCCATATTTTAATGTCGCAAGGCTGCGTTAAAGACGTTAAAAACTTTAAGAGTTTTTATTTTTATCCAACTGTAGCATAACTTTAACGATGTACTTAGTCACTGGCATTGACATTTCCTAAGAAAATTCTGGAGATATATAGTTTAAAGGAAAAAGGCAAAGTTTTTGTCTATCTATAATGGAAGTCACAATATTCACTTGAATGACTACCATTTCACTATTTACAAAAAGAAGGAAAAAATTATGAATATTTTATCTCCGAACAGGAATTCATATTATGCGAAGAAGCTAAATCTGGGCTTGAGATGGTATCAATACTTTGACTACGTTATGTAATAAGCTGTGGTACTTAGAGAATCGCAGATAAGTATTAGGAAAATTTTTAGTATTAGGAAAGCTAAAAACCTTCGTTAATAGGTTCGGGGCATTTTCTAGCCCATTGGATTGTTCACACTATCCGAATAGGCAACAGGTTCATAACTAACAATGCAATGCAAAGGAACCCGTTTAATCAGGATGCCAGTATATTCGGTGGTCTAAGAAGAACAAGATCCAGAGAAGTTGATAAGGAAGCTTTCGCGTCGCTTTGACATTTGACAGAAGATAAGCAGAGCTTCAGCGTCATGCTATCGCACCACACCATTTATCAGTTCAAGGATATTAAAGAGACTAGATAGCTTTATTGTATTAAAATTTCGCTTCAATTTAAACTGTTGAGGACGGAGCTATGAGCGGCTTAGAGATTCCCCTTCTGGTTACCTTTATGTTTGTGTTATATCTAAAACCGATATATTTCCGCAAAAATCCAGGCTAAATCCGGTTCTTAGCGGATGTGAACCTTTGCATTTATGTACATTCTTTATTTGAAGGCAGCTCTTTCACATTTTGCAGGTGCGTCAACATAGAGTTCTGTCCCTTATCCAAAGATAATTTTTTCTTTGTCAATCAAAAACAAAATTTATACTCCAAAATCTGGGAGAAAACCGCCAAACGGTGTTTTAAAGTATTTTCTGAAGTCCTTGTCAAAAGAACTTTTCATATCAAAGGGGTCCATCTTTTGCTCCTCTTTCTAATGGCATGACGAGGCACTTTTTCCTTCCTACATTGTTAAACAATTTATCAATCTTTTCTCAAGTAAACTAATTAAATGTTGTGAAACTGTTTAAAAGCATTCAAATTAAGACATCTAAGTGACGATGCCAAATAAAAACCAAAGTGATGAGCATCTTAGCATCAAATTGTTTACTTTACTTTACAGCTTCATTTTCTCTTCGTTTTATCATAAATTAGAAATAATCTTCTAAAACCAAAATTTATAGCGCCTCGAGGTTACAAGAATACACAAGATAAGATAAGTGTGTGAAAGTGTAGAGAGTTCTTAGATATTATTTCTTTTAAAATCTAAAAAGATACTCGTTCATTTTATGGTATTCCTCGGCGAACGAACTTTGCGATTCAAAATGAATAGGCTTAGCTGAAAGTCAAGGAAATGGCTTTGAAGTTGAACGTAAATAAGGTTTTTCAATGGCGAGAATGAGTACTTTTTTGATGGGTTACTCTGAAACTATGAGAACGTATATACATAGTGTTTATTCGTATTTTGGGCACGCGTAGATTGTGTTATGAGATTATTGTTTGTTTAAACTGTTGATGATTAATCAGTTGATTTTTTTTTTTTTTTGATTATAAGTGAGTATGTTTATATGGGCTTGGTATATTCAGTTGATAGAGCGGAAATGCTCTAAGTATTGTAGAACATTATCTTCAGAAACTCTCTTTTTGTATGACAAATCTCATGTCAGACTCGCATTAAATTACAACAAATTTTTGCAAATTTGAGCCACAAAAATGAAGAGAGTTAATCCTCCTAACACCGAACTGGGATTGAAAAGATCATGAGATCAGTTTGCTGAGTTTTATGAGCCTGGATGATATCATATTTTAGTTTTAATGAGTTAGTAGGTGCTTCATATCTTTACAGTCGCATAAGCTATTTGGCTCCTCCACTTTGGTAAAAATTTACGATTCACTAGTTATGACAGAAAGCATATATTAAGAAGCTTTGGGTTGTCACTTTTTAGTGGAAATTTATTCATTGAGAAGAAGATTGTGTCCTCTAGTCTTTAAAATATCTACTCGACTTTCTGTAACAAAGTTAGACCACTCAAAAGCAATAATTTTGAATAACTGAAGGCAAATACCATCCACTGCTTCCCATCCAACTTTCTTCTCTCTTACAATATGTTAAACGTTAAGCCAATACAAATAATTTCGAGGCGAAACTAGTTGAAGACTTGCGACAATTTAAGAAGGTTTATTGTACCCATTTATTTAAATCAGGGAACTGAAAAAAGAACCCTTTGGGTATTAGAACCATCCAGGCAAGTCAATTTTCAACTCAATTTTGCATAAGTACAAAAGATCTGCGAAAAAGAAGATGCCAAGCGGTTTCTTCTTTTGAAGACAGCGAAGGTCAGTCGAAATTTCTTCGTCTCGAAACAAGTCACTCTGTAGAGAGCACAGATATTCTTTCGGCGTGAATACCAAAGGGACAGTGCCCAGTAATTATGCCAGAGATGATCCATGTATTTTGACGAAGCTTCACTGGAGAATCTGATTTCTTCTTCCCTTGAACTGACCATAAGTTTCAGGTCGTAGCACATGTATAAGTCTTTTCGTTTCCTACAATATCTATCTGCTATATGCACCCAACAGAAAGTCATCGCATTGGCCCTGGATATACAATTCAGAACTGATTTGCAGGCTTCTAAAGGAACGATCTGCTTTTAAATTTTTCAATAAAATCTGGTTGAAAAACTATCGATACTAAAATGTCTCCATCAGATAGCCTATAATACTAAGCACCTAATTGATTTGATAGTAGTTTCAAAAAAATTGTCAAATTCAACAACAATCCTCAAATAAAGCTAGATATCTGCTTAAAGTGCGGTTGCTTGGAAACTATCACACGAAAGGAAATAAATCAACTCACTCAATGAATCAATCGTGAATTCCGTTCAACCATCGTTCACAAAAGCTAATAAGAAAGTTTTGAAATTCCAATGCTATTCCATAGGACACCACAAAACCCCTTCCACTCATATCTACTCATATTCAAACATACATAAATCAAAAATACTCACATTTCCACTGTCCTTATCCTCATGCTGCTTCCATAAGCACTGCATTTCCACGCTCTTATTGACGGCGGCGCGAACTAACTCGGAGCGAATCATTTCACTGCCTTCGGCATCCCCCACTAGGCGCACCAATTCGTTGAGATCAAAATTTTCCATTTCAATTCTAATCTAAACCCGACTCGAAGTTTGAATTTTCTTTTTAATTTTTTTTATTCTCGTTTCCGAGATTCACTGAGCCATTGGCAAATGTAACATAGTCCACTGTGGTATGGTTGGATTTGTCGAAGGATTCATATCCCTACACACACACTAATCACTCGAGATAGGGTTGGGGGGTTTTTTTTTGTTTATTTCGACACGAGTTTTGTTCTATTTTTATCTCCGAGTCAGGATACCACGTAATTTGAATAAACCCCTCATAATCAAACCCATATCCAGGCCAACTGTTAATTACTAGACCGAAGACCGAACAGTAGCGATGTGCTGGAGCATCAGCATCAACAACCAGACGACACCGCACAGTGCATAGATACAATATCCGTAGCGCGTATCTTCTAATTTTAATCGTACCACAATTTTTTGATAAAAATACTACACACGTTCATTATTTGCTGTTTTTGGTTTTTTTTTTTCTTTTGTATTGGTTGCTGCTGCCTTTTATTTAACTTCTTTCTCTTGTTGTTCTTCGTCGTCGTTGTCGTTTTTGTCGCTGTCGTTCCACCTCTGTGGTTGTGTTTTTTTCGACATTTCCATTGTTTAATATAAAAACAAACAGTCAGCTACTGTGAATACAAAAAAAAAAAGAAGAAAAATGGAGAACAACCAAGTGAGACCAAACCAACCAAAAACGGATATACAAGTATAATTTTTCGTGTAAGAGATACATAGATATTTTTAATTGTTTACATTAAACCGTGGGTAAACAATTGGCGACATGGTCTATGCATACTATTCGTATCTCCTGGTGTCTCTATGGTTTTGTGCCATTTTAGATATTTTACGGTCGAAAGGTTCTGTAGTCGAGACCTAGATAGATGCATGCAATTGTGATAGTTACAGGCATACACAGGTCGTTCTTTGGGCTATATTGGGAGTTTTCTGCCGGTAGATAGAGGAGGCGTGTCTGTGTGTTTACCTGAAACAAGGGAGTGTATCATGATGATATTGAATTTACTGTTAATTTTTAATTTCATTTCGTGTAGGACAGACGGTCAGTGTGCTGGGCTTTTAGATACAGGTCATGTGGTGCACCGTCTGACTGGGTATCTGTGCCCATAAAATGAACAAAATATTGTTGTTTACTGTATTTACAGGTGGTTTTAGATACTTGTTTGGTAACAAAATTAGTTTTCGGGTGTAATTTGTGTGAATCTATCCATAAACTAAGGTTGGAGAGGACCTGAAGAGAATTGGTTTACCGACTGTGTATTTACTTTTCATAAAATGGATCCTAGGACAGGGCGAAGATATAAAACAATTATCTCACGTGTGTAAGTGCTTCTGGGACCAATTGTTGAGCTAGCATTTGCTTCGCTATCGATATTTTATTTGGCAGAAGAGTAAAGGTAACTGGTACTTAACTACTCTATGAATGACCAAAAAGACGCATTGAATTAAACGAAAAATGTATTTAAGAGGTCTACTCAGCAAAATAACTGCTAACTTAAAGAAAGTATGCATCTTCAAATGTATTGAAAGAAGTGAAATAAACAAACCACTTATTCAGAAGAATACCGAGTGAAAAGTCTATTGAACTGCATGAACTATTGAACGATCTAACTGACTACTGACTCAAATGAACTAATAAGCTAAATGAAGCTTTGAAATTACTGAGAGAACTGAACAAAATATTGTAGATAATTAAGTCACAGCAAGTCAAAGAACATTGAACTAGATGAACTATCGAAGGACGTGAATAAAGAGTTTCTCTTAAACCTGCAGATATGTTGTGAACCAGTTCATTTGTTTAAGTAGGTACTTTTTCAATTCAAGAACACTTGTTCTGTTTAGTCATGTTGTTTTTAAAAAAAAGAAAACAAAAAAAAAGAAGGTAAATAATAAAATTGGATAAAAAACTCTTTGCGAGTATTTCTTATTAATTTTTTTTTTTTTTAAATTATTTTTAGATTTGTAGGAGTGTACCGTCCATGAGCGTAATATTTGCTTTTGAATCTACGTCTGTTAGTATTTCTAGAGTGTACACAATAAGCAGTTGAGTAATGATATTAACAGCTGCTATGTTCCTAGAAACTAGTAGTAGGTAGGTAATTGAACTCGAATTTGATATAATTTGAGTTAAATAAAATAGTGATAAAGCATTTGTAAAAATTCAATGCAGTTGCTTCCTTCAAGGATATAAAAGGAATAGGAGATGTGTTTAAGAACAAATTTAATGTGTAAACTGCCAAAGTTTGGGTTGCTCAGATATGTTGTCAACAAACATGGCCTAGGCTACTGGGTTGATTGGTTTTTATAATGCGAAACTCCTTAAAAATAGCGAAGCACATAGACCTTTAATTTGGAGCTCTATTTGTAGCGAACCCAGAAGCAGGGAGGATCGATCTAGTGTCCCTATATCTTAGAAATATGAGAGAAGTGCAGCTTAGTGTATGACGTGCATACACCTCGTATGTAATGCAAGCAGAAAATTCGGCTTAAACCGCTAAATCGACAAAGCTCTGTTCGAAATCTAGCGTATGCTTAGTCTGTTTTTTCTTAAACGAGGTGTTACTTGCAATTGCGTAATTATAAACTCCCAGTGTGCCCACAAATCATGAAAAATAACAAATAAGAAGCCGAAAGGAAAGATAAATTCAAAGATCAATATGTACATACCAAATTAAAATTTCTATCATTTTGGATTTAGGTGCTACAACAAACTCTTCCAAAAAGCCTCATCGTAATCATCTCTTTTATTATTCATTACATATCAATTAATGCCTTCTCATCCGACCGTAATTCATTAGGCGTTTTGTTTACAGTTTACCTATTATCTAGCTGCCAATTCATCGGCAATTTCGCGGTAATAGTACAATAATAGATCTATCAACAACAAAGCTAATACAATATCTTACATCCAATAGGTTGGCCGATAGAAAAAGAAACCGAAATGCAAATGAAAATAAACAACATCGTGCCCCATATCAAAACACCAACAAATGTAAACAAATCTCGAAAATGTTTGGCGCGAACACATTAATCAATCACGAGTGCCCCTGTCATAGCATATAGATACTATGTGTGTGGGGATGGAAAAGGATATGTCTACGGGTCAAAGTGATCTGATCCAAGACAAACGTCTGGAAAGTTGAAAAAGACCCTAAATCTTTAATGAAAATGTGTCTCATATAGCCAACAATTCAATGCACAATTTCATCAAGGCAATCATTTGAATTGTAGACCCCGAGGACTTCAATGCATATCGTTGAGTGGTTTTCAAATCAATTAATTCGAACGTCCCCGAGGTTCATCTGAAGCCACACAACTGTCATTATCTACTATTTAGAATCAATATTGGTTTTGAGGGCTTTCAATAGTGGATACCCTCCCTGAAGCTCACTTAAAAACAGCTTGTTTAATGAACACATACGCACACACGCTAAGCGGTGAGAAGATTAGTGGCTGAAATACTCATACAAATTAATCGCTTTTACAGTTTACAACTGGAGAATTTACTATGTGATTAATGAACCTATACCGATTTAGTTAATTGCTAGACGGATGAATGAGTGTATCTAATGGATATGAATACAGAAAAGGAAAAAAATCTTATTATTCTCGCTGTTGGATTAAGGGAGGAGCCACTGCGAGATAGATGAGTCTGTGAGTCTGAAGAGAGAAAAAAAAAAATCAGCTATTGGGGTGGTTAATTACCCCAAGTTTGTCATCGCCTGTCGGCTTATCAAGATTTTGCACGATAAGAATATTTGCAAGTCTCTGACTCAGGTTCACCAGAGGTTGAAGATGAATTACTGCTTTCTTAAGGGCGAGTATGTGCGGTGAACTTGAAAAGTTTTTTTTTTTGTTTGAGTATAGTGGATGCTACCCTTCAGGGCCATCAATAATAAGCATCTGTAGGCATGTGGTTTGGAAAGTGTTCAGACATGCGGGGTGAATGTTCTGCAGTTTAAACTTCGGTGGATGGCAGGTGAAGGACTTTAAGTTGTACGAGTTGAAATCTTAAGATGAGGTAAGTGAAAAAATGGAAACGAAAACTCAAAATCTTATTAATCAGCTATTTTATATTATGAATCGGTACAACATAAGTACAATGTTTTAGTGTCTGTAGCCCCTTAAGTGAGCAGAATTAGAAAGACCTTGAAAAAGAAGGTAAATTGCACTTGTAAGATGGAACCAAGTTCATTTTTGAGTCTTAACCATTGGACTGCCAGGAGGGCCAAGACCATTTAAAAATAAACGTCCTTATGATAAGAACTTCGTTGATTACAACGACTTTGACGACCTTAGTCAAATTTGAGAACGATAATCGGGTCATTTGATATTCATGCATGAAAACAGACTCAAGTGAAGGCTCATTGAAGCCAAATAATCGAAACTCTTTACATAGAAACGTTTTATAGTTTTCCAAACTTATCTAGAAGTTTTCATGCAAATGCATGTTTTAAATTCAATGACTAACAGGAATTGAATATCCATTCAATGTGCACAAGTGTGTTTTAAACACTATTGATGCAAGGGAATACTTGCAAACCCAATGCAAAAACATGATGACTCGTAGCCTCTTCTAAATGAAACTTTAGGAACTTTATGTAGCAAACGAATTCCGAATAATTCTTCAACTTATTCACCTGTTGTTAAATGCAAATGCAATAGTTTGTGCTTCCCAAGTGCATTATTCGAGTTTAAATTTGCACATCTCTTCACTTAATTTACTATTCAAATACAAGCAGTGTTTTTGAAAGTATAGTTCCTTGATGGCTACAAGTTGAAACTACGTAGTGCTTAGAACCAACAATATAGCACAAGTATAAAGTTTACTAAATGTTCAATTAGTTGACTTGCTGTACCAAAATATTTGCATAGCTAATAAAGTGACTCTCTTGTGCTTGCTAGCTAGCAGGATTGAAGTGGATTTGAAGTGCTCAGGGAATTTTTATGTTTCAAACTTGAACTAAGGTGAATTTTATGAATCGTCGAGGAGTATAAAGTCGATAAATGACAAAATCGAAGCATACAGATGCATGGAACTCATTTAGTTAAAACTTAAATAGAAAATCTCCTAATGCATGCCACAATTTAACAATAATGCTTCTTCGTCCAGTAGAGTTTTCCTTTCATAATCATTAACTCACTTCAAGGACCATCTACGAATATCTTTCTATGGTTGTGAAAATAAAATGCTATTCCATTTGGAAATAACTTTCGCGGGAAATAGCGTTGCATCATTCTCGAGATTATGGGAAGACAATTTACTATCCACTAAACTAAGAGGGAGTGTCTACGAAGAAGGACCTTCTTTGGTATGCAAAACAATTGCGTATTGTGTTCCTCAAAATAGAGGTGCTGTTGAAAAATTCATTGGAAATTTATGCAAACGGTGATATTAAACTTCTCTCAAGCATAAACCAATGGGCAGAAGGAATATACGATTCAGTTGGCAGTTGCTGATACAACATTGGATATTCAATATTATTTTGGAAAAATTTATACATTCATTAATATTAAATGGGGAGGTGGATTGCTTTTTGTGTTGATTGCACGACGCACGTGCTTATAGAAGAAGATGTTTTTTTTTTAAAGCAGTGATTTTGAAATAGTGAGCGTTGGAAAGATTGAATGAAGTAGGAAAAATAAAGGGTATACATTAATGGAGGTATAAAGAGCAACTACAGTTTTATGCTATATTCGAAGGGCAGATAGTTGGTTGGATCTTTGCCAGATGAGAGGTGGGGCTATGAAGTTTGTTTTTGGTATTTTGTGTGACGGATGAACACCAAGCACAATAATTCAAGGCACTAACCTTTTAGCCACGGCGTATATTTTTAGTAATGGAACTAGGGACAACTGTCAAACCATATGTCAGATTTGGCAGATTTATTTGCCATTTTTGCTTATAATACTTTGGAAAATTATCACAATTCGTGGTCAGTCTGTTTTCCAACAAGTGAAAGCGGCGAGTCTGAAGATTGAAATAGTGCCATGGCAAGTGCTTAAACGCTTTTACTTCTTTTGTTTTATGACGGCTCCGTTATGAGTTTTAACTATGGCGAATTATTCAGTTATTAAACCATGATACAAGCTTGATTTTATTCCTTTTTCATTTCTATTTCCAACTATTTTCGATCTGATAGCATCGCTATCTCGAAGACTATAAATTTAGATGGATCTAGTTTGCTTGTGGATATATTGTGATGAAGGCGAAGACTTTAGCTAGCACCTAGTTTGTATGAGTGTTTGACAGAAAATGGGTTCATCAGATATAAGATTCCAAGAAAGCGAATGGACGGGAAGATATATGTATATAACAGCGAACTATATAAGCCGTAACAAGATGTGGTTGTACTCCAAAAAGCTTGGTGTTTTATCGAGCGCATGAACAACAACTGTCCGCCCAGCCAAGGGAAGCTTCAGTCCAAATATCGAGCTGATGTAGCGTAGATATATAAAAATAAAGTGTTCGACTGGGTCGTACGTACCTACTTGCACCTTTGCGCTGTTAGTTGGAAATGAATGAACTTTAAACAAAAAATTATATGAAAAAATATTTTTTTTAAAAATTCTTCATAAAATTTAATGCCATATTTTTGTATTTATTAAATCTTGCTCACATTTTGATTTTGACCGAAATCCATTGCATATTAACCGAGAAATGGCTATATATCCAAAACCAGTTAATAAGTAAAGTACCGCTATGCACTTTTTTAGCCATTTATGGCATTTGTCAAATATGAAATTTAGTCAAAATCCTTAGAGCCGTTTTCGAGTAAACCGATTTTTTGTTAAGTTGATTATAAGTAAAGTACCGTTCTAACCAATTTTGGCCAAACGCGTGGTACGCTATTTTATTAGACTTCAGACGACTAGCATAAATATTAAATTTAAACAAAATCATTAGAGCCGTTTTGGAGCGAAAAATTTTCAGCCAAAAATTTGGGACGCCATCTTTTAGCATTAGCCCAGTTCTATACACACTAAAAATTTGAATGAAATCGGTTGACCCGTTTCTTAACAAACCGTCTTTTAGCCAAATTGGCCTTAAGTTCTTTTATAACAAATTTTGGCCAAAATGTTGTAAGCCATTTTTTAGCATGTATCTAAACTCCATTCAGCATAAAGTTTAAACAAAATCGGTATGGCCGTTTTCCAGCAAATCAGTTTTTTACCAATTTGGCTATAAGTAAAGTACCATTATTAATGCTTTTGGCCAAAAATGCGGTACCCCATCTTACAGCACTTTGCCAAACTAGCCGAAATATGAAATTAAAAAAAAAAATCGTAGGAACCGTTTTCCAGCAAATCTGCTTTTTGTTAAATTGGCCTTAAGTAAAGTACCGTTAATATTAGAGCTAGAACAAAAATTTCGCCCTAGGGATTACTCCACACACCCTAGATATGAAGTTTGATCAAAATCCGTTTACCCGTTTAGGCTGCAGCCTCGCTGACAGACAGACAGACTTTTCAGACCCACTTTTTTCGACTTCTCTATAAAGGTAATATCAGAATTTATCAAAATCCCGAGATCGAAAATTTTCACGAATCCAAAACTTGCCCTACACTACGTATCGGTACAAGTACAAAATTGTCTTCACAATTGGAAACATCATGGGGGGGTTCTCAGATGATGGGAGGCAGCAGTGAAGGCAAAGACTCTCCTGGGTTCTTGAACCTCTAAAGTAAGTAGTTACGTGACTTAAAGTTCAAAGCCATTCAAAACATATCATGCTTCATGCTTTTACACTTACTTTAATTGAACATGCCTACATTTCAAAAAGATTAACCACAGAAGTCACAAATAGTTTAAACACCAGCACGCATTAAAGCAATCATTAGATTAAATGTCCATAATGACTTAAGTAGATGGAACATGACTTTCAGGTTTTCTTCTCATTATGTCAATTTACAAAACGCGATCTTTACCTATTAATGTGCAACAATTTTCGGCTCATTTTCAATACTTATACTGAAGAGAAACCTGAGCATCGTTCATTAGCGCCGGCAATAATTGTATAGCAACTATGTACCACTTATTAATTATTAAAGATGGTATGCGCTCAGACAATTATGATTGAACTCAAAATTATTTACAGTCACGTAAATCCCAAAACTGAGATCACATACATATGTACATACAGCTTTAATCCATTAATAATTTGTTTCATAAAAATTCACAAAATCCCCACGAGCTCCAAAAACGCATCGCTAAAAATGCAAATGCATTAAATATTTTTGTTTTTTCCTGTTTTGGTTTTAGATTGAACGAAGAATTAAATTGTTAATCGATCCATTCAATGAATTAAATAAAAAGAGATTATTCCTTCTTGTTTATTGTAACGTAACAATTTGATATTTTGAAAATGTTTATTATTTCAAATTTTCAGCTAAGAATGCGTGAGAGGCGAGGAATTTGTGTTTGAAATCATTTTTGTTAGTCAATTTAGGGGTTTGATGGTTTATTGGCGAGTTAAAGTGAACATAAATAAACAAATAGAATTTTGTTGCGGATTCAATTTAAATATAGAATATTTGCTTATTCAGTTGTGTTTATGAATGAATTTTTCCATGCAAAAATAGAGATCAAAGGAGGGGCAAATAACAGAACGTGTTCTCTGCAGGAATTATGCTCATGTTTGGTATAGTTGAAAAGTTTTGAGTAGGACCACCTAACAGACAAGTAACCTCCAAACAAAGTGACCGTCATACCATTAGTCGCCGTTTAACAACACGTTTTTGTATGATATTAGCACAAGATCACTGTCTTAGGATTATAACTCTCGAGTGATGCATGTTGTAGGGAAGTTTTCTTACCAGAGGGGTGACGCTGAAAGATCTGTTATAGTATTTTTCGGAGTTCGAACCTAGAAACCCATGCCACTGACCACTGAGCCAATGTACCCATAACAGAAAGGAATACAGGATGTAACTAGATAAGTAAAGCTTCTATTTTGTCTGACAAAATCAATGCTTTCCCAAACGCTTATATTTTACAATGCTTATGTTTAGCTCCGTATGTCGGGCGATATGTAAGAATTCGGAGAAAATATCAAATTCAAAGACTCTTCCCTTGTAAGAAGTTTTAAGGGAGAAGGAGAATCCGAAACTCTCTTAAATGAAATTACAGAACCAAAGTCTCATGAACAACTTTAGCACAGCCATATCGAGCGAATAGAAAAAACAAATAGGTGTAAAGGTGCTTGTCCACTTGAGAGTAAAATTTGGGCGAGTAGCCCTCAAGCCACTATCGAGAGAAATTTCGTAAGTGGACACGGACCTCAGAGCAACTTGCATAAAGCTGGTTTACTACTCTCAGCTTTTAAACTTTTAAAGAGTTGCTCGCAAGTGGACAGATGTTTTCTTACTCTCGGTAATCAACTCGCACTTTTCAAACAACTTTTGTATTTTGAGAGTAGATAGTCGCGAGCATGGCTCACAGAAATTTTACTCTCATATGGAAAGCTACTCTAGAGTTACTTTCGAGAGTTTACTAGCGATAGTGCTCTCAAATGAACACGCACTTTAAAGGAGAAGTAGTAGCAGATGTTAGAAAGTTTGGTCTATGTTAATCGCCTTGAAGACAATTATGCATCAGGCATTAGTATATATAAAGGGATACATTGTTTGCATTGGGTTGCATGTTGTCTTAAAACCCCCATCGATTTTTATTAATATTGCATCAGTATAATTAAAGGAGAAAAATAAAATGACGCGCTAAATAAAAACCCCAAGCTTTTGTTAAAAACGTTCGCGATACTGATCACCTAGATAAACTAGGTTGTAAAAACTACTCCAACCACTATATTTGCCTAGCAAATTAACTTAATGATCACTTCACTAGATTTACCTTTAATTGCGACTGATATTTCTATATAAAAGACTTGTGAATAGTCTTTTCGAAAATAGTACACAGTATTGCAAGCATCATCATACAAATAAATGGGGGAAATGTTGGTGAAATTATTGGTGAGATGTTATCCTTCAAATTTTCTTCTTTAAATCAATAAATATATGTCAATTTTATTTTGAAAGACAATTCTTGTGACCCTCTGGCTATCTACACATGTACTAGCCAAAGATGTGCACAGTGATTCGATGACGACATATGACCATCTTAACGTCAGAAGTGGACAATGGTTTGTTCAACCGACACTCGGTTTTATCATTTCAACAGTACTGTTGTTCAACGTGTGGTTTTAAGTCCTAAAAATAGCTTAAGTGTAAGACAAAATATTGAAATTTGAATTCGAATTAAAGTGAGCTAAAACTGGTGATAGAAAACGTTTAATAAGTGTGTCGTGTTAGATTACACTAACGTCCTCGTTGAAGAATATTTAATTAATTCATTCTATGTAAACATCAGTCCAAAGAAGCTGGAAGTCATTATAAAACCATTGGATATTTCATGATCAATAAAAAATGTTCTCGTCACTACGCCACTAAGGACAAATAGCGAAAAATCTAGGTCAAAGTCCTTAGCAAGCAGATGGAAGAATGTTCATTTGCAGATTGAATCATAAGAAGATTGATGATAGCAACCTAAACTCCGATGAAAGTTTTTAGAGCTTCTGAAACAGAAAATATATATGTATATGCATATAATAAAGCACAATGGGTCGACCATAAATCTCGACATTCACTTCAAATTTGAATACTCTTTTAGTGGATCCGCTCGACAGAAAGAACCATTTACTCACATCATAGACAAGTTGTCTCCTGTTCGTTGATGACTTCCTCTTGGAATAAAAAAAACAAAAAACCCCCTTTTTATGACAATTTGTCTTCAAGTAAAGTCCCAAATCATTGTTTATGAGTCCATTTACTCGTGTACGAGCTTGCACTAACCATGTGGATGGACTTATTCCCCTATGAATGGCCTCCTCCTAGACACCAGCAGAAAAGATACTTACACTTACTTACTCGCAACGTTTATTCATTTAATAAGTTATAATTCAATCAGTTAAAGTTTATGTGGGTACTTTGTCCCATATATCTAATCGGAATGGTGAGTTGCAGATACTTTTCCATTTAGAGATACGTGTTCTTCTTAAATATAATATTTCAATACCGTTGAGACGACAACATTGGATTGCATTAAAATATACACATTCATATGGACTGTGTACAAGTCTCAAGTGAACTGTGCTCTATCCAATCAAACTACCCTTCGCCTCTGAAATTATACCAGATTGCGGAAGTTTCTCTCGCCTGTCATGAACGAGAGAAGAGATTTAAACTTTTACATTCTGCAATCTGTGCGATGCGGTGGAAAATACGATGAACCCTGAAGTTATTACAGATGAGAATGATAGTGGTTTGCGATGGGATTTGAAACGTCGCGTCGTCCTCGTGTCTCGGTTGGGATTTGTTTTAGCGAAAGTAAATTTCCGGTCTAATAGTAGGGGGATTGTTTTTTTTTTTTTTTTCGCTTCACATCTAGATATGTACCTTGTGGTTGATTGGCCGTTAATTGCTTGTGGCATGTTGAAGAGCAGAACTTGACATATGTACGTTTGTCTTAATGAGGTAAGTTGGCGTGACTAAAGAAATGTACGAACGCAATGATTGCGCAGATGCATGCATTTATCTTAATGGGCAATGTCAAGGCAGTGACATTTTAATTATTGCGCACATACATAGTAGCGAACTTATATTTGAATGATCGATTGTGAAGTAGGTTCAGAAAATTGAAAAACGCACGCATTTTGTATAAAACTGAGCGGGTTATGAATAAGTTCAAGAAAGATGTACTCAGATCTTGGCAATTTCGTGCTTTATATTTGAATTCTCAACATTATCTATCAACTTTTAACGAATACGTATACAGATTTGGAATACGATTAGCTTAAAACGGAAGGCAGTCTGTCAGTCTAACTAAAAGAAAGCCAAACAAGCACTCATCCATTATAACAGCACCGAAATTTGCAGATGACATGGGCCTATACAAGACACTTACATACGTCTTGAAGAGAGAGACAGTAAGAATACTGCATGTCAGACTAGACGATAACCCGGTTTTACTAGCGATAAATCTGCCAAAAGCAAGGGAAGCTTCGAGAAAACCACTCAAAATCTGTGGCAATACTATGAAAAGGGACCTTTAGCGAAGGTTGAAATGAAACGTAGTCGTACTATCAATGCAATTATTGCTCCATTTGCACTTATTTTCCGACAAATAGAAATCTGCAAGAAATACTGTCTTCACTGGAAACTAGAGCCTAAGCCAGGTATGGAGTGACGAAAGCTACTCAAAATGAAATAGTTCTGTAAACTGCGTCATTGGATTCAATTCGCTGATTCTCCTCTGGCTTCTATGGCAAACTCAAACAACGCCTCAAGCCTGCATTTGGTTTTTTGCACTGTCTATCAAAGTCATGATGCTTTTTTGTATGAACACAATTGAATGTGGCATGACTCTTTTGAATACAGGCCTCATAGACAGCTACTCTATTACTATCTCTCAGGCAACTTATTGACGATCTAATGGGGCATTTTGCTTTAGCAAAGCATTTGAGCATGTTAGATGAAACGCTTGTGGAGTGGATAACTATACAGCGGAACACTGACTGACTGACTTCCATGTCTGTAAGCCAAACAAATGATTTCTAGCAGTGCAAAGGACTATTTGCATCTAAGTGCTTCACAGAAACGTTTCCTATTTCCACACAGATATTGCATTAAGAAACAAGTTTGACCAAAGTTCTCTTACTAACTTTGTCCAGCTAACTTAAGTAGCCTACCAAACATAATACTGGAAAGATCATAGTACTTCCACCCACCACAAATGGAATGCATTACCTCATTACTGGTGTTCCTTTGGGTGACTTATTTTGGAAACAGATTACAACGAACCTAATTAACTACCCAAATCCAACACTAGCTCCCAAAATAGCATCTCTAAGCATAATTAGTTTCTCTCTTTAATTTTTACTACAAAAACTTGCCCAAAATAGAGTTTATGTATCTCTATACATCCTTTGCACACTGTAACCCGAATATTCGTCCGTCGATAATTATGTGATGATTACATCTCGTCGATGTCAGCAGCAACGCGCAACAGCAAAAATCTATTTAATCAACGCAAGGACTCTCATTAATTCAGCAACTATATATATGCAAATAAACTTAATTTACTTGCACAGTGGGTTGGACAAACAAATTTACTACGCCACTACTAAATTTGTTGTCAACAACTATGTACTTTGATGGTAACGAGGCTAATCTGGATAAAGTGAGAAAAATGCGAGAAGAGTTTTTGGTTTTTTTTTTTCTCTGTCAGGGATTAACGTTGACTCGTAGGAAATAAATTCACAAATGCTTTTCTAAATCCTGTCTGCCATAAATTTGTGTTTATCCTGTGGCCCTTTAAGTGGTTGGAGAGGTTATAAATTAAATAACTCAGAGCTTAAATGATCGACGATAAACTTAAGACGCTGCTGTGGTGGCTAACACAAAAGACTGTATCCTTGAGCAAAATGAATTCATTGAAGGACAGCGTGTTAAATATATTAAATTCTACGCAGTTGATTTCTTTTGGTCCATCGTAAGCAGTCTGTGTTAATTTCTTGAAATTAAAGAAGCTTTTTGCTTGTGACTTGATGACTTTGCAAGATGGGTAGGTACTTGGTTAAATGAGAACAAATGCATAGACATTGAGGATGGTAGTACACTTGAGCTGTAGTTGAAATGAAATGGGTAAGTCCAGACAGTTTTGTGGGAGTTACTTCCAAAATATAGAAAGAAACTTGGGAGTAGAGTTCATTGTCATGCAGTAAACTTATTTTTTAAGCAAGAAATAGGTGAAGAAGTTTAGTATGAGGCATGCAAGGTGAGTGGTTCATTTGTACATTGGTAGGAGTAGTTGGAGTTTAGTTTAGCTTCGTTTTAATTGAACAACTCACATTACCTATCAGGTGTCGGGTCTGGTTTTAAAATTTTGTGAAAGGGGAATTAGAGTAGACATCTTCAAGGCTACAAAATTTGCTCAATGATGTTACTCATTAACTGGTTTAGGTTTTCGAAGAAGGGTCGCCTAGTGTGCATTGCCTGACCCTTTTATTATATTACCAAAGGATGCCCTGGTAGCATTCACAGAAATCTGTTTCTATTCATCATCTATTCTGTTTCTATTTCAAACAACCCCGTCTTTTTAGTCTGAAAGTTCTATATGCTACTACTAACAAGTCTTCTGTTTGCGGTTACTTAATGTCTGTCAAGTCTAAGCAGGATCAATTGAGTGATTCTAGGTCTTAACATGGTAGAAGGAATGTCGAATTTTAAAAAGGAAGGTATGTATATGGCCATAGATGTATGTATGTAGGAGTTGTAGATCACAACAACATATGAAAAGGATAGTTCTGAAGATTCAAAGTTAATCTAGGCAGCATAAAATACCACAACGCCATAAAATGTCCACCTCATTGACCAACATCTGAATTCAAGACCCCTTTAACAACTGATCATGATTGTGAAAGGACTCAGCAGGAGCTTTAATTCCTTAAGAAGACAATCAACAAACCCACAGGTGTCAGAAGTTGTTAATTTTAGACAAACAGAAATCCACAGAATTGGATTGAAACCAGTCGCCGATATCTTATGTATAAACAGGTTGACTTAAACTTAGGAAGAGTTCGGTGAGAAACTTCGAGAGTAATTCCTAGTTCTTAGAGAAGAAGATAAGTTTTGAAAAATATACCAAGTTTGCCTTGTGCAAATACTTCAGTTAGAAAAATGCTTTACCTTCTCAGTAGCCTCTTCGGTGGCTGGGGATTTTATTACACTATTATAAGGTTTACAAAAAATGTATGAAAGTGGTAATTGCCATGTATTAAAATCAAGTAAATAATATTCAAAGTGGAGTACCTCACCACTGGCGGATTAATAATCATCAGCGATATCGAGAAGCGGCCACCATGAATTGGTTTGGTATTCCCTAGTACTGATAATTATCAAAGTATCTGTGTGCAACAAGTGAAACTCTGCCATTATTGTTCTTTCAGAATATCTGTCTTTGAATCCAAGGGACTAGTTAAAAGAAACCTTGTGGTTTGGACAGTTTCTCTATTCTAGAACAGAGCAAGTTTATACAAAACTGCACAATGTACCTATGGACATTGACCTTCTGGACATTTATCTATACCTGTTGTCGCAGTATACACCTTGTTCAGATTAAGATTTCACTCAGTTAAAATTAACAAGGAACGACACTCAACTTGAACAAGTATTCCATAGCTTCGGAGTAAGCTCTTAATTCGATTTCAATTATCTCAGACGCCAATTTAAACAGAGACATCACTCAAAGTAGATCAATTAGATTGACAGCGATGAAGTGTTAAAACATGGGCACCCGCTCGCAAACCATGCGCAGCAAAACTTTAAGCAAACTCAATTAAAAGCGTGAAATTAGTTTTCATCTTTACTCCCGCATGGCAGCTAAATTCAATTACCTCACTAAGTCTTATCAATTAAACAAGTGTCCCTGTCCACTCTATAGAAATCTGGGACAACTTTCCACTGGGATAACCACCACCCAACCACAGGATAGGGGTACAGATACATACCGTCGAGAGTAGAGAAAAACCACGTCTTCATACAAGAGCGGGTCAACATTTTACGAAAAAAAAAAAAAACAAACCCAATTAAATTATACATACCCTCATGCATACACACCATATGATGATGGTATGTACGAAGGTATGGTTTTGATATTTTACAGATACTTCACTTCACTTCACTTGATTTATAATTCATACAGACATCGTCGCAAAAACAGACATCAAAATATTTACGAATTCACGCCCGAAACCACTTGAGGGAGTACAAACATGAGAATGGTCCTGGACCTTAGGTAAAAAAAAAAAATTCCCGTCTAAAAATAAACAAAATGAATGGATCCATCAATTCCAATTCCCAGGACGAAGAAAATCATCGGAAGAATTCCTCAGAAATGGATCTTCGATTAGGCAACAAAGTCTTGATTAGTAATATTTATTCATAGCTCATCCATGCAGGTACAATTGGCTGTCGTTAAAAACTTAATGACACAACTGCATTTAAATGAAATGTATCTAAACATTAAATATGACACTTTGAACACTTTTAACTACAAACATAATCGGCCTTCTATGAATATCAGTAGACATTTTTGAATTAAAGCAGATGCAACCGAACAGATGTAAATACGTTTTCAAAAAAAAATTATAGAAAAATTATATACCACTTCTAGAGCACCATTAGCATTTGCATCTTATCGCGACGAATGTATCTTTTTGCATATTTATCTACTTGTTGTTTTTTTTTCCACGGTACAATTTTTTTCACTTCTAACGGACGCTACAACTACCACGTAGATGAAAGAAGCATCTGCGAAAAACAAAAGTATCTGCATCACTATTTCGCTATCTAATGAATTCATTTTCATTCTGTCGGTATTTTGGATGGCAAAGCTTTTTGTGTTCCGTCGCCAAACAGTGAGAACAAGTGTATATCCCACAGATGGTGTGGAAAAAAGCTTAAATCCCAACATGCTGTGGATAATAGTATCTACGACCTATTTAGAAGGGGAAATGTTTTGTTTTGGATATAAATGAATTTCGCTTTTTTTTTTTTTTTTTACTCAATTCATCCGAGTCTTATCTACGAGTACACTTTTGTGGAACGTATTTAATTCTTTAAGATTTTGTCGGGTATCTCGGCGTAGATTAGTTGCAGATTTTTATTTGATTGCTTGTTGGGGATGGGGAAGTGTTCTCTGCTGATTTTGGAGCTGTTGGAGGCAAGAATAGGCATTTTAATTGGTCTCATGACTTATTGTTGATAGCGCCAAATGAAAGATTGATTGCAGCTGACCCAAAACACATAGATGACTGACATACGAATGCAACAAGTATACATATTTATCTACTAGGACAAGTCTTTTTCACAGGCGCATTTTGGCGCAATAGAACCATGTGAGAATCGTTTCGTCTTCTACAAATATGCAGACTTGCAGCCATTAGCTTGGTAAGAGGTAAGAGATAGAACATGATAAGATGGTGTTGTGCATAGTGATCCGCTTTTGCACACATGTACAAGATGGACCTTGCTTAGACGATAGCAATTTATTTCTTCAATTTTTCAAACTACATCGATTGGCATAACTAGTTAACTTGCTTAAAGCATTTTACAGGAGTTCTCTTAGAGTATTTAAGTGCTTTGCTGCAACAGCTATAGAAACATCATCTGCGTAAGCGACCGCCATGCCACCTTTCAGGATTATCAATTAACCACCAAACTCCAAAGAAGAGGGGAAAGAATACATCCCTGTGGTAGTCCAACCATTAAGCGGTAGATTAATCATATCGCAAAGGGAATTGTCGACTTTAAGGGCAGCTATCGCTGATGCATTCGTAGACTAGAGAGGCATCCATATCAAGAAAGGCGTGTGTCATGGAGTATTCAATACAAGAGTGTGTAATAGCGCCTCCACTGATGTACTTTTGCAGTATTGCATTCTAGGGAAATTCATCGGAATGATGTGTGGTCTAAGTGAGTTGTCAGTTAACGTCACAAGGGATTTATTTACCTCATGAAATTATCTGACTTTTGTCAATTTAAAAAGAAAAACTAACTATGTACAACTAAAAATATATGCAATTTGTTTATTTTTTAGAGGTAAGTACTTTTAGACTGGTTTGTCTAATACTCGATAAAAGAATGGTTTTTAGTTTTGTCTTTTTCACTTGAAGAGCATACTATAACTGCTGTCCTCCAGTTGATTCATAATAATTAGTGGCTGCTATAATCTTGAGATACAATAGATCCTTGACATCTTTGCCCCATATTAAGTCTATATGGTTAAAATAAGGATTTGGTACAAGATATGCATCGACTACATTTGGTAAGAGAGTAATCAGTTTCACAACATCGACAACGGCAGCTAAGTTGTCATTTGCACCATAGTACAATCTGACAGGTGCTACGATATTATTGAGGACATAATTTGGCGGTGACAATTGACCGTATTTCAAAAGATTTGTTAAACTTCCGTAGTCAAATTTTCTGAAAGATTTTGATTGACGCAACTGTAAGTAGTGAATAGGCTGCCTAGTGGATGCTCCAGCTGGATGGGTTGCAAAGGCATCTGAAAGCAGTGTCTGTTGAGGGTACATAAATCAAAAGGCACTCAAAATTCAATTTAAAGTCTACTTACATTGTTTAAGTTGTTTGAATTATAACCGAATATTAAAAACATTGCATTAGTGCAAACTTCCTGAACCGGCGACGAATCGAGACAAGCTGCTGATCCCAATAACTCAAGTAACTGATTACTGGGAAGAAATTCACCGCTTCCTATTAGCTGGCTTAAAAGCGTGGAATCTCCAAGAACTGGACCTAATACTGTTGCAAGTGGGGACGACATATGTTCCATAAATGCAACTGGAGCCAACATATGTGCCGTCTTGATTTTGGCGTTGTAGCTTGTAAGGGTAGATAGAAGGACGAAGAAGACCGTGGTACCTTGAGAGTGACCGACATAATGCAGGGACGGTTGGTTGGTTGATTGGAGCACAAAGTCTATCATGGCCGGCATATCCTTGATGGCAATTTCATTCCAACTAAACTGCCAGAAGCTTGGAATGGCGGGTGTTAGAAAAATGTGATTTTTGGAGTAGGTGTTTCCTCGAGCATTACCCATCCATACATCATATCCTGCATCGGCCAGGAGGTATGCCAATGCATTATCCGGTCCATTGAGGATCCAACAGTCAGATGAGCTCAGCAAACCATGTTGCAGGAAAACTACTGGTCGGGGTGTGTTTTGATTTCCCGACGTCGGGGAGTATGGAATGCGAAACATTGTCAGAATGTAGCCATCTGATGTTTGGACCATATGAGTCTCCACGGGGTAATTGTATTCAGTTATCCTTTGAGCCTTCAAATGTCTTTGATTAGTTCAAGTGTAAAGAGTAAACGACAAAACTTACAGTGGTTTTCAGGATATTTGGTGGTAGAATTATGTTGGCGGTAGCCATGCTTACAAGAGCACAAAAAGCAAACCCGAAGTCTAACCTCATTTTGAGAATATCGCTTTTGAATTTGGTGAAATCATTTACTGAATGACTGCTTATATAGCTCACTGGGCTGTGGGATTTGAAGATAGATTTGCTAAAACGTACGATAGCAGAGCATTGTAAAGATATTTAGGAATGAATTCAATGCCTTTAACGGTTCTACAGACTATTGCGCGACAGCTCTCTTTTTATTGGCTTTATTTATGACTGTGGATAAAATTTCTTTGAACCGCTTTCAGTTGCAGTGTTTGCTTTTTTTTTTTATTGTTTGGTACATTTGATTGCTTTGCTTATTGCATTAAAAATACCTTTGTTGTGATCTCCCAAATTTATTAGATCGCAAACTCTACATCTATATTGCAAAATCTAGAAAAGCTCATGCCTGAACTACAGTTGTTCCACATTTCATCGATCTACTATAATTATTATATATTGCTCGTAGTAGCGCTGATAAATCCATGAAGTAAGATACAGTTCTTCCTTTATTGTATGATATATTGGGCTTCAAACAAAAGGTTCTCAGTGTTCTCCTGCTTTCTTCGACGATTTCTAGTTGAATTTCTTTCAGTAACAATTTCGTGAACAAGTTGGTGCACCAATTGATTTCAAAACGATGAGATTGCGGGATAATTTTGTCATTGTTTCGGCATGCTTTTCCTCTCCAACTCGATGATGCCTCTCTATAGGGAAGAATAGGACTAAAATGGGACATGTGTTGGGGCTAAAACAAGTAAAGAAAAATACTAGACCATCAGCAGTCCATAGGCCTAGCTTTTCATAACTGTACGTGGAATACATTTGAATACATTAGGATAGAAAGATTTGACGCTATTAAACAGATATCTAGCTCTTACAAACTAGAGGGTTCTGCTAGAGGTTTCCATGTCATATCAGATGTATTTCTATTACTTTTTAAATCGAATGCTAGGCTATAACTTTGCAGAACAGGAGAGATATGCAAAAAACTGACTGAGTGCGCTTCAGAGAACAGTCATAGAACAAGTCAATTAAAGACAGGTTTGTGAAGATCTCAATCACAACTTTATAAGGCATACTGACATACCGTGTGTCAAGAACCAACTGGAGATCCCCATTTTTGCAGTTGAGTAATTTAGATTTTTGGATTCATTGGGAAGATAATTTCAGCAAAATAAGCTTAAAAGATGGATAGGTATTGACAGACGATTTTTGTATTACTCTGTGACACGTAAGATTCTAACAACAAAAAATTATTTCTTAACGTAACAAAAAAAATATATATTAAATCGACAGCATTGTCTATTAGTTATTCCTTTGGATTAACCCTTTGGAGAGTGCTATTAACTAATATTTTTATTGTAACTTTCAAGAGCAAACTAATAAATTAACTGCTGTCCCCCATTTGATTCATAATAATCAGCGGCTGCTATAATCCTGTCATACAATAGATCCTTGACTTCTAAGGCCCATAAAAAGTCCAAATGGGTAAACTCAGGAATTGGTACAAAATATGCATCGACTACATTTGGCAAGAGCCCAATCAGGTTTTCAACATCGGTGACGTCTGCTAAGATGTCATTTGCACTGTAGTACATTCTGACAGGTGCTACGATATTATTGAGGACATAGTTTGGCGGTGACAATTGACCGTATTTCAATAGGTTTGTTAAACTTCCGTAGTCATAGTTTCTGAAAAATTTCGATACGTATAATTGTGCGTAATGAACAACCTGTCTAGTGGATGATCCAGCTGGTGCGGTTGCAAGCGAATCGGATAGCATTGTCTGTGGGTATATATAATTCAATAGACACTCAGCAAATGTTCAGTCTACTTACATAGTTCAAATGCTGCGAATCATATCCGAATATTAGGAATGCAACATTAGCACAAACATCCTGAACCGGCGATGAATCGGCACAAGCCGCTGATCCCAATAACTCAAGTAACTGATTACTCGGAAGGAATTCGCCGTTTCCTATTAGTTGGCTTAAAAGCGTGGGATCTCCAAGAACTGGTGCTAATATCATTCCTAGTTTGGACGACATATGTTCCATAAATGCAACTGGAGCCAACATATGTGCCGTCTTGATTTTGGCGTTGTAGTTTGTAAGGGTAGATAGAAGGACGAAGAAGACCGTGGTACCCTGAGAGTGACCGACATAATGAAGCGACGGTTGGTTGGTTGATTGGAGGACATAGTCTATCATGGCCGGCATATCCTTGATGGCAATTTCATTCCAACTAAACTGCCAGAAGCTTGGCAAGACGGGTGTTAGAAAAATGTGATTCTTCGAGTAAGTGTTTCCGCGAGCGTTACCCATCCACACATCATACCCTGCATCGGCCAGGAGGTATGCCAATGCATTATCTGGTCCATTAAGAATCCAATTGTCTGATGAGCCTAGTAGACCATGTTGAAGGAGTACTGCCGGCCGGGGTGAGTTCTGATTTCCCAACGACGGGGAATATGGAATGCGAAACATTGTCAGAATGTAGCCATCTGTTGTTTGGACCATATGAGTCTCCACGGGGTAATTGTATTCAGTTATCCTTTGAGCCTTCAAAGTTTTTTGATTAGTTTTAAGTGTAGTGTAAAGAGTAAACGACAAAACTTACAGTGGTTTTCAGGATGTTAGGTGGTAGAATTATGTTGGCGGTACTTATGCTAACTAGAGCGCAAAAAACAACTCCTAATGCCAGCTTCATTTTGGAAATATTTCGTTTAGATCTGATAAACTACTTTACTGAATGCTGGCTTATATAGCTCAGATGATAATCTGATTTGAAGTTAATCTGAAGAACTAAAATCATTTATAGGATTGTACGATAGCAGACGACTGTAAAGATATTAGGCAGTATGGCTGTATTTGCCGAAAATAATTGTTTAGTTCAGACTATATGAGCGATAGTTAGCTTTTTTATTGCTGTTTTCAAAAGTCAAGGCCTATTTTTTCGAATCCATTGGTAGTTGTTTGGTTTATTGGACTTTTGTTTTCTTTTTGATTTAGACTGAAATACCTTTATTAGGAATTTCCCTAATTGTTGGACTTAGAATATTTACTTGTTAATTCTTGTGATAAGGATGTGTATCTGCATGATTAGTACATATATTGCTCTAATTTTTGAAGCGGTTCTTCCTAAAAGACAGAAGTCTTTCATATTGGCTGTTATCTCAAAACGTAAGATGCTCCCCGGCATAGGTTCTATTTAAGTTGTGTAGAGAAACAAAGGAGTATGTTAACAATGGAATATCGCAAGGGTCGATTCTCGTGTCAATCGTATTTAATCCATACATCAATCTGTGCCAAGATTATATGAAAATTTAAGTTCTATTTTTTTCCTATTCAAACTGTATATTTTGTGAAATATTCGCGAGCAATTAATGTCGTCACCTTTTTGAGAAATTTTAATCAGCTTAAAAGCAAGTAAATATTTTTTTTTTTTAAAAGACATCTCATATGTTATCGTCGTTTTATGGGTAATTTCGAGTTTGCTCAAAGTGATTGTATTGAATCAGTTATTTGACTTTTTATCATCTTAATAAACCGATTAAATTTAGCGATTGTTTTTTTTTCAAACTAAAACAAATACTGGTTAATTCTGATAATGAATTGAGTTAGGTTAGTTGCCAATTTCGTTAAAACAATGTGAAGATAAATATAGGGTGGTTCAATAAGAGGTGTCATTTTAAATCAATACAAAAATGCAATATTGTTCTGTTATTTTTATTTAGTAAATAATTTTCGCCAAATTTCCAATAGATGTAAGTTTTACACAAGAAGAAAACAAGAACCTACATCTTTTGATCAGATCTGCAGTAGAAAAACTGTTGCATAGATATTTAGCAACATGTTGCGTGAAATCAATGTTTATTATTTACAGAGCCTTAACGTCGTACCAACATGAAGATCCTAAAATAAAGCTGCGGATTGTTCAAATGACCTTCTATCTGAGAAGATTTAAAACAAAAAAACACGACTAGAGTAAGTGGTACATATGTATATATATCAAATGGACTTTCTTAATAGTAAATAAGGTGCTATAGCTGTGCGAAGAGGCACTTATAACAAAAAGCTACCTTAGTCAATAGTCAACCAATTTATTTCACAGTTTTTGTGCTTGTAATTTGGACAGCTTCAGTATTGTGGTTAGAAAATTCTGGCGGTCTCCTCACGGAGAAATTGTCAGCAAGGCTGATACTTCTTTGTGGTAGCGTTAGGTACAAGACTCCGTCGTATATAATAATCCTCAGAAGGGACCCAAGGCCCGAACCAGCTTCCAGACGGCAAAGTAGGTCTTGAATATATTTAACAAGTACATTTAGCACAGACAAATGTTAAGATATATCAATTTACGTTCTGTGACGTTGATCTGGGGACTTCAATGCATTCTTTTTTATTTTGAAAATAACTGTAGTATGATTACAGGTAACCAATTAAGTTTTGGCCTGTAAATATGCAACAAGAAATTTGTTGAAACGTTTTTCTAGAAGCTGGAGAAATTTGTAAGTGGGTTTTATTGAGTATTCTACAGTACTGATACAGGTAAGGTCCAGGATATCCGTTTCACTGCATGGTCTTGGAGGATGGGCGGACATTAATTTTATTCCAATGGCAGACAGATCGAAATTGACCAATAAACTTATTGGCAAATACAGAGCAAGTAAGAACAATTGCAGGAAAGTTGTTTGCGGAAATAAAAATAATAATTAAAAATAATGGTGTATAATAAAGCGCATTCATTGCGTATGAAGTATTAAGTCGCCGTGAAAACAAAAGTTGGCTTCCGTCCGTGTGTCACCAGTTTTCGGGCCTTAAATTTTGAGCTAGATCGATGAAATTTGGTATTCAAGGTCCTCGCAGAAGTAAGCAATACAAGTGTAAAAAATTTTTAAAATCCACCCACTGCCCACTTTTCAAAAAATTCACTTTTTTCAGTATTTTTATATGAAACTCGAAAAAACTTACTTAAGCAGATAGGTAGATAAATTGGTACCCGACATATCTTCCATACATAGCATACAGCCACGCCTACTTTTTAGGGACGTTTTTGTCCAAATACTGATGTTCGACAGTTTAATCAAAATTAAAGCACCTATTAGGAATAAAATACAGTACAAACATTTTTGAAAACGCCCACTTATTACTTCGTATTTTGGAGTAATTTAATGAGATATTTGAAAAAGTTGCTAAGCACCAATATACGGTGGAAGAAGAAGCTATGTGTATAGAGAAGGGATAGGGTATCAAACGATCCGGTCCAGACGGATTGTAGCATTTTCATATGTTTTCAGGGCACGCCTTAATGTCGGTATCTGAATTTTGAATAACTTAAAAAAAATTTTCTTATATGTGTTTAGTCTATTTTCATTAAATTTGGTCCTTTTTAATTTATTTGGACTAGTTTTTGAAGACTTTAAAAGTGGCCGTCTCTATTGAATAAATCTAATAGTGTGGATTTTGCTGCGATTTCCATCACTTTTTCGAGCATCTCTGATGGTTTAGCTTTCATATCGGCATGAATGTTTGCCTTGAGATCGTCAATGATCTAAGGCTTTCTGACGTGCAGTTTGCTTTTCAAAGAGAGGCAAGGCAATGTCGCCAGGGAAATTCGTTTGCACAAACTGTACTGATTCATTTGCCGTGTGATATGGCGCACATTCTTGTTGAAACCATAATTAACCAAAAACCACTGATATCGATTTCCATTGACTGTTTTGCTTTCTCTGAAGAAAAATGGCTCAATGATGCCGCAAACGCCGGCCCAAACAATCTTTTTTCAGTCGACTGCACTTTACACAAACACAAATGCTTTGCCAGGTAATAATGAACGGCATTTCAACTATCTCCCACTATTCGGTGCTCAAAAAAATGTGGACACTTATTGATAAATAGTTTTAATAATCTTTCCCATGCAAGCGACGCCAAGGCTACAACAAATATACAAAAAGGGAAGGCGAATCATTTGTATATGAAATGACATAGATGTCAGATTGATATCTATGTGTAGATTTGTGTAGTTCCTGCAACACCTAACATTCTCAAAATAAAAAGTGTGTCGTAAGTTTGTCATATCCAGGTAATAAAAACAGAACTTTGAATAGACAGCATTGATTATTAGTTATTCTTTTAGATTAACCCTAGAGAAGTTGGAGGTTAACTAAAACTAGTTAACTGCTGTCCGCCATTTGATTCATAAAAATTAGCGGCTGCTAAAACCTTGTCATACAATTGTTCCTTAACTACTGTGGACCATAAAAAGTCCAAATGCGTAAATTCAGGAATTGGTACCAAAAATGCAAAGGCTACATTTGGTAGCAAGCCAATAAGTTTCTCCACATCGATAACATCTGCCGCGTTGTCATTTGCACCATAGTACAATCTGACTGGCGCTACTATATTATTGAGCACATAATTTGGCGGTGTCAATTGACCGTATTTCAATAGGTTTGTTAAACTTCCGTAGTCATAGTTTCTGAAAAATTTCGATGCGTATAACTGTGCGTAATGAATGACCTGTCTAGTGGATGCTCCAGCTGGGTGGGTTTCAAGGGCATCTGATATCATTGTCTGTGGGGTAGGATAAATCAATAGACAATCATTAAAATTTAAGTGCACCTACATAGTTTAAATGCTGCGAATCATAACCAAATAGTAAAAAGATTATGTTGGCACAAATTTCTTGAAATGGTGATGAATCGGCACAGCTTCTGATCCCAATAACTCAAATAACTGGTTACTGGGGAGAAATTCACCGCTTCCTATTAGTTGACTTAGAAGAGTGGAATTTCCAAGAATTGGTGCCAATATTTGTGTTATTTTAGACTTCATATGATCCGCATATGCAACTGGTGCCATCATATGGGCCGTCTTGATTTTGGCGTTGTAACTTGTAAGGGTAGATAGAAGGACGAAGAAGACCGTAGTACCTTGAGAGTGACCGACATAATGTAGAGACGGTTGGTTGGTTAACTGGAGTACATAGTCTATCATGGCCGGCATATCCTTGATGGCAATTTCATGCCAACTAAACTGCCAGAAGCTTGGCAAGACGGGTGTTAGCAAAATGTGATTCTTCGAGTAAGTGTTTCCGCGAGCGTTACCCATCCATACATCATATCCTGCATCGGCGAGGAGGTATGCCAATGCATTATCCGGTCCGTTGAGGATCCAACAGTCAGATGAGCTCACCAGCCCATGTTGAAGGAATGCTACCGGCCGGGATGTGTTTTGATTTCCCAACATCGGGGAATATGGAATCCGAAACATTGTCAGAATGTAGCCATCTGATGTTTGGACTGTATGAGTCTCCACGGGGTAATTGTATTCAGTTATTCTTTGAGCCTTCAAAGTTTTTTGATTAGTTTAAGTGTAAAGAGTAAATGAAAAGACTTACAGTGGTTTTCAGGATATTAGGTGGTAGAATTATGTTGGCGGTAGCTATGCTAACTAGAGCGAAAAGAACAACTCCTAAGGCCAACTTCATTTTGGAAATATTTCGTTTAGATCTGACAGACTACTTTGCTGACAGGTTGATTATATACCTACCTCATGGGGTTATCTGATTTTAAGCAAATTTAAAGAACTAAAACGATTTAGAGAAGTGTACGATAGCAAACGACTGTAAAGATATTAAGGAGTGGATTCTATTTGCCGAAAATGATTGTTCAGACAATATAAGCGATAGCTATTTTTTTTATTGCAGTTTTTAAAAATCAAGGTTGTTTCTGCTTTCTTTTTTTAATCTATTGGTAACTTTTAATTCTTTTTTTGTTAAGAGCATGATCAAAGTCTTATTCGGAACCAGTGTTGCCGCAAGAGTTTGGAAAAAAGTATCTGCGCAGGCAAAAGAAAAGTATCAAACGGTATCATAATAGGAATTATTAGTTTTACTATTAATTAATATATTGCCATTATTATTATTAATGCCTAAAATAACATGAATAATCTCAAGTCTTTTACAAGAAATATATCCATCCAAACAAGCACCAAATCAACTACAAGAATGCTTAAGTAAATTATCAAAAAAATAACGGAAAAATAACTCTCAGTTCAGTGAATAAGAGTATTGTCTGGCATATTATAATATTTTGTTGTCGGAATTAAAAAGTATCAAAAAAGGCATTTTACAGAAATCGAAGTATCACGTCGAAATGCTTTATTTTCTTTTCAACAACGTTAGGGATGTTAAAATTATTTGTGTGAGCTTATAAGGAACTGATTGAACAACACAAGGAAAGATTACAGAGGATTTAAATGGTGCTCCATCTGGTTGTCATTTTTGACATTCGAGTGACTAAGCCCATGAATAAAATAATAATAGAATTAATTTTCGTATTAAGCTGGACGCAAAACAGAAAATAAAAACAAGCGCAAAATTATAGTTAGTCCAACGTTAAGAGTTAAACTCCGTACTAATTATACGAAATTGTAAGTTTTTAAGCATACTTTAAGTTTTGATCAATAGTGGACACGTTAACCTTCCGCTAATTTTTATGAAATTCCAGTCAAACATCATCTACAGTTTTTAGGAACGTATTTCCTGAAATGTTTCATAACATATCCGTAGGTAAATCTGAATATGTGAAGTGAAGTTTGAGGTGACTTTAACTTTGTCACGAGGTGCTTTATGTCGTCTGTAATTATCGAAACTTTTTGTTACTTGCTATCATTATATTAAAGTATACTTTATTCGACTAAATTCTGACAGTCTGTGACAAAATAATGAGTACGCACATTTTTCTTGGCTTCTTCGAATATGCAAAGATTATTTCTGTTAAATGTAAGATCGACGAACTCGCCAAAATAGGAACAACCTTACCCATGGTACCAGAAAAAGGCACTATAGGTATGCCAATCGCTACATGTAAACAAGCTGTATGGAATCGAGAGTACAAATTTTAGGTGGACAAGTGGTATAACATATCTAGCGACTAAACAAATTTGATCTAAACTGGATGTGAAAAGTTCTAGGACTTTGATTTTTCTCAACAGGTTGCATATCGGTACCGCAATAGGTGTTATCACTGGACACTGTCTAATAGGCAAACACGCAACAAGGCTAGGCCTTTTCGCAAACGACTTTTGCAGAAGCTGCAGGGATGAGGAAAAGAAGGAAAGCATTCCTCACTTTCTTTGTGTCTACCCAGCTCTATCCCGTAGAAAGTTGCTTCACTTAGGAGCTTCATACTTAAAATGGTTCTAACGAGTATTGGAGAATAAGGATCCATACTCCGTGGTATCACAATGCTGGCAGCCACTTCCAACCAACCAACCAACTGAATCTTTTGATGAACCATCCATTAGTTCGGATAATCGACGCTCTACTGTATTTGCTTTCTTTATTATTTGAATGTAGTTAGCAGTTTATCCCACCTAACTGGTTTGCATTATTTAACGTTACTAGTATTTGTTTTATTTTGCAAAAATTATCTTTGTTAAAATATAAACAACTGATTCGTCACACTCACTTAAAGCACTTTCTAAATTTTCCCATTCATAAAATGAGAATTACCTACCTATGAGATGTCTTTTAGAATCATTTGCGCCATAAATACAGAGGTATGTACTGTTTCCGGAAAAGTTTTCGTGCTCGTATGAGTCATAATACTCCGTGAGATTTTTGATTAGTTTTCTTATGCCTTACTTCTGTAACTAAAGTATTATCTAAAATAATATTCCGTGTAGTTAAGAAATTTAATTTAGCGATTCCTTCAGACACAGTATCCCTGTGAGAGTAAATGGGGTTCTTTTGGAGTGTCAGCCTGGATTATCTACACGAATTCAATTACCGTATCCATTCCACAAAAGACCCCTTCGTGAATATACGACGAAGAATGACCTTTGAATACCACTGCTACAAGACAAAACAACTACAACTATCATCTTATTTATATTTATTTATATTATTTAGTACAATACTCTATTTATAAATTCAAAGAATAGGCATAAACAGCAATAAAAAATAGCTATCGCTTATTTAGACTGAACAATAATTTTGGGCAAATAGAGTCATTGAATCCACTCCTTAATATCTTTACAGTCCTCTGCTATCTTACACTTTTATGAATATTTTAGTTCTTTAGATTTGATTAAAATCAGATTACATCATGAGCTATATAAGCAACCAGTCAGCAAAGTAGTTTATCAGATCTAAATGGGATATTACCAATATGAGGTTGGTCTTCGGAGTTGTTCTTTTCGCTCTAGGGAGCATCGCTACCGGCACAGTACTTACACCACCGAATATCTTGAAAACCACTGTAAGTCGCTTAAGTACTTCGTTCTATATAATTAAATTAATTCAAAATTTCAAAGGCTCAACGGATAACTGAATACAATTACCCCGTGGAGACTCATACAGTCCAGACATCAGATGGCTACATTCTGACAATGTTTCGCATTCCATACTCCCCGACGTTGGGAAATCAAAACACGTCCCGACCAGTAGTGTTCCTTCAACATGGCCTGCTGAGTTCATCTGACTGTTGGATTCTTAATGGACCGGATAATGCATTGGCATACCTCCTCGCCGATGCAGGATATGATGTGTGGATGGGTAACGCTCGAGGAAACACATACTCAAGAAATCATATTTTGCTAACACCCATCTTGCCAAGCTTCTGGGACTTTAGTTGGCATGAAATTGCCATCAAGGATATGCCGGCCATGATAGACTATGTGCTCCAGTTAACCAACCAACCGTCTCTACATTATGTCGGCCACTCTCAAGGTACAACAGTGTTTTTCGTTCTTCTATCTACTTTTACAAGTTACAATGCCAAAATCAAGACCGCACACTTGATGGCTCCGGTTGCATATATGGAACATATGGAAGGAAAAATATCAAGAGTATTAGCACCAGTACTTGGGAATCCCACTCTTCTTAACAACCTAATAGGAAGCAGTGAATTCCTTCCAAGTAATCAGTTCCTAGAGCTGTTGGGCTCAGCGGCTTGCGCCGATACATCACCGTTCCAGGAAATTTGTGCTAACGCGGCATTCCTAATATTCGGATATGATTCGCAGCATTTGAATTATGTAAGTAGACTTAACATCTAGTGAGTGTCTATTGATTTATATATTTCCCCCCACAGACAATGCTATCAAGTACCCTTGAAACCCATCCGGCAGGAGCTTCCACTAGGCAGCTGATTCACTACATACAACTATATGTATCGAAATATTTCAGAAATTATGACTACGGATGGCTAACAAATCTATTGAAATACGGCCAATGGTCACCGCCTTCTTATGTGACGAACAATATAGTAGCGCCAGTCAGAATGTACTATGGCGCAAATGACAACTTAGCTGATGTCACCGATGTTGAGAAACTGATTGGTTTATTGCCAAATGTAGTCTATTCATTTTTAGTACCATATCCGGAATTTATGCATTTGGACTTTATATGGGCATTGGAAGTCAAGTCACTCTTGTATGATAAGATTATAGCAGCTGCTGATTATTATGAATCAAGTGGAGGGCAGCAGTTGTTGTTGACTTAAACATGCACATATGTAATTGATATTGGACATCCATTAAACAAATAAATATTAGATAAGGAGGTGTGCAGTTTTTTTTTAAATTACTTAAATAAACATTGGTATGGATTGACTCATAATAATTATGTTTTGGCCTACAAATATGCAACAGAACATTTCTAAAAATCCTTACAAGCTTAACTTTGCTGGACAAATCGGCAAGTGGGGTTCGATAGAAATATCCTTTGAACATGACAATGCCAAGCCAATGCTATAACTTGCTTGTGATGGATTTTTTTAAGACTTCCTCGAAAAATGTACCGACAGGTTCTCAAAGGCCCAATGAAAAACTTCAATAAAGCGACGGGCTCATCCTATCAAGGGGTTTATTTATCGATAGTCCACTTTACAATAAGTTCTTAACTAAAAAACTTGTTGAACATTGTTAGAAGATATTCTGAACAAGTCTGCCTGTAGGTATGGCGAATATGCATTTCAAAATTGAAAAAAACCGTTAAATAAACAAAGCACCTATTTTTACTGCTTGCCTGTCCTTTCGAAACGATTGGCGGCTCTTATTATTTTATCATACAAGAGAGGCTTAACATGTATTGACCAGAGGAAATCCAAATGATTAAACTCAGGTATTGGTACGAGATAGCTATAGACTACATTTGGTAGTAGCTTCATCATTCTACGGACGTCTATAGAAGATGAAAGCCAGTCATTTGCAGCGTAGTACATCCGGACTGGTGCTACAATATTCCTTTCTAAATACCTCGGAGGCGACCTGTCTCCGTACTTTAAAAAGTTCCCCCTTCTACCGTAGTCATACTTCCTGAAATATCCCGATGCATATTCCTGCATGTAATGAATGAATTGAGTAGTAGATGCTCCTGCTGGATGGGTTGCTCCTACTTCAGGTAACAAAGTCTGTCAGAAATACATATGATTTACATTTGCACATAGGGAGTTCTCAAAACTACTTACATAGTTTAAATATTTGGAATCATATCCTGTGACTAGAAAAAGGACATTTGTACAGATTGGCTGTAAAAGCGAGTTATTTGCGCAAGACTCTGATTCAAAAAGGGCTAAGAACTCGCTGCTGGGCAAGAACTCATGTCCACCAAGGAGTTCGCCAAGTAAAGATGGATTGCCAAGTAGAGGTTCTGATATCTGGGCAAGTGGGCTTTCTATATGCTCCATATATGCAACAGGTGCCAGCATATGTGCAGTCTTGATCTTGGCATTGTAACTTGGAAGCAGTGACATGAGGACAAAGAAGACTGTAGTGCCCTGAGAGTGGCCCACATAATGTAACGCCTTTTGGTTGGTTCTCTTGAGAATGTAGTCTATCATGGCTGGCATATCATCAGTAGCAATCTCATTGAAACTAAAATCCCAGAACTTCTCTTCGGTATGAGGCAGATGTACATTCTTTCTGGAATAGGTGTTCCCACGATTGTTGCCTAACCACACGTCGTAACCAGCATCAGCGAATAGATATGCCAGAGCATTATTCGGACCATTGAGCACCCAACAGTCAGATGAGCTCAGTAGACCGTGTTGAAGGAATGCCACCGGCCGACGTTTGTTCTGATTGTGTAACTTCGGCGAGTAAGGAATGCGGAACATGGTTAGCACGTAACCTTGTGGTGTCTGCACTTTATGGGTCTCCACTGGGTACTTGTATGCAGATATCCTTTCAGCCTTCAATTGTTCTGGTTATTTTTCGTCACATGAGTAGATTGCACAACTTACAGTGGTCCTTGTCACATCCAAATTGGCCTTAGCTATGCTCGTAATAGCAGCTATGACTGCAACCGCCACCCACATTTCGAAACACTGATCTAAAACTAATGCAAAGTCTTACCAAATAATTGCTTTTATAGTAGGCATTGCTGAAGCATTTCCATTATTAAATATGAGGGCTTAGTATACAATGATTTTAGGTGTCAATTCAGACTAAAAAAAAAGTTCTGATGGGCACCATGACATTGTTCTTTACATGAAAACTGTAATCAGTAAATGGTGCATTGCTATGTCAATTAGAGACTTAGAGTTGGAATTTAATATTGTACCGTGTAGTGTGTATACAAGCCACAAATACCAGCAGAAAGAGGGTTATTTTAACACTAAGTTAAGCATTCTAAATCGATCTAACTCGAAATGATGTATATATGAAAGTTAGCCATTACTTTTCCATTCACTTGGTAATAAAATCCTGGGAGATACTGTCTATCCTCATTATGACAAAAGCATTAGTGAATGACATATGTCTAATCATATAATTACTACTTCACAACTGTGATGTAAGTTGAATGCCCGACGTTAAGAATATAGATCAAGACTCATTTACGAGAAGGACTTAATTAATTGTAAGGACTTAATTATTTGGCCCGAGAGGCCCCACAGCGTTTTTATTGAAATGTACATTCAGTGCTTGAAGGAATAAGTTTTACAAGGCCAATGAAAGAGACAGAGAGTAGCATTGCTCATTCAACAGGATAAACCGCTATCGAAATCCTCATCCGCTTTGGATGTATTGAGTCTAAACTAGTTTCAGGCTGTCTTTAACCTATCTTGAAGGTTTCTGCATGAAGACACTTGGCTTTCAATGGGAAGAAAGAATTCTACAACTCCCTGCGAAGCCTGAAATGATGTTTAAATCATACTCGGGGACTCCAACGCGAAAAGCGGTTAGGAGTGCACTTCTAGTGGGTTAGCTTTCATGACAAGATAACAGATAATAGACGACTGATCGTTTTTGTAGAAGATCGTAATAAGGTGATAAGGGGGTCGTTTATGGTGTAATTACCAGCCATTGGCCTTCCCACTTTTTCTTCGCATTTCCCACTCCGCCTGGTGGCGAGTGGAAGTTATGTCTTACCAGATACAGTGGTAGCCAATTCAGGTTTGGTACACCAGCATTCTGTAAGTCTAAACTAACTAAATTTAAATTTAGTTTCACTTCAGACTGTACAAAGTATCTCTACCAAATTTTGACGTTTCATACACTTATTATAACTAGACAATATTAAGGATTAACTTTTATTAGAAAAAAGACTTACATTCTCATGGTAAAACTTTCCGGCGAACAACTAGAAACAAACGCACACGGACCTTCTAGTACAACGGCCAGTAGAACTCTGTCAATGTCAGGCCGATAAGAAATACTTACAGCCGATTATGAAAGTTCTCCGACTTAAGTTTGGTATTTACACTGTCAATTCTTCGCATTTCCTATTATTTTCATTTGATATCGAGTGGTTTTACCCAACTAATCCGAGTACACTCATCATTTGGAGGACAGAAAATATTGTGTACACTGTGAGCTCTAATCAAAGACCATTTCCGATTTAATATAAACCAGCTGCAAATATTTATCTTTATTTTCACTGTTTTCCTGTCCTTTCAAAACGATTGGCAGCACTGACTATTTTATCATATAGCAACGGCTTAACCTGCATGGCCCACAAAAAGTCCAAATGATTAAAGTCAGGACTTGGCACAAAGAAGGAGTACACCATATTCGGTAATAGTCGCATCAGCTTTTGAACATCGACAACAGCTGCAAAGTAGTCATTGTTACTGTAGTATAGCCTAACTGGAGCCACAATGTTCTTCTCTATGTATTTAGGTGGTGACCACTGGCTGTACTTGATGTTGTTCTGGATCTTTCCATAGTCATACTTTCTAAAGTAACCTGATTGGTATTCCTGAAGGTAGTGAATCAATTGACTGGATGATGCACCTGCGGGGTGGGTTTCACACACATCTGCCAATAATGTCTGTCAAGGGGACAAACAATTAATAGTCATTTATTGAATGATTTGTTTTACTTACTGTATTCAATTGTTGGGAACCCCAACCGCCCATTAGAAACAGGACATTGGTACACATTGGATGGAATACCGAAGATTCTTCACATGCTTTGGATCCTAGCATCGAAATGAACTTGTTGTTCGGTAGGAATTCATTGCTTCCTATCAGTGCGCTGAGAAGAGAGGGATTTCCAAGTAATGGTCCTGCTACCTTGGCTAAAGGACTCTGCATGTGCTCCATGTAGGCAACTGGAGCCAGCATATGTGCGGTCTTAATCTTTGCATTGTAACTTGGAATCGATGACATGAGGACAAAGAAAACTGTAGTTCCTTGGGAATGACCAACATAATGGAGAGCTTTTTCATTGGTTTTATGCAGCACATAGTCTATCATGGCTGGCATATCCTTAAGGGCTATCTCATTCCAACTGAAATCCCAGAATTTTGGCAGAAGAGTGGTCAGCTTCACATGCTTTTTGGAATAAGTATTGCCACGGTTATTACCCAACCACACATCATAACCTGCATCGACAAGGAGGTATGCCAGGGCATTATCTGGTCCATTAAGAATCCAACAATCGGATGAACTCAGCAGACCATGTTGGAGGAATGCCACTGGGCGACGTTTGTTCTGATTTTTCAACTTCGGTGAGTATGGAATCCGGAACATGGTTAGAATGTATCCATCAGATGTTTGCACCTTATGAGTCTCCACTGGGTAGTTATATTGTGCTATGCGTTGAGCCTTGAAATGGTTTGGTTTTGTTTAGTATTAGCGAAATGAAGTAAATCAGACAACTTACAGTGGTCATTATAGGACCTCGACTACTAGGTCCTTGGAATGGTGTGCCCGCGCATACCGCCGCAAGAGCAATAACTGCTAGAAGCAACCTCATTTTGATTGATTGATTTCTGGTCTAAAACTGATATATTGGTCAGCGAAATAATTGCTTTTATAGCTCGCATTGGTTATCTGCAGTTCGTTTTACTATGAAGTACTGCTTAGCAATCTGGATCGAGTAGTTTATTTGTCTATTAATTGTTTTATAGACGAACGGTGGCTATTGTATTTTTCATTGCGAACATATTGTATAAATATTATTAATTTTCTTTGCGGACTTGACGTTGCATAATGTATATTTTCACTCTTGTACCTAACGTTACTTACGTAACTTGCAGTAGGCACTTTTTCATATATAGATCGCACGGGTGAGATATTTTATTTAGCAGATGCGCTGAATAGTTTTCTACATAATGTTTCTCAAGTATTCAGAGAACATTTAAGCCACTAATCTGGCGAGGCTTTATTGGAACATTTTCAGCTGTTATTTGTTTACTATTTAAGGGGATTGACGTATCCCATCACTGCCAACACGGTAGTCGACGGAGTCTAAATAGTAGCATGGCCCACTCTGTTGTGGAAACTGTTCCATCACTACCTCCGGATATGAGGCTGTTTTGTGCTTTTGGAGTTAGCATCAGTACAACTCTGGACATCTTTGAACTTCCAGCTAGCCCCAAGCCCCAAGATATACATGTATCTTACGTTGGAAGGGCATTGTAGGACCTTACTTAAGTGAATTGAAGAGTATCTAAACGTTACAGAATCCAACCGTTGTCCTTAAACCATTGGTGGGCCTTAAATCATTCTTTGAAATGAAATGTTCTTACTTACTGACCCTTTTACATAATATTTAAATTTGTGCCGGACTCAACGTTATTTTTAGTGCATTTTTGTTTGACTATGAAGTGCTCCACGTACTTAATATATGCACTGTCATCTCTTCAAACTCTAAGGCAATTTTTTTAAACTTCATACAACTAATCATACTGCAAAAGTCATCTACAGGACAGCCACTTTTACCAACACGTGCATCAAGTCCTTTACACCTACTTTAGGTACATATGTACGTACACATATATTTTCTGACGCAAAAAATACCCACTTGTTATTGAACACAACACCTTGAAGTGTTTACTTTCTATGTCCTTAAAATTCATTCGTATCTACTATCTAATAAAAATCAATTAATGCCACCCATTAAAAGGATAAGTGCAAGGTTGGTTGGTACCCCCAGCAATTAAAAATGCCCCTGCAAGTGCATTTTCACCAAGCACCCGACTACTTGATTAGATACGGCTTAAGAGGCGTCCAACAAATCTAAAGGCAAAACACACTCTGCAATTACTATCGAATAGATAATAACGAAAGTTGTAAATAAAAAACTTGAAGAAACTGCATATCTATGAACGTCAGTGGGTATTGATTGCGTCAGGATCGCTTAAGAAGTATTTAGTTGTCAATAGATTTTTGACATTACTCATACAGTGAGCTGGAAAATTAACCCCCCACTTGGGATAATCACAAGGGATTGTGAAGCTTAAACTCGGCATCGTCGACAGTGAATCCTCCTCCCTTCCACTGTCCCACACCGCATTCACTAATTGAAATAGCTTAAACTTCCTTAAATAAAATGTACACATGGTTAGCTGTTAAAAAATAATATTATCATCCTTTGTAGTTGCTCAACTGTTAATCTACCACTTACTAATGAGAATCCTTAGAAAATCCTCAGAGAAATATCTCAAAACTTTTTCAAGACCACAAAAAAAGACACACACCACACAAGTCCTTACCATCGCACGCAGGATATAGGAAATGAAACGGAAAATAAATTTTAAGTCTCCTTTTAGCTTGCTCCTTCTTCACATTACACACCAAACATTGTGCTGGGGTGTGATTATGTCAAAGAATCAGAAGAGCAGATTAGCATTGCCTGAGTGAACACTAAGTTGTTCGATTAAATGGGTGTGTGCTGTTGAATGCTGAGAGTCCTTGAATTAAGCGGTATTCATTGAAGAAACTATGTAAGAAAAAAAAAAACATGGAATTTGTTTTTGTGACTTCCTTTGGGGAAAATATCTCAGAATTTTTGGGATAAAATCGATATTTTTTTCAGGGTAAAGTTTAAATACACATGTGTGTCAAATGTATGTACAACTTTTCCTGGAATAGTCTTCTTCCGAGACGACAAGAGCTATTTTTACATGACATTTTGATGGATTCAAAATTAGATTTTATGAAGAGCGCACTGCAACTTCATAAATGAGGACATGTCGTCTTTAAATCATGTTTGTTGCAGAGAACACTGCCGTGAAGTGACCTAGCTCAAATGAGAATAGACAAGGACACTTGTTTAATTGATTTGCACTGTCTCCTGAAGGTATGCCGAAACTGTAATGAATTTTGGAATTATTACTGTGTCATTCCAGACAGGTGGGTTGCCATGGAGTAGTAGAAGTGCATTTGGTCATTGAATTAATAGTTCAGTCATCAAGTCCCAACCAAAAGAATTCTATTTTTACAGTAAAAAAAAACTAAAAAATTCGTTCGGGAAGCATTTAGTGTATTCTAACTTCAATGCGAAAAAATACTGTGAATTATAAGTGAAAGTATAAATGATAAACCATTCTGAAGTTCTATTGTCTTTTGAGACTCAAGTATCATGTGATAAGGTCAGAAGAACCGTGGTACAAGGTGAGTAGATATGTAACCATCCATCACGTGGAAACTGGAAGAATAAAAAACAAAAAAAGTGCCTAAAAGGATAACCACGAAGTAATACTTAACACCAGTCTGAGAGTGATTGAAGTATGTAGGAACATGGACGTACTACTGGCATAAAATATCAGCAGTTAGTGAATCATACATGCTAGTACCTGGTGTCTCAGCCAAAAAAAAAGTCATCTGTCCATAGACGCATTCACCTGCGGTTATTAGTAAAAATGGAATCAAAAACATATTCCTCCCCATCATTAGATCCTACAATACTTGAAAGCCTATTTCTGGATCCAACAAGTGCCTCAAAGACTTTCGAATCCTTCAAGCGGATAACTTGTTTACAAGACATTTTTGACATAATCCCCCAACCCAATAAATTCCTTTGTCCTATTTTCATTTCAAGATGCAAATTGAAAACAACTTTAACATCTTTTTTAAGACAAAAAAAAGAAAACACTCTTCTATCTATGACAGAGTATCTTATTGCCATCAAATTCCATCTCCATCGCTAGCCAATTACAAATCCGATTATTCAAATTGTAAATTTATCTCATAACCGTCAACAGATTTTTCGGCAGCACCAAGTACTAATCGCATTCACTTGATTTATTACATTACATTTCTTTGAGGCTCTAAATCTTAACAACTCTCTCCTCTCAGTTCGGCAAATATTTCGGCCTTATCTTAAGTAACCATGACAAATCAAAAAAAAAGCACTTCTACCATAGAGATTTCTTGACGAAAAAAAGGAGTGTGGCAGAACTTGACTTTGTTTTTTTTTTGCACCCAAAAAGGATCTTCAAGGGGTGAATTTTAATTTTTTCCCTCTTTTTTTTATCCTGAAAGCTCTTGTTCGCGTTACTTTTATTTTTCTTGAGTTAGAAATATTGGGATTCCCATTCGTGCCACATGCCATGCGACTTTGAATTCTTGGAATATTTTCTTAAGGATATCGTATGTAAGTGGGTTCTACGAAAGGAATAACTTTTCAACAATTAAAAGTACCCTTTCAAAGTTCTGTAACAAAATTTGGGTGATAAAAGTATTCAAAGTCTCCTTATTACATACATATGTATTAGTACCATAGCCTCGTTACACATGTCATTTCTTAGTTACTCATCATAGAAGAAATATACCCTATAAATCTGCAAGGACAAAAGAGGATTTCCTTGTAATAATTACTAACCATGGATAAAATTAGAGGGCTATTACTCTTCTCCTTCAATTCTAATAAAAAACATAATGTTAAACATTGAAGGAGTTGACGATGCTTTAAGTTTGGCGCCGAAGAAACCTGTTAATTAGTAATTTAAAGCTGCCATCTATGGTGCGACAGCTTGGGTGTTGCAATTAGTCACTTTGAGGGTGTCAAATCAGTGTCGAAATGAGACAATTACAAAAATTAATGAGTGTGTGTGTGTATGTGTGCTCTGAAATCATTTCGTTACAAGCTTTAACATATTGCTTGGCATTTTTCCATTAATTAGGACGCATCCTTGGCATCTGTGTTGCAGAGTTTTGGGCGTTCTAATAGCTTACAATTCTCTTGAGATGAGAGAATCCGTACTCGTGGTTGCTATGAGACCTTAAGTGAAGGTAGTGCAATTTTGACATTAATGACTGAAGCCATATTGTGGTGCTTATTAGTGTGGGTTAAAAGGTTGCAAGAAATTCCAGAAAATTTTAGACAAGAAAGAATTTATTTTATATTTTATTTTGGTGCCTTTAAAATAAAACCACACCACCCAACATCAAGCATAATACCTTCTTGCATATGTATGCTGAAAATTGGCAGATGCATATTGTGCCGGCAAATCTATCCACCCTTTGTCCTTTGCCTGTGGTGCCACATCCTTTGAAAAGTTTGTTTGTTTCTTATCGATTTCCATCAAAACTCCAGCATCATATCCTTTATTTGTTCTTGATCAATCAGTAAGATCAGATTAACGAAAAGCCCATTCTACACCAACCGTCAATTAAGTCTAGAGCATTATGCACATTGGCCCTTACAATCTGTAGACCTAATGGAACAGGAAGTGCGAAAACATAATTTGCTTATGCCTGAACTTCCACGGTCGAAGGAATCTTTGAGGGTGGTCTATCGACGTACTACAAGATCACGACAGGAGTTTCACAGCGATCAGTGCTAGGGCCGCTACTAGTTGAACATCATTTACGATGACATCCTACGATTGACGCTGCCTAGCATAGTGATAAATAAATTTTCTAATGAGATCGCCATCGCAACAGTTAACAGATCGCTTGTCTAGGGAACTTTCTCGTGCATTCGGCTTAACATCGATGAAGGTGAAAATGCCAGAAAGATTTCTTCTTCAGAGTTATCACCTTAGTTATGTTCCATGCCACCTTAGAGTGAGGAGAGGTACTGTGGCGAATGTATGCGCGCTACCAACAATCTGTTGCTGAAAGGTTCTCAATCCACATCCTCACAGATGAGACTAAAGGGCCTTACATTTTTGAGATGCTAGCCGTATCTAGTCAGTCTCAAAGGAGATAAGCTTGTACGAATCCAGTAGTACAAATTTGAAGGCACTATATCTGTTTCATACGGCGCAAGACTGTTTAACTTCTATGTAGATGTGAAGTATATATGCGGCTCATATCACGTTTTTGTTCTCAGAAGCTGAGTTTTGGACTCCAATAGGTTTCGTTCTGTTTAATATCTTTCTACTTTTGTACATCAAAAGCAGTGGCTATCTCCTTTTATTAGCTCTTCTCAATAGTTTATTCTGATTCTCAAGCTATGCCTAGTTTTATCTCAACTCAACATCCATTTTGTTGTACAATCCTTAAATCAATTTGCTTTTTCACCCCCAACACGAAAACTGAATCGCATCCTTTGCTATACAAAAAATTCCATTTATACATTCTTCGCCGTACAGAGTGAATATGACTGAGTACACAATTGAAAGTTTTTCAATTATGAAAAGTAAATACGTTTCAACTGTGCATTAAGGACAATCCTTTTCACACTTTTCACTAGAACTAACTTAAGACTTATCATAGAATAATGGGATAATGATTTTAATTAAATTTTTAAGTCAGTTTTGCTACAGATGGTCTATAACAAAGAAATAATATTATCATCCACTATGATGTAGTTTAGCTTTTATTCTGGAGAAAATGTAAGGAGCTAAAGGAAAATAAAAAAATGAATCGACGATATGCACCATGGTGTCCTTAATATGATTGTATCCTTCAAAGAAAATACTGTGTATACGATCCCCTACTTTCCAATGTACATATATACGAGTTCCGGTATAATGTTCTATGGGAAATTTACATTTTACGAATGCGTAACTAACTTTTAAACATTTACCTATATTAAGGATTACCTTTCCTAAAAGATGCTTAGAAAAAATATAGATTTAGTATGCAGTACGCAGTTAGATACACTTAGCATTGTACGAATAAAACTGAGCAATCGTTGCATCTTTTATTCAAATTGTGTATCTTAAAATGGCCAAACAGAATACACAAATTGAAGTGCAGAATCTTCGGACATGCCATGAATACAAAGCTTTTCTTTTAGTCATATCAATACATTTAGCTTCCAAGAATCATCGAATTATGAATTCAACAGGTTGCCCGAAGTGGAATACATTCAGTAGCTTTGTGGAATGCATTAAGGTTTATCACTCAAAAGCTAAGTGTCGCTTTATACTCACCGCTGTGAGTATAAACAGAATTTGAGTGATTTTTGTAAAATTTATCGAAAAGTTCCACAATGCAACCGCAGGATAATTTATTTTTAATTTTATCGAAGTAACAAGGGCAGAAAATGCTTTAGCTAGATCTCTAGTGGTAAGAATATAATAACCGAATGTGCTGTTGATTGTTTTGTCTTCTAAGGCCCTGAACTGTTGCAATTTGAGAACATGTGACATGTGACTCATGCAGTACTAAAGTGTTTAAGACCTAACATAAGATGGTGATTGTTTCGGACGTCTAGGGAGCAATTTTTAAATTGGCGACTAATAGTAATTTGACTGATTTAGTTGGACATTTGCTGCCTATTATTTGAATTTGATTTTTCTGCAAATGCTGCATAGTATTGACCTACTTTGGCCTTGGAATATCCCATCACTGACTTTGTTATTTATTCAATTGAAGGCAGAGCCAAAATGGCTATATAATCCTTAACCTTCTCAGGTCCAGATTTTCAGTGAGTTAACTCCAAGTTAACCCTAAGTAAACTTGCTCCAGAGTCTTGAAGCTGTTGTTCAATGTAGGATTAATTTTAGCTCATTTTATTAGGTTTCACTCCCATTATAGGTCCGTTCGCATACTTTTTCCACTAAAATTCGTAGATTATAAAATTTCGAAGATTGGGAGTCGAATTATCTCAGAGAGAGTAAAAATTAAGAAAAAGTAAACGAACGGGTTGAACAAGAAAAAGTTGAAAATACACTGATTTGACAGTTTTCACAAAACAGCCCACAGAAATTTCTTGCACTAAAATTCGTAGCGCATGGGGAAATTTCTTACTCTCTCTCGCGAACAGCTTTTCGTAAAAATTCGTAAATTTTCGTAAAAATTCACTGTTTTAGGAGGTTAGGAGGCGAACAGACCTTATATTGTTCAAATGTCATGAAACTGTCGAAATCTGTCATTCTGATAGCTCCAAAATACTAACAGCTGTTATTTTATACATGCGCTAAGTCACATATTAACCTGATTTCGACTGATTTTTGGTTGATTTGAGCTTATACATTTGTATGTACATATACATAGTAGACAACTGGTTGCCTTAATCACAAAATACTTTTATTCATTTTTAAAATAAAAACGGAGAAACAAAAAGCCATTGCAATTCTTCTGTTCTTTATTTTATCAATTTAACACAGAACATTAGAGAGTAGGGTCCACGAATCTTGAAACCAATCCAAAAGTACATAAATGGTGCTTTTCATCCTTTCCTTTCTTAAGGATAATGTACACTCAATAGTTAAACTTAAAATATACTTAATGTAGTATGCCTTCAGCGCCCACTTAATACCAAACAAATAGTCAAAGAGCAAACCGTATAAGCACCTAATCCCCATAAATATATGTAGTATATACATATGTGGGTACGCCATACCAAGCAAAAGCTTCATTTGTAGCCCATCCCTGACAAACAGTTCTGCGGTGAGTATTTGTGGTACACTGTCTTTGATCTGCAGTCCCTGATGAGCCCATCGTTGATTGATGAATTGTACGGCCAAGGACCATTGACTGTCACTCAAGGGCAAATTACCTTCCTACCGCAGGTATTCTAATGAAATTCTTTGTGGCAGGTAGTCCTTTGTGGCTTTTTCCATTCGATCCCACTGCACTGAGTACTGACATTGAATCCTTACAGGTCGCAGGGTCTATTAAACGTCCGACGTGTTAATGGATTTCTGTTGTTGTCCCAAATACACCATTAGCCAGTTCAGAATTTAAAATATTTTCCCAACTTTTCTGTCCATGAAATTGTCCCAGAATTTACTCGTATACTTTAAAAATGTAACGGCCCATTAATTAAATAATTAATTATGTTTTAAACAGTTTAAAGGAAATTTTAAAATTCAATTCACAACATGGACTGCAGTTAATCCAGCTTACGATGTAATCCTGTACGTTGATAGTATTTTCATGTTGACATGCATCAAGTTTTTATTGTCCACCAAAACACACACGATTAACATGTAAATCCGTTTATCCCCATATCCTGCTGGCAAATAAAAAACACAGTTTCATGCACAAAAGGTGCAGGAAAACCATAATTGAAAAATGCAATACGGGCAGTGTAATTCCCATAATTATACAAGGATACAAATATTTTTTTTTTTTTTGTAATTTTGTAACACAAGGTATACAAACAACACCACCAACACACAAGGCAATAAGCTTGTTCCCATTAGTTTACGGGGACACCTACCTTCACAGGATAATCTGCTTCATTAATTTGCCATTTTCACGAGTCATTAAAGGGAGGAAAAAATAAAAAGCGAAAAATTCCAAAGTGGGTTAAGGATTTTATCGACTTGCCTTAAATTGACTGATGGACCTAATTGACTTGAAGATAAAATTTTACACTCGAAAGGACTTTGAAATTTTGAAGGGTATTTAATTTTGAAATTTGCCTTTCGATTATGGATTGCCGCTTTGTAAAAGCACATTAAAACTCCTGAGATTGAGTGGAGAAATTAAATGACTTATAGTTCCTAGCCCATAAATTGGAAAAGACTCTAAATATTTGCCATTTTCATAACCAAAAAAAAATATATATTCAGCTTATTTGAAGGACATCAACGTTCGATCTGATTTTCGACTAATTACTTTAGCTTTAGCTGTAGATGGAATAATTTACCAACAAAATTTATCGATTTAGTTATTCGGTTTTTGGGCGCTCCGGTCAGTCGGTCCTCTTGACTGTCTATTATGACAAAATGCTGGCACATCAATTTGATTTATGGCTAGTGGCGCGCTGGCAAAATTCCACAATTTGCACATATGGGAATAATTACTCTTGTCGGGGGCTATGATGTCAGATATTAAATAATATTGATGAATTTTGATTGTTTTTTTTCACAATTTTGAAGGACGCATATGAATAAGTAGACTATTTGGGAACGGAAATATGATTATGGCAACATTTCCTATTTTTACTTTCAAGTTCATTTGGATGAATGTCAAAAAGCGCGATATAGTTGCTGGGAGAGCCAGCTTGTCTAAAGATAAATATAATGCGCTTTTCATTGCATAAATATGTGGAAGCAAATGGAAAAGAATCTTTTAAAATGTGTTTCCAAATTGAAAAGAAAAATCTGTAGCCCTGACTCTGCTCAAATTGAAACACCACTCCAACGCTTAGCGATTATATCTTAGAGAGTATGCATCGGCATTGCTAATGAAGGCCAATATGTTCTGTTGTAGACGATTGAACTTCTATGCAGTGAAAAACTGCATTTTTATAAAAGTGGACATGTCTGTAGAGGAATTTTTTAGATTTTATCCTTCAATTGTGTTCATTACTTACTTACTTAAAGGGCTCTCGACCCTTGTAGAGTCCCTGCCTGAGACATCGTTGCCTTCCATCCTCTGCGGTCCCGAGCACGCTGCTTCCAGTTGTGAAGACCAAGTTTTCTGGCATCAGCGACAGCTTGGTCTTTGTACCGGAGGTTCCGTCTTCTTCGCCGCCTCGAACCTGGGGGCTGGGATTCGAAGATCGTCTTGGCTGGAGCATTGTTGTCCATTCGCTCGATGTGGCCAATGTAGTCTGCGTATCTTGGCTATGTGGGCTACATCCACATTCTGGTACAGCTCATAGAGTTCGCGGTTGTACCTTCTCCTCCATTCGCCCTCCTCGCATAAGGGACCTAACATCCGACGGAGTACTTTACGCTCGAAGGTGCCCAATATTTGCTCGGCTTTCTTACTTATCGTCCAGCACTCGACTCCATGCAGCAGGACTGGTAAGATGAGCGTTCTGAAAAGCATTAATTTGGTCCGTCGAGTTAGGAGTTTTGAACCCAGTTGTTTCGCCAAACCGAAGTAGCAGCGGCTTGCTAGGGTTATTCTTCGTCGAATCTCTACAAAGGTGTCATTTGTAGGATTAATATTTGTTCCGAGGTAGGTGAACTCCTTAACTACTTCGAAATTATAGCTATCAACAGTGACGTTCTGCCCAATGTTTTCGACAGATAAATTTTTGTTGAGTTGGTCTTGAAGTGAATGAGGACAAGACGAAGTACATACATGTTATCAACAAAATTTCATTGACCTAAGTAAAAATTTAAGGACCTAAAAATGGTAAGTAATTTTTGCATTTCACGTAAAATGTAAACTCTACTTTGATATTTATGAAGTATGATGCTACAAAATACGCGTCAGCAAGACATGAATCGCCATACTCCTAAAGAAAGTGGATTAATTGTTACAATTTGGATTGCCGGATCGCCTAGTGCATTGGCCGCAAAATCGCCTGATTCTTTTTGTAGGGGTTTTTTTGAAGTAACGAGTCTATGTTAAGCCTCAAACTCTTGAAGTCCTCAAAGAGAATATCTGAAGATCTATCGCAAGGAAGTTCTGCCAAGAGTGATGGAAAATATCATAAATTGGGCCAGAATGGTCATCAATTCTGACGGCGGGCACTTGGCCAATATCATTTTCTCTATTTAATGAAAAAAAAAAAAAAAATTGAATAAAACGTCAAATAAACATTATCCAAAAGCAGTACCAAAGTTTTTCATTCATGGAGAAAATTACCGTCAAAGAGCATAGGGTGACAACTTTTGTGCCACCTAGTACTCGTACATTCTTAATCGGGTCTTCCATATTTCCTTATGGTAGGTATGGAAGGTAAGTGTCAATTGTAATATTCTCTTAGAATAACAATCTGTAATTGTGTGCACTGCTTGTCACGATGTTGAAAAATGGGTTCAAATATAAGACTGCTTACACGATACTGACATGTACTGCCGTATATTATGACGAATATGTCACTCTTGTATTATTTACGCACATTAATGCCAACAAACGGTAATAATCGATTTCCTTCGATCCCTTGAAGGACAATAAAACAATCTACAATAGGATAAATCTTTAATTCAAAGCTTTCAAGTACAACAACATGTGTACGAGAACTTAATAAATATTGAAATTCGATAAATAAATATACCAGTAGCTTGAAAGGAGTAAATAATACACGTATTCTCTGTGTTTTTGCTTTTTAACCCCAAGCAACTGATGCAGAAGAACCTCTGACATGGAAATTCAGTCCTGGTGCTGGTGTGAAAAGTGTAATCGATGCTTTTGATGTTCATAACAAAATCATAAAATGGAAAATCACATCCCCAGCATAGTACTCGGGAGACTTTGTGTGTCGCATCCTTTATTTATGGAGCAATACTGTTTTTAGGATACTGGTTTTCGTAGATGAAGCGCACAATCCCCAGTGATAAGTGCTTCAGGTTCGGCATTCGTTTGAAGTCGACAGAGGCACAAAGTGGGATCGAATTATTTGGGGATTTTTTTTTTTTCCATTCCATTTTTCTACCATTTTCTTCTGATGCCGATTGAGTGGCAATAAAATGTATACCATACATATATACTTATGGATTTTTTTGTTCATTTTTAAATCAAAAATGAACCGTTATAGACAAGTACTTTTGAGTTGATTGTTAAACAGCTTATTTTGTCAATTTGATCGCTCTGTTCTGAGGCAGTAACGATATGATTATCATTTTCGTCCTTAATGGGCATAAATCAAGTGGCTAAAGGACGTTTTTTTTTCCTTGCAAGTGAAGACACACAAATTGTAAGTTTATTATCGCAATTACAAGAATTTATAACTGTGGGTTGGATGGAGGATTTAGAATTGTTTTCCTTTGTTTGCTGGATGGAAATGTCCTTGTTATTATAATCGCATTTGGCGTTGTATAATTTTGCCATTTGAAGGGCAATTGAATCTATATAATATTTATAAATCGCTTAGAGACGGCTTAAAATACACACAGCTACTGTCATAGGTATCTGGAAGTAATGGATGATGGCGAACGATTTTTGAATTTAAATACTTATCCTGAATACAAAAAGACTCCATATAGACGTCGATGTGGGATTCTTCCTTCAGAAGAATAAAGACTCCTGGTATTTAGTATTCCCACGAATGAAGTACGTACTAAGCTTGAATCCAGCAAAACTCCAACAATGTGTTTTCAACGACATATTTAGGTTAGGTTAGGTAGATGGGTGCCTTGTGACCAGAAGGTCACTCCTCACTTAGACCCACAATTCGGGTCCATTGTGCCTAATCATTTAACACTGGGAACGCAGTTACAGGGTCCGCTGTTAGAACCACCCAGATAGTAATATAAATCTCAGAAGGTCCACCAGCTCAACATTGCCTAAGTCCTCCAGCTCCGAGAAGAAATGACTGCCAAGAGTTTTCTTTCTTCTAACAGATAGGGCAGAACAGTCACACAGCAGGTGACGAATAGATTCGATTTCTTCTTCGTCTCTGCAGCTTCTACAATAGTAATTATGCAGCACACCGAGTCTCTCTGCGTGAAGGCCAACGACTCAATGGCCGGTAATTATGCCAGAAACGACCCGTGCATTATGACGACTGCGTTTAACCAGAATTGATGATCTCTTCTTGCTAAAGGCCGGCCATAGAGCTCTAGCCGTTACGCATGTATCTAGATGAATCCAGCGTCTGTTTGCACGATCGATGGCTTCATCTTCTACTTTTTTCTTCAAAAAAACTGACTGGGGCTGCTACAAAGGGAAGGGCCCGCGATATGCAGCGTCGTGTACAAGCTAATCCGCCTTCTCGTTTCCTTCGATATCCATATGCCCTGGTACCCAACTGAGGGTCACCGTATTGGCTCTGGATATCTCGTTTAAAAGTGATTTGCAGGTTCTCACCAGCCGAGTTATAACAGAGTTCAGAGCCTTAATGGCTGCCTGGCTGTCTATATAGACAGTTATCGTTTGTCCGGCGTTATTACTCTCACGTATAATCTCATCAGCCTACGTTATGGCAGTGACTTCGGCTTGAAAGACGCTGCAGTTGTCGTTTATTCTAAAGGAACAGTTTACTCCTACGGCTTCACAATAAACTCCGACTCCTGTACCACTGTCCATCTTAGAACCGTCGGTATATAATTCCAACTCCATTTTCTTTTTAGTCCTCCAGTTCTTCCAATAACTTCTGTCAGGAATCCTTGCATTGAATCTCTTTTCGAATGTTAACATCGGGTTCATGTGATCTGTTTCCGTCAATTCATCGGGACAGAATAGAGGCGTGGCCATAGGAGTTTGATGACCACAATCGGCCTTCCCTCAATCAAACAGTTTTGGCAGCCAGACTACTACAATAAATGTCAAGCGGAATGAAACTAAGCATGGTTTCCATTGCCGCTCTCTGTATCTATAACCGCCGTGTATATCCAGTATACCACAGCTGGTCTGAAGCTCCATGTGCTGCTAAATGCCTTTTTGCAAGAGTAGAGAGCTACGCTTGCTTTTTTGATGCGTTCAACAATGTTTTCCTTCCAGTTTAGTTTGGAATATACTCGTAAGATCACACCCAGGTATCTGGCTGAACTCGAGATATTAAGCTCAACGCCGCCGATACTTGGGAGTCACATATTTACCTCAAGACATGTGAATTCCTCAAAGTTCAAGTCATGTAAGTAGTCTTATCTTCCACAGCATTTTAAAGGAAAGTGCCTTCATAAATTCTCCCACAAAAAAAAAATCGGAAAATAGTGGGCATGCCCGACATTGGCTCCTTATTGGAAGGCGAGCTGGTGGCCTCCAGTCAGGAGTCTTCGGTCTTTCCACCAGCCGCAGCAAGTACGAGACAGTACCCTCTGAAATACAGAAGAAGCCTCGGCTATCGGAAATGGTTATGTTCTTATTGGACAATCTCATGGGTCCTCTGCCATGTTTCGACTTCGAGTTGGTCACTAAAGTTAATGACGCCTGAAAAGGTTTGATGCTTATCCACGGTAGGAAAACCTAATTACATATGTACATTTTGCTTAGCAAAGTTTTCCTTTTAAGAATGACTTTCTGATTTGTTCACTTTTATTTTAAGAGAAAAATTCAAAGTAATCCCTATAAAGGACATCTGACTAAATTTCGCTTGTGTACCATTTAACACGTAGCAAAAAATATCAAGAGTAATCAGTTTGTGCTAAAATACGCATAAAAATATAAATTTAATCACATTATACCACGATTACGATTTTATTGCACACGCCGCCGCCGCTAGACAAAAATAAAATAACGAAAACCAAGTCAAAATCATTGAAAGGATTTTCCACATTAAAACAAAAGCTTGTGCCTTTTTTTCTTTCCTAAAAATAGAAACACAAATTTTATTACAAATGCAATAAAAACCTCATCAGGACCCTACGAGGATACATCCAAGATCCACAACGAAACGCGTAACAATACGCAATTTTAATGGGATGCAGGATATTGTAGTAAGTAAAAAAAAAAGTCCTCCTATTCTGATGTGGGTGTACCAACTGTTAAGGAAAATTGCTGTAGGCTTTATGTCATTAAGGAAACGATTATATCTGTATCTATATGTAAATGGAAGCCTGTGCCATTTTTAGGAACTTCGAGGTGAGCCTTACGAATTTAGAAACACACGATAGCTGTTTGTCGGTGGAGTGTGCATGACCATGAAGTAGGATTATGTTATTAAACGTGTAGAGGATGATCATCATCGTTGGACTGCCATCAACCATGTATTGACCGTAAAGTGGGTGGCTAATGGGCTGATTGTATTCATCGTGATTAAATGAAATTAGAAGGTTGTAAAGTAGAATTATATAAATCTATTCTTACGACAGAAGATAAATGGGAATTCAAAAAAAATTACATTACATTACAGGCGAAAACTTTGTTTAAAATGTCCAGGAATACAGAGTATACCTTCACTTCTATCAGTATCTTTTTGAACTCATCCCTATCATGAACTTTTTGATTTAAATTAGGTACCAAGAACAACTATATATCTTGAAATGAAACTAACAAACTTTCCAGTTACATGAGTGAATACCCATCAACGAAAAAATACGATGGGAAATCCATACATCTCAGGGGAGAGTTGAAAAATATTTATGAAAACTTTTTTGAAACTCCATTAAAGTTGGAAATTGCCTGTGGTAATCCAAAAGAACCACTAAATACATTCCGCGGACGATAGTCCTTGGGGATAGGTTGGTTGTATCGTAATGTAAGAAAATTTAAATTGAGTATTTTAAATTTAATTTTTGGGGTAGAAACCACATCCTGTTTGCTTTGGGATGCGATGGTAACAAAAGGCGTAAGGATTTGATGTGAATATTTGAAAATGCTTTCGCGGTTTCTAAGTTAAAAGTGGTTTTACCAGCGAATTCAGTTTGATAAATCTGCGGATGTTTTATTTGATTATTCTGGGAAGGGATTAAATAAATTATGAATAGAGGATAGGGGATCCAAATATAAATTTTAACCACAATGCCGAAATAAAATTGCTATAAATTTTTCGGATTAGCTTCTTTTTTGTTATTATTATCACCTGAATTAACTTTAAATTAATAGAATAGACTAATGTAAAGAATTCAATTAAAACTTAAAGTGTAATTAATTTTATTTAAAATTTGTAAAAAAAAAAGTAACATAATGACGGCTCATTAAAACTAGGGGTTGGCTCTTATCATTATATAAATATTTTAATTAGACTCATGACAATAACACGATTTAATTATGTTATGTTATCAAATTTAATTAAATGATTGCAACTATGTAGACAGAAAATAATGAGTTCAGTATTGACAAATAGATGTTTGTTGTGCTGTGCGTTGCAAATGTTTTGGTGGTTATACATATATTTTGAAAAAAAATATTTTGAATTTTGTGAATAAAAAAAAAGGGCTTAAGTCAATTGGAATGCTGATACAAAACAAAATATTCAAACATGCAAAGGTAACTATTTAATTGTTTAGGGAACAAAATTCACTAATGCTCATATTGCCGAAAATTTGGAAGTAGGGGTACTGAAAATTTCAAAAAAAAAAACCTTGTACGAAAACTTGTACGTTTGATCGGCTAACTTCTACTTATTTGGGTTCAGATTTTTGGAACTTTGGATTTATGGAACCATTATTAGTGTTCCGGACCTTAAAAGGAAAGACGGAACACTTATGGGTTTGATACGGTGTCTGTCTGTCCGTCAGTCTGTCACAGCCCTGTAACTTTTGAACCGTTAGACATAGAGAGCTGAAACTTTTGCTATGTGTACATTATGTGGAAGCCCGCACAAGGTAGCGGCTATGAATTTCATTTTGGGAGCCCTTTTTTTTGGGCACCTTGTATGAATGGCAAAAAATTATTTTGTTCCCCATCATGTGGCATATCAAATTAAAGAGAATTTTGCAAGGGCTACATATATGTAAAAAATATTTATTGAACAAAAAAGCTTGCCAAACCTTTCGAAAATCTTATATATTTCTTGAGAAAAATTTAAAAAAATGGGGTATCTAGTTAGCCCACTGTATCTCCCCCAGTTTTCATGTTATCCAAATAATTTTTACAGTAAGTTATTTTGATACTACGATTTACTCAAATTTCAAGTTTCATCCAAATCCGGCAAATAGTTCCCGAGTTACAGATTTAAGAAGAGCGCATGGACTTCCCTATATTCTCATCTCTTCTCTTGCTGCTACCTCATGCGATTTCGATTTTTCAAAAACAAAGTCATTTGCACGAATGGATCGTATATGTTAGATCTATGCTGCTATTAAAAACAAAATAAGTTTAAAAAACTACAATTTTTTTTAAATTTTGGTTTTTGTTTTAAAAATATTTTTTTCTTAAATTTTAAAAACTCTAAATGCTGCATTCCTTTGCATGTCAAGTATTGCCAGTGTTTTGCTTTACTTAGACCATTTAATAAGCAAAGTACCGTTACATGCATTTTTATCGAAACTAACTTAAATATGAAAGTTTATCAAAATCGTTGAAACCATTTTGGAGAAAACTCCGTATTTGTGAAAATGGCGCTATGTAAAGGAACTCTAGGAGTAGGGCTAGAACAAAAATTTCAATGTCCCCTTTAGGAGCCATGCAATAGCTCCCTAACATGAAGTTTGAAGTAAATTGTTTCACTCGACATACAGACAGACAAACAGAATCGCCAGGCACACTCTAACGACCTTCTCTAACAACGTAATTTCAGAATTGTTTAATATCTCGAGTTCCAATTCATTTAACAAATTCAATACATAGAAAGTGCAAGTTAAAATGGACTGGAATCTCAGCACAGTATTACTAGAGGATACCTAAGTATTAGGTGTACCTATGTAGGATATGAATAAATTGCCTTCTATTTAATGATTATATAAAATGTCCGGAACACTATTGCACGAGGCCCTCCTCGCACTGCCCATTTTTTTTTTTTTTTTTAATTTTTTTTTTAACGGCTAATTTCTACTAATTCGGGAAGTTGAGCTTCCGATTTGCTGAATTTTGAATTATTATTTCTTTAAATTTCAAATTTTGACCTTAAATGCGGGTAACATGATCAATTCTAAGTTGAAATTTTCGATCACTCATTTCGAGTGATATTTAGCTAAGCCAGTGATGTTGGCTTCCAATTGCTCAAACATACCTAGCTTAACCATGGAAGCCAAAGAAAAAGTCCAGAGGTGTGACATCACACGATCTAGCTAGGCGGGCAATTCACCTGTCCGTAGCGCGACCAAAAACAAAAAATTTTCTTTGACTGTCTTGTGGAAATTGACACAGCAAAGCAGTGTATTTTTAACTTTTTCTTTTATTTTTTTGTCACTTAAGCTCTATTTAAGAAAATTTGGCTTCCACTCCTTGAAAATTGAAAATCTTCAAATTATGATGATTATGATTTTAGAGTAGGTTGAGTCTATGATTTTTATTCCAAATAATTTATTGCTGCCGTATATTTCCACAAAATAAAATATTTAAATTTAGCTTCTCTTCCCCACTGGGGAAGTGTAAAACCGGCTTATTTTTTTGCGTTTGTCATTTGTCTTCATATATCACAGTAAAAATTTTCAAATTAATTACTTACTTTAAATGTGATTCGGTTATCATCTTAAAATAACTTTAAGCTAAATTGATTTAACCTTCAAAACAAACAATAAGAAAAAGTCATCTTGTAACAATTGCACTTGAATTTTTTAGTTAGTACCGCACTTTATTCCTAACTTTTCACTGTGACAAAAACTCATCTTAGATTCAATTGGATTTGTAAACAATAACACTCGCGCAAAGCATGCTGCTATTAATAGAATTTTAATTTTAAAATTTATATTCAATTCCTATTCCGGAAAGAGATTTTCGCGCGCGCGAATTTAGCACTTGAAATGCGTCATCACTGAGCAGTGGTGGCTAGTGGTCTATCAGTTCCATTCATCCGAAACCAACTGACAACAAATGGCAAGAAATTTACCATAAAGATTAATATTTGTCTTGAGACTTCAACAAAAAAAAAGCGAGTTTAAACCAGTGTTAGCAAGACACCGGAATTATCAGTCACGTATGGAGGGACACGGAAATTTATTGCAACAAGTTATTCTGCATCTTATTAGTTGTTATTTGTATCAAACTGAGGGCCAAAAAGTACTAAAATGTATCCGTAGCTCATTTCCTTGAAAATCCAAATACACTCGAGGAATGATTGCAAATCAAAGTGATATGAATTCGTAGACGTCGATAGTAGAGATAGTAGGTATACTTGTGTCAGAAGTAAATAGAAATTCCAATATTATAGATACCTGGTATACAATATGAGATCTTAGAGCTGATACAAGTCTGAAATCTGGATAAACAGAGTCGTTGAACTCAAACACTGTTTTTTTATTGTTGATAGATTTTAAAGAGACATTACGTACGTATGTGGGTTAAATATCAATATCAAACATTTTATGCCAACACTCCGGGTAGTCAGTTTGGCTTCACTCACACTCACTGTATTAATAAACTTTATGGGAATGCGAACTAAGAAAAATTAATATTTATTTTAATACTAGACCAATGTTAAGTCTAAGGCTGCGAGCAGAGTGATACGATGTGATAAGCGTCTGCTTGCGATGAAACAGCTATTCTACTGACACGTACGGTTGTGATCAGTCCACTAAGGGTGTGTCAACAACTGTCAGGCTTATAAACACCGAGGGTTCTATTGAGTTGTGCCAACAATAGAAGCATGATCTTGCTTGGAACCTCATGCACTGTAGTCTAACGCACTTACCACTGAGCCATGACACTCACTTAGATTAAAAAGTTCCTTAAGGTGATGAAAAGGCAGAGGTTAGACATTGAGAACTAGAATATATTTATCCGCGCATTATAGTTGGAAAGCTTATTAGGTTTTTCAATAACAACTAAAAAAAAATAAATATCAGGCCGTAAGCAGCCCATAGAGGACCAAGACCTAGCTCCTCAAAAGTGTACATGTTGTGCGTGGTATACATTTTTGCACATACAGAAGGGACCTACAGTTTTATGCCGTATCCGAAGGGCAGAGGGTTTTTGAGAAGCTTTTTCATGACAGTACTACTCTTGAATGCTTATCAGACACTCGGAAGAGGCGGGACCGTGAAAAAACTTTTGATCGTATTTTTCTGGATTCGAACTTTGAACCCCTTGCGCAGTAGTCCAACGCACTAACCACTGTGCCACGGTACCCACTTTTCAATAACAACTATTGCTCATAAGTCTTGTCCAAAAGTTGGTAGATGTCATCTTTCGTCATGTTGTCTATCTTCTCGTGAGGAGCGTGATTTTAGCCTTTGTACTGATAGTCATGAGGCACCTGTTCACAGGCCGGAAGCTTTGTGAGTCTGCTTCAAATAACAATATCCGAACGTCTGTAGCAATCGCTTTAGTAAATGTCGCAGTTTTTTATCTTCTCTTTGCCCGATCCACCACGCACCTCTTAGATTTATGGACCGAAGTTTCTAAAATTACCGTTAAGGTTTCGTCCGCCACCATTTCTTTTCAATACCCTAACCCAGTATTGAAAAACGTTACCAACCTCTGCTCGAAATATGGCAAAGTATTTCAGGTAAGTTATCTGCCGTACGTCCTCGCACCTGTGACCTCTTGCAAGACTCCTGAGATTCACAGGCACATATGTTGCACACTCTTCAACCACAGTTTGCACAAGCAGAATAGTGTAGGGGAAATGTGCCCATCTTTCTTGTTTTGATTCCTGTATTATTAAATTTTGTCACCAAAGTATCCCCTACCTCATCCCTAAAAGGTACGCACACAAAGTGTTGATAGCAAAAATCCAAAATCAAGGATTCTTCTTCCTTAGATAACAAACAAATCAAAGCAACACCTCTTTGGCATCTATTATTCTGTTCCTTTGAATATTCAAGAAAAGCTATTACTTTCGTGTGTTCGTTTGGAACTATTAGCTCCTTGGAATGAGCTAAAATAAATAATGCTCCTCCCGAAAAGTTAATTACGAACCCATCACCACGGCAATGTGCAACCCTTAAGCACAAATCTGAACGTTTGTTATCTTTCTTCATTAACGTCGAATGGCTGCTAATTGACTCTCTTTAATAAGGAACATTTCTGAAATTAAGTAACTGACATGAATTTAATATGATATTGCGAATCCTTTAACACATGCAGAGTTCCTTTGGATGTGAAAAGATAGTTTAAGGACGCCATATTCGCCGAGTAGTAAAATTTGATTAAACAATTTAGAACATGCTTGGATTTCATGTTTCAACTAGAAACCATAAAATAACACCATCCCCTTCCAAAGGTCAAGTAATTCCTTTCTTTTAATAGAAAAACCAAAGGCCTATAGGTACTTAAAATCAATTTGACCAACCGAACTTTTGCCGAATTACGTGATGGTTTTAATGTCACGGAGAAGATTGCGTTGTAGTAAAAGTTCCACTTGAACTTTGCCTTCGCCGCGCTATGGATGTGCTGTGCCTACCACCCTCAGGGATTGACTTATCAATATTTACGTGTCTACTTAGTGGTGTCCAGTTTACGATTTCAAAGGTCAAGGCTGTTGTTTCTGTTGTTGTTCTTGTTGGAGTTGGTGTTGTTCGAACTAGATTGCAAGAGATTAAATGAATAATGCAAAGAGGCCCATTAAGTTGAATTATTCAGACGAAGGATATCATCATGAAAGAGGATTACTGGTTTTAAAACTTTCATAGCGAGTCATAAAAATCAGAAAAGTTGCACAACGGATCAAGGGTGGAATTATAAATACTATTCTGTTGAGCAACCAACGAGTTATTGAAACTCAAGTTGAAGAAATATTTATTCAGAAAGAAAACTTTGTCATCCTCTGCCTAGAAGAGGTAGAATTCTAACTTGTATACTTTTTTGTTGCTTGCTTTCATGAAGTTTTATAATATATTTTGTATCCTTTTTCGTTATAAATTCATGTTCTATTTTTATTTTTTAATCACGTACCAACTGAACGACTATTTGAGAGAATAATAAAACGTTTCTTCAGATCTTTCTTAACATGGTAGGGAGCTTAAGCAATCCGAAAGACAAAATCTACAAAGCTAAGTCTTCTGGAAATAAGTGTGATACGAGTATGTCCTTTAGCCGAGGCTGTAATCTGTTTGTTGGTGTTGTTATTGGAGAATAAAATGGCTTTAGTGTGATATCTATATGGTCTATTCTGGTTAAATAAAAAAATACGTTGTTAATATACCGTAGCTATCGAGTTTCGGGTTCATTGATTACTGCGTCAGATGGAGTCTGCCAGACGAGGGCTCCAACAAGGACAATGAAGCAGGCTCCAAAAATGGAGTCTTGAAGATTCGGCATACCTATGTTTGTAATTTTTTGAGCTCCTGTATCAACATTAGATCCGTTCGCGTACTTTTTACACTAAAATTCGTATATTATCAAATTTCGAAGAGTAGGGGTTAAATTCTCTCAGAGAGAGTTAAAAAAGTAAGCGAACGGGTTGAACAAGAAAATGCTGAAAATTCACTGGTTTGACAGCTTTGACAGTTTTCATAAACCGGCGCACAGAAATTTCTTGGACTAAAATTCGTAGCATGGGGAAATTTCTTACTTTCTCGTGAACGCTCTCTTTTGCCAAAAACTACGAAAATTCTCCGTACGCCAACAGCTTTTCGTAAAAATTCGTAAATTTTCGTAATAATTCGCTATTTTAGGAGGGATCTATTATGTCAGAATTGTTTAATATTTTCAGTTCCAGTTTTTCACAAGTTCTGGTAGAGTTACCTAAAATTACATACTCCACTGACATACTTACATTACATGTTTCATTTGTTTATCAACTGTATGTATATGCACAGTGGATAAAATTGTTTTTTTCAAAATCGTCGAATTGTCTACATAGCCCCAAAAATACAGAAAAATATTCAGAAACTAATTGAATCACGTTCGGGGAAGCCTCATTACCCAGCTATCCACCCTCTGTTTCTAGAATGAAAATTAAATTTTCCTCCAAATCATATCGTCAGTAATTTGTAAAAATAAAATTAAAGTGAAAATTCTTGTGCAAGCAACAGAAGTTCGTCATTCCTCGCCAAGAAGTTGTCTATTAGACTTCTCTCAGCAAAGTATAACATTTCACTGTTAGAAAATGTCGCATCTTTCAAAAGGATTTGAAAATTTCATTAGACACAATGACGAACGCTAATTGCTTTATATTAAATTAGATTGTAGATAGCAGTCCTCTTTCAAACTAGGTGATGAGGTTACCTGGAATAAGTCTTGGGGGGAAATACATGGAAGAACTACGTTTCAAATTAAAAGGTGGTTGGTTAGTGGTGACATTTGAAATGGTTTTAGTTTCCTTTTTTAAGTGCAAAAGTGCAGTAATTGAAAAGTTTAGGAATTTTAACATAGCTGCCCCAAGAATATTAAATAAATAAATAATATTTACTTCTTTGAATGTTTTAGCTGAATTAATAAGAAAACAATGAAAAGCAATTTGAAAAAAATTATACAAATCCTTACTACGATTCACTCCTTCTTTCTTTTTATTTTTATCTCAAAATCAGATTACAGCCTGAAAATAAACTTTCTGTAAGTTCTGGTAAAGTGTCCCTTTTTACGAACCGAAACAAATGCCCCTTTTAATTTAAACAGTCTTACTGTCTTGAAGATACTTGCACAAAAGATTAAGAGGGGAAAGGACATACATAAATAGTGCCCTTTTCGAAATGTTGTGTCCTTTTCTTGAGAATAGATAAAATCTTGATATATTTGGGATAATATTTAAAGAGAGTACTTGGGTTGGTTTGAAACAAGGACTTATAGAGATTAAAATCGTAAAAAGCATCTATGTAAATAAAAAGTTTTAGTGTTAATGTGTTGGAACTCTAGAACTCAATATTTGTGGCAATAACAGTAGCTATGGCAATGATAATTGAAATGTACCTTGGGTATCCTATTACCAAAATGTCGGTATGTCGTTCAAAAACAAATATTTGCTTTCTTTTTGTACCATCTATTACTTTTGTTCAGATTTAGCCATTACCTTTGTGATGGTAAGCAATCTAGCTATCTGATGATCAATATTTCCATTGTCAGTGCTAAAGCAATGCAAGGTATTGCCACAGATATTACGATGAGCAATGAAATACAGCTTAACCCATTTCTAGAGAAAATATCGGTGGCAGTTTGGTAACTAGCCAACATCATAGAACGCGTCAAGAAGGCCAGCATTGCCCCGTACTCATGTAAAAGGGCGATTGGTACAAGGTGGGGACTAAAACTTCACGTCACCCTCTGGCTATATACGTCTGTCGTCAGACCTATACTTCTTTATGGCGTGCCTGTCTGGTGGACAGCTCTTCAAAAGACTGTTAACCTCTCTCTCTTGGGAAAAGTTCAAAGAGCTGCATGTATTTGCGTATGTGGAGCCCTGAGAACTGCTCCATCCGCAGCTCTAGGTACTATTCTTTACCTACTGCCCCTAGATATCGTCAGCAAAGAAATAGCGGCCTCAACCGCAACCCGTTTATCGGCCTCTTCCCAGTGGCTGTCTCTCAACTACATCTACTCCACTGTTCTCAAAGAATCTAACCTCATTGATGTAACCACCGACTACACCCCTGCTAAACTCAGCTTTGGTCGTAACAATCCCAGCTCGTGAAACATGGTCTGTTGTGGAGCAGGTGGATGTTGGAACGATCCACATCTGCACTGAGTTGGTGGCGGTGTATACTCCTCTATGCTTAACTTAAACATCTCCTTCCGCTTCCCTGATCATTGTAGCGTTTTTAAGGCGGAAATCATGGCAATTACGGGACACTGCCTAATCGGCCTGCACGCTAGACGTCTGGGCCTCCCATCTAACGACTTCTGTCGGAGTTGTAGGAACGAGGTGGAAGAGGAAACGATTAATCATCTTCTCTGCAGCTGCCCTGCCTTAGCGTCAAGAAGAAACCTCCACCTGGGGTCCTTCTTCTTTGACGACCTCTGTGACCTGACTGGTGTACCTTCTACGCTTTATCAAAAGCTCCGGTTGGTTCTCCTGATTAGAAGAACCTCTTCTAAGTGTAATTGTGTCTGGTAGCCTATCTGTACTGGTCCTCTGTCTCTCACTGTAGTGTCATAGCTATAGTATTTAGCTTGGGTTTTTACAGATCCTGTGGTATCACAATGGGCCTTTTAGACCTAAGTGAGCTGGTGCCCATCTGTATCTGGGTGCCAGCTGCCACGTCAACCTACCTACCTTGGTACCTTTGATGCCAGCCAGCTTCGGTTTATTGGTAGTTCAATCCCTGAAGGATAAATTACCTATATAGTTCGAATTTAGCGAAACCTTCCCCTCACTCTCCCTTTTCTCCTTTACTCATGGTAGCTTCATTAGTAAATGCACTAGGACATCACAATAACTTCCGCGTCCTGCAGAGAGACTAAACCTAAATATTAACTTTTCAACCACTTTTGCTCTCAATCCAGCTCAGTCTAATAGCAGAAAGAGGGAAAGGTGCAGCAATTAAACTCTAGAAATTTATAGGACTAAGTTCGTTTCAGTCACTTACCTCTATTCAAAGCGCCCATCATACCTGGCTTACTTTTACAAGAATAAGTCAGCATTGATTTATCTCTGAAAAAAGTATACACCCATTCGATGTTGACAGTCAATGTCCTTCAACTCGCTGAATGGCCTCTTTAACATTGCAACAATGGTCTTTCGCTGAACTTTCACCTTATGCAACAAATCATTCACCATTCACCTGCTAAGCTCCACTTAATTTAGTAGCGACATATTTGGCCATTATTCATAGGTGCTGCTGGCGAATAAATTCCTCAGGACTCCTTGGGTGATAAAACTGATTTATTGCAATAAACAGAATGTTCTCCCACCAACTCTACTGTTTGTTGGGGCGTGGGATACAGGATGCACACTAGACATCCATCAGTTTGTTCAAAAGTTATAAATTTGTTCAATAAATTGGAAAACCACCTTACATCCTTCACAACAAGTTTCTTTTAATTGTTAGCACTATAGTACGTGCAACTTCTTACTAATCTCCCCGTCTATAGTATGAAAACATGTTCTAATTTGTTGCCATTAAAAGATCCCATAACAATGCATCCTCAACTACACGGACTAGCATACTCAAGGAACATTGAACTTTGTAGTTTACACGCATCCAAACTGTTTCATCTTTCATCATCATAGTGTGCTCTCATTTCAAAGAGAAAATATCTTAAAGGTCCTGCTTAGTCGACCCTGTGTGTGGGGTGTGTGTGGGTTTGTGTGATTATTGACAGTTGTTGGCTTTGGACATGTTCTTTCCTAGGACATCCATCCGTAGTGGGTAAGGACATACCATAGCTATGTTGTTTATGAAGGCCTGTAAAAGTTCACGTCTCGCCAAAGTTTTGCTTCCTTTCAGTGGAAAAGGAAGAGGGGAATGTGTTTTTTTTTTTGTAAGGATGTACACATCTTAAGTGCTTGTTTTTCTTAACATTTTTTTTGTTGTTTCTTTAGAGAAATCACGTTGTTTGCTTCTTTGGTGTTTCTTCGGTTTGAAGTGGTGCGGTGAAAGTTTCTCCTTAGGTTTAAAGAGAATTTTCATAAAGTGGTACTAGGACAGGGCTCGGCGATGTGAAGTCGCAATTTAACTTAATTTGGTCACCCCCAAGTGTTATTATTTATTTATGAAAATGATAAAGAGGCTTGTTATGTTTTTAAGGGAAATTGCTTGGTATGAGTGGTTTCATTAAGGCGGCTATTGCCATGGCATTGGGTTTAAAGGGAATTTGTAAAGTATATGCAAATGCTTGTTTTTTTTTCAAGAATTTTAGAAAAAAGTTGCTGTTGACCTTACAATTTGCACATTTGTTCCTAAGATGTAAAGTTTTTTGTAATTTTCCATAGAACTTTGCAATATAATCAGGATGAATTTTTACTTTCCTCTACTTACTAGTTTTCTATATTTCCCCTTGTGGGTCCTAGGCCTCTACAACGCCTATGTGCCGTTGTATGTGGTTTCTTGAAATGCGCATCAGCTCTCAAAAAATCTTGTCATGTTGGCATGCTTTGACTTTTCATGATTTTACAGGCTACCGTTTATTCTGTCATTACCATCGTGTTCGATGTTCACCCATCACCTCGGTCATTGTATAGTGGCTACAGCTTCATGGTCCGTTCTCTGATAAAACTATTTTTTCAAAACCCCTAAGATATTGTGTGTATTAACGAACGTTTGCAACTTTCTCGTTATAGTAGCGGTCTTTGGTCCAGTTGAAGAAATATCGCGTTCTTCTTGCATCAAACTAGTTGCAGCTATCTCCATCGACTTTACTTAATACCAGAAAGCTTGTGTGTCTAAAAGCAAGCCCCCCTATATCAGATGATGGAAACCTAATACATCGCTGGAACAGAAGCCTCTTTAAGGTTTATTTTCTGATATTTAATAAGAAAAAGATACTTCTTCCTCACCCCAGAATTTTCCTTTCTAATGAAATACAATTTAAAAACAGAAATGGACAAATAAACTTCTCATATTTCCTTTACGAAGGCACGTGCCTCCAGTTTGACCAAGTCCTTGCAACTAATTAAAATCCTCTTCGAGAAAAAAGAATCTCTCGCGATCAATAAAATCAGACCCCGCCACAGCAGCGTCCCTCCCTAATTAGTTTAAAAAGGCAAAGCAATCGCTATAACCACTAATTAACCTTATCTCTAGTTAATTGTGAAATTTGATCGGCCACTCAAAAGCATGGCCACCACAAAATCATTTCGTTATCACTCTCTTCTCCTTTGGGTTTGACAGTAAAAAGCAATCTTTACACAAAAGGTTTTCACTTTCTTGTGTTTTTTTTTTTTTTTTTTTAACATTTTGTCTCCTAACAAAAGGACATTACCAAGTGTACACACAAAGCAGGCGCATTTTTACGATTATCGATTGTCCTTTTTTTTTTTGTGCCGAGTCGATGGCAATGGAAGGCTCTATTCAATGCAGGACAAAGCGGGCATCAACGCGGGGATAAATAGACGTTAATGAGTGTTTTGAATGAGTTTTTTGGTGTGAGGTTGGTGGGAGTAATGACAGTCGTCCCTTGCCCCCACCAAAAGGAACAGATAAGCCCTGAAAGGACTTCGTTGGGAAAAAAGAGAAGAAATACCGATGATAAGGTTTCGTGTTGGCGGATACCAGGCATTTTTAATCTACATTTTAAGGGTTCCAAAGAAGCCAGCGGGAAATCTTGGATTTAAAAGAAATTATCCTTGAAGTTTGTGGTACAGTAAACATTTTACGGAAGAGTAGACTGTTTTTATTTATGTTCGTATCCAGGGATGCAAGAAAACCTCACAATCTATTTGATTGAGAAAGAACATGTGCTTCACAAATTTTCTGGGATACGCTCATCTGTCATCCTCGAGTACAAATGGTCCCTAGAATGACTTCATTCAATAGATTTACATGTGTAATCTAAATTTTACTACATGCCATAAACTTTTTGGATTATTTTAAAACGTTGAACGTAAAGACGAAAAAACTCTCGGGTATACACCAGCGTTACCTTTCGGCCCCTTTAGGGGCAAATCGACCCTTTTTTGATGACACAGACCCTTGGACCACCCTTTTCGAAAATCATCGATTTTTGACCCTTTTTGAAATATATGACCCTTTTTGGACCCTTTTTACTAATTTTTACAGAATTTACACATTAATTTCTATTTTAACCATGTATTTGTTTTAATAATGTACATTTACTCACCCCATGAACATTTATGTAGTGAGTGTTTATCGTTTCGTATACCTACCTACTTCATTGATATTCATATTTCTCATATTTGCGACGATATCCCTTGGTTCCTATTCTTTGATGTACTGTGCATTACATTGTGCATTGTTCTATCGGCATTACTTGTTTTGGAAGCTGAGGAATTAGAAGAGTGTCTTCCTATCCAAGTTTAATACAGAAGGTAATGGACTCGATTACAAAGAATTAAATGTAAATACAGTCAAAATTGCTTATAAAGACATCGGTTATAACAACCAAATATTTCGGTCGGATTTTGGATTTCGGATTTTGATTGAATTGGAATCACAACTTTATTTTTCTTGTCCTTTTATTTTATTTTTATAATTACTTTTTACCAAAAGGAACTGATTTAGTTATTTTTTATTAATATATAGCTTAACTTTGTTTTAACAAATGAATTACATGAAAATAAGGAAAACATTACTTGATTCACCAAATTTGGTTCTTCGATTTTATATCGGACCCTTTTCCTTCGGCAGCGACCCTTTTTAGGACCCTTCCCGATATTTTTCAGAGGTAACACTGGTATACACATATGTATGTATAATCCATTCATGAAAGCTGTTCAAAGGATGAAAGTAACTCGAACTCAATTGTGGTTCAGTAGTAAACTTTAACAGTTAAAATTTCGAATAACTTTACGAATGCACTACTCCAGCAATAACTTGACGAATCGATGATAGTTTCAGTGTAACAATTTAGTGTAAACATCCTTCAGCTTGTTTTTTTGATAAAAGCCACATAAATCTGGACGGTAATGTGCCGTCCATCGGGCAATAACTGCTTTGAATCCACAAAAGTGGCATGAAATTTATCGAATTTTGATTCCCTGGATGAGAATTCCCAGCAGCAATACTCGTTCTGTTCATAAAAAAATCATAATCATAAAAAACGTTATTGTTGAGAAAGAATTTGATGATGATTTAAATTATACCAACATTTTGATGAAAGACAACCGTTTCATTTTTGCACAATGCCAGTTTTATGACTTAACATAAGCACATGATGATTGATTCTATTCAACTACCGAAGGCAATAGATAGCTCAAGTATAGTTCTGCAGATTAAAAAGCATGTTCCCACTATCTTTGAGACCTTTCTCGGCCTTGATAACCCCGGAAAGAGCCTGAGAGCTAGTGGCCTAACAAATAGCTGGCTGGAATGTTGGATTAATGATTGAAAACACAACCAAATCTATAAATTATCTATCGACAAAGGATACCCTTTTAACAATTTGAACTGCGTTTCTTTCAAGAGGTGAACAACGCGACGGCTCTGGCCATTTTCTTGTTGTGGTTAATTTCAGAGTCCGATTGCCTAACGACAAGAAACGCACCGTTTAAAGTAGCCTATCTTGTTGATCTAAGTGAATCTAATCAAAAGGGAAACATAAATCTAACTTAACCTGATCTTCCTCTTCCCTCTATAGCCGAGGTTGTGATCGCGAGTAAAAGGATCACAACTCTTCCATTTTACTGCATTTCTACTTGTCCTGTGGGGTTTTCTGGTTTGACGCTTTGAATCACTTCTTAACTGAAGCCAATCAAATGCTGTTATCTCTGCATTTGTGTGATCCAGTTGATTTTTGTCTCGATTGTAAAGGAAAGGAACGTTGATTTACATTGCACCTTTGACGGGGCTCGAAGGTTTTGTCCTTTGACCATGACACTACCAACTGAGTCGGTTGTGCTTTATCTTGTGATGTGCTCTTTTACCATGACTTTCTCCAATGTAATAACTAAGCTAAGGTTATAACTAACTAGTTTCCTATATTCCCTTTCTTGTTAATACTATCTTCAGTGCAAGAATGCAGACAACTCCTTAAGAGATATCAAACGGCGTTCTATAACTCAAACACAATATAGGTACCCAGCGCGTCAATTTGTAACATGATTTTACAGAGTACGTACTCAATGCTTCACAAATATCCTCATTTCCTTTTGAAAATCACGACCGTGTACAATTGAAAAATAGACGCTCAATTTTACATATGACTTTTAACCCCGGAACCCGAAAATTTTACGCTGTATGTTTACAAGGTTCCCTGCGATTGCTATAACCGTTTCATCCCTTTTTCGGTAGCCGAGTCACTAACATGGTTTCTTCTCCTGTGCATAGATGGCTATAAATTTTCTGCTCTCGTAACGAATATGGATGAGGAGGGGATTGGGGAAAGAGTAAACAGCAAAAGCAGATGTTGATCTTTAATAAAGTTGTCAAATTTAAGGATTTCACAGTTGAAGTTCTAAAGGTAAGGTTGCCAGAAAGGAATTGTGTAGTTATATCCTGTGCAAGGATAAATATGTATAAGGCCATTCCGGTATGACGATGACTTTTAAGGAAGATTACTAGAGCAGGAGATTGTACACCATCGTGTCTTATGGACGCAAAGCGGATGGGATGTATTGCACCCAGAAGGGCACCTTTAAGAGCTCAGTGCTTTCCTGTGGATTCCTTCTAGATAGACTGAATATAGCTTATAATAGTATTCAAGCCATACAACATCTTCCATCCTTTGAAACCAAAAAATAACCTTCTTAAGAAATCCTTAAGAATTAAGACAAATAAATGATTGATTATCCTCAAGCAGCTTACTTGAAATGACCTCATCAAATCTTCCTCTCATCACACCAATTTTCAATTTAAAAAAAAAAAAAATAGAATAGAGGAAAAAAATCAATCAACTCAAATATATTGCGTCCTTAAAGGAGCAACAACAAAACAGAATGTAAATCTTGATATCATATTTCAGTTTGTCGCTTCAGTTGACTTTTAATAACATTTCAGAAAGAATAAATTCACTTCTCTTCTTTTTACTTGTTTTTTGTTCAATGACGGCCGTATGAAAAGGATAACATGACGGAAATATTCCCCAAGGAGTTATAGGGAGCTAAAATCGATTTACAGGATATGCAAAGGAGCCCAGACATCGACGACGACAGATTCCTTTATTTTTTTCGTCTTTCTTCTGCTCGTGTTGTTTGACTTCATCTTAAATGGAAATTTCATTATTTGCGCATTTTCGATGGATGAACGAGCTTTAGTGCGAGGATAATGAAAGAACTTTTGATTTATGACCAAAGGGAGTTAGTCCAGTTTTTGAAAAGACAGTATTTAGGTAGACATTGTGGCGCTGTTGCTATGCTAAACTGAATGAAATGGCTATTATTTCTTTCTTGGCTCTGAAGTGATATGTAAGCAAAAATGTTGATTCTGTTTACATTATTCAAGTGTCTTAAGATGATGTGATTTACTTGCTTACTTAAAGCTCTGAAGATTCTTGGAGAGCTTGGACAAGCTGCTTCCAGTTGTGAAGAACAATTTTTGGCATCTGTGATAACTTGGTCTTGGTCTCGAACTTGGAGCTGTGATTCGATGACCCTCCTGGCTGCAGCCTTGTTGCCTCTATTCGCACAGTGTGCCCAAGCCATTATACTCCACGTGTATTGGATTTTTAAACTACGTCCGAATCCTGATCCTTTTCATAGAACTCGCAGTTTTACATATGTTATCGTCAATTCGTTCCATCGTATATGGAACCTAATAGCTGGCGAAGCTCTTAAGGGCATTCATTTGCTCAGCCGTGTTAGGAGTTGATTCTAGTTGATTTCCCAAAGAGGTGCGGTTTTTGTGCCTCAGCTCTCTCCAATACTTTCCTATTTTCCGTGGAAGTACACTACTGGAAGTGTTGCTTAAACTTATCAAAGATTCCCTGTCCTTAGGTCACTAGAATTCGGTAAGGATACATGTCTGTCTCAGCATTTTATTCTGGACCTGACCACTTGGCTTTCATTAGAATCTTACTTAGCCGATCAACCATAGGAAATCCAAAACCAGTTTTGAAACTCAAAAACCTCATCCTAAGTTCGGTTAGGTTACAATTCTCCTCATTTTAAAATCTTTTTTCAATTTCTCCTTCAACGTTTGGTTAGCTACATCCTTTCTTCTTATCTGCATCCTGATGTCTATGCAAAGTGCTCACAAATAATTCATTGATCTCATGCTTTTCATCAGACGAAAGACTGTAACATGTACCAGACAGCCTGATGTATTCACATTTTATTGATTGCAGTCTGATGTAAATTATTCTTGTATTTTGTTTTGGAATAAATCTTCTTCCTTTCTTCCGAAGGACAATAACTAACAAAAACAACAACCTAATTGCTTCTAAAATAATACCAAACTACTCGAGAACCTACTCCTTGTTATTGTTATGTTATGTAACTCAAGTTAATAACTGAAGTGGAACAAAAATATTGAATGAAGGACATGGGTTCCACAACCGAAAGATACCATCGCACGCATGTTTGTGTATCCGATGAATAAACAACCTGTTGAATAATTCAAGGGATTTACTTAGAGAGATGTAAGAAAACATTACTATTTCGGTACCCAGATTGGGTGGGGGGAAAAGGAATTTATTTTTGTACACACACCAATGCATAGCTGCCTCAAGGACTCATCTTATCGCGTAAAAGGAAGGGAATATAATTTGATGAATAATCCATCAGATATGAAGACCATAAGATACAAAAAAAATTCAGCTGAACTTTAACGAAAGTGCACATGAAACTTTCAAATATCTTGTCAAGTCTTTGGACATGCTGGTCATGAACATGATTCAATCTTCCTTCAACCTTTTTTTTTTTGGAAAGAAAATTTAAAATCCAGCAAAACTGTCAACCGCATAGTAGACACACATATCCTGACATATGCTTAGCTGTCACCATAGAGAAAGGATATTATTTTTTTTTTCATACGATCCTGTCATATGGTTGAGATAAGGATTCAAACTCAGATAGCATTGCATTATTTAATTTTGCAAAAAGGGTCAAATGACAATGACAGTACTATTCAATTGGGTGTGGTATCGCACCAGCATTCAGATACTTTTTCTCTGTTAATCTCTAGATACAAACTAATGAGGACATTTGTAGCTGTCAGTTGGGGGTGTCTTCTGGGGATTAAGGCATTAATGGATATTGTGTCCCGACTATATTGTTGGCAAGTTTATGCTCCTTAGCGTGTGGCTTGCAAGTAAATAGCCTAACAATGACCCACAGAAAGACAGAGAGAGTCAGCCAACTTTATCTCCTTTAATAATGCTGAGGCTAGGTACATTTGCATGTTGGAAGTCGGTAACCAATGAATCGACTGATGTGAATCGATGTTCATTCGGACATTGTACAAAAAAGAGAGGATATGTGAGCAGATAATGTTTATTGCTCTATTCATTGGAGGAGACAGATACTGTGGATGGTCGTAAAAATCGATGGCACGATTTGATTGATAGGACCAACAACTCTGATGGCAAACGGCTCGGAGAAATCAATTGCGTTGAAAGGTATAACAATGGAATCAATGGTCATTTATTTCATGATGTACTCTTTTTCTCTTATGTAATTTTTTTTTCTGTTGGTGTCCTGATGCAGAAGCAATTGTTTAACAGCAATGGATTATGATTGCTGAGTTGGCAATTTAATGGTGCCAAAGGAATGTGTGAGAGGATACTGGTGGAGAGATTGCTTGGTTTGCAGAACACTGGATGTTGCAAATTGGAAATAATTTATTTGTTAAGGGATTTCCTTACAATTCTACGATCAATAATGCTGAGATTATTGAAGTGAGGTTCACTCATTGGGGGTAAGTAAATCCTAGCTGCACTACGACACTAGCCTCAGGGAGTATGCTAGTAGAAAATGAAACAGTTGGCGTACTAGAATACTGAACTAGTACTTTCTACTAATAAAAGGAAGATTGTGCAGTTTAATACACCCTCTATTAAATGGCACCCCAACTAGATTCTCCGAAAGAGCTAAGTACCTAGGGTCGGGAATCGATAAGATTGAACATAAATGAAAGAGTCAAAAAGGCACAATAGCCTTCTGCTCCTACAGTCGAATTTTTGGATAAACCTGGGGTCCATGTTCTAAGATTGTACTGTGGATGTACAAAGTCATTGACCTACGACAATCTAGTGTATTAGCGAGCAGCCAAAAACCCCACTAACTTAATGGCCCTGACGAGGGTATAAAGAGAAGTATTCATTGGTTCCACCAGTGCAACGAAAATCACACCAACTGCAAGCCTTGTCGCCATCCTCGGCTTACTTCTGGTAGGAATCTTCATAAAATAACAGGCAGCCAGAGTAAACTAATCAGAAGTTGTGTCACCATATTAAAACTTCACAAGACCGTTCTCTTACACCCAACCTAGCAGAGATGAATGCACAATGGTTACACAGCTGTATACACAGATGGCTCCACAATGGATAATACATTCTGGCATTTCCCCCAAACCACTAGGAATAGCACGGTCAATCCGAATTCTAAGCCACAGCAGTTTCTTCGAGGCAGAGGTCCGGGTAGTAACAACAGCAGCTTGTGAGTCTACGGTAAAGACTACCACAGAAGGTATTGACAGCTAGGTTGCTGTAAAAGAAATATGCAAAATCGATGCTTGTGATGTGCTATGAAAAGGCTGACAACCTCTCAAGAATCGGTTCAGCATCGGCCACAGAAGATGGGAAAAAAGGGATGAAAATCGTCGAGAATATGTAGGTAGAACTGCATCGAAACCTCTGCCTCAAAACAGCTTTGAATAGTAGTAATATAGAGCACTGTCTTTTCACTGTTTAATCTTTGTTCTTTTCTTCCTTTTTCCTTCAGCGAAGTGGAATGGTAATTTAAACTGAATATAGAAATGACAACCCTTAGCCTTCTCGAAATTTCAGTCGAGACAACTGTGGGCGCACTCGATTTTAATTTATCAGGCAAAATGCAATTTATAAAAACCCAACAATCTCAAGGCAGCGTTAAATACAACATACACTATATACTAGCAATGTTGATTAATAGATACATATCTACATTTGTGTTGTTTTTAACGATAAACCTAGATAAATAAACAAATGTTGTATGCTTTGTTGATGTATCACACACACGAGTCGGAAAATAAAAAATTATTTAAAATCCACTTGTACCAACAAGGCCAGCAGAATTAATTACAAAATCAATTATGTTTGAAAGCAATGTTAAGATAGAACCTACATATATATATGCATGTGTGTATGTCCATGTTTATTTTTCATCTGAACTATAGGTTGGCAGTACAAAACAGAGCCACAGTGTCGATATTGATTTATATCAAATAACACGTTCGTAACTAATTGAAAATCGTTTGGACTATAGAAGAGTTTCAAAATGATTCGTTGAGGTAAAAACAAAAAAAAAAAAAAATATACCACTGAAGAGAAAATTACTTTTTTTACGTATTTTTAATGAAATTTTGTCAAATTGTTTATTTAGTTAAAGTGTAGTCAGCCTTGTTTATATAGGTAATTGTATATTTGAATAGATTTTCAACTTTAGGGTGTTCTATTGGGTGAGCATTTGATTCGGCAAACAAATCTTCCTTTTTTTGAAGATAAAATTATGTTAAATTTGCTAAAAATATAAATAGAATTACTGTTGCTGGACGTCTTTAATGTCTCGACTTAGCATTGCCCTACTAAAACACAGACTTTCCTCAGCGCTTCGTACGGCCGACGTGTTACTCGTAGTAAGGTCACGTGGAAGATTATCTATCTCTATCCTAAATTAGAGCTGCCTGATCATAATAAAGGAATACTTCTGGTGTAACAAAGCGACTAAGGCACACGTTCCCATGGTACATTTTATTGAGTTCATAAGCCCCCGACATCAGGATATTCAATGAAGTCATTGCTCTTGCAACTGTTGGCACTTTGATGTAAAGAATCTCATTGGAATAGAATTTGTACTTAGATTCTAATGTTCTGCCTTAAGCTAAAGCAAGCCAGAAGGCAGGTCTTCCCAAACATCCAAATCGTTTCCAACCTGCTTGCCTCTATGTTGAACCACGCAGGATATCCATATGCTAACATGGGCCGAATAAGGGCTACCTACACCCTTGTACCGCGAAAGCATCTCGGGTTCGGACAATATCTATATGTTTATTAAAATATAGATAAGGGTGCAGCCAAAACCACATTTTGACATGCATTCTGGCAATGTTGGTACTTTGTATCCACATATCCATTGCCCAAAAGCAGAGTAGGTACTCACTACAAATTGTAGAATCATAAAATAAAACAAGGATATGGGAAATAGATCTGTTCCATCCATCCCTCATATATGACGCAGGATACCGGCTATCACAATTACCCAATTCTTCAGCACTATTACTGTTACTTTACTTCCCTATTCAGTCTTTTTTTAGATCGTCCGTAGACAATGATTGCGATTTCTCAATCACTGTGAATAAATCACCATTTGTGTTGTTTTGCTTATATTTTACTGCATATAATCAACGATTTAGCTCATGAATTTTTATTAAGGAAATGAACTTATTTAAAAACATAAAGATGTTAATTATTGAGCAATATTATGTACCCAAGCAGCTTGACCTTTGATTTCTATAAAATTTTAAGCGACTTCATCCTGACATGACCTTTGCTTAATTTCTATATGAATTCCACCCTGGTATGTTGAATTTTTTTTCCCAGGCACCTGTCACCAAGAATTACGAAACTAATGTAAATATTTCTTCCCTTGACGTAGGAGATAAGTATGTCATTAGGAAGATGATAAGCAGGAGTTCTTTTGAAAGTCAAACGACTAGGGCACTTCCGTAAGGAATATGTATACTTGCGGAGGTGTGGTGTTATAATAGCAAGAGCTGGAAATCAAGTCTATTCATATCTTTGTTGCCAATTTGTTCATGTCCACAGGTGTTGACCTATTCATTTAGTATGGCATAATCATGAACGTGTATTTTTTTTTTTGCATTTTAAGAAACCTTTCGAACAATATGACAAAGGATCCAAATTTTGCATATTTTTTGTTCTTTTACTTTTGATACGACCTTGGGTGTGTCCACCTGGTGCTGATTAAATTAAGATAAGATTAAAAGTACATCTAACCCTGTGGCGAAATTATGTCTAACCTTTTGATATAAATTAAATGATGCTCTTGGCCAAAACTTAGATCCTGATAGTAAAGCAAATTAACCACATTTTAACGCACAAATTAGTCCTTGGGGATATGTGGATAATCCATTTTCCTCATATCAAAAGGTCGTCTTGTATTAATAAGGAAATAATGTTAGCAAAGCTCTTGTGGATACCATCTATACATACATAAATTAAGTGTGGGTAATGTACATTAATATCACAAAGGACTAAAGTTTTGCTGTAACCTACTTCATCAAGTATTTGGTAGAACAGTCGAATGTTCTTGTAGAAAATGGATTTAAACAAGTTAGATACAGTTCTGAAGGACATGAGTGGATATCCTAGATGGGTGTGTTGATTTTCCTGTTTGAATGTTGCAGTGTCATACTAAGGCTAACAGTCTTGTTTGTCAAGCGAATGTTACACTTCTGCTTTCTGCCAATCATCGTACTGCCTGAATATCAGAACATAAGCTCTTAGGCGTCTTAAATTGAACAAATTTGTTGTTCACTACAACCGTTAATTTGGGATAAGTCACGCTGCACAGTAACTTCTCTCATTCATATAGCACTGCTGGTAAACGAAATGTCCTTGGAATATATGGCAAAAACAAATGTACAAAAATGCAATAAACCAACTAATTAGAGTAAAATAAATGAATTTGTATTATAATTGTTCCACTTAATGAAATTTTATCGAAAAATAGCTTTAAAATGCAAATAAAATCGCAAAAAAATCAATCAATCATCAACCACGTGCAACACATGACTTTTGCCTTCAATAAGGACCTTGGCTATAATGCGTATCTTTGTTTTCGCAATTTCACTAACGAGAATATGTAATGCATGCCATGTTCATGCAACCACATGCAAACAGTAAACCAGAGTAGATAATTGAATACCTTCTGGCGAGCGGGTGGTCCCTACTCATTCACCACTGGACATCCTCGATTATTTTGCAAAAGTAGTTATTTTTTAGCAACTGACTATCTCATGTTAGTTATTTTTTGTGTCCTCATTATTGATCATTTTACTATGCTATTACATGCCGATGTAATAGGATTTTAATAACATGTTCTTGGAGCTGAGGGTTGAGGAACCATCCCTCAAACAGCTGTACGGTTCTTTTTACAAAATAAGCTACTGAATTTATTTGATAGCTCATGTTTAATTAAATATTCTCGAACTGCATACTTTGTATTGCTCATTTGCTGTTGTTATGTATGTCCTTAATTATTTTTCCTCTTTCACCTGATTTGCTGTTGTTTACATGTCTAAGCTTCAAGGGAGTGCTACATTGATTGATTTGTTATTTGATACTTTACGTAGTCCTCGCAGATTTTCCTAAATTAAGTCTAAGTGCCTTAGGAGAAGTGAAAAGGACACAGTTGGTTTTTTTTGCTTTTTATAATTAGTTCGTACAAAAGGATACACAAATACCTTCATGCTGGTATAAAGGACGAGGAAATTTAATGAAAGAAAAAGAGATAACAAGGTGTTAAGTGTTGGGGTAGTGGTACCTCAAACTTAGGCGGGAGACGGCTTCGATATTTATTCTCCGTGTGGGGAGTGTCCAAACTACTGGTAATACTTGTATGTGATTTTCACATTCATTTGTGATTTACAGTAATTTTTAGTATTACTATTGGAGTAAACAAAGTCGTTACTTCAGTTTATGGAAATTAAAAGGATATAGTTCGGATAAGGATTCGAGTACCAACGATTTTGTTGACAGCGTGTCACGAAATTTTTAGGTATATATGCAAAAAAAGTTGAGCTTCGCAACTATGAAGTAGAGTTTTAATAGGAAAAGACCACTGTTTGCTCGAACCATCTGCCACTTAAAGTACACAGTTATCTTCACATCGAAATAAAATATATGTGTAATATGGTGGCCAACAGCAGAGAAAGTAAATAATTTTATAAGACTATCTAATGTCCAGAGACCAGAATGCGTAGCCTAAACTACCATTAGGTATCAGATCGCAGTCCTTGACACAATACATGCTAGCAGTGATACTATTACACATACATATGTATATCAGCAGCTACGATGTGTGCTCCCATTCGAGAAAAAAGCCATATTTAACCTTTTTTAAAAAGGATGATAAAAATTGGACTGAGGTTGGTATGCCCTGATGTTCTCATAAGCTATCTCCCACCAACCCTCTACTACAGCCTAGTCGTCAGAATTGTTACCCCATCAGAAGGAGAAGAGATCTAATCTACAATTGGTTATACTCAGAGTACAAAATACATATGCACAACATAAGTTGGAAGCCTTAAATGAAATTCAAATTTATGAAGGCAAAATTTCTCAGATATGCAATTTCAGTGTCACCATAACCAGCTTGAGAAACCAAACTAAGTATCTCTTACATTCGATTGCATGAAACTAAAAACCCTTCATACTGCTAACTTTGAATATTACTTTTGTAAAGTATTCTCATAACTCTGACTTGAAGTGGCGTCTTTTGAAAAGTTCTTGCATTTTTCTCGTTGGCACTTGAATGAATTCTTTCAAATTGCTTGTGCAAAACTTCGAACTTAGACATGCCCTTTATTATTCCTCTAAAGAATACATAGTTTCTAAAGTTTTTCAACACGAAACCATAAAAAGAAAGTTTCTCGAATCATCAGGGATATGGTAACTAATTGGTACGTCAAAAGCAATCGGATGTTGGTGTTGCAAACGGGTTAAAGAAAATCTTAATCACTTATGTGGCTTAACTCAGAATAGGGAAATGTTTTCGTAACACAATTTGAAAGACAGAAATATTTTCAGATTAAAATACACATGAAGCACTTGGGGTTGTCATAATTCAAACTTCAATCGAGGAAAGAATTCTCAAAGGAAATCAGGGTTCACAGGAAAAGATTAAGAAATCGTACATTTCGAAGAACTTTGTCAATATTGCGGTTACGAAATTCGTTTACTTATTTGTTGCGTAAGGGCGCTCGGAGGGCATTAGCATAACATGCTACTTATCATTGAAGGCTTGAAGGCATTTTTTCAGTAAAATTTTGAATTTAAACAAATTAAACCGATTGAAACAATATGAATGTGATGAAGCAATAAGGACTATGCGACAGAGTATGTTTGTGCATGAAAAGGAAGCTCTTTGTCTGGAATTTGAATCAAAAGAAAAGGATGCCCCTTCTTGTTTGGCTTTTTTCGTTTAAATGGGGTTGTTCCTCTACTTTCTCTTTTTCGATGATCCATTGCTCCACTTGATTTCTTCGCAGTTGCTGCACCAAGTTGCCGGAGGAGGACATCTTCCTCTAGTATGTGTTGAAATTTGAAGTCCTTTGTAAACTATATATTCTTCTGTTCACCTCATGACCTGAGTTGGACTTCTTTAAGTTTTTTTCGAAACCGGATTGATTTTAAACTGCCACTGATATGACTATTTCTTATTTTGTTGAAAGTTGTTACTCTGCCGAGTCATTTAAGAATTTTCACCTCGTTTGTACTTAGTTTTTGTTTATAAGCTTGCTTTGTCCTTGCTCCTTTATATGTTACCATTTGCTTTGACTGGCATTTCATAGGGACACAAATTACTAGACAGATCGTGCCACTTCATCCAGTCGCTTGCATCTGAATGAAGCACGGAATCGAGGCATTTGAATTGTGGAACCATATGCCCTGGGGCTCTTGAAGCACTATAGCCTTCCATTTTAAATCACATTGAAGAATTCCCAATGAATAACCCTGTTCCGAATAACAAATCGATTCAATAACACCAAACAATTTAAATGTCTCTCAGGAAACACCTGTTACCAATGAACATACCACAAATAAATTTCAAAGGAACCAACCTCTTGAGGAGGAAATAAAATTCACACTCAAAGAATCATTTCTTTTGAATATTGGAACGAATTGCAAATATGATGTCAGCTTTTATGGGTTTTTTGTTAGCAATAAAAGCGTAATTTACCTTCACACCTGCACCTTCCATTAAATAGCAATGAGCTTGAAAAAAAGGATATATATTTTCTGCCGGAGTGGAAATATTTTTTTTTTCTAAATAAAACTAAAATTCTAGTCTTATGATATATTATATCCTTGTGCTGAAAAATGTAAGAACATTGTTTTGAAACTGATAAAGGCTGAGAAAGGAAGGGTAAATAAATATTTAACTCAAGAACTTTTGTTGACATTTCCTGTATGACTTAATAAGCCAATAGGCTCAAGAAAATGTTGACCTTTTCTTCACATAATTCTTGTGGTCTTAATGCAAATATGTAAATACTTACCACAAATCTCAAAGTCTTCTACGTAAGAATGTGTGTTAGACTTTATTTAAACGCGACATTTCGTTCGACTTCAAAGTATCTACGCAAATTCCCACACACCCTTTAAGGCACACCATGCGGTTTTTAGAAACCCTACCACTCATCCCCATCGCGTAATTGTTAGTCGTCTAATGAGTTTTTGAATCTCAATTACAAGATACATTCATCACACATGATTCCTCCCCTGGGGTCTTCAAAAATGTGAAAAATCCCTCCTTCAAATGTCGCTGGAGTGGTGAGTAGTAAATGAAATAATACACACCCTGCTGTGATTTAAGTGTTTCATTATGAGAACCGGAAACATCAGCAATGAACCATTTAAAAGAAAGAAAGCAAAATTTTCTGTGAAAATCTAAAATTAGATTCTAGCATCCTTCACAGATGTAATTCAGCGATACAATCATTTCCGAGAGAAGCAAAAAAAAAAAGAAAGCAGAGAAAAGCTCTTTAGGAACAATTTTACGATACAAAATAACTGCTTTTATTTACGAGATGGTTGCATCCTGTCATAGGAAGTCGGGCATTAACACCGCTCATGTTTTATATTTAGCGATGCTTTTTAACTCCTTTCGATTTATTCATCGGTAATCCTTTATTTTACGTTGAAGGTAAGTTGTGCTTACATTCAGCTAGGGAATGGATATCCTTTTTGCATAGTTTGTCTCTTTACCATGCATTGTAGGTAACAGTAAAGTGATATGTATTATGTTTCAGCAGCTGTCACAGTTACCAATGATGTCCAGTAAGGTTTGCCATTTTGTCATATGTCGTTTCACGCTTATCAAACGTGCGGAAATGATTGAAAAAATTTCATCGAATTTCGGCTGAGTTGTAAATACGCAATGTAAATATCGTCGGCTTCAGTGTGCAGGGCATTCGTCGCGCCGTGGAAAAGTTTGAGGGTGAATACAGTCTTTTAGCCTTTAAGCCACCAATTAGAAACATAGTCCCCGTATCAGCCAATATGGAAGACTATTTCGTTAATTGGGTTCTTTAACAACATCAGTATATCCGAGCTGTGGGCCCAACAAGACGAAGCTACATTCCATACAAATATTTGGCAACTGGATTATCTCGCAACGAGCATCAATTGGCCACTGCAATCATCCGACATGACACTTGCCACCTGGTAAACTACGGTGAGAGTTGGTATTGTAAAAATCGTAAGGCATACTCATAAAAGTTAGTCTGTTGTATTTCAAGTTTATTGTGATTCCATCGCTAAAAATGTGACCTTTTTCTTTTCAGGGCTTTGTACTGACTACTCGCTGAGGGTATAAAATATACATGTACAAGATGTGAAGGGCAGGCACCTTAGACGGAACTAAGCTCCTTGAGTCTTTCGGCACACTACACACATTTTGCCACCGAGCTATTAATACACGAGAAAGTTATTCCTGCGTAGGGTCCAGTTTGAAGCCAATGTCGCGACGTCTTGCAATCCAGAAACGAGGCATTCAATAATACTTTCGTCTTTAGCAAAGAGTTCTATCGGCTGTCCAATCTGTCTTTGACCTGCGTGGATACCTGTCAATGCAAAGAAGCCATCGGGCATGCCAAGGCATTGCCAAGGCATTGCCACACATTTGTATATGTGTATACAGTATTACCATTCCAAAATAAATAGAACGCATAGTAAGCATTGCTCCACGTTCACCCTCAAAACTTCTTGCATTTAATAATATCCATATTATGAAAGGTATACACATATGTATATCTACCCTTAACATTTTAATCAAACCTTTAAATTCTAGTCCCACTCGCTTTGTGCTCTCCGCAAGATTTAAATTTTAATTAGTTGTTAACGGTACAGAGCTTTCGGTAGTTGGCGAGTATTTGCAAAAGCATGATCTGTTTTTTAAAACAAGATGAATTATATGAGTCAACGAAACTAAATTTAAGTATTATTTTAGCGCAAAGGGTTTGTCAAAAAGAGGAATCCCTTTTCAAGTAGAGATGAATTTTAAATGCTGCGTTAGCTTTAGGGAAAAGAGAATTCTATACCACCGCCGGATTAAGACTTTTGAAGTAAATTAATGGTTTATAAATGAGGATTGTATTTAAGGGGTTACGCCACCCTGACCGCGTGAAAATGGGACGGTTTTTCAGGAATTTATTGTGACTAAACTATTTGAGATAGGATTTTTCCACTTTTATTTCTATTTCTTGATGGTGGGCATAAATCACGTGTCAATTTTTATCTGAAACAAGTAAACAAATATTTTCTTTTAAAAGTGATAAATTTTGAACAGAGTGACGTAGCCGTTTAAAAAAAAAATGTAAGCAAATGAGAGCACTTCAAAAATTGACTTCATTTTTGGGCAAAAAATTCTAATAATTCAATCGAAGAAATCCTACGTCACTCTGTGGAAAATCTGTGTAAGAAGATGTGTTTCAATTTTCAAGTCAATCGGTTGAATAGTTTTTGCTTTGTCACGCCCACCGTCTTGAAAAAGGTGGGTTCGAGAAAAAAATCGAATTAAATTCTGTGTAAACTCGTAGAAAAAAGTAAATAATGTAAACTGCGGTAAAGTTGCAAAAAATAATATTTGACTGCTTGTCGATGTATACTTAGTAAAAATGAAAGTACAAATCATAGCTATTAATTAGGCATATAAGCTTTGACTTTGTTTTAACTTTTCCAGTTTTCTGGGAAAGGGTTCATCGAAGCATATAGAAAAATTAAAATGTGTCAGTGCTACTCTCCCAATAGCTGCTAAGATTTATTCTTCCCAAGACAAGAGTTATTCTTCCTCTTATTTCTGCACTGGTCCCCTTTTCACAGCAGAGTCAAGGTAGATAAAGTCCATTACTGCCGCGAAGTAATAGCTACCCAATATGACATTCTGTTCAATTCGTCGGTGTTGATTGTGCCTTCTTGTTGACAGCATTAACTTCTTAATTACTACAACCATTTTGGACACTTCTGCTTCCAGTTTTGTTGATGGAGCAGTAAGCGTTTTTCATTCCGCAAAGAGCAACAAGTTTGGGAAGGATTACAAAACTAGACATGGCCCTTTATAACTCTTCCCATAATAAACAGACGAAGAGTATCGATTTGGACAGGATCTGTCGTTATGTGAGGATTCGTGCGTTGGTGGACTTTTCTCGTCTGAAACTGCAGTCATAGATGACTGTCAAACTGATGACAAAAGGTCTCAGACGTTCACACAATATCCAAGAAAAAGTTTTATTGAGGAGGTTTTCCTTCTTGTTGGCTAGTTGAAATATACCTAGACACACATATCATAGAAATGTCATAACACATTTCCTCACAGATTCTTAAAAATTGAGTAGGACTCCTACAATTAATCCACAACAGGAAGAATAAAAAAAGTAAGAAAAGTACTCTGAATAGTTAAACATCCACAAAAGCCCCATTCAATGCACATGAAATACTAACTAAAGACACACAAATTCAGCACCTATTTTAGTTCAATCGACACATTAAATACACCCTATTTGTTTACCACTAAGGATTCTACGAATGGAACCATTCCTGGAACTGCATAACAGCAAATTTTCAATTCAGTCTCCCGTAAGTATCAGTTTCGCAGGAGGTATTCAATTGACAACCCAACAGACACGTTAAGGCAGCGAAATGAATATGAAATCCTCCATAGAAAGGTGTCTATGTGCTCGATATAGAACTCCTGACGTTACGTTATATCCTGTTGTCTTGCTTGGTCGATATTAGATACTCTATGACACATGTCAAATGGGTGAAAGGTCTCAAAATATGTTAGGGATTTACGTACTTCTGTGTCGTGTCAAAAGGCTTGAAGGGTTTGTAATTGTATTGCTTAAAGGGTCGTCCGTAGTGTAATCATGTGCTTTTATCCATTCTAAGGCACATCTTGTTAGTATGTACCGTACAGTCAAAGGAACCACGTTCGAAGTATCAATTACTCACTTTGATTGAGGTTATCGACTGTGAATCGTTCTGCAGAAATACATTTCGTTGAATAGGTGCAAACAACCATCAACACATAATCAAATCCGATTCGCATTCAACACACAGCCATTAAGGACAGGCATCCCTTATCGAAGCGCAATCTTACTGAAAGGACATGCCGAAAAAAAAAAATCCTTCATCTATGGCGAATCGATACGTAACGTACGATTTTCATGTGCAGCATCATAAAATCGAAAATTATGGCATTGACCGTTCGCTTGGTCAATCCATGTTATGAATGTCCTGGATGAGACATTACATTGAACATTCTCTTCTTCTCTGATTGGCTTTCACCATGGTTCGGATGAATGTTTCCCGTTTCGGTGAACGGATATGCTTAATATTTCAACGAGATTTGTGTTTTTGGCCGTTGGTCGTAAAATTTTGGAATAACCCACTAGAGATTGTATGCAGCTGGAGAGCAATTAAATTTTATCGCCAAGTTTTGAAAGGAATAATATCCTGGTACATGCTAGTGGAAAGATTTAATAGAAACAAAAATTTAATTGACATTGTGTTAACTCTATTTTGCTTGCTCCACGCATTTAAATTTATTGAAAAAATTGAGCACGATTTTGAATACCGTCTTTAAGGGGGATTTCTTGAAAACATTCATGGTCACGGAGCGTAGAGTCAAACTTTCAAGAAGAACGTACAACGGGTCTAACCGAAGTCTGCAAAGTTATACTGTTCTCCATAAGCATGTAGCGCGCTCAGTCTGAAAAGAATGGGGTGCTGCTGTTTCAATAGAAATGAATATTCTGCCAGAGGAATTTAACACAAAATCTTATCGATAACACTATGTACAATTTAAACTTTAAGAATCGCTTTAAGAATAATACACAGACATCTCTGGTCGATTTGACGTTTGGCATACTAAGCTGTATACTGTCACCAATTTTGAATGAAATCTGACGTCTCGGGCAAAATCGAGTGCGAGCTCTTAATCTGCGGTAGTTTTTACAAGCGCAGCCATTTTCAAGAGTCATTTTTTACATTTTGTTGTAAATGTTGTTGCTAATTGAATGGCAGTCTGCCGAAAATGTGGTGTTCAAAAGGAATTGTTATCTCTTGGTCAGATGTTCCTTTATATTTATTCACAAATAAGGAAATTAAGGCTCCGCTTGTTTTAGAAAATCTGCGGATGTCTGTCTATTATAGTTCGTGCATGCTGATGTATATTTTCATTTGTTTACTCTATCCACTTGGGAGGGCAATTGGGTTAATGGCATCCTCTCTGGATACCTACCAAATCATCTTTTTTTTTTCTTACTTCATGTAATCATAAAAACTCCTTTTATAGCCTCTTAAATTATGTATAGAGCACAAAAATACACAGGTGTATCTCCATTCCACACAACTGAATCTCAAAACAAAACATAAAAAAAAGCAAATTTCCTGCTTAGGTTAATGTCCTTGTTTGCCTACATTTAATCCACGACTCAGACATTTCCGCAAACATTCCACATCATTTCTGTGACCTAGTTCACGTAGAACATTTCCATTTGTAAAAATAAATCAAAGAGGACATCTGTAAACAACAAAACAAAATAAAAGGGTCCCATAAAAAATACTCACTCATCTCAGTTCGAAAATACGAAATGACCACGCATAAGCTGTGTATTGATAGACGAAATATCCTTATCCTACTTGCTGGTCATTTTTCTTCCCGTTGACAAGCAACATAAGGACCAAGATTAGGTCCTGACATAATATACATATGTTAAGGATGAATCAACTCGAATAAGATTTTCAAATAGACTTGATCCTGTCGGGAGGATATGCCGCATGCATAATTAATTTATGAATGCCTCTCGGGATCACAATGGCAATAATTCGACATAAGTCAAACTGTTTTTGTGTATGTAGCTTATGCATAAAATGTAAGAGGTGTAAACTTCATAAAATGGCACTCTCTGGATATGCTTCGAAGGAAGTTTATAAGATTTATTGGAGTTTGTGATTGAATTTGGTGAGAGAGTTTTCATGTAATGGACCGAGCGGTTCTTCAAACACTGACCCAATTTGTAATGCCTTAAGGAGGATATATCCTTATTCTCTAGATGGCATTGATTGCGTAAAGGGAATGGCTCATATTAAGCCCTTGGGATGTTCACGTGGATTGCTTGTCTACTTATTTAACATGCAGTCGAGCGTTAAATGGAAATCCATATCAAACGTTTTACTTTGTTTAAACACACTTTGCTAAAAGTTTTACCCCATTTAGTGAACCGTAAAAAGGTTTTTGTTTGTACGATTGTCTTGTGGAAGATCTTTAATGTTATGGGCATTTTATTGAAAGTTCATTTACTATTCTGGTTAAATGTTTCAAGGATCAACCCACACTTAATGTCTCTTTAAATTTTAAATTTTGGAAAAGTTTTTATTTCAGCTTTTAGGCGAGTGGAATTTTTGTGCTTCAGCACTTCCCACGCTTTCGAGAGATACGTTGAAGAGATTGAAGAGAAAACTGTTATTTTAAGTAATATGGAAGGAGTCTTTAAATATTGGTGAATAAATAGGACAAACAAATTACGAATTTTGCCCCACTTTAGAGAATAGAGCAAGAGGTCAACCTTATAAAGGTTTTTTTGGTTTTTTTAATTCCTACGCTGATATTCAAGGCAAGCGGGTACTTTTAGTGCGTTGGTACTACTGTTTGTGCTACTGGAATGAGATAATCCACACTCACGAGACTGATTCTCAACTTATGCAATAGCAACTTGTTTGTTATTATGCTCATTATGAAGGAACATACATATTTACTTGACAGCTGACTATCGAGAACCTTAACCACTTTCCCATCTTCATCTGGATATTTTTGGTGGAAGAGCAAGGAGCGAGTTCTGTTTATAGATACTGCGTAGGTGATAGTCCTATTTCGATCCAGAGCTCATTTGTGGTGAATGAGCTTACCATCATGTTTGAATGCACCAGTGCAGTGTAGGAAGAGAGGACAGCACTGTCTGTGATGTCTCTTTACTAGAATCGATGATCTGGAGCTCAACCTAATGTCGAATCTACCAGTCCTTCGGTTAGTTATATGACCGTCTTGGTCTCGTGAACTAGTTCTAGCCCAGCAAAGTTTGTACCGACTCCACCTCGTAGGTATGCTCCATAGTAACAAAAACTCCGAATACCATGAATCCTTTTGACAGCGTAAGTTGAAACACTCTGTCATAACTTTTTCGGTAATGTTTTAGTACACGAAAATTATTGTTGGAGAAATAGTTCATGGCGGAATGGTTTGAACCTCAGTGGGGAAGGCAAGGCTGCAGAATTTTTTTCCTTTTCCTTTTGTGTAGGACGGACGGTTCCTGTTTTATTAGTCACTAGCGGGCCCGGCAGATGTTGGTCCGCCCTTTCGTTATATATTCCTCCGAACGATTAACTTTTCAGTATTAATTTTCTGGGGATTGCGTTAAATTTAAATGGACTAGGCAGTTCACATATGTAAATACTTCATATGTATAAAAATAACAAGCATCAAACGGCAACGCAAAAGTTAAATTGCTTTTATAATACTTGAGTAGCTCTTTGCAGTCATGTGACTTGGATCAGTTTCTCCATCATTTGTACTCGAACTGCTTGTAAAATTCGCCTTAGGAAATTCATGCTTTGTATGGCTAACTGGGCGCTTGTTACATTCATATAACTTTGACCCTTTTCAAAAATTCATACGACGGATACTTGTTTCGAAAGTTATACGTACCCGCGCAAACATACTCATAGTCATAGGGATGAGATAAAAATTGAATTCAAATGTTTAAAATTAAATGCCAAAACTGACAACTTCTTAGGTTGCTGCCTTAATGAAAGGCAATAGTTTGCATTTCTGAGAAATGCACTAAGTCAATATAATTCCATTCCACTTCTAGTCAGTCTCTTGGTTAACCACACACTATTCAGAGAAACTAACAATCACCACAGATTCGTTAAGCCAGCAGCACCACAAGACTTGCCCCAAAACGACGTTGATTTCCGCTCTAGCGATTGAGGTTTTGGGTTTCAATTGTGCGGTTCTTGGCCAACAAGAACACCTTTACTACGTAACTCTGTCGAATTGAAATGTTCACGAGTTTACATTAAACTTCCGTTCGTTAAGCAAACACATGAAATAAATGGAATCGATTTCCTGATGTTCGGTTTGAGAACAACACATAGGTACACATATATCCAAGGATTGGGCTATATTGCTGTGGCGTTTCGGGATAAGAAATCCTATTAAACCAATATTCGTAGTGCGTGACTTTGGGTAGCAGAAGGCACTATGTAGTTCCGGCGAAATTTCATTCACTAAAGTCGGTAAATTCAATCAAATTAAATAGTTCAAATATTGCGACAGATTTGATGATGCAATCGATTTGAATTCTTAATTACCTAGTTCAAAATAGTAACTCCAACTTCAGTTTTATAATTAGAGAGGCAAAATATGCATTAGAACTCCGAAATTCCTAACACTATTCAGTAGGAACTTATTCTAATTAAAATATCACAGTTCTATTTTTGAGAAACAGGAAGGTAAGAACTTAATAGATTACCCTTTCAAAATGACAATTTGAGAATGTATACTTATTTTGAAAACTTAGTCTTAGTAGCTAAGAAGCATGGTTGACTCAGAAAGCACTGGATAAAGGCAATATGTCCACTATTTTACATCGAAGGACTATCCGACACCATATCACATGAATGGAGGCTACAGAAGGCATGGATCCTGAGAAAGCCGATTAAAGGTACAACCCCAAATCACTGTAAGCACTATTAGGGTTTGGATTTGGTATTCAAGATTCAACCGTTTAGTAACCGGACGGCGAAAGTCTTTTAGTGATGTGAAGAAGAGCATGACATCTTTCTGGAACAGCCGGCGTTTTGCCGTGTAGCAGCCCCAGCCGTTGCAACAAGACGGCAACCGTGAACTCACCCAGAGTAATCAGACTCAACAGATCTAATGTACTATCAGGCAGTACCTTTGTTTGGTACGGAAATGATGAAAAGCGCTGGAGATAAGTATTGCTGCGTTACTGTTTCCCGCTGGTTGTCAAACTTGCCCACATTGTGTTATGAGCACCATTGTCATCAATGTGAAGATCTTGTTAAATATGCACACTCGCCGACATAGTTCAGGCAAGACACTATATAAATATTTAATACACACATATGTATAATCCCTTACGTCCAAAGATATGAGTATCTAGATCTACCAAAGTAATTTCCGATGTTAATCCTTGACAAATCCATTCAGCGATTCGAATGCCCAGCATTAATACCATTCAAAGGATTCTATTTTCCACATAATGTACATTGATATACTGTTCACTGGCATTTGAAAAAGTATAATTTGTTCACTGGAGCGCAGTAATAAATTGGTACATTACTGTGATAAACTCGTAGATTTTATGTCCATGTTGGCAAATTTATACACGTCTTCCGGAACGGATACTTGTAGCTATGCAAAATTTTGTTCTGCGAATACATTCACTTGGACATGCACGTACTTATGTCAGGAGGGTTTCCGATTTCTTAACTTTCCGCAATTGACAATCCATTCTGTTGATTGTATCACAGGAATTTATCGTTTCCTATTATATTGTATTGTGGTGCACATGAAGAGCTCAGTGATACATTGCTGCACAAGCATCACTATGAGAATGCAACATAAAGTTTCTGTGGTGTCCTTTAAAATCACAAAATAGTTGCAATACTGTCAATGTTAGAGGGGATTATTTTTTCAGGGAAGTTACTTGAAATATTTATGTACGAGTAGTTCAATGAAATGCAATCTATTTTAAAGTGACTTTTGAAAATGTTTCGGGATGTGAATATTTTATTGAAAAAATTAAATATTCAGACAAAATGGTAATCAGCCTGATCGCGGATCCAGGGAAGGGGGCCTAAGAAATGTTCCTCTAAAATTGTCTAGCAATCTCATCCGATAACGATGAATTGAATATTGCGGCGCCGTTCAAAGAGCTATTGCTTTCACCAACTCTTTTGGAAGTAGTTAATTGACTCAGCAAGGTGTAAGGGTAGCATGTATTATTCCACATATTCCTAACGATGTGGCTCGCAGAGCCATTAAGGGACAAAGATCTTCGCTTTGAAGACAGAAAGACAGAAGGAGGCCTGCCAAGTGAATATTGCAGTTCAATTTCGTCAGCTTCTACAAATACAAATTTTAGTTTTGGAATCATCTGCCAAAATACAACGTGCGACGCAGCTAGATCCTCGGGACCATATCATCATCAAAGCTCTATAACATCTAAACTGTTTGCCGAAGAGAGTTGGAACTATTGGGACGAGCTTCATAGAACAATTTGTCCTTACACGATACCTAAAAAGAAACTCAAGGTAAACTCGATCTATTCTTACGAATACATAAACCATATTCTATTGCTGTTAGTACTAAAGAGGATATGAATGCATATACAATATATACGCTTTAAATCAAGTACTAAATAAGGACACATTTTATTACCTTCTACTCCTACCTCATTCATCATAAAATGTTTATTTATAGCTCTTAAGCTTCAGGCTCCTCATCGTAACAAAGCCATCACGTCAATTATTTTATTACCTTACATAACAAACGCATCACTTGCAATTATCAAAAAAAAAAAAAACAAAAAAAAAAAACACAAAAAAAAAAAAAAAAGCCTGTTGGCTAACAAAAAAATTTTAGTTAAGTTTATTTTAAGGTAGTATGTAAGCTTATTTAGGTTTTAGGTAGTATATAAGTCTTTTTTACATAAAAAATGTCCTGTTTCTAAGTTTTTCTTTATTAATTTTTCTTAGTTCCTCAATTAGTTATAGATTATAATAATTACATTAGTTAGATTAGGTCGAAAGACATAGAATAAGCATTAAGTTTAGCTTAGAGCGCTCGCATAGAGCCAGTAAGTTATTATAAGATAGTTAAGTTATTTAAGCTAGTTTTAAGCGTTTTTGTCTAGCATTTAAGAGTTACGATTATTATTAATAAAAACCTATTATAAAAAAAAAAAAAAAAAACTTGCAATTATCAACACCAAAGTGTAGACGTGACCATGGCTATAAAAACCTCTAGATAATGTAATATTAAACATCCATTATATCTTTTTTTTTTACTACACCTATATTAAGAAAGTCTTTTCCCAAATATGTGCATGTATGTGTAGCTAGGTTTAAATTTATCATTTTTGTCAAAATGAATCCTTTTAACATCCTTTTTTGTCTGCACATACTCAGCCACTTAAAAGCAATAGCATATTAGATGTGAAACGTGTCTGGCGAGGTGGGAATTAACACGGAGAACGACTGTCAGAGTTAATTAATTCTTCAAACGTGGATGTAATTTGCAGTTTTGCTAGTTCTCTTGTTTTGCCATCGTACCTATAGTTAGTTTGGAGAAACTCTCAGGGGGGAAAGTCGCAATCTAGGAAAATGAACAAAATTAAAAAAAAAAAAACAACTGACCCAAAATAATCAGATTGAATTGCATCCTTGGAAATAACCTTTAAATTGAAGAAATTTGTTTGACAATTTAAAATTGGAAATTAGTTGGATCTGTATCATGGAGTAGATGAGATTACGACACTTAGGGTAAGTCAGAAATGATGCCAAGCGAAAACAAGTTAATATGTTTTGACCAACATGCTTTTTGTAGACATTTTTTTTCGAAGTTGGCAACACTTTCTGCAAAAATTTGACAGCTGTCAAAATCCAGCTTGTAAAATAATTGAAGCTGTGCATCGTGCGATCGGTGAATGGTCGAAAAAGGAGATGGCTCTTGATTCACATTTTTACCACAAAATTTTGTTCAGTAACGAGGCTCATTTTTGGCTTATTGGCTACGTCAAACGTCGAAATGTTAGATGAAATTATTGGTTCATGCCATCCAGAAAGGTGCAGTCAGTGAAGAGCGAGTGATCCCAGTTCCAAAGACACAGGTCACTTGATCTCGTCAGAACAAAGGAATATATCGTATCGTACTCTGACACTTACGAGTATAAGAAATACCTCATTACTATTTTCTCGATACATAGGAGTAGGAACTTACCGGCGGCGTGCAGGACCCTTGGCTCTATATAGATAGAACTAAAAAGGATATAAGGTCGGATACTGGAGTTTTTTGTGAATCACTGAACATCTAAGATTCATAAGAGCTTCCGAATAGATGTATCATCTTCCAAGCTGAGGTCTTTGCCATCAAGAAAGCAGTGCAGATTACACACTTTGAGAATCGAGACCCAGTCAGGGTTCTAATCTACGTGAACAGTCAAGCACTAGAGCGCGATTTAATTAGATCGAAAAGAGTCTCCACTTGCCGAAAGAAAATAAAGAGACGTAACTCTTTGCTGGGTTCTTTGGCAAAACAATAGACAAGTAAGCACGGAATGGCTCAGCACTAAATGAGGAGCATAACTCAGATGAAGTCCCTGTAGGACCGCTCAATGAAATGGCACGAGATAAGAAAGAAACTTAGTCGTCAACGGAAATCCTGATCGTTAATGCAAGAAGACCTAACAAAGGTTCGGGGCCTGAAAAAATCACCAAAAGCCTGAGTCTTTGATAAGCTTTTATCGAACACCCCATGATGAAAGTATACAAGAGTCCATTATGGGTAAGCCTTCACTTCTACGCAGTAATTATTATTTTAATACAAATAGTTTAATCCATGGTCTATATGATACCTTTTTCACTTGTCTAAACATAAATCGCATTATGAGCTTTCTACTATTAGTTTTTTAAGGACCACCTTTTAAAGATAATATTTTCAAGAATAAAAATCTCGTAAAACAAAATGTTACCTCGTTACTCCTTAAGCATGGTCGTGGGGCGCTTTGTGAAATTACCTCGTGAATATATTATTGGGAGCGGTTTTGATGTTGTAATAAGGGGGACACCTTTTAAATATTTTGCGATAGGAGTTCAAGAAAAATGAATAAAGGTGCTGTCGTAAAATTTGCCTTTGTTACTTGGTATTTTATTTCTTTCATATTTTATATCTGAGGACATAAAAATCTATTGTTCATGGTACCTACTCTCGTAAAATTGTCGCAATTTACCTGAGTAAGGACTTTTTCTTTAAAGCAATTTCGATTTCGATATGAAGTAACATAAAGTCGAGACGACATCATTTCTGCGGACTTTATGAAAGAATTAACATAAATTCGAAAAACAAAAACACAAAAGTACTAATTTCATTGCGGTTTAACAGGGAAATGAATTGAAATAAAAATACAAATTTACCTGTAAAGTAGAATCTAATTCGTTCGGAGTGAAATTTCGATTGATAATTCAAAAATAATTCCTGTGGCATCTAATGATCTTCTCCCCTTGGATTTGAAGCATACCCAAATATATTCTTATGATAATAGCCAGCTACTTTGGGAATAGAAAGCTGAGGTATGATCAGACTGAGAATGCTATCAAAAGCAAAAGGACGACATATGTAGCACCTGTGAAAATACATCTTTTTCTACAGAACTGTCAAAGTCATAGATTTGTTGAATTTGTTACATCTGTAGAACATGCGTGACAACAATATCACGCTGTGGGTAATAGGGCCTCTACAAGGCCTGCGAACCATCGTGCGGCTCTGTAACTCTTTCTCATTTTTTTGCTTCAAGGACCAGCACTGACTAGGCACCGTCTGAAATAGTCTAGCGAGAACGCCATCAATATTGAGTATAGTGTTGATTCAATTGGATGAGAGAAAAAGGGGTAGGAAAGAGTTGTTGAAGCTCAGGTGGTATTAAGATTTAATAGTCATTGTCCATGGTTGGTGGTACAATTACCTGGGGAGAGTTGTATGTAATGTTTGCCTTCATTTGTAATTCGCAGTATTTTTTGTTCGTGTTAGAATACAACAAGTAATTTTTAAGCGATTTTTCTAAATTTTATTACTTACATGGAAACTTGAAGAGTCTCTGCCCACGATACGGCTGCATTCCATATTTTGTTGCTCAGAGCAAGTTGTTACCAGTAATGAAGACCAAGTTTTGTGGTACTAGCGACATTATGGTCGCAAGACCATGGGGAAGTCAAAGTAGAGAGCATACACACTGCTTCTTGGTTTCTTGCTGCAGTAGTGCTTTTTATGATTCAGCAGGCTATCACCTATCGAGACATGCTGCGCCTGCATGGCCTTTGCCAGTCATATAACTTCCAATTACAGCCTATAATCCTACAACAATTGCAAAAAAAACAAAACTGCCATTCAGTCAAAATTTCATATTTTAAGCACGCCATCCAATTTGTCGTAAAAAAAAACCCAACCTATATTCCAAAGCCCTTTCCAAAAATCTCGAGACACCTTGAAAATAAATCGATGAAATTTAACACCATATTTCTTTCATTTTATGCCGACAAAATAAATCAAACCCATACAGTCTGTCTATAATACAAATTTACGTGCGTTGAATTATTCAACAGGTTGTTTACGAATTTGGTACATGCGCAGATTGGATATCCTTTGCAGATAGATTGTACAGTTTTTCCATATCGTTCCATCCGCTGTTTGAACTCAAATCTCACTCAACTGGTAATACATGTTTGAAGTGTGAATTTCATTCAAACAAAGTGTGTGAGTTCCATTTGTACTGTTGTTTAGGCCCCTTGTTGGGCGCCATGTAAACGACATGCTATCCAATTGAAGACAATTTAGTTTGATTCGTTTGTTTTATACAATTGGGTGGTAAATTTTATAGGTCCTGTGGTGCACTGTAAGTGCCTCATTTCATCAGGATAGTGGATGAGATTCATGCTGAAGATAAACGAGCGTTATAAAGGGTGGATAAATCGACGTTCTTATCTTTCAATTGACGTCATATGTACGAATTATGCTTGTAGCATTCTATTGCCATTTTTATTCCAAATGAACACTGATTCAAAAATGGTTTGTTCTGAAAATTATTCTCAAAAAAGAAAAACATCCGCAGGTTATTTTCGTTCGCAGAAACGAAAATACAGAGAACATCTAATTACTTTTGCTCCTTGAGTTTAAATAAGGATACAGAGTTGCAATGCAAAATATATAAAATTCTTCTTTCGTCTCTTCGTTTCATTAAAAATGCTGCTGATTTCTCCTCGTATCCTGTTAAATTTTCTTTCATTCAAATTAATACCTGAAGCTCCTCATTCCTTTTTATGATTTTCACATTTTATTTCCACGGGTGCTACCTCAAACAATGTTGGGTAAGCTTATTAATTTTTAATGAAAGGACTACCGACCCTTCTTAAAATTTTTTCATCTATCTACAGGTGAAGCCAAGACAAGTCAAACAAATGCACAAGAGGACACGAAGATATAAAACAAAGAAAATCGTCGATGAGTTTTAAGTGATCCTTAAGGGTGGACTCTTTGGGTAATTATAAAAATTTGTCCTCTTTGAAGTTTCTTTTTTTCTGAGCTTAATGAAAGGAAGCAGGCACTCCTTAATCGATAGAAAGGATTTACACAGACATTATCAATTGACCTCGATTTTTTTTTTTCCTTCCATTCGCGTGTCCTTAGATTGGCGTGCGAAAAAAATTAACTGAACATCATTACATTGTACTTGCTATTCTTGTTCACTGTTTCCTTACTTAATTTAGTACTATAATTAATCTTCGTCCATTCTACGTTCGCGATAATTAGTTTTATGGACTTTGACATGCAACAGGTGAGTGAGAGGAAAAAAAGTTGTAAAATTATGATAGCTAAACGCTTTCATTTAGTGTGACATGACTGTTATGGGTGTTCGTTTCGATGGTTATCCTTATCTCAGCGGACATTGTTTTTCACCTGCAGACTAATTAAGATGAACAGCATGCAATAAATGTTGCTGCCATGTGGGACGAAGAATGGTGTTTTACATTTTAAGTGCAAGAAACAACTTGTTAATTAAATTCAAGGACTTTGTGTTCCTTCGTGGGCATATAATCCTTCACATGCATATGCCTATGGCAATTCAGAAGAACCCAGAATAATGTCACCACATCGAGTCCTTTTTCTGTCATTCATGTTTTATACTAATAAAGTTTAGGGATTTGGCTATGATATCGATTTGAACTTTTCGAAATTTAACCCCAGGGATTAATCGGTGTGTAGTCTACATAATGTTCTACAGGATAAAGGTTATAATTTATTTAAAGTTTAATTTGCCACATGAATACACCCTCTATAACAGCTATCCTCGTGTTGGCGTCTGTTTGAAATTATTAATAAGAACATTTTGGCTGGTAGTCAACACGTAGTGCTTCCATCAATATGAGCAGTAAAGAGAAGAAGGAGTTGAAGAAAGATGCATTCATAAAACTTAAAGACTTTTTAACATTGACAGACTGTTCATTTTGAGACAATTGGGGGAGCAATGATCTAAATAAGTGGGGGAAGTTTGTGTGATTTCTAGTGAGCACTTAAAACCATTTTGTACTATTTTTAAATATTTCCCAATTATACGTTTTGGGGTCTATCCCTAGATTCTCTCAAAGAACCAGAAGAGTTCAGCTTTCACACACATAGCTCGTGCAGACACATTTATCTTTATGAACTAATGCTAAATAGTAATAGAAGGTATGCTAGCATCGGATGAGGATCAACTGAAGAGATGGAAGGAGCATTTTGCTTCGGTTCTAAACCGAGTATTCGCCAGCAATATGCACCCAAGTCAAACTGAAGTGTCCGTAGAAAGAAATTTCCGATTTCGCACCACAATCCCCAGTAAGGAAGAGGTTATTACTGCGATCAAAGGACTGAAAACTAACAAGGCAGTAGGACTTGACGGCATACTCGCGGAACTCTTTCATGCTGTGCCAACAGAATCGGCTGAGCTACTGTTCCCACTTGTCGGGAGAACATGGGAAGCCGAGAGTTTTCCGGATGAGTGGAAGAAGGGAATGATCGTCAAGCTTACTAAAAAAAAGGTAATCTAATAAAACTCCTAACTCGACAGACCAAATTAATGCTCTACAGAACGCTCATCTTACCAGTCCTGCTGTATGGAGCCGAATGCTGGACGATAAGTAAGAAAGCTGAGCAAATATTGGGCACCTTCGAGCGTAAAATACTCCGTCGGATATTAGGTCGTCTATGCGAGGAGGGCGAATGGAGGAGAAGGTACAACCGCGAACTCTATGAGCTGTACCAGGATGTGGATGTAGTCCAAAAAGCCAAGATACGCAGACTACATTGGCTCGGCCACATCGAGCGAAGAAGAAGAAGACCGAACCTCCGGTACAAAGACCAAGCTGTCGCGGATGCCAGAAAACTTGGTCTTCACAACTGGAAGCAGCGTGCTCGGGACCGCAGAGGATGGAAGGCAACGATGTCTCAGGCAGGGACTCTACAAGGGTCGGGAGCCCTTTAAGTAAGTAAGTAGTAATCTAATGCAGTGCGAAAACTGGAGAGGTATCTGCGTGCTGCCTGTGGTGGCCAAGGTAATAGCTAAAATAATCTTGGACAGAATCAAAGACCACCTTGAAGACACACTCATCATCATATCATCGAGCAGTGTGTTGAATATCGATCACCACTTCACCTGCTGTTCATCGATTTTGAAAAGGCGTTTGATAGTGTCAATCGGGAATTTATTTGGCGTGCCTTGCGCAGGAGAGCCATTTATTAAGACTACATATGATGGGTCCTCATGTCACGTCTTGCACAAAGGGAGGCTGTCTGAGGAATTCGACAAGGCTGCATACTTCCACTAATACTGTTCTTATTCGTGATTAGCGATGTACTGAATGCAGCCTTATCAACAGGAAATGGAGCAATTCGATGGACTCTTACATCTGAACTCAAGCACCTCATATGCCTTCTGTCTCAGAGAATAAAGGAACTTTACCAAATGACAGCCAATGTGAAGAGGGAAGCAGACGTCGTTGGGCTGAAAATCAACTCGGCAAAAATAAATATGATCAGCCTGAGACCGAACTCATCAACTCATGTATACATTGCTGGGCAAATAGTTGAGAGAGTAGGGAGTTTCCAATACCTTGGGAGTATTGTCTCAACCGATCTGTGTTTGGAATGCTATCCACAATTTGGCGAAGGAATGCAATTAGCCTAAACACCAAGCTACGACTGTTCCGTTCCAACGTTGAATCCGTGCTGCTATATGAATGTGGTACCTGGAGAGTGACCGTCACTATCACGAGGAAGCTGCAAACGTTTGTCAATAGGTGCCTGCGCTACATCTTAAGGATTTTCTGGCCAAACCGTATCTCTAACGAACAGCTTTATCAGAGAAAGGGCCATGAACCTATAGGCACAGCCATACGACGACGAAAGTGGCATTGGATTGGTCACACTCTCCGAAAGGGTGACAGATCCATAGCTAACCAAGCGATGCAATGGAACCCGCTTACCCAGAATGGTAGTAGGATACGCAGCGGTCCTAAGAGTACGTGGCGCAGAACAGTGGAGAATGAAGCACGGCAACTGGGAAAGAGTTGGGGAGAGCTGAGGCATATTTTCAGAAATCGCACACGATGGCGCGTAGGCGTTGTAAAGGCCCTAGGACCCACAAGGGCATACAGGATTTAAGTAAAGTAACTAATTGACGGTAGACAGTTTCCATGCATTGGAGATCCCTCAATCTGGCGGCATATTTTCGTCACAAACTTAGTATACTTATAGAATGACATGGAGGATGTTGCCACGTATGCTGGAGGGCTGCTTTTCACCTACTGCTTTCTACGAGATGGCGGTACTTACTTAGATAAGTTAGATAAGACCTTGGACCTCAATGGAGTGCTTATACCTAATATTTATTTAATTTTCCACTTTTCACACATCAAAATATTGAAACTCGTACAACATGATTTTTTTGTTTAAAAAAACATTCCAGCTGCTGTCATTAAAAATTTAACCATGAATATCTCTGGAGATATTTTTTTCTCAAGAATTTTGTGTAGATGGATGCTAAACATTGGAATTCTCATTAAAGGTAGTTTGAATATTATCATCGCCGTTAAAATGTCTGTCGTCCTTCGGTTCGCATAAAAAATGTGTACAAAGTCACAGAAGTTTGCATTTTTATTGTCCTCTTCCTTTGTAAGATGGATTGATATAATTCCAACCTTGAAGGTACTGCCATAACAACTCAAAGATACATTCACCCACGTTCTGCTGTAACCTGTTGCTTGTTATATGAAAATTCAGTAAAAAGAACAAAACAAAAAAAAAACGCAAATGTAAACCGTCCTTGAATGGTGTCCTTGTTGGGACCAAGGTTTGTTTATGCAAAAAAAAAAAAAAAAAAGAAGTTATTCTCAGTTTACTTGTTGTTTACGTGCCTTGAGTATTAAAATGATATTGCAAAGTGATGAAGTTTTTTACTCTGAATATTCAAAAGTTTCAAAATCAATTCAATAAATTCGAATAAAACTTTGTCGCCCACTGAGTAAAGTTTAATTTCAATTTGTTTTCTCCATCAAAAACATAAACGCAATTTGAGCTTGTTTTTTTTTTTTTTTTTGAATCGAAAAAGGGTTGGCTACGTGCAAGGACCTACTTTTTTAATTATTTTCTTTTTGCCGATTCAATTTAAAATTGAATGCAAAAAAAAGAAAGAGAGGGAATAGGAATAATAGGAAAATTATATCTTCTGTTAGTGAAGTCGATTATTTATTTAAAGTTGCAATAGTCGCCGTGTCGATGCACATCCTGAGTTCAGCTGTGAACAATGAGGATAAAAGGAAAAATTCAGTTTGAAGTTGAAAAATGTGACAAAATAAATTCATATGAACCAGGTCTGCCTGAGGGAGTTTTTAAATAAATGAGCTTTGTCCGGTTCGAAATTTGTTCATGCGGTAAAAGTCGGTTAGTAATGACTGATGAATTTCTATATTGTATGTCTGGCATTTGTGCCCCAGACAACAGACGATTAGGATATTTGAACTTAAAATACCAGGAGTGGAAGCATTGACTGGGATTATTGTTCTCATTCAAGTGCATTTACATGTAATAATAAATTATACTATATATGATAACTGTCAAACAAACACTTTATTAGAAAATGTTTGTTTCCCTGCAGGTGGTGTTCGAAAAGTATTTGTAGTAAAGTATATTAAACAGGACTCGAACCTTTTATATGTTGGACGAAATTCCAGGAAGATTTGCTGCCTCTAAGACTTTTCCGTACCTTTGTCGCATTTGGAGGTCTTACAAGAGCTTGGTATGCTTCGAAGTAGAGGAGCGATTATTTCTAGCCCATTGGTTGAGATTTTCATAGCCTTATTCAACCTAAATATAGATGCCGATGTGCTTAACTGTGCAATATGGAAGGGCCTACTACTCATGGGTTTTTTTTCGAAAAAAAAATCTACTCAAATGTGCAACTGATGATTTGCTTCCCTTATAACCCAAAAGACCACTTAAGTCTGACCTGTAGAATACGAAATGCATACTTGAAAGGATCTTCAACTGACATTGCAGTGCATAGCTTCTCTCAATAGTAAAATGGTCAATCACTTGAAAGTTGGAAAAGCTAATTAAAATTCACAAAGTCAATCTTTATATACGAATTCTCTGCTTCCATTAAGAGGTTAAAGAAATAAAAGTACTATCTTAAAGCCTACCAAGTCCTTTACGAAACCACTTGGTATATCCTTATGATCTTCTCTGTCCCGCCGACGACGCGACGTCCATCGTCCAGTTAAAAGTTAAGCTTTCCAATCACGTCCATCAGATAGCAGATTACCTTTCACCGAAATGTAGTCATTTGCTGTTTGTGGCTCCATCACCACGTTTTAACGATTGAACACCAAAATCAAGAGGAAAAAAAAAAACCGTTTCAATAGAATTGGGTTAATGTGCGATTATCCGGAGGAAATCTTTTCAATGTGTTCGACTGCCAGCCAAGGACTCATTAGTGGAAGGGGACTGGTAATGGAAAATGGGTGACATGATGTCATTTTCATCGAATTACCAGTGTTGACGGTTTGGACGTAGAACGAGAGAGAGAGAGAGATAAAAATCTCATTTTACTAAGCCTGAAACCGTTTCGGGGTGCATGGATAAGGAGCCTCCCTTACAAATGTCGAATAATATGGTTTTGCTTTTGATAGGGATATCAAAATATAGACGCGAAGGTGAATAGGCGTGGGATGTTCTATAGGCATATGTATGTATACACGTATCTTGTGAATCAATATAAATTTGGGGAATCAGAAAATGCTGCTAAAATATTGAAAGAGACACGAGATTTTTGAAACCAATTCAATTATCATTTTGAGTGTGGCAATTTCCCGCTCCAGTGATACCTGAAAATTACACTCATTTTCAATTACACTTCCTGTCAATTAAGGACGTAAGGAATCGGTGAAGGGGCCTGTTATCGATTGACAGTCATTTGTGAGTCAATTAAAATGTTGGGCACCTGGAGTAGAAGTTTTGTTGGAGGATGAAAGTGAGAATTACAAGAAAAAGCAATACGCCTGCGGAAATTGGTTCAAATCAAGGATATTACGGCTTCACTGAAATAGTCAAACATATTTGTTTAGGCTATGGTAAAAGTACTGTCAGATGGCATACCTTTTGATCTCCATTTCACTAACATTTTTTCATTTGTTATAGTTCTTAAGTTTTTCTTAAGCATAGCACATTAAGCAATTTTACTTAAGCAAAGTGTTCCGTAGGAACGACAATGAAGCATAGTCTTATAAGTAAGAGTGTCACGGGCTAAGACACAAAATAAGAAACCATCCTAGAGGCGTATCTACTTATTTCTTTCCAGTATACCTGTGCATCATATTCTGAGGCAAACCTATGAACTTGCAAATAGCAGCACCAGTAAGAACCTGTACTCGTCCTTAAAAAAGAGAAGTATAAAGTACTTGATACTTGAAATTCGCGAAGTATAAGTACTGTCTTCTAAGCAAATTTACAGACAGCTATGTAACCAATTTCCTATCAACTTTTTCCCACTCTAAACATATCAACAGAATATTTCTCAACCGTCTTCAAATCTAAGCCAAAAACCTACACATGTTCTGTCTCAAGATAGTCCCACAACATGACCAATCCAACCAATTTAAACATAATCCACTCAAATGCAACCTAAATGGTTTTCTTGTAAGGATCAATGTCAAATAAAGATATGTTGCCTATTAACGTCAAGTATACGATAAAAGTCCCAAACCATAGAATTTAAATTCTTCCTTTGAGGTAAAGTTTTTGAAGTGATGGATTTGGCTAAACAAAAACAAAAAACAGAAAGGACTTCATATCATTGATGGGAAAACATATCACAATGGATTCTTTGAATGGAGTGTTGTTTTACTTTGAATCGGATTTTATAATCTGCTTTTCGTTTGGTCATCTTTAAAAATACTGACGTAAGAACATTTTGGACAGATGTATGTACTATGTAGGCCTTCCTTTGATGAATGTTTTTATTTCTTTTTTTCGCAACTCATGGCAACACCGCTTCAAGTTTCCCTGTTTGATAATAAATTTAAGGGAGTGTAAATATTTTCAAAAGCACTTTGATACGCAATAATCATTATGTGCGCTTTTGGGGTTCATAAGTGTCCTTAGAATAGTTGAAGAAAATAACTGCTAACCTTCTTTACAGTATAATATTGTTTTTTTGCTTTTTTAAGTAAAAAACACTCGGAAGTCCCCAAGAGAAGAGTATTTATATCCTGATATGGTAAAAGCGGACGACTGAATAAGAGTTAGGTTTATATTTTTGGATATCCTTCTATAAATCACCAGCTTTTTATTAATATCATGTACTTACATGGCTTTTTGATCTTCCATTTTCTTTTTAGAGTATCAAAGCGTTACGGATGGAAGAAGAAAAGCCATTCAATGGTCGTTGAACCTTAAACACTATAAATCAACATAGGGGTATGCTAATGTGTATCCTGTGAAACGAATGTGGGAAATAGTTTATAAATTCAAATAAAAAAAACTGCTTTCTCCTCTGTTTTTATAATAAGAGCAAATGCAGTAGAAATAATGATGGAAATTCATATGCAAAATGTATGTATCGTATACAAAAGAATTACATCACGTCAATAGTTTTAAGAATTTTGTTTTATGCAGCACTTGCGAATAGAATAGGGCGTATGGTGAAAGACTTTGACTAATTCAATAACCAGTACAAGTAGTCGCTAGTCCGATGAACTCTCCGTAGCATCATCAAGGAGGTAGTCGTGGATCTTGGTTTCCAGCCACCAACAAAAATTAGTCGTTGGTATGATAACAATTACGCTGAACGGAAAGGAGTGACTAAAGAGATGCACAAGATGGACATGGAGCTAAAACACGAGAGAAGAAAAGTAAGCGTGAAGAAGCTACCAGAAAATCGAAAGATAAGAGAATTCTGCGTAAAAAAAAGGGATAATGCAGTATCTTAGCACAAGAATATCGAAAAGTTTCACGAGTGCAGCAACATTTGAGTGCGAGTGCAAACGTTCGCCAAGTATCTGATTTCCAAATAAGAATGAAGAGTCTTCGATTGGCAACTTGATTACTAAGGCTCAAGAAATGGCAACACTTTCAGGAGCTACTTAAAGCTCAAACATCTAAATGTGTTGCCAGTTATGGTCTATGTTGTCTAGTCTTAGACTGTAATTAAAAAAGAATATCAAATATCGTGCACTTTCAAGTCAAGTCCAAAACTCCGAGACGAATCAAATACATTGACTTGTCTACATCAAGCGAATGGTCAATAACGCTCCAAGTTGCCGAAGACAAAAAAACGTTCCTCCCGATATAAACACCAAACTGTCTTAGGTGCTAGAAAACATTGAGTTCTAAACTGGAAGTAGGGTCATTGGAATCCCACACGATGGAAGGCAGTTGGTTCTCAAGCCGAGATTTTCCACGATCCAGAAGTCTTTTATGTAAGTAGGCAAGTTACCACACCAGTAAAACATAATGGAAATCTTTTAGAAATTCGATTGGAAACTGCAGTTTGTTCTTTGAACACAGAAGCTTTAGATGAATCAGGTATCGAACGTTTTCTAATCCATACAAAAAATAGCTATTTGACAGACTTGAGTCAAATGCAACATGCCACAACAAAGTGCGAGTGCATATGTACGTACATTTATCTAAATCTCAAATTATGAGAAACTACCAATATAAACATTCTCAATGTACTTACTCCTCTGTATCTCTATATTTATTCTATAATCACCACATTTTTGTTATCCTATCCTGGTCCATAAAATAATTACTCAGTCTTCCACAAAAACATTAAGAAAATGTGACTCACATAGTTCGAGTCCATTGATTTTGCCATTACCATTGTAATATCGATTACTCCTCCTTATCACCTCGTGGTAACTTACAATCGAGAGTAAATTTATCCGGGAAAACTTTTCCTTCACAAAGCTTCTCACCCTTCAAACTTTGAACATTCCAGGAGTAACTCACAACACATGAAGTAGGTAAGTTCTACCTCAATAAAAGCAAACAAAAGTAAAGGACATGGTATATATCTAGCAATTCTTTCACAATAATCATCAACAGCCTTTTCAATCAGGCTAATTGAGTTGTCGACATTGTTCAAGAGGTAAGATGATGATTTTCGAAGAAATTCCCATACAGGACCTCGTGTTGGTCATTATATCCAAAATATGTTTAACTAGAAACAGTAGGTACGTGTGCTTCTTAAATTCACATACTGAAACCCTTTCCATTACCCAAATCACATTTAATTTCATCAGAACTGTCCATTTGCCGAAAATATCTGTTCGTAAAAGAGAGAATCTCTGTTGTTGAAGCTTGGAAAAGGACTCGACGTACAATGGTGGTGTAAAGGATGCTATTTGTAGACATTAAGATGTTATTTTTGGGAATTGTTATTGGATAGTCGAATGTTATTGATTTCCTCCACAACTTGGTGAGCGAAAAAGTTTCAAGAGAAACACATTGAGGACGAACTTTTGTTTGCAAACATGTAGTTTCATGCTGTCAAATGTGAAATTGGCTATTCATTTCGAAAGTTATCTTAATTGTTCTGAAAAGGAAGTGCATTTTGTATGGTAAGTAGGTAGAAGTGACTGGGTAATAGCGCAATTAGAATATAGTTTTATAATAGTGACAAGATTATGACAATGATATGTACTTTAAGATATAGGGGAAGAGGTCATCTACATATGTGCATGCATCTGGAGGGTTAGGTTGAGCTTAACGCCTTGTTTAAATCACTGCGTGTGTGTGTGTTTAAATGCTTTAATCAATGTGTCATTAAGTGAAAAGTTTGACCCTTAAATCAGAACCCTATTAATTAAATTTTTACAGTAACAAAATTAAATTACTCGCTTCGGAAGCACTTAATGAATTTCAACACGAACGTGAAAAAATAATGCGAATTGTAAACGAATGCAAAATCACATACAATTCTCCCCTGTAATTTATACACCAACCACGGTGGAAACCTCATATCTCCTAGGCTTCAAACATAAGTAGTCAACTTTTCCTGTCTCTCTCTCTCTCTCTCTCTCTCTTTCTCTCTTCGTTGACTCAGAGATCTCCAAAAATATAAGAAACGCTCATGAATCCTCAGGAGAGACTGTGGTCAGTGGTAAGAACAAGACCTTCAAAGGATATTACCTAATTTTTTCAAGTTCTTTCTTGACCTAAGTGTTTATATCTTTTTCTATTTGGTACTACAGCAAGGATGAATATCTATGACTGACATTGATGAAAATATGTCCAACATCAGATTGTTATTTTATAGATTCTTATACGAGTTCAGGAGTCGATAGCTACATACTTGTGTTCTACTGAAACTGTTGTACTGAGGGTCCACTTATATGTTGTTATCTTGTAATGAAAACGTATGCCCGGAGGATATTTATCGTACTATATATAAGTGCCCTTTATGGAAGAAATATGGACACATTGAGTAGGATGCCTCTCTGGTGATGACACAGGAGTACAATTTCTAAGAGTATTACTAAGAAGCTTTTGAATTCTGTGCTCTGAATACAATGTTAATTCTATTCATTTGTGTGTAAAACTATTTCTGTGGCAATTCTCGTGGTTTCCAGAAACCAAGGTAGGGAACATCTGTTCAGACGCTGCTGTAGTTGTTGTGTTAAACTTTAAGTAGAGCAAAGCAGTCGGATGAAATTATTTAGACAGTACAAACAGGTGTTTGACTTCCTTAGAAGGCGACCTCCAACAACAATATTTGAGCAGTAGCTTGTTACTTGTGTAACGTATTGTTTGAACGTCTAAAACCTTTCTGCAACACACTAATCGGCACGTACCAGTGTGGCTTCCAACCAACGAATTTCAAGTCGAAACCCACCACCTTTTCATCGACTTCAAAGCCGCCTATGACAGCATTCATCGTCTTGAGCACTACCAGGCGATGGCCCAATTCGGGATACCGACAAAACTTATCCAGATGTGTCGCGTAACGCTGGAAAACACGCGATGCTCTGTGCAATTTGGAAACAACTCTTCGGAGCTCTTCCAAACGTGCACCGGATTCGTCACTGTTGATAGCTATAATTTCGAGGTAGTTAAGGAGTTCACCTACCTCGGAACAAATATCAATCCTACAAATGACACCTTTGTAGAGATCCGACGAAGAATAACCCTAGCAAGCCGCTGCTAATTCGGTTTGGTGAAACAACTGGGTTCAAAACTCCTAACTCGACGGACCAAATTAATGCTCTTCAGAACGCTCATCTTACCAGTCCTGCTGCATGGAGTCGAGTGCTGGACGATAAGTAAGAAAGCCGAGCAAATATTGGGCACCTTCGAGCGTAAAGTACTCCGTCGGATGTTAGGTCCCTTAAGCGAGGAGGGCGAATGGAGGAGAAGGTACAACCGCGAACTCTATGAGCTGTACCAGAATGTGGATGTAGCCCACATAGCCAAGATACGCAGACTACATTGGCTCGGCCCCATGGAGCGAATGGACAACAATGCTCCAGGCAAGAGGATCTTCGAATCCCAGCCCCCAGGTTCGAGACGGCGAAGAAGACCGAACCTCCGGTACAAAGACCAAGCTGTCGCTGATGCCAGAAAACTTGGTCTTCACAACTGGAAGCAGCGTGCTCGGGACCGCAGAGGATGGAAGGCAACGATGTGTCAGGCAGGGACTTTACAAGGGTCGGGAGCCCATTAAGTAAGTAAGTAAGTTTGTCATTTGGTGAATATTGTTTATCCCTTTTTAAATTATTAAGTGCTAAAGTCAGAGAGATGAAGATTATCTTTAAGTGGAAACCCAAATAATCTCTGCAAAATAGCACAATAACATCGTCACTAAGCAACAACTAGGTTTGACCAGAAATAATTCCCCGAAACCATACATCTTAAAACCATTCCACTTACTCGCATATTAAAAACTGACATATTATTCACAAGAAGGACTCATTCATCTATAAAACACAGGTAATAATATGATCGCATGTTGACCTTCTATTGTTTTGAAAACCCTTACATGATGTGAATCCATTTCGACTGTCAAAAACATCAAAATCTAATAACACTACTCCATTCAACGTCATCATCCCTTTGAATCGAATCATCCATTCCCAAAGGACTCATTCAACTTGAATTGATTCTTCAGTTTACACACATCTACGACAACTTTTATGCCTCTATAAGTGGGTGTGTTCTTCATCATATTTATGCCTTTTTTATGGTCACTGCAGGCTTTTGCTTATTTTTGGAAAGCGATTCATTTACTTGAGAACGGGTCTCTGGCACATGTGAGCCATAAAAACTAAATAGTTACCATTAAATCGAATTGAAGGGAAATTGCTTTAAAGGAAGTTGTGACAGGAAATTTTTTTGTGGTCTTTTTTTTCTCTTTTTGAGTTGATGAGTGATGAATAAAAGTTATTATTATAGTAATTGGTCCTTACAAAGTCGATACGCAATACGCTTTGTGTCGGCGAATCGATTATACTTCTCAAATTTGGAACAATTTCAAGGAACACATTCAGGCGAATGCCTATGGAATAACCGCGAACCCGATATGTCCCTTTCACAAAAACCACAGTTACATGAAATTTTCTGGAACACTTCCATAAATGAAGTCTGCCAGAATAGAAAATATTAAAAAACGTTTTCAAACAATATCGGTTAAATGCCATTCAGGTTCAAAGAACATGACTCAATTAAAATAAAAGTTCACCTTGAATAAATGAATTGGCCAACAGAAGAAAGTTTTTCAATTATACCCTGTGACTGTTGACTGTTTACTCTTGAGGAGAAAAGGAATTCAACTTTAAGGATACCTACCTCTGTTCCCAATTTATTGGGAATATTGAGGAAGAACATGATGGCTAGGCAAAACAAATAGCTAAATGTTTGTTTTGGGGGCAAGTTTTCCATTGCAAAACACAAACATTTTTCACACATTTTATTCCTTTTTATTGCATCATCCTTACATTTCATAATTGAATACATTACACAGATATTTTTGTCAAAATAAACTTAAAACATGTTGCGACTAGACACCTTTCGATCAAGTTCAGTTGACAGCCAATCGAGCCCTTCATAGAGCCCATGGCCTTGTGTGGCACAGGCTGCTTGAATGTACCAACGTCTTTGACGTACCTGTTGTAACTGTAGCTTATCCCTTAATTCAGCTGCTGTCATTGCATTTGGTAGATCCTGTTTGTTTGCAAATACCAATAGTATAGCTTCTCGCAATTCTTGCTCGCCCAGGATGTTATGTAACTCGTTCTTCGCTTCGCCAATACGCTCTCTGTCGCTTGAGTCCACAACAAATATAATCCCTTGTGTGTTTTGAAAATAGTGACGCCACAGTGGGCGTATCTTTGCCTGTCCACCGACGTCCCAGACAGTAAAGCAAATATTTTTATATTCGACAGTTTCCACATTGAAACCGATTGTTGGAATGGTTGTCACAATATCGCCGAGCTTGAGCTTGTAAAGAATTGTAGTCTTACCAGCTGCATCCAAGCCAACCATAAGTATCCGCATTTGCTTTTTGCCAAACAGTCGGCTAATTAAGGCGGAGATTGATAAGCCCATTCCTTTAGTATTCTTATCCTAAACGAAGGTGAAAACTTCGCTCCTCAGTTGGTCCTTTAAAGTTCCCCAAATTTTGTTGCGATAAATTTCGAGAAAAGCAAAGTTATCGTGCTTTTAAACAATAAATTGACAGCAAAAATAGGAAGTTAATTATTTGTTAAGTTTTTTGTTAGTCATAAAACGTCAAATATTGAGATAATATTTTTGACAGCAATGTCTATGATGGATTAGATGTGTAAATAGAAGACACCCTTTTATAAGAGTAGAGCTTATGTTATGTTTTTAAGATAAGAGGGGTGGGCGCAGGCATGGGTTATCTTATCCTAAGCAAGCTTGTCAAAAGGTCACATTGAGCTAAAGAGGAAGCGATTAACCTTAGCCTTTTTTAAAGTGCTTAAGCCGAACCCGATCGATGACCAGATGCAGTATATGCTGGGCAGTGACAGCATTCGGCATTCCCATTGATTGAACTTTATCTTTATCTGGCCCATAGGTAAGCCACAGAGAGGTTCAGATCTAGTGAAGAGAGACTGGGTTTCTTATCTGGGATGTTCATCAGCAGTGACCCCAAAAAAGGGTGACTTAATTTTGTGAAAAGAGCTGTGGAAGAACTTGTTCAAGGGAATTCATTTGCTTTCATATTAAGTATATTTTTCATTGCCTGATACGAGAAAGCTTATGAAATCCAGCGTTTCGTCCGGCATGTCTCTCTAATATTCTCTAATATTTTAAACCTAATTTAACTTCTTTCCACAAGATGCATATCTTTAAGAATCACTCTTGCAGGAATTGAAATATCCTCACGTTCATGACAACTATTCAAAGCAACCACTTTAACAGACTTACTCATGCTACGCACCACCTCAGTAGAGAGATCCTTGAACATTTCATACCACCGTGAATGTGTTTAGCTGAAATGCACTCAAGGATTTCCCTCTTCGTCTTAAAATATTACCACTCCCCAAAGTGCAGTGCACTATTCCCGGAATAATATTTCACCATTGAGTCAGTTCAGGAAGCTAATGATGAAAATACTTCGTGCAATTTTCCCCATTGAACATAATGGATTTCTCCATTTTAGCCAATGGAGTGGAAATAAGCGTGGGACATGTAAATACACACTTCACATTCATATGAGCAAAGACATCCTCTTATTTTTTTCTTTTTTAAGGACACATAAAATATGAGATATAAATTTGCTAGACGTGAGTTATGTGAGTGTGAATTATTAGCTTTTCTATAAATTATTCGTTGTCGGTGAAAGGAATGGCTTTCGTTGGAAACGCGCTCAAAAATTTGCATGATTTATCTTTTACTCACACAGTTGAGTAGTTAAAGGATCCGAAGGGTGAAAAGCTGTACGCGAAATAAAGTAGAATTATCAGCTACTCCTCTCTGGATGTACAATTTGTGGCATGAACATGAATTTACCCTTAAAGTCGATGGTATCCTGTGGCATAAATGGTAATCTCCTTTCAATTTACTAAACAGTCTGCTGAAAATCAAGTTTACCACAATTTTACCCCAATAATTTGTTTCTCGTTCCACCGCAAGATGCCCCACAAAAGGATCTTATCAAATTGTTCATTGATTTCGTAATCTAATTATATTCAAATCGTCTATTTAAATGTGAGAATCATTACACAAATATCCATTCACTTCGTTAAATTGGTCCGAACTCAATTATCCCGTGGAAAGTCCTGATTTCTAAATAACTGAAAGTTAAATTAGATTAATTACATTCCTTGGGAATGAATTTACAGAAAAAAGATACTTTGTTATTGGATGCGTAAAGGTTAATGAGCAATTAACATCGGGGCAGAGTATTATGTTGCGTATCTGATTACTATTTCAGTGGCAACAAGGATGAAAGAATTTCTGGTGTCTTTTCTTTGTGATGGGAGATGTAATTTGATGGAAATTTAAACCCTTTAATGCGGGTACTGTTTCCAAAAGACTTGTTGAGTAAAACTCTTAAACTTTCTGGAGTGGATCCTTTCTTTTCTTTTTCACTTGACAAGTAGGTTGACTCTAGTCAGTGAGTGCGAGATCTGATAGAAACTTTCTGCAATATCTGTAGGATAAGTCTAAGTCTTTCTTTCTGGTTACAACATGTCTTGTACTGTTTTTCTTGCACTCAGGTGTAATTAATCATTTCATAACCAAAAAATGTATATCTACTTCTTTTCTATAAGCCACTCCTTACTATTGATTCAAAAAATGCCAACGTATAATTCTTCGTCCTTTCCCATCACTTATGCACCTGCACCACCTTCTCTGCTATAAATCTTAAATTCCAATGAAAATGTGTACTAACGTTGGAACACATTAATCATCTTTTTGTTGATAAATTTCTATACCATCGTCCTGTATAGAGGACAACATAGTGAAACAAACCAAATGTAAGCAGAATGGACCACAAAAAAGAAAACAATTTATCCTTTTTCTAACCAAAAGAAGATTCCAGTTAGACTCCAGTTCTACAAAGCATTTCCATTTCCACAAAAAACAAAAAAGAATATAAGCTGCACAAAAGGAAAAATGGTAGCAGGTAAACCTTTAAAGGATCACCCAACCGAAAAAACGTTATCCCTTTAAATCTATTATATATCTATCAGGTTTCTGTGTATAAAGAGAGACATTTTATCCCTGTTATCCGGAGCACGTTGAAAAAATCAAATCAAGCATAACGACAGAACGTATGTTGTATTTAGCTACAAATTGGAGAACACAGTACCACCTATCTGCATTGACTTCAAATGAATGCGATGCTGGTTGGTTGCGAAATGTGTCTTCTCAGAGATATTGAATTAATGTGAAGGATTTTTGAAGCAGGTCTGTCTTTTGGTTTCATTTGAAACTGAAGATTCATATTACATAGTTGTGTTAATTTTAGTTTTTATTCTTTATGTATCATTTCCATGGATTCTGTTTAAGGACAAGGGACTTATAAGAACTCAAAATGCATAAGCTCTATTCGTATATTATGAGACTTTTGATTTTTAAGTAGATTCTCGTCCCGTTCACTTGTCTTCAAAGTATTTCTGGAAAGTGATCCTGAACCGATAACCCAGAGACGCAAGTTGTTCTGTGTATCATTTCACCAGCTTGGAAGATGGCTTAGCAGGTACAATTGGCGTGGTGGATAGATAGAAAACTAAATTTGCTCCCATTTTTAGTGACAACATTGGAACAGAACAGATATGTAACCCCTATTTAAATTCTCTGTTATGTAGAAGGCCTCGAGAACAGTTCCACAGAGATTCAACGAACACGGTGTCCGGCAATGTCGGTATCGATGAGATCAACATCAACTCATCTTTTCTCACGTGATATTCCCCATTCTAAACAAAAGGTAAGCAGAGATTTGTTATGCAACATTATGCAACGGAATATCTTTATACATTTGTATGTGCTCAACGTCACAAAGCTAATTTTTTTAAAGTATTATCCATTAAAATTTAATCATCCTCCACTAAAGGAAAATCATTTGGCAATAAACACATTTTGCTTTCAATTAAATTTTAATGCAATTTCAACCACAGATGTGCGATAATTCAATTGTAACGAGATAGATACGCAACAGTGTGGGAGTCTCAAAGCAGAATATCCCTCATCAATATTAATAGGAGGGTATTAAAATTTAATCTCATTTGTACAACAGTACAGAATTAGAATACAGAATTGACATTTGTGCAGTGTACAGTGCAGACCAATAAGACTGTGAATATAAAGTCCATGGTTATTATTGCCTCCAAAAGAAAAAGGAATATCATTCACCGATTTTATATTTATTTTGAAGTGGCACAACGGCTCACTGTAGATGGTATTAAAGAGATTAGGTATATAAATGCCTCATATCGAAACCAATCGCAGAGATGCCACTTCAAATAAAGTGCACGGCTGGGTTGTACGTACATGTGCGTAACATACTTGCATTTATATGGAAAAAATAAAAAAACATATGAAAAGGATACAATCCGTTTGGAGCGGATCGTATGCTACCCTATCCCTTTCTTATGCACGTACTAGCTCCTTCTTCCACCAATATACTTCCTCAAGCAACTTTTTTTCAAATAACAACATATACTGTATTTTGCTCCTAAGAAGTGCTATTATTTCGATAAAACCTTCAAAAAACTTTCCTTTTTTTTTTATAAAAACGCCCCTAAAAACTGGGCGTGGCCATACATAATGTACGGAAGATATGTAGGGTAAGAGAATATCTACATATTACCTTAAGTAAGTTTTATCGAGTTTCATGTAAAATTACTGAAAAAAAGTGATTTTTTCGAAAAGTGGGTGTGGCAGTAGGCGAATTTTAAAAATTTTTACACTTGTATTGCTTACTTTTCCAAGGACCTCGTATACAACCTAGCTCAAAACTTAAGCCCTAAAAATTGGTGACATACGGACGGACGGACATGGCCCAATCGACTCGGCTACTGATGCTGATCATTTATATATATACTTTATGTGGTCTATCTTCAATACTGCGTTCGTTATTTTCAATCACCTCATTGTACTGCACCGCAGTGTATGTATACACCATCATGACCAATTTTATCCTTTCTCTATTTGAGTGGGCATAAAGAGTTTACAGAAATAGAAAACTTATAGAAGTGAATTAATTAATAATTTTATTTTCTCCAACAATAGAGCAAAGAATTTTTACACAACCAAGATCAATGTCGGGAAAGTTGAGTATTCTATAACCGAAGTTGCAACCACGCAAAATAATACAACTCATAAGTTGTGAAAGGAGGATGAAATGTTTTAAGTAAAACTTTTACGAAAGATTCCTGATATGTTACATTCTCAATGTACATGTGCAAAACTTGCAATAACTTTCTATCATGTTCTTGTCAAAAGTTTTTCTATTTCAAGGAGGAACATTTTTTCTAACGACATCATGGTGGTGCAACGATATGTATGTATATCTAGATAGAATGTTTGCTGTGTGAATTTATGAAATGCAATTACTCAATTACAGTTGTGTAAAACAGGTTTTATTATCTTCATCTTGACCGTCTTCTTATGAAAATTGTCTTGAGAAGGTTTAATAGCTCGCTCGCAACTTATGCGACTTTGGAAAACCATAAAAAACTCTGTAGAGTGTTGTAAAATGTTGTACAATACAATTGCACAGGCAAACTATTTCTTACTTGAAGCAATTTAGTTAATTAAAACATTCAAGCGCATGATGAAATTCAGATGGCCCGTTGCAAACTCCAAGTTTCAATAATTTTGAGTGAGTAATCCCCAGATGCTACCTTCAAGAAACGGGTACCAGACAATGAACGCTACAGAAACATGAGAATTGACAAACGTCATCACATCGACACACTGGTAATGAAAAAGAATCAAGTTACTGTGGGACTAGAACTATCAGTAGGGATCTAATTGATGATCGCAACTTGAGCAAAATACGGTTAGAAGCTCAGACGGTAGCTTTCTGGTCTGGGATGAAGATGAAGAGTAGCTCACATGATGGAAAAAACATTTCTCTACAGTCCTAACGATATGATTTTGAATTCAAATGATTGTTCTGAAGTCATATTCGTACAGCAATACCGAAATAGAAACAAAGCCCCAGTCAAATTAGGTCTGAAAAAGTTCTGGAATAAAATATTTAGATTTCACTCTCGTGGTCCAACAGGCAGACTTTCGCGCTGGATCTTTCTGCGTGGAAGAACAGAAAAATGTGTGCATTCGCTTGTACTTCACACTCTTTTTTATATTATATTATATTAAGTTTGACACATAGTTTGAACATAGAGAAATATTGAAGATAGACTACATAAAGTGTATATATAAATGATCAGCATCAGTAGCCGAGTCGAATGAGCTATGTCCGTCCGTCCGTCCGTCTGTCACTAGTTTTTAGAGCTTAAATTTTGAGTCCTTGGAAAAAAAAGCAAAACAAGTGTAAACATTTTTAAAATCCGCCCACTGCCACACCCACTTTTCGAAAAAAACGCTTTTTTCAGTAATTTTACATGGAACTCGATAAAACTTACTTAAGGTAATATGTAGATATTCTCTTAACCTACATATCTTCAGTACATTGTGTATAGCCACGCCCAGTTCTTAGGGGCGTTTTTTTTTTTATAAAAAAAATGTTTTTTTTAAGGTTTTATCGAAATAATAGCACTTCTTGGGAGCAAAATACAGTATATGTTGAAAAATTTACAAAATCCGCCACTAGCACGCCCACTTATTGAGAAAATTTGTGTTTTGGAATAGTTTTTTTTTAAAATATTTGAAAAAAAGTTGCTTAAGGAAATATATTGGTGGAAGAAGGAGCTAGTATGTGCATAGGAAATGGATAGGGTATCATACGATCCGCTCCAAACGGATTGTACCTACGCTAATTATTTTATTGGTTGTCTTCCTGAGATTTACGACTGAAAAATAATAATCAGACGCAATCGGAAGCTAATTTTAAAATTCTAACTTAATTTTATTTCAGTCATTCCCATAAATTGCCCATAATAGGAGTATGTGTTCGGGAGTTGATTTTACCGATTTGTTTTTATAGTTCTTAGATGAGGACGATGTCCAATACCAATTCTAGGAAGGGTTAAAGAAAATAAGTAAGATTTCGCTATCATAACGACCAAAGTAAATAAGATAATAGATGTTATACAACCAAAGACAATTACGTGCTTTAGCTAGTACCATAACCATTTTATTAATTCAATTTTTACTTTCATTTTCTCTGAGCGAGACCTATGTACATCTTCCTCTTGAACTTTATATCTATCCCCAAATGTGATGAAAATAATCGGCGGATATATAATTTTATTTTTTTAGATTTTTTTTTCGATTCCTTTTATTGCAAATGAGAGTAGAAAAATATCGTAAAGCAAAAACTAGCCAACAAAGAACAATAGGTCCAGAGTTTTACGACTATCGATGGTCCTTCGTGGTTGTCATTCAATTTATGATAAAAGCATGATGGAGGAAAAGGTCGAGTGGTAGATAAATAAAACGTTAATGAGCGGCTTTTTTTTATATAAAACAGAATGTGTAAAAACAAGGAGAAGAAAGTAATGGACGTCATAAACAGGAGGCAGCAGATAAGCATTTTAAATGTATCCTTTTCTCTAAAAGAGAAACCATAATAAAAGTGGGTCTTTTTTTATTAATTTACTTGAAGATGAATGGATGGAAAATTTAAGATTTAATTCTTAATTATCCATCTTATCGGCAGGAGTTTCATTAAAGAGAACACAAAGGATTCACCTGGGATATACTCGTATGTGTTCAACTTACCAACGAAGAGGATGTTTGGTATAGCATGGCTTACAAAATGGATAAGAGTATCTACGCCTACATTATTGTTCACTTCATGCATGTTTACCAACAACGCTTGTAAGCATTGATTTCCTGGCGATTATCTAACAAAGTAAAACCACCCACACATCCTACCAAAAGTCCTGGCAATCTAAAAATAAAACACCGCTCTTTTGAAGATTTATCTGCTTTGTGTTGTTCAAAAACCAATAAAAACGTTGAAAAGTTTAATATGAATTTTATTTTCTGAGAGTTCGAAGCCAAGAATTTTGCATGTGTCCCCCCAGAGGCTATAAATTGAAGTTTACATCCTGATACATACTGTTTTTTTGCCAAATAACAGAGAAGTTCTCTCGGCGTATATGTATGTTCTCCCCTTGAGGTATTGTTTTGCTTGAACTTTTGCAGTTTGTTTGAGGGAAATTCTGTTTTGAATGAAACTGGAGACTCCTTGGCTTGTCATTACATTAAATTGCCTCCAGACAGTGTTTCTAATTGAATTTTGAATCGACACACATTTGTTCCTCCAACATGCAGTCGAAAATGTTCATTCGTTTGAAATTTTTGGAGTAAAAATCAGTTTTTAATGATGAAACCGAAATTTGAAATTTTAATAGCCTTCGAGGGAGAAAAAGGTAAACTTCAAATAAACTGTTGATTCTGTGTTCTTGCGATACGATTTTTATTGGACAATAAATTTCGATTCCCTCTACACAGTTCAATGAGGAGTTTCCTTTTAATTAGCTTTATCTTTTGAGTACGAAAATTAAACTTTCGTCACTTTATTGATAACCTTAACCTCGGAATTCATCAATTAAAATCTGCGATAATTAGGGACTTTAATTGCTTTTTTTTTATGCCTCCTTGCGGTGAAGAGTGTTGTTTAGAGTTCTAAAGTAACTACGTAGTTAATGGTGTGTCTCTGGAATTGTAAATTTTAATTTGTATTTTAATGGGTGTTAAATATCCTACTAGAAGTTTAGTAGCATTGCCGCGAAATACAATTTAAGAAAAGAATTAAAATCTGTAGGCTATTACTATCGAGTGGATAAAATGAAGCACCATCATCTTCGAGTCTTCCAACTATGGTCCTAGTACTTTTTCAGAAAATGACCCCTTACACTTTTGTCGACAACTGTTTACTCCGAACGAACATATGCCATGCAATTAACGATGCTGAGATGACGTATATGAAATTAGTACTTGGATGTAACGCTAGTACGCACCTGTTAGGGACAGTAGCGACACTAATAACAGATGTGAGTGTTATAAGTTATAAAGACCATGAAGGCAACCAAAAGTAAAATGGAAGGGGAAGGTCTCCGAAAAACAAAATATTTACTGAACATCAACAAGTATCATATACCGTTACTCGTACAAGAGCTACTTACTGGACACTGTAAGGTCAGTAGATACACAGTCAGACTTAGTATCTCAGCCAATGACTTGTGTAGTACTAGTATGGATGATGCTTGTCGATATTATACACAATTTTGTTACATACAACGCGTTAAATTGTGTGCTCTAGACAGTAACAGAAGAAAGTTCAAAATATTGAAATTAATTCACATGTTTTTTTCCTGCCTTTGCTAAGACCCAAAAATATCCTACTGTGGCTCCCATAGTCTATGAATAGCAGATAACCCCACACAAGGTCGCCCACTCAAACTTTTGACTTAAACTATGATTTTCCTGACTCCTTTTTGCCTTCTCTTTAACTTTTGTTCACCACTTTTTACATTCAACGAGGCATGAGAATTTTCCAAAAAAAAAAAGAAACACCCGCTTAGTAGCTGCTGTCAGTGGCACGAATCCTGTCCCTTATTTATGCAGAAGGTCATAGATAAAATCTTCTCACATTCAACAAACCTCACCCACTCAATGGCGCACATGATGATGAAGCTATACAATGAATGAAAAATATTAAATTTTGAAAAGGGTCCAATGGTTACGACGACAATGACAATCGTAAGGGTAGTTTATGTGTCAAAGCGTTTAGCATGCTTCTGTCACATATACTTCCCATTTAATCCCTGAAGAAATTAGTGAACGAATTCGCAACTACTCAACTGGTGATAAGGATAACGAGATTATGTGCAGAATAATTGAACTTAAATTATATGTTATTGTTGGTTGGTCCTTATATTTAATACTTTATGAGCGTGGGTAAGGTCTCGTATGAAATTCACGTCATTGTCCTTGATTTTTATTATCTCTTGCAGGCTCATGGAGTTTGTCTTTTTACAGCCACCAAGCCGAATGTATTTGCATGACAGCTTTAATTATAAATCCTCGAGGCGGATGCTTGTCAAGTATTGATTAACGATTTTTTTTTATATTGATTTTTTCCCAAAAAAAGGATGGCTTTAAAAAAAGAAAAAAAATATTTTTTTTTTAATTTAATCATGAAAGGAGAATAATTTAAAATTTCACCAACAGCAAAACAAACGGAAGTCCTTGTATTGTACTTCGCTTTGTCGCGTCAGTTGATATCTGTTGGCAATATCTCTTGAAAAAAAGGATGCTTTTCTGTGTAGATGGTTGTATGGCCTGTGAATGAACGTGATACCTGGAATTTGCTTCCTGTTTGCCTTCAATTTTAAATGAAAATTTTATTGTTATCACATTTAGCATGAATGGATGAACTTTCGGAGAAGATAATTCAAGAAGAATTTTGATTTATAAACGTCTGTTTGCTTATCCGAAGACAGGATATCTTGTGGATGTTTTTGTCGTGTAAAATGATGGAGTTCATTGAAAGGGAGGCATTTTTCATAACAGCTTTCTTTTAGAAAAAAATTGATTTAGAAGAAATGTTTAAATGGCTATTTTATTTATTCTAATCGTACGTTTAGCATGAACTAGGTTATAGTAAGTAAGAGGAGTGATCTTCCACAACACATCCACTGGTTTTGGTTTTGGTTGATTTTAAAAAAGCCTTTAATAGACAACCAAAAGATCCAATACGAATGGTGCTTAGACGCCGGGGAGTCCCACAAGTCTATGTCTCGAACATTTATGAAGGAGCAAGGCAAGGTAAGATACAGGAGTTCCCGACGAGTTGCTAATTAAAGATTACCTCCACAGGCGGACTAGTAGGAATGCAGAAAAAAGGAACTTCACAGATACAAACATGTGCGCTGAAAACAAAAAACCTCGTTCATATCTCCAAATTCAAATTGGTTTAAACGAATTGTAAATTTAGAAACAACTTCGTAGACTTCTTCCACTGTAAATATGAGATCTAAATCCTATTTGTATGCATATATTCAATATCAAATCAATTTAATTCACATTCTGTATCCTTATCCAACCATCTCTTCCATAGAAATTTCATAACAGACTTCTCCACCCCAGTAGTTTATCTCATGACATTTTACATGATATTCGATCCTCTTCAATTTTTTTTCTTTCAAAGACCTATACATTCACTCACTTTTCAATTTCCCAGAACACCTACAGCACCTCATATCGGCACATGTCCACCTACAAATATGCACCTGTTCCTCAAACATCCTGTGCGTTTGTTGATAGTGCATGACATTTGATATTTCCAATTTCAGGCTTTATCATACAATTTCCAGTTCGTCTATGTATATGTTTTGTTTTAGAACAAAAAAAAAAACCAAAAAAAAATCTCCAAGTTTTTCAATTTGACAAAAAAAAGACAAGCAAAATATCCTCGCATTCCAGCAATGTACCTTCGAATTGTCAGAATTTTTATTATATTTTTTGCACAACATGTGTTGTTATTCCCTTGGGATACGCATCTTGTGTTCATACAATACACGGTATACCAAATTATAATATGTTTTTTTCCCTTTTTTTCTTCCCAAATTATTTTTATGTTGGAGACATGTTTTCAAACTAAACAAAAAAAAAAAAAAAGGGTCAGACAATTGGCTTGCCACATTTTCATGAATATAGTTATTTGAAATTTTATTTTGAATTTCATTACACTCACTGAAGTGAATTTGATTAACTCTAGTCGTACAAGTCGATAGTCATATTTGAGGGGAAAATGTATTTTTAAATTCTTCCTCACTAATGTGCTTAGTATCTATTGCAACTGGTGGATTTGTGTCATGGTGTACATTAGTAGGTCTTTCAGAAGAGAAGATTTCTCTCTCTGTTAAGGATTTCTTGGTATTAGCATCTTAATTAAATTCATTGGAGGAGAAAACTTTTCTTTTAACAAGTTCAGATCATTATTAAAAAAGTTGGCTAATTATCCTTAAAGAGGAGGCCTTTGGACTAATGCATAGAGGTGGAGGTATATATCCTTGGTTAATTTCAGTTGATTTTCCTATGAAAATGAATTTGCTTTGATGGGTGTTTCTTTGTAATTTTATGCCCTTGGATTTCTTGAGAATTTGAAAGGAATTTGAGTCATTTTCAATGTAATGAGGTTATTGCTTATAAATTAGGAAAAAAATGCTTGAAAATTTATTTTAAGAGGACTTCTAAATAAATTCTTTAAGCTTTATTTCGACAGGCTTTTCGAGGATGCGTGCAGAGTGGCACATGAAATTCGGATTTTGGAGTGGGTTGCGCTAAGTCGGAAGTCGATAGGAACCATTTCATCTCTCTTTAAATCCGAACCCAGAAAAACCAACGGTTTTGTTAACTTCCTCATTTTTGCGAGTGTTTGACAAACATTGAAAGTATAACTGACATGTGAAAGGTTCTCACAACTCTCTGTAGGTCCCTTCTGTACTTGCACAAATATATGTATATCACGTAGAACAAGTACAGCTGTGAGAAGCTAGTCCTTGGACCTCTATGGGCTGCTTATGGCCTAATATTTTTTTATTTTATTTGTAAACTTTGCACCATATGCTTCCGGAGCTAGAATCTTTTGCATATAAAGAGACCAAAACTATCAAAATTAACCAACAAACCCAATTAGGTTGGTGACTAATGAATCCTGTGAAACCTCACTCACAAATTAACAAAAATCCATTGCTTCATTATATAAACTCTAAAGTCGATTTAACAATCTCAAAAGTGCAAGATAATTATATCTATATATATGGTTCATCAGAGTAGAAGATGTATTTGCAGTTTAAATTCATATTGCTATGACAAAGGATACTCCCAATTTTTCCCAGGTCTATGCTTTCAAACACTAGATTCTAGTCCGTGATTCAAATTATACTCTGACTACGAATACATCACGTACATATATGTATCATGCTTGACATGATAAATCAAAGCAAAGAACGAAAACTAACTCTGAATATGAATATCTTGTACCACTCTATTTGGCGAAAGGAAATTCCAATATTTGCATGTCAATATCCAGCCAGAATATTACCTACCTTTCAACTTCCCACTTGATAGACATAAACCACAGGTAAAAATAAAAATCTGAATACAAAAGAGAAGTCATCAACAGAAGGCTAGATAGCTCTACGCCTCGTACAATGGAATCCTTTCTCTAACATACAATACCTCAATTTAGGAAGAAAACCCAATAGAATCTACCAAACAACTGACAATAGTACGACCAAAAGCTATTTTGTTGAAAACTAATTTCAGTCGATTCTCTTGCACATGGATACTCCTAAAACCGAATTGTCCTAGACTTTATTGCTGCTGTGGCAGCCGTAAGATGCTTTCATTACACCATTGGAACTTGATATGCACTTGGAATCATCTCCAAAATCACTATAAAGCCATCATCATAGCAACTCCTGATGAAATGAAATCGATATCGTCGATATTCATGGAAAGAAAATCATAAAATTTTACACAAAAACCCTTAAAATAGAATCATCGCAAGGATAGTCTCGAGGTGGTGTGTATGCTTGGAGAATGTTTATAGGTTAGGTTTCTATTGATGAGGGATGAATGAACGTCTACACGGGGACACCTTAAGTGACAGCCAAGTGGAACGATGGATGATTGTTGTTTAACTTAATATCTTCAGGTCTGCTACATCTACTTTGTCCCACCTCCACAAGGTATGTAGTTAATTTATCATCGTAACATTGGCGATTATTTGGGTTTCGAGCATTATTAAGTTTATATGATAAATGAGACATTCAAATTGAAATAATTTGGGAAAAAGGAATCCAGAGTGAATGGCACAAAATTTACTCACATGGTCTTGTTAAATTTGATATCAAATCGATAGAGCTAAATAGCTTGGAAGGTTTGTTTAATTTTGACTGAATTGGTGGAATGGAGCTTAATACTTGATAAATATTTATTTTCTAATTACATGCTTGTTTTCTAGAAAAGATTACACTCGTAAGTAATATATTGAAATCATTGTATAACTATTTGACTCTCATTACTCATCAAATTTCTTAGCAGAACTTTGCTAATAGTAGATAATCTTACATCCAGCTAACTGCTGAGACATCTACATAGATATTATTATAATTTTTTCTTTGTTGCATCCCAAGGACATTTGAGTTTTTCTTGTGACACAAAATTTCAAATATAACCAGGATACGTTTAATCAACTTATCACACAGCTTTTTATATTTTGTCATCCTATTGTACTAGATAAGTGCAATAACGTGTATCAAAAAGGTTATTGTGAAAAATCAGGACACTCGCCAGTTTCTTTGCTCTTTCTTCCTTGTTGACTGCATTCTGTCCTTCCTCTGCCTTAACTTGTCCGTTCCGCTGTCAATTGAAAGCGACACAAGTCCTTATGAGGATAAAGTATCTTTTGTTGTATATCTAGAATCATGACTGCATCATGGGTAAGTGAACACCATTGACTGTGCAAAAAAATGAAACCACCCGAAGCTAGAGTTAACCTTTAGCTGCTTTTACCCTCTTTGTCTAATTATTTTTCAATATCTTTTAGAAAAGTATCTAGAGGTGTCATTTCCATTCGCTATGGGGCGATGTCCTTCCAAAGGAGAATAAATTGAAAATATTTCATTGGGACCGCCACGAGCAAAATAAGAAAATGAAAATAATTAATTAGTTCACGTTGGTCATTATTTTTTTTTTATAGAAATTTGTATCCACTATTCTAAATGTGAGATAGATATACTCGTACGCCTCGGGATTGTACTTTATCGAATTTCAGTTGTAATTTGAACTTTATCTAGTCCTTAAATGTACTAAAAGTAAAACAAAAAACATCAACTCACAAGAACATTTCAATCATTCTTCAGAAGTTTGACGATTGATTGCTCTCAGGGCTCTTGTCCTTAAGAGAGGTTTATTTCTAACACTGAGTAATTGGTACTTTAGTGAGAGAAATTTTCGTGGACTGCTTTTTTGAAATGATATTAAAAATCCTTCAAGGATCCTTAGAAAAAACGAACAACGAATAGCGTTTGACAAACGTCAAATAGTATGGCAGAGAAAAGCTTACTGCTTGCATCTATTTGCACGAAATAACTGACAATTGGCATTTGTTGTTGCGGCTGCACTAAAGAGTTAACTTAACTTAGGATTACTAGTGATGTCCACATTATCAGAAAATTAGTCACTGCGACGCTCTTTTCTTTTGTCAGTACGTGTCAGTAATGGCTTTTTTTATTTTGTCATGTTTTGTACAAAGAGAAGACATAATGGTCAGCAAATTGGTTCATGAAAGCTTATGAACACTGATCAAGCTCAGCTTCTTGTAGAAGATGACTTAATTCTCCACAGATGGCATTAGTATTATGAAGGATCTTAGTACTTCCCGGGGTATTATACTCTTGCGTCCCTATAAATCTATTCTTTTAACTTAAATTTTATATTTTATTTACGTACAATCATAATTTTTCTCAAAATTTTTATAATTAAACCAAATAAATTTTACGCAACTTTAGAGTTAACGTTATAATTTTCTATATCCCATCTTTAATAAGGAATTAACCTTATTCCTCACTGATGTCTTCCTTTTGCAAGCAAATGAGCTAATCTTATCTTCTTATGTGCGACTTTCTCATAACTCTGGCAGACCAAGTTGCCTTAAATAAAACATACTGTAGTATTTCATAATATCTCTTTGAATGTGCAATAACTTCCAGACTGCAAAGTTAATTACAGATTAAACTTAACATTCTGCGAATGTACATAAACCGAGTTCCATTCACATTGTACTTGGAACACGATTTTAATTACGAATAAAATGCAAAGAAAGTCCTTCCTCGTTCGTCCTTTCTGCGTTGTAGTAAATTGCAAACTGGTTGCCAGCAAATCGTCGACAAATTTAATTAAATCATGGGGTGACGACACCAAGCACCCCTTTTAATGACATTACAACTGCAAACAAAATATCTATATATGTATCTACGAGAGTTATGATTTTTTCAATTTTAAACTCAGTTACTTGCTAAATTTGTTTCAATTGAAACGACAAATGTAGGTATTTCTTAGTCCAAAAAAGGGTATTTTAGAATTTAATTTATAAATTTAAAAGTAAATACGTTCAGAAGAAAGAAGCAGCAGCAACCTGTTCAAACTTCCTGAATTTCGAAACTTATTGTTGTCCTTTCTCCAGAGTTTTTTCTCCTTTTGAACAAAACAGGAAAGGACAAAAAAAAAGGATTCGAAATGTTAAAAGAAATAGCCCTTTGTATACCCATGGAAATCGAAAAAAAAAATGGAAATTTCATAAAGTTTACTTTTAAATTTAGGACGAAATGGTTAAGGGTATTTGAAAACAGTGGTTCTCAGAACAAATTGTATTATATGGCAGTAAGCCCTTTTTAGAAATTTCTGCAAAAATTAGTTGAAAAAAAGTTATTCAAGAAGAAAATGTGTGGAAAAATGATCCATGTTTCTCTAAGTGTCTTTAACGAATCAATGTGATTCTAGAAAAAACAACCACACGAAGTTATTCCCTTTAAGTGCAAAGAAGGAGGTTTTTTCTACTAGTCTGCATGTCTATAATAACATATGCCATCCACTATATGGGTGCCGTGGCTCAGTGGTTAGTGCGTTTGACTACTGCGCAAGGGGTTCCAAGTTCGAATCCAGGAAAATACCATCAAAGTTTTTTTTCACAGCCCCAAATCTTGCGAGCGTCTGACAAACATCCACGAGTATTTACTGTCATGAGAAAGCTTCTCAAAACCCCGGATATGGCATAAAAATGTAGGTCCCTTCTGTACGTTCAGAAATGTATACCACGCACAATACTCACAGTTGTGAGAAGCTAGGCCTAGGCACTCTATGGGCTGATTACGGCCTAATATTTTGTTTTTTTATCCACTATATTATGGTTTTCACAATACAAGGAAGGAAGTTTTCAACTTGCCAGTTAACACGCTGACGTACATATGTATGTACATAGTTTATTTATTTTCAGACTAGACTAAGTACTGGATGCTTCGCATAAGTATGCTTCATAAGCTTTCTGGGTCCTTGGTGTACATTTCCGAAATTGTTTTCTGGAGAATTCCATGTGTTACCTTAAGTAATCTGAGCCAGCGTTCTCTGCGGAACCAAAATAATGCCTTGGATAAGAAAGGACAACACGTTAATGACTTTAAACCATTGTAGCCGCTCAAAGCATTTGGAACTTGAATACTCTTGGACAAGAGTGCATGCCCATGTTTGTAGTAAGAGTGGTATATTGGTTAGATACCCAAGGCGTTTCTTTATTTCTCTTTTTCTCTATATTTGTCCAAAACAGATGAGAATCTACTCCTCGGATAATGACCGTCTCACTACATACTACTGCTGTTTGAAGATGAAGAATGACCAGGTTTAACATCAACCAGCTTAGTGATCCCACAGTGCGCCAAAATCTAAGGGACCATCTCTTATGTGATATGGAAATAGTCAGCAGCCGTTTTAACATAAAGTGCTGAAAGGATACTGGTGCGGTCACAAGAAAAACATATGTGTAGTGGTACTTTCAGAAAACAACAATCAATGAACGAAAACATATTACAACTCAATACAACTCCAGCAACAGAAGAAGTCGGGCTAGTGGCACTACATCATGTTTAGATAATTTGCTTTAAGTATTTATTTGATGTAGTATTTGATGTGATGTAAAAGCTTAAGTATAAAGTTGAAATTTGGAATTGAATTTCAGTTTGTTCCCTTGCCTTGTATTATCTACAAGAACAATCTAAGAATTGGACGGAAACAATAATGCGTATACGCCATAGTGCATAGTCCATCTAATGATAATTAATGAGTACCACATAATTTTGTTCAACATGCCCCACGTAGTATTCCCCTCTTACTTGTTGCTATAGATTAATTATTTTTGTTTGTAAAACCACCTGAAAAAAAAGCAAGAAACATCTGTCTTATGTTGTCGCAATTTGTATACGTCATTTCATTAATCACACTTCTCCTCAAGCACCATCTCTACCTCATTCAAAGCAAGGACATTCAAAAGGCACCAATAATTTTCTAAGAAAATCCGACACCCTATGAAAAATTTATTGCACATTGTCACGCTAAGCTTCTGATGAAGAAATTTGTTTTCATTGTCCTGCCGAAATAAATATCAAAAAAAAAAAAAAAACTGCCACGTGGTCTTATTAGCACATGGCATGTCGTCCTTATATGGTGGCAGTAATTTTCTAAGGCCAACCACAAATTGACAATATCGGAAGTCAATTCAAAGAGTAATCGACCTTTTCAAAAGGCTAACTACTGTCCATCAAAAAATCCCAAATAGAATGAGTTTTATGTTGCTTCCTGGGGGATGACAGAAGGCAAGAAATAAACTCGCAAGAAAATCAACTCAATAAAGGAAATAGAGAGACACGTTTCAGTAATTATCGATTGTGTGGTGTCGCTTTATGAAGCGATAATGCCAAAGCTATTGGGAGTATTAAATAAGGAAATGGGCAAAGTGTGGATGCTATTTGATACAAGTAATCTAATCAAATGATTCACTAAGATTGAGTTACAATATTATATGATAGGCAATGCTGAGGCTTTGACTTGAAAGGATTAGGATTCATGTGACCGTTTTATGGTTGTGATGGGTTTGGACTAAGGAAACTCCATAGTGCCCCCTATGGAGAAAGATATCAGATTCATAATTAACCACGCAATGCAATGAAATCCGGTGATATAAGAAGGCAGATACGCGGCAATCCTTGAAGGTAATATTGCAAAACAGTTGGGAAGTGTACACGGCAATTACAGAAGAGTTTCAGAGAACTCAAGCACAATTCCAACAACTGTAGACGATGAAGCATAGGTAGTGTCAAAATACTTACAAGGAGAAAAGCTAATGAAGTAAAAATTCGCTTTGGATCAAGAACTTGGGTCCCCCTAAATCATAAGTCCTTCTTGTTTAAAGTCATCTTACTGCTGTAAGACTGTGTACATGCTTTTCAGTTTTTTATTCACATTTTGATGTGTCATTACACCGTACTTCGCAGGACACATGGCCTGTTAATACTTTACTCGTGCTCATGTTAGATTTCTTTCATTGAACCCTATTGCAAGCAATGTGTTAGTGTCATTACACTTTAGTTCGCCATGGCTGAATGTAAAAGGACACATCGTAGACAAGGTTTTAATCCTGAAGTCAATAAAGATAGTAACAATATTGAATCGAATCACACAAAGGGTATTTCGCACCACGTGCGGATCAAATAAAATTTTTCTTCCTTTGAAACTACAAAAAAAAAAACTTAAGTACGTTAAGCACGAAGAACTACTTTCTGCTGACAAGGTCCTTTGAACGGTCATGCCTATAAATAAATATCTTTATCTGCAGCCGATGCTTACCATTAATTTATTGGACATTCGATTTAGTCCGACTTTTGGCATTTCCTAATTTTCAAATTTCTACCACGTGGATAGTTTTTTTTGGAAATTCATTAGAATTTCGATATATTTTTCGAACGATGCCGACTATGATGGTTACTGATCATTGAATATGATTTAGTTAACGGATACGCTGTTACTTTGAGTTCATGAAATGGTATTGAATTAATTTATTCAAAATATCTGACAATAATATCCAATATGATGCAAATTTAGAGACCAACAATCAATGCCCGGAGGCTTTAGCGAATGATTTTCAAATATTAATTCAATCTCCTAATGTCCTTTGCACGAGCGTACCCCATAGCATTGCGGGAATACCACGAATTCGTAGAATTAGCATTATAAATTTAAATGTCGTTTGGAGTGTGGAAATAAATTGAATGACAATTTGAAAGAGAAAATTCTAGGAAAAATAAAAACATAACTTCTGTACCAGTCTAAATAAAGTTTAATGTTTTCCAATAAGTAATACATAATTTCTGAAGCATAAATATTGACTAGGGAAGAAAAACATAAATTGAATATGAATAAAAATATTAGAAAAAAACATTTAAAAAAACATGCGATTAAATGCATATAACATAGTGCAAGAAAGCAAAAAGGGTTCGGTGGGCGTGGTCTAACACGTTAATATGCAGGGGCTTGGAGTAGGGCACAACTTGTTAATGAGATAGATTCCCGATATGGTAGCCAAACAAGGTACAGAGAGCATTTATTCATGCCCCGATACCCCGTGAAGTCTGCCTACACCCTTGGTCAAGATTCCAGTCGGCTTTTATGCAAAGGCTGACTAAGCAGTTCCTCCCCGCGAAGAATGAATTGTAGACAACCTACTGGCGTTCTTACGGTCTATTTTGCTTCTGCAAAGTATCCTTAGGTTAGATTAGGTTAGGTTTGTGGTAGAAAAAGTACTCCTTGCCCATTTAACCCATAAATATCTCTAACAACTTCTCATGGTTGTACTTACTCGTTATCCGTGTATACAAACCATCCTGATGTTCTGATGAAGTTCAGTAACATGTCGGTATTGACGTTGGAGAGTTCTCCTAGTTCCTGAAAGAAATGCTTGCCGAGGAATTTGTACCTGGAATGTTGGAGTCCAGGGCACTGGCAGAGGAAGTGCGTAGTGTCCTTTATAAGAGAGTTCTTGTTCTTTAGTTGGTACCGCAGAGTGTTGTGCCCTGTGCGTATACCCACGAGTATGGACAGTTAACGTCGGGCCTTGCTTTGTCAAAAGTTGGCCAAAGTTGTTTTGCAGTTTTGCAAGTATCTAGGGACTTCCATCTCAAGTTCGCCTCTCTCATAGCTCGTTTCCCTGCTTTAAGGCTTAGAGCGCAGAGCGGGGTGCTTATGGAGAGGTCGGTCAGTTCAAGTGGGTCCGATGAAGCTTTCCTTGCTAATTCATCTGCCCTTTCATTTCCCGGGACGCCCTCGTGCCTAGGGAATCTTAAGCTCTTCGCGACAGCATTTCACAAGCTTGGATTTTATTTCTATGGCAGTAATTGCTTTGAAAGCTGCCTGGCTGTCGATAAAGAAAGTGATACCTTCTGACGGTATTGTTCTTACGGCAGACTCACGGACCGCTGTTGTCACTGCCAGGACCTCCGCTTGGAAAACACTGCTGTGGTCTGGGAGTCGTATAGTATCCTTATATACATGAGTTAAGCAAAACCTAAATTTGTCAATTCTTAAAGACATTTGCTATGTCATTGTGTTGCTATGCCATAAATCTAAATGCTGATCCTGCTACTTTAACCGCCTCATCACTGAGGCCTACCTATCGTTTTTACTTTTGCCCATGAGCTCCTAAATGTCCTCTTAGTTTGTTCATAGATTTCTATACTGATTTATGGCTCCTAAAAGTACAGAAATTCGAGTAACTAAAGACCTTCTCACGTTGCACTGATAGTAATTGTAATATAAATCATTCTTAAAACATTCTCTCATTACTACATCTGGATTAGATCCAACAGAAAAACCACGTCTGACGGTACTCATATTCCGATTAACACTCCTTAAACCATAATTTGCCTTCGTGCCTTCCTTGCACTCGCAGTCTATGCCAAGGTAAGTTTCACCAAACAACGTGATTTGAAAATTTTATCCCACATCTTCTCTCTTAGCTATCTGTACCTAAAGTATGGAAAAAAAACCTTTCACCCTGAGACTTCGCAAAGGAAAACCAAAAAGCCAAATACGTTTTTAATGAGACATGAAAAATCGTTTCACGTTAAAAATTATTACGAAATCGTGATGAGACATCCAAATGACTAAATCAATGCCATCGCATACTAAGCAGTAGGCTTTTGCTTATTTTTCCTTTCGCCACGAAGGCATGTCCTTGTGTCATATTTTAGTTAGGAAGTAATTCTAACTTAATTATGTCGTGTGTCTTAATTAATACTAATGTTAGCAAATAATTAGAAAGCTTCTTAGGGGTTAATCTCCTTGGAAAAATTCCCTTAATCGATATGGGATAGGCGTACATACATACATACTCTTTTCTCGATAAGCATCTTATAATGACTTGCGTACATACATATTGATGTGACTAATTTTGGAATCATGTTTAACAATTAGGGAAAATTTTGTGATGCGAAAAATGTTCATAGATACATTTTAATAATAAACAGATACACCTACAGTCTCGTTTCGTGATAAAAAAAAACACACCTATCTTGACACCTTTATTTGACTTATTCCTACTGTTTCTCTGGAAAAAAGATAAAATTAAACTTGGAAAAAAACAAATACAAACAATTTATGTCACTATGTCACCCAATTCAGTCAGGAAGTTCTCTTTTGATTGCTTTTTGCTTTCTTAAAAAGAACTTTCGCGCGTTCGTGCCCCTCGGGTATATTGTGTAAGTATCTAAGAATAAAGCGTCAAGTAATTTGTATTTATGGGCAAAGAAAAGAACCAAATATCTTGAATGTTATGTCCTTTGGCCATACTTTGTCCAAAAATAAATCAATCTTAAGACTTAACAGCCAGCGTCTCCTTGAATAATACATTAAAGAGAATCCACTTCAATGAGGATATTTTGGCATCAATTATATTCTCTTCTATATACTCAATTAGCCACTTCAATCAAATCATGATAGGCAAATCGCTAGAATCATTAAACATCTTTTGATATTCAGGTAAATGACTCGTGGGACTGTAAACAAGAAGGTTGTAATTAAATTCATGTAGAAAAGGATGGGTAGGTGCTTTGAATACAGTGGGCAAACTCTGAGAAATTGATTAATGAATAGTCCCTACAATTAAATCTGCTTTTGATGAAAGTGAAGAAATTTCGGCGAATTTTATAACGTCTAACGGAAGGCAACTAGAGATGAGTCAAGCATAAGAATGTCCTTGTCTTGCAGTTAATTTGATTTTCCTTGTAAAATTAGGATTTCTTCTTTGTAATCGATTTTGAATGTAATTTAATGGCTTCCCTTTGGAAGATAACACGCCCACATAGGCACTCAGACACGTGCTAAATTTTGGTTTAAATTTACAAAACTTTATCTCAGTTTGTAAACTTTAATCCTCATATTACAACTGTGGGCATATGACGTGCACTATCTACACCAAAAACAAAGACTCCATTTAACTAAATAATCCCTTAATCGGTTCTTTCCTCCTATCCACCACTGCAGAAGGATTTAGCAGCCTACGTTACCACACCACTCTCGCTAAGCTCCTTAAATTTATTTCCTACCATTTACAGCTCCTTTTAACTTCACAGGCAAAAAAGGACCTCGTCATCATCCGGAAAAAAATATCCGACTCGCAAGCAACAAGTGACTGCGAACTTTTGCCAAACAATTTCTGATTTTCGCAACATTGCGTATAATATGTGGCATACACAACATCTTTATCCTTATTCCTGCATGTAAATAGAAATCTAAATTATGTATACTTCTCCAGGAACAGTTTGATTAATGGAAAATTGCTACCAATGTGATCCTTAAGGCAATGTAAATTAATTATGCATACATCGTCATCCGTTGGGATACCAATACCACTCAAGTCTCTGCCAACTACACAGGAAAGTTTATTCTCTGTGAAGTTTTTTTTTTTTTCTCCCCAAGCATATGTAAGTAGGTTATGTCAAGACCTAATCCTGGTTCAATGTATGTTATACGTAGTCTTGTCTTCCGGGGCGGAAAAAAAGAAACAGATTTAATTTCTCTTTTGTCAATGAAATATGTACGAATATATGTCCTGTGTGACGGTCATTTGAGGGCCTTTTCCTTCTCCTGTCACCCAAAGACCTTCCGTATTCCATCATCATTCGGAAGAGTAAGGGTTTTATGAATTATTTCTTTGAGCAAAACGTCTTTATCATGCTTAAGGATGTTGGAATATTTTTTTATTTGTACGCCTTGTAGGGTAAGAATGAGGAAGATGGTTTGTTTATTTGTGTATAGTAAGAAGAATTAATGCAAGGTCTTTCCTTGGAGATCTAGTGGAGGACATCAAAAGTATTAAATGCATAAGGGTCATCGATGAATTCCCCATTTTAACACTGAAACTATTAGCATTAGAATGGTGCCTAGAAAAAATTTATTAATATTTATTAATTAAATAATATAGTGCTTTGGCTAAGGTTGTCCTCAATCTAAGTAAATTCAAAATATTTCAATGATCCAAACCAGTAGTGCTGTTCTTTATTAATGAAGCACTTCATCGCAATGATGACGACCCAAATCTCAAAGTCATGGTTCTTTTTCCAAACACATGAACATATCTGATCAATAACAGCTTTCTGGAGCCTAATAGTATATGGATAGTAAGACATATTTGGCTGGATGTTGGGCCTTGGATACTAACTGAAAATTAATCGATAGAGCATTCACATTTTTCACTATTTAATCTGCCAGTTTGAGTTGGGTCCTGAATGCTATCTATGCTTCCAGGCGGGAAGCGTTAGAATATGCCTTCTAGCTTGAATTGAGTATCTGCTCATGATTGTCCGAATTCGACAGAGTTTTGATTATAAATTTATGTAATAAAGATGGATGACTTAGTAAGCGTTTAGGTATAAGTATTGGCTGATTCCTGAAGTCCTTCATTGTGTTGCCTCAAGCCACATTCATCTCTTTGGACTCATAAGATTGCCTTTGGCTGTGCTAGGTTGTAAGTATGTGTATGGTAGTGCATGATATGATACTACTGAGCCATTGAATGTTTCATCTTGATTTAATATATACTTGAAACAGGGAGTATACCTTGCAAAATCTCATATAAATTCCAGTTCCTCCACACTATGTCACACGCTGCCATAAGGTCATTTGAAGCTTATAACTACAACCACTACTAATTCAAATTACAATGATGGACACTGTTGCAAATTAATTATTGAAACTCTTCAAAAACACCAATCCCATTTGAATTCTAACAATTGCTCTCCTAAAATTTGACACACAAAAAGCGGATATCTGTACGTTTTTACCTCCAAACTCAATCAATGCAGAATCGCCTAGGAGCAGAAAAATTCAGTACCATTGGTAAATATGTACAGCTTCAAGGCACATCCACTGGGACATCGCTATTCCCTAACCAGGACATGAAAAACCCAAACCAAAGACAGGGTGAAAAATGTTCACGATTGCATTCGATTCTGTGTGTATCATTGGTGACGTTGACGATTCCATTAGGTTTTACATTCTTCCATTTCCCAACTTTTGTATATGTATTGATCTGTACTAAACGGCTTCCGTTGAATCCAAAATTTTTCAATTTCATGTACCAATAAAACGCATCGCCCCACATTTGTTTTTTTTTTTCCCGTGCAATTGACAGAAACCGACAGATTTGGCAACCATGCAACTGTAAAGGAAGAGAAACACTGTCATTTCCTTATTTTTTTTCGTCCATTTCGGATTTTTCTTTTTTGCTGTTCGATTCGGTTCCTGCATTTGGCCTTACTTTTTGTGGTTTTTCGGAAGCGCCACTCTTCCGGTGTGTTATGTCTCTGTTGCCGGCTTGATTTACATTTTAGTTTTTGCTTTTACTGCCCAGTGTCCTTGTTATGCTTTTTCGAACACACCTCACTAAAGCCGAGATAAACCAATCAATGGAATGAAAACTTGCTTCATTTAAATCAAAAAGGCTTCTCTTAATGTTAACTAAAACCAAAGTTTTCGTGTTGATCCTACATCAACTGTCAATAAACACACAAATATCCCGTCAAATGTGATTATTGTCAAAGCGAAACTCGGTATATTGGCGAATACCTAATATTTCCTCCTAATACGCCATCACACAAATATGAACAAACTTCAGACACAAACTCGAGTATCCTTGTTTCACCCACTCGAATTGATTTATCCAGTACAGGTCAAATGAGTTGGGTCCTTGAATGGAAAGTATATGAATAGTTGAACCAAAAGGTGGGTGGCTATCTGTGGAATGGATCCTGAATTAAGGGGGCAATTACTGGCGGTCTTTTCGACTGAGTGCGGCTGATAATTAAATTACGAAAAATGCGAACTTTGGCGAAGGTAATCATTTGAATGTGACAGACGGATCAAAAGAAGGGATTATGGAAAATGACATGTGATGAGGGTTTTGTGACGGGTCATTATAGTGCGTGATCCACTGTTTTTTTTTTTTATTTAAGGACTATGCTATGTAGGTGAATTTGCAGAATTGGGTCACCCTTGAATTTATTGTTGTTCACGTTGAGTAAGTTGAAAATATGTGCCAATGTGTGAGCTTAAAGTATAAACGTGAAAAAATGAGACTAATTGAAATCCTGTCACATGGCGTGATGCTGCTTAATTGCTTGTGTCAGTATTTGGATACTGACTTTTGTAAAAAAAAAAAAACATATATTGTCAATTTTATGAAACCAAAACCGAGCTCTGAACAACCGCGCTTACGGTACGAAGGTTTTTGTAGGAGCACAAAAAGAAAAAGAAAAACTAAGGAACTCAAAGAAAAACAACGTAAACTAAATAATGACAATTTGTCAGAAAAGAGTTGTTGACCTCATTTGTTTGTACCTTATCATTATACAAATGTGTAGACGATACTGACATTTACTGATAAAAATATTGTCAGTATTACGTTGCATTTATTTATAATACAGTGTTAAGCCTGCACTGTTGTTATAAACGTCGTAAACAGGTGCCATGGCACCTACATTAGTATATTTTTTAGCCACTTTCTCAAAACTGTTGAACTGTTGATTGTGGTACACAGTTTTGCACGTACAGAAGGGACCTACAGTTTTATGCCATATCCGAAGGAAGGAGAGTTATTCAAGAAGCTTGACAGTAAATAGCCGTGAAAATACGTTGATATAATTTGTTTGGGTTCGATCTTGGAACCCCACGCACAATAGTCCAGTGCACTACATAACTACTGAGCTCATGCATAAAGAATATTAACGTCAACATCATCTCTCTTCATCAATCACCTTCCTTGAGTCTTATCCTTCGCTGCACATAACTACTTGAATACACTATAAAGTACGGTGGAGTTTTTTTTTCTAATCAACTCTCATTACTTAAAATTATTTCTTCATAATTCCACCATCTGTACCATTCATGCAGCTGCTACCATCTCCATCTCCATCAAAACAGTCACTCCATGTATCTCCTTGAACTATATCACCACAGCCAGGGGCTCCACAATGCCACTACATCAATTACAACCCATAGACAACTTCTTGAGAGTTGACAAGTAAGACCTTCGGGACTTCATCCTTTCATGTCAATATATTGTACAATTCCCATAATTAAATGTACCATTGGAAAAATTCCGATGCACATATACAGGTTGACAGGTGGTTAGTGTCCTTTATTTCTATCATAAGCACCAATATCTTTTTTTCTATCGTATTTTGAAATAATACAAAATTTAATACATCCTTTTACGATACTTCCAGAAGGTGGTAGGGTTTTCTAGCTATCCACAACAATTTCTGTACATTTAAAGGACATGTTGCGTCTAAAGGTCGTTTTTAGTTACCGCTAAGCGCCAGAACCTACTCCAGATAAACTTTGGCATTCTTTCGATGAAAGATCCTTCTGGGGATACAAGTTTTTGTCTTTTTGTTTTCTTAAATCCTGACAAATATTCTTTCGACTTTTTACCGTCATTCCAGTTTACGTGTTGCAGGACCAATGTTCAAAGTTCAAGAAGTCGAAGGTCCATACTTTTATAAATTGTATTTTAAAAATCGGACACAGACAACTCTGCAGAAAAAAAAACTCTTGAGACAAAGAAAGATAACGCGAAAAAACTGTATAAAGGATATTTTTCATTTAATCTCCCAGGACCTGAGGGAAAGTTTTAAGGTTGCAGGAAAACCGTCTTCCATTTTCAATTTTCTTTCTTGCACTCTTCTAATTGAAGATTCATATCAAGCACCAAATCCCCGAAGCTTCCGGGAGCATTGAAAACAAAAATCTCACGAACTGGAGGAGAAGTGATGCACTAAATTGCCAATTTCTGGTCCAGCTAGCTGTTAAACGTCCGCAAATATTGATGCAACTCCTTACAGTACCACTTAGCCGTGGTTCTCTTGCAGTCTATTTATAAGTTCACTTCTCTTTTGTGAATAATTTACCAACTTTTTTCTCTCTCTAGTTCTACAGGAACTTGTGCATAAAATTAAATCAATATTTTCCAACACTTTACAGTGCCGGCCGGGGAAAAGAAAGCCAATTTAAAAGTAGTTATTCACGAATCTATGGAGTGGAACCTCATCGGAAATCACTTAGCTAGAGCAACCTGCAGAGTGTTATCAATCTGACATTATACTAGTCCTAGTTTATTTTTATTCTTCCCACCATCAGCCTCTTTAACATTTACTTTTAAACTTTAAAAAGAAAATGAAAATACAACTACGTAGAATTTTTTCTATAGAAAATCAATAAGCCATTTTTCTTAAGAACCATAAAGCGGCTCTAAGGATACGCGACACACGCCTGGGAGAAACGACGTTACAATAATAGCTAGAAGGACTACTTACCATGCAAAAATCAGAAGGTGACATTTTTATTTAATTTAAGCACCATGAAATAGCACGAACCGGTCTTTTTGTTGAGCCTTAGATCGGATGATTTAATCATTTAATTAATTATTCAACAACAACACAAGCCCTCTTGGTAATCCTGGTGCTGTTACTCCTTTCCTTTCTCATCCTCCCAGCGGGATTTTCGAATTTGGAATTAATTTAGCGTTCGTTTTCTAAATTTATGCTTTTTTTGTTCTTCCTACGTTCTGTTCGGGTTAAAATTTCTCTTAGAGTCAAGTAATTTGCGTGTTCTAGTGCCACGAATGGTTAAAGGTTGATTTCAAAGGTATTTTGTTGGTAAAAGAGTGTGTGGGTGTGTGTAGTAATATTTTGAATTTTTCAAAGGAGGCAAAAATGTTTTGTCATTAAGTACTTTCAATAGGATTATTGGATTTTTATTCAGAGTAAGGGGAAATATTGTTTAAAAGGATTAAACAAAAAACGTCTTACGGATGTACATTTTCAATTTGAGAAAAGGCACCTACACAATGAAGGATGTACGCCCGTAGAAACACCTTTAGAAAATTTATATGTTTTTAGGTTAAATTATGTGGAACAATTTATGCGTAGAATACTTTTGAATTTGAGGAGGATGCTTGCCTACGTGAATGTATTCTCAAATGCCAATACAGCTTGTTTGGTATTTAGTAGCTCAGCCTACATATAGACTTATGCACCCCCGTAATGATGACTTATGCTTATTATAGAAGGTTATATAAATGCGTTGTACTTTTCATTTCAGAAGGTTTTCGCTATAGAAATCAGGAAAAAGCGAATGGTCTTTTGTTTTTGGAAACAATCTATTGTAGGCACTAGACATTTTTGTAATTGGTGGAAGAAAATGCAGAAATCTATCGCATGGATGAGTATAGATCTGTCTAATTTTGAATTTATTTGACTATAATATGGCGATGTCTTGAAAAGTAGAGGAATCAAATGTCTACAACAACCAATTGTTTCTCTATGTTAGGAACGTAGGCCATTGGTGCTTTTAGCTATTTTCACTAGAAAAGGCAAATTGCGCAATAAATAGGAAACCCTCATTGAATCCATGACACAAGAAAAATGTTGGGCCTTCTCTCTATAATGCTGCTTATCGGAAAAAATAAACACAGTTTACGCATAGAGTCCTTCAATTCCTTGAAGTCCCTTGATATTTCATCAATGTATAGAACGTGGATCAGTGGGCATGGTTAAAGGCTTATCACGGCACCTTGCCGGCCTCTTCTCTCTTGAATTACTGTCATGAGAAACGTTCTCAGAAATCCCCCGTTGCATTGACTTGAAAGTCAAAGGTGGAGTTCAGGATGAAGACGACTACCATTCGTCCATCAGCACCAAACACAACGTTTTCCAGCGATTTGACAAAAACAGCCTGCTAAAGGGAAAAAACCTCGGTTCTCCATTAGCTGAGAAAATGTTTGTTAGATAACAAGCAAACTCTCTACTCTCTCAGGCCTTCCTCTCAACTCTAGTTGCCTTGTGATGGTGGTCCATAAGTAAAAATACGTCGTCTGTGTAGTCAAGGAGTCAATGTATGTAAATGATAAAGCGAAGTTGAGCACATTGCTAATTGTCAATAAAATTCATTGGCGAAATGATGCAACCTTGCCTGACTCCATTCATTCTTCTTTCAGTTCGTGAGACTTTGGAAAGTGTGGTACGTAAATGTCTTTGCTGTGAGCTTGATATTTTCTCGAATGCCTCTCTTACAAAAGGAAAATGTTGATATTTCCTAATACCAGGTGTCTCGAAATTACTGGATAGCAGGTGAAAAGAAGCGATATTGACCACATAGCATCATTATACTAAGCACGCAGAGTATTGATGGAGATGCGCCTTTTCTTCTTACCACAGTTGCAATCTATTTGAAATACCACTATTCGAAAATTTCGAAATTCATAACTTCATTCTAATCTATAAAAGATAGAAGAATACTTATAGAACAACACTCTTTCCCTAGTAATCTTATTACACAAGTTTGCTCTTGAAAAAAAAAAAAACAATCTCATGCCATTGAAGCTCAAGATTTAGTTTACAAAATATAACACTGGGGCGTATACTTTATTTTTTACACAATATGTAATTCTTTTAGCTCATATATCCTATTTAATTTATGAAACAAAAATATAAACTCCTCAGTAAAAGAATAATCCCTGTGGCATTTCGTTTGTCGTCTTTTATTACACCTTTTCAACAAGAACTTACTCTTTTTTCACCCCAAGCGATAGAAAGAAACAGTGAAAAAGACACCAAAGTCTTAAAAATTAATTAACTCGCTTGACTTTTTCTACTGAAGCACATATCTACAGCCACAACGGGCACGTTTATCAGATTATATTACTAATTTATAATAAAATGCGCGCCAAAGAGATATATTAAGAAACAGTCTTTTTATACCTTTGAGACGCAAGACTTTTGTTTTTTGCGAGCACACATACCATATAACGTATATTGTCTATTCGTACTTGCAACATAAAGTATTAAATTTAATACACAATTAAATGCTTCAGTTGAGGTGGTTTTAACGTTTCTTTATGTGCACCATTCATATCGTGTGAAAACAATTTGGTGTTGTTTAATATTTTCTTCTTTTATATTTTCTAGTAAAAAATTATATCGACGGAGACATACCATATTACAAAGACGGGAATCTTGAAGAGGATACCACCTCACCTATTTAGGTAATAAATAAAGGAGCTTATTTTTAGCAAGTGCTTGTATGTATGTACCATTGGAGATGTCCTTAAATGAAATTTATTTCCAGCAAGGTACTTAACTGGGTGTTAGGAGGAACATTTTAAGAATACTCATATTTCCTAACACCAGGGCGTATACATACTGTTTTTTTTTCTAAATGGTATATATATATGGTTATACATACTGACATTATTTCATAAAAAATGCTAAATTCATATGACCAGACGACAACTCTACACTGACGATTCCAAAATGGACGTAAGAACATCGTCGCGGATGCCAGAAAACATGTGGAAACGGTTAGAAATCATCTCTATATAAGGAACAAATTTCAAATCTGGGTTCCTCTCTAGAACATGTTAATTTTCCCTAAGAGCATACTGCCTTATTTCAGGATCAATCGTCAGACAAGCAAATTAGAGCCAGAATCAAAATTATACTGAATCACGATGGTCCAAATGGCTCCCCTGTAGGCATCCTCTAATATGGACCACACAAAGCTTTTTTTCTGTCAACTCATACCAACTTTTTCTCTAGATACTTCACACATATCCACTATATAAATCTAACCACGAAGTCATAATCAACTAAACCTCTATCTCTGGCAACCACACATTTTCCTTGCGAACTCAGTGTTAAGCTCCTTCAAATCCGCTATATGACACTTTCAAAATGATAAAAAATCCTTGCCAGTGTATTTACATGCAAATCGACTGTCAGTAATATTCAATTTTATGACTTCACATGAATGTGATCGATAGGGTTCGACCTTGTCAGGATGTATGAATTTTCCTATCAAAAAGGAAAACAAAATGAGTTCCCATTCACATGAACGTACGGCATGTGTGCTTAAAGATGACACGACATATTAAAAGTCACATTAAAGTCCTAGCTCTGACATTTTTCATAATTTAAATTTTCAATATTCTTCAACGTATTAAATTACAATTATTAAAATATCAATTGACAAAATGCCCGATATTATATTTCAATTTATCGCACCAGTTGACTTTCAGTTGGTAGAAGGGGGACATTTTTTTTTTTTAATTTCCACATGAAGGCAGATGCCAAACAGGATGTTGCCTACAGAGGACCGACTGAAATGCGGAAGAATATAAAATAATTTGCATTACTTATTGGCCTTCTGGCAGCCACATTTTTCATGAATCAATGAATATTAAATTTACTAGTCAAAGTGAACATTCAACATTATTAAGAAATTGTACGAAAATTTGGGGTGGCATTTTATGGTAATTTCATTTCAATTGCTTTAATGTTTTGAAAATTTAGGTACATTTCTAGGAATGCTAGTATTGTTGTGGTATTATTTTATCATATTTGATTGGCTAGGGAAAAAATCATAAATAACGCAATTTGCTGATTGACTGGAGAGTTATACATATATGATCTTCATAATTATCTTCGTTTACTGAATTTCATGCGTCAAATTACAGATTTTCAGTGGATTTCAGTTGGGCTTTAAAATCCATAAATTTAACGATGTATGGGTTGTATTTTATTGGTTTAATTTCTAATTGTGATTGAAATTGTTCTACCAATGACATGACAAAAGTTTCTTTTTAGTATTTAAATTTACATAGCCCCATTTACATATGTCTAATGGTATCAATATGCTAGAAAAAACAGGCTAATTTTTCTTAAATTTTTTAGCAAGGTAGGGAAGAGCTGTGATTCAGACAACGGTAAAGAACGTATTGAAAAAGTACAAGACCATCATGAATTTTTCTTCCTTACTTTCTTTGGTGAGGTAAGAATGAGGTATATAGACCATAACCCTAAAATTTCGCTGTGCATTTTTGTTTAAACAGTGTTTTCTGTTTGCTTTAAACCACATATATAAATAAGTGCGACATTATTGAGTAATAGCACTTCAACTATAGAAGAAGCGATCGTTCTATCTAGAGACTCAGCGGCTCAATACTAAGCTTGATTCCTTCAAATTATTTCTCATCGTAATCTAGTACTTCCACTCGTGATTTTATGCATTCGATCAGTACCCAATTTTAATGATCATTTGTAAGAGTACATATCATCAATCCAAGAGGTGTTCTGGAAACGACAATAACTTCCTACTTTCATCTCAATCGGCTCCTAACTTGTCGAATGCTCAATGCTCTCACAAAAATTAGTATATTATACTTTAGTATTAGTTTCCTTTATGCGCCTTGTACAGACATAACATCTTAGCAAAACTCACGAATCGATCTTTATGGAATATACAAAGTCTGTCATACATCGTTATTTAGTTTACATATTGAGTATTTACAATTTTTGCAAAACCACAACGAATTATTCCAACGAATAAAGGAATTTGAATTATTCAACAGGTTGTGCACAATATCATAGCGTGCGCATATCTCTACCTCTCCTACTTTGCAGAAATACTGTATTTACACTCGTCTCATACTTAACAATTCGTTCCATTCCATTCATTTCATTAAGCAAATGTCACTCACATTTCACTCAACCATTTGTTCGAAGCTCAAAGTCACTTCGAACCAAAGTATGCAGCGCCCTGCGTTGGGCGCCACCCTGAGACACATCTTTGCTAAAAATCAGTTCAAGTCGGTTACTTAAAACAATCGGATGGATACGCGGTCGACTATGCGATATTGTCACATAATTTTCTAGTTAAGATGATTGCCCCCCAACAGTGAGAGTGAATAAGTGCGTTCTAACATCAGTAATTGGATAGAAGGATACCGCCTTCATTACCATCAGTGAAGCTCTTCTTTTTTTATTGGAAATTATTTTCAAAAAAGTATGCAAAAAGTGTAAAAAAAAAAATAATAATTTTAAATAGTACCAGAGGAAGAAATAAAACGAATGAAAATTCCTGTGGGATATCCATAAATTTTGTGATAATCAGTTACAAGGATTAATGTGCTGTGTGTTTGCATTTGTTTGCTCATTCATCACAAGGAAGTGTCTCTCTAATGGAAATGGTCTGAGATACAAAAATACTGTTTTTTTTTTGTGTGCCTTTCTTTTCTATTTTTTTCTCATTCACTAGACTGCTGTTCAAATTGCTCTTTGATTACATTAGCTAACGATGCTGATTGTGCCCGCGCCATTCAGTGGGTGATTATTTATTTATCGTCCATAAGAATACCAAGAATGCCTTCAGTCATTCTTCATTTAATCATTATGCGCTGTTCTCTGTGTATCTGTGTTATTCTTTTATTTGTGATCTTTTATTTTGTTGTTTTCGTCTTTTTAAAATGCTTTCTTTCGTTTTTTGTGTCATATTTCTAGTGTCATTTACCCAGGGGGTAGGTAATGTCCCCTACTAACACAGGGGCTTATTAATTTTTAATGAAGGAAGGAACCAACTCTAATTATTTGTGATTTTATTTTCCATCTGCAAATTTTTCGTGTGCTCTCCTTTTGTAATTTCTATTCGTTGAAAATTAATTAGCCTACGGGAAGAAAATTCACAAGAAAAATTCTTCTATCTCTTTGATAGACGGTGCTTCTGAGTTGCTTCTTGAGGTTGAGGGGCACCATAAAATTAACATTTCTAATATTTGTTTTATGGAAATTCAATTAGACTCAAGTATCTTAATGAGAACCACAGGTTCTACCTTTGGTCTATTATATTTTCGCCGAACATACTCGTATTTTGTTTTAGGAACCCATGCCCAGGTTTGAAAAAAATTCAACGAAATTCTTAATTATTCTCCTGCAATGAGTTCCTTCTGTATTTGACAGGATATACATATTTATTCGCGTGTCGGTAAAAAGAAAGAAATTTGTATACTTTTGAATGGTTTTCTGAACAAAATTTTCACCTGAAGCACTAAAAGTGGTGGCAATTATAGAGCATGGAATGAGACGCACAAGTGCTACTTAAGTTTGCTCAATGTGTAGGAAGTATAATGGATATGTTTGGGCGTTGATATGGAGATGCTATTCATGGGATTGGACTAACAAGACTTCATAAAAAAATTTAGCATGAGTTTTGTTGTATGGTAGGAGAAGCCTTGTTGCGTTGGTTTATTTTAGCACGTTTATGGACTTCAACTGTGTAACTTCTTTAACATTGAAGACCACAGTCCAACTTTTGCAAAACCGGCAAGAAACATTTTAGAAGATTCAGAAATCTCAATTGCTTTTCGAAACTTCTATAAAGAAATTGTTAACTCTCTGGTGTTTTCTGATATTTCAGAATTATTTCCAAGACCAAGTTACTAACAAAAGTTCGACTTCTTATATGTACATACATATATACATATATATATAAAAAAAAATTTCTCAGTCATAATTTTTTAATGCTATTGATCTTTTGGATCTTGAAAGTGGAAAGAAAGTTCCCCTATTTCCTGGCTTTGACAGGATTTGCCACGATTTCGTTAAAATAATTTAAATCTCTGATATAATTTTTACCACAAATTACTGCACAGTACAGATGGCTTTTTTGCTCGTTGTAATGAATTACAATGAAAGTCCAAAAATCCAGAGAATTTTCTTCTTATATCTCTATTTTTACTATATTTTAGGGTATTTTTTTTTATAATCTGCACATGCCAAAGGGGATATGAATACCCTTTTACTGATTAACAGGGCACGGGCGTTAGTTAACTTGGAAGAGAGAAGAAGCGATAGGAAAGAGTTGGTCTACTTGTATTTGAAACTCAGGTGATAGTAGGTTTCAATTTTTATTCTCTATGGGTGGTATCCAATTTAACTGGGGAGAGAATTGTGTGTGATTTTTGCATTTGTTCGTAATTCACATTATTTTATTCGCATTCATGTTGAAATACACAACGTACTTTCTGAGCGAATTATTTAATTTGAATACTGTGAAAACTGAATGGACTTGGTCGGGAATTGATCACCAAGCCTATCATTCAATGACCGAATACACTACCACTACACCGTGGCCGTCCATATGCTTTTGTTTTTGGTCGGTTTATAGGAAATTGTCTTAAATTGGTCATCTACTATAATATACATACATGTTACAGAAAAGTCCCTTAAAATTAATTCATCTGCTATCATAGAGTGAGTCCTTTCCGAATCTTTGCTGATGCTTTCTATCACCATGGTCACATTGGTATCGTCAGTCGAATATTTGAAGTGGCTTTCACTAGACTCCCCACTTCTCGAATCATAAAAAATGTGCACTTGATCCATATTTATGTATGTAAACACGCTCTTTGGCATTCATAAAAATATTGTATTGGCTTATATTGACGTCAAAACTTAAAGAGAATATGAAAGCGGATGTATGCTGTGATGGTGTTGAGATTTATAAGAGCATTGCATCACAAGTTTTTCTTTCACTCATCTCTGTTGTTTGCAATTTTTCTGAAATTTCAAATTGAATATTTTAAGAAAACAAATCTGAAGTCAGAATCATGCCACAACTTATGTAAAATAATCAACGCTGCCCGTCAAGAGCTGATGTTCAAACAGAAATTAAATAATCTTGTTAAGTCTATTAGCATGCATTAAAGAATTTTATTCGTCAGTTGTCGCAGTCGTTTGAATATTATGTTGTGCAAGAAACTCACATATACGTGGCCACAAGGAAGAATCCTACAAGTGTAAGAACTGAGCTAAATAAATTACAATGTCGCATGCATTGTAAATTTTTAATTTAAATATTTAAACCCTCAAATTATGGACACGAAAGTTTGGTTAGAGTGTCAATCATTAAACATAGGTTAAGGCTCCTTCTCCATAAAATAATTACATATGTATGTTCACTTTGATGCAAAATACACAGCAAGTTACTTTCTGATAACACAAGTATGGCAAGGACTCATGTCTATAGATCCTCTCTAAATAATGTCTCGATTAGGTATAATTTAACTCAAGGGAGTAGTTAACTGCGCCAATATCCATACGTATGGCAATAATCAAAAGGTACACAGAATTGTATGATAAATATCGACGTGAGGTAGAAAACGAATTCTATGGATACCTACTCGCATTATTTGCCAATTTTTATTTCTCTGTGGGGAGTGCTTTCCCGCACCGCCTTGGAAGTATTCCATTAATGGAAAATGAATCGAAGGGTATCTATCGCAGCGGGTGGTAAATGAGTTGGCTTAACCAAAGGACAAACGGGCTTACTATTGTTGCATACTGCTACTATCAATTATTAGTTTTCGATACACATAGCAGAGTTTGTGATACTTAGTTTAGAACAATAAAAAAGTATTAATAATAAAAATATTTAAAAGCACTTTAACACTAGACAAATAAAGCCAACAGAGGCTGTTTAAAATTAAGTGCTGGTTAATTTATTTCTTACTTACTTAATGTATTCTGAAATACCTCATCGCACTACCAGTTAATTAGGTCATGAAAGGCTATTAAATAGGATACAAATCCCGGTGGAAAGGATTCCTAATACTAAGCTATGCCATGAATGCAGCTTAAGTGTACAAATGACATTCCATTTAGAAGTTCACATGTAGTCCATGAAAAAGACAAACAAAGCACATTACGTACTTTAAATATTATTCCAACTCCCAGTAGAGATCCTGGAAATTTTTAATACTTTTTTTAAAAGAAGAATTCCCATGGAATTTGTCCCACGCTATAACGAGACATTCTAAGAATACCCAACTCATTGGATTGAAGTTAATTTTCTGTAATGCTAACTTGAAACGATAAAGGTTCACTTTTTACCAGACAGAGACATTAATGGATATTTTTAATTTTCAGAAACATTTTCTGTTAACATTAATTCATTAAAAATTCACTTGGTTTATTTAAGGATACGTATTAAATTTTACTCAGTATTATTGAAATATTTTTAGATCAATTGATACGTGGCTAATCCCTTATAGGAATTTCATTCATGCGTAGAATATCCTTTGATAAAACGTATTTATATTCAGGTATTTCGAGTGAGATCGCATTCAATAGAATCATTTATTGGATTCTATTCATATGAAAAAGAGATGACCTATGCTTTCTTGGAAATGTGTCATTTCTGAAAGGACACATCAGTTCACAAATTGATTGAACACAATACAAGCAAAAAGAATAATCGCATTAATTCAATCGAAAAAAAAGGAATGTGGAATAAGCTTACGAGCATTGACGTATTTAACTCATATCATATGAAATCAGCAATTCATTCCATTTTGTCTTGTCTTGTGGGATATTTATCAAAGAATTGAAGACTAAGAGAGGAAACTGAAAGGCTAAGTATCAAATGCATGCATTTAAGGAATTGCGCAAAAGAGATTTGGATCAAAGCAAGACAATTTGGTTCCAGCCATAATGTGAAATCTTGCATGTTGTTCTTCCTTTATATGGTTTTTGTTTGAATACCGCCGATGTCGGTAAAAACCTGTCACAGTTCCTGTTTGGCTTAAAGATCCACGTGTATACTAATCTTTTTTAAAGCAGTCACTCTTAAAAGTTGCCGTGTTCCGACACCTGAATGAAGCGGAACCTGAACCGATGACACTACAAAACCTTCAGCTTATGAGAATACGAGGACGATGGCTCTGAAAGTTATACTTATATGAAACTGATCATGCAGTTGTTTCTAAAGTTTACTCTCGGTGATGTGTAGTTAGTTGGCATTGGGCTTTCATAGCACTCAATTTGTTACTGTGGCCATTTAATCTGATCTGATGCTACACATAAAGGGTTTGACAACATATTTTTAAATAAAACGTAAACCATTTGATATATTTCAAAAACTTTATTATCGACTTGAAGTACAATCAAAACATTTATAAATGGAACTCGACTTCGTTAATATAGCCAACGCGGCCACGTTCGATTCTTTGGATCCAATTTTCAACGATTTGCCCACACATTTCGGCCGAAACGGCCGCTATTTTGCGTTCAATCTTGGCTCTGAGTTCTTCCAACTGCGTCGGCTTGTTGTGATAAACCAATGACTTAACGTACCCCAACAGAAAATAGTCAAGTGGCATTAAATTGCACGAACGAACCGCCCAATCGACTGACCCATTTTTTTGAGATAACACGATCACCGTACTTACTCTTCAAAAGTGTGCTGTGTGACTTGTGGCACCATCCTGTCGTCCAAGTCCATATCTTCCAATTCGGTCCAAAAATAATCCGTAATCTTGGCGCGATAACGCTGACCATTCACATTAACGCGACGATCGTTATCGTCGACGAAAAAATATGACCCAATAACGCCGCCAGCATGCAAACCGCATCAAACAGTTACTTTTAGTGGATAAAGTGGTGATTCATGAAGCACATATGGAGTTTCACCCGACCAATAACGCATATTTTGCTTATTGGCGAACCCATTGAGCCAAAATGAGCTTCGTCACTGAAGATAATTTAGCGATGAAATTCATCATCTTGGCACATCTTCTCCAGAACCCAATCGGAGAACGTACGTCGCTTGAAATGGTCCATCGGCTTCAATTCTTAAGTCAGCTTGATCTTGTAAGTGTGTAAACCAAGTTCCTTACGCAAAATATGCTATAATGTGGTCTGAGCGATGCCCAATTCTTAAGAACGCCGTGGAATTGACTGATTGGGATCGTTTTCTAGGGACGCTTGAACAGAAACGATATTTCACTGACACGGCAACATCACACAACGAATATGTAGACTCAAATTTTTGCAACGAATTCTTGGAGGTGTCAGTGAATTCTTTAAGAAAGAGCTTGGTAAGACGTTTTGACAGCTAGTCTTAGAGAAGAGACTAAGCAGATCTCATAGAAATTGTAATAGATTTTTCTTGAAAAACAGTGTTTAATTTAATAAAGTTTAATTCTCTTTTTATTTTAATAAAAAAAAGTTCTACCCTCTTAAGACTCAGATAAATTGAGTTTACTTTCTGCTCTTCGGTTAAAAGTCTTCGGCGGGATGTATTTTTTGTTGCAGTACATATGAAGAAGAAATAGAAGAAGCCATGGTATTACATTTTAAGCTTCAGTAGCGGTTTACTGAAATCGAAGTTCGTATTGTTAAATATCTTGAGTTCTTTTTCCTTTTTCCAAAAAATCACCTTCAAATCCACTTAATAATTTCTCAGTTATCTATCCAGTTTTTGGCTTACACACTTACAACTGCCATAACCGGCTACAAGCTTCCTCCCCTCAACGAACAAAATTGCCCATTCCATTTAACTGCTTCTATCATTTGTTTAACTCAAGCACTCATTGAGAATTTTTCCTTGCCAAAAATACCAAAATCCACTCTGAGATTTTTTTTTTCAAGGAAACCTCGCACACCAAATATTGACACACACCTCCACACTCAGGCAGTCCCCACTATCGTTAAAATGCTTTTAATACAACCACTGACTTATCCTTTATATTGACCATGAGAAATGTCTCCACCAGACGGACTATGATATATTTAAGAGCCTGTTCTGTGGCGTTCATTGCCAATATCGATTTTTGTTTCCATCGATACAGTTCCATCGTTGTTGCGGTCATGAATATGGGTCAGACGCCAAAATTATTGCGCCTATTAAGTGGCTATTTTTATGAGGTTCCTTTGTCCTAGATATCGATTCGCATAATTTTTCTGCCTCTCAAGGAAGTATGTAATTTGCTTACTCTTCTAATTAACTATTTCTATCTAATTAAAATCTGTCTCACAATCAGATCTGCCTTCATTATAGTAAACAAGATAGCCAAATTTTCAAGGATTATATACCGAAAAACTTATTTCGAGCTCACACTAATTAGGATCCCATAGAAAGCATGACCGCATTGTTATCCTAAACGAATGTTCAAATTGACCTGAACCACCCGAAATAGAAAGTGGTTTCAACCACAAAAATGGCCAAATATGCAAATAGACCTCATCGACAACGACGAGGAGGCAAATCTCGCCTTACGTCGCAGAGAGTAGCAAGCACACAAAACTGCTTGCTATTATTTTGAAAAATTCATCCTTAAAAAGTTATTTTGTTTCGTAAAATGCCAATCCATATGCAAATACTCCAAGGAACCGAAGAGAGGGCTCGACAGCAATTTGCCAGGACTTATTTGAATCTTTGTTACTGCTTTGTTGGCATACACATGGGGGAGACGTGTCGTTAACTGAAATTAAATGAATTTTCCTGTATTAGGGGTTTCTTGTGATTTGTTTAGGCATCCTTTTTAGGGTGGCCGGAGAGGAAATTGTTCTTGATGTTCTCCTTCGGTTGGTCCTTAATTACTTTCATTGAAAACAGTTTTGTTTACAAATGAAAGTCATTCATTAGAAAAGGAAGTTAGCCAGTTGTTCGGGAAGAATTTTTAAATTGTTTTCGGTTAGTGTATAGATTTTGTTAATTATGTTGGAAAGGTTAATTCCTTTCTTTTTTCTAACAAAAATAAACAATAAGATTGGTTTTTGGTGAAGACATTTTATTTACACTGAAAATGGATAGATAAGTGGATGGTTTTAATGTTGATTGAACAAAGGTATTCATCCATTTGTAATGAGATACGAGGCAGATGGTTTTTTAATTGCCTTTTACGTCGAACATAAATATGTACATACATTTCTTTATGACAAGACTATATGAAGCATACATGTGTATAGTGAAAAGTGAATTGATCGCGGCAGAGATACTTCGCATCATATTGGCCATTTAAAAGTCGAGTTTGATGTTTTCCAAGTTGGTTAGACATGGACAGATGTGGACAGATGATCTGTCTAGATTTTCACAACCTCATCACAAATTTGTCAGCGAAAAATGCTGAAAATGTCAGGCAAACAAACGAAGACTATGAATACTATCATGGAAGACTGGGGTATGGCACCACGAATTCTTTAAGTAAGGCCACCCTAAGCATGTGCAGATAACACTATCTTAACGCATCATCTATCTTAACTCAACGTCTTTGTCAAACAAAAGTAATACCTGATTACTTAAAACGGTGATAGAATGATTCTTAAATTGGCTATCTACTACTTGGTAGCCGGTTTCGCGACTCACGATTTAAGATTGCAAAGCGATCCTTGGAGAGGCTATAGGCCAGCAACATCATTCATTCCTTCTGATTTTTATGAGATGGAGAAGAAAAACAAATATACAAACGTGGCTGAGATTTTAAGCTGCACAAAGAAAAAGGCTTATTTTAGTATATCTTTTTACTATCATCGATGAGGTCGACGATGAGGAGTGCAAAGCACAAGATATCTGGGCTGTCCTACAGCGATCTTGCTTGGAGGGTGCTAAATCATTGCTTCGCACGTCGAAAAGCCACACCCAATACACCACGGAAATGTGGTGGTGGGCAGATAAAATTAAAGTGACAAGAGAAAAGAAAACGGCTATAGGAGCTTGATCAAGTACTCTTCTATTTATAGATATGAAAAACCTTGCCCTGAACTAATATATGTATGTATAGATGGTGCAAAAGTCTTTCATGAAGGTGCTCCAAACATGATGAAGTATGCGACATTGCTACTCTTTAAAATCACAGGAACTGCCAATCAAAATCGATGCAAACAAGGGAAGCTTCCTCCGTTCTTTGTTATTCATTGCAGCCCTTTATTACCTAGTTAAAAAAATGGAAGGAAGCGGGGCTCACCGAGGCCTCTTAAAAAATGCAATATCATTCAAATTCCACAATCGCGAAAAAAGTTACCTCGGACGAAGTCCATATGTAGACATTTACCGAAATGAATTTCCTGAAATTTCTATTATCAAACAATCGAAGCAATTCTATGTGTATAATGTGTGAAAAATCTTATAATCGATTTTCCAGCCTAAGCTTATCCTCGTAATTGGAAAATAACAAAGACCACTCCAATTATTTTCTGTATTTCCTGTGGCGCAGCAATTACATGCCTGATGTCACCTACAAAAGCCTTTGCCTTCGATTGCCGGAAATCCTTCGATTCGTTTCGCTTCTTTTTTTTTTTTTTGTCAATTAAGTTGATAAATTAATTTTAAATGGAAAATCAATGTGTGATGCTATCAAGCCACAAGTGTATCTATTCAACTGTGAATTTAATTTGCTATATTTTTTTTTTTACTTCTTTTCTTTTCCGCAAGAATTTTGTCGCCTCTTTTGTCCTGCTTATGCCAACATTTCAAGGACATGCTGTGCTATGTGTCGGTATGCTTAAGAGTTTGTGAAATATTATCGGATTGCGTGAAATATGTTTCGAAACGGATGTCAAGGCATTGAACGCAAAAGAATGTCCAACATTCCATTTCGTTTCCTTATTTTGTATTCATTCTGGGAAAAGGGTAACCTTTTTTGGGTTGGGTTTTTTTTTTCGAAAAGTTTTAGTTGTACATTGACGTTGAAATACAAAGGAAATGGGTACATTCTCATACGCCTTGTTTGAGAACAGATGTGTCATTCAACTGGGACATCAATTTTTTTCTCAGCCACAATTCAAAATTCTTCCCTAAGTCCTTGATATATAAAACTAATGTACCCTTTCTTGGTACCGCCAACAACTTTGATGAGCTTCAAAAGAAATTTACTTACAAAAGCGTCCTTATTCATGTTGATCACCCACTTAAAGGAAAAAAAAAAACGATAAATAATAAATTGCCTGCTTTACGATTTCCAGAATTAAAGCCTAATTACTGTCGCGAACTTTACCCAGCCCGCCATTCGCGTATTTCATGGAAGGATAAATTACGTCTTCGTAACCTTTTGACAGAGTATCTTAACACATCCACCCACTGAATACCAGGACTTCTTAATGATGAGTGATTTATTAGCGCGTATAAAGCTGATGCCTCCAACGTTGTTATGACAGAAGAAATCATACGAGCACAAGATATGTCCGCGTATTTAAGATTGATAGCCTGACTTAAGAAGTCGAGGCCTAAAAGAAAATTTGTAAATGCAAATTGAATTCCAGGGAACAGAAAAAAGGATACAAAATTTATTCAATTATGCGAGCAATCATAAAAAAAAGTGGTCCCTGAAATACATTTATGATGGGAATAATTTCGCTATAACCCCGCCACAGCCAAAATGCTATAAACTGTTGAAATGCAAAAATAATTTTATTGCCTGTGTGTACATTCGAAGGAACTTGACTAAACCACCATAAAAAAAAAAAACCCCTCATGTGCATAAGGTGGAACAAATAGGTATCCCAAAATGGTCTATTCTTGTGTTAAAATAAAGAAAACAAGACAAGACATTGAGCAGCGAGTCCTTGATAAAGAAAACAACAACAACAAAAAAACATCTCACAACGTGTCAATAAACAACACGGTGGCGGGAGGGAAATCTGATGTATAATAATTTGATAGGAAGGAAGTCTCACAACAGATACGCCATGAGATGGAATGCAAAGCAATTTTGTTTACATAAAAAGGCAGATATCCTGCCAGAATAGGGGTGGGAATTTTATTGAAAAAAAAAAATTAAAGTAAATCTGTATGTAAATTTTTGGGAGTTTTTCAATACGAAACCAGATTGAGATGTTGAAGTATTGACTGATGCATAGCATCACTCACTATTGGCAGTAGACAGGAGAATATTTTGAAATGTGTTCCATACGAAATTAGACAAGACGATGTGCTAATGTAATTTAACAATTTTCGAATTGAAAATACTTTCATCAGTATGGACTTGAGCAATCTATGTCGAGTCAGGATATTAACCGAGAAATGGCTATATTTCTAAAACCATTTACAAAAAGCAAAGTATCATTATAGCATTTGTCAAAATCAACTCAAATATGAGATTCAATTAAAATTGTTTGAGCTGTTTTCAAACTTTATGTTATTTTGGCTATAATTTAAGTACTTTTGGCCAAAAAAAAGTACACGATCTTATAGTACTCTGCCAAATTAGCCAAAATCTAAAATTCAAGCAAAATCGTAGAAACCATGTGATACGCTTTTTTTGTTGTCAAATCGGCTGTAAGCTAAATACCGTCAATATTAGGGATAAAACAGAAATTTAAATTTTTCCAACAGGGATTACCATACAGTCGCCAAGTATGAAGTTTGGTCAACATTTGTTCACCCGTTTAGACTGTAGTCTTGGCAACAGACAGAGATGCAGAATTGCCAGACTCACTTTTTTCGACTTCTTTTTTCTCTAATGTCAAAATTTAAGAAAATCTCTAAATCGAAAAATGTCACGAATCCAAAACTTGCCGTATTCTACGTATCGGTACAAGTAAAAAGATTGATCACCAAGTAAGCTTCAAATGCTTTCATGTCCTTCCAGATCACTCCACTATCCATGCGTTAAATAACAGTATAATTATATTTATAAACTCTTTAACTTTTAGACAATTATCATCAAAATTTTACTAAAAAGTCGAAATTCGAAGACCACTGTGGGCATAAACTTTTTCCAACCTAAGTTAAGTCCAAATCAAAACATTTGAAAATGCTTCAACCGTCGTCAATCAACCCAATAAGGACATTTTCTTAAAATTACTTTCAACGTATCACCAACCATATCGAGAGGCACATCAGCATGGGAGGAAATGTGGCGACACGCACGTCTGTTATCGATACCTTTGACATTTTAATTTATCAACAGCACAAGCTATTGTGAGAGTAGCATCCTGGCTTCAAAAAAAAAAAAGAATTAACTCCTTAAATGAAATTAAATTGTATGTGTATCTTAAATGAAAGCTGAGTATTTTTCTTTATTTTTCTGATGAACGTTTGAAAAACCCAATAAATCGACAATAAGCCTCAGAGTTTAACATCGACACGTCTTTTCAATCCGATTTGGAAGGATATATCTTCATTCCTCCCATAACCGCAGCCATTATCACCTGTCCCACTAATGAGTTCTGAAATCCCATTCCACCGATTACCTTTCCAAGATAGACGTTCCATTAACCCACTGTACCTAACCTCTATCCTTCAAATGCCTCGAGACACCAGGCAAGGATGGAAATGTCCTTGGAAATGGAGAATTTTCCATTCAAACGTGATTTGAAAATGTTATTTTAGCTCGTAGTTGTTATTAAGATATCCAAATGATAAGAACTCTATGTGTCCTTGATCAGGATTTTGTGTTATTCAAATGGCTTCAGGCAATTTTACTGCTTGACTTTAATATCGTGTGACGTGTAATTGTTTTCGAGTTCTTTACCCCAGGCGCGTTGAAGTGTTTTAAACGTTCACATTCATTTCAACACTTGTCGCGAAATCGTGATTAGAATTTCCAAATAATTCCAGCCAAATTGTCATTACGTGTGGTCATTTGAAGAAGATCCTTTTACATTTTATTTATTTATTTTTTTCTCTTTTTTTTTGGAAAAAAAAGTCCATAAGATTTATGCTGCCCACATTGTGTGATCATTATTTAGGCGCCGCCCGTAGTCTATTTTTAAAGAAAGAAATTCATTCAAATTATTCTCGATATCATTTGGAATAATAATCTTCATTTTATGTAAATTTAACCTTCATTCTGGAGCTCACATGAGCTCCACTTTGTTTATGAAAAAAATATTTACCATACAAGGGATACGTACTGTATTCATTTTATCAAATTAAGGATTTTTACTTTGAAAAAAAAAAATAGGAAAATCAAAACAAAAGGTTTAGCTCGTTAAAAACTTCTACACATCCTGCATACGCGAAATATGTTGTTTTTCTTATTCTTTTGAAAAATTTCCAGGAAGGATACTACAACAACAGGTGGAACAGGGTAATTTCAGGTAGAAGTACCTGCATGTATCTGTAAGAAAGAACAACGTCTATATTCTCACAAAAGGGATGAAAATTTTTGTGTGCAAACGTTGTCATGAATATTTTTGGTTTTTTTCTACAAAATTAGATACAAGCTAAGATGTAAGCGTTTTTGAGATATATTTACATGTTTATTAAAGCAGAAGAAACAACTCTTACATATATTGCGTATTAACATAATAAATTAGGCGTACGACAAAGTGGGACTACTTTTTGAGGATTATGTGTCTATTCGTGTCAGGGAAGTAAACTTAGTATGATATACATGATTGTATCTTTTTTCATAGCTTTCATGCATTAGATTCCAATTTGTAGGACTTAGCTTCTTAGTAGAATTAACTGGGAGAAGTGTGTTGTGTTACATATTTCAAGTTTTTTATTCTTCGTTCGTTCCGATTGCTTTGTATTGTATCTGAGACCAAAAGATATAAATGAAAATAAAAATGCTAAAATGTATAAAGTATTCTAATTTTGGTTGAAAATTGAAAGTGCATGTTTTAAATATTGGGCAATACTCAACTCAATTCTTTAACAAGTCGAATTAAGAAAGTATCGCTTGACACAAATTTCCCAGATTTCGGTCATAGACTTAAAGTTTTGGTGCTCAATTCCCGACTATATCCCCAGTCGATTAAGACTGTTGCAAACACCACTACAACAGCTCTTTCCTATCTTCTTCTTTCATCCAATCCAACTTACTCCTTTACATAGACGTTACGGAGAGGTAGATTGAATAAGTCCAGCTTCGCAAAGTTTGAACTTGGAGCAGAGTTCAAGAAAACCTTCTCCCAAGGAATATATTCATGTACGTTTCAAATCAAACACAAAAAAGGCACACCTAAACTTCTGCATCAATACAACAACATCTGTGATTGATTCAGGACTGAGACGCTTGTCATTATTTCTTGAGCTCAAACTCTAAAGGACGAAATCTTTTCTATCACATCCATTTATTGTAACAAAATGAGAATTTCTTCAATTTTACTAGGATTTTTTATTAAAGTAAGAAAGAACAACCTATAAACATAAAACTAAAATCCGGATAGCAAACTCAATTTCAAAGTAAGCCATATAACTATTCACAGATATAAGAGTTTGGTTTTGTTCCGAAACTATTTGTATTTATTCCGAAAGGATTTTATCCTCTTCCAACTCATGTATCAATGTTATCGGTTACTGTGTATGTCAAGCAGATTAAGTATGGTTTTTCGGTAAAAATTGTCTCTTAAGGAAGTAAATACTACTGGTATTGGATCTAGTTAACATGACAACTAAAGGGGTGTCAACTAGAATGTATATGCCATCCTTTCATTACTGTTTTCCTATGATAAGTCTATTCAACGTGTAATCTTGAAAACTCACTCAACTCTAAAGCATATTGTTGAGTTTGCTTAGAAAATTAATCAATCAAGTTTTAAGCACATTGTCCTTTGTACGAATAATCGCCCAGCTCTTTGTCTTAATAACTCATGTTAGCCCTCAAATTAAACTTGACCCTATCGATTGGAAAGAGTTTTCCATGCTTCATGAAGGTCACTAGCCTTCAAATAAACAAATATTTATTTATACAACACTTATCCTCATCCTGCTCACATGTAATATTGTCACCCCCCACAGAATAGAATATTCAATATTTAACAGACGTAGGCAACGAACATTTGCACGCCGATACACAGGTTGCCTGTAAATCATTATTGATATATTGATAAAAGTAGGTCAGAAAACAACAGGAATGCCAAACCCTCGACCCACACCGAAAAACCTGGATAAATAGATACAAATAACATTCCATTCCAGTGCAACTGACAAATATTGGCTACATTTCCCAATTCTCCTATTGTAATATTGAAGCAATTTCACGGTAAAAATATCCAATATCCTGGCAGGCGGAGGACTTTTATAGAGGTAAGGTTACAACTTAACTGAAGGGTATACACATAAGTGTCTGAGGGCGGATTTCCATTCCATATCCGATGGCAATTCAAATGGGAAAGATAGATCACAGTGGCGACGGGACGAAGCTCTATGTATGTATGTATATCATTGTGGGCAGATTTACGCAATTTAATTCCCTTAACGTATCAATATAATCGTATTTTTTCCATCTCCTCATTCATCTTCTTGAGAGATAAAATAATTTGCAGACATAAACAAAAATTGGTCACAGTTTATGGCATTGATAATGGTTTTATTTTTTTTTTTTCGCAAATTTTCGGCTGAAGTTTATGTTTAAGGATAATGTCAAGTTTCAAATTCGATTATGGATAGAAGATTATCCTACATTAAAAAATAAGGTCAAAGTCGTTGAGAATAACAACGGTATTATTATTTGGTATTCTTGGGTATTATAGATATTTTAAGAGAGCCTGAAGCATTTTTTAAAGGTTGGTGGACTTCTTAATTCGCTGGAAGGTTATATTGCCATTTGTGGTTTTATTCTATTTACTCCTCGAATAGAGTATTCTGTCGGATACTTTAATTTTACTGTATTTATTTAATTTCAACAAAATTCCGAGATGGCAACGCGAGAAGATAGGAATAGGATTTAGTAACAGGGCTGCCAGATCTGCGAGAGTTGCTACCTAATGTATTTCTGTAGTCTTTTCCTGATGCACTCTCTAGCGCAGAGCTCGCACTAACTTTTTTCCTTTTGCGAAACTCCAACATTATTGATGATCAAGCCAAACAAAAGATCCTTCCATCCTGAGCTGGTATTTTGAAAATTATCATCGCCAGTTTCGTTTAGCCTTATATGTACGATAAGTACGGTAATAAGCTTCGGTTGAATGGAAAGTAAAATCTACTGATATAATGGGAAAAGTTTCCTCCCACAAAAAAAATTAAAAGCTGAAAGGAGTGCGATTTTTCAGTGATTAGCGCTTTTGGATACTAGAAAAATATAAAATTCTATACAAGAAAATAAATAACCGTAAGCCGTAACCAGCCCATAGAGGGCCAAGGCCTAGCTTCCCACAGCTGTACGTATTGTGCGTGGTATACATTTCTGTATGAACAGAAGGGACCTACAGTTTTATGCCGTATCCGAAGGGCAGGGGGGTTTTTGAGAAGCTTTCTCCTGACAGTAAATACTCTTGGATGTTTGTCAGACGCTCGCAAGAGGTGGGGCCGTGAAAAAAACGTTGGTGGTAATTTCCTGGATTCGAACTCGGAACCGCTTGTGCAGTAGTCCAACGCACTAACCACTGAGCCACGGCATCCACTAAAAAAAAATTCTATACATCAGTCTTTAATATCAACTCTAGTCTTCAATACTGTCTCATAATTGGAATAATTTAAATGTATGTAAAACGATCCAACCCCCCGTTTTCAAAAATTAAAAAAAATGTATCACCTTTCCTTTTGGCCCTTCCTATTTCACACATAGGTGCCGCTCTCCAAATTCGGAAAAGAAACCCTCTTGATTTAAAAATATAAAATATCACAACTCCACTCACATGCCAACTCACTCTTAAGCATGTCATTGAAATACTAAACCATTCGGCCAAGTTATTTTTGAATAATTACACATATTTTGGGGACGGTAACTAAACACCCCATTTTTTGATGATAATGAGTACCTTCATACTGAAGCCTGTTGCTGTGATGTTTATCCAACCGAACACGATATCCACCCCGCAGGAAAGCCCTTACACTGGCGACATGTATTATTTTAACCATTAACTGTGGCATCATGTGTGGTTTTTCACACGCGTTAGGGTACGTGTGACTCCATATGACACCACATGAAGGGCCCTTTAAAGTTTGAGAGATTTGTGAGATGAATGTATCCGAACTATCGCTTAATAATTTTCTATTTTTAGATGTCTGCTAGACATTTGAAGTATCAATATTTGAGCCTATGCCAACTACACTCATTGTTAGCTCTTTATCGAATGTTGATCCTCTAAAGGATTAATATTACGTCGACGCACACAAAACCTATTTTCACCAAATATTGACAAACGAACTTTAGGACTTACTTACACTTTGGTTGTGTGTTAACAGCTGTCACTTTACATGTTACTTACAGTGTTTGCCACCCAAAACCAAATCGCGAATACTGTGAGCGTGTGGGAGTGCCTTGTAGATACTAATAATCCCCAGTCAACTTGTATTTTTGTTTGCAGATCAACACCCTGAAGGGTAACAATTTCACAATAAATTATCCATGACAACAAAAAGATTTGAAAAACAAAAACAAAGTTTTATCCTTCTCTGGCTGGAAAGAAAAAAATTAATAAAAATCCTTTTGCGATTGAAAAAAGTCGTCGTCTTTCTCTGTAGGGAAATAAAAAAAAGCAAAATAATATTTTCTACATTTTTCATTTCAGGAAGCCACAGTGGCAGGACCGGGTGAGATAAACGCAACCCATTTAGCAGCCGATGAACTTGATGCCATCAATCAGAGTGTAGAACTACAGTGCCTCGTTCAGGAACACGTTGAATTTTCCTTGTACGGTAATTCTAGTGAATTTTGTTCAACATCATTTGATTCGATTCTGTGCTGGCCTCGGACACCACGGGGGACATTAGCCGCATTGCCTTGTCTAAATGAGTTTCAGGGAATTCAATATGATAGTACACGTGAGTATTGCTTTGAAATGAAGATAATTATAATAGAAAGTGGGCGGGTATTTGGGAAAATGTTTGTGCACTATACGCAGTGGTTATAGAGATAGGATAATCGGAAATTTAATATAGAACGGCTCTTTAATTTAACTGAAATTTATTTGTTGGCTCTGTAGCTTCTGAAAAATTAGTCGCAACACACATCAATGTGTTGTGCATAGATGCTGTCCTTCCATTGGCTTTATAGGAGTTGCCACCGTAGGTTTTTTGCTATTTATTTTGATGGTTGTTGCCCTTTGAACTTACTTACTTAAAGAGCTCCCGACCCTTGTAAGGTCCCTGCCTGAGACATCGTTGCCTTCCATCCTCTGCGGTCCCGAGCACGCTGCTTCCAGTTGTGAAGACCAAGTTTTCTGGCATCCGCGACAGCTTGGTCTTTGTACCGGAGGTTCGGTCTTCTTCGCCGCTTCGAACCTGGGGGCTGGGATTCGAAGATCCTCTTGGCTGGAGCATTGTTGTCCATTCGCTCGATGTGGCCGAGCCAATGTAGTCTGCATATCTTGGCTTTTTGGACTACATCCACATTCTGGTACAGCTCATAGAGTTCGCGGTTGTACCTTCTCCTCCATTCGTCCTCCTCGCATAAGGGATCTAACATCCGACGGAGTACTTTACGCTCGAAGGTGCCCAATATTTGCGCGGCTTTCTTACTTATCGTCCAGCACTCGACTCCATGCAGCAGGACTGGTAAGATGAGCGTTCTGTAGAGCATTAATTTGGTCCGTCGAGTTAGGAGTTTTGAACCCAGTTGTTTCGCCAAACCGAAGTAGCAGCGGCTTGCTAGGGTTATTCTTCGTCCAATCTCTACAAAGGTGTCATTTTTAGGATTCATATTTGTTCCGAGGTAGGTGAACTCCTTAACTACATCGAAATTATGGCTATCAACAGTGACGTTCTGCCCAATATTTTGGACAGATAAATTTTTGTTTGTTGATAACATATACTTTGTCTTGTCCTCATTCACTTCAAGACCAACTCGTTTCGCCTGCTCATCAATAGCCGTAAATGCCTCTACGATGGCCTGCCGGGATCTTCCGATGATGTCAATATCGTCTGCGTATCCGAGCATTTGGACGGATTTGTGAAAGATAGTGCCATCCGTGTTGACACCTGCCCTGCACACTATCTGCTCCAACACGATATTGAAGAAATCACATGACAGCGCATCTCCTTGCCTGAATCCGGTGCACGTTTGGAAGAGCTCCGAAGAGTTGTTTCCAAATTGCACAGAGCATCGCGTGTTTTCCAGCGTTACGCGACACATCTGGATAAGTTTTGTCGGTATCCCGAATTGGGCCATCGCCTGGTAGAGCTCGAGACGATGAATGCTGTCATAGGCGGCTTTAAAGTCGATGAAAAGGTGATGGGTTTCGACTTGAAATTCGTTAGTCTTTTCCAGGATTTGTCTGAATGTGAAAATTTGGTCTATTGTCGATCTGCCGGGCTAGGATCGCCTTTCTTTAAGATGGGGCATATAGAGCTGGTACTCCATTCGTCGAGCATGCGTTCCTCCACCCACAGCTGGAAGCCCATCAGAGCCAGCGGCTTTGCTGTTCTTCAATTTTCTGATGGCTACATTAACTTCTTCAATACTGGGTGGAGGCGTTGGTTCTTCATTGACTGGAGATGGGTTCTCCTTGCAACTGCTGGAAGTGTTGCTTAAATACATCAACAATTCCCTGTGCGTCGGTGACTAGGTTACCTTCCCTATTTCGAAAAGCCTGCGTTCCGGGCTTGTAGCCAGCTGCCCTTTGCCCTTTGAATCTTGAGAAAGATTTAAAGCTTCCTTTAAACTTCCTATTGCCTTAACTACAGTTACAACGGACTACTCATCTCCAAAAATAAAAGTAATTTAAGTTCCAATACACTTATTAATAGACAATTACTTAAGGCCACACCTCCCACCTGTCATCCCAGCAACGAAGGTTTTCTCTACCCAACCAACTAATCTTTTACCTAATCAAGGCCAAAGTAGGTGACAGTCTCGTAAAAAGGAAATGCCCAGTAGCCCTTTTCAATTAGGCTAATTGAGTTGCGCTACCAAAATGAACTTGAAATTTTATCTCCTACTTGTTACTGGACTTCACCTTAAGCTGTTCGTTTTTTTTTTTTTTTTAATCCGTGGACTCTCGCATCCATAGGCATTTTCTACTTCATCAAAATTCCGTCATCCATTTAACACTTTATGTTCTTTAAAAAGAATAAAGTTCTGGTGATGGCTTCCTGGCTTCCTGGTTTTTATGAATGAAATTCTGAAATACAGGTTACACAAAATTTTATTAAAAGCAACTACGCCAAAAAAAAACCAGTGAAAAATGCTACAATCCGCCTGGAGCGGATCATATGATACCCTATCCCTATCTTATTTGGTCGTTTCAGTGGGCGGTGGAAAATGTATTCACAAAATTTTCTATTTTGCCCTATAAACTTATATTTTTACTCAAAAAATAATTTTTGAAGTAAACGCCCCTAAAAAGTGGGCGTGGCCATATACAATGTATAGACAATTTGTAGATTTAGTGGATATCTACATATTTGCTCAAGTAAGTTTTTTCGAGTTTCATATGAAAATAGTGAAAAAAAGTGATTTTTTTGAAAAAAGGGCGTGTCAGTGGGCGGATTTTAAAAATTTTTACACTTGTTCTGTCCCGATATACAAGGACTTCGTATACAAAATTTCATTGTCCTAGCTCAAAATTTAAGGCCCAAAAACAGGTGACAGACGGACGGACGGACGGACGGACATAGCTCAATCGACTCGGCTAGTGATGCTGATCATTTATATATATACTTTATGTGGTCTATCTTCAATATTTCTCTATGTTACAAACTATGTATCAAACTTAATATACCCTTAGGATAGGGTATAAAAAAAAAACTCTTTGGGTAGCCACTACGACAAGGATTAATTGAAATAAAATGATACAAAGTTCCTGCAGTTGCCATTATAACAAATGATTTTCAAAATAGAAACGCAGCGTGAAATACTTTTCAGCTATAAATGCATTTTTTGTGTCACAAATGATGGAGTGGAACTTCAATTAACTGTCATGAGCAGTTTATAAAAGTTTTAGTAATTATTTTCAGAACTTGGAGGTACGAGTGAAAGGATAATAAATGTTATATCCCAGAAAGTATGAACTATTTGTTGGAACGCAAGAAAATGGGTTATGAACTGACATTTAATAATAAATTGAAAGGAAGTTTTAGCTCCTTTTGGCACATAGACATTAGTTTTGTTTTATTGTCAACAACGCCTGCGCGCCATCTTGTTCGTAGTTCTGCAACGCGTTTGAGCTCTCTCCAGCTCATTCCCAAAGAGCTCGATTCCTCCTCGACTGTTCTGCGCCACGTTTGCCTAGGGCGACCCGCTGTTCTGCCTGCTTGGGTGAGCGGATTCCACTGCATAGCGTATTTCGCAATGGAATTGTCTTCGCGCCGTAGGGTGTGTCCAATCCACTGCCACTTTCTCCTTCGTATCGTAATGTTTATAGGTTCCTGGCCCGTTCTCGTATAAAGCTGTTCATTGGAGATACGGTTCGGCCAAAAGATCCTCAAGATGATTCTTAAACATTTGTTTACAAAGGCTTGCAGCCGGCGCGTGTTAATGGTGTCCACTTTCCAAGTACTGCACCCATAAAGCAGTACCGATTCTACGTTGGAGCGAAACAGTCGTAGCTTGGTTCTTAAGCTGATAACATTGCTTTTCCAGATGGTGGACAGCATGCCGAACGCAGCTTTGGCCTTCCCGATTCTGCTGCACACATCCAGTTCAGTGCCACCACTAAGTCTAGGTGTTTGAGGTAAGATGTCATAGTCCAGCGAATTCCATGATTTCCTTCCGTCAATGCTGCACGGAGAACATCACTGATAACCACTAAAAATAACAGCGGTGACAGTATGCATCCTTGACGTACTCCGCTTTGGACTTCAAATTCTTCTGACACCTTGCCATTGTGCAAGACGTGACACTTACTGCCCTCATACGTAGCCTTAATAATAGCAATGAGTTTTTCTGGGATACCTCTCCTGCGCAAGGCCAACCAGATAGCATCTCTATTCAAACTGTCAAAGGCCTTCTCGAAGTCGATAAACAGCAGATGTAGCGGAGACCTGTACTCAACGCATTGCTCGATTATGATCCTTAAGGTATTAATATGGTCGATGCAGGAGGATCCAGCACGAAAGCCTGCTTGTTCGACGTCGAGAGTAGAATCTAAATGCTCCCTGATCCTTTCCACAATTATTCTTGCAGTTATTTTGGCTACGGCTGGCAGAACACAAATACCTCTCCAGTTTCCACAATCCATCAGGTTTCCCTTTTTCGGAAGTTTGATGATCATCCCTCTTTTCCAGACATTAGTTTTGTGAGGCAAATATTTTAAACTAATTCTACCAGCTTTCTACTATAATGATTTATAGGTCCGTTCGTGTACTTTTTGCACTAAAATTCGTAGATAATCAAATTGCGAAGAAAAAAATTCTCTCAGAGAGAGAGCCAAAATTACGAACAAGTTGAACAAGAAAAAGTTGAAAATACATTGATTTGACAGCTATAACAGTTTTCATAAACCAGCCATGGGGAAATTTCTTACTCTCTCATGAGCGTTCCGTACGCGAACAGCTTTCCGTACAAATTCGCTGTTGTAGGAGGGTACGCGAACGGACCTTATATGATCTAAAAAATGTAGACAAAAAAGTCTCTTATGATTCTTAAAAAGTTCAAAATGCTTCTAACGAGTAATGGTAAATCTTTGATCTGATCTTCATGGTATTGCAATCGACCTATAACTGACTTTTCAATCCAACCTAAAATTGTATATTCTTGTGCTATATGTATAAGATATGTATATGCATATAGCTTCCGTTTAGTTTGCAATCTATATCCTTCCTATTAGGACATACAAATGCAATCTTTTCAAAACTAAGTTAGGTGTGCTTTATGAATGAAATCTAGTTTTTTATGTATGTATTTTGACAAAGGATTTAGTTTTCTGAAAATATTATAAATGATTTCTCTAAATATGTACTATCCATTAATGTATTTCCAGAGAACGCAACCCGCTTTTGCTACCCCAATGGAACATGGGAGAGATACACAAATTACGATCTCTGTCTACATTTGCCCGCCCCATCTACAGTACCAGAATTCGAGCCAATCATCGAGTTACCTACTATCATCTATTACGTAGGATACACCCTTAGCCTTGTGTCACTAACCTTGGCAGTTTTAGTTTTTATCTATTTTAAGTGAGTATTTATTCCCCCCTAACCCAATAATAAATATTTTCCCCGAAATCATCCCTCACTCGTAGCATGAACAAAAATAAACAACAAGTTTTCTTTTTTCGCTGAATCCTTACAGGGAATTACGCTGTCTGCGAAACTCCATTCATGCGAATTTATTCTTCACATACATTATGTCAGGTCTGCTATGGATCCTAACGCTGTCTGTACAGGTGAGTAGTAAATTTTCCACCCGCCCCTTATCGTCCTAAAAGCAAAAGGCAAACGTATACACACGGCGATAGTAGAAGCGTAAAGTGGACGATTTGTTTTCCTTGATAAAATATTTACACTGGTCACCTTGTGTCCGTTCGCTGCCACACGGAAGTCCTTCCAGTTATTTATATCTCTAGCGTATTTTATTTTTGTTTACATTGTTCGTCCTGTTTTTGCAGATTTCGATGCGAACAGGCTTGGGTGGATGCATTGTCCTGGTGACGGTGTTTCACTTTTTCACGTTAACAAATTTCTTTTGGATGCTTGTCGAGGGTAAGTGGTTGGGATCATAAAATCTCGGGTTTTCGGGGTTGATTTCAATTCCCGAAGGATCTATTCGAGATTATTTTCTCCTGCGAGAGGATCCTTTGGTTTTGTTTTTTTTTTTTAAATCCAGCCACTTTCTGTAAGTGGGTAACATCTCACATCAAATGAATCGTTTTTATGTCTATTGGCAGGACTCTATTTGTATATGCTGGTGGTGAAGACCTTTTCGGGTGATAACATTCGATTTAATATATACGCCATGATTGGATGGGGTAAGTCTCTCTGGGCCCGGTAGTAACAATCAACATCCGTTGAAACGGTTGAGGATTGAACGGAAATTGCTTTAAAACATTTCCGTAATTTTTCGAAAATTTATTTATTGAATTCTATACGAATCCTTTTTGGATTTGATTTCATGTTTTGACAGGTGGTCCAGCTGTGTGTGTCGCCATTTGGTCAATTGCAAAAGGTGTAACAACGTCCTTTGCCAAAGCAAAGGTAATAATTTTCAAAAAGGATATACTTTTTTTTTACTGTATTTTGCTTGGTATGATGGATTATTACTTTTGTTTTTGTTGTTTGTTTACAGGTCGATATTGGATGTCCGTGGATGCATGAAACAGCAGTCGATTGGATATTCCAGGGACCAGTTTGTGTGGTGCTGATAATGAATTTAATATTTTTGTTGCGAATAATGTGGGTAAGTTTATTATATTTTTTTTTTAATTTTTGCTCAGGTTAAGCTGATGTGCTTTTTAGTTATTCGATTGTCCTTTATGGTTTTAGTATTTGCAAGGTAATTTAAAGAGTGCGGGCAAGTGAGGATTTGTCTTACAATATTCGGAATACATAGGTAAAATTTCAACTTCTAAGGATAAAATCCATGAAACAACTATTCCAATAACTTGTTTTAGGGATAATCCTCTAATCGCTCAAACAACTAGATGGTACACTAAATGACGTATTTTTCAAACTCTCAACTCTACTAGGGCAATCATCATACCATCTTTCAGGCAAAGACCTTTACTATCGAGCTGCCAGAAAGTGTATCAGAAAAAGTCATCAATTAACATTCATTTATGGATCATACCTCAAGTTATATATCTTGTGTATGCTTATCTAATTCGAAACCACACGTGACTGAACAATTTGTTCCTGATTTCTGTTACCATATATTGAAATAGCATGCTGATATCGTGTGCACAAATTCGTATCTTATTTCTAATACACAAAATATTTGTTTCACTACTTGAAGTCCTTCCAAATTGCACAAGATTACAACAGAGTAGTGTTCGTTTATATATCCGAAACGACTTGAAAGGATATAGTCTAACGGAACAACATGCGCTAAGTTTCTTCCTCTAAAATGATCCATATTATGTTCAAGCAACGTATTGTCTTATCGTATCTTCCGTGCTACATGTTAACCTCCTTGCATATGAGCACATTATAAGATTTTTTTGAAGATGGATGTGCTTTCTCATGCAGAAGACTTCTAATCCTTTAATGCAGCAAACAGCAGTTTTTTTGCAACATTAAGTTTCTGTTTACATCACAAGACAGTTTTGTTTACTGACACCCTTCGCCGATGATGAATGAGGAAAATAAGTTCATATGTAGTTAGTAACTTGATGATTTGAAAAGACAGTGATGGAATTTTGGTTGACGTGTGCTACGATGAAGAAGGAAAGATGTGGAACACGTTACAAATTATTTTATCACTAATGAAGACCTAACGTTGTGTTGTATTCCTTAAATTTACTATGTTCTCCAGGGTATTTTAATTGGAATGCATGTGATTTGATGCCAAGGAGTAGTATCTTTTTCGACTTAAGGAGGCATCAACGAAAATCATCTATGTTGTCTTCTTTTGCAGTCTGGACGCCAAGATGCAATTTAGTTGTTTTCTGGATTAAAAATTCAATGGCTTCTACCAGCTTAGCAGCCATATAACTAAAGAAGAAAATTCACAAGGATGGTTTCTTATATCTACATTAGAAATATAAATTTAAAGATTGATGTATGCTAAGTATATGTATAAAGTAGAAGAAACTTGACGTAAGCATTTCTTTGAAGAAAGTAGGAAAATAATTTTCCAAACAAATAACAAATAAAAGACTAACAGCCAAATGCATTGAAGGACCAGCTCAAATCTGCTTTTAATGAAATTATCTGGAACGTTCTCTAATCACAATCATTTAAGCAATTAAGAAGACAAGCGACTAGTAACTTGCAGAGCCAGTGGAATATATTCGACGTATAATATTCTTTACATTGACAAAATCATAGATAAGGTTAAGGCATAAGGTTATAGTAGCTAGCTGCATGATATAACTTAGTTCAATTAAGGCCTAGTTCTAATGCTACAGTACAGCATTTGGATGTACTGAACCACCTGGCTGTTGCAGGCTACCACATGTGGTTGCTATGTACACAAGTAATTAGAGAACCTACCCTGATGACATGTTTTATTATTATGAGCGATCTCTTTACCTGAGTAGGCAGTAAGATCATGTGCAATCCAGCCTGTTGCAGATCTGTTTCGTGTTGGCAGTTGGTACATTGATCATCTGTTATCCGTCGCACTTCATTTTTGATTAGTAGTTAACACATATAGACATGATATATCTCTCCTTATCGACAGTGTTGTGTCACGCTTGGCGAAGTCGTCGGGAGAAGAAAAGCTGTATTCGCTGTGTGATAGGACAACGAAATTTAAGAATATACCTACATATAAACACAAATTGATTGCTTTTGCATAAAATAATCAGTACTCCAGAAAGAAGCAAAAGCTAGTGTTGGGCAAAAATAAAAGTGTAATCTATAAAAAAAAGGGCAAACTAAACCCGCAGCTAACTCCATTCAGTTACGTCTTGATAGACAAACGGCACTCAATGCGATCAATCGAAAACAATGCCGACAAAGTATAAACAAAATGTGCAACCCTCACAAAGTAGTCACTCTCTGTTACGTGTACGGTCATAGTGATAGTGTATTGAAGTAAACGGAGTTGCAGACGAACTTATACAGAAAGCGTCAATATAAAGCAGGGTGACATGCACCAGTGGCCCTATTCCTGTACTGAAGAGGAAAATATGTAGACCATATACAGAAGATTGTGTTATATCTCGCAGGCCATCACTGAAACAAAAAAAAAACAAGAAGCCCATTGGCAATGAACAAAATAAGTAACCAGTATGAGTGTACAAACTGCTCGTTTGGTGCTCTCGCCATCAGACTCTGTATCAATTTACCTTATTACTGAAAAAGTTGTCATGACACAAACTAAACAAAAAATTATCAAACACATGCTGTGTGATTGTCCCAATCTTTCAAAAATGTCTCTTCCTTCCTCTTGTATATGCGAATCAGACTTTTTGAAGTGCTTGAGGAACTTTAAGTGCCATCTAAAGTACCAATTAAAAGAAAGGAACCAACTGGCCTAAGTACAAGCGTTCTTCCTGGTGCACTCCCTATACTTATGTACCTACATCTATTCATTTCACAAATTCACAATTTCAGCAACCTCCTTCCCGGGTCAGAAACTCCAAAAAAGTAGTCAAAAATTCACACACTGCTGGTGCAATACACATTATACTTCTACTAACCTGAAACTAAATTTCCATACCATGACTTAACATAAAATTTACCTCATTCTCTCATTATCAGCAGCTTTTATTTCAATGTTGCAAAATTTGCATATGCCACACACATATCCTCGTTAAATTAAAATTTCCATTAAGAAAATCTAAATCAGCAATCTCTGAGCACATGCTGTCTGCAACACCGAGACCATATCTCACGCAAAATCCTAAATTAGAAAGGGCATCCTTCCTCAAACCACTTCCTATGCACAGGAAACATAAAAGTTCTGTCTGTCTAAGCACAAAATACACACACACACGTACAGCAACCAACAAGCACCCAACGAGAACCTAACGAGCAATTAATCTGGATTAACACTTTTGACTGAGGCTGCCATAAAATATAAATCAGTATCTGTAATTCGCTTCCTTTTTTGTTTCGCCTTTCAGGTGCTCATAACTAAACTTAGATCTGCAAATACTGTAGAGACCCGGCAATACCGAAAGGCAGCAAAGGCTCTGCTCGTCCTGATACCCCTATTTGGCATTACGTATCTGGTTGTGCTCGCAGGACCCAATGAAGGTGGCGTTGTTAGCAATATTTTTGCAGTTATTCGTGCTATACTCCTCAGTACACAGGTAAGTGGTAAAAAAAAACATCTCGTGCAATTCATTTTAATTTTTATCCAAAACATAATCCTCATCTTTAATATTTAAACTTGAACTTTATTCCGTATTCTCTTTTATGGCGGTCCGTGATGCTATGGAAATACATTTTGTAGGGATTCTCAGTTTCGTTATTTTATTGTTTCTTGAATTCAGAAGTTCGAAATGCCTTGCGTCATTATATATCGAGGTGGCAGGATGAACGAAATATTCGATTAGGACAACTTAGGCAAAGTCGAAGGTGAGTTTGGAATGTTACACGGCTTTATGTTTTCATTTTGTTCATAGCTTTTTGTGCATTAAAAGTGATTTTAGTATGAGAAAGTAGGAGCATGATTTTTATTTTAATCTTAACAATGACTTTTATCTCTTATGATAGTTTTCGATCAAGCATATTTTCGTTGAATGGTTTAAGAGACGGGAATCTAAATAACTGAGGAATCCTGAACTGTAAAGATATGCCAATGAGTTCTTCTTCTTCTATTAATCGTACATAAAAAAGTTGCTTAAATAATTTTTAGAAAATGTATCAAAGATAAAAAAAAAAACAAGTTTTATGTGGGTGTGTGACTTTTTGTTGGAAACAATGGTAAGTGTGTAAGACTTCTGTGCATGGGATTCCAAGTTCGAATCCGGTAAAAAAAATTCTCTCAGAACCCCACCTCCTCGAAGATTTGACAAACTCTTCTCTTCACAGGAGTATTACTGCCATGAGAAAGCTTCTAAAAACCCTCTGCCTTCGGAATTGGCATCAAACTATGGGTCCCTTCCTTTTTTACACGCGCTTTCCTTAAAACAAAGTAGGGTTCTAGGTTAATAAGTCGATAGCTTCATGCTTAACAGTCCATTGTTGTACCAGAATAATTTTGACGAGTAACGCTATCTTCAAGACTTTTGGGGCTACTCTCCTAGAGAGAAATCTAGCACTGAACTGCTAAAATTAATGCTCGAACAAGTAAATTTTTGGTACAGGAGACCAACAAGCTACAAATTAATTGCTTATTCACATACAAAAGTATCTTGCAGTCGTAAATAAGGATCACCAACAAACTCTTTACTATCCCTTATAAACTCTTCTAATTTGACACCCACCACCCGCAATCTAAATACATGAGGGTATTAATATCCCCTTTACCACGTGCTGATTTAAAAAAAAAAAACAATGTGAAAGGATTAAAGTGTTTCTGCTGCTGGTACAAATTTTCATTAATCACCAACCTTCTATCCTGCAAGCTATACGTATAAATACACATACAATTGTAAGCCGCTAAATTATTGTATTCCGCTTTTAATTTATTTCTCAAGCTTTTGTATATTGCTTTTTAACTTAATGCCATCAAAACAGCACTTCATATTCCATGTTATATATAAGATTTAAATAAAATGCTTCAGTGAACTAAAAAACTAAAATTTTGTAGGTTAAAAAACTAATGAGGAAATCCACTTAAGAATCGTACGTAAGGAATTCACACTTTCTACTTAAAAGTTTGCCTTAAAAATTAATATATACCTTTTTGGCCTTACATGTTAAATTATGTAAAACATCAACATAATCAGCTTTTTGTTATGTATACGCACATTGTAAAAAAAAATATTTTTTTTTATTTTATTTTTATTACACTTTTAGATTGAATACATCTATGCAACAGCATAAAAAATGTTGGTTTACTAATTCACTTATTTAATAGTTTTTTTTCTTTTTTTTTTTTTGCTCAAATATTAGTTTCAGATGCAGTTCAAATTTATATATCTGGTTTTTATACATCAAAAGGTCATACAGTGGGTTCAATTTTATTAACTGCCTTAGGGTCAACAGTTTTAAATTCCATTCATTACACCTCCTCATGGGATATTTACATGTATTTTTCATGCACAACTGAACTCTTTACGAAAAAAAACCAATATTTTATCTCCAAACAAAATGCAAATGCACTCGATGTGCAACTTTTAATTAATCTTTGCCGCACCTCATTGACTGCATTTAATTGAGTCACTTCATAGCCATTCTTGCGGTCACCCTGTAGTCACCTCCTTGACTCCTTTTATTCTGGATTTAGAATGCTTTATTAATTTATCATGCTTCTACAGCAGTGATTGGCTATAGCTATGGTTAGCCCGCCGTAGGTGAATTGCTGGTTTCAATTCCGTTTATGTGTACGCTGATGATAATTTATTCAGAATAAAACCACCTCCACAACTTTGAGGTTTTGCATGGTAAAATTCTTAACTCAGACATGTACATATTAATGTGAGTATTATGGAAGGACTTATTATAGATTTATTCATACTGAATGGCTCGTACTTAAGGGTATGCATAGTTAAGTGACGTCGAATAAAAAAAACCCTAGACAGACAAGACACTTTTAATTTACGTACATACATACGAATGAAACATTGCATAAGTTACTTATTATAGTACAGAAGAAGTTCCTTGACACATTAAACGAAATGATGGAGATAAAAGTTTGCATTGATTGGTGCGCCTAGCCACCCTTTGAACTCCCATCACTTTAGTTTAGTTTGAGAAGTTGGACCAAACTAAACTGGAACCTTAGTACATAATGTGATCACGGTATTTTGAAAGCGTATTAGATCATTGAAGATAGGCTCAATCTCCAACCACCTAAAACACTCAGACACGAACACGATTACTGCAAATTACAAACGAATAATAAATATAATGAATGCTCCGGCCACTTCTTTTAATGTTGCACGCACAGTGTTTATCCGCCCGACCAATTACTTCAAAATTATAGCACTCAATTCTATTTTACTTCTCAAATTACAAAATCAAAAGGACATGAGGCTTCGTTTTCAAAATGAGTAGCATCCCAAAAATGGTGATGATTTTTAGGCGGTCTTATGCAAGTAAATACTTGAACTTGGAACATACTTTATTTATAAATAACACCACAGAGTCCTAGTGTAGACAAAATAACAATATCTAATTCTAAATACCACAAATGTACATATATATATACAAATGTATATCAATACATGGTCTCGAGTTTCCGATTTAAAGGTTCACTCATTCCAAAAAAAAATATTGAACCCATAAAAAATAAAGAAAAACTTCACGTCTCCCTTACTATTGAATTCGTCTGAAATTCATATTTTTACTTGCACATGTAATATAGGGCAAGTATTGGATTCGTGCAAAAATTCGAACTCGAGATAACAATGAATTCTGACATTACGATGATAGAGAAGTTCGAAAAAGTGGGTCTGCCGATTCTGTCTGTCTGTCTGTCTGTCTGTCTGTCTGTCTGTCTGTCTGTCTGTCCGTCACTCTGTATGTATGTACGCTCGACTACAGCCCAAACGGGTGGACCGATTTCCTTCAAACTTCATATCTAGAGTCTGTTGTATATTCTCCAGAGGGGAAATTGGAATTTTCGTTCTAGCCCTATTATTAACGGTACTTTACTTAGGGCCAATTTTACAAAAACATGATTTTTTCAAAAACGGCTCTAACGATTTTGATTAAATTTCATATTTGAGTTAGTATAGCAAAATTTTATAACATGGCGTACCACGTTTTTGGCTAAAAATACGTATAACGGTACTTTTCTTATTAACTGGTTTTTAGAAATATGGCTATTTCTCGGCTAAAACTCAATGGATTTCAATAAAAATCGAAATGTGGCCCAGATTTAATGTTTAATTTAATGTGGCATATAAACTTATCCAAAAAATTTTAATTTTTTTTTTAAATTTGTGCACATCCAACTAACAGCACATAGGTGCAAGTACGTACGATCCAGTCGTGCACATTTTTTACTTTGAATGGCACATTCCCATAAACAACAATCGTTTCATGTTTCAACCGAAGGGCCATGAATAATAAACTAATAGTCAATGGATATTAAGGATCCCCAAAATGGACGAGAGATATTTTCGAATATATTTCCATAGTGTTTGCTGGAATCGCCTTAGTACCGAATTGTCTACCATAAATACTCTCTCTTTCAATATTTAGAAATATAAAAAAATGAAAGAATAGAAATAACGGAGAAATGGAAATGAAAAAAAAAAATCCAATCTTAATCAATGTTGCTAAGCATTTTGTTTCCTTTCATCACAAAGGAGTATAGTTTTACGACAAAAAAGGACTATAAACGAAAAATGCGATAAAAGAGCCCATAGTACGAGTAAGCAAAAGTGTAATCTATAAAAATCTACCAAGATGAGAAGCTATTTATTGCTCCTTTATAAGAATAAGAAAATGGAATTACTCGCAAGTGTAGCGCGTGAAATTCATTCATTCATTCGCTTCCTTTTTGCATAAGTATCTATCTATAGAAGGTTTGCACAATTGTTATAATTCGTAGAGTTTTTTTTTTATCATTCACTTTTTTCAGTAAAGAAACAAAGGGTATATGCAATTTAATAAAAAAAAATAAATGTTTAAAAACAAATCGAATCCTTTGCAGATTTACAACGAAAAGTAATAGTCACTCGAAGGACTATTCTCCAAGAACTAGAACTGAAAGCATTAGTATTAGGTAAGTTACTTAACTTTACTTGATATCAATGAGTTTTTTTTTGTGTGATGCACATTTTTAACAAAAAGAAAAAACGAATATACATACATATTTTCCTAAACAATTGGAAAAATGCACTAAAATTTAAAAATCCAATTCAACTGATAAAATCTTGATGTTTTTCGTTGATGTTTATTGTTATTTGCACGAAAGTTGTTCAAATTAAAGAATTTGTATCCAAGTTTAGTTTTTCACAGATCAAATAAATTTTGGCAAGGATCCAGCGAAAATTTGATTTCCACATGTTTTCAAACTTTTGTACAGTGGTTCAAAATGCGTTGTAAGTTTTACATTTCAGACAAATTTTTAACATTAGAGAGATATGGCTATGGATGGCTATTCCTCACACGCACTTGTTTGCCAGAATACATATGTATACGAGATAAAGAAAGCGAAGACATATCATAAAACTACAAGAACGACCAAATTCTAGCATGAAGAAGGCAATCAATCTGTCTGGTTTGCGGTGGCACCAACTAAAGATTAAAAGCTTTGCTTTCAGCACCACCTGTTAATAAGCAATCAAAAACTTGCCAGTAGCGATTGAGGAAAAAATCAAGAGTTGTTGCCAGCTTACTGTTTTTAACTTAAATGTGTAACTTGCCGTTATTAACGACTACTAGCTTCCAAGTTTGCAAGTTTTAAGATTTAAAAGAAAAAGCAAAAAACTTCGACTTATGCAAATTTACAAACATATGTGTATAAGTATAAGTGGTAATGCTTAGATGCTTTTGAATTCTAAGGAACAATCGGTTTTATTAGTCGAAAGATGTTTCTAATATACTTACTTACTTAAAGGACTCCCGACCCTTGGAGAGTCCCTGCCTGAGACATCGTAGCCTTCCATCCTCTACAGCCCCGAGCACGCTGCTTCCAGTTGTGAAGACCAAGTTTTCTAACATCCGCGACAGCTTGATCTTTGTACCGGAGGTTCGGTCTTCTTCGGCGTCTCAAGCCTGGGGGCTGGGATTCGAAGATCCTCTTCGCTGGAGCATTGTTGTCCATTCGCTCGATGTGGCCGAGCCAATGTAGTCTGCGTATCTTGGCTTTTTGGACTACATCCACATCCTGGTACAGCTCATAGAGTTCGCGGTTGTATCTTCTCCTCCATTCGCCCTCCTCGCATAAGGGACCCAATATTCGACTGAGTATTTTTTGCTCGAAGGTGCCCAATATTTGCTCAGTTTTCTTACTTATCGTCCAGTACTCGGCTCCATACAGCAGGCCTGGTAAGATGAGCTTTCTGTAGAGCATTAATTCGGTCCGTCGAGTTAGGACGAGTATATTTAAAACATTGAACCCTCGCCAGGCTATTAGAAGTATATAATTACGTTCATATGTTATTTCTAAAAATATTTCGTGTGTGCTAATACAAACTGTAGCAAGTTTTTGAGGCAATAATTTTTGTTCAGAAACAATTTTGTACGTAATTTTAGGCCAGAAAAAATACCGAGTGGAAATTGACTAACACCATAACCAACCATAGTGCCACAAACCGAAAAATTACGAGCTTAAAATGTTTCAATTTAAAGTGTAGTGGTTCAATATCGCCCTGAAGATTTTCCGCTTCTACTGAAAAGTCACTTTTACTAGCAATATGATCTGCTTTCTCCGATTCCACGAAATATATCCAAATTCAAATTATTTAGTTTTTTGCTTGTAAGTGGCAACACTGACTTAAGACTATGGGACGGTATCTTAAAATTATTTTTCTTTAGTTGTTTAAATAAAATGCTATATTAACCATTTATTATAGGTTATTTAAAAAAAAAGTAACTCTATTATCTTTAAAGACTTAATTTGCCACACATTATTAAACTTGGTGGAACACTGCCCAAGAAAACGGATTTTAAGTCTCAATGTTGTAATATCCCTTTGTTGATGGAAACCTTTATAGTAATTTAAGCGGTCAATTATAATCACTTATACTTGACAACTGAGTAATAATTTATCGCATTGTGGGCTTTAATAAATCGGCTTACCTGGTTAATTCATGTACATATAAATTACTGCTTGCAGTTATTGCTTCAAGATTATGCATGGATTGTTTCAGATACATTCCGCATTCGTATATCCCATTTTCATTTCATCTGTCCTTGCATTGAAATTTAATCACATTCGTTAAAGTTATTATTCTCTCCGCAGAATTGGCTTTATAATTGTATATATGTATATATGTATGTAAATGTCATACCTGCATGAATAAATCGATTCCTTTAGCCCATTTAAGTATGCAAAATTGGATTAATTATATAACAAACAGTAGCTATTGCTTCGAATGTAAACTCACTTTGCTTAATTTTTCTCTCCTTTTTGTTGTGGCTTGTTCAACGAACAAATGTTACGTATACGCCCTAGTACTTGACACTCACTTACATATCAGTAGTTATAATGGTTTTAAAAAACTTTAATTGGATTTTTTTTTTTTTACCACTCAGACCACTCACATCGTATTATGGCAAAGGAAAAAGAGAATCATGTGTCTCATCTGCAACGACAACTACACTTTTGGGTCAACATCCACCAATGTCCCTACAACGAGGCTCCAATGGGGCTCTACATATGCTTCCAACGCCCCGAGCAATTAGTCCACTAATGAAGGTATGTGTATGTATACACCGGATGTAACCGGAAGTTTTTTTTTACGTTTTGTTTGATTTTTTTTCCTCCTTAAAGTAAGAATGGGAATCCTTCCCATTGTCCTTTAACCCTATTTATAGTACACTCAACCTTTTTTATTTATTTTTATTCCATGCATCCACCTACAGCAAGGACTGGATGAAAATGCTGTGTAACAAAATTCACAAGGGATTTCTCGGAATAAGTTTATCTGTAATTATTGACTGTAAATGTTCGTATATAAGAATTAAAACAAAAAAAAATCATTGTAAGAAATAAAATAAAAAACCAAAACTTCTAGGAATAAAGATTTAATCTGAAATGAAGGAAACGGATTTCAATTCGCCGAGAAGTATGAGTGAATTCCATAGATTGAGCTGCAGGGTTTGGTAAAGGATTTAAAAGTTATATCGCATTATATGTTTCACAAGAAATCGACATTTTTGTATTTTTACTTTAAGTAGCTATTTGCATTATTGGCATTTATTTCAGGAGAATGGAAGTGAAATATTAAATTTTGGATACGGAAATCAATTTTAAAGCCACTTAATGTGAGTGTTAAGATGGAATTTATGTTTGCACAGAGAGAATGTACTCGAGTGAAATAGACTTTATTAGGAGTCTTTTTCTTCAGAGAACATCAGGACCGCTCTTATGCAAATGCATTACCTACTCAAAATTTAAAGTAGCCTTCTACGTAAAAGGTATTTCGATGTAAATACTGCTGAGCCAATTAAGAAACTAAGTACTTTTCATTCAGGGGATTCCATGAAACCTCAATGGTATATGGAAATGTGCTTGCATTTTTGTTACCATGTGTTTGTTCCGCACATAAAGGTGAGCTCACAGCATGACCAGGGTATTACGAGTAATTAGAGATTTCAAGGATGTTCTTTATCTAATAACACTTTATGGTCAGAGTGCAAACGAAGTGTTTTTTGTTTTTTTTAGCAAAGTGGCAAATAACTTCTTATTGAGCTTTTGCAAAAACGAAGTTTATGAATAATATGTTCCTTTGAAATTTTGTGCTCAATGTTTTGGTGTCAGATATTTCACAGAAGGTATAGACATTACATAAGGTTTAAGGGCTTGTCCACCAAATCTTCAAGTCAAAGACTAAGCCGTATGCACTATATTCTGTTTTAGGGAACCTATATGCCAAAGTGATATTCTCAATGTAAGCTCCAAAAGAATACCAAATCTGCGGTAAGTTTATATTAAGATTTGATTTGTAATAATTTTTGTTTTTACTGTGCCTATAGTAAGGTCATTTATTGGATTCATGAAAAAAATCGAATTCGAGATAACAATCACTAGGATGATAGAAAAACTGGGGAAAAGCTAGTCTATTCCACCTGTGTGTCTGATTTTGACAACTTGTACGTCCTCAAATGCAGTTAAGTAATCTGCAACGTTTTGCTTGCCATCCCGTTTATACAAAAAAAACTCCATATTAACGCATTTTGAGACAACACTGGCGATCTTGCGTCATTCAAACGTTAACACATTGACGCTGAACTTTATTGTGACATCAAAGAGTCGTCGAATCGAATCGTAGCTTAACTCTTCAATGATTAAGGAAATGACAGAGTGTATTTTACGCAAATGTAATGTTAAATAGTGGAAATCAAAATCATAGCTAGAAATCAATACTGCCGTGACGAAAAAGGAAATCCTTCTCATCGCTTCTTTAAAATTGTACACGATTGTAGTAGTGGTGACGTTATTTTCATTCGAATAAGATTTCATTTGTTTGAGTACTTAAATAGCACACGCACGTTTCTAAGATCTGTTAAGCAGTCATCCAATAGACTATCTAAAACAAGGACTTTCCTAATAGGCACTAAAACTCTTCGTGATTTAAATTATGATTTCTCCGCTGTAAAGGATGTAAAACAAATGCAAACTACACTCCTTAAAATCGTAAAAAAGTATAATCATACTTGTAATATGTTGGGCAAATAATATTCAACATTTTTATAGCACTCTTGACGCCATAACTTGTGTATTATTTGAATTCTGTGTCGCTAACAACGCAACGGATGTCATGGAAATTGTAAAGGATGCCAAAACTTTTACGTATAAGTAAGCTTAAGAGTCGCATGGGCTGTTTTATTTCCGTTTGCGTTTTTCTTTTTTTATTATCCTCAGATACTGCGAAACAGAATATAGTGTAATAATTTCACACTTAACACGAAAGGCAGTAAACTTTTTAAGGACCTAGTAATGTGGATATAAAATGAATTTTACTTTATTTTAGTGCCAGCAGATTTTTGTTTTTTTTTTTTAATTTTAAGTAGAAGTAGATTAAAATAGACCTATCTGTCTAGCAAGACGATAGAAATATAATTTTGGGACTATGTCCTTGACTAAATTCAGTCAAGGAATAAAAACGAAAGTCGTAACTTTTTGATTTATTACTCAACCCTTAAATTAGTTTAATAAAATGATGAGATCTTTTGTGTAGAAAATAACATCCTTTTTAATCAACATTGAGAATGAAGTAGATCTGCACATTACGAATATGAAAGGACTTTTTTCACTACAAAGCACAAAGAGCTACATATTATACATATATTTCAGGATGCATGTGTCCAAAGCACTATTTAGACAGTTAGTGTGCGCGGAAAAGTCCTTGCTTCCTCTCACACAATGGAAACTTTCTCATTGCATATGAACATGAGCATGGAAATAAATAAATTCCAGTTATGAGTAGCGATGAGAAGTCTATTGTTAAAATCTGTCAGCAATTTTTTTCTTTTTACAAATGAGGAATTAAATTGAAAAACTAGCTCGAAAACTTCTCCTGAAATTACAAATTATTCTCTTTTTCTTTCCACGAGTCGAAAAATGCAGCAGAATTTGTTAATATTCTTTGAGGCACGTATCCTTCTCCTGTAGAGCAATCTGGATATATCAAAAAGAAATACTTTTCTCATATCTTTTTGCTAAATGAGGAAATGACAGAGTATCTATAACTCATCTCTACAAACAATTTGAAGATTTATTTTGAAAACACTTTAAATTCTGATTAAAGATTCTAATCTACTCCATTTTTTTTTTCAAAAATAAAGGATAACGTACATACTCGTACATACTTCAATGCTAGAAAGCCGGGTGTTAGATATCCCATGCTTTGACAATTCAAGCAGGAAATCCTACAAAAGTGTGAATGAATAATGGAGAATCCTTTGGTGAAACCACATGGATGTGTGTTTATTCATTATTTTCCTGTTTGCGTTGATGTTTACTCTTAATATTGTGTGGGGTAGGCTTCTTTTCCGCCGCCATCCTTTCTATATGTGATAAATTCCAGGAAAATTGTTTTAAACGTTGTTGCAGGTTAGTGGATTATATCCCTGCATAAGCTCGAGGTGATGACAGTGAACAATTGCTATGGGAGAGTCGAAAACATTTTGAGGATATTTTTCATGGGTATATGTTCAGTGAAACGAAAAGAGATAAATTGAGTCTGTTTTGGTGTTGAGCGTATAAATATTGTTTATTTTCTTGGCGAGGATACAAATAAGCATTTTTTATTGGATTTGTTTGATGGTTTCGATTAGTTGAAATGAAAGGAATCTTTTGCTCTTTTGAGTTATGGTATAGACTGAATAAAATATGAGTAGAATATAAATTTTAAGGTGCAGAAAGATTTATATAGAAAATCATTCAGGGGAGCGGACATGTGGTTGGTACGAGATGTTAGTGACTGTCAAATTATGCATTGTTGCTGTCGAAAATCTAAGAATTATAGAACGTCATAGGGATCCCACGGTGTGTTAGGAATTAAGAGATCATTTCTCATTTTGGTCTTGAAATAGTCAGCAGCTTACTGCCCGCCACCATACAAAATCATTGCCATGTTTTGAAAACAAACACAGTGTCTGACAAACATTCAAGAGTACTACTGTCATGAGAAAACTTCTCAAAACCCCTCTGCTCTTCGGATACGGCATAAAACTGTAGGTCCCTTCTGTATATGCAGAAATGTATACCACGCACAACATGTACAGTTGTGAGAAGCTAGGTCTTGGCCCTCTATGGGCTGCTGACGGCCTGATATTTATTTTTTTTGTTGTGAAAACTATTTTTACATTAGGTGGTAAAAGTACTGTCCGTCAATCACAACTAGAGCTAGATTCACAGCAACTCAGTAGCAGGGAGGATCGAATTAGAGCTGTGTATAGCATGAGGATGAGAGAAGTTCTTGATAGAGTAGCTCCATTTTCTAGAGCTCAAATCTCTTGTGCTTCACTGACTATGATGAAAATGTAAGCCGACATACATACATCGTACGGATGGAAATTATATTAGGCAAAAATAAAAAATAAAAATTGAATATTTCTAGACACACAGTTCAATTTTCGATGTCTTGGAAGTTCGACTATTAGTGACTGCTACTATTTAAAGAAAATCTTAAAGTTTTTCTGGCCAAACCAAAAGATGGCAGTTTCATAGCTAACCACGTGGTGGTGGTGGTCTGCATTCATTAAATCTATCAATCTCAATCTCCTGGTGAAAATAAAATGAACTGCATGACTGTGTGTCAGTGCTGTACTAAGAACCTCCTCCTCCATAGCACTAGGCAGATTATTCCAAATGATGCCCCTAGATATCGTCAGTAGGAAGCAAGCTGCTTCAATCGCTTAATACTACTCAGATTCAAATTCAGCTTAGAATTTCCGCATATCTACTTTAGGTTAATAGAATGGCGGAGTAGTGTGCGGTGTTTTCTTTAACGAGATAAGCTTAAGTATCTTCTTCTACCTCGCTAATCACTGCAGCGATAAAATTTGAAAGAGCAGCATCCTAGATTAGGTGAAATGAAACATGTATCTGCAAAGGATCCTACCATTTTCATGGGTATAGAGTCTCTAGAACTGTTCACAACACATCAAACTTATTAGACTGAATTTTGCCTTTGCTTCCTTGGTTTCTAACCAAGTAAACACATCCATGTACTTTACCTTAAAATTCATTTAAATATTCAGATCAGTAGAATATCGATGACAAAAACCATCTTTAAATAATCGTTATCTTGAAGTTTACGTTATTTTTCTAAACGACCACTTTCCCGTGAACAACTTAATATCATAAAGTGTTTGCCGCACAATTGTGCACTTAAGTTTTATATTTACCAACTCTACTTCAGTGCTTTCAACTTTAAATAAACCATGACATTATGCCCAACCGTTACGACAAGAAATTGCATGCTGAACTCCTCGAAGAAAATCAGAATAAAATTTTTCCAACAACTACGACGATATCCCATTTCCTTTTCTCTTTCGAACAGCATCGAAGTTTTACATATTAAAAATTCATGAGGTGAATTGCTTTGTAACGAACCAACAAGCAAACCATTATAAGGACATGGGTAGTAGTAGCGGATGCATTTTCCGCCATCCTCTATGGGATACAACATTAATGCATCACTATATAGGATACGTGCCTTTTAAAAAATGCAATCAACAGGAGGATATCCTTACTTGCTACAAAGAAGGCCTGTACACACTCATGTGCATTGCAAATAATCAAGATAGTAGACGACCTCATCGATCAAGTTTGCTCCACCCGATGTTATAGATTGAAGAATTACGTTTGATTAAACTACTGATGCATTACAAAATAGGTTTTATCTAACCTCAAATACAGGAGCAGTTTAATATTATTCATCGAATTTTGTGGTTTTAATGCTAAACATAGTGACTCTATCGTTGAAGGTAGATTGAATTCCTTTTTTAGTATTCATCAAGTGAAAAGGTAAAGTTCGATGATGCTGTTCCACTTTACGTTAGTGCGTTTCATAACATAGCTTGCCTCGAAAATTTGGAATCATATTCCTATACATATTCAAGATTTTCTGCAAACATTTGATGGTTTTTGGTCAATAGAAAAATTAAATTAAATATGTAGGTACCTCGTTCCTTATCCATGGAAAGATTTCTGCTTTTCATATTGCAACTTTCGGACGCATAACGTGCGATCCCACGAGCACCGTAACAATGTTCTTTTGGTAGCACTTCTTACGCCCACTTAAACTACAAACACTTGTGGTCGATACAAAGTTTTCCCTTTTCATCTCTTTAAATTCCATAGCACTATTTGATGAAGTTTGACTGTCAACTAACATTTATGCTGACAGGCTTGCCAACTTACATCAATGTTGAAAATTCGCTTATCATAATAAAGGCTTTCTAACTAGGTCCATTCTTAGTTAAATTATTAACTAAGCTATTAACTATTTTTACCATTTTATAACCCAGAGAGTAAGATATGTTTAAGCTGTTTATCAGTGTTGTCTTTGAAATTTGGCTGACCATGTTGTAGTGGATGTCATTGAATGGAAAGTACAATAACAAAATTCACGTCGTATGCGGTAAAAATATTTCAACAGGAACGCGAAAAAATACTGTGAATTAAAAATGAATGCAAGAATCACACACAACTTCTCTCAGTCGGTTTGGACACTATTCATGGAAAAGATAAATTGAAACCGAATATCACCTGGGTTGCCAACCCTTTCCTATACTCCTCCAATTTAACTAACGCCCCTGCCCTGTATATTAATCAAAGGATATTCATATCCCGGCACGCGCTGTTTATATAAAATAAAGATCCCTTTAGCACATCTTCGTCCTTAAGACAACTGTTGACCTCCTTATATTGAATTTTGAAACGAATTGTTATTTATAAGCTAAGAGAATTTGTAGAATAGTTTTCGAAAAAAAAAATATGTTAAAATATGCTGTAAAACAAATCCTCAGATTGCAAATAGTTAAGACAAGCAAGCACATGTTTTTAGTTGTAACTTATAATTGTAAACCAATTCCATTTTAAATAGGGAATTTAAAAAGTGGCTTGAAAAATAATTTTGTAAACAATAAGCATAGTTATCGCTTTTTGTCGCTTTTGGGAACTAGTATGTTATACGTTAAAGAGAGAGCTTAAATTATTAATTTTGTGTTATCAAACTAAGATACTGGCATTGCCCCTGATCGCTCTTTCCTTAGGCGATATTTTAACGAAATTAAAGGCACCTAAAACAAAATAAATGGCAACCCTACTTTTGGGACTCTAAAAGGATGTAAACATTTTCTAATTTCCTCGTATTCCCTTGTAACATCATTAACGGTATGCAACCCAACACTCTTTGAGGTACGAGTTTATACGAACCATAAAGCAAAACTGAAAGAAGAAGTACATCTCTATTCACTGCTGTCAACAAAAGGCGACAGGATTAAGCGATTTATTGCAACAAGAGCGAAAAAAACGAGTTCCTCTCGTGCAGTGCATGAGAATTTAACATACTTTGTACAAAGGATCAAAGGTAATTCTGTGGGAGGGCTCATTTCCATTTTATCGACTTGCAGCAAGAATTTTTTATACTTGAAGATCTTCTCACTCTTACTACATCTCTTTCTTCGTGGCATAAGGACCAAAAATAATATCAACAAAACCATCCTTCTTGAAATGGAACACTTGAATGGAATACGAAGTATTTGCAATGCAAGTGAACTGGAAAGGAAATTTCTTTCTTCATGTTTTATTGAAAACTTCGCTTCCTGGATTGTTATGAAATGGGTAGCTATATGAATTGCTATGTAAATAATTGTTTTATTTGTTGATGAAATTGCCAAAATATTTTTTTTTTTTCGTGACAAAGAGAGTGAGTTGTGCATTCCACCACTTTTTTTTTAATGTAAGGACTGAACTATATTAGAAAAATGGTTTCGAAATAAAATTTCCGTAAATTCTTAACCATTAAGGGCCAACCATAATTTAATTAAGGCTCTGGTCGCTGCCGTACGTAGTCATGCGAATACACATACGAGTAGTTTACATACTGCACCCGTAATGACTTTTCACTCAGTTTCGTCAAGTTTCGTTCACTTTTGCATCCATACGTAAAGAGCGGTTTCATTCGCACATTACGTACTGAGCGCTGAGGATGTCTTCATCGTGTGAAAAGCTATGACATATGTACAGTCACGTTTCCCTAATGCAATTATGCATTAGGATTTTGGCAATGCGCGAGCAGAATTTTCATTCAATTATGACATAAGCTATCGCACGCTTAATGAAGTTATGGTTGGGTCTTAACAGATAATAGGCTTTGCGACCATAATAGCTGCTGGCTTCGATTCGTTAAGATTTTGATTACTTTAACTAACTTCCGAAGGAGTCTGGAACGCATCATGCGACGGGGAATATCCATCGTCGGAATAGGAACTCGATCGATTATATTAAGCTTTTAATGAGAAGCAAAGGACACTTGATATAAATAAAACAGTCAAATAAGAGATGAAAAACAGTTTATAATTCAAGATAACATACAAATTCATACAACAATTTCGAAATTTTATTCAGTTTCCTTTTCTAACTTCGCCATTTCTTTATTTGTCTCAATTGGTTTCTCAATGGCCTTCATTGCTTCCTTCTTCTCTTCAAATGGTTTCTCTATTTTTTCGTCTTTCACATCAGAGGCCATATTTTCACCAGTCTTAGCTGCCTTATCCTCTCCACTATAACGCCTTTTGCCGTCGCGAGCCCTTCCTGAGCGTCTCTCTGAATACCGACTTACTTTGCGGGCGGTATGCGGACGTTCCTCTTTCTTTAAACTTTCCGTATCGGAATTTGGATTGCTTTTGCCATCAGTTATTAATTGACCATCTTCGGCCGAACGGAGTCTAGTCTTTCCGGGTTGATATATGGCAATTGAAGGGCGATCCTGGAAGTGAATTTGCAATTAAAAACTAATATAAGTTGAAAAACTTATCCCCACCTTATTGCGAATGCGTCGGTCAATACGCTCCTCACCCTTTCCATCGTTGGCGTAACCACCGCTTGAACTGGAGTTGCGTTGGGAACGATCAGTTCTTTCAGATTTGTTCTCTCCTGACGGCTCGTCCTCCTTCTCGGGTGTTGGATTTTTCTGTTCAACCCTTTCCTGAAGTGTAATTTTCTCCAGTTTTTCTTTAACTTCTTCCATGTCAACGTGACCACCAGGTTTCCTATCGGACTTTTCACCGCCTTTAGCCGATGCTTCTTGCTTGTGTTTCGGTACGAATTCTTTAACATTGGAGAGATTCTTCATGAAGCTCATCATGGCATTATCCTCCTTGACTGGAGGTTTCTCATCATCAACATTTGTCGCTACGGAAGTAGTTGCTTTTCCAGATTCAACATCGGCAGTCACTGCGGAATGGTGTGAATTTTTATTACGATTCCTTTCCCTTCTCTCGCTGTACTTCTTGACTTCCTTGCGTTTGTGCTCGCCCCCTTCTGGCAATTTGGCGATACACAATGGTTTTTCTGTTTCCTTAGATGCAGATGATTGATCCGCAGCTTGATGTGCCTTTTGCTCTGCCTCGGCAGCTCGTTCTTTCTCCTTTTCTCGACGCCGCTGTTCGTGTTCTTCTCGGCGACGTTGGTCGCGCTCGGCACGACGTTTGGCTCGAGAATTTTTCTTTTCCTCAGGATTATCTGTACCTCCCTCAGACTTTTGCTTTCCATCCTTCCCAGCTGTGCCCTCCTCTTTGATAGAACTCGGTATATTCTTAGACACTCGGTCCCTGCGCTTCCGTTTTTCTTCTTCCCGCTTGCGACGATTGTCTTCCGTGCGCTTCTTTTGCTCTTCACGCCGTTCCATTTTCTTATTCATTAGGAACTGCAAGAGCGGAGTTGACGTCACCTTCTTGTCATCTTTCGGCTGAAGGGAGAATTCTAGCTTGCACTCGCTTTTACAAGCTTCTCTGTCTTCTTCCAACTTCTGGAGAAAGCTAATGTAATGCTGTTCGCTCTCGATACTATTGACCTTTGGATCCACTTTGCGCGCTTTATTCTTGGGCAGTCCCTGGAACGGAGCAAACTCAACGACAGCTGGGTACTCCTCGCCCTTGGTGTCTACAAACACATAGCCATCGAAGCGGTCGCGAAACAGAAATACATCCTCATGATTTCTGAAGGTTATATACGCCCGACAAGTGGCATCGAAACCAAGAGACCAATCGGCAGCGGCATAATAATAGAAATCGTGCTCTGGAAGTGGATCTATTTGCTTGAGAAACTCTTCCTCAGTCATGGTAGGTGGCAAGCGACGGATGATAACCTATATAGGGTGAGGCTAGAGAAGGCACCGAAATGGTTTAAAAAGTGTGCCTTACCTTTGTCAGGGGCTTTGGCTTATCCTTCTTCTGGTGGCGGTCACGAGAGCCCCGAGATTTAGGCTGTTCGGGGCTCTTTGTAGCCGGCTTTTCTTCCTTCGTCATTTCGGGTAAAAGTCGCAAAAAGTTTTATTTATATTTTTGTTATTTTGCGTAGCCGTAGCGATTAGACGTGTTTTGTGCGAGATGTCACATTCACTTTCACCTAGAGATGTGAAAATGAAATCAGATGTATCGAAAATCTGATTATATTTCCTTCCCGATTACTTATCGAACAGTTTGTAGAGCTGTCGAGATATGAATTTACGCATGGAATTCCGTACTCGCTGTTGTACATGGAAATAGAAATACATAAATAAAAAAAAATTATATAGAAATCTGTACATTAGTACAGAAATCTACGCCCCATTCGAAAGAGAATCCAACTTTTCATACCATTTTCGTACGTTTGCTGCACATAAACGTCAATGAACATTTCATCTGATTTTTATTTTGTTTCTTTCTAAATTGTCATTCCGTTCTATGACAATTGCATCAAAAATGTGAATATTTTAAAAAATAATAATCTCCCGATTCAGTTAAAAACATTTTCTCCTTTATTTTAAATTTTATGAACAAATATCTACTCTACGGCAGCTTTCGCCGCTGGAGTCCTAGTTGGCGATGAAATCAATCCAAGCAGTTGACAATCAGCTTCTAAAATGGTTAAATCCTTAGAAGAACCTAAGAACTTCGTCGATAGCTCCAAGTCCTTAACCCTCAAGCGCACCCTAGATCCTTTGACATAGTCACTGAAAAGAGAAAGCTGGTTAAGATCACATATTTTGAAATGAACGCAGAGCCAACCTTCCATTTTTCTGTGGCCTTTGGCAGACACAATGGAACTTCCACCCAAAGTCGATGTACAAATCGTCCTCTACTACGTGGAAGATTTTCCCCGTGACAACCTTTCCCTCGGGTTCGCCAAGCTGTGAAAAATGATGACTATAAACTAAAGTTTAAGTTGCAATTCATCAAAACTTACATCAATGAATTTGGAGTTTCGTAATAGCGAAGCAAAGGTCTGATTGTCCACTGGTTTTGATTCCGTAGCGGGTGTACTGTGCTTCTCGAAAGCGGTAGCGAATCCGCCTTTTTTCTGAGTGTTCTCCTCGATGATCGGTGTGCAAAGTGTTCGACAACCCTGCAGATAGCCTTTTTTTATCGGAGTTGTTAAGTTCATTAACGAGGTTTTATTTATTTTAAATAGAAAAGACATATTTTTAGTTTGTACAGAAAGAAATGAGGAAGAATATGCTCGAGAGAAATGTCAAAGTGACGTAAGACGTAGGGTGTGTTGGTAGATATTTGATATGCTGCCAATAAGGTCATGCTACATTGGTTTACTCAAATAAAATAAGAGAAACTAATTTTGATGCGTTTTACGGCCACTCAAACGATAAAATAACAGATTCTAGATCGGCATACAAAATCAATCGATCGGATTACAAGAAAAGATATCTGTTTCTACATTTGTGAAGTAAAATTTCATGCATAGATAAATAAAATTAATATCAAAATATTATAAATTTGTAAATAAAATAGCGAAGAATGCACTTAATTGATTGCTGAATATTAAATAAAGAATTAATGGAACTGTGTAAAGAAGTGAAAAACAACAGAAAATTCTGCTGACGAAACCGTTAAAGAGGAGTATTCTTGAATGAAACCAATGGAAAACGACAGTAATGTTATATGTCGCAATGATTTAGCTCAATCATTTCAATCAAATCAACGAAAGCAAAGACTATTGGCACACTAGAGAGTAGATTTTGCTATATAGCTAAAGAAAGTGCATTGTTTTATTACCCAGCTAAACCAGGAATTATAATCATTAAGATTTTAAATACGTTTATTTTAGTACGATTTCTGAAGCAACTATGAAGTTTAATTCCCAATATCTTCCACTCATTATTCCGTGAAATAGGCACCGTCGGCTGTTCTGTAAATTATATAAATTCTTTCAAAGTATACATATGTAGATAGGTATAGAGGTCCGTTCGCGAACCCTCCCAAAGCAGCGAATTTAACGAAAAGGTGATCGCTTACGAAGTGCCTATGCTCATAGTTTTTCACAGCAGAGAGCGCTCATGAGAAGACAAGAAATTTTCCCATGCTACGGTGCAAGAAACTTCTTTGTGCTGGTTTGTGAAAACTGAAAACTGTCCTTTTTTCTTGCTCAATCTGACAGAATGTTCACACGAATTTACCTACGTCGCTACAAAAATGCACTGCTCTGTATCTCTTCCTTTTCATTGCAAGGCGTAAAGGGAAGCCAAATGAGTTGCAGAACTGATTTAGGTTCCCAATTTCGGTAATTTAATTGAATGTGGCATAATCGTCCTTTAATCCCGAATAAAATAAAAGAAAACAAGTCTCCACAGACAAAAGGAATTTGTACATAACACACACATAGTATATGATGTCAGTCAGTTTCAAGGACCAAACGAAGGCAAATCTCAATTGCGATTACGTATTTAGATTCCAATATCCTATCAGTTTTTCAGATTATAATCTTTGTCAAGAAAACGGCTTCTATTTCGTTTCCAATTCGTCCAAGTACAAGACTGTCAAAAGATTTATTGAATTTTCTAAAGCGATAGCTGGAAAACAACCTTTCTTCCCTCGACGTCACCAGTTGCTCGATCCATCCTCATAAATAAAACACCAACACTATAGCTTAATAGATATTTATTTAATTACTAACAACTCTCTGTTGTGGGCTTACCCTAACAACTTCATTTTCCACTTTTAAATTGCATTTCTTAAGATACCTAGTGAATTTCTTATCAAACCTTGCTTGCTGCTTTTCCGTAAACGCCGTCATCTCCCGCTTCGCGAGGTACATCCTCTGCACTTTTCTCTTCAGTTTGTCCAATTTTATACCGTCACCGTATTTCTGAACAGTGCACAGCATCACTAGAGCCCACTGGAAATCATCTGGGGTTGTCGTGCTGATAGTGGGTTCCTGCTCAGCATTTACCTCAATTTGTTTGGCCACCAACTGCTCTGGGACTTTTTTGTGTTTCTTTTTGCTTGGTTCGCGGATAGCTGTCTCTTGGTCTTTCACAGATATCTCGATGACCATTTGGAGGATCTCCTTCTCCTCGTCCTGCTCGATGGTGTTCTGGATTTCCTTGTCCACTTTGCGTTTTTTCGACTTTTTTACACGTCGCGGCTCCGCGGGCTCTTCCGCAGAGATATTCTCCACGGGTTCAGCCTCCGACTTCTTCTCAGACACAGCTACAGGTTCAGCTTCTTTTGGAGGAGGTGCTGCTGCTTGTTTGGCCGCTTTCATCTTGTCTAGTTCCTTCTCAAGAATGCCCCAAACCTCTTCTGCCTGGTCGTGGCGCATTCGCATGCAATTAGCGACAAAGTTCTGAAACTTAGCCTTCTTGCGCGGGACATTATCCACTGTCTGTAGCTTCTGGAATGTGGAACGTGCCTGCGCGCTTAGGTTGTACTCTTTGGTGTCAAGAATAGATCGAATGATGTCCATCCAAGATTCCTGCTTTTTCTGGCCCGAGTTCTTTGGCTCTTTGGCGACGTAATCTTTGCCGGAATACTTCTCAGCTTCGGTGATGCAGCGGGTGTGTGCCACATAATCCTCGCCGTGGAAATCCTTTTGGCAGTCCATACACGAGACGTTCTTTGGGGCACCACGACACTTGAAATTGTAGTGCTTCTCGACGGATGGCTTTTTTACGGACTCACCGCAATGGTTACAGGTGAAGAATACCATCTTTTGTGGTACATACACAGCTTTTTTGAGGGAGAATTTCTGTGTGTATACCTTGTGGGCTGGTGGAATGGAAAAATTCGTTTACAAAATTGCTCGCCGCGCGCACGTGTGGTATACAGACTTTTCTACCAAAGTGTTAAATGTCAAAATTGAAAGGAGATGAAAATTGAAAATGTATAGTAGATGGCAGTAAAAACTGTAGGAAGTACTGTGCATTCACAATAGTGAAATAATTATAAACAATTCTAACTTTATTTAATAAAATTGCAAACAAAACTTATTTTAATTTCTAATATTTCGGATACAATTCTGCAAAGCAGATTTAATTACAAATCCGGAAATTTGCCTTTTCGAATCGATTATATGCACGCTACATGGCAATGGTCTCATGCGATGCCCAAATGGTGATAAGTTGATAAGAGGAAGTTAAATTCTAAATTAAAAAATAAAACTGGAATTTCATTCCAGGAAACTATAGTAACTCTAACGGCGTTCCCAACATAGCTTGGGAATGAGGTGAAAAGATCCTAGGGCCCTTCAAAAAAATAATGAAGAACCTCATTACAAATTACTAATAAAATATTTTATACACTAATCACAAATATGACCGAAAATATATTTGTAAAATGGTTTACAATGGTGTTTACTTTACAGCCATACATTTCTTTTTTTGGAATAAAATTTTATATTTCAAGGGTAATCAGTTTGTGTAAAAATATATAAGTACGGTTGAGTCGTTTTTTATTGTTTGTAATTTTATTTGTAAATTTATGTTAGAATAGACTTCTCCTGATAAATAAATAAATAGATTATTTCTTTTTATAAATGCATACAAACATCATCTATCATATATTTCTTCCCACCGCACTTTAAAAGATGAGTAGAAGCTTAGGTCAGGTTAAAATGGCTGTGTATTTAAATTTATTTAAATTCATTAATGGAAAAAGCGGAAACACCTTCTTCCTCCTCCTCGTCAGTGCATTCTAGGGGATCTTCGACGAGTAGAAACGTTTGTAAGAATATCACGGGAGACTTGAAAATATTTTGGAGGAGAGAAAGCCACATTAAGGACTGAACATGATGTTCCCGATCGGTTTTGCGTATTTTAACAACCAATCTGTGTGAAACCTGCGAAATAGTACAGTGAGGGCCAAGTGGTATAGGTACATTTTGTACAGATTCCTACAGTGTAATTCAGAGGACGTGTCACTTGTCTATATGCTAAATGCACTTACAAAAGGATTTACATGGAAAATCAATCTTTACCAACTTACATAACTTTCACAGAACGTATGTAATGTAAATGTAAATTCGTACACCTTCTAGCAAATATTAAAAAAAATTAAATTTTGTATCTATTTAAGCAAATAAAATATACATCATCCTTAACAGAATAATAAAAACATTTTAATTAATAAATGCAAACGTATTAACACGATACAATAGACTTATTGTGATTGTGCCAGACTAGCTATCCACTGATGAAGTTAACAAAGTACAGACTGTCAGTAAACACCGTTATTTCTGAGTTCAAGGTCGACCCCTTTTTGTTTGTTTTTTGTTATTTTCTTTTTATTTTATTATTTTTTAAGGTAAGATAACTTTTCTTAGTAAATTTCCATAGAATTTTCAAAGAGTTTCGCTAAATCCTCTCTACTTTGTTCTCTCGGGGCTAGTTTTGTAATTCTTTCTTGTGGTAGCGTTCCCTCGACCAAAGCTGGAATGTCTTGTGTTCCAAAGCCTAGTCCATTGAGGCCGTTCTCAATCTTTGCCTTCAGCATGAATTCCCTCACAACATCGCCGAGTATTTTTCCAGCATCAGCCCGCTTCGCGTTAGAAATATCCCTTCCAAGAATTTGTGCAGCTTCCAAATGTCTCTCCGGGCAGGCGGGAGCCGTAAATTCGAACACAGCCGGTGCACTGATCACAACCGATAGCCCGTGGGGAATGATAGCATGATCTTTGTCATATCCCTCGGGAAGGAATTTTCGTACATTTCCTGAAATGGGATAAGAAAGTCCATGGCAAAGATGGACTCCTGCGTTGCCGAAGCCAACACCAGCCATTGTCGATGCCAAGTGCATTTGGGAGCGGGCTTTAATGTTCTCTGGTTGATAGATGGCATCTAAGAAGTTGTCACGAATAGTAAGTAGGGCATAACGAGCCCAAACATCAGAAATTGGATTGCGACCTTGATATGGAGGGCGTAGGTTAGGGCTTTCAGGCGCTGGTCCACGTTCGGTGTACTCAACTGCAGTAAAGCTCTCCAGAGCATGACAGAATACATCGAATCCTGAATAAGCAGTCACTCGTTCTGGCAGTGAAAGTGTATGAAGTGGATCGATTAAACCTGTTGGGGATTTTAAATTGTAAAAATGTTAACAAAAAATAGTTGTAAAAGGGAAATATACATATTTTAATACTCCAACCGAATCTTAAAAATACTTAAACTTACGTGCCTATAGGTATACTTGATAATTATAATAGAACTCTTTCATTATATGAAGAATAACCTAAGAACAATAACTTTGTCTAGCACACGGTTAGGTTTTCATATTAGTCTTGAGGTAGGGGTAAATTATTCCGCATTCGCACGAAATAGGTTATTCCCAAATTTGTTTCAATTATGTATTACATTCTCTACAACCTCACGCATCAAGATTGTGTGAAACTTTTGTTTCTGCTCGCTAGAACCAAGAGATAACAAAAGGCAGTCAGTGCCGAAATAGATATGACAGAATTCATTGCAAAAACTATTCCGATATAAAGTGTATTGGCTAAATCCTTCTATTCGTCTCTGTACTATCCCCAAGTTATCGAAAAAAGGAAATAAATTTGAACATCAGTCACACAACTAAACATCTTTTACATATTTTAATCCAATCAATTGATTTGCATTAAAATGATAACAGAGATCAAAATTTGGAATCATCTCATGTACCGGTGTAAACAGAGAAATTTTGGTCAGGGTCACGCGAGTAATAAATATTATCTCGCGCTCTTTTATTACTTTTTTTTCAAATCAAGAGCCCAAAATATTGCCATTCTATTTTATCAAAATCAAAATGGTACATGTTTAGCAATAACTATGACGCAACACAATGCATAAATTTGCGTACAATGGACACTACGACTTATGGTTAATTTTACTGCAATATTTGAGAATTATATGTTGTGAAATTTAAGTTAAATTGTTCGCATTAAGTATGTCGCATTTGGTGACTTTGTTTGGAATTTGCTTTTTCAATTGATGCAATTTTTGATGATTAGTGATTATACTAAATTGAATTTCTTAAATTGGCGAGTGCTTGTTTGACCTAAGAATTTGTCGTATGTAGAAAGCGAAATTGTTTTTTTGTTTGTCTTTTAGAAGAGTGTAGATTTTCCACATTATCTTTGCAGGATTTCTCTCCATAGTTCAATAACGAATTTGTTCAAAATGAGTAGATATAGGTTAACATCACCAAATCTTTTCTTTATCAAGAAATTCGACTAGCAAAATTAACACTCAAGCTAATAGATATATCCTTAGAACAATTAGATTGTCTTTAACATGTATGAGAAAAATCTTCCACCTACTTTTTGAATTTTATATAAAAATCTGCTCACCCAATTGTGGCTTCAACAGCTTGCTAGAGATCCCAGTCTTAGCATGTAACTTCTTGTAGTCAAAAATCGCCACACCTGTAGTCTCTGAACCAGTTCCTGATGTAGTTGGCACCGCAATCATTGGCTTCAATTTGACTGAAATCTAAAAAAACAAGCACTCTTATCAGTGTTGTCTTAGTTTAATAATCAAATCTGAACAACACACACCTCCTTTCCCTTGCCAATTGGTTTGTTTACGTAATCCAAAAACTCTGCGTCTGGATCACTTGCATATAAATTGGCCGCCTTACATGTATCAATCGCTGAACCACCTCCAATAGCTACAAAAGCATCAAAGTTGCGACTTTTAGCGAAATTTGCCGCATCCCAAAGACTTCCATCGGTCGGCTCGACTCTCGTCTGGTCGAATACCTCAAATTTCACTCCATTAGCAGTTAGCGAGTCAAAAGCAGTCTTCACACTTGGTAGCTTTACAACATTCGGATCTGAGACGACACAGATATTTTTCGCTCCCAAATTCTTTAAGTCAGCTCCGAGTTCAGCAGTTACTCCGGGTCCAAAGCGCACCGTAGATGAGGACATCTATGGCAAAAGTCAAATTTATTATCATATTTGCTCTGGAAAGTCCAAAGTGCAAAGGGGGGCGTACCTCAAATGCGTATTCCTTCTTTCTAGCGAGTACAGTTGATCCATAGTGCTGAGAATGCGCCGGACACTTGCAGCTAAAATGCGATACACGAAATTAATCATGTGCAACATTGCTACAGTATAGATACTTACGAATTGCCAACAATTGTTGACATTAAATTTACAACGTTCTTGCGGGCTTGCATTGTGGATCCTCTTCGTCGGGTGGTTGGAAAATTACTGATTAGATTGTAATACGCAGACTGAAATCAAATTTTCGCTTAGGAATTTAGTTGAGATGTCACTTTCTCAGCTGTTACTCGTGGTTCTCTCTCTTAAGAACTCTTTTAGTTGATTCTCTTTCGTTGTGGATTTTTATTTTCAGATTTTTATTTGATAAGATGTCGGATGCGAGTGAGAATATTTCAATTTCATATAGTACATATGATCCGGAGTTCAATGAAATCTGGGAGAACATGGAACAAGCCCTTAAGGTCCACGAACAAGATGAGGAGCTACTGAAACTATTCTCAAAACAAATGCACCTAGGCACTGACCAAGGCAAAGAGAAGTACTTGGCTGATAAGGACGGCTGATTTTAAATATCTTTTTAGCGTCCGCTTATAAAACGGGAACAGTGTTATTTGCTTTTGTTGTGTCTATTGTGTTGTATCGACCAACTTTTTTTGATTTTTTTTTATTTCTTTTAAGCTGTTACGTTGTCCGAGCAAACTTATCTTTATTGAATCCAATTTATGTGATTAAGATTTTACTTTTATTTTTTATTTTTGGTTTTGTTAAGTTTTTACTTTTATTTTATTTTGATTTTATTTTGTTTTTCTTATACTTTATGTAATATTTTAAAAATTGTTGATAAATGATTTCGATTTATAAAATCTTAATTAAACTCTATTGGAGAAGTTTTCGTATTTTTTATTCTTTTCTTCTTTTAAAGCAAACCATGCATATTCTTTTATATAGGCACTAGATTATTTTCTTATTCGATGCATTTGGTACGAAATCTAAATCCTAACTTATTGATTGATCGGCGTTATCTTCAGTATTTTCAGTTGACACTTGCTTGATAGTTTTGGAATTGCATGGGCTATTGGTCACGTTTACATATAGATAGTTGATAACGGGTTTCTTCTGTTCTAGAACCCTGTCTCTCAGGTGTTTCATACAGGTGGAGTGGTTTGCTTGTTCACAACACTTTTATATAGGTATATGTATGTACATATGTATTCATTAGTGTGTTTCTTCAAGTTCCAAGTTCCCAATTTTCGCAGTATCAAAATTAAATAATTCGCTCGGAAAGGACCTAGTTTATTCCAACACGAACTCGAAAAAAATGCTGTGAACTACGAACGAATGCAAAAATCACATACAACTTACCGCGGTCAATTTGAACACCACTCATGGGAATAAATATTGGAACCTAACACCTAAGTTTCGGTCGATTTGATGTTCCTTAGACTCAAGATGTACCACTGATTTTGAAAGTATTCTAAAGTTTCTGCAAAATCAAATGAAAACTAACGCACACATTCTTAGTATTTGTTCGCTACTGGTTAACTTTAACCAGTTGTTATTCTAGCTGGTTAACATTGATTGCACTAAAATTATAACCATTTCTGCTAAAGGCTTAAGACATTTAGTTTGTTATTTGTCGACAACTTCGACTTACCTCTTTCACTTCAAGACCAACTCGGTTGGTCAGCGTGCTTTTTGTACACAATTTCAAAGATTTCAAAGACCCACCATTTGTGCAATTTGATGTCACGAATTTGTAAGAATAAAACCCACCTTTGGAATGTAAAAAAACAACGAACTCTGTGAAAGCTTCCTTATACATATATATAGGTTTATTGCAGAAAAGGGCTATTATATCAGTGCGTTTCACTGGAAAATTATTTACCGGTTTTGTTTGTTAATTTTTTGTTGTGGTGAAGAAATTACACTTAAATTAACATTCCAGTTCTACCCTTCAAGGAAACGTGTTTGTACGATGTCGGTTCATGAACCATTTGTATACCTGTTGCTTCGAGGAAAGGAATATATGTATGTACCTCAATGCCAGTGATCTACATCGAATTAACTCAGGATTATACTACTTCAGACAACATCGGTCTTAAGTGCCACGATCTCACTCATTAAAGTAGTATTTTTTTTTAAATCAGTTTTTACAACTTCCAGCTATACCTTCCAATTAATTGCCCTAATATAACTTAGGAACTAACTGCCATGAATTGTTTGTGCACCCATTTATCGCATTGTTTCTCAAGTGAAGTTAATGTTGTTCCAGGAGAGGTGATGGTACAATTCGAAGCGTCAGATAGATACATACATACTTACTTACTCATGTCCTGTATCCCCTTATGGGTCCTAGGGCCTCTACTATGCCTACGTGTGCGGTTTCTGGAAATATGCCTCAGCTCTCTCCAATTTTTTGCCAGTTGCCATGCTTTCTTCTCAACTGTTCCTCTTCCTTCTCTCTGCGCCACGTACTCCTAGGACCGCCGCGTATCCTGCCATCTTGAGTAAGCGGGTTCCATTGCATCGCTTGGTTCGCTATGGAGCTGTCACTCTTTCGGAGAGTGTGACCAATCCACTGCCATTTTCGTCATTGTATGATTGTGCCTATATGTAGGTTCATGGCCCGTTCTCTAATACAGCTGTTCGCTAGCTATATGGAATACCCTTAAGATGTAGCGTGATTTTGCTTTGCCAATGCGGTTGGATTCCGCCATCGGTTGAGACAATACTCCCAAGGTATTGGAAACTGTCTACTCTCTCAACCGTTTGTCCAGCAATACATTGATGAGTTCGGTCCTTGGCTAATCATTTATGTTTTTGCCTAGATAGTTTTCAACCCAACGACACGTCTGCTTCCCTCTCCACATTTGCTGTAATTTGACGAAGGTCCATAATTCTGTGAGACAGAAGGCATACATCGTCAGCGTATTCGAGGTGTTTGAGTTCAGATGTAAGAGTCCATTCAGTTCAGCACATCGCTTATCTCCAATAAAAACAGTATTGGTGAAAGTATGCAGCCTTGCCGAACCCCACTTTGGACTTAGAATTCCTCAGACAGCCTTCCTCTGCGCAAGACGTGACATGTGGACCTATCCTTTGTAGTCTTGATAATCGCTATTAAATTATCAGGAATGCCTCTAATGCGCAAGGCACGCCAAGTAAATTCGCCAAATGGTCGACACAGGAGAGTTCAGAGCGAAAACCTGCTTGTTCGGCGTCGAGTGTTTCAAGTGAGTGATTTAAGGTGTTCGTTGATTCGCTCCAGGATGATTCCTTCCTGCATTAGATTGACTTTTTTAGTGAGCTTGACGATCATTCCCTTCTTTCACTCATCCGGAAAACTCTTGGCTTCCCATGTTCTCCCGACAAGTAGCTGGACTGATGCCGTTGGCTCTGTCGAACCTATCCATTAGAGATGATTGGCAACAATAGCTCAATTCGGCGGTCAAGAGAATTGTCATTCTAACGGATGAGATCCTCTCAAAAACTCGACATTATGTTAGTCTTACAAGAAAACAAATTAATGTTAGTGTCTACTGGAAGCCAAATGTTTATTTTTTTTTTATCAGAAAAAATAATATAATTTCTCAAAAACCTCCATTATTTTTCTTTTTTACATTGTAAGTACAAATTGGTATGCATATAGGTATTGGAAAATAAAGTGATACTTGTATCTGTAACTTAGCCCTTTTCTGCTGCTACCCACTCTTTCGCTTTTTGACTTTAGTTTTTCTTCTTCCCCAAAATATATATAACAATAATTGTTTGTTTATAAATACATATACATACATATATACTTTATTGTTTACACTATGTTTAAGGGCCATGGCACTTAACTAATTTGAAAAAGGACAAACGACAAAATAAGAAAAAGAACTCGTCCCCATTAAAATCTCTCTCAACCTTTATGTTTTTTTTTTCGGCTTTTAGGTAAAATTGCAAAGTTTTTTTTTTTTTATCAATTATTAAATGTTTCCATTTTTTGTGTATGGTTTTTATTTTATTATTTCTATATGTAAAAAATATAGTATTATCTTAAAAATAATTAAAAAATATAATGTTTCAACAGACGATGACTTTGTTAGTTATTTTTTTTTAATCGTTCTGCGTGTGTTTTTTGGGAATGTTTTTCTCTTTTTTTTTTTTTTGAAAATTTGTATATCATTGAAGGAGGTTTATTTCTAAATTAAGTACAGAAATGTAAAACCAATAAATAGAAATGATTTTGCCTTTTTCTGTATGTTCACTGTTTTATTTTGGAAACTTTTTAGGGCTGCCATTTGAAAGAAAAAAAGGCGGCTTTAAACAAAAAAAACTAAAAAAAATTAAATAAAACATAATAATAATAAAACACTTCTTATCATACAGCGTCTCAACTAATGGAAAAAAATAAAATGAGTAAAAGACTCATAAAAATGTTTTTTTTTCTTGTTGCGCTTAGAACATTTATAATCATAATCTTTCTTAAGCGTAAGCTCCTGGCTTAGACTTGATTGATTGGCGAATACCTATGCACTTTCGGTTGTTTGCATGGAGGATTTGGTTTTTGAATCTCCTCCGAGAGTTTCTGGTAGACGATGGAGTTCTTGGATGCCAGTATAGCCATACGATAGCGTTCACCACGTTTCCTCATCATTAGCGAGATAACTTTGCCAATGGCCAGCAGGAGGACTATTACACAAGTCACAATGATGAGAGCTGGAATAAAGAATCTGTAGCCATCGTAGTAGATACGGCCACGCTCGATTATGATCTCCTCATCACTGTCGTCCTCATCGTCATCGTCTTCATCATCATCGTTGTTGACATTGTCGCCATCGAGGAGAAGTTTATCTGAAAGGGAGAGTATATTGTTAAAGTGTTTTTTTTGTAAAAAAAAAAAGAAAAAACTTACTCAACAGGAATTTATCCTTGGTTTCCTTGGTTAGCTCGACTTCCTTCACACCAAATGCAACGTCATGTACGACTGGCTTGTTCAAATCAGTTTCATCTTCCTTCTCCTCATCATCATTGTAGCTATCATCCTCATCACTGTCATCTTCCGCAACTTCGTCTTCATTTATGCTGGTGTCTTCAGCCAGATCCTCTTCCAATTTTTTCTCTTCCTCCAATTTTTTCAGTTTCTCTTCTTCAGCCTTCTTTTCCTTTTCAAGCTGTTGCTCCTTTTGTTCTTGTCGGTAGAACAATTTCTGAATATCAACATCATCACCCATTAGGATGTTCTTTTTGATCTCTTCCATGGTTTGTTCTTTTGGTTTGAATGCATCCATATTGTGCTTGCACACTTCATGGGCGAGCTCATCCCAACCTTGCACTGGGGGTGCATTTTCAGCAAAGGTTGTTGCATCGAGGCTAGCCATTGTTGGTACCTTACCAGGAAGAATGTTCTTCATTGTTGCATAAACAATCATTCCCTTGAGTTCTTCGTTACACTTAAGTGGATTGCCATTAAGGTCAAGGGTACGCAAGTTCTGGAAGGACTTGATGTCTTCGGTGGAGATCTTCCTGATTTGATTTGTGGATGCATTGAAAGAGTGTAAAGTCTCGAAGAATTTATATTGACGGCTCATGCCATTGCTGTTGTCGTTTAATAGAGAATGAAGATCACATTCGCTTACATCGAGTTCCCTCAGGCTGTTGAATGGCAGGAATAGGCGAGTTGGAAGCTGTTTAATTGGGTTACCAGCCAAGTTCAACTTGGTCATTTCACCATTGCTCATGAAAATCAAATCATCCAATTTGTCAATTAAATTGTTGCTCAAGTCAAGTTCGGTGAGTTTGGTGAGCTGGGCAAAGGTATCCCTTCCCAGGTTGTTTATGTTGTTCCAGGCAAGTCTTAAAGTGACCAAATGTGGCATGGTAGCGAAGGTCTTATGGCCCAATGCACCGATTGCACAATTGGAAACATCAAGCAGATAGACAGTAAAGTAGCCATTATAGCATTGGAATCCATCGGTTGGAAGTTGGCTAAGACGAGGATTGTCATTCAAACGTATTACATCTAGTTCAGAATTTTTGTAGAACAACAGCGAAGAGACTTGATCCAATTCGTTGATAGACAAGTCAATGTGACGAAGGTTCTTCAACTGCAAGAACGAATCTGGTTGGATTTTCGTAATACCATTGCCCTTAAGGTAGAGGTTGGTGAGTTCACCCATCTTATCGAACATTCCATGATGAATCTGCTTGATTGAACAGAAACTCAAGTCGAGGATTTGAAGTTCAGTGGCGCCAAAGTTAAGGTCACCAGTGAATTCGTTGTATTTCAAATGTAAGATGGCAAGAGCGGTACGGTTGAAGATTCCAGGTGGTAGTACCTTCAATGAGTTGAATGACAGATCGAGTTCTTCGATGGTCTCGACTTCATCGAACAAGCGTGCTGGGAGCTCCTTAAGGTTGTTCTGGGCCAAGTTGATGAAAACAATGTTTGACAGATGGTTGAATGCAGTTGGTTTCAATTCGATTAAGTTGTTGCTTGAAAGATCCAAATCTTCAATACTGTCGGACTATAAACAGAAATGTTTTTATTTTTATAAATAAATATTCTTGATTGTTTTTTGGTCTACTCACCTTCAACAAATAATTAATATTTGACATCACACTAAGGTCATTGCCAGAGACAACCAATACACGGAGTTTCTTGTTTTCAACAAAAGTATCTGGATTGATTATTGTTAAACCAACATTGGTCAAGTTGACGGCATAGAGTTCATTTAGACCACGGAAGGCATTCTCATGCATATACTCAATGGTGCAGTTGGAGATTTTAATCGTTGAAACGTACTTCAAGCCAATCTTGACGAAGAAATCTGGTCCAAGAAGGATTGGATATTTGGGACCAACATCGGTCACAACTAAATCGGTGATATCTGGACCGAATTTCTGCTTGTCCAAATCAAGCCTGCAAAATTAAAATGTTCTTAATTGTTTGATATGGAAAAGATAATATTTGGAGTCATACCTGCTACAAGTGGCGAACAAGTAGCTATTGACGTTCCTAGCACAAACACAATCTCTGGGGCAAGGAACATCCTGATCGAAACTAATTTCGTCGTCAGGAACGATGTCATCATCAAGTTCATATTCATCATCATCATCATCATCATCATCATCGTCGTCTGTGGTATTGTCATCGTCATCGTCGTCGTCGTTGGCATCATCCGCTGATTCGGTATTTAGCTTAGGAGGAATCTAAATGTAAAATCATTAGTAAAAAGGGAAACTATTTAAACATGTCCTTTTTAGATCGAAAATTGGAAATTTCTAAACATTATTTTCGACTTAAATTCCCTGATATTTTCTAGCTTCTTTGTATTCCTTAGGAGCACTCACCTTTTCATCTCCCTTTATCGGTTTCAATTTCGGAATCGTTTCAGTTTTTTCAACTGCAACTGCTGGCACTTCAGTACTTGTGGTTGTCGATTTATTTTCATCTTCTTTGGCAGCAATGCTTACCGTTGTTGATTGATTCTCAGAGTTTCCATAGTCATACGAATCATCATAATCATAGTAATAATCATCATCGTCCTTTTCTGTGGCATTCGATGACACATCATTCAAATGGTCAGCACTTTCTGGTAGCATCTGATTATACCTGTATGTCCCACGCACAAACGGAAGTACACAATAAATAATTACCAAAATGCGGGGTCGCATACCAAATAGGGGATGAAATTATAAGAAAATATTGTATGAATTTATATGGAATTTTAGAGAGTTGTAATAATTTTTTGTTTTTAAAACTGTGGTATATACAGACGTTTGAATGTTTTGTGAATTTTTAAATAAAATTTTATAACTTTTAAGCTCTTTACGTGAGGCGGAAGTAAATATTAGTTAAAATAAAAGAAAATAAATGCAATTATAACTCTTGGTTATAAGAATAACTTTACCTCAGATCGGAGGCGAGAGGAATCTTTTTAGACGCATCATCGGCTTCCAATTTGGGACGGTTAGTTGTAGTAGTGTTAATTGGTTTCTTAATTTTTAAGGTCGAAAGTTTAACAGGTTTTGGAACTTCCGATGAAACGTCAATATGGTTGTCGCTGTCATCAATAGAGTTGAGTGCAGACTTCTCTGTGGTTGATCCCAGAGTTGTGGCACATATCGCCACAACGAGTACCACCAGCCACAACTGGCGACTCATATTTCTGAAAATACAAAGAAAAAACGAAATTAATTAGAACATACGGTGCAGTTTTATCAGCAGTTTATCTTGTAAGGTGAGTGTAATAAAAGTCGTTACTTGTCAATTTCATCTTTTTATTCCAAAGAAGGCTGTGAGAATACTCCTTTCTTTTAAGGAAATTAATAAATGAAGTATTGTTATCACTATCACTATGAGACCTGAGATAGTCCAACTTAGACAGCCATAAGATGGCCCTGTGGCCAGTGTTATATCGTTAAAGATGAATATATGAGTTGGACTATGTATTTTGGATGAGGGGAAACAGATAGTGAAGTCTAAAGGGAATAATATATTATTTTCTGAATGAAGAAGAAAAAACATTTGTAGCGTACGATCGTGACTGAGCATATGTGATGTTCATAAAAGCACAGAAGCCTGCAGTGTAACCTCAGCGTCATTAGCCGATTCTTTGGTGCTTGCTTGAATTGTATAAGCAAGTTACAGTAAGGTTTAGTTGGCGCATAGCTCCTATATCTAGTTTGATGGAGTTAATTCCTTTTGATGAGGCCTGAATTTTCTTCTATATGCCTGGCATTATATGTATGCGCTGCACATCTCAAATTGCATTTTAAAGCTCGCCTTTTTTGTTAAATGAACCAATTCTAAGGTTAACCACAGTATATCGTACATATGAGGATTTTTCACGCCGCAAAGTCTTAAAAATCTATCTATCTGGTTGGCCTTGCGCAGGAGAGGTATCCCAGAAAAACTCATTGCTATTATTAAGGCTACGTATGAGGGCAGTAAGTGTCACGTCTTGCACAATGGCAAGGTGTCAGAAGAATTTGAAGTCCAAAGCGGAGTACGTCAAGGATGCATACTGTCACCGCTGTTATTTTTAGTGGTTATCAGTGATGTTCTCCGTGCAGCATTGACGGAAGGAAATCATGGAATTTGCTGGACTATGACATCTTACCTCAAACACCTAGACTACGCTGACGATGTTTGTCTACTTTCACATCGGATAATGGACCTCCATCTTATGGTCCAGAATCTAGAAGCTGAGGCAAACAAAGTAGGGCTCAAAATTAACACAGCCAAAACAAAAGCCCTGAGCACTTCTGACACCAGCGCGCAACTTAACATTGCCGGACAGGAGGTCGAGAAAGTTGACAACTTTCTATACCTAGGAAGTGTGGTCTCGGCAAACCGTGGTGGCACTGAACTGGATGTGTGCAGCAGAATCGGGAAGGCCAAAGCTACGTTCGGCATGCTGTCCACCATCTGGAAAAGCAATGTTATCAGCTTAAGAACCAAGCTACGACTGTTTCACTCCAACGTAGAATCGGTACTGCTTTATGGGTGCAGTACTTGGAAAGTGGACACCATTAACACGCGCCGGCTGCAAGCCTTTGTAAACAAATGTTTAACAATCATCTTGAGGATCTTTTGGCCGAACCGTATCTCCAATGAACAGCTTTATACGAGAACGGGCCAGGAACCTATAAACATTACGATACGAAGGAGAAAGTGGCAGTGGATTGGACACACCCTACGGCGCGAAGACAATTCCATTGCGAAATACGCTATGCAGTGGAATCCGCTCACCCAAGCAGGCAGAACAGCGGGACGCCCTAGGCAAACGTGGCGCAGAACAGTCGAGGAGGAATCGAGCTCTTTGGGAATGAGCTGGAGAGAGCTCAAACGCGTTGCAGAACTACGAACAAGATGGCGCGCAGGCGTTGTTGACGCCCTATGCCCCCCGAGGGGTTAAAGGATTAAAGTAAGTAAGTAAAGTCTTAAAAATGTCAATGTAATTTTTTATAAATAGTTCTAACCTGGAGCTGGACTACCTATTCTTTAAATTCTATTTCATTAAAACTTTTTATGAGGTTGCCTTTACTAGTTTGAAAATTAATGACACAAAGTCTTGATTGCCCTCTTTCATTTAAGTAACATAGAACATGTCTTGTTCTCGGGTCATTATTTTGTTTATAGTTTTATTTATATTCTTTGCAAAGTCATAAGATCCGATCATAAATCGAGTTCGTTTCTCTAAGCTAGACTCATCATTTGTATATTTATAGTCTAGCTCTCAGAAAAACTAAATAAAATCTTCCAGTGAAATTCTTGTTTAAACAAATGGGTAGGTACATTTCAAAATAAATATTTGTTTGTTAAAGAAAACTAATACAGTTTTTTTCGTCACGATCACAATAACATGTCACAATCTGCAATGCCATTTGTGTATCAGCATCCATTGAACTTTACGATTGGTTACACTTGAAATAACAAAAAACACGACTATGTAGGTACAGGAACATACTTACATATGGCACAGTCTGTGCAGATATATCGTGACTCATTGTTACTGATTTTGGCCAAGTTAAGCTCATTATAAATATTTTATTTAGCTTTTCATAGGAAATTTTCAATGAAATAACGTATCTCTAACGAGCGGATCAATTTCAGTTACCATTGTGGGTTTATACACCTCTAGTTCGATGGATTCACCAAAAAATAAAAAGAAGATCATCACGATTTTGTTTTGTGTAGGTGAGTGAGTACAAATAGATTTGTCGAATTTACAGGAAAATGAATGATTTTTGGAAACCAGAACCCAGAATTCTGATAAGATTAGGAGTTGAAAGCAAAACTACCTACTCATCAGACAGAAGTCTACCGATGAGGTAAACATTTCACTATCGAAGTTTGAGATCATCACTAGTCATAGGGAAATACGACACCTATATAACAGTGAGTGTGAATTTATTCATATTTTTATTTGAGTAAATATTTGTTTTGCTATTTAGATTAGATATACTATGTATTAGAAGTATCAACTTCTAAATTTGTTTAACAAATATCCTATTGGAATGACATAATCTGTATAACTATGTCACACATAAATAGATCTATATTAGGGCTGTAATACATTCAACCACAACTCTCTGACTTTACAGTAAACTTCAGAGCAAAACTTGAAACAGGTGTAAGAATTCGAAGACTTCAACACCTTCGAGTGGTTGTAGAATGTTTCTACATATTTTAACAATTAATTGTATTTCAAATTCAAGAACATAAGTATAATTTAGATTAACTTAGCGTTGAAATTATTAAAATATTTAAAATAGAATTTTACATAAATTAAAAAACTGGTTCAAAAATTCCAAAGCTAGACAAATTGGCAGGACAATGATATATTATAATACTCGTACAATAAAATGTATATTAAAGTCGCGTTTAAGAAGAAAAATCAAGCAAAACTTATAGCTAGATTTATTTTAAGCAATACAGGTTAATAGTTTGCTGCTATTGAAAAAAAAAAAGATTAAATATATAAATTTTGGATGCAATATATTTTTTTGTGCATATCTCTGTGAAAATCAACTGGTGGCACTTAATTCTAAATTATTAAGACAAAGGATTTAATACCAGAGGTATTGTTTATTTTCGCTTCCGGATTTTGCCGATATCTGTCAGAAGAATTAGTTCGTCCTGCTGTAGGTTACGGACCTCTTGACAGACGACATTCGCAACAAGTCAGAAAGCTGCTCAACAGTAAAACTAGCATTTTATATGGCCAGAATTTTAAGCACAAATTTGAATAGAATGCTTGCAGAGCCTTAATTTGTTGTTCTTCTTAATAAAAATGTGATTTAAGATGACATTTATTTTGCTTTAGTAACACAGTGAGTCTTTAAAAGCCACGGGTTTAACGTAAAAGGTCAACATAACGTTCCAATGACGTACTACTACGGATTAACAGGGTATTAAACTGAGAAGTAAATTTGAATAGCTCTACGCAATACAAGGCCAAATGGCACGATTTTTGAACAACTAATTAAAATTCGTATATTTTTTTTTCGTAATTTTTTGAATTTTATTAACCATATTTTAGAATAAACAATAACTTCTTGTGCGTTTGAGTTGTCAGCTCATAAACTTTAGTCGGCCAACCTTGAAATATTAATCAAAATTACAAAGCAGATGGATGGTTAGAAATGAATTAGGAGCTAGAAGCAAATGATTTGATTTATCGAGGAGACATAATGTAATGTCAAGTTCCTAAATTAAATTAGACATGCGAGGATACCTACATAAATTAAGAAATTACAACGAAATTTCGTTTACTAGGTCGAAAAAAATTTGAATAAAAAAAGAAAAACTTACACTTACAACAAAGTTTTTCTTTTGTAGGCAAAAAAGTACGTTTTATGCTAATAAGGCCTACTTCATGGTATTTGATGTGTTTTAAATTAATCTTCAATTTGCCTGAGATGAACATTATAGCAAATGATACACCTCGTTGGCATCTCGAAGAAGATGCCATCAACTTTGTGTGTAGGTTTTTTATTCTATTTTTTGTTGTACAACAGCTGGTATGCAGTAGATAGATTTTTATGGGGAAATCAGGTTTTGGTTTATTGTTTAGACAATAACTATATATGGAAAGTTGTTTTGCTGGTTCTTTATTATTCTTTTAATACGTATGAAGCTCATAAGATTTTCATTTAATTGTGCTTACAGTGGTGTTGAAAATGTAATGCAAGAAGACCAATTACTTTTTTTTTTTGGGTCATGATAGTAAATTGTTTTGTACACTCACTGATTACGAATGTGACCCCGATTAACACATTTGACCAGAAAAGTAGCTTCATTTGATTACCGAGTGATTCTTATTGGTCTGGGGTACTACAACTAACAGGTGTTTTTTTTAAAAGCATTAATATTTGATTGATTTTGAAAAAAATAAAGGGCAGGAATACCGGCCATAAAGTTGTTATCACTTTCTTATCGATCAAGATTTTAGAGTGCGGTTTTCTTGAAAAAAAAGATTAATTTCTGTAATTACTTAAAATCAATGGACATTACATTTTGCTGGAAAAAAAAATCTGCAACACAGATTTCTATAGAAAAAATACTTATCCCGCAGCTTAGGGGTTTTGTCTCTTTGTTTGCAAAATACTTCATTTAAGTTCAAAGCACCTGAAAGTATGCAAGTCGTATAGTTCCATATATATTCCCACAACAAGCTATAAGAATAAATGAGTGTCTTGTGTGATGTACCACATGTTTCTTAAAGCCATATTCTGTGAAATGCATCGTGTCGAAGGATGTATCATCTTCAAAGCAAATTAACCACAGAATATTTATTCCTGCCAATTTTCTGTGGTGCAACGTCAACTTTACAATAATAAACACCATTCATATGCAAATCATCTGAAACGGCGACGTTATGTGAGATTTAATCAAAATAAAAGTGCTGAAAAGCCTACCCCCGTTCTGTGTGCTTGGTGTCGAAATCTATACATGTAGGTAGTTATAAAGCACTGTGGAGTGGATTGTTGCTAATTTATTTTGCCTTGAGAGCTGGAGACGCCAGGTACACATGTCGTCGACGTTGACGTCGTAGTAGTCGATGTCGCCATGCCGACACAATTATCTACCATTGTATGATTTTCAATTTATGGCCACGAAAATTGGAATATCAAAGTTGGCTGCTGCATCGCACCTCAACTGATCACCGATCATCCGTATCCATACACACACAGTCAGATCGTAGCATGTGCCAGCGACAGACGTATACACATCATGCAAATGAGTGACATTTTTTCGCCAACAAATAATTCGAAACAATCAGAGGAGACACCCAGACCAGTCTTTTCTTTATGTTTTTTTTAAGCCTGTCAGCACTCTGAAGGCACATTCCAGAGACGAAGGCTCCAGAAGAGATTGGCTACAATATTTATACATGAGTTTTGTGGAATTTTGCTTTATGGCCTCGTCCTCAGGTAACTCGCTACATTATCCAGTGAGACAATCAAATAGACAGACAGACGAACGGTCATAGATGCAGTCGTTAAGACAGACAGTCTTGGTGCCCAGAAACAATAAAAACGATTCCCGAGACAATGGAAATGCACTTAGTGTGCATGCGAGGCGAGAGCACACGTAATGCTGTCAATTCGCACTGCAGTACATTGTCACAACAATTAGGAACAAAACTGTGACGATAATTACGTCGGGGGCGGTGTCTGGCATTTCAATTTTTTAATCACTGGTATGGTGTTGAATTTTTTGTAAGATTAAGATACAAGTTCATTTGGAAAATGAGATTGTGGTGGAACGGTGAAATAAGACCGAAGAGGTCTTAATGAAATTTTGATTAAAATATAATCTTATCCGGCTGATCACGCTACATACATACATATGTTTGATGATGTACATATTGGAATGGGTACAAAATCATTAAATTATTTAGTGTATCTTCGCGATTTAGGTATTTAAGGCCTCCGGTTGGTATAGAAAAAGACATGAGTCTCCTCTTGGTGAATACCATGGTTTCCCTACTTCTTCCTCTACTTTTATTAGACTGCACGCCAGAAAGTCTGCAGAAAAAAAAGAAAAAAAATAACTCCTCACTTTCTTTGGATCTGCATGCTAATTGCTATTAATCACCTTCGGTGTAACGAAAACTGAAAATTTCACGTGATCACGAGTACGAACTTAGCACCTCGTTTCGAATGACTTACTCTACTCCACTGCCTTAATAGAGTCAAGTTAAGATGGTACTGTGTGGTGAGTGTACCCATTCGTTTGCACAATAAATTTATTCACAGATTCAACACTTATTTCAAGTTTTCATTTTATTTATACAAACGAATCTGAAGGCGGATTATACTACCATGTTAACGAGTAAATATTTCGAAACTATTCGACTGCGATGTGTCTACCTACTCCATGAGAAGATAAACAAAACAATACAAACTGCATCCAACGGATGCATTGCCTCAGGCAATCAGTCAACGTTCCAACCGAATGATACCATGAGTGTGGGTGGGTGTTTCTATGAAAATTGGAAAGTAATTAAGCTTTTCAATCGATTCCTCGTATTTGCATATAAATCTAACGGTTTTTTGGGATGCTTTACTGTTATGTGTGAGAATATGGAAATCCTCTCACGATGTGTTTGTACTTGTGTGTTTGTCGAATTCAAACAGGAAATGTGCGTATTATTGTCAACTCCTCAAAGGAATGCCATCCGTCTATCATTAATCAATCACGGGCATTCTATTTGTTGTCATAGATGTTTTACGTATGTCACACATGCATACCTGTAGTTTAATTTTACGTGACAACCAAGTGAAATTAACTTATTTACTTCAAAGAGTGTGACTTTTTATTCCAGAGCTCGAGTCGGTGCGATTCACAAGCAGCAAACAAAAAAAAAACACCAAATGCGTCTATTTGTCGAACAATGTCAACAAAAGTGCGCTGTTGGAGAGTGCAAAGTTTTACATATCAATGTGAGTACGCTGCGCAGCGAGAAAATTCCACTCTGAGCCTGTGGTTTATGTGCGGTTTTGCAATTGTATCAGGAGTCTTGGGGGAGTTTCACCGTATGGTGCGAGAGACCACAAAAACTGTGTAAGCATTCAGTGGTGGCGGGACAAGTTTTACAGGAAGCACTTTAGGTCCCGCGAAATCTTTTGGTACATGAGAGGTTGCTGACTTGTGAATGATTTCTCTACTGAGAACTGCATTGTTTAGACTTTAAATGGGGAAAAAGCGGGACAACCGCCCACGTTTGAAATAACTTTTATTGGCTATTGAAGATTTGACTGCATAATTATGATTTTGCACTCTAGAGACTAACGAAACACCTCTGCTTTTAGTGGTTCGGTTTGTTATCCGAGAGAAAGAAGAATTTAAAAAGAAGGCATCTAGGTACACCTTCTAGCATTTGTTTTGTAACTTTTTTTGTGATTGTACCTCCTCCATTTTAATTTTGAGAGAACCCTAGCGTGATTTCAGTGGCAAGCTTTGACAGGTAGTCTTGGAGAAGGGACTAAACTGAGATTAAGAAGAACGTAGTAGATTTTTCGTTTAAAAAAAATAGGTATATATTTTTTTTATTTATTTATTATTAGTATTATTATTTTTTATTTAGTTCTTAAAAAGTGTTAAAATTAAATTGCCCTGCACTTCGCTAACAATTTTCGGCGATTTTATATAATGTTTGTTTATTAAAGATATCCAATTCATAAACAAAATAAGCGCTGCCAAGACGGAGAGGATTCAAAGTCATAGTAGGGATTAAAAAGAGATCTGGGTACTTTAATGCACCCCAAAACTCTGTCTGATTAAAATAAATATGTAAATTGCAAACTATAACAGTGTAATGAATCTTTTACATACATATGAACTTTTAAATGATTGTGTAACTTCAATTAGTATGTTTGACGCCTATTATTGGAATTAGAGCTCATTTAATGAGTAAAGGTATAAAGGTGTCATAGGGCTTGTGATTGACTTGGTGTGACAAGAAAAGAAAATTAGATTTGAAAATTGCGACGGCGGAATGCAGTTTTTAGATTCAAATGCAATGACTTTCTGACCTCAATTAGTGTATTTGATGTCAGAAAGTTGAATCGTAGCTCACTCAATGAATTACATTTAATTTCATTAGTTTCAGTTGTCCACGAGTGGTCATCAACTTGCTGTTTTCGAATTTGCATTTTAAGCTTACACTCGCAGAAAGCGTATGAGATCAGAATACTGTCATTGACATTGTGTTATGCAGGTGATTTAGTCAATCGTATTTCGCATTTTATTTATGTAATATAAATCTTCTTCGGGTCACACAAGGTTCACACGTATAACCCTCTTAAAACTATTTTTAGCCTTTGTTATTGTTTTTTTCATACTTCCTGTCCCAAAGTTCAACTGAGGTGTTTTACAAGTGCTTAATGACATTTGTTGAGTTATTTTTAATAACAAGTTCAATGTAATCATTTGAATGCGTTTCTCGTTTTTCTAATTTTACATTTAACTTTTAAATGAGCCAAGCGTGTATAAACTACAACAATATCTGTGCTGTCTTGCATTTGTATAGACATAAATAAAGCGGCATTTTGCTTTGGTTAACAAATAAAAATTCATTAAATATGCATTTTGAGTGACAAGTTTTTTCCATTTTTGTCAAATGTAAACATGAATGTTATACCTGAAGCTTCACTGTGTTTGTTTAAAAGAATAATTTTCAAAGATTCCATTAAAGCAAACCCGAAAAGAAAGCGTGTAGACACTTTGAATTGTGATAATCAGGAGGATTATAACCTGGGTTCAAAAATATTGACTTTTTGATTGTTGGGTTGGTTTTTTATTCAATTCACAGACAAACTTTCACATCGTTACAATGGATACTTTGGTACAGCAAAGTGTTCCTAAAATGATAATGGATCGTATTTGCAAATTCGAGTTGACGTAAGCATTCCTTAATAATCGAAGTTTATTTTTATAAGCACATCACCTCAAAACGCCAAAAATCCAGTTTTAACCCCCAAATTCGTCGGTAACTCGTGCCGTGATTGTAAACAAAACACAAGAAATCTATTATTATTTTCCTCATCTGAGTTGTTAGCACAAAGTAAATATTAGGTCATTATAGTAACCATAAACCAAATTCAGAGAAGAATATTTTGCTTAAACAAATACTATTCAAGTAAATTCATATCGCAACGGATATTAAAGATGTTAACAGTCCCCTCCTGAAAAAATGTACAACTTTTCATAAATTAATGACAGCAAATCCAATCCACGCGATAAGCTGAGCTGTTATTAATTAAATGTTTTGTTAATTTGTTGTGATTAGCATTTTGAAACGTAGTGTTTCTGGTAAAGCATAGGCTACCGTATTTATCACTTTAGTCAAGAGTGTCTTTTAACTCGTTTTAGTGTCTCCCGAATTTAAAACTGATGTGTAAGTAAATTTGAAATAAAGCACTATAGCTGCTTATTAAGCATAAATAAATAAATTAGGGGACATATGGTATGGTGAGGCTATTATGGGTATATGGTGATGAAAGATTGAACAATTTTTGCGTAGGAAAATGTAGAAGGATTCCGGATCCGAATAAGAAATTTTTATGTTTGATTTACGAACTCGGAAAAAGGTAGCAAGATCTTGTCAATTCAGTAAAAAACTTTAAAAAACCTCCAAAAAATTACGGGTTAACCAGACTCAATATGATGATATAGCATGAATTCTATGACGAGGATCATCCTTATATTAAAGAGGTCATGTACTTTATATGAAGCAGTTCTTAGCAGACTGTGTGAATGTGAAATCACACTTCGGTAATAAGTTGAAACGCTTATCAGAATTTGGTAAAAAAGAATCTCTTCGCAAAGATTATTTGTAAAATCAAAACTAAAGATATAAGTTACCATTCTTAATTTATGACGTTTAACCTCACCTTTCGTCATGCAAATATTGAACTCAGATTTTTGTGTTCAGTTACGAACTTTTGGCCAAAGGTCTTATTCTATGTAACTGGGCACGCTGGGCACGGCTAGGTACAAACTTTCTTTTTCTGAAGTTTGCAGAAGCTTACGTAGCATCGAATGTCTATTAAATCATAATTCGGTGAACTATATCTTGTTCGATTTCCTAGCAACAAAGCGGCATTTAAATAAAAATCCTATATCCCTCTTGCTCTTAAGAATTTAGCCAGTTTCAATTACAAAATGATCCAGACTTGTGATCATGACAAATTCGTTATAAGCACGAAGTATAATTAAAATTAAATTAAGTACATACTTAGTATGAACAGAATACTAATTTCAGAGTATTTCTATCTGATAATTTTTATTTCTAACCTTAACCTTACCTTACTGGAAAAATATGAAAACGAAAAAAAATGACCTCACCTTAAAGGTTCAACTTAAAACGATTTATTATTCCATAAAACTTTCACGTTTACGTAGTATCTCACCTGTGTTGCATCATATAGTTAAGATATTCTCTTTCCATAAACACCGAATGCATCGTGAGTTTCTTATTAAATCATTAAAATTTGTTTACGTAATTACTGTCACCCGGATAATTGTTCACTTATGTGAATTTTATTCCAAGCTAAGACTTGAGCACTACTTTAACTTTATTTAATTGTTTGCAACTGTAAGCTAATATGACCTCGATCTGGTACTTGAAGACAGCTGATTGAGCAAAACATTCAATATTATTGGTATGGTAAATTGGAACCCGTAAATTATTCGTCATCACCGAAAAGTGCTAATTAATATGCAAGATCAACAATCTGCATTAAAAGTTGATCAGTTAAGTTTTCCTCATATTTCTCTTGTTTATTGCTGTTGGCAATTCGGTTTTTGTTTTTTTGGCACACTCTAGCAGGTTCAGGGGTTTTTGAGTAAGATGGAAAGTACGTGCTTTCTGTGTCGTTGCCAAGTAAGTCGTAGATCATGTGAAATTTGTAGGTGTTTATGCTACCAATCGGTCACATGAATGAATGCAGATTTTAACAACCAGTTTTTATTTATTTTTAAATTGGTCATGATCGGTTTGTGATCATTGATAGAATTATGTCAGTTAATTTGCTGGCACCCGTAGAGGATGGAATTCAAATTAAGGCTAACTTTCAACTACTTATGCCGAGCTTCAAGACTGTACACCATAAATCAGCGCAGTACCAACAAGTAAGATCAAGAGAAATAATGAGTAACGCCCTCTATAACAAATCTAACCTTTCGGATTCAAAATATGGTACCGTTTCAATTCAATAGATTATTGCACTTCAATGTTTGACTTTTACTAAATTGTAAAATAGCAGAATTCTGTACAGAATAGTTTTGGTTCAATTATTTGAATTAATAACCATTACACGACGGTTTATACAACTACACAGACTATATTGAAGTAAGGCTGTCTTTTGACTGCCTAAAATTTCTGATATTTATAGATTATAGAACCCTTGATTGCTGAAAGCTTTTCCTTTAATTACTTGTCCAATGACATCTTTAAAGGTTTAACTTAATGTCAAATGTTAATGCACTTATTTTCAAGTGTCAAAGACACCTCAATATACGTCAAGTTACAAGTTAATACCCACTCATCACAAAAAAATATATGAACAGATCATAAAATTCACAAAACTTACTTTTTGATTGTTGCTATCAGCACAATAAATCGATGTCACCCGACTGAAAAGAACAAAAGAAAAAGTTTTAAGTTAGCAACTGTTTTCTAAACGTCACGCACGTACCTTTGTATGTATGTATATCTAAAAGGTCTCTTAGAATATATTTGTACATATAAGTACAGAAATATATCACACAAGGACTGAGACAACAAAACGCTAAATGATTGACGTCTAACAAACCTGAAGCTAGTAAATTATTATTATTATCTTAATTCTACACTTCATTTAATTTGAAGTGCTTCCCAAAACCTTCGATAAAGACTAGCCTTAGGGCTCGAAGCACGTAAACGATAACGATTTGTTGAAAGCCGTCAAAAAATGACAAAATTCGGCCAGCAACAAAGTAGAATCCTTTCACTTTATACCAGACGACGTTAGAACCGTCCGCAAAAAAAGTAAAAAAGTAAAGTCGCACGACACCAAGAAATGATCAAGCTTAATGATCGTCAGTTTTTAATCGGTCAAGAAAGTCGTTGAAGACGCCGCGCTTAGGGGTCAATTTCCTTAGTGGAAGAGATAGTGAGGAACGTCCCCAAAAGTAGAGACGAATGGAGAAGATGAAGGATACTCCAGACAAGGCCTTGACGATAGAATGTCGTCATCGCTGAACTGAAACCAAGCATCATGACATGATCGGTTACCATGTCATGACTAAGCCAGGTGCAAATTTAAAAAAGGGGCTTCTTAAGGGTAAATATTTTTTATTTTTTTTTTATTTTGGGGGAATGCCAGAAGAACGAAAAGAAGTACAAAGAAACCAGAACAAAATGCAACATGTGCAGATGCACGAGTAAATGGTCGTGGGTTCGAATTTCTTATGCGAAGATCCTGTCCACGCCATATGTCGTGTGCGGAACTTCTTTTTGTGCTTCTTGTTTTTCGCAACTTCAGAGGAATGTCTCCGATGAGAAAAAGGGGAAAAAAGAGAGAAAATGAATGATGGCCATCCACTTCAGTCATGAGGCACGATCACCGATCGCTCGAAGTCAACGACGATGAGGACAGTTGAACATCATGCTCCCGCAGCAATTATTGTCAACTTAAATTGAATATAATAGAGTTTTACATATTGCTAGTCATCAATCAATTGATCGATTAAAAATAAAACCAAATGACTGCAAAGATTAAGCCCCTTGTTCCAGATACAAACAAATCCATTTCCTGTGTATTACATCCGGAAAAGAGTTTGGTAAACGATCCCAAAACCTTCTAAAACCTCCATGTAATTGGAAAAAAAAAACCTACAAAAGGTCTTGACTTGATCTGAGAGCATGAGCATGAGATAATGAAACGCAAAGTTTTTTCACCTCACTCCTTCTACAGTACAAGTATCTATGTATGCATCTATTCGAATCCAGGTTTTCACTCTACCTACGCATGCGATTTGTTATGCTTTACTTAGTGTGACTCTTGTCGGCTGGTCGAGATTCCAGCCCTGAGACGACGTTAAACTACCAAGTCTCAGTACAGATACTTTTGTAGATAGTTTTGTTTTCTTTGTCATTTTCTATTTTCTTCGTTGGAAAAAGAGATTTCTTTGTGCTGCTGTAAAAGCATAGATGGCGAGGTGGGGAGGTGGGGAGGTGGGGTAAAAAAGTGGGAGTATGCCCAATGAAGAACACAAACACCTCTTGGTGGTTATCGAAAAAGATTGTCGTTGAACGACTTTACGACGCGGTGGCAACGATGATGTTGCGGCTTATGCGCCGTGTCGCCGATCCAGGTTAGGTGAACAACATAGACGTTGTTTTTATTTGAAAATTCTCATTTGAAATAACGAGTGACAGTGGCACTAGGGAATTTCCATAAAGCAATGAAGTGCCCTTTGGTGTTTATTTAAACAGAGAGACTGCTGATCCGGTTGATATCAAATTAAAGTTTTTTTTTTTTTTTTTTCGAGAAACAACTTTCAAACTATCAGTGGGTAGGTAGACCCAGACGGAAGAAGAAAAGATAAAAAAAGAGAGAAAAGGTAGAAAGGCATTTTTTGTTGTTGATTTTTTGTCGTAAGATAGAGAGGGTAATGTTGGTATTGCAGGGAGGTGAATAGGTGCAGTTTGTCTGCCACGAGAATAGCGGTCTTTCAAAAGATTTATGTTTTAAAATGTATGCTTAATAATTTATGAGACTTTTTATTGAGAGGAATTATTTAGGTGACATTGTTGGGTCTTACAAAAATCCTCCATAATTTAAGTGGAATCTACGTTATCTATCTATGGGGTTTTTCGTTGAGAGCGTGCTGTTTTTAACTTTCCAAGTATAAAGTTGGCGTTTTTCGACTTTAAAGATCAATTTTTATACTTGGTACTGCTTTTGAGTAAGAAAGTTGACAATAATTAGTGAGATCCCGTTCCCGTTCCTAGTTCACAGAAGAGAGAGGTCACAAAAAAGTAGGAAATTATACCGCATGCAGAGAATTTTGAGTAAAATTGTTAGATTTCTGTTGTGTTGGTTGGCCATTTTAATGAATTATGTGTACTTTCTAACTACTACATAGATCCAAAATCCAAAGAACAAAGTTTAAATCATTCCTTAGAGAGTTCACAGGTGGATTGTTGGAACATCAAAAGTGCGATCGGTTACCTTATTACTGGAGTTGCAGTCCTATCTAATTCACTAAGAAAAATACTAACTTAAAGAAACTGAATTGAATATACGGATTAAAATAGTCTATAATACAGTAATGAACAACACGATGAACTTCAAACTTTACTGCTTTTCTGTGTGAATATGAATCCGAATATTAAAAATTAAATTAAGGATCTTCATAACTTTGTACAGAATCACGGGTAATTGGATTCTTAGAAGAAGATATTATTTATCCATCACAGCCAAACTTCAAAATCATTTTAGGGAATAAAACAACAGGTCATTTCAAAGACGTCTTTCTGAACTATTTTAAGTAAACAAATATTATTGTTTTTAAAGAAAAAACTCATAAATTTAGCTTAATTCACTTACTTCTGGTTTAGTAAATAAATTAATTGAAAGTGATTTGTTCCGAACTTTATCTTTTAAATTACCAATTTATCTGTAACTGCTTTTAATAAATTAATAACACCAAGCCAAATAAACACGCGACCATGAGACAAACAAGTTGGGTGACTACTGCAAGGAAACTACTATTGTTTAGGCCAAATATTGAGATAATGTGATTCATTTTCAATCGATGCTGCTACTATAAACTTCAGCCGCCATAATAATTTTGCACACGAGTTTGTAAATATCATACTCAAATGGCTACCGGGGTTTTACTTTTTTATTTTGCTCTTTGTGCAAAATTTCTGAGCATCATAGACACGATAATTAAGGCATTATTATCTAGTGAAGGTAGATAATTGAATTTTATCTTTTACTTAAGTAGATACATACATTTTATCAGTTGGTTACATATTTCGAGATTCATTTCGCTGAAATCAAGTGCAGTAAGCTTACATGGCACCCACGTGCAGCAATAACTGTCAAAACAAAGTACACTGGTTCGTACATACCTACATATGTATGCTGTTAGCCGGAAATGAACAATTTATTTAATGTTGGCCAAAACGCAACCAGCTCAAGATATGAATTTTGAAGCAAATCTGTTTAGCCATTTAGGATGCAGTCTTACGTAGGTACCTACATCCATACTGACCGGTAGAATCGAAGGACCCACTTTCTCGAGCTTCTTTCTCCGCGTATGTCAAAATATGTAATTGATTTTTATCTTGAGTTTGAATTTTTTTAGGAATCCTATAAGTACTTGCCCTAATTATAAGTGCATGTAAAAAGTTGTACGTGCCTCTGAAAGTTTGCACTTCAAATCAAAGCAAAGCGATTTGGGTACATTTTATTTTAGGCTACAGTAGATAAGCGTTAATTCAATACTTAGTAAAGATACATCTAAGATTTTCATGGGCTTTTTACATAACTTGATAAATCCGCTAGATCATAAGACATCAATAGACGATGCGAGCCTCCTTTTTATTACCAAGTCATAAATATGGAACATATATTTTATTTTTATTGTTCGATAAAGGTGTGATAAAATTAATAATCTAGTAAAATTTGAAATATCAATAAAATATGAGAAAATATTTCATAAACATAGACCACACGCCACACCTTTATAACTTAACTCTTCTAGAATATTTTACGAGCATCAACAAAGGAATAACCTGATCGGCATATTGCATCCTACATTGATCGGTGTCGATACCACACACAGTGTTTCAAAATTGACACTCGATATTTGTGCCTAACATCCCCATGGTATACCGGTAGAAAAATTAATCTTTCTTTTGTTAGGTTGTTCCTCTCGACTTGTACCTCATGTCAAATGAAAGCTGATCTTGAAACGATATTTTAAGTAATCGACCAACAAATACTATTCCTAGAAAATAGTCTATACCTGAGAGGAAGAAAGAAAAAAAAATATGATTCACCCATATTTCTCTATCTGAACGTCATACCGGAAAGTCCAAACGCTAGACCAAAGAAGGCAGCACAATCAATTTAGCATGACTTCAAATGATTGCAAAAAGAGAGGTGAAAATTAGAGATAATTTGATACTATATAATAAACAGCGCCATCGCAAGCCGACAAAGCAGCAGTAGCAACGCGCCACAGTCGTCATCGTTCAGCGGAAAAGGTAGAAAACAGGTTTTGAACACAAGCTTCTGTCATTTCTCTTGCTGTCCGCCATGTTTTGCTTCCAATTTAATTAATCTCGTCGTCTTGCAAATAATTTCATAAATTTGTATGAGTGACACGTAATGTCACTTGTTTTTTTTTTTTTTTTGGCACATAAAAACCCCTCAAGGAAGCTTAAAGGTGGGCGAAAAACTTTCGTCAAGATGATCGCTTATAGTTTTTTTTTTTCCTTTCAGCCGACGATTGATGAAAGCATAAGTAGCTAGCTAGGTACCTCACCTAACTCGCCTCTATATACCTGAACTGAATTTTACACACCGTTTTGTTGTTCTTATGTCATTTGAATGGCATTCGTGACACCATGTTAGTGTCTAAAGTCTGTGTTTGTATTTTTTTTTTTTCTAGGCGAGGCTTCAATTCACTTTGCCTCAAATATTTGCATAGTTGATATATTGGCCAGAAGGCAAACAAGAGATAGAGATACAGAAACGATGAGGCTGAGATGGTGTTTATTTAATTAAGTTTTGGTCTTTCATTTTTCAATTCCGAAACTGCAACCTATTGCATTCGTATAATAGTTTATTGATGATAAAGAGTGACTTGCTGGATTTGTTTATAATTTTTAGGCTTTTGTTTAAAAGTGTAGCTAGAAATGTGTGGCTGTACATCATATCTTTAAATCCTGCCATCATATTGATTTTTATTGTTGACTTTGAGAAATTCGAGCCTTGAATGCATATGGTATGGATTTAAAAGTTTGAAGTAGACTACTTGTTTAAGAACCGTAAAGCCGGAAATGAAACGAAACGGAAATAGTTGCATTTTTATGAAATAATAACGGAAGATTGAGATTAATATATAAATGGCATGACTGTTCCATGGTGAAAACAGCTTTGTGAATATGACAGATCACGGTTACAGTATTTGTATGTGTCATCAGACAACAAATAAGTTAAAAAATCAACAGGAAAAGATGACAGACATTTGATACTGCATTTGAAGCTCAAAGAGTAGTATTAAGTTGACTAAACATTTTTGATTGAAAGAGCATAAGCTGCTGTAATGGTAACAATCGAGAGAACTCTTGTAGGTATACCTTTGTGCATAGTTTGTTCTGATAAAGCTTCTCAGATACTGTCTCTCCATCAGATAGAGACAAACATGTATAACGTACGCATATCCTTGGCCTTGAACTGCTTATAGCTAATTTTTCTTTATGTTTAACAATAGGCTTGATACTCACAAACAAGATGCTCAGCGTCTATCAACAGGATGTAAGTGTTGTCAGGTAAATAGAGAAGGAACGGAAACCAAGCAAAACTGGCTGGTCCTGCTGGGAGAATTTTGTAAGTGTGAAGAGTTTTTGTTAGTCCATAGACGTATTCCTGACATTTGAATTCTACCCAAACTATGATGTTGTAAAATTTCTTATTCAATGGGTTTTTCCATGAGTTCTTTTGAAGAAACATGGAAACTCCAAGAACTATCTGAATGAACTAATCGGAAATACCTGCTCTTACTTGCGATATCTGCATCACTGTCAAAGACTTTTTTGCTGCCACCAGGGTTATTCCAAAAACTAAAAAGGAATACAGGCAGGTATCTCCAGTGTGTTCTTAAAAAAACTTGTTTCTTTATTTAAGAATAACAATTGATCAGAAAAAAAAACTTATCGTTTGAAATTTAAATAAAACTAAGAATAGATAATTTTCTATCTCAAGTAGTTAAATTACCTCAAGACAAATCAATCACTTTTAACTCAATCTTACATATACATTTATACATATGTACAAAGTCCAGTAACATTCTCTCAGTGCAGGTAATCAACCGATTATAAAAATCGCTCTGCACATCTATATATAATCATTTTGAAGTGTGATTTGTATCGATTGCACATTTCCTATCTTGCTGTTGTACTTAAACAACAAACATCTGTATCTGTGTACATAAATTATATATTCTAAGACCTCATTGAGTTTGGTTTTTTATTTAGAAGTAGTGTCATGGTACTTGAGATAAAGAGTACGTGCGATCGTCCGATTAGCAATACGTGCAATTTTTTTTTTTTTATTCTCATTGTAATCCCCGATTTTTTTTTTGTTTTTATTAATTTATCAGGAGGCGTTTATCATCAAAAAAAAAAATTGTTTGATATATGGAAATGTGACGTTTCATAAAAGTCTTAAGTCTTTAAGGTGGCATTTGCATTGTCCTGATCAGTGATTTCATTTTAAGCTCAAACAAAAGACGACGGCGGTTCGTTAAACAACGAATAGCTTCATTATCTTGCCTCTATTATTCATGTTTTTTTCTGTATTTTTATATCTCATGCAGAACAAAGAGTAAAGATTATGGGTACGGGTTGGTTTTCCCATTCTTAAATGGATACCTCATAAAATTGTCATCAACATTGTGGCATATTTACTGTGTACCGTATTCATGAAATGTGTATCTTATACCTATCTGAAGACTAATCGGATGAGGCAAGTTTTTTGGTTTTCTCAACTACCTTTATGTCTACCTTGATATTTGTATTCAATTAGTGACATTCGTATCGTTGGGATATGTCTCTTTTTTTCTTGAAAAAAGGGTCGGAATGTTTCGTAGGTTTTGTGTGGGCTTATCATGATCCCGCAGCTGCGGAAAGCTTATTTCTTTCAACTCCCAAGTAATTTGAATGGAATTGGACAGCCATAATTTAAATGGGTGAAACGTATACCCTGTCACAGGGTGAGATTGTAGCGTCTATATGAGCAATATCATAATATTGAAGGGTTGTCGCCACAGGATCATTAACCACGTTCTTAATCGCAATAAGAACAAAATTGATGCATGAATGTGTCTTTGTTTCCAATTTTGGACTAGAATTCCCGTCTGACAACTTTCTTCAGTATGTTCTTTTACTAACCTTATAAGCACTCAGCCACACAGGCTCTAGTTTTACAAACCTACACGCCTATAGATTCTCATTTCACTGGTAAAAGGCTATCGAGTCGGTTGGTAGATTCTTAAGACAGATTGTCTCAAATGTGCCGGACCATTGTCAATGAACATTTGTCTTTCAGTTACTCATGTTCAGTCATTCATTCACTTTTCTTAACACAAACTTAAAGTCTTACTTCTTTTTACAATTTTATGCTTGTATCGTCTTATAGTAACAATTACCTCCAATAACAAGTTCTCTCTCGAAAAATTGTGTTAATTTATTTTAAAAGACCAAGATCACCGAACCTCCCATTCACATCTTTCATAGTTATGTCAATGACATCACTGACTCATATTGTATGATGTTTTCTTAGAAAAAGATACTTTTTTTTGGTGTTTTATGGCCATTTCCTGCTTAAAAAACTAAACATCAGATAGTCTTTCAGGTAGACAGCCTAAGTTTCTTCATTTGCGAAATAGTCATAAATCAAGAGCTCTTTGGACTTGATTTCATTACGTTAATTTCACAATAATAAGTAAGCATTTTCACAATGAAAAGGTATTAAAATTCTAGGCTTACCGTATCTATACGAGTATCTTTTCAACAAGTGCACAATATTTTGCATAAGAATTATAATTCTAAAAGCAAACATAGGATGTACATATGTGTAGTTGATGATTAGAATAAACCTAGGTTCTTATTTCATTTTAAAACTTCACAAAACACTTGTAAGTTTTTACGAGTGTTTGCCGATGTAGTAGACACATGTGGCTACCACAGTCATGTTTAAGATTCGCGGCTGTTGTCATTGGACAATATTGACGAATGTTTGTCGTGAGCTCTTTGGGTTTTTTGCTTTTAGCATGAGTTTTAAGTAGACATTTGAATTTTTTTGATTTGTGTGCTCAACGGAATATTATCGTGACCTCATCAGAAGTTTGGTTTGTTCAAAATAAAAATTTTAGTCAACCGCAGTCAGGTGGTCTAACATGATTATAGAATCAGGGGTTCTTCATCTTTTCCTTGCGGTGCTAGTATCATGATTTTAGGTTGGTTTTGTAAGATTTGTTAATTAGATAGTAAATAACTCGATTAAAGTGTTTAAAATGCAAAGCGTGGTGATAGGATTAAAAGGTGAAGGGCATCTTAAAATAATTTAGACAACATCGATGTGTAAAAAGAATTAGATTTTGTTTTCGATCTCGACAGCGAAACACCTGTGCCAAGATGGTTATTGAACCTTTAAGCATGAACGTTAAATACATATACAGAGATTTTTGTTTTCATTGATCATAAACCCTATGTTTAGTTTAATTGTGTGAAGATGTGGTATATGAGCTATTTTTCTTTTTTGACCTTATATTGGTTTGGAGAGCACTTTGAGTTCTTCGTGGCAGCGTTTCATATACTCCGCTAATCTAGCTCCGGGAAAACGTTTGCGACTGAATGATAGATTTGTCATCTCATTCTAAAAATCATTTCAATACCTATATATGTACATATGTATTTATGTAGAAGCGTTCCTATTATAGAAATATTGAGTTATTTGCCGAGTCGTTTTGATGATGATGGTGCAGGATTTTATTACACTGTACTCTGCCTGAGTGTACTTGATTGATTTACTGTTGCTTCAAATTTCATCGTAAAATCTTTGTCAAAGTATCAGCCCAATTTTATTTCCTAAACTTCATACCGTTATACGGTACAACGCTGGATAGTACCTTGACTCCTAGTTGTTTAATCAGTCCTCGTTGGAAAACAATGCCTGCATTGGTTTTATATGTATCTTCAGGCTCTATATAGATTTACAAACTATTACAAACTATTACAAAGAGCGCCGAACACATTCGGTAAAACTGACATATTTAGAGCATCATTAACGTCAACATGATATCGTCTCCACTATGCCCATCTTATTTGATACCACCGACCGCCTTACAACACATTTCAATTGAACTTAAATTCACTTTTGAAATTCTCTACTCGTTTTATCTCGGAAATAAAATTTCTAATGGGCAATTACTAGCAACCCAAGGCGTGACATTAAGCCATCTTTCGCATCCAACAAACCGTATCACATAATGAATCCTCTTTTCTGTCCAAGGTGAAGTTGAAATTCAAGTTTAATCAAAGCGCAATTTCGCGACATTAAATGCAACTAGTTGTTAGTTCTACTTTAGGTTTACACTTTATCGTTGTATATGAGTTCTCACTCGGAGCGATTTATTTTCGCGCGCTGGATAATATCTAGAACGAATCGCAGACAAAAAAAAAAAAAAAACAATAAATGATCCAGTCAATTGCTCTGTCATTATCATTTTGCTTCATGAAAATGCAATAAAATAGAGTTGGCGGATGCAAGTGACTCATCCTGTTTGGTTTCGGGTCACTAAACCCTTGCAAGGCTATTTTCAAACTCTAGCTTTAGATGCAGGAAATATATTTGTCAGCGGGTACTCGCCGTCTAGGCGCATCTTTCACCTTCACGACATGACGTGACTTGGAATCTGAAACATCACATTGTTTCGGTCATTAACAACAACAACAACAACAAAGGGGGAAAATTCCAATTACTTTGCTCCCATTTGAGCGGTCAATCACCTGTTGGGCCGTCGGTTTTTGCACCTCTCCAGTGAACCACCAACTATTATTATGCACAAGATTTGTTGCCTCCAAAAGCCGACTTGAAACCGGACATACATACATTTCTACAAAGCATTGTTAAGTGCTTATGAGGTGTAAATACTTAAGGTATTCACAACGGAACATTACACTGAGTAAATAAAGGTCTTTTTCCGCCGCCCGTCGTACCGCGTCGGTCACTTGGTCGTTCAACACTTTTTTTTCTCTTTTGGCGTCCCACAATTTGTGTACAATGTATGGAACTAATTGCTTGTAGACGAGCTGTTTTGTGTTGCCCCAGAACTGATTGAATTAACTTCCACTGCATTGGTTTCTAAATTCAGTCATTTTTGTTTTTCGTATCTTTGTATATTTTATGACGAATAATCCGCTTTACGAGCACACTTTTGAAATCAGGAAAAAGTTTTTAAACCATTCAAGCGGATAAATTTAAAATATGGTCAACGCGAGAGGGGTGACATCCTTTTTGGATAGAATCACTTAAGCTTGCAACTGACCTCGTCTGTTGGTGTCTGTGTGTGTGTTCGGGGATGTACACATCATTGGATAGATACATTTATTTTTATTTTATGAAAACAATAACATTACGCGATTGCCTTGAGCGTTGGTGGCTACCGACCGACCGACCGACCGATGGTTGAATAAAAAAAAAAAAAAAACACTCAATCAAGGTCGAACCGTAGTTAAAGTGGGTATAGCTCTCTTGTGCTTCATTGATTTTCTTAATTATTTTTTAATAGAAATACAATTGTAAAGCTAGATATATTTTTCTTTGATTGTTTATACCATACGTCTGTTTCATTGGACGACATTGACAATGATCTTGAGAACAGACGTTTGGGCGGCATACTTCTTTCTTTTGACTTAATATTGTGACGTTGGTAATTAGCTATTCAGGGGTAAAACGGAATTCCACAGCTAAGAACCGGTTACTAGAATAAGTAGTTAAATCTACATCATGACCAGTTTGAATGTATAAATAGTTTTCTGGAACACGGTAACAGATGGAAGCTCTGACTCATCAACAGATGGTTGCGAAGCTTTTCATGGTTCATGGCAAACATATTTCCAGAGATTTAGAAGTGCAATTTTATTCAAAGTCATATTTGAGATAAAATTCATAGTAGAAGGACTAAATATATGAGTTCGTACTCCCTACCTTAAAAAGAAAGTAAAGGCATAGAAGAAATTCAACGCTCAATGGTTGTGCAAAGCTACTTGGCTCTGAGCTGTACTTCTTACTATTTTGGTAAAAACAAAAGTCAATCGATAAGAATCTACTTTCATCAGGTCTTATATTGATTAAAAAACCATTGTAGCCATTAACATAAAGAGGACCAATCAATTTAGAACACATGACTTAAATGATGTTTGTGACGAGCCGAACTAGCATCTGACGCAGAGAAAGTCAATATTGTTGCAACTATTTGAATATGTATTTGCAAAAGCTACGTAAGCCCATTTCAGAGAATATCGAAACGCAGTAAGAATATAAATGTGGCAAAACTTCAGAGCAAATATGAGTTAAACATGAGTCTATCCTTGGCTTTAATGGAAGATAAACGATTAACCTTATACGCTAGCTTATAAGGGTCTCAAAACACTTCGGCTTGTTGCAAGTGGTAAGGTTTTTATCTTAACAAGTATAATAAATAAATGCAAGTTATTGTTCATAAATGAAATCATTTCAAAAGAATCTAGTTTTCAAATGAATCTATGAATGAATCTACAACTCTCTCCTTGAGTATAAAATCTGCCTTTTTTAAGTGACTTTCAGTTAAATATTAGTAAGTATTTCACAAGAAATTTCACAATGTTACTGAAATAACAAATTTCTCATAAAATTTCCATTGTTGTTTGCAAAAAAGATATACCAACATATTTGTCATTGTTGATATTTTAGGAAACCCTTATCGTTTGTTTGTTTCTTTTTTTTTTTCTTATAATCTATATATGAGTATTTAAAAGGTAACATCGTACCATTAATTTAGGCAATTTAAAATCGATCGTATTACTTTTTAAGGATATTTAATACCAATAAGTCGCTACTAATCTCGGTAAGCCATTGCGTGGGGTTTTTCGTTACCACGTGAATCACATTTGGCACGACGTCATACTCGAAACAGAAAACCAATTCCAGTTTAATTGCAAGCCTCCCCAGTGCCATTTTGGGTGAATTTAAATTCATATTAAAAGTTATTACCCCGGCACCAATGCAAATTTGCTGTTAGAAATGAGAAAAAAAAAACACAAACACTATTCCGTGCCCATAATGGTTGCAACTATGACTATGGTAGGCGCCTCGTGATCGTGAATTGAGTGGGCTGCTTCGGCGTCATTGATCATATTTTTGTTGCCACAAAATTGGCACAAATGGAGGGAAAAAACCGTTGTTGTAGCTCTTAATTAAGTAGTGTGTACGTAGATATAATAATTATGAAATGTTATGAAATGGTTTAGAGCCTTTTAATCTACTGATCATCGATTGAGAGCATGTTTTTTTTTTCTTGACATCTTGTTTAAAAGTATCACAATTTACAGATTTAACAAGAGAGAAAATTGTATAGAATTTATTTATATAATGCACGTAATGATGTCAGAGGGGGTTACACATTTGTTGTTAAGTGACAAGGCATTGTAAAGACTAAGTGAAAACCCCATTTAAGTGCCAACTAAGTGGATGACCGAATGCCATTTGATATTCAAATTTATGCGATGAATGTATAGAAAGGCAAAAAGAAAAAAAAAAACATAGAAATCATGACCCTATTTGAACTAGATGTAAATAGCGTTGCGATATGCAATGATATCATTTGTCAAAATTGCGGATGCTAACTTAGCTAAGTGGCTTTGTATTGGTTTATCAAATATAATCAGAATTTTACATCGGTTTCCACTTAAATGATATTATCATGAGTGGGTTTTCAATATCACCGCAGATTGTTGGCTAAAATTAAAGCAATTACTGTGTATTTAAGTTAGAGGCTAATTGACAGCTCTTGACGAGGTCAACCGATAATATTGACATAAACTGTGTCTTCTAGTAGTGCAATTAATGTTGCCATAAATGCAGTTTAATGTTGATTTTAAAGTTCACTTCTGGAAGGAAATAAGGTGGAACTAAGACTTATATAATGTCCTTGAAGTCATGTGTGCTTTATTTATGACTTATCATGATGATTGCCTGGTTCATGTGTCAGTAACGTATCTATAGTTTTTTTGTAATTAATTGGATGTTGCAATTAAAATTCTTTGATTAGAAAACTTGTATTCAATTTAAACTAATTGATTTTTCAATGTGTTTTGCAAAGAAAAAGGTTTATGAAGTAAATGCAAACCAATGTATACTTATCGTTCAAGTACAAGGATAACCTCATGCAATAGATAGGGTTATTCACTTCGTGGTTCCGACTAAACAACCCTACCATATGGAATATGTCAAATTCATCTATCATCGCAAGTCGATAGTTAGTTTTTGCCTAGTCATTTCGCAATATGAAAGTCGTAACGCTCTTAAATTTGCCTTTTCTGTGAATCGTGAATTTAAGACATATTATGGTTGTAATAATATGCGGACTTACCAAAATAATCATAAACAATCATGAAGTATAAACAAATCGAGAGTGTTTCTGATGTCATAAGGCCTTTACGTTACAGTAATTCTTTACTAATTTAAAGCAGTCCCTGTGAAGACTGCCGAAGACCTGCAAAACCGTGAGTGCAAAACTATCAGTAGGTAATGAGGTTGTTTCGCAATTATTTTCGGGTTTTGGTGGCAGTTTACCTTAGGAACATTTTTTTTCGAAGTAGGGATATTGAATCATTCGAAAGTGGCCATGTACATTCCATATCTGTTTCCTATCTGATCAGTACAGTTCTTACTTTGCAGCTGTCACAGAAGACACGTCGACAACGAAATGCATTCCTGCTTTAAGGGTCTGCAAGTATCAAAATTGTCGCAATTGAAGTAGAGGTGTGAACTACAACTACGAAAAGTAAATGGCTAGTCTGATTGGTGGTGTTTTCGTTTAAAAAAGTGCTGGAGCTCGCATCGTACGTCATTAGCAAAAGATGATCAAATGATTTTTTGTTTGGATAGATTTATGCGTGACATCGAACTGGAAACTGGGTCCAAAATAGCTTTAAAATACTAGCTAGCATAAAACAAATTTACGATAAACTTAGGATTTCCCTTTGTAATGCCTAATCACTAATCTCCTAATTGAATAATTGACCTTAATCTACGCTTCCATTCGTACCCAGCTATTAAAAGCAGCACAATATAATTCATATCTTTCACCCAATATAAAGGTATATATATAAACACATAATTGGTTTCAAGGAAATTAAACACCCTAACTTATCGCACTTTCAAGTTTTAAAACAAAAAAAAAAATAGAAAACTCTTATCTAAGAATTTAAAAAGTTCACCACAATACCGTTGGTAATATGCCGCTTCAATTATCACCACAAAGAACCAGACACTAATTATTAAAAAAAATATATACATATATAAACACAACTTACTATCGACGAAGAGACGCCCTCTGTATCTGTAATGTAATACGTTCTTCTATGTTATCACTCAAACTATATCAACTCCGTTATATCACTTAAAAAAATGGGATAATCTAAATCACTGTTTTTTAAATACGATCCCACTCAACTAGTACGGAGCACCGCCCATTTAAATGCATCCAAATTCCAAACTCAATCAAATCACCTAGACTGTATCTACGTACCTCCTCCGATGAAGCAAACACTCTCACTCGTTAAAATTGAATATTATATGCGTTAAATGTTGAATTTAATAGCAACAGATACACTACAAGTAGAATACTCTAGCAAAAAATAAATAAATAAATAAAACCGAGACAATAAAATCAATCCGTGAATTTAACCGGAAATTTACAAAACGATCGGTTACTTTGCTATGCGCACGTTTTAGAATTCAAATATGTGAATTGTATTTAGAGATATCCAGCAGTGATCGGTCACAAATGGGAATAATTTATCTATTTCTCAAAGTGCTATGAAACAGAGACACAGAATGAATACAAAAAAAAAAAAGATTTTTCATTTTTCTACGGTTATTGCGTCGCAGAAACGAATACTTTAAAACTTCTCTATACATATGTATGTATAATTCTAGGTTGGATAAAAAAAATACTAAACACTTTCAATGTGGTATGACCGACATTCCCCCCGCGGACGAGTTAGATAAGAAACAATTTATAATATGAGACATAGGTATCTACATAAACTAATGTAGACATTATAGGTAGGGTTTTCCTTTTTAAACGGCTGACATGTGTAAACTTTTCTTGGAAAATGTGTCGACGATAAGGCAATGAAGTTAGTCACTTCTCAGTAAAAACAATGTAGTTCGTTAAGTTTCTATATGATGATCTAAGTACAGAAGAAAAGTAGTAAAAATTGTAATAACTGCATGGCATGTTCTGCGAGAAATGACTAAGTGTTTTGTTTACTAAATAAAATCTTTTTAACGAACACCCGAAGGTACATACATATGACCTTAAAGCAAGATCACTGTGACGTACATATTAGCCTTTAAGCACTGAATGATGTTCATATGAACCGATCACATAGACTTGTTTAATTTTTTTCTGAAGTGGTTTTAGTCAAGATTGTCAGATTTTGACTAAACTGACAGTAATGCATGATTTTGACTAAACTGACAGTAATGCATGGCAATGAGATCTTTAACAAGTCGATCAGAGGAATCATTTCGATCGTACGTAACATCAAGTCGTCAGAAGTCATCAAAATTAAAAAGAAAGAAAAACTTATCAACTAATTGAATCTGTCGATATCTACTTGCTATAATAATTAGGTCAAATTTCTTTTTAAAAACTTTCAATGTCTAGCCTCATCTCGTTCTCATACATTTTGAAGTCACATTGACCTGCATTGACCCTTCTGGTTCTGAGGCGGTAAATACATTCATCTTGGGTTACCATTCCGTCGATTCTTGAAAGTTTATATTCTTGTCGACTGCTCGATTTTACAAATAGCTCAATTATTAATATGTATGCATAACATAACATCAATCATAGAAAAGTCTAGCGGTGTTAAATTACAGATCAAGCAACATCCCCAAAAAAGGTTATTACATGATTATTAAACTTAGTCCGCAAAACATCGATTTAAAAGCTTTTTGAGGAATAAAAAATAAAAATAAATATTAGGCCGTAAGCAGCCCATAGAGGGCCAAGGCCTAGCTTCTCATAACTGTACGTATTATGCGTGGTTCTGTACGTACAGAAGGGACCTACAGTTTTATGCCGTATCCGAAGGGCAGAGGGTTTTTTTGAGAAGCTTTCTCATGACAGTGAATACTCTTGAATGTTTGTCAGACACGCGGAAGAGGTGGGGTCGTGAAAAAACTTTTGATGGTATTTTTCTGGATTCGAACTTAGAACCCCTTGCGCAGTAGTGCAACGCACTAACCACTGAGCCACGGCACCCAGGAAGGTGAGGAATACAGAACCTTATTATCAAGACCATAAATCGTGCAGATTTCTTGACGAGAATATAATCATGTAACATTGTTGCTATTTTTATATTCAAAGGAAAATAGATTGACAATTTCTTCTGTGATTGAAATTCTTCAATATAGGCACATACTTGCGGAAACAGAAGCAATAATCTCGACTGAGATACGACACGTCGAATTAAGTTCTTATAATTTAGTTTCCTGAACAATACTCAGCGGATAGCTCATTCTTAAAAATCTTACCAACAGAAGCACGTTAGACTACTGTGCAAAGAGTACCAAGTTCGAGTCCCAGAAAATACCAACAAAGTTTCTTCACGGTCCCACCTTTTTTGCAAGCGTCTGATAAATATTTGATTTATATATTGCATGTGAATTCCTTGTGTAAGAAATGCTTCCACTTTGACAGCTAGGGTTAGAGAAGAAAGTAAACTGATCTTACGAAAATCGTACTAGATTTCTCTTTAACTAAATTGTCGTTTTTCAATTAAATTTTTGTTAAATAAGAAAATATTTGTCTACCATCTTGGGAAACAGAAAAGTTGTCTTTTGATTGAATTTGCTGCCGGTTACAGAATTATATTTTTTGTAATTATAGTTCCACAGACTTGGAAATGTTCATATGTAGTATATATGTAAGTGAAGCAAAACTTAATGAATCAAAAAAAAGTAAAATGCTTCATCTTTCAAAAGTTAAAGCTCCTATAATCCATTAGCGGAAATGTAGAGTCCTTCAAATAGTCATACATATTTCCAAAAATATCCCCTTTCACTGCTTGGAATACCAAACGTGCTTAGATGTGCATATTTGTAACAAAAATATTTTATATCATGCCTAAATTTGTAAACAAACTAAATGTCACGTCTGTTAGAAACGTGTACTCTTTGCTTTACATTGAACTCTACCGTATAGGTACATATGTATGCATGTGTTTAGACTGTCAGCGGTGACTTCAAACACGAAATTGATTTTATCACAATATTGATTTCGACAAAATTCGAATAATTATAAATCGAATCATAACTTATGTTAGATCCATATTATGTAGTATGTATATTTAATATATGTATGTATATATGTAGATATATAATAACCACATGATAATAACTAAAACTCGTTTTGTAAATCCATGCATTGGCGTGCTGATTACTCATGCCCAGAAGTAATTGAATCTTTCAAGTTGGCTTAGTATAGAGATATAGATAGGCATCTACCCACAGCTGTAGGGTCCTTAACTCCTCTCTACACAATGCACTTCTTTTGCTTGTTTACAGAGGTTCTTCGTCTGCTGCCACTGCAAAAGTTCACACACAGCTTGGAAATCAGAAACTGGATTTGAGTGCGCAACAGCAGCACACAATATCGTTGTCATTTGAGCATAAGCTTCGTGTCCCTAACAAAAAACAAAACAGATACTCGCGCATTTATTGGAAATTTATTTTTTAACAACTTTTAAGCTGCGTATGCATTTTTCATAAAAAAAATAATAAAGCAACAACTTAATAAAGAATCCATTTTGCAGGGCAATCGTGCGCATTATTGCACCAGAATATCATACCCACTCATGTTCACTATCTCATTCTGGCACTCGGATAGCAACAACAAACTCACCACACACACACACACACACTCAAGCTCGGATATCTACTCGACTGGTGGTGGTGGTCCTAAGAGAAGAGATATTTGGAATTTTTATGGTGAATTGTGTGATTCGACAAGTTAAAAATGTCAAAGGGTGGTGAATAACTTATTTTCTTTTTGTCACACACAACCAGATGAAAATTTCCGCACTACTGTTGATTTAAGAAAATATATACATATGTGTAGGTAGATATCTATACGCGTAGCGTAGGTAGAGAGATAGATAAGTATCTATACGTTCGATACCAGTCTCTCCTCAACACCAGGTAACTTGAAACCTTTTTTATCTCTTTCTTTCGTTTGGATTTTTTCATTGTTTTCTTTCACGTTTTTGCACGATCGATGTAAAAATTGAATTTCTTTTAATAAATTTATATCCAGATACTTACTTTGGGCTGTAGATATTGTTTTTTATTTGATTTTATTGTTAATCCTTGATGGTTAGTTTCTGTATCCGTAAATCCTCTGGAAACACAAAAAAAACTTCTTAAATATCTTTTTTTTTAAACACACAGATACTTTATCTAGATGTAGCACAACTATCTTTTTTAGAGAAAAAATATTTAATTCGATATTTTTTCCTTATCACGTTAGAAACAGTTCTTAGGAATAAAAATTATCAACAATTAATCATTCACCTGGAACAAGTAACGAACGAAACTCTATTGAGAGATAAAACGATAGAAAAAAGAGAGAAAAAAAAAAATAAAAAAAAAAAATATGTCCAATGTTTAGTACGAAAACGATACGCGAAGGAGTTAAACTGCACACGATTGTAACACCTGTTGATGTTGAACTCGACTGAGGGCTATGGAGGAATCTTGAAAGCAAATAAGGTGGTTCGGCGACTCAATTCACTGGAAGAGTTGCTCTAGTGTTAGTGATGGAAATATACTACTATATCTGCGCTGGTACAATCTTTTTGGTGTTTATTTTTTATACATATTTCAATTTGTATAGTAGAGATACGTTAATTTGATTGTATTGGTAGGCATTGCTGCATGGAATCCACCCACTCAGTGATATGAATAAAATAAATAAAAAGAGGAACGAACGCAGGTAGACAGGAGTATTGAATGCGATCGATTTGAATTGGAATCCACAAGAGAAGCAATTAAGTTTGGTTTGATAATTCAATAAGTAGATGCATGAACCCTAAGCGACGGCTTGAACCGGATACGAAAACCCATACGCTCAGAAGTATGCACTCGAAAGTTTGGAATGAGTTTCAAATATTTCTATAGCATAGTTTCAAGCTGTTTAAAAAAAATACAGGGTGGCATTGAATAGAGATTTTCGAATTATAAGCCATTCTACATCAATTTTGAGCCAGCTGATGTCTATTCACTAACGTATATTGTGTGAGCTGCTTTTATCTAGTTCCAAAGAAAAGTTCTTTTAATCTAAAGTTTAATTGAACTTTGCCTTCAGCACTACGCAGCTACTTTAACCGCCTGATTTCTTATGCGATGTCCATATGACTGACTCCATATTCGAGAATGCTCTCGCTGTATTTCTCTCAGATTGTCTAACTCCTAGCTTTGAACTCAATAAAGACACTTCATTTAAGGGTAAACTACACCAAGCGGTAAGTTTCCTAGTTAAATACCTCTATAGATACACATACCTAGGTTTCTTCTCACCAAGCCTTTATAAAGCTGCCTGCATGCTCCAGTCCATATTAAGGTACCTATGCCTTTAGCGACTAAACAAAACATTATTTTTGTCCTCTGCATTGAATATGGTATCTTATTTCATTCAAATCTAATAAAAAATATTAAAAAAACACATCTTAAATGGACTCTCTCTTCATTTGTTGCACGCAAAGTACACTTAAGAATTTATTCCTCCAATTCAAATCGGACTTCATGGTAGGTAGGTAGTACAGATCACTCTCACCATATGATGCACATTTCCGCTGTGAGTCGAGTATTAGAGCCAACACATCAGCCTCCATTTAAGCTCTATTCTTAGGACAACAGAAAAAAAGTCACACCTCTGAAAATTTGAGAAAAAAAAACTTCCGGCTTGTTACTATTTAAAACACATTTCGTCTATTGTACAGATGCCGGTGCCCAAGAAATAAACATTGCAAATCTCCCATCTGCTCGTCCGTCACAAAGTAAACATTCACCAAGACTATTCTCAGCACATTTTCTTTTTCTCCATCCTCTCTTAGAAGTGGCTGTTGCAAAAATATCTAATTCCAAAACAACTAACCAATGTTAACAAAAACAAATCTCTATCCAAACAGAGTACAGACGACCAACAGAAGCCAACATCCACGCCACAATCGACAAACTCAAAGGAATTCCATCCGACTTCCCTATTTGAGTGTGTGTCTTCCCTTATTTAGTGAACTCCCATACCTTATTCGCGCTCCCGTTTTCCATCCCGATCAACCTCATCGACAGACAGATTCACATTCAACTCATCCGCTTGATGTAGTCGACATGCGATGCACTCTTGTGCATGCTGCTGTTCACTTCCCAGTCAGAACAATAAAAAAATAAAAATAAAAAAAAGTCAAATGGAAGCCATCACCAAGAAGAATTCCCCATACTTTATAGGGCCTAAGACCGCAGTCATAAAATACAACCCGGGCCAACAAGAGGCGCGCATCGGTCTTCCTAAAGCATCCTCAACGATCTCGCAACTATAAGATCACGCCGCCGCTGTCTCGAATCCGCGTGCAGCAGCCACCACATGCAAGTGAATTTGTCTTCTCATTGTTCGCCGGACAACCTAACTACGGGCAATAATCCAAAACCTAATTACCAATTGTCCAGCTGTACACACAATTGTTGTTTCGAGTATGATATTGCGACACGACGCGCTGCGAACGCATAAATTTCCCCACAGGAGTTCGCCAAAACAAACTCACTACTATCGATAGCCGCCGCGGCCAAACTCGTCTGTAGATACAATTGAATCTGGGCTCTCTCGGTCGTTTGATCACGCGAGAATTTGCCTTTCGTTAACCCTGGATACGATCTATTCCCCCGAAAAAAAGACAATTCCTTAAGGTGACCAAAAAAACCAGTTCAGCAAGTTCTCATTCGCACATGTGCAGAAACAGACAGACGTACTGTGTTCCCTGCTACTGCTTCGCCAAATTTTCGGTTAAACCATCAGCATAGCATGGCAATGGCATCCGCATCCTTCGGCTAACCGTAGCCAGAGGAGAAAAAGTATCTGTGCCTTCGATTCGGTTTTAATGCCAAACTTCACATGATGTCGTTGTACTGTTGTTTTTTGTTGTCTGTTCAGCTAGCTATAGATCATTCTCGCGCCACGCTAGGAGTTTTGTCTACAATATTTTAAGGAATAAAACAAACGGAAAATTCCTATCTATGAATAGTTTGGTATGATCTATTAATACCCGGTTTTGGAGTTTTGTGTGCTTGTGAGTTCCGGAAAAAGTTAAAGATACAGCAATGAATAATTCTGGCCGAATGTGTTGAGTGAAAAATATCTATGGATTGCCGCAGGAGTACTAACTAGTTACTTGGTTTCACAAACGTGATCAATTCACATGACCTTGCCTTCTTTCAATTGGTGTCACATGTTTTTGAATACAGTGCTGTGAGTATCTCGTTATTTTTGTGTCCATAGATGTTCATGATCACGCGATTGATCTTGTCTTGGGTTATTGGGGTTAAAGATGAAATATGCATGCAGATATCTTCGATTGTTATTCTAGAAAAAAATATTACGAAAGTGTAGAACAAAGTTGATCGTCAGATTGTGGACGCCACTTCCGTGGCACAGTTTATATCCTAATTTGTAAATTCACACAGTAAATTCCGAGTAAATCTTTTCATGACGACATCTGGTACTCACTTTAGTTGTTGAAACAATTCTCCGTTTCTTCTCGACCAAGAATCATTCGTCAAAACAATATTGGTGAAAGCATGCAACCTTGCTGAATCCCACTTTAAATATCGAATTCCAAATGACTATCTTCCTCGGTGTTAAACTTGACTCTTGCATCTGTTGTAGGTACGTAGCATTGATGACGAAATTTATTTATCGGTCCTCCACAAAAAACATGAAATAGTTTCATGATTGACAATATCGAATTTGTTTTCAAAAGTCGATCAATAGCAGGTGAAGGGGCGATCGATAGTGCTGAATCCATAGACTACCGAAAGTTGAAACTTGTTATATGACATAGAGTATAGCGAAAGTGATCTTTGATTATTCTAACTATTAATTAGGCAACTGTGTCTACAGTTTTAGCATAAAATTTGCTAAATCCGTGCAAGTTAGAACGTTTGGCCAGTTAGGTAGGTAGGTATTTGTATATTACAACTAGAATACATATGTAAGCCTTTAACAAATTGTCGAAAAAGCTATCTAAATCATCCACATTATTCCATCAAGTAATTAAGCCAATTACTTATTGGATAATCGTTTCCAATGACAGATACTTAATTTATTTTGACATTTATGTTCTATGTGATACTCCAGAGGTTATTTCCCCCAGAGTTTATTGTAAAACTCTGATCCGACAATGATCACAAAATATTTGTTTACACATAAGTCAAAGAATCCCATTCAAAAAAATTTGTTCTTTCTTAATAAAATCTGATACCGCAAACGCCAAATTCCCAAAGGGACCGCTCTGAGATCCATTCAGTTCCAAAAGAGGGAAAGAAATCACACACACTCATATGTTATTTAATTAAGTAAGTCTCAACGCCAACTCAACTTAATTATATAGAGCGTCTGTTTGATAAAATGATGTGATACAATTTCTCCAGTGGGAATATAACAAGACAACGACAGAGCGCACTTTAATTTCCGGAATTGTTTTCCCTCTGTCCTCAAGATTGTTCATTACATGTACTTGCCCTTCAAAAGTAAGTGATCTTGCTCTATAATGGGGGAATTAAAAGAGGAAACATTTTATACATATTTTGTATAGCAATGTGCTGTGGAAGTGTAATTAGCGGTAAAGATCTGGTGAGAAATTTTTAATAGATTAACTAAATACTTTTTTGCTTTCAGCTTTTAAGTAGATATGTTGCAATTGATATTGGAGCGTACTGGTGTTCTATATTCTGTGCAAGAGAACAGGGAAATGAAAATGCATTCTGTGATCAGTAGATCCATATGTATGCAGATCCCGTCGAATCTGTACGCTCTAATAGTCATCCATAATGATCTTACACTAACTTCGTAATCTCTTAAAAAGAGGGGAAAAGAAAATGGAAAATAGATTAAGAATTTTTAATTTTTGCTAGTAGATATTTATTAATTTGCAAACTAAATAAACCATGAGAATTAAAACAAATCGTATCAGGAATTAAACTCTTCTATCGCAATTTTTCTTTCTGTTTTTGTGTCAGTTGTCAAGTGAATGTCCTATTTCATTTACACATTCCACACCTAAGTCCAATGAAGTTAACGAAACTTGACGAAACTGAGCATATTCCCATAATAGCCAAGCATTACTATTTCTATGTAATGACACATTCCATAGCGCAGGTATTAGCATGTTTTAGTCCATTATGGTTGAGCCTTTTAACTGCACAATTTGGAAGCGTTGTTCGCACAAAGTCTCTTCATGGTAAAATGACAAACGAAGAAGAGTACAAATAGCCTATCAAATGTCAAATTGGTTATTTTTGAAGAAGATGTGGCCAAACCGAAAAACAAACTATAGAATCTGAACAAGATGGGCAGTCATGAGAAAACCTTTTCTATTGATCAATTCTTGAACCGGATTAATCGCTGGCTGTAGTTTTTCAAGTTTATCGTTCAAACTGTCAAAAACCTTTTCAAATACGATAAGAATTAGATGATGGCTTAGGGTAAGCACATAATAATTAACAGCGTTACACTACCGTTCCGGCTAGATCTATTCTTGAATCTACTTAGAATAAGGTTGAGCGGAACTCCTTAAATATGATTAATTGAGCTGCAAATATTTGTTTCCTGATTCAAGTTCCAATATTCAGGTTTCAACATACAAGTGCACACAATTTTCCGCCAGATATTATGGAATCCTCCTCAATCCAAAGAAAGTTATAAAATGCCACAAATGCCATCTCACAGATCCTCAATACACATGACACACTGATTTCTTATTCCATAAAATCATTACAACAAAATGTCTACCAAAGATGGCAAACTCCAAGAAAGAGAGACATAAATGCCATGGTTAAGTTGGCTCTTTTATAGACAAATTATAATTTTAAATGACTCTACTTGGGAATACAAAAGACCGGCTTGGATAGCGTCAAGGAAAGTGTGATAACAAATCGACTAAAGTTTCTGCTCGGTCAAGAGGAAGAAATGAAAAATTCATGAGTTAGCAGTTTTTTTCCCCAGAACCCGAGGAAAATAACAACAAAAATTACTTTCATAAATGATAAATCAATGTTTTTAGTATAAGGCTATATTGCATCTATTATTATTATTATTTCTCATCAGTTAAATGCCAAAGAGGTTGGTATCTGTCTATCAGGCTCTGGACCAGTGCAAGTCAATTGATCATGACCATTTCAACCATTTGGGTTTCTGGTGGTAGCGTTGGCGACTCGGTTGTGGTTATGGCCGTAAACTGAGTATCTAATCAGTAGGCTAGCCGGCGGAATGTGCGCAAAATAAAACTCTCCACTCTACAGTAAATTTTTCGTGACATGAACTTGATCAATAGAATATCGATCCGGATTGCAGTCGCCTGTCTATATGCGGCAGGCGATATGGTGACAGTTTTTCAGATGATCAATCACTTTCTAATGATATCATGACCATTGTATTGAAATGTATGTAGTTGTCTAAGGGAATAGGAGTACCGACAAGGAGTGGAGGGAACATATATCCCTTGCAAGAAACGTCAGGCATGAAACATTTGAAGTTTTTTAGGCAAGTGTTTCCGCTGTTCCATGCTGATACATTGAGTATTTGGGTCTAAAGTCTTTAAGACTACATTGCATGTTCTAATGTTTCAAAGTCATATTTCTTTACGTGCCGTTACATTCACGTCATTGAGAGATTTCCGTTTTGAAAAAAATAAACTAACATTTTCTAAAACAAGTGTTGGGTCTTTGATTGATTTGCTTCCCAAATGAAGAGACAATTTTTTATTGCAGAAAAATAAACCGCAAGCTCATCCAACCAATATCCAAAACCCTATCTCGATGGAAATATTCAGCAAAATACACCGTAACCTATTCAAGTGTCAACAGATTTTTTTCATAAATAATGCAACAAGTATCCGTCAGAATAACAAACTGACAACGAACGGTCATTTGTCCCTTAATCCATTAATCTCCACAGCCCAAGCAAATAAATTCTCTTTACTACTCTAGCCACCTATGTAGATATGTCTATTCACGATCATTGCAAAGGAGTACTTGAGAAGTTCCTCAACTTGTCTATCAATTGCCTGCCATTGTCGTGAATTGCCCAGAGGAAATGCCATAACAAAGTGTCAGCAATCAGTTGTTCCTCTACTGGTCTTTACGCTACTAGCCGTTGGTGGTGCTACCGATGGCGATGATCATGGTGATCGTGGCGATTATTTCAATGACGATTGGACGTCTGCCAAAAGGGAAACTCGGTTTTAATACCCTCCAACCTCACCCATTTAGGACGCCCACAGTAAGTGCCATACCGTCGCGTATCTATGTTGTGCATCTTTTTTATAACTCCTTTCTACCATATGCATCTGGTTGCAAACCGGTCATCCTAACGGTGGTATAAGTCAAGTACGACTAAAGCGCATATAAATAGTGACATTAATGCGCTCCTTGAGGTTGACCATTAAAATGTCTAATGTACATTTCACTTTGAGCCAAATAGACCACCTGCAAGAGTGGAAACACACAACAATCTCGGAGACGATTGGTCTCCCCACGGCTGCTGCAGTGCGCATCTACGGAATTTTACCTCGTGCTAGGCTCAGCAGGAGGATATGGGGCGCTTTTAGCTTTTATGTGAGTGTGAGTGTTTTTTTTGCGAACTAGACCCCGGTGGTTCGATAAATGTAAATCTGTTTATGGTCCGACAATCGGCATCGTATTGGGTGCCTTGACAGGAGAATGCTATTCTCAATCGTCTAATCGGATCGAATAGATTATTTATACTTTGGCAGACGATGCGGTGATGTAAGAAATCTGAGACGCTGTTCGTTTTTAGAGGACAAACTACCGTCAAATTGGACATGTAACTGTGGAACAGTGAGCGTCTTTTTCATAGAATCTTTGAGAATTCTTTTCCGGTTTAGTATAAATTAAAGAGGTCAAGAATCCAATTTATCAAGGTTTTAGCGAGACATTACTATTTTATGGTTATATTCGTTAAAGTAAGAAATATGGTACGTCATTTGATTGAAGTTGTCCAGTCTTACTTAAATATTAAATTATAAGTCTAAATTGTTAGAGTCATTCTCCGGAAAATTGTCTTTTTGTAAGACTGGCTCTATGTTAATTCCTCACACACACACTCACACAGACTATATAGAATTGGCTGACCTATTTTTTGACCAAATCAAATACTTGCCCTATTATTGTGTAATGGTCATATAAAAAGGTCACTCACTGTACCCCATTCGTATACAATTCTCCTTTTCTTATATTTCCAGTCATGAGATATATGTATGTACATATTTATGGATGTAGGTATGCATCTCCTGTATTATCTTCATTTGAATTCGTATGAAACAAATATACCCCTGGCGCAACTTTCCAATTCTTTGTCGCGACTCTGGAGCTGGACATTTGCACTTTCTAAGATTTATATCTTTCTCAAGAGACTCCCGTTTTTTTTTTTGCATTTTTCTGAGCGCAAATGTGTTTCTGGCCCCGTACGCTTTGAAAATTGACAAACGATTCAGTGCGCACTCATTAGAGATAGGACTCGCTAAAGGATTCCGGTTGTATGTTTTTTTTTTTTCCCTCGCTTCATCTAGATACTTTCAAATGCATATTTATCGAAGTAATCATCACCTTTACTAACTTTAATTGACTGCATGTTCACGTACTGTGTATCTGTATCATAAACGTTTTGGTTTGGAATTTATGATGATATTTAATTGCCCATCGAATGATAATTACTCGGAGAAAATTGCTCCCACATGATAGGTGATGGTGAATAGTGGCGGCATCTAGGTAATTGGGGTGAATTTGTTGTGTTGATAGTGAATGGTGGATAAATCAAATTAAAGAGTATCTTTGGGGCAGTTGGAGGCACACAAGTGCAAAGTGAATTTAATTGATTCTAGTTAATGGGACAGATTCAATTAAAATAGTTTTAATATAATTGTGCTTATGATGAGGTATTGGCGAATTTCAGTCGAAATGGCACTAGAGTGCATGATACCTTGGCTTTGGGAATTTCCGTTACGACTATCTTGATGGCGCCAGGAATAGGTGCGGTTTTGAATTGATTATTTCCAAATACAATGTAATCCTAACTTGTTCAGGAAATTATACAAAGAAACCATTTGAATTTGGAATACGAGAAGTGGTAAGAAGATATATTTTGTCATAGTAGCAAATTGGATAGTTCATAAGTGTTAGCTCGCTGGAAGTATGAAGCACGGTACTATTTGATTATTTATAAATCCTATCTTCATCAATTTGGATGCCCGTATTGTGGTGAAGGCGCAGTGGAATACGCCTGGTTGAAAGGAAGCCCGTGAGTCAAGATATTTTTCTTGGGTTTCCTTGGCAGTTTAAAAGTCTGCATTTTTACTTTCATGTAGATCACTTGGTGGTTTTTATTAATATCAAATTAAAAATTAACAGTGCATGCTTCAGGTTCCCAAAGGCGACTTTTACGGTTTTTTTCTTGGCGAAATCAAATTGTACTTTACCATGAGTCATTTGTGGCCTTATCATTAGTTTAAGTAAGGTTTATTATTAGTTTGCTATTGGAGTATAATAATGCTGTCTTTTGATGACTTTATTTACATCATAAAGTACATATTGTATTTTCTAATTTTGCGAGTCTTTGTCTTCTGTTTTGTCAGAGGGTTACTATAGACTTGCTTTTGGAGGTACTTTCTTTCAATTCGATTTGTCCCTGTTGACACCATTTTTCTTCTAGCAGGGTATTTTCGTAGGCATCCTTGACAAGACGTCAGAAATCATCTTCTTCAGGAAGTCTATACTCTTTTGGCAGGATAAGCTCGCAAAATTCTTTCCTTTTCATCGCCTTCATTCGAAAAATTTGTTCGGAGTATTCACAACTTTATCGATAGCCAAACTATCGACTATCTTCCGGCTTGATTGGTTGCATACTCCAGCCTATCACTTACGATGCTCTGATACAACCGGTGCACCCTGTGGCATAGTCGGCATAGTTATGATCGGTTGCTGACTTAGTGTTATAAGGTAATTGCTTCTGACACTACTTATATGTAGAAGAAATGCCCTAAAATGTAATGCCCACTTTAATTGATTGTTAAGCATTCTTATTTTATTGACACAAAAAAAATAAATAATCGATTCGTTCATTTCAATCGATTTATATAGCTCGAAGTGAGACCCAAAAAAAATGGAACTGCATGTGGGTCAAGAATCATACGATTGAGGTAAGCAAAATCGGCGAAACACTCTTGCAATTCACTTGATTTTGTTTTATTTTTATTGCTGAAAAAAATTAAAATAAAATAAGCCCCAAACCTGGCCAAAAGAGGTCTCTGCCTTTTTCAGAAGTTACAGTCACTTATAGCTGCAGTAATTTGATGCCAATATTGTTCTTTATTTTTTTTTTTGAAAAAAAGTTCCCCAATTATTGGTTCTTTTTTTGCTTACTGTTTCATTTTAATACCCTCTGGCGGATGATGCATATTGACGCGTGTGTCAAGCGTCGTCGTTGTCAGACCATTGTCCAAGCGAAATCACGAGACCAACATTGGGCCAAGATCAACAAAAGTGTTCGATTCGGTTTGTGTAGTTACTTTGGAATAAATTTATCGCAGTGGATGGTGTTTTATTTTTTTTTTTTGGGTTTTTTCAAAGGAAATGACGATAATTGGATACTTGTGGGTAAATCGTGTATATTTTTCCTTATTTTTCTCCTCTGTTTTCGAACATTTTTCGTCGCTTGTTTGCTAGTGTTGCTTATGACACATGTTAAACAATTTTTTTTTATTTTCAGGAGAATTATTTATGACCTTGGATAGTGCAATTTTATTATATCATATTAAGATACACATCGATGGTAATTAGAAGAATGAATGTGGGAAATCCCAGTGATTGCCTGTATGCTCGAGGGCGAGATGGTAGATATTCGAATTCAGTCTGCTTCGGATATGAGACTGGGTGAGGTTATGTCATTTCTTTGTTTGTGATTGTCCTTGAAACTTGCCACTGATTCATGAAATCAGAAAACAAAATTTATTAAAAGTTTAACAACTTAAGTCCGCTTCGCAGAATATCAGACATCTGTATGTATGACGCACTTTTCCATCCTCTGCGGCCCCGAGCACGATGCTTCCAGTTGTGAAGGCCAAGTTTTCTGGCATCCGCGACAGCTTGGTCTTTGTACCGGAGGTTTGGTCTTTTTCGCCGTCTCGAACCTGGCGGCTGGGATTCGAAGATCCTCTTGGCTGGAGCATTGTTGTCCATTCGCTTGATGTGGCCGAGCCAATGTAGTCTGCGTATCTTGGCTTTTTGGACTACATCCACATCCTGGTACAGCTCATAGAGTTCGCGGTTGTAGCTTCTCTTCCATTCGCCCTCCTCGCATAGGGGACCTAATATCCGACGGACTATTTTATGCTCGAATTTGCCCAATATTTGCTCAGCTTTCTTACTTATCGTCCAGCACTCGGCTCCATACAGCAGGACTGGTAAGATGAGCGTTCTGTAGAGCATTAATTTGGTCCGTCGAGTTAGGAGTTTTGAACCCAGTTGTTTCGCCAAACCGAAGTAGCAGCGGTTTGCTAGGGTTATTCTTCGTCGGATCTCTACAAAGGTGTCATTTGAAGGATTAATATTTGTTCCGAGGTAGGTGAACTCCTTAACTACCTCGAAATTGTAGTTATCAACAGTGACGTTCTGCCCAATGTTTTGGACAGATAAATTTTTGTTTGTTGATAACATATACTTTGTCTTGTCCTCATTCACTTCAAATCACTTAAAGACCAACTCGTTTCGCCTGCTGATCAATAGCCGTAAATGCCTCTACGACGGCCTGCCGGGATCTTCCGATGATGTCAATATCGTCTGCGTATTCCAGCATTTGGACGGATTTGTGAAAGATAGTGCCTTCCGTCGGTATCCCGAATTGGGCCATCGCCTGGTAGAGCTCAAGACGATGAATGCTGTCATAGGCGGCTTTAAAGTCGATGGAAAGGTGGTGGGTTTCGACTTGAAATTCGTTGGTCTTTTCCAGGATTTGTCTGAGTGTGTAAATTTGGTCTATTGTCGATCTGCCGGGCCGGAAGCCACACTGGTACGTGCCGATTAGTGTGTTGCAGAAAGGTTTTAGACGTTCACACAATACGTTGGACAGGATTTTATATGCGACATTTAACAGGGATATGCCTCGATAGTTCTTACAAGACCTAGGATCACCTTTTTTGAAGATGGGGCATATATACATATACATCTAATATTTTATTTATTCGACTTTTTTTTATAATCTGCACATGCCAAAGGGGATATGAACACCCTTTTACTGATTAACAGGGCACGGACGTTAGTTAATTTGGAAGAGAGAAAATGTGATATTCAAAGACTCAACAAAAGAACATCCACATCCCTAAGTCTTTCAGAACCTGTTCCCATGTTGCCATTGTTATCGTCACTATAACACTCATTTGCGAACATCAGTTCTGCCCTTAATGGCACACAGTCGTCTCATTAACATAATATATATCGACTTTATTATGCCGTGTATGACAACAATAAGCGTGTACCTCATTCCATAAATAATTTAAATGGCAACAATTAAAAAAATGCGGAAACGACATTTAAAATTCATTTCTATTACACCAACTGTGACAACACTCTGCACTGCACCCTGTGGTTATCCAGTAGCTCTGTGCCTTATGTCTCCTATAGCCTATAGGTGTCTTTCAATATTTGCGCTATACTCCGCCAAAGGGTCAATGGCAACGCCTGTCATGCTCGTGCTGACTAAACAAATACAGCCGCACAACTTTGATATGATTACAATGCGATGAGTTTGACGTCCCATGTTACCGCAGCGCACATCTACCGGATATGCAATGTTATACGCGTAAATTTATTTCTCTCCCTTGTTTTTTTTTTTTTGTATAATTTTAATTTTATTCTCAAATTCTTTCCGTTGTCCAAAATTATGCTCAGATTACTGTATAAAGCCATGAAAATATAGATACAATCGGTGACTATGGATAAATTAGACATAAACGGATTGATTTTCAATTCCGGTCACGATTTTTGGGTCTCATTCCCCCACTCAGGTGAGATTTATTGGGCAAAATTTGAATATTTTTGATTCGTTTACGTCAGGACAAAGTTGTAAACGAACCAACGGCGGTTGAAGTGAATAAATTCTAACCAATGTATAAAATTTATCTGAAAAATCAAATTGAAGTCAATTGATTTGTCTCGATACGAGAGTTCATTGTGTTCTCAGATAATTTTTATTTTTGTTGCATTTATCTTGCAATCACAGTGAAATATGATCTGATTTAAAATCAATCCGACCGTGATTTACATGCATAGGAGCAGTATACACACGCTTCTGCTGCCTGCGTTGAACAATTTGTTAAACAAATTGATTTATTGGCGTTCAAGGAGAATATGCTTATTGTAGCTTATTCGCAGTTATATATTTTTTTTTTGTCTTAAACTGATAAGACTGTGAGTTGTGTATGGTCTGTGTTTTTTCTTGTTTTTGCATTTTGAATGAACTCCGATTGATTTGTGCGTCTGTAAGCTAAGTTTTTATTGATCTGTCTTAGATTTCAAGGTTTTATTGACCTAATAAACTGCAAACAGTGATTGGTTTTGTAGATATGATACTGGGGGATCAGTCGTCATTTGGTACAATAGAATAGACTCGATTAATTCTTTAAATAAGTCTACAAAGCTGGGTACAAGCCTTTGCTTCAATCAGCTTTTGCGATAGATGGAACTCTTTTGCTATTCCCTGTGAGTTCCGTGGGTCAGTGGTTAGTGTTTTGGACTACTGCGCAAGGGGTTCTAAATTCAAACGTTTTTTCACGGCCCCATCTCTTCCGAGTGTCTGACAAACATTACAAACAGTATAACTGTCATGAGAAAGCTTCTCAAAAATCCCTCTGTGCTTCGGATACGGCATAAACCTGTATGTCACTTTAGCAACAGAACAAACTGAGCACGGTTACACCAAACACATCCTTAACTTCAACAGCCGATTAAGGACTAAGGATTAAAGTTGAGTTTCTGTTGCTGTGGCAATGTGTTCTGTTCCATTGAAAAGCATTGGTTCTAAAAACATCCTTGGTTTGTCAAAGTTGCTATTGCTGTGTCAATGTGTTTCTACTATAAATCATAGGTTATTTTGATAGTGACAGTTGTTTCTTGACAGAAAGTCAGTATGATAACTCCGTGAAACGAAATGAGTCATTCACATTGGGAAATATTGAAAACTTATATCCAAAGTGAGTGCTGTGTAGTCCAAACAGTGCGTTTTTTGAAAATAAGTTTTGGCCGAAATGAAGCACCCACCGAGCCTGCTGTACGCAAGTTTGTGCAAAAAGTTCGTGAGACTCGAATGCCAGGGGACAACACTATACCTCAGTTTACATCATTTCCATTTAAGTAACTTCTAACCACACTTCCCAACATTCTGACAACGTTTAAGTAAGCTTATCTAAGCACATCGTACCCATTAAATGTGAACACAATAGTAAAATATAATTTATTCGTCTAGCCAAATTTTTACACTCCATATATGTAAGTCAGTGTTACGTGAAGCTCCATTCACCCGGAAAGGCTTAAATTACCACGACTCATTAATCGGTTACATAGTTGTAAGTAGTTTTACTTCCGGGCAATGACCCACATTGTGTGGCGCCAGGAATTTAAAAACCCTACAACCGTTTCCATTCACAAAAGGTGATATGCCTAATTTCCCGTAACTGCTTTAACATATCCCTCCCAAGAATATATTTTCCTTCCTTTCCAAAAAAAAAACTCCCTCTTCGGTTCATTATCTTCTATCGACCCTTTATCAAAGTCACATTCGTCGGGTTGTCATTCTGTTCGTCGTCATTGTCGTCGTCGTCGTTTGCCTTCAATTTCATCGTCGTCACACGCATTGTTTGGTTAATAAATTTCCAATTAAAGATTCAATTTAAGATACCGTGTGGCAGTAGTTCCACCCAACGAACGCGTTGATTGTCTGATTTCATCAGAAGAGTCGAAACGCGCCTACAACAGACGTGATCAATGAACTACTTATGTATGAACTTGCCAGATGACGACAACAACCGACGGTGGAGAAGACAATCTTCTTTTTTCTTTTTTTGCGCTCGATCTCGACTTAGAACCGACGTTCAAATTAACAGCGTTTTCAGCACTTCAATAGCATTTGAATTGTGAAGGAACCGGACCCATTTCTTAACTCATTCGAAGCACAGCGACCTACGCGATGTAGACTCATAAAAGCAGCACTGTTTATAATGACAACAATCAGCAAGCTATTCAGTTTAGTATCTAAGCATCTTATTTAGTCTGCGGTTCATCACTATGGATGGATGCAGGAAACTCGCAGTTATGCATGATGTAGCTTCTAATTGTAAGCTTCCGCTTCGATTGGTTTCTATTGAACCAGAAATGACAGTCAATTGTAGGAAGTATGTTCTGAATTCACATACTGTGCACATCTGGCTAAGGGTTTTCGCCTTTTGTATCTTGAATTGGGTTGATTGAGGTGTGTGTTTGGCATTTACAGTTTTATTCCTATCAATTAAACTTCATCAGTTCATCGTTACCAAACAACAGTCTCACAATTATCTTACGAAGCGGATCACTCTAAACTCTAAAGTATAGTTGCATCTTTAAGAGAATACAAAAGTATCTACGCACAAGCCACGAGCTGTCATTGACATTATTTAACAACAAAAGAATTCTTAGAATTCACTTTGTGCAATTAAATTTTACTTATCCCTTTTTTTTGCATTAAATTAAGAAAAAAATACCACAAAAAACAAAATGAAATCCGTTTAGCCGTCAAAACACTTAGAAATTCAAAGGAAATATCATAATTTTCCAGACAAAGTAAGAAGAACCGACAGCTTAGGCATATTAATTCATTGAAAATGCATTTGCTTGCTTTGCAGTTAGTGGGGGTCCCGGGTGGATGCGTCCGTTAGCCTCAAGATAGAATGTGTGCAGGAATTTAAGCCACTAACTTGTGATGATACTATTAAGTGCGCATTCTCATATTTTTTTCCTTTCAGTGTTTTTTTTTTTTTTTTTTTTTTGAAAGGCTCGAGTGCGGTGCCATTGACCAATATTACTTTGTATTGGAGGCGCCAGCACAAAGGAGGACAATTATGATTTTTAATTGGATGATCGAATTCATTAGTAGATTCCTTAATAATGAATAATAATATAGGTGTGATCCGTAGTTTGGTTTTCACGAGGTATACAGGGTGCTTAGGAAATAGTATTCCACGCCGTATTTTTTTCATGTCTCTTCATAGTCTTATGTTTCTGGGAGTACTCGTAAAAGCAATTTCTACAAGTAAATTTTTCATACAATTCAATCAATGCCTTAACTCAGTTAGTACTATATTGTTCAGTTTTTCGAATGCATTGCTGCTACTAAGGAGACTTTCGGTCCACAGATTTGTCAGATTGGCGGTGTTCCTCCTCCTTTAGAGAATCGTCTATTTTAGCATGGCAAAGTGGTAAATGTCCACAGTCTCTAAAGGATGATATGGAAGCGCATTGTGCCACCAACTTCTTCTGTCCCAATGATTGGAAGATTGCTTAGAGTTGCACCGTTTGATGGAAACAAAAAGTAGGTACCTAGTAGGTACATCTCTTCCTTTCTCCTGTTGATTTTCGATTACAAAAAAAGTCGCGAAATATGTATAGCATTCCTCAGGACTTTTAATTACTGCTGTTGTTATGGACAGTATTTGATTACAGTTCGTGTTTTGAATATATAAAAGTTTCTTATCCACGATTTTAGCTTCCTAAACTGCTATTTATTTCCGGTATTTACGGCAACAGTACAAAATTGTGCTATGGTGTAACAAATGTATTATACGTAATTCAAACAATAAAATCATAAAACGACTGATAAGGCAGAGCCAGTGGTTCAACTAAACCAAAAAAAATGCACAAAATTTCACAAGTTGCACATACAAATTTATTCAATGCTGTAAACAGCATGTGCAACAAATCGTGCTGTTCCACATATAACTTTTTTGAATACGAGTACATCCCGTGTATGGTGTTAATTTTCGAGTTAAAATTTGCAAACAATTGCTTGCCATTTGGAAATGATTGCACACGCCCGCAAAACAATCGCATAGAGATACATTTTTGTTTAACATGCGATTATTGTCGCTACGAAGTTACGGCTTACAAAATGTTTTCATTCTAATTTATTCATTGAGTCTACAGTGCGGCTTGGGCTTTAGTAATTCCAAGCTTTGACTACTCATTCAATCGCATTAGGCTTGTGGTTCTTGCGGTGAATCGGCAATCGGAAACCTTTAAGGTTTTCCTAATTAACATCGACATCCACTCAAGATTTCATTAGCAATTAGATTGATTGTGTAACATCTCAGGGCGCCAGCCAGCTTAACAAGTTCACTGAACCGTGAATGGATTGATCCCCAAATGTGACCCACATCATCGAATGCGTCTCGAATGTGATGACCTGTTTAATTTACATGTGTGTGGCTGTGCGGCGCGGCATGTCGGCTCTCTAATTGCAGACGCGATTCTATTCTGCTTCTGTCCATTCATTCAGATCGGTTTTTGTCTGAATGAAAGTCCGTCAACACTAGCACTGGCGAGTGCACACTTTTAATTTCTAATTAATCCATTTAACAGGCCAACCAGTTGTGGCAAGCGGACCGGTCCGATTAGTAAAGCGGGCCTGGTTTTCTTTATTAGCTAGACCATTTAAGATTTAAGCGCTGCTGTGTGTGTGCGGATGGAAGAAAGCCCTCGGACGATGAGCAAAGTTTCATCTGGTTGATGTTTGCCGCCTACTTATGCATTGCATCAATCATAAATTCATTACTCATGCTGTTGGGGTTCCTCTAGACTTGTTTCCTTTTTTTTTTTTACCCCCCCATTCAGAACCCAATCGGGGGCGTACTACAATGAGGTTGTTATGTATTGTCCATCAGACGTGAAAGTAAGTGCAGTCATTTAATGTTTTGTTTTCATAGTTTCAGTTCGTCTTGACCTTTAGTCATGAACGAATCGTGCAAAGCCAGACAGTTGAAGGAAATACAAAGATACCTACTGCACAAGTGTACGTATAATGTAGGCGAAGTTCCACTTCCACTCGACTGATTAGCTATGAACTTGAACTAAATTTTGTGTTGCTGTTGCTGTTGCTGTTACTGGAAAAGCGTGGTGCTGGAGTTGTAAATTGGTTGTGACAGCTTCATGAAAGATATCATGTGATTGGGTTTTTGGGCCCACACGTTTTCAGCCAGCCGTTCCATGTGCGGCATAATTGTTTCGCAAAACGTAGCGGAAACTCTTTACAGTCGGTTTTACTTGGCAGGAACTTGTGACTTGTGAGTAACATTTCAATTGGACTAATGGTGACTTTCTTTGCCGCTAAATAGAAAGATAAAAAGAGCAAAAAACAAAAAAACAACGACGATAGCAAGTGTGATAACAAAATACTTTGTTGTTGGCCGAAATCAAATGCGTCGCTGCATTTGTAATGGATTTACCCTTGGCGTTATCAGAAAGTTATTTCTTTCTTGTAAGTTTTTAGTCAGCTTTTAAGATGAACGATTACTGGGACTGCTATTTGTTTCAGTGCAATATTATGAGGTCATGGTATGTGAAATCCTACTCCGGATTAATGCGATTCTAAGAACAAGTTTTCCGTTGCATTTTCTTAAAAAAAGAACTAATAAGTTGCTTTGAAGAGAATGTAAAGCACATATGTATTTCAAAGCGTTTTACTTCTTTTGTAAACCCCAGCCAGGCATTGTCCCATATATCAGCAGCTTCTCCTTGTGTTAATAAAATGAATTGCTCGAATCTGAACACTTTTAGTTTTTGAAATCCATGTAGGTACCTACAGACTTTTAATAATTACACAGTGAAGCCACAAGCTGAGTTTTCCATTATCCGCGACCAGTAGGCTTCAGTTTACAAAGAACTTCTAACCACAACCTTGACATCTTCTCCACGTAACATCAGGCTTTTAGCTCAGATTTGTCTACTGCTGAAGCCACTGCAATCCGATCATTGATTACTATACATGTCGTTAGGTTGGTTCAAATTCATCCGCCTCACTAATTTTAACCATCAAAATACTTCTCATACATTACTTGTTTGATCAACCAGAGCTTGATAGAAAGTCCTTATCCGACCGATGCTTATGCTTCTTAGTTCACCAAGGTTATCAAAGAAGTACGATTTTAAGTGTAATCTTCTTTTAGTGTAGCATGCTTGGGAGAGCATGCCCTTCAACTACGGTTCGACTATTAAGTTGTACACTATTTGCGGAACGCATCATTTTCGAATTCACTCAACAATAGTTGAATGAGTTGATCAACTAGTTGCACAGGGATGTTCAATAGTTGAATGAGTTGGCCAACTAGGTTGTTCAACAGTTGAATGAGTTTATCGACCAAATGTTCTAGTCTTATCAACAGTGGAATGTCTTGATCAATTAGTAGCAAGACTCACAAGGCTTTCAACGCGAACATGTTCAATTCTTGGTCGAATTTGTTTATAAATTTGTTTGGGTTAAACAAAATGTTGAACTCAGTTGGTCGGAAGCGTAGTGTACGACGGATAGAATAGACCTTTCATGTCGCAGTGTCAGACAGGGCAGGATGGTACGATATTTTTATAAAACATTATTTTTACGATTCATGCTCTGAATCATTGTGCTATTTCCGTTTTTCCGATTTCAATGTTTAACTTTTCTATTGAAAAATACATTTTCAAAAGAAGCGTGCTCTTTTTTTTAAATAAAGTCATTAAAAATCACAAAAAAACACCCTTATTTCGATTTGATTTCCAGTGAACCTGGCCGAAAGTTGCACTGTGTTCTGCTCGTTCATCTTATCTGTGGTGTACCTTCCTGATAAGATAGTATCAAACAAATATATGTATGTTAATATTTAACCTTTGATATGACATGAAAATAACAAAAATCCAATTTGTAGGAAAAAAAACTTAAGTTTTTATGATTTTTTTTTCAATTTAGCAAATAATTTCACGGTTTTTTGAATGCACACTCCTCCCATCCCCCGCTGTTGTATGTATGTATCGTAACTGAAATCAAAAATGCTGTCATCAATTTCATTGCGAAACAATATTTTGTATCTGTATCAGTGGTTTTATATTTTATTTGTAACAGCAAATGAGTAATGCAGCCCCCAAAGACCATCCACAGTCGGTTAGGTTATACCTTATCTTATCGTGATTTTTTTTTTCTGTCAGTCTTTTATGCAAAAGTATTTTCTTATTCAAGTTGTTATTGTTGTATTTCATGTTCGTTGTTCGTAAATATTTACAAGAACCGATAAGAAACATTGTGTTGGACAAAAATTGGGTGGTGGTTTTGGTGGTTAAGTACTTTCGATAAGGATTGCCCAACAAGTTTGGGTTTTTTTTTATTCGCTGCAAATTATGTATGACATCATCCAGTCGAATATTTTTGCCGAAAAATTCATAAGAAAAATATTCAAAAAAAAAATTATCCCATTAGAAAAGTCGATATAAAGAAAACCTCCATCAATTCAGAGGAGTGAAACGGAATGCCATGGCAATTAATTAAATTCGTTAATTTCTTGAGAATGTTTTTTTTTTTATTGTTTTTATGATAGTTTCCCCGCCCGCGTTCATTTGATTAAGACCACCAAAGGCCAACACTAATTACAAAATGAATTAATTGATGTCAAGCACTCTTGTACCACACCCAGAGCTTAATCGCATCCGGAAAAATGCATTTCATCGAAAATTTGGTCACTCTATTTGGCAGAACTTTAAAACGCCTACGGTTCTTGTTCTTGGGAGGGAAATTTGATGTGTTCCAAACTAAACGACTCTTAAATGAGGGAAACATCAACAAAATCTTCTCCGATTATCAGTCTGTTCTGCCGGGCAATAACAACGACTAGCGCCTTCTTCTCTCGGTCTAGGTCATTTTTTGGTTCTGATGTTATGTAAGATCACAAACCAATTTGGATGTTTGTTTATTTTTACGATTCCATGTTTGGGTGGAACTCATAGACTTAACAGGTTGAAGTGGGGTGCAATCAACCTCATCGCTTTCGGTTTTATCGTATTGTAAGATGATGGAAGAAAAGTATAATCAACTTAACTGCGGGACTTGCTGTGCTGGATACGGCCTGGGCAGATTCACTGCTAGAAAATTTGTTTAAAATTATGAAAATTTATTGCTGGTTAATAAAACCGTCATGAGGTTTGATAAGATAAATGATTTGAGATGCATTAAATAGATTCTAGTGAAGTTTATACCTACTTATTTTCTTTATTTTCGCAATTTGGTCGGTGTTGACACGCAACTCTCCGCTTATCTTATATGAAATCTTGATCAATCTAAGCCACAAAGGATAATAAAATTCTAGTACTTTTAGGAAGATAAAATCTGTATTTCTGTTGTGTGTATGTGGGATATTTTTCTGCATCCTACTTTGATTTTCGGTGTCTTTGGAAAGAAAACATACACTTATACTTGCATTTTTCCCTTTCTAACTTTCTAACGCACTATTTACATTTCTTCACTTAGAGCTTCACTGTCAGAGACTGGTACTTCTGTGGGTTGGAAAAATATAAAACGCATGGATATATTCCTCCCTACACAGCTTTGTTTGGACAAGAGTTTGATATATTTTGAACACATTTCGTATGCTTGAACAACGCATTCCTATCGGCGAGGTTATGATCCGCAGTATAATCACGATCCTTCCAAATCCAAAACTGTTAATCGAACATCTTGTCCATGACTGCGAATGACAGTTTCGAATGGTTTGTAGTGTCCCATTATCTATAGAAACTACTATAAGCTTATAATTTTTAACCAGTTTCAACTTGATCTTTCGATCTTGCATAGGTATGTATCTATAAGCTAAACTCCGGTTCATATAAATTAAGCTTTTTTGCGTCCAAAAATTCAACTTTTTATTAGGCATTGACAGTTTGTCTGTAACTCGGATTGCTTGATATTTTTAGCCTTTTAAAGGCAGTAAGAGCCGTGGAAACATGTCCTTTATATTTTTTGGGTACATTTCTGAGTCTTTAAATAATTTACAATGACATGGTCTCATCGATGAATCTAATAAATAAGATAAGCCTTCTGAGGTGTAAAAATAAATTTTTGCCATACTATTTTTTCCCCCATTTTCGGAACACGAAAATCTTGTTCACATATTAACTTTTTATAAAGATCCTTTAGCGATCAACCCTTCTACTTTGACTGCTTTCAATCTTATGAAAAGGTTTAATTGCACGTCATTCCGATTTAAACGATCACAATACTACCGTTAACTTCTTCCGCTGCCAGTTTTCTATTTGGCAGTTTATTAAAGTCAAACAGGTCTCATTTACAATAAATGTTATTTTTCTCGATACCATATAGAAGGTGAGGGATCAATAATTTCACTTGTCAGAATCATGTGCTTTCAATTCCAATTCCAGTTTCCAGTTATAATAAAAACTTAAATATGATTAAAATAAGAAAACATTTTATTTGTCGAAAGAAAACAGTTTTAGTGTCTATTAACAAATCTTTTTTCTGATCGGCTTGGTTTATATTGTCCGTTTATTGGTTTTTATTCAGCATCGGAGGTTCTATTCCTTTATAAGAGTATTCATTTAAGTTTCCCAGTGCTCCTTGGTAAAGAACCTCCACTATTGTTTTGTTGGCATAAAGCTGTTGATCAGGACTTAATTTTCGAAAGAGTGTGGTCCAACTCGCGCCAAAAATTTCAGCTTCGTCTTTTTCATTCGGCCTGTGTGTTGTGCAGGCGTTGTCTAGGTGGTTAATAGCTTTAAGAAGAAGTTCAGTTCGCTGTGTTCTTGTAAAATCTGCGTTATGGTCTTTTTGTGCAGAAGAAGTATTCGGAACGAGTTCCGCTGTTCTGGGTCTTTTTGGTTGAGATGTGTTTAGTATCACTCGCTCTGCTACATGCTTTCTTATCTGAGAAGGATTCGGCTTGATATCCTCCGAAAGCTAAAAGGATTTTAAATTAGAAGTACATATTGAAATTTTCCACACCCATAACTAAGTGGCAGTGGCATCACTGAATAATTGACAGGAAATTAAGGTGTCGGTAGAGAAAAGAAGGAGATCATTTTTTTTAATAATAAGTGCACCTACCTCATCAGTATCAGAATAATAGTTGCCTTCAGGGTCAATATCAATTAAAGTCTCGTCATCATTTTGAGTTCCTTGATCTTGTACAAAGGATAACTCATCAAAGTACCATAGAGTTGGTTTATAAATTTCTTTTGCACCAGATCTTTGGCTTTCTTTCATTTTTTTCAATTCTCTTCTGAAGCATGAACGAAGATTATTAATTCGCTTTTTTAAACTCAACTCTGTCGCCTTTGGCTCAATTGATTGCAGTTTTTCTAACAGTTTTTCATAGGCTTTATTTCTGATCCTTTTATTTTTATAACCCTCATGTTGAAAGTCCCATGTTTCTGGAAAACTTTTATACATCCGTATGAACTCTGTCCAAAATTCTGTATTTGCGTATGCAGCCATTTGAAATACCTCCGTAATCACGTTAGCACAATGAAATTCAATTTACGACTGAAAAATTGTTTTACACAGAACAAAGTATTTTTACCCACCAACATGTTCGTTATACTACTCGAGAAGAAAAATCAATACTCTTTAAAAACCGGTTCCATGCACATGTCGGATAGACTGCTTGTGTATACAACAAAGTACTTCTGTGTGTTCGCACTTGGTCGTACACCATGCGCAATAGGGGAAGCACACACATACCAGCGAACATGTCTACCGACTTGGAAATGGAGTGACAGCAAAGATAAAGCGCAAAAAATTGTGTTCTCTCTACACACTCGTTGTCGTACAAAAATGTGTATAGACAGAGTTCATTGTTTGTAGGTTGTAGCAGCAATGCCAGATGGGGAATTTATCATTAGATTTTTCATAATTTTATTTAGTAAAAAGAATGGAAAATTGGCTGTGAATTGTGTATATTTGGCACGAAACTAGTTGAATAGTTGCATAGTTGAAGCCAAGAGCGACCACCTTGTAACTTATATATATGTACATACGTATGTAAACGTAGATGGAGTTCATGTCGGTAGCTTGCAAAATGCATGTTTCACTTTATTGAGTGGTTATTTCAAATGTGCACTCATGGCAACGCTGGGTTAAACTAAGATGTTACCTTTGTGAGTTTATTTTCTGTTTATGAGTGGGTATGTATTCGCTTGTGTTTGTGACATATTTCTGGCAGCTGACTCATCTGTCGTTCAACCAAGTTTGCGTTCTTTAATATGTTGACTCGGTGCACTGTATATGGTACAAAGTACATGAGCTGATCAAAAAGTATTTTTAGAAATGCTGCAAATTCAATATTAATTGGTCTATCTGCCAATATAGGTTTAGGGGCCTTAAATTTTGAATTTGATGATAAAATTTTGTATAAGAGATTTTTGGAAAAGTAAGCAGTACAAGTGGAGAAATCTGAAGAAGTTACCCAGAAAATAGTAAGTACATAAGGCCTGGAAAAAGAAACTTCTAAATGAATTTGGTAACAAAAAATTTAAATGTTTTATTGAAAATAGTACTTAAACAGTTTTTATTGACAGATCTTTGATCTGATCGGTTTGCTTTGTATGTACACATGCATATGTTATGTATGTTCGGCTTTGGAAGATCTATTGACTTCTACGAGTATTTAGTTAAGTTACCCATTGCTCCTTGATAGAGAACCTCTCCTATTATTTTATTAGCAAAGAGCTGTTGATCAGGACTCAGTTTTCGAAAGAGCGTTGCCCAACCGGCGGCAAAAATGTCAGCTTCGTCTTTTTCATGCGTTCTGCATGTTGTGCAGGCATTGGCTTGGGGTTGCGTTCGTGCTAAGTCCGTTATAGGATCTTTAGACGCTGATGTATTCAGAATAGGCTGAGCTGATGTACGTTTTTTTCGTGGAGGCGCGCTTAGAATCACTTCCTCTACTTGATACTTTTCCAGCTGAATCTGGTTCGGCTTAGTGTCCTGTAAAGATTAAAAGGAATGTGAATTTTAAGTACACCATAGAAATTTTTTACAGTCATAACTATGTATGTACATAAGTGGCATTATATGTATGTAATTGACGGAAGACCATATTAGCCTCAGGAAACAAACAGGTGAGAAAAATAGTTGTGGCAGAATTATTTTTAGTAAAGCTTGTACTCACCTCTTCGGAGTCAGCATTATAATTTGAAGTAAGTTGTTCTGTTCCGGATTTACTTGACTGAGGTGTGCTTAGAATCGCTTGATCTGTTGCATACTTTTCCAGCTGAGACGTGCTCGGCTTGTTATCCTGTGAAGACTAAAAGGAATTTTTATTAGTAGTATAGCAATTACCTGCAGTCCTAACTAATTATTCTAAATAATTGTCGCGAAACGTAATAAGGGTCGGTAGGGAAAGCAATTAAGGAGGCAGCAGTAAATATATATGTTGATGCGTATGTATATGTACATATTTTTTAAATAATATTTTTACTTACCTCGTCAGACTCAGAACTGAGTTCCGTTGTTGTGCGTGTTTTGGTTGGAGGTCTATTCGCGGTCGACTTGGTATCCTGTGAAGATCGAAAAGCGTTTGAATTAGAGGTTTAACAATTTCCTGCAGTTCGAACTAAGTAGCATCACTGAAAAAATGCCAAAAAACTCAGGCGTTTCACATTAGGGCAGAATAGACTTAAAGTTGCCATCAAATCAAATGATAAAGCTAGGTATCATGAATTCCACCTGTTCATTACTGAGTAGTGTAAGTATGAGAATTTACCCATGTTTACCTTTCTTAAAATAAAAGCTTATAGCTCACATTATAAAGGTTTAACAATTATAAACAAAATGACAAGGTACATATAGCATATTGACATCATTGTGTCGAAGGCATACAAATTTAATCATTGTTTGATTTTTTGTCAAACTGGGTTACTTCAGTGTATAGGTACAGAAAAACAATCGAGACAGTAATGAACAATTTAATTGTACTTACATCAGATTCCAAATCGCAATCATCCTCAGAGACGATTTGAATTAAAGTTTCGCAATCCACCATTGGCCTTCCTTGATATTGTACAAAGGACAATTCATCAAAGTACCATAGATTTGGTTTATGAATTTTTCTTCTACCAGACTCTTTGCTTTTTTGCACTTTTGCTGCTTCTCTTCTGTAACTTGATCGAAGACTCAAAATTCGTCTTTTTAAAGTCATGTCAGTGGCCTGTGGCTCAAAAGTCTGCAGTTTTTCTAGCAACTTTTTATAGATTTTCTTTTTGAGCCTTCTATTCTTATAATCCTCATGTCGAGAGTCCCATATTTCTGGATAGCTTTTGTACATCCGAATGAATCCCTTCCAAAATTCTTGATTTTCGAATCTCATTTTAATCCCTCCGCAGCAACGTTAGCACAATGAATTTCAATACACGACTGAAATGCGCTGCGCGAAGTACACCGTATCTTCGCACACCAACATGTTCGGTACACCACTCGACAAGTAAAATCAATAGTCTTCTCTTTGAAAACCAGTTCTACCTACCCACATGTCGCACAGATGGCTGTGTACACCACAGCGCGTTCAAGCATACACACTTAAAGGCCACTGTGCACACATACATGTACGGTTCGAGTAAACCATACGTTTTTTTTTGTTTCGTACAAACTATGATATCAAAGGGTTAAGTCAGCAGAGTATTACGAAAAACATTCTATACATTATGTGTGTATAAACATAGATATAAATTGGGAATCATAGCCACAAATATAATTTTTTTGTCGCACTAAATAGTATAATATCTGCCCTCAAAGATGCAACAAATACACATTTGTTTGATGTTGCGCTCACACAAGTAGCTACACTATATTGCAACAATTGGTTCCACCCTTAAAATCAAATCACATTCGTTTTTACTAATGCCAAACCATGCACCACAAACTGGTACAGCAATTTGTATTTTTTTTTATTTTTTAGTTTTCATATGAACAATAAACATAAGCGAATACCATGTTGCTGATAGAGAAAGGTAGAAGAAAGCAAAAATCGGATTTTCTTTTCGCTCTCCACATTCAATTACCTCTTACGTGGTGTTTCAAACCGACGAACCATTGCATACACTATGTTTCACAGAAGTGTATCTTAAATAATTTTACTTCAAATAATGACCTCTAGATGTTTTCAATTTTTTTTTCAACGACAAATTTAAAAGTATCGTAAAATTTCATTTTTTAAGCGTGCTTGATACAATAAATATTGTGAGACGAAAATTCTGTTCGCCGCCGAAAAGTGTGCCCGTGCTGTTAATTTTAATTGTGGAGGAAATTTTATTCTATTTCACCTGCAGAAAAATATATTAGAAAAAATGAAAAACTTAATGAATTTGATGAAATTATTTACGCTTTTTATTTATATTGAAAATACTACTTGAACAACTTTTGTTTATTAACAAACCTTGCTGGGTTGTCTGCCTTGTCTTATTTATTGATCTATTGCCTTATACGTATATTCCTTTAAGTTACCCAATGCTCCTTGGTACAGTACCTCTCCTATTGTTTTGTTGGCAAAAAGCTGTTGATCAGGACTTAATTTACGGAAGAGTGTTGCCCAACCCGCGGCAAAAATATCAGCTTCATCTTTTAGATTCGAATTTGGTGTTGTGCTAACGTTATCTAGGTGGTTAATAGCTTTAAGGAGAAGTTCTGTTCGCTGGGTTCGTGTTATAGGATCTTTTGGTGCGGCGGATGTATTTGGAATGACCTCCGCTATTCTGGGTCTTTTTGGTTGAGGTGAGCTTAGTATTATTTCCTCTGCCATTTGTTTTCTTAGCTCCGGAAGGCTAGGTTTGGTATCCTGTGAAAATAGAAAGGAATTTGATTTAGAAGTATAGTGGGAAGCGCAGGCATCAGAACAGAAAATAGAATTAGTTCTTGTAGTTACCTCATCAGTATCAAAATTATAATCTTCATCAGAGTCGAGCTCAATCAAAGCCTCGCCTTTATTTTGTGGTGCTTGATTTTTCACAAAGGATAACAAATCATAGTACCACAAACATGGCTTATGAATTTCTTTTGCACCAGATCTTATGCTTTCATTTACTTTTTTCAGTTCTCTTCTGTAACATGCTCGAAGATTTATAAGTCGCTTTTTTACACTTGTAAGAGTGGCCTTTGGTTCTATAACTCTTAGTTTTTGTAGCATCTTTTCATATGCTCTATTTTTCACCCTTTTATTTTTATAATCCTCATGTTCGAAGTCCCATGTTTCTGGAAAACTTTTATACAGCAGTATAAATTCTGTCCAAAATTCTGTATTCGCGTATGCTGCCATTTCAATACTTCCGCGGTGACACTTACACAATGAATTTCAGTTTACGACTGAAAAAATAATGTTCAAAGTACAGTGTATCTTCACACACCAACATGTTTGTTATACCAATGGAGGAGAAAAATCAAATCGCTTTGAAAACCAGTTCTGCCCATATACATATAAACAACGCTACACACAGTGATACAGCGTTTGTTTTTGACTTTAAACAGATTAATAAACCAACAGCAGTGGCATTCGTGTTTCCTTCGGCGTGGTATTAAAAAAAAAAAGATATCCTTTTTTGTAGCGCAGATCTGCTTATGTACCATTCATTTCACCATTCCCATGTACTAAATAGTATACTCTATATACACTATACTTGCAGGTTGCAACAAATTGTTTGATGTTCCCCCCGAAGTGGTTGTTCAACCAGCACACACACGCTGAAGCATGGTTGCAAAACCATTTGTTCCACACCCCTCTTATCGAACCATAAACCATCAAACTGGTTACACAAACACGATTTGTTGTTTTTGTTTTGGTGTATAAACATTACCAAAACAATACCATTACCCCGTTTAACTGACGGATTCAATTTGGTTCAAATAAAAGTATTATAAACGTAAATTGGGTTAAAATAGGATTGACGGATGTTAACATTTTCTCAGATCGGGTTGTGGTTTTACCAGATAGACCGATAGAATATGAGGAAAGGGAGGAACATTTTTTGTCAGATAGAATAAGAGGGTAGTTTTTTGTAGGAATGCACATTTTTTGTTTTTCTCAGCGAAACCTATAGGCAGATCAGTGGGGAATGAGGATGCAGTGAAATGTATGCATGGCAGATAACGATTGTCAAATATAATTCCCTTTCTAGGTATCCGATTTGCCTAGTCGATCGCATAATTTGGTTACGGTGAAGATGCGAATCAAAACTCAATCATATTTCAATTCCATTATATACATAAATGGGTACATGTTGCTGATACCTTGTATCATTGTTTTAGCGGCATTTAGTCGTATGCCATGCGCAATAGTCTGAACAGATACATACCAGCGAACATGTGTGACGGTAAGGCAAGAGCGCAAAAAATGTGTTTTCTGTTTTTCACAGTCATGCATGTGTACATGGGGATAGACAGAGTTCATTGTTGGTTTGATAGATAAACACAAAACAGAAATAACGTTTTAGAAGGGAGATGGAGAAAAAAATCAGATCTCCTACTCTTCCACAGTAAACGACCTTTTGTGTAGTGGTCCAGACTATTGTGGCATTGCATACAGTATGCTTTGCAGATATGTATCCCAACTAAATTTTATTTCAAATAATAAAATTTTGAGACAAGTAAGTAAAAATTAAAGAGGACGATTAACAAAACATGAATTGATTAGGAGAATTAGTTGGAGAAAGCCATAAAATTTCGAATGTTAAATTTCATTGTAATGACACTTTTTATTTGCAATTTTAAGAATTCACTTTTTGGAAGAGTACTTGGGTATCTACTTTTGTTTATAAAGCAGTCAAAATTAGGGGCTTATAAAACATACTTTGTGAACCGAGTTTTGATATGCGCGACACCCATCAGGTGACCAATGTTTACCTGATAAAAATTCTTGCAGACACAATATTTTTTTATCTTACTTCGTTAAGTACAAAGTGATAGAGAGATAATTAAAATAACTTTCTGGCGAAGTTAGAGCGCTTATGATGAGAGAAGCTGAAAAGATGCAGCATCTCGTTAGTTCAAAACGAAGAGGTAGACGGTGCCTTTCAAATTGATTTTATCATTCTTTCTTTATACTGTTAAATAATAAAAGAACTAGATAGACTGGAAAAGAAAAGTGGAATATTTCAAAATTGGTCACATAAGTTAAGTTGAGCGGTAATCGGCATCCTTTTAATCAAAAGCATATTTTCTATCAAAGGAGATTTAGAAATTGAAATTAAAGTTTAAAAAATGTTTAAGTGTTTCTTTTCGCCTGCTTTTCGATTGCCTAAGACAGTCCACTACTTCACATCAATTCGATTATGAAAAGCGTTCTGCACTTGTGAGGCTCTTCGATATCTTCGGGTTGGAAAGGTCCCTTTTCCTTTTACTCACAATTTTCTTTTTCTATTTTCTTTGGTCCAGTATCTTCTGTTACCCTCTTTCGATGAATGTACTTGTTATGGGCTTCTTTCTGGTGATAGCTGATTGTCAAGGGCGGTAACTGCTACATCCTTTATGATGTTGCGATATTCATTCCACTACTTATGGCCTTGGTGTCAAATACTTTTGGTAGATTCTGGCTTTTTCTGGTGGCTCGCAGGTTGTTATCTTTTGATAGTTGAGCTCTGAAGCTAGTTTCTGTAAGAGAATGTTCAGAAGAAAAATAAAAGCTCAAATTCATTTACTTATTAATGAACAAAAAACGATTGATTGATTTCCAACGATAATTTTCGTAAAGAGATATACATACTTCATAATCAACGCGCATCAATCTCAGTACCAAGTATTGCCTAAGGAATTGGAAAGATTATCTAATCAATTAAATGCCTGCAACTTCTCGATCGCCTCCGAAACGGAAAAGACTTTCGGTTTCCTTCTTCACAAGATCAACCGAAGCAAATCGAAGTACTTAACTGTTAACAATTAAACACTCAAAAAGCGTGTGTAGTTATCTCTACTCTATCTACTTGCGAGTATCTCGTTAAAAGTTTACAAGCCATTTAGCAATAAAAAGCGAAAACAAACCCTGAAAAAAATATATACATACATATGTACATAGTTCAAAACTGAGCCCTACAAAGCGGTGTAGAGATGCGTGCTACCGCTCATTACAGCATAGCTAGACAGTATTTGGGTGAGCGTATCTAGAACAATGAACATTCCTCAACAATGCGAGTTGCTGATAAGCATCTACAGAAATTCTGTATAAAATAATAGCGGCTACATAGCATTAATTAGAGAGCTGCCTTGGTAAATTAGGTGAATATCAGAAGCAGCACCAGAGACAAACGAGTTCCAAAACTGCCTAGATGCAGAGAATTTCCACTCGGTGTATGAGGATACACGATGTGTGTATAGCGGTGGCGGGTGGAATTTTTTTTTTTTGTGTTACTTTGGTCCATAAATTATTCAAATCATAAAATTTCCCTTGTGGGGAAAATCTTGGCACCTACATCGCATTTGGACAAAAAAAAGGAGCTCCAGACAAACGTGAATTACTGACCCTGAGCCGACAACATAAAAGATTGCATGACGATCGATCGTTGCAGATAGTAAAATTATAATTTATCTAGGTCTATAAGTGATCACACGATAAGACATCGTTTGGGCCGACCACACGTCATATGCTTTTAGATAGAGTATCTCATTCTTTATACTTACTTCGGCTCGTGTGCGAGCAACGAGAGAGTACGCAAATGAGTAAAGTCTCCACTAAGTAAAGTGGAAGTATCTAAGGTAGATGCGACTAGGAATCTAAGAAACACAGTATAGCAAAGTGAATGTGTGTGAATCGAACTTGTTGGATGGAAGCTTTTTTTCTTAAAAAAAAAAATTTACTCATAACCGGCAAATTGATAAGAAACTTCAAATGTGAATCTAGATGGGGCTAATGAAATTGTTTTTAGGAAAACTACTTGCGAATTTATTTTATTTTTGCTTTGTTGATTTTGTTCAACTGGGAAAAAACATGAACAATTTACTTGTTGATCGTTCTACAAGACCGTGTTTTATCTAACTCACAGGTATTTACACAGCTTTAATTTAGGGTGTGTCTGTCTGCTTTTGCACAAGGTGTTTGTTTACATATTTTTAAGGTGCCATTTCATAAATTGGGTACTTAGAAAACGTAATCTGAGACAGGATATAACAAATTGCAATCGTCATTAGGTTCTGGACTATTGACTATAGAGTAGTTATTTTTTTTCGCAATAAGCATATCGTTCTTTTTTAAAGATTGTTCAATGGGGCTGAGAATGAAGACTAGTGTTTGGCCTAAAAACTTCCCTTTCAGAGGCCATTCAAGCCTGTATACCGACGAGAAGATGAGTGACTTACTTTTGATTGTCTCGAGGCATCCTGTCACCTGAACATTACTGACGTGCGATATGTTACTGTTTGCAGTTGGCACATAGTACTGGCGTTAGGGCGGCCCTTTTTATTGAAAACTGGTCTGATACATCATCGTCAGTACCTTCAGGTCAAAAAGAAACTAAGGCTGTAAGGATTAACCTTATTAGATTGTGGCCGCAATAATGAATTTGGCTTTAGGTTAAGTCGGTAGATCCTTCTATAGAGCTACTTCTACTCGTTGGCTGCAGAACTACGTTTTGTTATTCACAGCTGCCGACAATGACTGATGTCTTCATTGCTAACCAGTTAACGTTTTTTAACTAACTTGGAGTTATAGTCCTTAACATTGCTTTCTAAGGCAACCGCAGGGCTGAAGGTGCTTGGTTCGTTCATCATCGTTGTTGGTAGTATAACAGAGATTTTGTTACCCTCTTCTAAATACACTAGCTGCTGCACTTCTTGCTTACACATAAGTTTAAATCATAAATTACTCAAAGCATAAACACAAATCTGAAACAAAACTAAACTAAGACATCAGTTTATTTATTACCTAGTTTAAAAACAGATGTGCTTTCAGTGTACTATGCGGTCATAAACATCTCATGAAAATAAGACTCACTTCTTTTCCTATATAGATAGCTGTCATATAGGTACGTTGTAAAATGAGCTAAACTATGGACCACCAAGAACTAGACCACCGATCTTTACTACGCACTTACTGTCACAACCTCTTTCCTAAAGTGTCGTAAATGTCATTTAAGGTTTCCTAATCACCTCAACTTACAACCAGTCATATCTCAATTAACTTGCCGGCCAAGTTGTACAAAACTCGTCTTTGTATATTTTCTTTATAAAGCAGAAACCTTTCTCTGACCATTTTTGTTGTAAATTTTCCCAGATTATCTATAAACATCATCACCGGCTTACTCATATTTTTACTTTCCACTTCAAGTTCATTGCATATACTTCCCTCATGTCACCCACTACTTCATCTTAACCACCGGCATTACCGGCTATCTTTCAGTACAGAGCTTAACTTTAGATACTTGCTTGTTACTAGTATCTAACGCACTCTCTCGAGAGCGCAAACCACATCAGGAACAACGGCGGCAGCGGCGAAACGAATTAGATCCGATAAAGACCATCGACTCGCTTGATTGTGTGCTAGCTAGATTCGTCGTTAGAGCGCAAAGTATCTTTGTATCTGTTTAGTGTAGAGTTCATGAGTATGGTGTGCGCTTTATTTTTAACAACACACACTCTGCAGTGTAGACTTTTTTTTTTTGTGAATTTTTTTTCTTTCGATACCATACCACTGTGAAATTGTACGTCGTCGTCGTTTGTCCGACGTTCTCACACTCTATACGTGGTGTGGTTTGGTTGTTTTGGTTCATTATATTTCAATCGTCGAGAGGCCTTAACACGGCCCAACCACCGAGTGGGTTATTTGTCGAAAAGCTTTCGGTTTGAGCGGTACTGGTGTGCTGTTGCTGCTTCTATACAACAAATAAATAACCTCTTCTGCGCTTCTTCCATCGCGGCACACTTAATTTTTTTTTTTTTTTTAGCTGAAGTAATCAAATTTTGTGGTTATATATCGAAAGTGTCGCTAAAAAAAATTATTGTTTAACACTGCACTTAGAATATTGTTCGCTTGTCGTCGAAGGGGGTTCATTGCGTGCGGATTATTTTTTTATAATTTAATTTAATTGTTAATTTTGTGGTAATTTTGTTTTTAATATTTTTTTCTTAATAGTTGTGTTTTTAAATAGGAGTTTAATTTTTAATATTTTTTTTTTTTTTTTTGCAAATTTTCGTGTCGTGTATTTACAAGATCAATTCGTGATAAATTATTTTATTATTATTTGACTTATATTAAATTTTTTTACAGGCTTTTGGATTAACATTATAATAAATGTCCATATGACTAATGATCATACTCTGATGTTGATATCTGATCGATCGACAGTGTAGAAAGTGTTAAATTGAAAAGAAAGAGATAAAAAGTATCTATATCTCCAAGTGAAGTACTTCTTGGATTGCATTTTTTTTACTCTGCTGCCTATTATTTATCGATTGCAATCGAAAGAAAGAAAAAAAAAAATAAACCGGCAATAAAATTAAAAAAGAAAGAGTGTTTCGAGTGATCGAGAGTTGGAAGAAGGAAAAAGTGCTTCAGTTTGAATTTATTTTTCACTTTTATCTCCATCAATAAAAAATATATCGTGCCCAGTGATTTGAAGAAGTGATCTTCAGAAAAAAAAAAGTGAGAAAAAAAATTCAACTCTAGTGGGGTGGCAACTCAGGGTGTGCTTTATTTATTCGGACACAAGACAAGCGGGAATATTGTATCTTGAAGCAAAATTTTCACAGTTCATTGAGAAATTCATGAGGTGTGACATCGATAATAAAAGGTGAGTAGTTTTTCTAGTTACAATTAGTAATATTTCGCAATTATTTCATGACTTCATGTGAGATAGTGAGAACAGTCTGTTTGCTCTTTTTGTCTTATCAGTAAACTACATACATATCCGTTTGTAGTTGTAGATTGTGCAAATTGTTTTTTTTTTATTTTTGCACATCTGGTAACACTATGTTAAGTCTGCAACAAATTAGCATAGTTTTATTGAATTCTTTTAACAAATAAATTAAGTTTGAGCTTTTTTAAAACACTTTTTCCCCATTTAACACATTTTGTGAGGTAATCTCTTCATCAAAAAACAAATATTAGTCAGCTTAGATGGAACTAGTAGAAATGCCTCATTTAAATAGAAAGGGTCGTTGCACTTTAAAAAGCAAAAGTATTTTATACAGAAGTCGGGAGAATTTACATAAATTTGCATGACAAAGATACTGTTTGTGGTGAGAGGTTGATTTAGTAGATCACGATTGTCTTTTGAATATTTTTAAATAACGTCTTTTAGGCATTGGGCTTTTTTTTTTTTGAAAGGATCGCGTGAAATGTATTCATTAATTCGGGGGTTTTAAACCGGGGTCAGAATTATATTATTTAGTTCCATACGCTGAACAATTTAGAATCTTCTTCGAGGCAAATGTTGAAATAGGAAGTTGAACAATTGCTAAGCTGACAAATTGGATTCTAAAGAGCTACGGTTTCAAAGCTGTCAAGTGGTAAGAAACTAGTATTTTCCCATATTTTTTATGACATCCAAGGAGGTTGAAGGAGGGACTGCTTATGGCCTAAATCTATTGATTAATTGAATGAGAAAACACTAATAAATTGAAAATGGTCCACTGAATGCATTTTTCTATTCTAAATCCGTATCCGCCTGGTGACACCTTTAACCAAGATCTTATTCGAAAGATAAATTCCTAAACCGTCACATTATCTTCTTGACTAATGTTTTATTGACTACCTACTTTGTTACCAAAACATATGTGACACTGATAAGATGAATATCTATAGAAGAAGCAGATCTTACTCCGAGTGTTTTTAAAATTCACTATAGTTTCACACTTAATTAGGAAAACTAAAACGAATCTATATGTTGTAGTCGGATCTAGGGGCTTAAGCACATAAATCTACTTATCTTCCACGAATGTATCTTAAAAAGATAGATGGCTGTTGTGTGTTTTTATGAATGCGACAAAGGGAACGTAGAATGCTTCTTAGTGTCAGGTTATGTTATTAGCTTGTAGACTACAGGTATCCTTAGTGTATGTTGCTATTGAATCACTGTTCAATTTTAGGAAACTATCTCTTTCAAAGATACTGTCTGCATACTGCATTCATGAAAGCTCAAATGGGAACCCGCAATGTAGATAGGTGGACCTACTCCAATACACTTGTATATATATTTTCTGTTCCCTAGAATCGACAATTTTGCACCTTAAGCTAATATTAAAGATTTTGAGTTTTATCCCCATGAGAGCGTAAATCCTTATCCAGAATTCATTGAATGGTACTGAGGTGTTTCTTTTTTCTTAAATGCAATGGTGGCAATTTTGTTTTTACAAACAATACCACTGTTCGTAAAAACAAACAAATCTTACGCAACAGTCTAACCTACTTTCATAGGAAACTGTTTTATGTAAAATATTATTGCGTCAGGTAGCACCTCTAAGTACAATTGTTGACGTAGACTCCTTAAATTTCCGTTCCATATGATTTATGTATTAAAAGATACTTCCCCAAACCAGCATGTAAATTATTTTTTAAGTCCCCTCGACGCGACAGTCTTCTTAATCCAATTTTCCGTCAAATTTCAAGTTTAAGTTCCCAATATATCATGTTTACACACATCACGAACTACTATTCCATTATCTTAACCTCACCACAACTCGTATTGCATGAACTTAACACAAAAATCAAGAAAACAAAAAAAAGTTATATTTAGAGCAGTCTGCCAGTTTGCCACGACCACCCATCAGTCATCATACTCCTCGGATCAACACATTGTTTATACTTATGTTTTCGAGTTTGTTGTGAGAACTACTGTTCATCACTTTGACCAAGGCAAACACAAATTAAATTTTCATATTAATTTTTGATGTGATAATTACTAGAAAAAAAAACAAGGAAGTAATGTTCTATTCCCCCACTAAATGAGCTCTTAAGCGTGTTGATACATCAGACAGTAAAAGATCTGCCCACAGAAACACGATCACCCAAAGCGAAAAAACAAAACGAAACCAACGAAAAGCAATAAACTTGCAAAATTTTGGAAAATTATGTCATCAATACTCACGTGAGACAATGATTCCTTGGAAACCGAGTCAGAGTCATGCATTATAAAGTCAGGGTAATATAAATATCTTACAGATACCTACTCAAATTTTTACCGAATCACATCTTTTTACAAGGTGTGCAAGCACTGTGACTCGTGGGCTTTTTTCTTACAAAAAAAAACCTCCAAAAATTCATGAGAACTGAACTGAGCCACCGCAATATATTTGCAATTAAAAAAAGAATAAGGGAAAACAAGACTGTTTTCAGCTGTAAGGCCACTTTAAGTTGTTTATTTTGGGATCGAATTTTTTGTTTATTCAACAAATAGCCATGTTGCAAGTTGGCGGCGAACTACGTAAGAGAATTAACATAAATACTATAATTGGTTGTAGAAGACGCGTCATGTAAAACTATTAGTTTTTTTTTCTTTTATGCTATTTTAAGATTGAGTATTCTTATTATAGAATATTGCTATATCGATGTGGTTAGGGATTTTATTGGAATTGTTGGAAAACCACTCATGTTACCTAGGAAATTACAACAAGTACAAGTGTAATAGAATTTTAAGTATTTTTTTTTGTTTTTGTTTTCATAGTTTTCGAGTCATGAAATTCGAGGAATTATTTCGAATTGTTATTTTGATCGATCGGCATGTGCGAAGGCTGTGAACAATACATTAGCACTTTACTAAAATTTTCTTATGAATTTCTAATAGTTTCGAAATTTTGCATTCATACTTTAAGAATTTGTTTTCGAAATGACGGCTAGTATTAGGCCTACTTTTTTGAACCTTAATACCACAAAAAGAATTGAGTAGATTATTAAGTAATTAAATTCTTAAGTATGATATAATTTCGAAGCATAACAGCAGAAAATTGCTCAAAACTTGTATAAATTATAGTTTAAAACTTTGCGAGAATAATCTAAAAGTACTCTCACTTTTGATTTATTATTAAGAAAAACTATTACAAAATTTTCAAGACCTTATTTCCGGCCGCTACGTTTTTTGCGCATTCAAAACATTGTGTCTCTAAAACCGTTCATTCGATCAACTTTAGATTTTCCCATTTTTGAAGTCATGATTGGAGTAATAAATTTTAATAGTTAGAATGGCAAAGTCAATAAGAGTGCAATATATTATATTGCCCTGAATTCATTTAAGTCACTTATGTATAGTCCGTTGCATTGTCTATATATCGAATAAGCAATTGCACTTGAAACATTTTTTTTTGGTTGATAAATTACTATAAATATTAATTTCAACAAATTCAAATGACTTCAGTGAGCTAAATAGAGTCAGCGACTTCAAAGACTAAGTAGATTAAATGCATTCATTGAGTGCAAGCAACTGTATGCTGTCGATTCTTCAGGTGTCATTGAATTGAAATATTTTTAGGTGTATTGAAAGGAATTATATTCAAAAAATGTTTACATTTTTTTTATCAAGCAATGTATATGTCGTGCAATAAGTTCACAAGTCTAAAGCAAGCGATGCATATCTTAAGACACGTGTTGCTAAAATAAACTCCGAAGGATCTTTTTTTTTAATTGGAATTTTTTATCGATAGTCAGCGAACCTTAAAATAAGACAAATGCTGACTTACTGGTGTCTAGTGTTTTCTTGTATTGAATTTCAATTTTTTTTTTAAATAAATATTGTGAAACTAATATCATGGACTTGTCCCACAGTCTGGCACCATTACTCATCGCATTCAACAATTTGACGTGAACAAGTATAGTGTCTAGTCTTTCGATTCTGGTGTTCTTGGGCTCAAACATTTGGCTATTGAAACCTGGGGTGGAAGAACTTGATGAACTTGTGAATTCGAATCAATACAACAGTTAATAAAAACGAAACCTTGTATGTTCAATATGTAGTTTGTTATCTCCAATTTACGTTCATATTTTGAAACTTGCTCGATACACCAAAACATAATTTGGTAGTGCATGGTCCATGGTCCTCTTACGATTGTGGATAAAAGCATTTTATATAGAAACATGTATGGTTTTTTTTTAGTCCACCCATATTCGAAAACTTTATTCGGAATGCAAATCAGACTAGACTAGCGACCTGCGGGTTTATTTTTCTCAAGCAGTTCCTTCACACGTGCGAATTTTTCCAGCGCGCTTTTTTAGATCAATGAAATATAGAGTGGCTTTTCTTATAAAAAAACAAGTATCTACCACATCTTTAAAAAGACAAAAATACGCGAAAAGAAACACAAGTGTAAATAAATTTTGAAAATGTTTATACAAGAACCGTGCCTAGTAATTTAAAATAATTTTGAAACGAAAATTCTGTTGAAAGGAAATTAATGTGCACTGATTGTACAAATTTACTTGAATTTAATTGATTTGTTTTTTATTCGAGAACTATCGTCACTATTAAGTGTTTCAAGTCATGACTCCATCAGTCCAAAGTCATACCCTCAACCACATTGCGCAACAAATACTGATAATGTCAACCTTCTACTGATTACAATCGTTGCAATCTAATTTTATTATTAAACTCAAAGACAAATAGTACTTAAAATACGAAGGCAACAACTATCATAATTCTAACCTAAAATTTGCACACTTATTTCATATCTTGTTTGATAGGCAAAAATATAAAAAAAAAATAATAACGACTTTCAAGGTAAATTTAATTTTCATTTTGTTGATTAAGTCAGCACATGCGCTAGTGGATTTACAATTTCTTGAATGAATTAAGCTTATACTTACTTCCAGCCATAAGAAGAAAGAGAACAAAATTCCCCATGACGTAGATTAGCTGCTATCGATTACTTACCACTTATAGATACTTTCTGAACTCCGATTTACTCAGCTGACGAATGCATTTTCTATGGAATATTCTGTGTATACTCGTTGTTAGTAGACACTAACAACTTATTTTTCATTAGAAAACTTGTTAGTCTCATCGAATACAAAATTAAAACTGAACTTTTGACTTATACCTTGAGATACGCTAGCTAAACCCTTTGCATGTGTACTTGTATTAATTCACTTAATAGCGACATTGACAATAAAAAAAATATTGTTAATTGTATAACTGCTACATGTGCTAGTTCTAGTGAAGTTTAGCGACTATGAGGAAGCAAAAGAATTTAACAGCATATGATGGCAGGAAAACCATGTGTAAAGTATAAACTCAGCTTTGGCGGGATTTCTGATGACGTTTAAGGCTAATTTACGCAACCTTAAATTGGCTTGCGGCGAAAAGATAGATAATTTTGTTCCTCGTTTATGATTTAGAATGGCATTCCATATCAGGCGGAGATAGATAAGGTTAAATGTAATGATAAAGAGAATGTATTTGTGTTTTGCAAGTAATTTCTTTAGTCTGGGAACGGAAATGGTGACAATTTTTGTTTTTAAAAATGCGGTTTCTTTTCTTTACTGGAAATCGCAGATAGCTCTGTATGTTATTTTTGCAAAACTTATGGCTTTTCGTTAGGAAAGCCTGGCTTGTATCTTTATTGTAAGGAAGTGAAGCATAAAGATTGGAGGTTGGCATGTGCAAACGGTCCCTCCACAGTGTTGATTCGTGTAAAAGCCGGCAGTATCGCTTGGAGATAATGATATCTTTTCCAAGAAAAACTAACACGATGGTTCTTACCTGTAAATTTTATAAGTAATTTGAATTCTGTGAAATACAGGGGAAGCTTGTGGACAACTTGGTTAGCTAGAAGGTTCTACATTTCGCAGGTCTTCCTCTTCAAATATCTTAAAACTAAAGGGTCTATGCTCAAGTCTTAATTCACTTTAAAAGTAACAAATAAATAATTTGCTCAAAAAGCACGGTAAAAAAAACTGTGAATTATAAACAATGACAGAAAATTCACATATGAATCTCTCAGTTAGTTTGGATACCACCCACGGAAAATAAGTAATGAAGCATGGATCTCGAATGCTACTACTCTTTTGCTACTCTTTTTCAGCCTACACCCTGTATATCAGTATAAGGTTATTTATATCCTTTGGCGCGTCCTGGTCAATATAATTCTTAAACTGCTTTTGTATATTTCTGTCTTGATTATCGTTATTTTAACTCTCCATTATTTGCGTAAAATCTTAAATGAAATCTTTCATTTTACACTGATGAGGGTATGACTTAATCATGTGTTCTTTTTTTTCAGAAATTATTTAATTTTTTCCGCTTCTTACTATTGTTTTAAATGTCTTACACGCCTCCGTCTTTTTTCTTCGTCTTATAATTAGAAATTTTAATCAGTTGGACTTGTCCATATTATTATCGCTTATCTCCAAGGTCTCGGACAAACATAATGAGACATACATTGGATGAGGTAATAGTAATTGTACCTCGGCAACATCGTCGAAAATCGAAAAGAAATTTATAAATACTACATATATTTCATTTGAAAAATGATAAGAAGATTTATAGTGACTTTGAAAAATGCCAACATTTTTGGCTAAGTCGATGGTTAATCATTGTCGGTTTTATTCGCACGGTCTGACATTCTAAAACCTCTGTCGCCGATAAGCTAAATCATATAAATTATATTTTTGACTACTCAAGGGGTTTACGAGTGCAACATTTAAATCTTCAATGATCGAGTGGAACCTTGTGCCCTATTGAAAGCACTAGTTGGAAAAAAACATAAAAAAACACATGACACAGTCACTCGGATAGTGGCTAACGTGACTCACGAGTTAGAAGGAAAAAACTATTTTTTTTTGTTTTTATTTTATAAGTCAAGTTCAAGTGGGTTGACTAAAAATAAGTTGCATTCTAAATAAAATGACTTTGAATGTGTGACAGTGAAATAGAAAAGCTTAAACAATTCATAGGACGTATAAAATATCGCGCCAAAGGAAAGTGTTATCGGCATTTAGTCGAGATTAGATAACGTTTAGAGAGAATAGTCTGTGTGTCAGTTGAACGCAACTGAAACGCACCTATTCCGAAACAAATACCAAATGTGAGGGTTTTCGAAAAAAAAACAAAGTTTATCAGGGGATTATAGAGACGAACAAACTGTTACACATATCGAAGGTAAAACGATGATTTCATTTGTCGTGGACTACATAAGGGGCTCAGACAATAAATCATTCGTTGATGACAACATGCTGCTATTATTTGCTTTATTTTTTTACAACAAATTATCTCGAAAAGCTGATAGCGAAATGTAGATTTAGATAACAAAATTGTTTTGTGAGACAAGTTGTTGACGACGTTTATTTTTTAGATTTTTTTTTCGTGCTCCACACCGATTTATTCCAGAACGAAAAATTGGTAAGGCAATCAGAATTTTTAGGACACTTTCTAGTAGGCTAAATGATTTTCATCTCTCGTGCCAGATTATTTGAATATTTCGCAGTGTTTACGAAAACCTAGTTGAAATCGTTTGTTTGTTATTGATTTGTTACTTTAATCTTGCTTAGTACATGAATTTCGATAAGATTTTAATTTTTTGAAGTTCGTTTTGAAGTTGAAAAATATTCCTTCAACCTTGCAGGAGGTGTTAAATGTTTTAGTGTAATCCTTGCTGAAATCATTTTCTTACCTAAGCAATGTGATGGGTGTAATGTTCACGTAGCAGTTTTTTTTAACGGTAAAATTGAAGGTTTAAAACCGAAAGTGATCTACTAGATATTCAGTATATCTCACACTTTCCTAGTCTGTTGGTGGCAAAAATATGTAGGTCAAAGCCAAGGAGAAGTTAAATTGACTTCATGAATTACCTGTGTTAACGGAAAGCATTAAGCAATGGTTAGCTTCACATCGATAACTCACTCTCATACTGAAGCTAATAGCTTGAATAGATATATGTATATGTACTAGACTAGAACTTTATAGAACTGCCGAGTTCTACGAATTCTTGAAAACATTCACGGCAATGGAATTCTCCAAATTTCAGATCCGATGTTAAGGAAATTCTCCAGTTGTATTTAGGGACCACGAAGCATAAAAAAACAAAGGACTCAAATCGAATTCAATTAAAAATTTTCAGATTAGAAAATTGCAGTACAACAAAATCACTACAGCTTCTTCGTTATTTTTCAAGTAAGGTCATGATGACATGTTTGAGCCTTGAAGCTTAAGCTCATTGATAGAGTTCTGCTGGGACCGGAAGAAGATATAATCAGAGGTCTGTCCTGTACGGTGGGTGGCACCAAAACTTCACAATCAATCTGTGGTAATTTCTGATATCTCATTAAAGAAGTGTTTGGTCAGGCGTTGTCATAATGGAGGGCAACGTTTTCTTTTTTTCTCAATATCTCCATTTATTCTAAGATCTAATACGCTCAAGATATAATATGTGACCCATTTTTCATCACCGGTTGTGCCTCGTTTTAGAAATGGCTCAAGTCAACTTTTATGGTGATTGTCGGACCAACACATAGATAAGCTATCTTTGACATTGAAATTAGCATAACAAATGCGAGCGAAACATGGCTTTGGATAAAATTACTTTGCTGTAAACCGCAAACATTATCAGAAGCCTACGCCGTTTCATTTCCTTGCCGAATGCAAATAAGTTAATATAATTTTATATGGTTACTCGCTTAAGAAAATAAATTAATCTTAAACTGTCACCTTTCAAACGACTGCCCATAGTTGCAATGCAACCAACTGAAAGATATTGGGATGTAACGCCAAACGTCAAATTTTTTGCCCAGATTCAATATTTTTTAATTGCAGAGATGCCAACTCTCTCTGCATACGAAGTACTGCTGGCATGTTCTTTGGATTTTAAGTGCACTATTAGCAAAGAGCGACAGGGGAAATTTTATTAGATTTGTGCGGTGGTTGTATCTTTTGATGCTGAGCAAAAAGCACGTAAAACAGCAGATTATTTCTGATAATTTCAATTCAGTCTATAAGCTTTAAATGAGGGCTATGTTCAGTCACTGTGAACATAGTGAATTTCTCGGTAGGGTAGTTGCACCTATTTCCGAACACTTCCAGTAGCCGAACACTTTTTCCTTAAATATGCCAAAACAACCCTACTTTTCTTGTTAGAAGCAAAAAACCGGTTTGACAAGAATCTATACACTTTCCCTTATCTAGCATTACGATATCTTACTCATATTTCACCCTTTTCTTATGCAAACAGGTATCAGTTTGTTCGAAGAATTGGCTGCTATAAAGCGGTGTAGTGTGTGGTAAAGAAAAAATAGTAGGAGTGGGCAAACAAAATAAGTATCTATTAGAACAAAAATAATTGTAAGTTGAATTTTATTGTTTTATGCATTTGTCAATGCAATAATTTATTGGTTTTAAATGAATTTGGTTCAAAATTCTTATTGTTTATTGCTGTTATTAAGTGTTCGGTAAATGGAAACCAAATTTTGCTAGTTTCCTTTTCCGAACAATTGCCATTTTTGCTCATAAGCTTTACATGTTACTAATGTTCCTTTTTCTTAAAAAAATATATATAATGTTATTTTTTATAAAGATATTTCTTTAATTAATTAGTGTTTAATTTTGAAAGATTATTTTTTTCAAAACGATGAATTCGTCCGTTCGTTTATGTTTCTGGTTTTTTTTATTGATTTTTAACTTATTATTTTTCTTAAAGGGTCTACATAGCAAATGTTACTTTTTTGTGTTAACATATTTTTAATTTTTTAATGTTTGTTTGCTTGCTTTTTAAACAGTTTAGTTTTTTTGAGATTTAAGTTTTCTTTTCAAATGATTTTTTTTATTTTTTTAATAAATATGTATATATAAAAAAGCTGTTTAACCTTAAAGCCTCCTTTTTTTAAATATACTGTGTTCAAGGAATATTTACCTAAGAATAATTCAGTAAATTATTTAAAATGATTGTGTTCGAAATCCAGGCAACTTAGTGTTCGTAATTAGGCAACTAGTGTTCGGCTTCTGGTGAAACTGATAATACTTTAGTTTTATTTTTTTTATAATTACATGTTTGTACTCACTTACATAAGCTTATATTTTAATAATTAAAAAAACTTTCATCTATCATAAACAATTTGTTTTACATTTTTTTCTTTCATACATAATAATTCACAGCGTTTTTACTTTTGAAATTACGCTAAGTGTTCGGGTATTGGTGCCATCACCCTACGAGTTCAACTTTTGCGTGCAACGCACTGCATCTTAACTAGTCTTTTAGCTTAGACATAGAAAAGAAAGGAACTCTTCCGCCTACAGTTTTTAAACCATCTGTTTACACATTAATCTCAGTTTAGTGGACTACTAAGAGCCAAACCCTCTCAATCTAACTCAATATCCCGGAGAAACCCTGGTTTCTTATCTAACTAAAGCTATGAATATATTCACCACTTATTTATATTAGAATGCAGAAAACGTTTGCAAAGAATCACTGGCTTTGCTAGCTACTTGGTTTTTTCCCGTTAATGGCTGCATCATCTTACAATACGTTTTCATTTAAAGCAAAAACCCCTTGTCTTATCCCTGCAAAAAAACAATTTTCTCATTTCCTAAGACGCATGATCCAAAATAAAGAAAACCAATTAGTCAGCTGGGAGGAAATGCGATTACTATGTGCAATAAAACGAAATATTCCCTGGCTGGTGCATCATCATTTGTGGAATTTTCTTAAGACCATATTTGATCTCGTTCTATGAAACCAAATCAAATTGCGTATGCAAATCACATTGAAGTATTAAATTCTCTGCTCACCACAAGTTAGGTCAAGATCTATCTTAAAAAACCACAAAACTGATTTTTTTGCGCAACCATCATGGCCTGATTTTGGTTTCAAAATTGTAACACGTTTCAGAAGCATCATGCCACTTTAAATGTATGCATGTACCTTGCTTCATAATCTCGTAAATGACTCATTCCAGATTAGCCCACTTTACGATGTCGACGTTGTCGGTACTTTATCTAAGAGATTAACAATGAAAAAAAAATCGCTGGATGTATCTTTTAATGATACTTGGTGCAACTGCGATGCAACAACAATTAAAGCGATCTACACAACCCATGTGCGATGTCTTATGGCCCATGTCACGCACAACATGACGGTGATCTTACCTGTACTGTTGGTGGTGCACCCTTATAGCTATACCGCTTGCGAATCAAACTTCTGTCTCTGATGTGATGTGAATGTTAAATTGGCATATGGAGGATTTATTATAGTCATCATCTCTGATCAGAAAAATTATGTTTACGAGGTTGTCATGGCTTGTTTGCTCTCCCTCCTTGGTGCGGGCCTATACCTATAACAAAACCGCATGCAATGCAGATTCGATTTTTACGCGGCGCACATGCAATAAGTGAAAGAACCGCGAAACATGATCCTTGTTGGCATTAACTTAAGCTACGATAAGGAAATACTTGCTTACACTTAGAAGTGGGTTTTCCATTTCGCAATAGACAAGTGCGGCGTTCATAAGAATATCTGCCTAGAAACATGTAAATTAAGTTGAGAATGGAGTTTTTTAGTCACAACAACCGCTTCTGGAATCTTTAATATTTTTTTTTCTCAAGTAAATTATAAAATTATTATTTGCTTTAGTCGGATACAGATGAAGTGGATTTGTAATGCACACGGCGTATACGTAACTAATTCATTTTTAAATGTTCAATTATATGGCTGGTTGTCATCGCATATAAGATTGATTCGAGACGCTAATATAACTATTAATTGGTGACCTCTGTCACGATGTAATGAGCTTTTTGTTTAGCAGATGATAATGCAACTTTATGTGCTTTGAGAGATCTAGAACTTTGGTGTGACAATTTATAATAATTACAGAGCTATCCTATAAAACTTTACGACATTTTTTTTATCTTTTAGAAGCTGTCACTCTTTGACAGCTGTCAAGTAAGAACTATATTTAAGGATATAAATATTGATAGGTACATATTGGCCTTCGTTTTATGAATGATACTGAAGCAATCTGACACAACTTCGTGCTTCAGTTATAGAATGCCTCAGAGCACCTGTCGATCAATGCTGAAATTGCAAATTTCTTGATCATAAACTATTGTTTCTTACTACTCGTCATTGCTGTTGCTGTATTGTACGACTCCTTTTGAGAATGGCACTGGCTTTAATGGCCCACCAGTTGCAAGCATAATGCTCCTCCATTCGAAGTGTGCATACTCACAGCACGGCATGCAACAATACGCTCCATAGAGTTGATCTATGCTTCGACTCTTGTGGAACTACTCACATAATATTGGATTTCTTTGATCCCTCTGGTGGGTCAAATCGGATGAGCCTTGGAGTATAGCTATACAAAACAAAAAAAATGCAATCCTTTTCGCTTTATTATACCCAAACGCACCACGCTTACAGTGTCTTGTAAAATATTGACAGCTCTAGTCAACAAAACCGACACCTTTACTTAACTTTCTAAATCCTTTCTTTACCATCCCTTCTGACTCCGAAGCATTCAACAGATTCATTTCTCTAGCTACAAATCGACAAATCCATTTCTGTAATTCCAATTTATCGTAACCACACATATCGTCTGTAACCAACTCCCACCTCAATTCACAGTTAGTCAACAACTTACTGGCTCTCAACCAATGTATCTAACAAACCATAACATGACATTTTGCTGCAATACATTTTCCCCTCTCGTTTTTTTTTCTTCGATTTCCGATGGAATTGCACAAAAACACAGCCAATCAACCAACAAATTGCATACAAATCCAAAATGTAGAGTAGATTTTCCTGTATCTATTTATCTAACCATAGCATCTGCATGCATCCCGCATCTGTGTCTTATCTCATCGAAGAAAATATATCCTCCGTCAATTATTGTCTGCCATAACGAACTAATTGCTAACGGGCGTTTTTACCGTCCCGTACACTACTTCCAATCGATAATAATGGACGCAAACGTTTATGCAAACAGCAAATTGCTTGCGATACCAACGAAGGAAAAAAAGAGTGAAGTATTGCCAATTGCATCAAGCGCACGTAGTCTATATGCAAACGCAGAGTTTTACATTGTATCTCGTCCGCCTTCTATGCGATGCACGCCGCGCCGACAACTTGGTATGTCTATATCAGGTCTAGGTTGGAATTAATTTGGTCTAGTTTCGCTTGTTTTTTTTTTTTTTTGCTGCTATTCTGTTTTTACTCTTTCACCCCCTAGATACACTAGATACCGATTTAGATATAAATTTTGTGTAGCCGCTCGAGATACTGAATGAATAGTGCCCAATGGGCAGGCGGTGATATTCATAAATCTAACTTTTGGCATAAATCCATGCGGTTTCATTCTCATAGTCTTGAACTTGATTTTTCGTTAAAAGGGGCGGGAAGGCCGGTCCACAACATTCATTCTCGATCCAAAGGTCAAGCGGAAGGTGTAATTCATTGCTGTCTTTCTCAAAAAAAAAAAAAAAAATAAAACAAAAACAGAAACATTCGTTGTGGACCTTTTAGATACTCACACCAGTGATCGTGATTTTGTTCTCTTTACCTGATCCGCCGATCTTACATTGGGATTGTTGCAGCGATTTTATCGCCGGTTTTTCGAGAATTTGTCGCGTTTTTTTTTCTTCTATTTTTTACGTAATCCACACGCCATCCTAGATAGACTCTAGTGCTAAACTGATTTATTTTTATTGCAATTTTGCGTTTTAATTTTTAAATCTATAAAATGTATCTACGATCACTTGAAAGCTGTTTATATCGTTTATTTTGTTTTAATTTTCATTTCTTGTGTGTTTTTATATTTTTGGTTGCTGCGACTGCAAGAACATGAAAAACGAAAATTTCAAAAATTTCATGGCAGACGAAAATGGTTTGCATTTTTGCCAAAAAAAAAAAAACGAAAAAAATCTCTTGGATCATGTAGCTTTGTGGTGATCTATTCAGGTTAACTAAGAAAAAAAAAAAAGTAAAACTGAAGAGGAGAAAGAAAGAAAAGAAAAAAAAAATTGGCGACATGGCCCATTTTTCAGATTAGGTTTCATTGAGATCTTAAAAAGATACAAATGTATTCGAGAGAATTCTTGTGGTTTTTTTTTTTTTTTTTTTTTTTTATTCTTTACGTGGATACTTTTAGGAAAGTATTTAATGAAATAGGAGAAAAGAAAACGATAAAAAAAGCATTGAAGAGCAATAGGAAAGATCATGGTGGCGTGATCTGACCAGTCTTATAGATTTTGAAATATTATATCTAGATGCTGTGGACATATTGTGATTTCAAGAAAACCACATTTTGGTGGAGGTGTTGAGGATTTTTTTTTTATTTTATACTTTGTGGTCAACTTGATGGGATGTGACCTTAGAGTATCAATTGAGATTAATACGAGATGGCAAGCGAGTGAATGCGAAAAGATATTTTATGACGCAATCAGGAATGAAAGTGAGATTTGAAGGTAAGGTCATTGGCGATTGGTTATTAAAGGAAGCAACATCTTTGGATGCACATGTTTTATGTCGAAAAACCACAAAACCGTTGGAGATTTTGTGTTTATTCAACAAACGATGGAGGGGTCTGAAGTATGTGTGTTTTTTCTGGGTATGGTCGCACAAAAAGGTGTACATTCTCAGAAAACTTGATAAGGTTTAAAGAAAAAGTTATATTCCGAGGCAGTTCTCCACGGATAACTCAATACGGTTTCCGTAGTTCCTCCACCGTATTCTGTCCCCAGTTCGGCATATGGCAAAAGTGTTGGATATCTCACTAGTTTCGGTACTGAATTACCAATCTCTAACATGTCATTTATTTCAGCTCATTTCCACCGAAGGACTAAGGATGCTTTATGCCCCTAACGTCCATGCGTCATCGTGTGTAGTTCTTAAGCGAATGGTTCTGCTCAGTCGTATTAAATATATCTTTCAATTATTATGGTTGTCCCTAAGAATGGTGACCACGGAGTGTTTTGCATGTTACTAGGATGGATGGATGGATAATCATCTGGGCTACCTCTGATATAAAACTTGTATTCCTTAGACTATAACATTGCAATTGTGTCTTTTTAAATCAGCAAGTTCACTTGCATAAGCCAAAGAATACATCCCTCTGCGTAGTGTAAGTATAAAGCTAAAGCTAAGTCACTCAAACGTCTGTAGTTGAGTATTTAGACCCTTGAATAATTCAACAAATTAGCCCAACTCAGAACACTGCCCATTTATAGATCTCTTCATTTGGAATCTTAATAGGGCGGTAGATTCTTTTGACTTTAAAATGCCTGCGTACTCACACGAATGTTATGTATAATTCTTAATTAACCCTTCTAATTAAATTAGTAACTGACATTGCCAGCTGAATGCGGGGTAAAATTCCTTTCGAGGCATGAAAAGAGCAATAAAAACACAACTTCCTCACATCAGCTGACATTGACGCTGTTTACAGATTCTTTGCAGAATAAATAGCAAGACAATTTTATTAAAAAATAATAACAAAAGCTAATAAAAACTTTAAAAAAAAAGCAGCAACAAAGCTGGCACCATTATAATGTCAAAACGAATTATTCCCGACTAATAAGCGAACGCTATGCATGTGGGCGGTATTTTCATAGCCTCCGGCTACTCTAGTTCTTTTGAAGATATTTCATTTGATTCTTTTGTGCTCTAAGGTCATCGTTGGCTGATTAATGCAACCAAACGGACGACCAGTTTGTATTTATGCGCGGGTAGTATCTCAGACAAAACTAGTCCAATCCGAATATTGTCGAGGTCATTAATTCGTTCTCGTACTTTGAACACACTCGTTGAAACAGTAACACAGTTATTTAACGGGTTAGAGATACAAGATAGACAGTCAATTTAAAAAAGGTGTGACATCACTCTTCTCGGTTCCAAATAAAGGTGATGGTATAAATTCATTTTTAAAAATAGTTTGCAATTACGAGTAACTCTTTGAGTCATGAATTCTTGAAACAAAAAAAAAAATAATGGAATGCATGTGAGTAATGAAATGGTTATGGGGCTTAGTAGAATATGTGGGCAGATAAAGGGGTAATTCATCTGCAGATACATAACAGGGAAGTATTTATGAATGATGATAATAAAGAGTTGCTAATTGGTCATATGGAAAGATAAGTGAATGAAGCAAATGATTAAGTTTCAGTATTCGAGATCATGGTGTAGTAAACATAAAATTGTGGTGGGGAAGACTCAGATTGACCTCATATATTGCAGCGGTTGCTTATTGGCAGTATGAAATACTTGGGTCCTTCAGCTAAAACGTCAGACATCATTTTCTCTGCAAACTCTACACATTCTATTAGCCCTTAACGCAACAAGTCAGTTACTACCCCAATGTCGTTTCCTACCCTCGTTTGATTTTTTTACCTCAACAGCTGATTGGGCTTCATGTCATCGTAACCCCAGTACACGCGTAATAATCCTCTTCAATGACTCCAGCAAAGGTATCGATCCGGCACTATACCCCTGCCAATGGCCGAAGTGTTCAGTGACATGGATCTTTTCGATTTTTTTCTTATTCAAACCCCCACAACAGCATAATACAACATCAAAAGGTAAATGAGGACAAAACCACTGTAGACCAAACGTATGTAGACCAAACTATTGCCCAACCTTCTAGCACTCAACGACTATCTAAGACAGTTTGCACTTCAACAACAAATTCTCTCTGTCTTACGGGCGTTTAGAAGCTCTCAAAGAAAATCGTTACCCACATAATCCAATTTTCTGCGGTACACCACGTGTAGTTCATGTCTATTTTTGTATCTTCAAGTGGATGAGACGTACAAATCAAACAAGCTAATCGTATAATTCTAGTAGATAGAGTAGAGAAGGCCCATAGTAAGAAAGAAGTCTTTGGATTATGGTTTGCCTACGTTTGCTTTCATTCTTCACCTCGTCCTCTTTTTGCTCTTGTTAATATTATTATTATTATTTTTTTTTTTCTTCAATTTGGTTCTGTTTATGTAGTTTTTAATTCGTGTACTTCAGTTTTGTTTGCTTAGCACTTGAATATTTGAAATCTGACTAAATTTGTATCTAGAGAGAGCTGCTTTTGGGTGTTTTTTTTTTGTATGTATAGGTACTGCTTGTTTTTTTGAGAAAGACATTATGTGTGCGAAATTAGAGTACGGAAATTTGTTGAGCTCATTTGATTTTATAGAATAGGCTGTGATAACTTCAAAGGGCCTAAGATTTTATGTGAGGAACTTATGAGTAAATATTTTTACCACGTGCGCGTTGCAACTAACTTTATTTGTACATTTTTTTATTTTTTAGAAAATAATGAATAGATTATCACCTTCCGGTTAAATGTTTTAACAATGTTCTGTGCATTTCCGGTTCTACTTACTAGTGTTTACGCACTCGGTCGTCCAGGATCCAACTCTGGCTATATCCAGCTCAGTTCCGCGATCGCTTGAGACAATACTCTCAAAGTATTAGAAACTCTCTACTCTCTTAACCATTTGGTCCTAGGTTGATAAATTTTGTTTTTTAAATGCTGTCTTACATATTTTCAGATACCTGGGCATATTTAGTCGGTCGAGTACACTCGTCTTTTACCAGTTCTTTGTCACATATCTTTAACCTTTAGTACCTGTTAGTATTCAAAATCTTTCGGACTAAGGACTGAACCGAATAAAACCTGTAAATTTCAAAAAGGGCTATACGTCCTACGTGTAAATAAATAAGTATCGTTTTGTTCCCCAATTGGATTTCATACTCCATAGTTTCAGTTTATATTTGATTTTGGTGAAGTGCAGTCGTAAATATTTATAAAAGATGAGTCAAGAGGAACGCCGTAAAAAAAATTATCGACAAATGGCTCGAAAATCCTTCGCGGCCACATCATTTTATTGCAAAAGATTTGAACGTAGCACGAACTACAGTTGATTCTGTTATAAAAAGATATTTGGATCAATCAGTTACATCGATTGGAATGGAAAAATTCGAATCTAAATATCTCGTATGGCAAGCTCTTTACCAATTTGGACACCGAAGCACGCCGTTTGTTACAACTGGTACAATTAACGCGGAAGTCTACATCAATGAGTGCATAAAAATACGGTTAATTCCATTTTTCAACAAACACGAGGTTTTAACATTATTTTGGCCAGATCTGGCTTCACTCACTATGCTCGAACGACATTAAACTTACATTCGGCTAAAAACATACATTTCGTCCCAAAAGACATGAATCCACCTAATGTCCCACAGTGTCGTCGCATTGAAAGGTATTGGGCCTTGGTTAAGGCAAAATTGAGAAAAAGTGAGGAAAGTGCTAAAGACCTTCAAGACTTTAGTAAAAAATGAAAGAAAAGGTCACGGATGTAACTGTCAGCAACCTTACGAAGGACATTCAAAAAAGGTGAGAAAATAATGGGACTATAAATATTTTTTTTATTTTCATTAATTATAAATGAATTTTAAAAAATATAGTTTTTAAGATAAATAAAAATTATTTAAATAAACTATCACGGCATATGTTTTTTTTGGCGATGAATTTTCCAAATTTTATTCGGTTCAGTCCTTACTGTTTTATTCTTATTAAAAGGTTTAAATCTTTCAATTGCGTCACTTAAGTAAGTAACTCATGTTACTCAAAAACTCCTACGGCTATCTATCAAATAGTAAGAACGAGTTTTAAATATACGAGTGCGAATACGGATATTGTAAACTAGAAGGCAATGTAAAACTCGTCACACTTTTGTATCTGTCATACATGTGTGCATGAATCGCGATCTACAAATTGAAACTCCAAAAAGAAGTTGACATCATAACACAAAAAAAAAAAAAAACAAACGTCTTTCCTTATCCAATTCGAAAGTATGTAACGTCAAATAAAAGACAATGTTTAATTTGAAAAGTTGCCGTAAAAAAAAAAACCATTTGAGACAGCCTCCTGGCTTTGCCGGTTATGAGAGAGACTTTAACTTATTCGGCTAAAGGTCAACCAGCCTCGGCTTACAAACTACGAAAAGGAAATTATGTATCTACTTGTATGGTATTATGAGTACACAACGACCGCCAATTAATCTTGCCCCACTGAACCATACCGAGAGCTTAAAATTGAAACCACAAGACAATGAACAAGTGGTGGCTTGTGTCACTTGCACAGGCAAAGAGGTGTAAGATTTCTTCACAAATTAGTTTTTTTTTTTTTATGTAGCACATTTATTATTGCGGAACTCAAAAACAAGAAAAAAAAAAATAAACCCAGGTGGACCCGTGAAGCTATAACTTATAGCTTGATTAGATAGATTCCTCTTTGGCTGCAGGCACCATCTCTCGTGCTGAACAATTGCATCTATCGTGTGCTCGTAATCACTTAGTGAAACAGGAAACTATGTGGTAACTCTACGAACAGTAGATACTATCCTAATGGATATAGCTGCGCGCTATTTGTTGTGATTGCAGCAGTTGTTTTGATACAGACACACACGGTAGTGTGGTATCTATCACATGCTGTGATCGTTGATTGTGGATATCATTACAAATTTTCAATGGCACTCGAGGATTGAGGTATGATGTGGTGGTTGATGGAGGTGGTTGAGATGCGACAGGTTGCATTTTTTTTTTTTTTTTTGTGTTCAAGTGTCCAATCATTGTCATAGAGTGTGAAATAAATTGCATCTCACATGTGCATGCATTTTAATTGAAACTAATTAATTGAATTGATATAATAGCCATAGGGGTGAGTTGTTGTCTTATATTTTAAGTATTCAATGTAATAGTTTTAGTATTTGTTACGTTGTAATGTTTTTAATGTCGCAGTAAGCTCAAATTGATAAAACAAAGGAAAGTAGTTACGTCTATATTGGGCTTAGACCTGGTAAGTTATATAGAAGACATGTATAACTTTGCAGACAATGCATCACATAAACCGTACTCGAGGTTGAATTCAGAAAAATCTACTATAAGTCAAGGAGAAAGACTGGCTGAAATTTATTCCCAGTAGGGTGGGGGGGTTAAACTCAGTAAGATTGGATAAAATCCATGGACGCCTGTTTGATTCGGAAGTCGCTATTTCAGGGATACCCTAAAGTTAAGATTGACTGAAATAATCTTCAAATATTTACTTGCTTTATACGCTCTCTATTCTACTCATGAAAAGACTCAGCGTCCAACTGAAGTTTTGCAGGGTTTTGATTCATACCCATGACTGCTTGAAACAGACGAACTCTATTCACACTGGATGACTACGTTACTAATCCTGCGTTACACAACGCAACTAGGTCATGCTTGGCGATTTTGCATTAAGTGCGTTTGCCTGTGAAAATTTGGTCTATCATTGATCTGTGAACCGGAGATCCTACTGTCACATACTGCCACGATTAGTGAGCCACAGAATGACTTACCACATTTACAGGATATAAGCTTCAATACGAAACTTAGAAAGAATATGCTTTGATAATTTGCAGATAGTTAAGTTTCATTGTTGGAGACGTATACACAGACCATGCTTATATTATGAAATGAAGCACCATCCAGTTTTCACAAGGAGGTTGGGATGTACAACCCAATCATTCCCAGCAGGATTGATTACCTTCTGCAGAAGTGCTATGACTAACACGTCTCCTGTTTTGAATGATTTTCGCTGATAAACTATTTGCTCTAATAGCAACATACACAACAGGGCTCCACACTTCTTGCGCGGTAATTAAATCAAACACCCCTCATAAGGATCCTTATTTATATGTTTTATGCTCTGATGGGCACTACAAGGACTTCGCGCCATCATATGCGGCAATGTACCTCAAGCCCTTTCAACTCTTCCCTAGTTGGCGTGCTTCCTATTCAACCAGCCATTTTGAGTTTGAGGGATCTATTACATCGCCACGTTCGCCAATTTATGGTCCATTCTCTGATATGATCGTTCAAGTTTGACCACAAAGTTCTTAAAATGTTGCATATGACAGTAGTAGTCACTCTTTAAGTATCAAACCCATATAGCAGCTATACAAATTTACTGTCCAATGTTTTCTACACTTTTTATATTGTTTCGTCGCCCTCTTATTTCTTTAATTGCATATATTCAATCAAATTCCATTTAGTGGCTTTTAAGTGACCTAAATACTTCAAGAGTCAATAAGTCAAAACCTATACATTACTACCTTTTATCCCAAAGGCGGATCATATTTCAAAGCCACAAATATCTATTAAAAATATTTCATACCTCATAACAATGAATGTACAATGTTTTCCTAAGAAAAATACATTTATTGACATAATCACCGGAAAATTATTGGCATCCCGCCAAATCCACCTCATTTCAAAAAAAAAAAAAAAATTATAATAAATTTCCTCTTTCTAACAAAAAACAAAAGTAAAAATATACTATGTGCATATATCGATGCATAAAGCTGTCCTATTTCCGGCAGCTGGTATTTATTTTAATGTATACTATATAAATCAATGAGATCTTGTTAATTGTTATTGACCTTCTACTATAGCTTCGTGTCAAGATCAAAATAAATCAAGTTCAAAGCAACACCAATTAGATCAACTCGAAAGGCTTTTAGTCGAACTAATAACAAACCTCAAGTATCTATAATTGTCATGCAATTTATGGAAAAATTAATTGTCTGACAAAGTAGTTACAGAACATTTGTAGAAATTGTTTATTTATAAGTAAATTTTATAACACAACTAATGAAATATTTTCTTGTATCTTTTCAGGTAACACCATCAGTTTGTGCCTATTTACAAATCCGTAAGCTCGTGTTATCTAACCTATAATTCAAAAGTAAATACTAACGCTTAACTGAAGTATGTCTATCTATTTGTCTAAATGCTAGATGTCAGAGTGTAGATACAGACAGAAATGAAACGCGTCTTATTTGTCTTAACAACTCACTAATTGTTGGTTTATGCGAAACGTGCACGTCAATTTGCCTCCCAAATAAGCGAGTCATTGCGAAAAATAAGTTTAAACACAGGTAAATAGGAACACACATTGCAAATAAATGTACAGTTTTACGTTTGTAGATATATTTTGTTGTTTGAGAGAGGGTGGCTGAAATAATTGAAACACGTCCTTGAATTTGTATGCACTATCAATCTTTCTCTTTCTAGATGTATCTATGTGGACTATTTTTAGAAGAAAAGTGAATTTTGTTGAATATTAATTTTAGCACAAATGAGACCATCGGTGACAATTAAAATAAAGGAGAATAATTTTAAATATCAAAGCGAAGGTGGATGATAAATTTTGCCGGCCTCTTATAGTATGACATATTGCATGGAAATTTAATTTATTTTTGCGTTAATAGAACGAATCGGGAGCGGTAATGAATTTGCATTTTTATGTAGATACAGTGTCAATGAACACCACCTCACTTGACAAAATGCATTTGTGTGTGATCGCAAAATGAAAGTAAATCAATTAACAATGAACTGTGCGTCCGTCGTCGTCCAGTCGTCAGTCGCTGTTCACAGTATGCTGATTTAATCGGTCGACTTGATAGTTTGACACTAATTCACTGGGCAATCTTTTTCTTTTTTTCGTGGAATCGTTTTATTTATTGTATGCAGTACTAGGGGAGTTAATGAAAGTGAAGTTTAAGTTTACGTTTTATCTGTCAATTAGCTTTTGATGCGAGGTCGAATGTCAGAGACTTAAAAGTCAATTTACGAGCTTTGAAAGTAATGGATTGGTACATAAATTATATGAAACGTTTCCTAGAATTGTATAACTGTCGTATGCATGCTGCTGACAGGTAGACAAATTAACATGATTGTCAGTTGTAGTTCCGCGGTGCATCGTGGGTTGAGTTGACTATTCCAACTATGTAGAGACTATTTAAAGGGACCTGGAGCTAGTTTAACAAGTCTAGATATGGAGCTTGAAATCTTTGAAATATTTTACATATATTTATGTGTTTAAGTAAGGAATAAGACAACTACTTGCGTATCAATCCACTTATTGCAGGCTTCCAAAATCCTACGTATTTCTTTCGCTCATAGAGACAGATTTCAGTGTCACTTTGAGATACATGTTCAGGTCCTTAGAAGAAGAAGACAACTACGAGTAATATCATACAGACGTCACACAATATTGTGCTCGTGAGTGACCTTAACTAGAGACTTTTATAAGGAGATACTAACATAACAGGACACAATGCAGGTTAAGTTGCATGCTGTGGACTGGCACAGAAAGAATCAGCATTAATGTAGATTTCGCGCCGATTAGGGACGACTGTGTGATTTGTATCTTATAGCATGGCAAGCGAGCAAATCTATAAGAAAGTGTCCTTACCATAATAAAATGACCTTTTGAGGCGAAAACAATTAAAGTCTCCAACACAACTCGAACGATGTTATTTTGCTGTCAACCAACACTGAAGTACCTATTACCCCTGAGCCACCATTCAACATTGAACTCCCATGTGCCACTTGAGGTTCACGTACGAGTACCACTGGACATTCAAATACCATTGGATTGTCGTTTGATTTTAAAGTGTCATCCAACATTGAACTCGCACCTTTTACAGTTTGCGAGTCCATAAGTGAAGTTGCAATTATTGTCTCTGTTCGTCGTACTAGTCGTCGACAATGTTGAACTTGTGTGAGAATGTCAAGTCTGAATGAAGCGATTTCTTCGTACGAAAGTCTGTCAAAAAAGAATGGTTAAGATGAAGACTTACAAAGCCACAAAATAGGAATCGGATTTTGGTAAAAAAATATTTTCACTTATGATCCCAGGATCAGCTTTTAGGCTTACTTGATGACAGTATAATTGTTGCATCCATATAATATCGAGCTGCAAAGGCGGCAAGTCTCTTCAAGGCTCTGTTCTTATTCGTTTGAAAGCTCTTGCAGATCCTCAAAAGATCCCTTCAAATTAGGCTTAAGAGAAGTCGTAAAAAATCATGAGTAATTGCGAAATACGTGCCGAAAATTACTCCACTCCACGCATTATGTCATCGATTCCATTATCGTATACCCGCTAAAAGATAAATAAGACGCCGGCCGTAGCTTAACGATATGCAAATATTATTGCCTCAGTCTACATGCCGACCAAAAGTCATTTGCTCTAATGATTAACAAGAGGAATTATGTTTAATTTTTTTTTTTTAAATCCCCCAAAACTCTTTACTCTGAACAAGATGTCCCGCTGACTGACTACTGCAGCTTCAAAGGAAATATTATCCCCAGCAATAAACGACAGATTCAGCTTTTGTTTTTTTTTTTTTCCTTTCCCTGTGCAGATACACTCTAAAAAACATTTATTAATGACGACAGATACAAGATACATTTTTTTTTGTGCCGAGTGTTTTATATATGTAGATACAGTCGACCTTGAGTGTGCCGCGCCGGTCGGTTAGTTCGCAAAATCATACACTATACTGTTATTGTCATACCCATATGCCTTACAAGAAGAATTTATTATACTTAATTTAGAAGATACGCATTTTATATCAATTTATTAAACCCATAGATACACAGAGATACGAGTACACTCTAAGAGTGAGAGACCCGGCCGGCAGAAAGGCGCACTCGCGCGAAAGTTGCACGACTTCAAATTTTGATTGCGAATCATTTTGATTTTATTTCGTTTTCGTTTCGCTTTATAACGATTTTTTTTTTGTTTTTTTTTCGTTTCGTATACCAATCAAGTGAGTTTAAAAAAGCTGACAAAGTATTTGACCTACATCGACCTTGCGTACCCATAAGCGCGCCAGAGAGCGAATGTGTACGACCGGCGCGATAAGTGAAGCGAATCTATTACACCAATTCGCGCTTATAATTCATTAAATTTCATTTTTTGTCTGTGTAGAGCATACACATGTGGAGCTCTAGGTGAGTTTATTCACCTGCTTTAGGTGGTGAGTCGCCGGTTTTACTTTGGTTAAATGGTTTTCAAGTTTCAAGTAAGACTTCACTTTTTTTTTCCAAGCTGAAAGTCAGGTGATATTTGAATTTTTTGGTTTATTTTTGCACTTTTTTTTTGGTACATTTTTGAGATTCGGCGTTCTATTGTTCTAAATATAACTGAGTGAAGGGGTCAGCTTCAATAAATGGGGTGATTTCATCAGCTTTTTTGGCAGCAAAAAATAAATGCATCGACAGATGTAAATTGATAAATAAAAACTGTTTTCGAATGGATTTAATAGAAGTCCATGTTAAGCTGAGCTTGGATTATAGGAGACTTGCGGCTTATGGCTATGGAAACGAAGATATTGCATTGAATACAAATTGAATTAAGTGTTTATTTATGTTTATTAACTCAATGGGGGTAGGTAAGTCCAGTGCTGAATAGTTCGATGATATAATACTAAAGGCATGCGGGTGAATAGTCACTCCATCATTTGAATATGACAATGAAATTGATGATAACCGCATATTTGAGAATCTAGTTATTATGTACTGGATAATTGCTAAATAAATGTCGCTGTAATCCAGATAAAATTATCATATTACTTTGATCACATTTGATCTTTCGAAATGGGTAGATAGTAAAGTGGGGACAAAAATGAAGTCTTTTGTTATGTGAGAAGAAGAAAACAAATATCTATTAGCAAAATCTATCAACCTTGCATGAAGCTACTTACCCAATAATATGATAATCAGAGCAGTAAATGTTTTCAAAAAAGTTAATGAAGTTATTAGTCTTTTCCATGAGATTTACTTGTTATCCTTCTACGTTTCTTTCAGTGAACCACAACTTTAGTTCTCGACACATATTTTCTAAACACCCTGATAGCTTCTTGTTTCATCTAATTGCGTTACTCCGCCATTGGTTGAGATATACTTCCAAGGTTTGAATACCTCTCTAATCTCTCATCTGTTTCTCTAGCAATACATAAATGATCTGATGAGTCCTTAATTGATCATTGACGATCTACATATATGTATTTCACAGTGTCATATTGATTGGTGGTGATTTGGTCGAGATAGGAGAACCCAGAGTTGCTTTTATTAGCTTGACTATCATCCTCCTTTTCCGCTCATCTGAGAAACTCTTAGTTCCCCAAACTCTTCAGGAAGTGGAAGTAATATTGCAATCAATGCAGTTGCCGCTGCTTGAAAAAGGTATTGGATTTCATCATCACTGCGAGTAGTGGTACGAATGGAGGCATTCCTTGCCACGAACACCTCAGCCTAAATTGGTATCATATTGCTTAGGACTACATACCAGCTCTTTGGTGATTCTTTCTGCCTTGTAGCAGCTAAATGTCTTGTTGCTAAAGTATTATTGATAGCGGATGTCATAAATGCTAGATCGCATATCCAGCCACTTAAAATATTTGGACAAAGTACACCTTCTTCCTTTGTTGATCGGTTAAATTCATTATTTTCAGAAGCAAAACAAAATTGAACCCCAACATGCATAGTCATTGCATCAACAATCAGTAAATTAATGGAATATTCCTAAAACTTGACTATGTACCATGACAATAAGTCCTTCTCTCTGTTGTTTTTTTTACGAAATCGAAAACCATTCGAACAAGAGCGAGACGCAAAAATTCATGCCGTATAGTTGACAGCGTTGTCAATTGAAATTTAAATTGCTTTTACTTTTATTTATTTTAATTTTTTTTTAGTTATTCAATTGCGTATTAGATACTGTTTTTAGTAAGACCACATATGTACGTTTAAAGCGTTGACCTTAATCCTTTGTTATTTGATGGACCGTGTCGATCTATATGGTCATTGATCATTTGAGACTTGATATTCATGGAATACTACAGCTACTGTGCAAATACATACATATATCTAAGTATCTATAAAGCAATTTTAGCTTGTTATCACATACACATAACACAAACTAAGGACGGATGAGAAATCTCACTCGGACACCGAATAAATATGTTAAACAACTAAGCATCTTAACCTTTTGAGATGAGTTTACTTTTGTGTTGTTTTTGTTTTTTTCTCATGAAACAAATTTGGAAGGAATTTCTCTGTCAAGCGGGAACTGTGCGAAAATAAAAACCCAAATAAATTGGCATTAAGAACATAAAATAAAAAAGAATGCCGACCAACGAAACTAAGAAAAAAAAAGAATTAAATTAACTCAAGATCTTTCGCAAACACACTCGAAAATCCCGGTTTTATGTATCTGAACTTGGACCATTTGGCAATTAGTTTCTTCATGCAGATACACTATGCGGGGTTGAGTATTGTTTGAAATTAATTAACAAGTTGTAGAAGCTATTTGATTTTTTGTTTAGGATTCAATTTAAAATCGACATTTGGAAAAAAATCTCCACCTAATTGGATAGCGAATGTTTGCTTATTTAATTATCTTATTTGCAGAAAGCTCTGGATTCAATGACAGTACATTGTAATTAAGCACCAAAAGGTGATGCGATATTTGGAAGATCGTTATTCTAAGACCTAATATCTCCCCAATCTAATTTAGTCACCATGGTGTCAAGAAGTATCTCATTCAAAGGTTGGAGTTGTAGCCAAGTGACAGATAGTTTTACTTCAGACCCATACTGATATACGGAGGAGGATATTCATGAGCAAAGTTTAAACACTAGAATGAGAACATACACAACAGCGGCACCACAGCTAGGTTATGTTAGACAGATGAATACCTTGTGACAAGATCCATGGGATTCATTGTGTCCAATCATTTAACCCTAGAAATGCTGCAAGAGAAAGGCCGCTATTAGGCCTTACCCAGACAGTGACATGAATCGCAGAAGATCCAATAGCTCAATGTTGCCTAAGTCCTCCAGCTCCGAGAAGAAATAACTACCAAGAGTTCTCATTCTTCTGACGGATAGGGCATGACAATCACACAACATCTGCCGAATAGATTCTTCCTCTTCTTCGTCACTGCAACTTTTACAATACTTAATTGCAGCACACCGAGTCGTTTCGCTTGAAGACCAACGGCAGGTCAATGGCACTAAGAAGATGTATCCAGGTAAATCGTTAAGGATGTATCCAGGTAAACTCAGCGTCTCTGTTTGCTCCACCGATGGTTTCATCTTCTATCTTCTTCCGTAAGGAACTGGTTGGGGCTACTGTAAAAGGAAGGGCCCACTATAGGTCCAACGTCGTCACTTTTCTAGCGAGCTGGTCAGCCTTTTTATTTCCTTCGACAACCATATGCCCTGTAACCCACATAGCTGAGGGTCACCGCATTACCTCTGGATATCTCGTTTAAGAGTGATCTGCAGGTTCTCACTAGCCTTGGCTTGATTACAACAGAATCCAGAGCCCTATCTATAGAAACAGTGATCGACTTTCCAACGACATTACTCTTGCGCATAATTTCAGCAGCCTTTTAACCTGGAGCGTGGTTGCCTATGAAACATTATCTTCTGCTTAACAAAACTAAAAAAACCTTTAAATTAGAATTTGTTTAAACCCCACAATGTAAACAATCAAATTGGTATTCTCTGCTTGTATCTCTTAAGCATCCTTTGTGTCTTTGCTTCTTCATTCGTCGAAATATTTCGCTGTAAAAAAAAAACTAAACAGCTACAGGATCTGCAGAGCATGCACTGATTGCATTGAATTACTCCCATATAGCGTGCAAATAATGACTTGCGTTGCCAACATAATAAAAGGAAGCGATAAAAAGAGGCTTATTCTTATGTACAAGCAAGTCTTTCGAAATCATTATCTGAAAGTGTACTTTTACACCTTCCTTTTGGTTCATTATCACCTAATTCACTTGTTTGGCTGTCTGGCTTAACACATCCTCTTGCATGTTTCTGGAAAAAAAAACACACGCTACTTACAATCATCTTCACGCAAATGCGTCAGTATTTCTGACATGTACCTCGGGTAATAAATCTGTCCAGCAATCAATTATCACCCAGGTGGTATTGAAGTATTAAGCACAAGTACTCAGACATTCATTCCGTACAGGACGCATCAATATCTCGAGACATTTTGATGAACCAAATCTTCTAAAGCTAGAAAGCCACACGTGCTGCACGCCATCCATCATCGCCAGAGATAAATAGAAATCGTGTATTCAACTTGTGAATAGATTGAACAAGAAGTTTGCAAGTTCCCGCTTAAAACACTCATCAATTCAAGATGTATAGCGCCTCAGACAGTATCTGAGTCATACTTTCAATCTACTCAAACCGGATTGTTTTTTTTTTTTTTTTGCTTTTTTATAGCTCCACTTCACAAACGATTGAAATTCGTTTTTCAGGTTAAAAGACTTTTTTTGGCAATAAGCCGATAGCCTGATTTGAATGTTTATTGTGAGAGCTTACCGGCTCGATCCATGCTCTACCTCACCTCGGGGTGCGTAATTTATTCAAAAGGAAAAAAAAACTTAATTCCCCGGTAGATTGTATCTAAACTGGATATGTATCTATAAAATACAAATTAGATAGATGAAACCTTCGCCATATAAGCCGGCACCCACGCATTGAGTAGGAAAATAAAAGTTCACTCCGCCACATGGTGAATGTATCTGATAGATACAATATTTTTTTTTGTTATTTCTCTGCCCTGGTTTATTATGTTTTTTTTTTTACACAGTGTAAATGCAATTTCAATGTCATAAAAGATATATCTTGCAATTAAGATGCAATAATCAAATTGCCGGTATCAAGTTCCGGAGTCTGTCCACTGGCTTCTCTCTTTCTGTATGGACATAGAAATGGTATATATCGAAGCAATGAAAGTTGATCTTTTAAAAAAGACTGACAGCTCCGGGTTGAAGCTATAAGAGTTTATTTTGGAGGAGGGCAACAAGCCCACATGTCGTTTTTTTTTTTTTTTTTTTTGTTGGAATTTTTCAATTTAAAAGTTCATTACTTTGTCCTCCACGCGAGAGTGGCTTTAGCTATTATTATTATTATTGATCTCTGCCAATGCAAAAGGAGAAAGTTTCTGCTGGGTTTTATGACAGGCTGCTTGTCGTAAATCGGATTCCAAAGGCAAAGTCAATCATGGCACTTGCGGCGGTCTCGTATGTTAGTGTTATTCCTTTGGAGCCACAACAGTAAGAAAAAAGATTTTGCCATTAATATTTGGCATGAAAAGGATTTGTTGGTGATTTACAGCTGCAAAGTGGCATGAATAGTAATCTTAATTGCGAGTAGGACGCTTTAACTACTGGGAGATAGTGAAACCTCACAACGAAGGAAAAGGAGGTTTAATAAGATAAAAGGGATTAACGTGGGGGAACTAATGCTTGACTTAATTATTTTTTGGTTACTTGGTTAAAGGATGTGTAGAGATATAAATAAATGTCTGTCATTATTGTAGAGAGTTGTAGTTAAGATAACTATCATCGGTTTAAGACATGTGAAACCTTTGTAAGAATAATGTAAATCAACATACATATCGAATGCTCCTCATCGGGAGCACACTACCCTACATTTCTGTGCCATCTGTTTTCCCGCGGGTATTAAGGATTGTATCGACCATTTTGGAATGCACATCTAAATTCTAAGCAAAGGTCTTTAAGGTGCCGATTGATTTACTACAGACTTCAGGAACATAATAATTGTGTTCATGGGATACCAATACTCAACTGATCTATGTCTACTAGTGCCTGAAATTTTATGAACATCCTTCAGATCCTAGGCTCCCTTTAGACTGACATAAAGACATCTAATATTTTTTCTATCAAATCTTTGAAGAGCCGACCCTTGTATTTGTATGCATGCCATATGTTAAGGGCAGAGAGGCTTTGAGAATCATTCTCATGACATAAACACATCTTGCAAGATGTGCAATATTTTCTACGAATCACAACATTAACCACGGCTTTAAATCTAAACGAAATTTAAAACGGCCTCTTAAGCGAAATTTGAATCTTGCGAGGAGTGAAGCGCGCTTAAAAAAAAGCTGCATCCCATCACTTTTGCTTGTCAAAGTGACTTACTGACTGATTGGATCGTTTAAGCCTGTCATGCTAAGCATGTGCATGTCATCTCATCAACTTATCCTGTCATGTTGATGCTGTTATCTAATTTTTTAACTGAAACGAACCCTAGTACTCAAAACGGCGATCCAAGACCTTCTTCTTAGTGCAAAATTGACATCCTCCTGATATCTATTCTATTTTTATGAAGCTAACAGTTCTATTAATGTATTTTTTTAGCACCAAATTAATAGTTATCTTTATTTACTCTGACAGTAGTTTATGTCCAGTTCAGTTCAGCGCAGGCATAAGTGTTACATAATCCAATCGTGCAATCGTGCCGTGCAGTAATCAAGTATCGTTAAAGAAATTACCATAACGTGCCCGTCTGCTCGTCTGTCTCCTGTTTAGAACCCCAAATTGAATAATTCCCCATCAGACTAAGCGTTCTTAAAAAGCGAAAATGTTCATCAAATTTTTATTTTTTTATTATCTGTGACTGCAAAAAGATACAAAACAACCATTTCTTATGGTTTATCTAGTTTCTGTTTCTATATTGTATGTATGTAAGCAACAAAAAAACACATCTTCATCTTAATTCGCGTGAGTTAAACTTGTGTGCGAGCAGAAATGACGGTCATTTATTGTGAATGAGATCGGCTTTTGTTCAAAAATATCCTCCCCCCAAGTCGCAGACTCTAGACCAAATATGTACATACGCGGCTAATGTATCTAGAGATACATCCTCTTTCTCTTGAGATGATCTTCAAACTTATGGAGAGCACCCAGTAAACTGAATGTGCATCTGAACAAAATGTACTTCATAAATTGACGCGTGCTAAATAAACTCTTTATTACCAATGCAGATTTATTAGCAAAACACTGTGCAGCTGTTTGACCTGGCTAGAGTCTGGAGGGTGCTTCGGGGTGTGATGGATGCCTTTGAGTCTGGTGCATCTATTCATGTAGTGTGGAGGAATTTTTTATTTTATTTCTTATACACATGACATTAGACGTTAATCCCGTGGGCCGTGTGGATGAATTATAATCGACGACCGTATGGGGAGTATAAATTTATCAATTGGCACACACTAACATATAACTGCTGTCACCATCAGCGTCATAATCGTAGGTGACAACAAAAGACCTATTTGGGTAACAAACCACTGACGTGTAATCGTTTATTCAATAAATTAGTCGAAACATATGACTGGAGGTGTATAGTTATATGTATATCTGGTTCTGAAGAGAGAAATTAATTTTGTAGAATTAAATCTTGCGCTGACACAGTTTGGCATAATCATTCGAGAGCATTCGATAGTGGTATCGGCTAGTGTCATTACGCAAGTCGGAAACTATCTGTGTTCATGGGTTAGATCGGTGTCTCATACTTGTAGATAAAAGCCATTTTTTTTTTTTACTTGGAAGGTGCTATCTGAACAAATGTTAGATAACTAGGTTTTGTTTTCTAATTAAGTTATGTTCATAGTTTGAGTGTATGATAAAATTGTAGCGTAAGATAACAGAAAGTTAGATAAGGATAGGGCGGTGTCGAGGCATGTATTGTGTAAGGCAAGACCGCAAGTGCAGTTCTAGAAATCGTGTAGTAACCGAAAAATACCAAGTTTTCTTATTAAATAAGAAGCTTTCGTTTTGATTTCGGGTTTTTTGCCATCTTACAGGAGCTAAACTGTCAATCATTGACAGCTGTCAAGTAAGAACTATAGAATTCAAGGTTACACAACTATGAATATGTGAACAATGTATGCAATTTATGAAAATTCTGTACAAAAATGGCAAGAATTTTTGTAAAATTTGTACTTTTTTTTTAGTGTCGATCGCTTAAACGCTCGACCGCTCTTCGCACACTGCGTGGCCGCAGCCTTAGCACATTGCCGTACATTAGTATCGAGGGAACAACTGCAGGATACCGTCCTAAAGGTTTTTTTTTTTGTAAAAACTCTTAGAAGTGTATAGTGCAATAACAGCTTCTCAGTCCTTTTCAGCCCGGTTCTATCAAATTTATACCAGATCCGCTTAAGTGGCGCCCAATCTTGGTAAACACAAATTTTGCACAGTACTGGGTACATTAACATTTTGAGTTAAAGTTTTTGAAAACATTGATGCAATGTTTTAATAGATACGCAAATAATCGATTACGTCTTGAAATCCTAAGTATAACTCACACCGTGTCTGAAATCATTATGACCAATTTAGCATTCAGATACGCTACATCACCATTTCCATTTATGCACACCACCAAAATTTGCCTAGTGATTCATAGTGAAACAAAAGTCATTCGAGATAGAAATCTCATTATAATAATCAGATAATTAAAAAATCCATGACGTCAAGCCAAATCAAAAGCAGTCCGAATTTTAGAAAAAAAAGAACTATCTATGAAATCATCAAGGCCGTGGTTTGTGCAAACACCATCTACATGTATGAGGAAGCAATTAACACTGATGTCATAACAAATCGCTAATTTTATTTAATTTATCTAATCGCATAGAAAGCAACTCTTAGATTAGTATCTATAAAGTATTTTTTCGTGCTAACACTAAACAGTAGTCAGAAGTCTTGAGCTGGCCTTTAGGTTGACGCTTGCTTTAGATCTTCTGTAAATATCAATTTGTAAAAAAAATATCTAATTATGAATCTTTAACCTTTTCTCGTTCACAGATAACACAAATCCAAGCGGAAAACAAAAAAAAAATGATGTCGCTACGTAAATTTAATCTAACCGCACTATTAGCGCTGGTTCTTGTCACATTGGCCAGCACATATGACTGCCCCGAAGACTGCCACTGTGTGGTGATAAATGGCGCCACACCGCACAATCATGCCAATTGTACCAGCCTTAAGGGTCTGATGGAGAGTAAAAACCTGCCCATACATTCCATAGATCTCTCGAACATCGGCCTGACCCGCATACCATCGAATCTGTTGGAAAAGCTACGTGACCTCACCACCATCGATCTATCACACAATGAACTGTCTGAAGTGGGACGTTTAGGACGTCGTGTGAAAAGTTTGAACCTGAAACACAATCGGATCACATCAGGAAAGCTTACGCGATTATCACTTCATATCCAGCACCTGGATTTGTCACACAACGAGCTGACATATTTGCCACTGGAGATCAGTAAACTATCGAAACTTCGAACGATCGAGCTGACCAACAATCAAATTAATTGCTCCTGCGAAACCTTAGAAGTAAGGAACTGGCTGCAGGAGAAGCACGTCTATACAGCGAGTCCTGTCAAGTGTATGTATCCGGCTGAGGTGAAGGGTAAACCGTGGTTGCAAGTCAAGCAGTCAGAGATTTGTGAACGCGAAAAGAACGCCTTAGGATTCAACGAGGATGATGAGGATAACGAGTTGATGTTGGGCGATGCGCCACAGCTTGAAGGTTCTGCTGAGGTTAAAGATGACAAAGAGGAGGAGTTGGGTAGGGAATACTTACTTTTTGATAATAAGAAGTCGTCGAAGGAAGGTAATCCAATGGATGATGTAGAAGGTTCTGGCGATTTGTCAGTGAGGAGTATGCCATTAAGCTTGCTTGACACACGTTCCGATTCACATGAGGCCTTGCATCCAACTGAGAGTACAACAGAGGTTATTGACGAGGATGAGGATGGTTCTGGCAGCGGATTGGGTCCTATAATAAGTCCACAATGGGAGGAGAATGAGGATAATAAACCTGTAGAAGAGCCAACAGAAGAATCTGTCCCAAAAAAGGACATCTTCGGATCCGGTTTGGGCATCTTCACCACAGAAAATGAAGAAGAAGAAGAAGTATCAGAAGCAGCTATCGTTCCAGTTGTATTCCATGAAAATGAAGAAAACTCTCCACCTCTAGAGTCGGAAGAAACTGAGGCTGTTCCAACGGAAATTCCCAATGACAATGTGGAGAAAGCCAGCATTATGGTCGCTAGCGAGGCTGATAACTCAAAGGGTACCTATGTCCTCCTCGGAATAATTATCCTAATTGTAGTTGGTCTAATTCTCTTTGTCGGCATTAAGCGTTGTAAGTCAAATGCAAGAAACCGTGCAAATGATCCTGAAAATCCACGTTCTACCGAACTCACGGACATGGACAAGAAGAATCTTGGCAAACCAATTCAAAAGAATGGTACCGAACATGCCCCTCTTATTGGTGAGAAGAAAAAAGAAGACCTTGCTAAGCCCGTGAATGGCAACAAACGTACACCATACGAGAACGAAAAGGACAAAAAGACCCAAGAGCCCCTATTAAATGGAGATAGCAAACCACAAAATGAATCCAATAACAATGTCGTTGCACCCGAGCAACCGATTCAACCGACAATCCGCCAACCAGAGCATGTAGAACAACCATACGATCCAAACCATCGCATTATTCCCAGATATCCACCACCAAAATCACCGCGAGCATCAAAACAAAACTATCAAAACGATGACGATGTCTTCCTACCCTCCTCACCAAAAATGGGACGATACAGTCCGGTCTACTCACCCGAAACCGGCAAAGTGAAAATCAAGTTGACCGAAACCCCCAAACCGAAGACACCAATGCTGGTAACAAGGAGTAAATCAAACGCCGGTGATATTATTACAACGCCCGTTGTTGCACCAGCTGCCATTGCCAGTCGAGATGAGGTCGGTATACATCAACAGACTGAGTCGACACCCCAACAACAACAATAGATAGGTTGTCTAGGTTATCTGTAATAATATAAATATAATGTACGACTATGTAAATTCACGTGATTACTATAATTTTTTTTTTCTTTAAGTAACTGCAGTTATTTTTATGAAAGTGTCCTTTACTGTTATCTTAGGGATCAATACATAATCTAGGACTATTTAGTGTCTTAATCGTAGAATGGGAATAAAATTTACAACCTTGGTCTGGAAATAAGATAATGTGCCAACGTTCTATAGTAGGGAGTTGAGAGACTAAGTTTAAAAATACATATCTTCCAATTTCGGTCTTTATTCGAAAACTTTAAATGTCTTCAAAAGTTTGAAGAAAAGAAAATGATGTAGAAAACCTAAGTAAACTCTATTTATATGGAAGCATTTGAACATAGAGTTTATGCGCCTTCTTCCGTATAAATCAAGCTCGAACAAACAGTTTTAACTGGCGCCCAACGCAGAGCCAACGTGAAATTAGAATATTCTCTCCATGCTCGGTCTAGTCCATTTCATTGGTTTATCTTCACAATATACCTAAACTATTCGAGAATGTTAATACACGAAAAACAACTCAACTCAACTTCCTATTTAATGTAACGACAAGTCTTAAATTTTTTTCCTCAGAGTTGCTATTCATTTAGAAATAAAAATGTCTACCAACTCAACGCACATGAAATGAAATGAAAACTAAAAACAAAAATATGCATGTATAAAAAATTAATTCTTAAACATGAAAATAATTAATTTAAAAAAAAAAATATTGTGATAAGTTTTAATGAAAAAAAAAAGAGTATATTTATATTTAGAAATTAAAAGAAAATTAATGCTAGTACCTTTGGTGCGTGTTCCTCATTCAAAATTTTCTAAAAATAATACACCTTTCTAGTAACATAAGTTAAATACTAAGGTACTAATCGCGCGCCAAAACTAATAATATTTCGATTTCAATGATATATTTCTAAAAAAAAAAAAGAGAAAGAAAAAAACATTTTAACTTAAATAAAGAAACAAAACCCTATCATCTGTTTGTATTATTTGTAATATTTATTAATTTTGTTAAATTATTTCATAATTAAACGACGAGAAAAAAATAAAAAAGAATATACATATGTAGTTAATACCAAAGTTAATAAATTAATCAAATAACTAATAATTAAAATAAAAAAAAACATATAATTTTTTATGTAATTTCTTTTATTTTTTAACTTAAATTGTGTAAAAAAAAAATTTTAAATTTTCATTTCATTTGATTAGATTTTCGTAAATATATATATATTTTATGTGTACTGCCGTGTTTATTTAAAAAAAAGGTTTTTTTTTATATTCTTTTGAGCATTGCGCATTTGCTTTCTTCAATATACATATATATTTTTTTAATTTATGTGAAATGAATTTTAACGTTGTTTTATATTCTTTAAGTTAAAATATGTAATAGAACTATGTTTATTGCGATAAAGTAATAAATTTTATAAATACTTTGTAAAGCGTTTTGATTTGTACTTTTTTTTTGTTAATAGTTTTTAGAATGGAGAATTTTTTTTCTAGCAAGAAGTGAATTTTAAAAGAGAAAAATATATAAATAAATGCAGTGCTACAATTTTTTTTTGTTATATGTTTTAATCTGTAGAATAAAAGAAAAATTATTTTATTATTGAATAAATCGTTCTAGTGGATTTATTTATAGAAATAAAAATGAGGGAAGAAAATATTGTATAATTCGTAATTTTAATTTAAACGAAATATATAAATTTTTATTTTAATTAAATTTTTGTGGTGTTTTTTATGTGGACTCTTGATGATTGTGCAAAATATGTGTTGTTTTATCAAATGGGAAAGGATTTGGAAAGGGCATCAGCTTCGAACATCTCAATATGTGAGATAGATGATATATGTATAGGTACATATGTATATAGGTATAAAGTGGTTTTACAGTTATTCGCATTTGAAAATGGAGAGAAGAGGAAGAAGAAGAACGGGAAGAACGCAGAGACATAATTGGTTTGGTTGCATAACTTTTGTAACAGTGTGCTTACGTAAATGGCAACGATTTCGGAGGAGATTTAATGGATAATTCTCGTTCCATATCTGTTATTCCTGGTGGATAAGCGTTAGCTCTTTTTGGAGCTTGAGAGTTAGGACTGAGACCTCATAGGGTGTTTGCCATGCTGTGTGGGAAGAAGACGTGTTCATAGTAGATAAGAATAGATAAGAACGCCTATAAGCCTGTAAATAGACTCATCACACCTAAATAAGAATAACGATAAGGAATAAGGATCCTGTTTGCCCAGCTATTAGTTTGACGATGAATACTTCTTGAGTATCCAGGAGTGCTTCCATATGCAGTTTTAGTATGCAAACTCAAATTCATTAAAGTAAAGTCCATAGTAGGTAGTTAAGGTAGACACTCTACTTGGTCCTTCAGGTACTAATGGAATATTTCTCAAGGATGATCATCACTAAGATGCCGGACTGAACGTCTAAACGCTGTAGGTATTGCTTAAAATTGGATTTTTGTCGAAATTTAGAATAAGCTGGAAATATCCATTTTTCTAAAATCAGTTAGTAAGCAACTTGCCATCACATGCATTATTAAACAAAAATGTGGTACCCCATCCTGGGATATAAAATGTAGAGCCGTTTTTTAGATAATGGGCTTGTTGGGGAATTGTAATAATAGGGCTAGAAAAAAATGTCTGATTTGACCTTGAATTGTATTCTGTTTGAATCAAATAGGCTGCAGTCCAGTATACATACACACACGGGGAGATATACAGGCAAAATCGGCAGATGAAGGTACGTTTTCCAGCTTCTCTATCATCGCAATGTGAATGTAATCTCAGTTAGAGTTTTTTCACGAATTGAATACATGCTCTATATTTTAGGTGTAAGCCCAAAAATTTTTTTGGTTCTTACTGTACGCGAGGAAGAAATTTAGTTAATTCATCAACCCTTTTTAATGCGTCATCTATGTGTCAAATGCAAAGAATATTTGTTTCATGGTTGTAGAGCGTGATTATTTACGTAGCTTAGACACAAACCGCAATGAATTGGAAAAGTGTATACCAGTGTAATTATTTCATTATGACAGTATAACTCTCACATTCAATGGCTCAAAGATTGACAAAAGTATCACACGACATTGTCTTTTCCTTTCATAAATTCAGCCATCAGCCCTGCTCTTGTGTTCACTCTGGACTACTTCTTATACCTTCTTCTATTCGTGCATAAAGTACATGCAGGTAACGAGAGACTTAACATTTGGGAAAGTAGATAATTAAAGTTACTTGTGATGCATCTTATCAACCTGTCGTCTAATGCTTCGTAGGATTAAACAAGCACTGGGGTAAGTATCATTTAGGAGAGTGGCCAGTAGCGAAGCAGTAAAGTTGTAGAGTTGTGACAAACTCCTCTGTCTTCAGAGGAACTTTTTTTGTTGACAGCTCCCTCACCCAACCGCTCTTAAATGCAAACACCTTTCTTCTTAAATAAATTATCATTTACTTGTAACCATTTAGAACATAGAACTTATCTCATTAGAGTACATACATATACGAATACACATAAATTAATGCTTTTCTCTAGAATTTACTTTCTCTAATTGGTGTATGAATTACAACTACGGGCCCATCAGAATCAGGAATCGATGACAAATCCACATCAGATGAACGCATAACTTGAAAATCACTCGAACTTGAATCTAATGACCTTGACTCGACGCGTCCAAAGTGTTCCTCGACGGTATGAAAACTTTTATCTGCCGGTACCTTATCCCTAATTATTTTCTCACTACGTAACGACAATGATGAAACTCCTATTTCTGGTACAGGACGTCGTTGAGCAAAAGGACTACCGGGCTTACTATTATATTCAGAATCTGTAAGAAATTCTACACTATCACGTATGCTAGCCCGCTTAAATACTGATATCTCTGGTGGCTTTGGACGCCTCTTGGAATAAGGACTATTCTCATAACTCTGGAAATTTCCAATTCTCTCGGCACTCTGAAGATTCTGAGACTTTAAATGTGCTGCCGGAAAACGTGAGTCTTCAATACTGAAACGTCGACTTCCCGATGGATTGTGATCAATCCTTCCCGTCCTGCGGAATGTTCCCACTTGAGCGGTTCGTTCTTTATCACGATTTGATAGAAGTTCTTCGCTGCGAAAACGATGATGGTCAAGAACAGATTCTTCTTCAATTAAGTCGGTTCCACCCAATTCCACGTCTCGTTTGACTCGTGTTAACGGCTTGCGATTTGTCGATAAGTCCACCATGGACTTACTGTTTCTATTTAGCTTGGGCATGAGCAAAGCATCTTCGTAGGATGGGAGCATTGATTCGAATGCCGTTGGGGCATTCTGAGGAGCATCTTGGTCTAACATTAGGCGGTTTTGGCGGCGACTGTAAAGAAATGTTCATATTTTAGTCAGAGGTTGTAGGAATTGTTTGCTAGGACATGTACTTAAGCTACATGCGGTTAAAAATGGCTAAAAATACAATATCAAAACAAGTACTCAAAAAAAGGAATCAATAGTAACTTCACCTACTTCAAGTTATTCAAGACTTAAATTTCTAAAATACTTACATTTCTTGAAGTTCCCTTTCGTTTTCTTCTCGTTCTAAGCGATTTCTCCTCTTGACCTTCCTTCGAACGAACTTCTTTAAGAGTGAAACTAGAAGTAGAACAACACCAAGTACAAGCAATAGTATCATCATAATCGTCCAGACTCTTTGAGCGGCTTTGTCCGTTTTAGTTGGATACCAGGCAAACATACATGCACCCTCCCAAGTCTTCCCATAATATACCGGTGGGCTAAAGCATTTTAGATTATACTTATCCTTAAGCTACGAAGAGAAGAGCTTCATTAAAACATCTTAAAGAAGAACCGCCTCACATACCTTCTGGGGTTTTACAGTTAGATACTCATAAAAGTCCATAAAATTCGAATCATGACAGTCGCAACGCCACAAATTGTCACCTAACCAAATTTGGTTTAGGAATTGATTCGACTTGAAGAACTCTGGTCGGAAGGGATTCGTGAAACGGTTGCCTGAAAGCTTTAAGCTTGCCAACTCTGGAAAACCTTGGAACGTTGTATTTGTTATCATTGTGAGCCTGAAAAAAAAGTTCATGTAAGTAAATTATAAAAAGGGATTTAGACTGACAGATTCTGAAACCAAGAACCAGCTCTTAAGCTAGATTGAAAACTGACTTTGACTACTTCATAACTTCGAATTTCCCAAAGACTAGGTCTAATTCACTCTACAAACCTGCACATACTGAGATCCAATTTCTTCAACGTCTCCGACCTCATGTTCTGTGGAAATTCTGCAATCAGATTATTCGACAGATCTAAGCTGACAAGTGTCTTGAATCCGGAAAAGACACTCGGATCTATCTGCATTATTTCGCACCAACTCAGGTTGATGGATCGCAGTGAATTCGAAATGAATCTGGTGAATTCGTTAAAAATGTTGCGACTCAAGTTAATCGTTACCAGCGCATCATTGTTGCGGAATTGATTCTTGTCAACACGAATTATTTCATTATAAGACAGATCCAATTCAGTGAGTCTTCGTAAATTTGCAAACGCAGCAGAATCCAGCTGTCGTATGGCATTCCTCGATAGATCCAACATCTCCAACTCTGAGTTATTGGCAAACATTGTTCCGCTGATACTCCGCAGCATGTTGCCTTTGAGTAGTAGTACCATTAAATTTGGCATTCCACTTAACTCTATTGTGTCCAAGTTGCAAAAGGACATATCGATTTGCCGTAAAATTTCGCTTACAACTATTTCACCCGATTTACCTCCCAAAGTCACCCCTGGATTCCACGAAAGATTTATTACCTCCAAGTTGGGAAGGCTTTCTATGAGAGATGAAGACACCCATGTTAGACTACAATTGTGGACATCAAGAGCTCGCAGTGATTTTGATGGCAGTGACGTCAGTGTCTTTAGATTATTTCCAGATAAAATGAGCTTCTCTAGGCTTGGCATTCCACTTAGAACATTATTCACTTGAGTGATCCCACAATTGCTAAGATCCAGTTCTGAGAGTAAATCACTTATGAGTAGCGGAGTTCCTTCGCTGTCAGAAAACCGATCGAGATTATTGCCAGATAGTGAGAGTTTTTGAAGGCTGTACGCATGCTGAAAGGCAATATTTGGATTTATATCACTCCAACTGTGAATGCTATTATTGGCTAAAATTAGAACACGAAGTGATGTGAATCCTATAAGTGCATCGTCGGGGATTTCTTGAAGGTCATTCTTGGACAAGTCAAGATAGATGAGTGATTCGATGGTGGAGTAGTGCATTGGAAATGCCTGAAAGTAATTGTTTGATAGATCTAGATGCTCGACTGGTAGACCTTCTTCGATGAAAGGGTATTCAGTGAGTCCTCGATTGGAGCAATCTACAATGAGACTGTCTAGCTCCCAGCGACACCTGCATTCCGCCGGACATGTTATTCCGAGCGCCTTTTCAATACAAACGAATAGGAGTAGTGTAATTGTTGTGAAGTAAGTGTAAGTGTACATTGTTACGGCGGCATTTATCACGATAATAGCTGAAAGAAAAGAAAAGAAGTATTAGTACCTTTGCGCAAAATCAATATTAAGAGTATAAAAATTTAAAATATGTAATCCGCCTTGAAGAAAAGAACCCTGCTTATTGAAGAGCCCGAGAGACAATTTAATTCTAGAGTAACTGAGACAAGACAAAGTGCAATAACAAAAAAAGGGTGAAGGCGGAGGAGTGAAAGGACAGAACGTCGCTGCTGATAACTTCAACTTTAATGTTCACCCAACTTTGAACAAATACGAAAAACAAAACTCATCACTTCTATTTTGGTTTTGAAACATAATTGGTCTCAAAACTACTAACTTGAAGGATCAAATTAATGCTCTTACCAGGTTTGCTCTATAGCGCAGGTTAATAGACGATAAGTGAAAAAGAGAGGAAAATATCCTCGCTCCTTCCAGGAAGTGGATGTCACGTCGATTACACTAGCTAGCCCACATCAAACCAATAGGCAACAACACTGCAGTAAAAAGAGTATTTGAATGACAGACCCGGTTCTAAATAAAAGAAACTGAACTTCTGGTATTTAGATCAAGCTGTCGCGGGTGATAGAAAGGTTCATAGTGCCTCTGATCGTTGCGGAACGACCGCAGCATTGTCTCAGACGGAGATTCAAAAAGCGTTGGAAGCCATTAATTTGGACAAGTATATCTACTCTAATGAGTAATGCCAAAGTAATGGTATGATGTAGAGTGAGCCATTATGGCGTTAGGAACTATTTGTCAAATCAATCAATATTCACTAACAAGCCAACACGAAGGCAGACGAGAGGCCTATGTGACATAACCATTGTTATTAGATTATTCTAGTTCAAGGCATTCTTGCACTGACTAACAACGACATTTGTTGCAGATAGCATCTTCTTGACTTCTAAATGATCTATCAGCTAGTTTTAGAAGTCACTACATATTATAGAGTCCCGATCTGTACAGCCGCCATATTCAAGTAAGAACAAAAATGGCCTTTGGCCCTTCAATTTGTAGCTCAATAAATAAAAATTAACTTTTGAAACGAGCTAAGTATAAAACACGGACCTTAGTGCCACATGATGAAATGATTTCTAAAAATTCGCAACGCAGTTTCTAAAAAACTATAAAAGGATACATACCTATAGTTTCTCTGTCAATTGCTATCAAACCAATAGAACAAAAAACCACTTCGCCGAAAAGCCTATTGCTTATAGATAAACTTCAAATTTCGTTTATTGCGCGATAAATTTAAATTTCCAATTTTAGTAAGCAATTCCTTTGTGTACAAATAAAGAACGTCTTAAGTTCTATCTTTCGAACACTACGTTTTACATTTCTTATTTCACTGTTTTGTGAATCAAATGACACTCCTATACATAAGCAAATAAAAAATAAATAAATAAACTAATTAATGAATTAGGTATACATCAACACTTAATCTTATCAGCGCAGCAACTGTGTGTACTTATATGAAGTCTTTATTGCATAAATGTTATTAAACAAATGCCTCTTTGTCTCTTAGTCTTTGGTCACTAATTTTTGTTTTTTCTTCAAAAAAAACTACACGTTTCTCTTGTAAATCACTACATTCTGACTAATTGCCTAAATTTAGAGGAAAAGAAAAAACAACACAGTCAGTTTCATGACACACAACATGAGCATAGTGATAGTAATCTAGATAGAAATTCGAGTATGTTTCCGATAAATCCTTTCGATGATTATCTCACTAACACTTGAGTAAAACAAAATTCAATGCACTTTATTGCTTTCACCTGTTAAACTTTCTTTTTGTTGTTGTTCTTCTTCGTTGTGTTGGTTGCTTTTTTTTTGTGAATTTGGACTCTTCCAGTGACTATATGTGTGTTATCTTTATGAACAAGGGCGGCAGCGGCGGCAGTAATCTATTTCCAATGAACAGCAGGAAAACTACTTTTCTACGGTCTCATTGGAAAAAAAAAACTTTATTTACTCGCGAGATTAATGCATTTTATTAGGGAAAACAATTAAAAATTAAAAACTTTTTAAACTAAAAAATGGTTCACTAAACCGAGTCTAGGACAATTGTTCTTACTACGCCCACCACTGGAGTATAATTTGTTTATAGTGACCGGCAATCCACGTGAAGACATCGAAAATCGTTGAAAAACTGAGTGTACACATACCATATTATTACTCACCTGTGAATGCGGCACCAGTAAACGGAGAACTTTCCTTATCAGTTTGAAACAAATCCACTGATAAGATAATGTATATAGAGTTGCTTACAAATGCGAAAGCACATTTCAACCGATTACAAACGATTTTTCGATAATATTTAAGGCCGACCAAACATAATTACACTAAGCTAAGATTTAATGACTTAACTTATGTCAAGAAGCACGTGGTTCTCTTGTGGAACTTAGTTTTGAAGAGGAAACTAGAAAATTTGTAAGCCGCTCGTCAAAGGCAGATTTAGAGCGTGACTTTCGGATCGAAAGGAAAGGAATAAAAAGGTAAGTCATTCGCCGTATTTTATGAAAATACCAATAGTTTAATGATTTTGTGAAATGTTCATAAATTTATTCATGCCATGTAAATTCTGTGAAAAAAAAACAATAAATAAGTTGGCAGCACTTCCTTTAAAAAGGGTAAACTTATCTAATTGGAATCGCTTAGGCATTTAGGCAATTTGATGCTTAGCCCTCTGTTGGAGACTTATATCTCATGTAACCAGATAAAGTTCGGTCACGCACTTAGAATGCTCGGCTAATTTGTTGCAATAAATGTGGGTGAAGAATGAAGCTCTCAAAACATTGAAGATGCGGTTTCAAAACATCTGGCATTGATCCAGCTAAGCACCACGGGGTGGACGACACATTGTTATGATGTTGAATATAAGATTGGTAGTGGATGAAGGGTGTATTGTCAGGGGTATAAAGAGGCTATTTTCAAGCTGGTGTACTGTATCTCTCGGTATGGCGCACTGTAGTCTGATGGCTGGTATCCAAGATATAGGAATTCGGTGAAACCTATTAGAAAGACAGCTTCCCAGGAGAGGCAAATACCTTGAAGTGACCCTAGATAGAAAGCTAGTTGTGATACCAAGGCTCCATCTAATCGCAGGTATGACGCCGACTTTTGTGGATTGCGACAACACATGATTAAAATACTCATTCAGCAATCCTATCTCTGTCTTTCAGGCCAAGATTTTGCCTATACTAATTGCTGTATGCGTAATAAGAGTCAAGTTGTATTCAAGCCTTTCCTTAACCCTTCCGCCACATCCACAGTAGTTCGTGGTGGCAAGACTTTTCGGTATTGCGCGGCAGGATTCAATGCACTGACTCTCTTTTAGATTCCAGATCTTATCGGGATCGCGAGAAATGATATTTCTGACGATGTTACTCGGCAATGGTCCGAGCATAAGTTTTGAACCTCGGAACCTGCTTTGAGGCTTCCCCTATTTTCGGTCAGAGAGTGCATTGGCGATTGTGTTTCTTTTGAAGACCATTGACTTTGCTAAACGAATACTGGTCAAACCTATACTTAAAACGTTTATAAGAAGGCAATTTTTGGCATTCTTACTATCTCTCAGGAAAAAGGATTCGTAGTGTCCTCATAGTTAAAGTAAAAGATACCAGTCAGAAGACGATTTCAGTAATATGGGGCTCTAAAAATATGCTTCCTGGCAGTACAGCATGAAAATCTATGAAAATCTATGGAGACTATCAGCTTTATATGCCTCATTTTCAAATAAGTTGATCTAGCGCATATTATTGAGGCCTATTTTGAAGTTTTGCGTAATGCAAATCATAATTATTGCGAAGGCCAACGTTAAGTTGACACCTCTTCAGATCAAATGAACAACATATTGCTGTTCACCTTAAAATAAAAGTAATTCACTTGATAAATTTTAGAGCTCTTACCCTCCTAAAATGCATATCCAAATCGTTATATAGAATTTATGAATGGCAGGGCCATCAAATGAGTTCTTTGATTTCAATCTTTTTCTTATTTTTAACTGACGCTAGATTCGTTTAATGGCCGTTTATCGTGTACCCCACAGCTTCGTTCAATTTTTCTTTCATCATCTCAATCAGTACACACGAGTCCTTTTTCCACTTGAAGCAATCATTATCCCGTGCTAAAAAAAAAAAAAAAATACCATCCACCCCACCGCAATGCCATTCAAATGTTTCACGCGAGATGTAACCTCCAACAATTGATATCTTTATGACATTTCTCTGGATGATGACGTCGTTTCGCATTGATATTCAAATTGAAATATTGTGCATATTTTATTGCCATCAAGTACCTACCCCCGACCACTGCATAGGACAATTGCACGATAACACCCTTAAGCGTGAATGGTACCCTGTATCTCAGTTTGGAGAATCATTCTCAGCGACTTCCGGAATGAGTTTGGCTGAAGTTGTCATCACGGTGTTCTCTTGTCATTTTTTTTCTCACTTCTGAGGTCCTTATAAGAAGACAGATAAACACTGTCGTTGAAGAAAAGTATAATTTTTTTTTTTGGTTACTTTTTTTTTTCTCCATTGTGACAGTGTAATCGAGCAGGACACCTTCTTATTCATTTCATATTTCGCTAGGTGTTTCTTTTGATTTCGGTTTCTCAGGATTCTTTGTCGATTTTTCCGTAACGAAGAAGTTAATTTCCTGTTTTGCTTGTTCAACCCGAAAGAAGAGAGAGAGAGAAATTCTTCTTTTTTTTTTGTAAGATTTTCCATCGATGGGTGGTTGGGATATCAAATGCAAGGATAGCTTGCCAGTTACGGGAGAAATGCAATTCGCTGATTATGTACTCGAACTGGACATTCTTGTGACAATGAATGCGGTTAAAGAAGGATTTTTATCTTCTGACAGTTTGTGTCCTTTGGCGGTAGAGACTTTTTTGTTATTTATCTACAAAAGTATCTACAGATGTCTTCAGTGACTTATCTTGGTTGAAAATATGATTTTTGGACAGAGTAAGAGAGTTCATGTATCTGATAGATAAAGGCGATGGAGATGGTTTTTATTAAAAAGTTCCTCGTTCTTCATTAATCAGCTACTACTCGGTGGTGGCTTATTAAAATGTATGGTCTCTTGGCGCAGTATGGGTGCGAGAAATTATATTTATGAGTTTTTGTTTTGCTAGAGAAAATTTTACAAAATTAAGTGCACGTTTCTTTTGGAGGAAATTTTTCCGACAGAGATCAGAATGTTGAAAGAAATCCGTAAGATATGCGAGGAAATTTGAATTTTTAATTAATGGATAAAGTTGTTGAAGAAATTTATTGCACTACAGAAGTTTAACAGTTGGAGGCGGTGTTTTCTTTTTTATTCCTTTCCCCTGCTTGGGAATTATTCCAGAATGTCTGTGTTGGAAGAGAGAATCTTAAGCTTATTGCATTTTTTGGAAGGACTTTGATAATTCTTTGATACCACCGTTGACGGTAAAATGAAGTGATAAAGGATCTTTGTTTTTAATGCTTGCGTTCTATTTTTTTTATTAATATCAGTAAGCCATCTGCAGGAGAACTTGTAGAGGTACGTCCTAAGGTGGAATCCTCTCTCATTTAATATGGCTTTTTGCCATTGCTGAGATGTAAGATTGACTATGGAAAACCTACACTTGTGACCACGCATCCATACTCTCTCATATTTGAAAGGATATTTGGTATAAGAATTTCAGACAGAGCCTACTGGAAGCATAACAGAAATAGGAACCAAAGTTCTATCTTCACCGACGGTTGTAAGATGGACGTAGGCACAAGGGGTTGGAGTCTTTAGCAAAGGTCTGAAAGTTGGTAGTTCCTAAAGAACGAAATCACTGCTGTTATATTGGTCGTTGAAATTATATGCGAAAGTTGACAGTCAGCCCGCTTTGAAGGCTCTGGGCTTCGCGATAATTGAAGCTTGTGAGCTCCTGTAAGTCACTTCTGAACCAATGCCGTGACCATCTGCTGGTTGTGACGGCATATGGGTATGGAAAGGACTGATGAGTTGTAAGCATCGCAGGATCTCGCCTATGTTGCGATCCCATTGTGCTTTTAGAGAACAAATTAGAAGATGAATCATTCGATTGAGCCATTCGAGACATGTTCTTCTGCAGTCAGTTTCTCTGTTGCACCACGTCATGCTACACGGGTCCCTTCATAATAACTGGGCGCATGCTATTTATACAACTATTGCAGAAGCTGCAGGGACGAGGCAGAAATTGAAGCTGTCTGACATCTGCACGACTGGCTCGCCCTAGCTTTTGGCCGAACCGTATCTGCAACGAACAGCTTTATACGAGAACGGGCCAGGAACCTATAAACATTACAATACGAAGGAGAAAGTGGCAGTGGATTGGACACACCCTACGGCGCGAAGACAATTCCATTGCGAAATACGCTATGCAGTGGAATCCGCTCACCCAAGCAGGCAGAACAGCGGGACGCCCTAGGCAAACGTGGCCCAGAACAGTCGAGGAGGAATCGAGCTCTTTGGGAATGAACTGGAGAGAGCTCAAACGCGTTGCAGAACTACGAACAAGAAGGCGCGCAGGCGTAGTTGACGCCCTATGCCCCCCGAGTGGTTAAAGGATTCAAGTAAGTAAGTAAGTAAGTAAGTAGCTTCCTGAAGTGGTCGCAATGCACCCATAAACCTAACCTTACATAATCAGGCAAGTGTTATCAATTGGCGTACCAGGTTTTTGTCTTAAGATTCGTATAAAAGTACTAATTTCTCCAAAGCCACAGTTTGGATAACTGCTTCCCAAGCTTCTCGTGTGTATTGATTAGTCACAATAAACAAATTACTTGCTGAATGTGGTGACACTAAAGCTACCACGCTAGTGGCATTTAGCAGCTGGACATTGCTTCTAAGGCCATCTCATGTGCCCTCTGAAGCTCTGCGTTACTGGCAATCAACAACTTAAATTACTTGCAGATGCCAGAAGCTGAAATATCTACAGGACTTTATTCCTGGTTTCAAATTACTACTGTGCAAAATTTTGTATGTTAATAACGAATTAATTACATTTGTATAATGTATTGATGTTCATACACACTTTAACTTTTATATGTACATGCTTTTATATGTATATAGGTAGCTTTTATTATGATTTATGGCGGCATTATCAATAATATACCTGATCAACGTTGAGTACCCCTGGTCAACGATATCGATAATGGTTTACCAGTTGAAATGTGCTGTTCGACGTCTGCAACAAGATAGCCGGTGTGGCTATCATAACTCGAGAGAGCGCTATGTGCCGCCTAGAGTCTACACAAAGAAGAAATAGTATCGAAGTAGAAGTCATTCGATCGAGTACTTTTCCGAATAAAAGTAACAAAGATTCAAAAAAGTTTTTCTTGTGGCAAATACAAAAAAGAAACCTTCGAATTTATTGAATCTCGTTCATCCTGTATTACGACCTTTATTTAAAAGAATGAAGTTAGTTCGGAAGTTACATATATATGTATCTTTTGAGCGCAAGGTGTATTTTGCAAATAATTAGAATTAAATGTGAACTTTATCGATAAAAGATAACGTCGTAGTATCAAAAATTCGCAAATTTTAGTAATCTACCGGAAAGCAACCAAATATACAAGCCAACCAGTGCTCGTATTTTGTTGAATAACATTTATCCAGCAGCACAGTAATCAGATTAGATGTAATTATACCGCACACTTTATCTATGGACTCATATAGATTAGTATTAGACATATTTCTTTTCTTAGAAGATGACGACGTACACCTTTTGGACAGCAATGGCAATCCTTTTTGTGGTGGGAAATTCTCTTGCCAACAGAGATACTAGAGAATGCATTTGGCATTGGGAGCTTAATGGTCTTATTGTCAATTGCTCCCACAGAGGTTTCACTGAATATCCACTAATTAAGGAAGGAATACCTATCGAGCAATTGGACCTTTCATTCAACCAGATTCAAGAGTTTCCAATGATCTATGCTGACATAAGGTCACTCATTTACCTCGACTTGTCCAACAACAAAATTCAAAATATCTCTGATGATGCTCTTATCGGATTCGATTCTCTGCGCGTTCTGAATCTTACAAATAATAACATTCGCAGGTGGAGTGACATCAATCCAAATGTCGCCTTTCAGCATTTAAAGAGTCTACAAATTTTATCGCTAGCCAGTAACAAGTTCCGACGATTTGCCGATCCAAATGCTCCACTGCTCATAAGTAACTCGCTGACTGAATTGCACCTAAGCAATTGTGGTATAACTCAGCTGAACAACGTCTTGGGGGGTATGCCCAATTTGACAAAACTAATTTTATCTGGAAATAATCTGAAAATCCTAACGTCATTGCCATCGAAATCACTTCGGATTCTTGACGTCAGCAATTGCAGTCTCGATCGCATATATGCATCTTTCATTGAGAGTGTACCTATACTGGAAGAACTTAACGTCTCATGGAATCCACTTGTAGTTCTTGAAAACAAAGACGACTGGGAAAATTTACGACACATTGATATGTCCTTTTGCCACCTGAACTCAACAGACTTGAGTGGAATGCAAAATTTGAAAGTGGCAACGCTCAAAGGCAACAAATTCCAGCACATCAATGGAAGAATGTTTGCCAAGAATACAGCCCTAGAGATTCTGAATCTTTCCCAAAATGACATAATTAGCCTAGACGTTACTGCATTTTATGATTTGGATAAATTAACCCATCTAGATCTGTCACATAATGAAATAACCGAACTCAGTGAGAATCAGTTCCGCCACAATAATGTCTTGGATTCAATCAACTTAAGCCATAACAGCTTTGAACAACTTACCAATATCATTTCGACATCGCTACGATATTTGACCACTAGTAGCTGTAAAATCTCGAACATAGATCCGGGTATTTTCTTGGGATTACCATCACTCATCAGTCTAGATTTGTCGAACAGTCCCATTTCAGAATTGCCACAGAATATGTTATCTTTGTCGTTGACGAAACTAGATTTGAGCATGTGCAAGTAAGAGATACGCACTTGAGATTTTTTTCTCATTCCTAATCTAAATATCCTTTCAGGCTTTCAACGATAAGAAACACAACGTTTACAGGGTATCCAAAGCTAACCAGCTTAAATTTGTCAGGCAATCTGTTTGAGCGTGCCTTCAGACCAAGATATTTCAAAGGAAATATGTATCTAAATGAAATTTGGTTAGGTGGTAACCAATGGCTTTGCGAATGTCACAATTCAACATTTTTGTCGTTTTACGAATATCTAACCGAAGAGCCGCAAAAGGTATACTGAAAAAAACATTTTTGAAAGATGAAGTATGTTTTAAAGTAGAGAAATCAAATGTATTTTGTTTTCTGTTTCAAGATTAGAGACAAAGATAATCTGAGATGTCACAATCCAACGGAGCATTATGGCAAAACCTGGGAACAAACATGCCTTGCTGATCGAAGACTAGAGATTTGGACTACGATTTTGTTCTTGTTCATGGTATTTTTCGTACTTGGATGCTATGGTATCCTAATCATCATTTCTTGCTGCAAAAAGTTCCTTAAAAGGAAGAGAGATAGGCAAAATCTTCAGGAGCTGGAAACAAACCAAGCTGAACTTGAAGAAATGTAGATAAGTTTTTCTACTTAAATAAGACGAGATTTTAAATTTTCTTTCTTTCTAGCTTACGTCAAAATCGTCAAATTTTGGAAGAAGAAGCTCATCCGAATGCTCCAGGTCTATATGATACGATGCTCCCGACTTATGAAGATGCTTTGCTCATGCCAAAGCCGAATGGGAGTAGCAAATCGATGATGAATCTATCGTCAAATTACTATAAGCCTGTGCCAAGGATTAAGATAGATGCTTCATTAGACGAAGAGGAAGTTGTACTGGATCATCAACGTTTTCGCAGTGAAGAGATGCTACTAAGTCGAGTCATTGAACGTACCGAATATATAGCAACGTGCAGAAGGATGAGCGGTTTTGAACACAATCCACCAAGGAGACGATGTTTTAGTACAGGTGACAGTCGCTTGCCGCCGATACATTTGAAGGCTCAGAATAAATCGAGTGCTGAAACAGCTGAAAACCAAATAAAAATTTCCGAAGATGGTAAGAACCTTATTAGAGATGCGAACGTGGTATCCGTGCCAATACCAGAGTAGAATTAAGCCATGTTCGAGCAGACCATAGCCTACGGTGTATGATGAGCTGTATAACAAACTTAAGTCCAGGATTTGGAATTGGACCTGAATTCGATTTTCGCCTGATCTTCATCGAAAATCACAGATGGCACCAACTGAAGTAGCTCATGTGTATGCTTGCTGCAATGAGAACCGGTTTGATTTACTTATGTACAATTATACTGAAATAAATACTAGTTTTAGAAGAAAATATCCAGGAGTGTTTCAATACCATACCTCCCTTTAATTCAAAGCCAAGTGCTTTTTCTCACATGCCTAGAAAAAGACAAAAATGCCTGGCGAAAATCAGTATTTTTTAAGCCACCTACAGAACATAAGGAAAGAGCTAACAATAGAGGAATCGAGGGCTTTTCTTTGAAAAAGATATTCTCAGACCGATGCACTCTCAAAACTTTGGTAATAAAAGGTAGATAATTTCATATTTTTTAATAAATATTGCGAATTACAAACAAAAACAGGTTCAATTGTACCAATCAAACAAAAAACTAATTTTTATTCCTTCTTTTTGATTCTCATCAATATGAGTAACTTAGCACGACTATAAGCTGCAAAAGTGCTATCTGTGTGTATATATTTATGTTTTATAGACATCTTTTGTTAATCTGATTGACATTTAGATATTTTGGTTGTGGATAATATACATATGTAACATCTCCTCTATGATGGAGATTTAGTCAATAGCTTTGAAGCCGAATAATTCAACGACATTCGACTCTGCAGGAAGAATGCAAAGTTTCTTCAAAACTGCGCTATGAAGGAAAATGAGTTCTAGGAGTTCATTTTAAGACTTATCCGCATTAATAAGTTCTCGACAAATTTACCTCCCAGCTCTTGAAAAAGGCTCTTCCTAAGACCTGGCTGCCTTCTCATCTCTGTAGTCTCTCGATCGTTGCTTTCAGTTTAAAGACCACGTCTTATGACATTAACATTAGTGGTCTCTTCTGAATTGTAGCGCTCATGAGGTTCTTCGATATCCTCCAACTGGTTCCTTTATTTTTACGGAAGGTTATCTTCCCTTTCGGTTGGATATTCGGCCCGCGCTACTCTTGTCTCTCAGTAGAACTCTTTAATGTGAATCTTCAGTCAACATTTGCCCTTGATGGCACTTATCGGCACGCCAAAGGATTATTAGTAGTAGTTATTGGTGGGCAAAGACGGTCCTCCTGCTAGTACCAAACCTCACCAACCATATTCCCAAATAGGTGACGCTAACCTTTCTCCTTCAACATCATTAGTTTCATAACTATTTTCCATAATGACTTACCCCTCAACCAATTAACTAATTACTCTCCATTTGCTTCACAAAGCCCGCAAAGGAAAAGATCCTTAAAATAAAAATACTACAAAACCCAATGGCGAAGAAGAAAAATACATTTCATATGACTAATTTGGTAATCATTTAATTGATATACGCGTCACTAATTAATAAACTTCATCTTCAGCAGCAAATTACAAACACGGCTGAAGACAAACAAAGACAGAACACCAACCCCCAATTCTCAGTATCCAGCCGACATATCAACTTCTAGTTGTTTGTATATCAAAAGGACACATACCTACGCCAACAACGTCAACGACAACGATCACGATGATGATGATGATGCTATACATTTCATCTCTGACCGCATATAAAAAGGATATTCCAATTTATTAAAGGAAATTACTTCTACTTAAGAACAAAATCTCCCTTCTTCAACTGTACAATTGCTTCATATTTATACGGCTATTAGATGGGAAGGCAAAGTTTAATGGACCTCACCAAGGAAGTTTGTTCTTTTACTAGACCAACCGTACCCTGTCACATCCTTATACAACGAAGAGGATTTTCTCTCCTTACCATCCATCCAAAGAGTGGGAGTGCATTTGCCCAAAAACGTCGCCAGCCGCAATAAATACCTTTTGGAACCATTCATTGCATGGTGTATCCAATTAAATGAGCAAAAATTATTTTCACTTTGATTTGTGTTTGTGTACACGAGCTACAAAAGGACAGTCTACTCTACTGAATGTTTGTATTAGCTGATGAATTCAGCTGGAATGGATATTTTCTGTTTGACTTTTGTTCAGTGTTTCTGTTTTTTTTTTTTTGGTGTTGGATGTCCTTTATGTATGGTTCTCATCTTTTTTTTCAATTATTACAGTCACAAGATATCGCAAGGACAATAAAACAGAAAATATGAAAAAGAAAAAAAAAAGAATATTACGAAACCGCCGATAAGAAATAAAATCCTGCTCCAACCGTTATGCATATCCTCGAGAGGAACACATAAAAAAGCGAACAATTTTGACGAATCGCATCGAGATAAGCAACAAATGCGTTCCTTCTTCTTTTTGCATATCATTACGAAGGATATGCCCCGGGAGTACGTATACGTATTGAGTGAAACCTTCGTACCCATTATCATAAGCCATATACAAAAAAAAAAAATAAGAACACGAGCAGATCTCTCACCCTTCGTTCTCAATGAGAGATACTTTTATTGTCCTCGAAGGAGGAAGAGAAATAAAAAGGATCTCTCTACGCCAATTCGAAATAAATACTTTCCACTCGACGCGCGAGATACAGTTTAATTGAAAAACTGTCGGAAGTGGTATTTCTTATCTTAATGTTGGAAGGCAGTTTTTTTTTTCCAAACAGATACAGATGCAGAGACGAGTACTGTGAAATTCGTCCTGTCCAAAATGTTGACGTTTTCTAAATCCGGTTCGGCACTCATCCTTGTCATTATGATGGTTTTAGTTCTTTGTATCACCTTCCAGTGGTTGACTGTTGATGACTATGTGGTCGGTTGGCATTCTAGAGGCGGGACAATAATCAATTTCTAATCTAAAGGATATTTTCTGGATGCCAGGTACCGGATGGACCGATAAATGATTATGATGGTTTTTGAAAAGTTTTAGATGAAGATTTTGACACTCAAGGGGGTGGGTAATACAGTTTTATTGTCTTTTAAATAAATTTGGAGAACTCTACCTTTTTATTTTTGCGGTTTTCGTTATTTTCATCAAGACACTTTTTGTACAGCGAGTCATTTTAAAGAGTGTATAAATTAATTTGCCAACGGAAGTCGACAACGAATTGTGTTCGTGAAGTAATTTGGATGCTCCTGTTGAGCACAGGATTTCGTTTGCAGTTCGAGGACATTTTTCACGTGGAATGTTGCTTCCTTCCTTTGCGGATGCAAAATGCATTTGTTATTTTTTATCTGAGTGCAGTGCATATTTTGTATTCATATTTTTTTTTTGTATAAATTTTACGAAAAAAAACTTGCCTCTAGATGATAGTTAATATTTCGTGAAAATGTCAAGGCGCATCCACGGGCTATAGCTCCTTGCTCCTTTATTTATTGCATAAATAGAGAGCAAAATAGTATAAAATTTAGGGTAGATTTGTCATATTTTATGTAAAGGGTTTTCCAATAAAGTCAGCAGAACTTTTACAGGTGATTGCGACCATATTGGTAAAGGTACATCTGTCAAATTGGCTATCATTTATTAAGCTTGTCTTCATGGAAAGTAATAGCAATCAAGAACATATGCAAATGATTAAATTGTTTCTTGAAAGTGAGTCTAGTGTTCAAGCAAATTATCGTGATGAACAAATTCGAGTCGACCGATTTAGTGAACGTCAACCAAAATCTACAAAAAATAACGCCGCTGTCCTTGAGAGCGTGCAGGAGAATCTGAAGCAGTCAATTTTTCGCCGTGCACAAGAACTCGGCTTTTCGCTGACCTCAATTTGGATAATTTTGTCTCATGACTTGGGCCTACACCCGTACAATATTCAACTGAAGCAGGAGGTCAAAGTAAGACACCGCCGCTTGTTTGCTGATTGGACTCTCGAGCAGCTGGCAGGTGACCCCAATTTCGGTCGAAAAATCATATACAGCAATGGGTCCCATTTCTGGACGAATAGATTCGTCGAATTCAAGATGATAACAATCTACACGAGATCCACCAAATTGCAATACATCCAGAGAAAGTCACTGTTTGGTATGGATTTTGGACTGGTGGGATCATCGGGCCATACCTTTTTTGAAAACGACGTTGTCCAGACCATCACCGATAACGGCCAGCGCTATCAATCGGTGATAACAAATTTCTTTCGGGCCGAATTGTATGACATGCAAACCGACGATTTGTAGTTTTAACAGATCGGCACTACGGGTCACACAGTTTGTGACACAATGGACATTTTCATCAAGCGATTTTCGAACATGGCTATCTCACGCAGAGACGATGTGAATTGGCCACCGAGTTCACCCCGTTCTTCTTGTGGAGTTTCCTTAAGTCACAGGTCTATGCTAATAAGCCAATTTGGCAATTCAATTCAAAACCAATTCATTCATTCAAGTATCTAAATCTTCAGAAAGTAGCCACCTGGCGGAAGGTTACCATCGGAACAATGACATCTTACATAAGAAATGTATTACAGAAATGATGAAAATTGTTGATGCACTATGTCCTTCGGGAATTAAAAGGACATATTCATGTATATGTATGACGATTCGAGGTTATTTTCCCAAAGTTTTAAACTGCAACTACATGTTATTGTCGACCATATGTTGTATGTAACAATTCGAACTTTCAGTGTCAAAATGCCAAAAAAAATATCAAAGGATCTGAAAAATAACCTTCCAACAAAGGATGAAATGCTATGATTTGCTTCCCCCTTAATTTTTGATTTCTCACCCCAGTCCTGCTCAACTCTTTCCACCACAAAATGACGACTTCCCAACTCATTATCACCACCCAACGGTGTTAACTGTGCACACCCTCAAAAGTTCATCGAACAAACGGATGAGAGCGCAACAGTTTGTCGGCAACGTTTTATCAGACGAGACAGATTGTAATCTGAGGTGTCGACGTTCCACCTTCGTTTAAATCCTTTTTCCGGTTCGTCGACGTTTGATTTTCCGCTTTTCCTCCAGCTGTCTAAAGGATCCATTTTTTTTCTTCTCATTTTTAACGCATCCTTCTTATAGTTGTCTACCAAAAATGCTGCTTAAAAACTCCCCCATATACAACACACATCCGCTCACTCGCCAAAAAAAACATACATCCTTAAACCTCAACATTAACTTTAGTGTCTTTCTTAAAATAAACTTCACAACCCTTCGATATCATCAACCCTTGCAATGTGTTGTCAACATTCATACTCGTACATATCGTCAGCAAGGACGATGTTGCAGAGAAGAAAAACTTACGCATCAAGAAAAAAATAAAAACGAATGAAAACATCCCCGCAATTCCTATTGATTTCTTCTTAATTTTTGAGTTTTATTTGTATGGCAAGGCATGGAGTTGGTTCTCACTGAAAAAGAGAAGAAATAAAAAATCCTAATGCTGTTGTCACAATGAAGGAATAGACGACGATGATGAGCAAACGAAGCTGGCAAGGGATAACAACTGATGACAATACTTGTACGCTATGTGATGATGGTGAGGTTAAAATTCGATGACATCCTTTTCAGTGTGACTGCGCGCTGTCAATGCGGTTCGGCTTTTTCTACATCTTCCTCCGCTGATCAGACAAGCTTTGTGTAGTCCTTGAAGTAACTATACTACAAGCAAATCCGTGTTAATAAAGTCGATGACTTGGAAGCAGTGGTTTGATGGAAGATATAATTAGCAGGACGATGGTGGGAACTCCCACAGATGAGCTGTAAAGAAAAGAATAACACGCGGCAATTATTTCTTAAAAGGATATTAAATCCAGCGTTTTAAATAGAATCCTGTACATCGTGGGTTTTTTCTTTCGCCTTTACTTTAATTTCGTTATTTTATTTCCTTTATTTTGAGGAAAAAAAGAAAACCGAAGAAAATCCCGGTGATTGCGGTAAATTAGCAATTCCTGGCCACTTGGCTAAGCCGATTGAAGTCGATTGATTTGAATTCTATCTGTTGGGCTTAGAGTATGCTAATTATAAGAGTATGTCCTTTGGTAAAAATAAAGTGATTTCGTTGGATATTTTTTATGGATTCAATGTAATGCTTTTGGCTATACCTACTGCGGTGAGTTGTATTAATTTATGTAGATACATACCACAATTGTCAGAGCACAAGCGTGTAAATTACTGCATGCTGAATAAGAAGGAATAAGCAGAATATCTATTCAAACTTAAAAAGCGAATACTCTATTGGTAGGTGATGAGCAAAACCTTACCAGCTTGATGAACTACCGACTTAATGAATAGCAGCAGCGTACCACCCTTGCCAATGCTGGATACGAGTGCATTATTTCTGGTGCCCTGCTTCCACGTAAACACACCACGCTATCGCTACCTTTGATTCATGGAAAAAAATATTTATTTTTTGATGATCTGATGAGTCTGAAACGCACAGCAAACCGAAACTGTAGATGCCATCTTTGAATCAGCTGTAGAAAGCCTCAAAAGGATTGGTCACTTTTAACACTATACAATCGTCAACATATGCTGTGTCGTCTGTTAGTGTGTATCACATGGAAAATGGAATCGATTTTTCAATACTGCGGACCTCTATAGGAAAGAATTATTCACTTTTTTACAAAACTCATATTAGAATGTCCCTTCGAAGTCTGCTGGCTCTTTAGTTCGATTCTGTGATCATATCATTTTGGATGAGCAGGATGAGCAACGTAATCGTCTGATACACAAAAAGGATCTGGTTTGAATTTTAAGAGCTGCCAAAACACTTTCTCTCAACAACACTGCGATTCATTTAAATGCATAAATAGTATTTGCTTGATACCCTGCCTTAAAAAGGAACCACCTCATTCTTTATTTAAGCAGCATCCACACGCTCATACCATTGTCACATAAATCATACCCTAATAAGGCGACTTCTCTTCTGCGTAAGGATTAACAAGGTCATTATAATTTTTTTCCTAATTCCTGCAGCACATCCTTATTTGCTACTTCTTTGTTCCTATCGCACCATATCTATCGGAGGTTAAGAAAGAAAACAAAAACACACGCTCCTGGCAGTCACTCCCTGCTGATATGGTAGCCAATAGTAAATCCAAGCTCCAGGAGCACCCTCCTTCATTGGCGCGTAAGTGTCATCAAATGATAATAATTCTCTCCCAGCACACATACCGTCGTATCCTTTCTTTATTTTTTCAATACTGTGTGTCCTTAGGAAAAGGGGATATTCTTTATTTATTTGAAAGGACGAGCCTTGGAGACTTTTTACTTAAGACTCCAGCCAGAGAAGAATTATAGCCCAGCGCGTAATTTCATTGAACCAAAGGCTTAGGCCCAAAAACCAGCATCCAACTAGATACTAAGAAAAAGGAGTCGCAAATTCGACTTCGAAACTCGCGGCGGCGACAACGGCGATGGTGATTATTTATTTTCTTCATTATACCACGCGTCTTGAGCCTGTCCTTTAAGGAAGTCTGCTGGCTCTTTAGTTCGATTCTGTGAACATTTCATTTTGGATGAGCAGGAAACGTGATCGTCTGATACACAAAAGGAATCTGGTTTGAATTTTAAGAGCTGCCAAAACACTTTCTCTCAACAACACTGCGATTCATTTAAATGCATAAATAGTATTTGCTTGATACCCTGCCTTAAAAAGGAACCACCTCATTCTTTATTTAAGCAGCATCCACACGCTCATACCCTTGTCACATAAATCATACCCTAATAAGGCGACTTCTCTTCTGCGTAAGGATTAACAAGGTCATTATAATTTTTTTCCTAATTCCTGCAGCACATCCTTATTTGCTACTTCTTTGTTCCTATCGCACCATATCTATCGGAGGTTAAGAAAGAAAACAAAAACACACGCTCCTGGCAGTCTCTCCCTGCTGATATGGTAGCCAATAGTAAATCCAAGCTCCAGGAGCACCCTCCTTCATTGGCGCGTAAGTGTCATCAAATGATAATAATTCTCTCCCAGCACACATACCGTCGTATCCTTTCTTTATTTTTTCAATACTGTGTGTCCTTAGGAAAAGGGGATATTCTTTATTTATTTGAAAGGACGAGCCTTGGAGACTTTTTACTTAAGACTCCAGCCAGAGAAGAATTATAGCCCAGCGCGTAATTTCATTGAACCAAAGGCTTAGGCCCAAAAACCAGCATCCAACTAGATACTAAGAAAAAGGAGTCGCAAATTCGACTTCGAAACTCGCGGCGGCGACAACGGCGATGGTGATTATTTATTTTCTTCATTATACCACGCGTCTTGAGCAACCCTTAGCAAAATATACTTTGGGTAGCCAGCAGAGAGACGGTTACGTATCTCATCCCTTGTTGAAGAATTATGAGCGTACGGAGGTATTATCACGAAAGGTAGGACGTGTATATCATTTTTGCGTATGGCATCTTATTGCATAGTTTTTGGGTGATACATCTCGGCAAGGATTTTGACTCAGCAAGCACTTTGAGGGGGCGGCAGGCGTGCACACATGGTACTGATTTAAGCCTCGGTGGTTGGGAGTTGGGAGGTGAAAGCTGAAGAAAGTTTTACATGTACCTTATCCCAAGTGCAGGACGAAGACGATGCGACACAACCGAACGAATAAGATGGCTGAAGGGAAGAGTGGTCTTAACTGAGTTCTTTAATTATTATTTATAGCTGGGCGTGTAATTAAGGAAGATTCCATGTGGCCCACATAGATAGGGGTTGAGAATTTACAATGCACATTGTGGCGAAGGACGTAAGGATGAAAGTTTCGTGGGATTTTTCATGTGCAACAATTTAGCTCTTTTTTTTTGTGATGAATCCATTGATTTTGGATCCTTTGAGCGGTTTTAATATGTATTCGGAGTTTTTGTAAGAAAATTTGCATTAAAAATCGTTTGTGCATCCTTAAAATATGCAGGAATTAATTCCGAATACAGATCATAAGTATATTTTGACAGTTGAAAGTATGCAACGGTAAATATTGAATCACGAATAATTCATAGCATAGCCTTAGGCTGCACTAAAATTAGAAATAATATAGTGTGTATCTACTTTGATCTTGCTTTATGTGAACTGCTCCCCAAGGATTGTTCTATCAGACTCATCGTTACCTTACAATTCCCGTCCAAATGAAATATTTTTCAATTACCTTAACCCACTACATAGCTCTGACGAAAATCCTTTTAGGGAATTTTTCATACTCAACACACCATATTCGCTAATACGACTCTAAAGGATGCGCCACAGCTCATTACTCATCTGATTACAGCGCCAAATTCCCCCGAAAAAAGCCGACCAAAGTAAAGGACGAAGAAAAAACCCAACTGGATTTGCATTCCAAAGCCGGAAATTCTTCATATTGTTTAATTTAAACGAAATTGAATGATTCTATAAAACATTCCTTACGGCACGCCGCGATGGGGATGAGACTGTAACCCAACAAAGTAACTACTCGCTACATTATACCCCATGACTCTTTTAAGCTATCGCAGTCTTGCGAAGCACCTTCAGCTCTGCCGAAATAATTTCATTTCTCATTCTTGGAATATTTATTTGGCGGCCTTATCAGTAGAATATGAATATTTCCTTTTTATGATCATTTATGGTGGTACATGAATCACTGTACATACTTCTAGTCCCCTTGCTCCTGGTTAGTTGCTTTATTTTTGCTGGAAATGTATTCCCTCGAAGGAGTTCAAAGCTCAGCTGTATAAGGAATCACCGTCATGCATTATTGTGTCCTTTCTTTTAGAAAAAAAAAAGTGAAAAAAAAAATACGAACGTATAACGACCATTATTGCCACCCGTATGTGTGTATATGTTATTTATGCCGCGAAATGAGTTAGTGCGAGACATAATTTCCTTGATATTTGCATTATTATCTCTCGTCCTTGCGTTATGGGATATTAAAAAAGTTTTACGGAAATAGCAAATGTATTCTCATTCAAAGCGATTGTAATATTGATGTTGCAGTTGTGGTTGTGAGCAAATAGAAAGTTATTAGGAGTGCATTATATCTCATGAGAATGAACTTGCTTGTATCAAATGAAAAGGAAATGCAGAAAATAAAAATCTTTATAAAAATTGAACTCCTTTTATACATGTCTTTACGAACAACGATTGCTGGTGTAAAGGATCCTCCTAAGGGACTAGTAACTTTACACATCGGCAACACAATGGACTGACTTTCTTCTGGCCTGAGTCCATACTGATTGAAAGCAGTTCTTAATCAACCAACCAAGATCGTAATCGAGTGATATTTCGGTTGTTATATAAACTACCAGTATCTTCTTTGGAACATGGACATCAACGAATGAGTTGAGTCACGAATAAATATAATATCGGGACCCACACATCTTTGTCACAACGAATAGACAGGAGTTCCTTGATCTTTGCTTGACCTTCAGTTCGAGACCGTTGGTAGTTAACGATTGCAGCGTGTCAGGAACAGTGACTAAATACTAAGCGCTATCCGTAAAAGAAATACCTTCCCTTGAGTGGTCCTCCTTTAATGACCTCAAGAATCTGCCTTCTGTAGGAATCAGACGCAACTTGTATCTCCTCATTTGGTGTCTTGTCTTTTTTGTAGTCTTAAAAACTCTTGTGTGATCCTGAGCTCCAAGTGTGTCTCTGCCTAACTGAGCCTGAATGTAGCTACGATTAGATCAAACATTTCCTGTTACTATCCATATTATTGTGCAATCTATATGATAAGTTTCAAAAAAAGCTAAAGTCGGTAGATGATTTATACATATATTTCATTGCTCGGCTTTATGTTAAGGACTTGCCTTATAAATTTATTTCCTCTTAGAGCCACTGGTCATCGCCAGATATGTAGCTTATTGGACACATCTATACTCGTATGTCCACCCCCTACACTATAAATACCAAAAGAGGATTATTCCAATAAAAACTAAACCTTAGAGTACCAACAAACGTGAAACTATTACCAATTGCTATGATTACGTCAACTTTACCATCCCCAAACAACAAGACAGGGATTACTATAATTGCCAATCTTAAGATGGTAGTACCTACCACGAACAATTTTTATACCTCACTTTTTGTAAGATAACAACATCCCCAGACAGGTCCTTAATAAATTTATCTTAAGGCAAAGTTAACCTAGATTTTGCCGTGTCTCACAAATAACAATAAATTTCGATTTTGCCAACTTAAATACTTTATGAATTATTTCCTTTTAGTATCTAATTCGTAGGCATTAAGAATAACACCTTTTAAAAAGGGGGCACAAGCACACAAACCTAAAATGCCACCGTAAGGGGGTAAACAAAAAGAAAGCAAAGAGTTTAATACCTCTATCCGCGCGTCGCACACACCACACAGAGCAGTCATCTTTTGAGGGAGTTTTTGTTTTTTTTTCTTTCTTTCCTACAGAAATCAACCCCCACCCAGCATACTCAAGCCAGTGGGCCTCAGCATCAGCATCAGCAGCCTGGTTAAGATTTTTCGGCTTTTGCCATAAATCAATTCGTATTAGTTTTGATCTTCCTGCTGGCATAGAGACTTTTGTATCCTTTCTAATGAGAATCATCGTTTTCTTCATCGTCGTCGTTGTCGTTGTCGTTGGTCTTTGTGCTGTGCCTCCTATGAATCTTAAGACAAACTGAAGTTCTTCAACCAACCCCCAACCCATCTAAGACTCGAAGAGTTCCTCTCTCTCTCTTTGGTTGATATGCAAAAAGTCTTAAATCTTTATATCTTCGAAGGGAAAAATCTCTGTGTGTTTTAACCAACGTTTTTGATTCTGACAGTGTTCCTGCGGCAAAGCAAATTTCTCCCCCCAACCCTCTAACCCATCGCTCGCTCTGACAAGGATGGAACCAGTAAATTTTAATCGAGGTTATGCCTTCATTTGCAATAATTCATTGTAATAATGATAACTCTATAAAACCTGTTAAGACAGAATTTTTCCCCCGCTTAGCTGTCGCGCAGAGGGTGGTAGTAGTGGTGGGTTGTTGGGTTCCACCCCCAGCACCCTGTCACCTTTGTGGATGGCATTAAATGGCATTTGGTTTTTCGGTCTGGTAAAAGGTAAGATGCGGGATTTCATGCGGGCTTGTTGGTTTTACGGTTAAGCTATGGTCGGTTTTTCTACGAAAGATTGTCTGGGTGTCTTCGGGTTTTTTTTTTCTTCGTTTTCTTGGACTAGCAGGACGATGAATTATCACGACAAAGGGATTATCATTTTTACACTAACTCTATAGCCCCCTTGGGGGTGATTTAGTAATAAAGTTTAGCTGGGTATTGAAATGAATTATTTATAATATTTTTTTTTTTGGAAAATATTTTCTCCCAGCCGAGCATGATTTCGAAAGACTTTATGGCTTTTAAATTGGTTGAAGTTTAAAAGAAATAAATGGAGATACACTTTCCGGAAATATAAAGGTTTTTATTTTTTTTATTAATGAGTGAGTGCACTAAACATAGGCCATCTACTGAAAGACTGACAAAACATTACTGACAAAATCTGAGACACTTATACTGCAGACAAATTATTGGAGTTCTTACAGGCACGTTGCATTTCCAACAAATATTAACACAACAAACACACTTTCGGGTTGTTTTCATTGCTTAGAATCTGTTACCATTCTAATGCCACTTTCACCGATTGGCAAATTGGTTATGCCAATTATTTCGTGGCCCAAATTGCGGTTAGGGTTAGAAGACTGTGCTGAATACTTAAGAAGCGGCGCTTTCAAGCTTAGGAGTTTCATCATAAAGAGTTTTTATGCACCGAAGCAGTCTGAATTTATACCTAGCGACTTGATTGTGTGGAGCGTCAGAGGGCAGAAATAAACTATGTCTACATACCTTACCTATGATAGCGGCATTAATTTCTATTCCGGCGTCTTTAAAGTCGCTCATATCAGCGTCTTAACTAGGTAAAACACGATCTAATACTAATACCTGCGCTGTTAGGCAGCACAAATATAAAAATCTGGAGTAGTGTCTACAAAGGAGCTCTACCTAATATGGCTTCATGCATTGGAGACTCCCTTTTAGCCAGTTCGTTCAGGCTTTAAGCTTGACGTCCTAGAAGTCTTTCTTTCATTGTGACTACTTACATACCTAAGAACAGTATACCCTTGTGAGCCTCCTGAAAATATGATTCAGTTTTCCCCAATTTTATCACAGTTAACATGCTTCCATCTCGACTGATCTGCGCCATCTACTTCTGGACCGCCGCATATCCTGCTATCCTACAAACCCTAAGCGGGTTTCACTGTATTGCGTGGTTAGCGTCATTGCGACTAGATTTGTCCTCTTTTCCAATAGTCCAATAAACGATAACAATATTCATCTAAATATAGTCGCCCTGCATCGCCAGAATTTCCCCCTGTAGACTCCGGTGGATCATAAGAGTAGCTTTTCTGATTGTCTTTTTTTAATTTTCGTCTATACAAGCTTACTGTCTAAGTGTGATAGATAACAACCTCGTTCCCTATCCTCATTCATATGCTCTGGACCATTCTGTGGTTTAACATTGAACCAGATAAAATCTGCTCTCAACTCTCTTACTGGAACACACAACATTCTGACAAGGACCATAAAAAAGCGAAGATCATTACGGGCTTCAAGGCGGTAGGTGCTTCCTTAACTGTCGTCTCAGTAAAAATGAGTTGAATCCAATCGAAATACATACATACATTTTATGACACTGAAACACATATACAGATTCAGCTCGGCTTATGTACAAGCTGATGATGATGCAGCTGATGTCTTTTAATCCTAAGCTCAAACAATCTTAAGCACCACCAATGAACTAATGGAAGATTTCCAAAAGCCTTTTAGGTCTCAATGCCTTCATTATGTCCTGACTCACATTAAAGGAAATAATACTCCTCCCTGTGGAGTACTCCTTTCACTGGGCTGATCTTGAAAATACCTTTAGTTATACATACATCCTGAACACCTGTGTTAAGGCTCCACCATAAACAAAGAATTGCACCGTACAACTAGAATAATGAAAAGACACTTCACGTTTTGACATTTAAAGTTGTTGTTTTGTTTTTATTTTTTTTTTTTTGTTTTGTTAATTTAATGTATTTAATATACAATGGAATAATACTCTTCAAAACGGTCCTACAGTTTTTCTTTTCTGTATGATTTTAGATTTTATTTATTTTAATAATTTAAGAATAATACTAATTTTATTATTATTTTAAAAATGCAATTAATGCTAACATACGGTACGGTATTAAATACCACAAACAAAATGACGGAAAGAATTAATTTAACAATTTTGTTTTGCTCTTATAAGTTTATTAATAAAATTACACTTCATTGTCGTAACACATCTACACAAAAATTATAAAATAATATATAATGTTTTCTTTTCTTTTTTTTTTAAATTATGTTTTGGTAACAAGAACAGAGGCATAATAAAACAAATATAAAAAGAAATAAATTCTCAACTATTTACATAGAAAATTGCAGCGATTTCGTTTGATTTTAGTTTTTAATTTTTTTTATAAATGTTACTCGAAATGTACATTATATTACGTGAAATTTACGAAATTTATGAACGATTTTATAAATTAACAAAGATAGAGAGAGAGAGAAAAAAATACACATTTCCCTAGAGAGATATGGAGAAATGTTTTAATTTTTATACGCTTTATATGATAACTAATTAAATAATTCGTTTATCGTTCGATTTAGTATTTTAGTTTTACCAGCTAAAAAATGATAAAACATTTTTTTGCTTTTATTTTGCCTTAGTTCTGGATTCAGTTAAAAGTCAATACTATAAATATTCGCTTACTTAAAACTAAGTTATTGTTTTTTCTTTTGAAAATTAATTTAATTCTTTCCTATTAATCTAAGAATTATTATATATTTATATCTTTGGTTTCTAACATAATGAATGAAAAGAATTGTTTAAAAAAAAAAAAAATCCTAAAGTTTACAAACTATATAACTGGGATTTGGAATTTTGGAATTTATTTGAAAATAAAATATAATAATAATAATAATTTTCTTATAAGAATTTTGACTAATTGATAATAATTGCAAAAAGGATTCAAGTGCGTTGTTTGTAATAAAATATTAATTTTCTTTATGATATTTTTAAGGATTTTTAATCCCAACAAAGGATCATGTCCTTAACAGACTCCAGGTGGCCTGCCTTATTTGTGATATGACACAATTGCTGTGAGTTTTGAGGTCCATTATTGGCTAATACTTGGATAGAACAATGATGTACGGTAATGAGCCGGTGTATGGAAGGTACCAATCGTTGCCATATTTCAATCACGCTCCTCATATTTGTGAGCGAACGAGTTAAGACCGCACTGAGTTGGATCGTAGAGGGACATTTTTAGTCGCTTGCACTTGGCTCGGCGATTCTTAAACCAAAACTGGACGTTCTTGCTTTCGAGGCGGGGGAACTTTTGTCTAAAAATAAAAAAAAATTAAAATAAATTATTTATTTTGCTAGGTTGCAGTTGAAAAAAAGGAGTAAATTTATTGTCTTTGTTGTTAATATTTTTAATATATTAAGTTGAAAAAAATCTTCCAGTTTAACTTACCTATAAGGCATTGTATTCAAGTCCTCTGTGTACTTCAGGATCAAATTATGTGACGGATGTGTATTCATTGAGAACCATTGCTCGAGCTTTGGTACCTCTGTTACTGGATCGATAAAAGTACGATTTCTTTTCCGCCTCTCTTCATTCGTCAAATTGGATAGGTTTAGTCCACCCGCTCCCATTGGTACCGGAGGAATTCCTGCACCCGCATGATGTAGATGTCCCTGCTGACCAAAATTCGACATATAAGGACCCATATACATAAATGTTGAGTTAAACATTGAATTCGCCATCATGGGAAAAGAGATATCCTTGCGTGAATCCGGCGATGGTGTCCTAAAGTCATCCATCTGGCTTGTATCATTATCCTCATCCATATCGACGTCGTCCGACTTTGATGAGTTTTTTGGTGATTCACAACGTTCATCCACACTTCGATTGCTCGAGCTATTGTTGTTATTATTGCTACTATTGTTGTTGTTATTCGCCTCCCCATGCTGCGAATGTGTCTCAATATCAGAATGACGATCACGATCAGCGTTGGACTCTCCATTCGGAAGATCATTATCATTATTACTACCTCCAACTGAGTTATTGGTTCGATCAGCAACGGTTCCGTTATGATTACTAGTCGTATCATCTTTGCCAATTGATGGCGTAGCATCCTCAGGCGATCGATTGCGTTCGTGCATGGTCAGTGACAAGGGCAACTGTGGTGACAACGGCCGACTCTGATCGTCGTCCATATCGTCCGAGTGCTGAGACATAGTATCAATATCGTCTGACTTCAGACTCATCGGACTCTTCAGATAGTCATGTGACATCAACTGAGCATGTTGACTTAGATATCCATTGGCCGAGTGACCAGCACCCACAGGACCTCCAGCGGCAGAAAGACCGGCACCAGGCATCTGTCCGCCACGCATTTCGGCTCGTTTTTGCGCCGCTCGAGCATTTTTAAACCAGTAAACAACATTATTCACATCCAAAGGCTTGCGGCCACGACGCGACTCAAGCGAATTCAATTGCATCACATAAGTCTGGATCTGTTGCCTTGAGGGATGGGGATTCTCTTGAAACCATTTCTGAAGTTTGGGCAATTCCATTTCTGGGTCAAAACTCGTTCGCATGCGGGTTTTTTGATTGGTCGGATACGAGGCATGGTGATGCATTGCATGCAATGGATGTACCAACATGTTTGGATGATGATGTGGTGGCGGTGGTGGTGGATGATGATTATCGAGGAGTGTCTCACGACTATTGTGCAGACTGTGGGCAGCTGCAGCGGCTGCGGCTGCTGCGGCCATTTGGCCTACCGTACCGAATTCCATGTCACTGGGCTGGGATGCACCTGTCCCTGTTGCCATAAAGGGGGGGATTTTGGGTGCGATGGGGGATTGTGGTGAAAGTTGATTGCTCCACCACTGGTCGAATTTGCGACGCAAATCGTCGGAAATTTCTCCTGTGAAACCGAATGCACTTTGGTATGAACTGCGACAAATCTGCGAAAGGGTGACCTGCAAAAGAGAATGAAAAAGGGAAGAAGTTTAATATCAGCTAATTGACATTGGTTAAGCAGTTGTCAAATATTGGAGCAGAAAGTATTGCCTTAAATCCCTTTTTATCTAGCGAATTCCTTAAAAGAATAAGCTCTTCGTTCCTAGTTTACAGCTGATGCCAACTGACACGCATAACGCACCACTTATACATCAGCGTAACCCACCCCCTCGTTTAAGGATATTTTCATAGTAGACAAAAACTAATCTTCATCGTAACATTCGTGATTTACTTGAAAGGACTCATCACACCCATCCAAAACATCAGTTCAAGCAAACGAATACAAATCCTCGCTCTAACACATGAGTGAGAAAGGATCAAAATTTGAACGCCTTATTCACGGCCCCATTTTCCGCCCATACACCGATTAAACCGTCGTTCATCGCATCAAAATTTAAGACGAATAATTGTTACTGCTTAAGGATTCTTTGTTTAGCAAAAGAAATATGTTCACAGAGCACACATGTACCGTATCTTAGAGCTTACAAAGGTTCGCAGAACACACCCACATAGACATAATCCGTTCTCGTAAAGGGTAAATCCTTTTCTTTGTTTTTTTTTTTTTTTTTTTTTATAGTGAAATGCAAATAATTCACACATACTAGAGTACACCTAGTGCCCTACTACGACAATATGATTATTTGTGTGCCTAGTTAAACGAAAAGTAAATCAAATCATTCGCACCTGATGGAGTTGGAAGGAGGTCTGTCTAATAGGGGGAGGCCGGCTTAGACAACATACCCATGCAGCTAGACCCCTTTCGTATGGCATTGGAAAAATAAATCTAAATAGATATATACACATGTATAGATGTATCTTTCTATCTTATATGTGCACGAACCTGAACCGAAACGAACCGCTTATCCTGATCCGATTAAGAATAAGAAAATGTTCTCTCTGTTATAGCAGAAGCACAAAGGTGCTTTCTCGTCTGTCTGTCTCTTCTAAATTCACGTGCTTTGGATGGGGGTATATGTGCGCTTCTGAAGGTAGATTTAAAATTTTTGAATATAATGTGGTACCTTTGCCCTCCCATATATGACAGATAGATAGATAGATAGATGCGATAGTTTTCTCTCGAATGAAAACGCAATATTTTGATCCTACACTCCTATGAAGGATTATAAGGCGAATAATGAAGCCTTGAGTACAGCCGCCTGACATATTCCACCCCCTCGCCACTTTTGGGTGACGTTATTAGACAGATTTCGTGGAACTAAAAATCACAGTTAGTTGGTTGGCTGATTGACAATGTAGAGGGTTTGAGGAATGTGGGTTGGTGTGCTTTCATCAAAAATTGATGCTATTTACCAAAATCCTTTTATGGTCTTAAAATATCGTTCACTTATGTGCGACGAAGGAAGAAGAATAATATAGCTTAAGCCGAATTATTATTTTAATAAGATGCGCTAAATTAGTGAAGTTTCAAAGGGTTTACTGAAATGCATGGGAGGGAGAAGCGGAGACTTTACTTTTCTCTTTTTCTAAAAGGATTACTATTTTCGGTGTAAACTATAAAAGATACATGTAGAGTTTTGTCAAAAAGGAGTTCTCAAATTTGTTTCAAGACTTTTCTTGCGGTTGATATGCGATTGAAACTCTTTGAAGTCATAGGAGATATTAAAATATAGAAAACTTTAAGATCAACCAAATAATTTGCTTATATTGCCAGCTAAAGATCGCATCACAAACAGTTCTAGATTGACCTTTGAACATTGAGAATAATTCTGCAATCTGTTTTTTGACAATTCTCGACCCTCAATCTGAGACTTAATCAACTCAATCAAAGAATGCTCACTCAATATTTTCTGGACAACAACTTTAAAATAAATTTCCACTCATTATTACTCCAGTGATGATGACTGTGAAAGCATAACGTCCAACACTTGGTCATTGGATGCGGATAAAATTTAAATGGCTAGAAGTAAGGTACAGAGGTTCACTTCTTTCAAACTAAATTGTCAGTGACTCGGTGCAACATCTTTAGATACATTGTTGATCCTAAACATAAAACAGCGGGAGGATAAACCAATTATAGTCTAAGTAGTTGTGCGATCAATTCTTACGTATCACTTAATCAAGTGGCGGTCCAATGTGGCATCAAAGGAAGCACAAAGTTCAAAAAGTGTCACGTGTATTCCTTTCAGCGTTATGTACCTAATAAATTACTTTCCAATATTTAACTCAAGTGTCAAGAGTCAAGCACTGGACGAGTGGAAGGAGTCACTAAGGATTGTTTAGGATAGTAGTGCTTTGGTTGAAATGAACGAGGATCATTTTATTTCATCGAAATTCTAAGCTTCTTTAAATTTAAGCACAAAGCAATCACGTATTTCGCCATAGACATTCCCACATTATATAATAATACTTTTGTTATTCAACTTACCTCATCCAAAGGACACCCAGTCGATCGAAGCACCGCATGTGATTGTAGCACCAACAATTTCAATAATTTATCTTTGATTTCACCAAAGGTCGATGGTTTTGCTCTTAAAATAACTATTCTCAATGCAACCACAGATGCCAATTCGCCTAAGATATCACCAACCTGTACAACAGGATTGTCAGAGATATTTTCCAATGGAATTGCTTTCCAATTTTTAATTATAAGAGAGCCTTAAACAAAAACCAAGACAAACATTTAATTAGATACATTTCTTGACAGCATAATTAGAAATTCAGTTAAACATACCTCTAGCAGTGCTAGCAACTTCTATCGAATATCCAAGCTTTTGAAGTGCCGTACTCACGATGTCTGTCCAAAGGGTTGAAGCCTCAACAATAACATAACAATCTTGTTCAATATTTGGACGCCTTTTATACACATTCCTTGTGTCGATTGTGAGGGATGCTTGTAACGAATGAACAGATTCCACGATACAATGAAGGGGGACCTTGGCTGTAATTAAAAGTAGAAAAAAACATAAAAAATGAAGTGTGACAGACAAAAATTGTATCTTTAAAATAAAGTTTGTATTTCTATATAACCGGGACACATATGTTTATATCTATGGTGTATAAAGAGACTCAAAAGGAGAAAGTCCTTTCACAAAACCTTCAGTTTGCATTTGAACAAGTTTGCGAAAGCAGATTTACTATCGAAATCCAAAGGATAAATCCCTTAAAGCTTAGTGACCGTTTGCAGTTCATTCATGCTAAGGCACATACAACACACACACACACATGCATACAAATTTTGTTTTATCCTTTGGTCAGAGAGGATATCTTTCGGCAACGACGATGAGTATGTGAGTAAATTGTGTGGGTCGTTGAGTTTAACAAGACCAATGTAGAGGTATGTATTGTGGAGTGTATTCAGCTTGGACAGGATGGGAATGAGCAAGAAAAAAAAAACAAGGACTTAGGATAGGAAAATCAACATTTGTCGATTTATCGGCATGAGGATGAGTATTTTCGATCATAGGACGGATTTAAACGTACGACAACGTGTTTTAAATTAAGACCAATGCTAGACACAAATTAATGGAGTTTTTGGCCCAGCCAAAGCTAAGTCGTAATGCCGGGTGGATAAGCATTTTAAGCCGTCCTGAAGCTACGGTTGACACTAATCCCATCAGTTTAACATCCGATTTAAATAGCGTGTAGAACTTTCTACCAAAAGAACACTCTTTTTGTCAAAAGGTCCATTGTTTTCCATTGTCCATTTTACTGAAATTTATTTGACTTTCAAAGAATGCCGAGATAAGAGCCTACATATACACCATTCAATACATAAGCAGAGAAATTGAAATATGGGACTTAGTAGATTGATATCATGAAGAAGTTCGAAGGTTTAGATCCTTCTACTCCATTTAATAACCTCACCTAAACAGAAAAATATGAGAAGCAGAACATGAAAATATACAACTCAAATAAAGGGCGTATGCTTATGGCCCATTCCCTCTCTACGTTCAAGAGCTCGAACACAAAACCTCAGCTTCGACAGAATGACTACATCTAGCTGAAATAGCCTTCAATTAGGATTTTACTATAAGCTCCAATGCAAAAAATATCCTCTTTGCATAAATTTGTAGACAAACTGTGCTAAATTTGCTTGTTAATTACTATGCAATTTGGGGTTTCTCCGAATGCCCACTCATTTTATTGCTATAATTGGACTGATTGATCCATTATTGAAAAATGCTCATCATTTCATTTCAGTCAAGTTCACCGCAATGAATGTAATTACTCAAAAAAAAAACAAAAATCCCACCCACCAAACTATACTAGAATCTGACCCGCAAAAAAAAAAGTCAAATGCACCACCAATTAGTCAGTAGAATATTAATTATGCTCAATGAAACCACAAGTCTATTAAAATATCAAAAATTGATATTCCTATTTCGAAATAGAATACACCCCACATATGCCACAGCAATTATCCTCTTTTTTTTTGGGTTACCACAATGGTTGCCGTGTAAAAAAAATCTACACCTCCTCGCGAAGGAAAACAACAAAAAATTATCTGCAATACGCATCCATGCAACTGGACGTTCGGGCGATAAAAATTCACTGAAGGAAAATAATAATTGATTGAGAACAGATTACAGGTGAAAATGAGCTTAACTCTTAATATTATTAATTATGCCAATTAATAAAATAAAAGCTCCGAGCAACCCGAGGTATGATGAACCGAACCATAAGCTTTGCCAGACCCCCACTATTTGCAAAACCCCGAAAAACTTCAGCCCGTTCAGTTGTGCGAAATAAAATCAAATAAATGAATGAGCCTCGAACCGAAAGGATTATGGTCGCCATAAATATGTTAAACGCACGTATTCATGTATATATATGATTTCTTTTTAAGGATCACCTGTTTGGCCAGAGGTGGAAGGACACAATGGTTAACATCCGCTTTTAGGACATGCACATGAGCAGTATTTTACGATTTTATTTTCATGATTAATTACGCAAATTGTTGCTCTGCAATCATCGCAAAAAGGGATATAAGCTTTAGTAAAGGAGGCTTCTATACATATACGCAGATGGTGGACAGGTAAAGCCGAACCCTTTCGGAGATTTTGTGAATCCTCGAACAATGGTATTATGCGTAGGCATACCTCTGACTCTTTTGGCTTGGACCATTGTGGCTTTTCCATTCAACGGCTATGCTCCTGCTACTGCTGCTGCTGCTGCTGATGATGATGATGATGATGATAAGTTCGCCTCTCATATCCATTATCCCCACCAATTTGAGGTTAAAACTCTAAAACAAAAGCCGATTTGTTCCTTTCATCATAATTATATTACTATGCCTATTACTAGTGGTGCGTGCTTACTCATACCACCCGACCGTACTGGTATCCACTAGTTTTGCTGATTGTTTTACGATGCTTAGCTCAAAATGCGTTGAAAGGACATTGGCACTAACAAAAAAAATATCATCCCCGCAAGCATACTACTTAACGAATGGAACGCATTATAAATTAATAATGAATTGTGATGTTAGACTTTTGTCCGATTTACAATCCATAAAAGAGGCGCCCAAAACACATAAGTCCCCATCGCTTTAAGTCATTAAATTTTGCTTTTGCATGATGGGCGTCATTGATCGTCAACTCTTACTTTATGCTCATCCGTGGGCTGCAAGTGTTTAGAGTTTTTCTGTTCTTTGCCCGATATGGTGTACCCGTTTTAGGGAAGCTGCCCTTAGAGGTTTGTTAAATCCTTTAACCTCTTCCAATCAAGATCATGAATTAAAGAATACTAGCAGTATTCAATCAACCCAATCTATTCTGAGTCCTGATTTGAACTGGCATAACGGTGAAATAAGGTATTCGAAGGGGTTTGCGAACTAGGCAGACAGGGAAATTCCTCAAACATCGAACGTGTGATGGGTATCCTGGGTCAGCGACTTACGAATGCATGTTGTCTAAACAATACCCTTGGATATTAATGAGATGTCTTCGGTATTCTTATTGTCTCTCAGAAGAAAAGACAGCAAACAGCTTATTGGCGTGCTAAATAGGTCCTTAGGATCTGAAGATATTGGCACTTAAACCTCTGCCTGCAATGTTTGAGGAGAGAATGACTATACAGCAGCCTAAGTGATTTGTCTGCATTTTCTTGCATCATGCTGCAGGATTAAGGTGCAAAGGTGAATAGTATTACTGCAAGCCTTAAGTGCATATTCGTGGGTTTAAAAGGTACATTTTCTGGGATCCTAAAGATTAAGGATTAATCGTACGAATCTTTGATCTAAAATCTGATCTAATTTTAGCTCACCACAAAACTTTACATTCATCCATTCCCTCTAAGACAAATCACAATTCTGAATGCTTGCCTTTAAAAGTTTGCATTTCAATCTTCTTTGAAATGTCATAGTTCAGATTTTACAAATTCGATTAACATCAACGCAATGCAGAATAGAACAATGACTTTTCCACATTCCATAGAGACAAAACAAAAATTCCAATCACATGCGCAAGCAATAGAAGAGTACCTAACCTAAATCCCTTCTTATTCTTTTCCTTGTAAGAGATTTCATATTACCCCAAAGCTTCTACCACGAGCCATTGGAATGTATAAAAGAACACTTGAGCTGTGGATTCCTCCAAAGGCGTCAGGGTATAAAAAAGCATTTTCGACCCACACTTCGTTGTTTTTCTTCCTGCCCATGCCCACCCCTCTAGCTTGTGTTCTTAATATTTTTTGCCACATTCTTAGAGACGAACAGAGCTATAGGCAAAGCATAGATGGCCCGTCTTAAGTCCAAACTAATAACGGATATTTCTGCATTTCTAATCCAATAATAAGTTTAAAAAAAAAAAGATATTAATGACAACCACCTACTGGTTAGAATGGCATAAAAATTGCGCGCCAATCATTCTTTCTACCCTTACCTCTAAGACGGTATTTTTCTCCACCAACTTAGCTTGTCATCCGATAGAAAAGAAAGCAGTAAGTCAGTTTCGCGATAAGTTCAAAAACGAAAATCTTGTAACTTTGATTTTACCCCGGTGGATGTACGAAATAACGAGGGGATGGGAGCGCTAATGGGGTTGATTTGCCACATATACAAACATTTGTAGGGTAAGCAAGCATTTCTTATGATTATTTTTCTATTTCTTTTTATTGTCATGCCAAAGTGATTTAAAGACTTCTTTGGCATAGTCTTGAGTGATTTGCTATTGTCAATTGGGGTCTATTGATTTGTGTATGAGAAACTTGGAAGAGAAGCGTGAACACCCTGTTTGAGAGAAAGTAGATTTACATTTGAATATAATCCTGTCCTGATACTCTTAAGATAAGTTGAAATGATTATAAGTATAATTGAATGTGTATGACATATTGTATGTGCGATTTGATACAGGGTGTCCGAAAAATGTAAGTCGGCTGTTTCCTATTGAAACTAGAGCAAGTCAATGGAAAGTTTGAAAGACATTAAAACATTTACTTTAACTATTTGACGTAACTTTACTTTTAAAGTTCATATATGTATGAAAGAAAATAGGGTGATCCAAATATAGAAGTCTACTTTTTGCCTGTATTTACGTATTTTTCAAGTAGGTAGACCAAACGGAAGTCTTTATATTAAAAAGGGTCAAAATAGACGTTAAAACATATCCCAGCCTTTTGAATAAACAGCAGGACAACGCTTTATCCTTTCGTTCCCTAATTACCGCTACTTATTCGCACAGACATCTCAACAAACAAACTTTGCTTTATGCATATCTTTTTTTCCTTTCATTTTCGACAAACAAAAAAATATTTATATGAAAAGACTTTAGAATAGGGTAGAAAAATTAAATAACAGTAAAGTGAATTATAAGAAAATCGGCTTTTTCGATTCAGACCTAGTGCTAATGAGGGGTTTCACTTGTACATCCTCTCTGTACTTAACCATGTTAGGCTTAAAAAAAAAAAAAAACAAAATATCCAACCCTTTGGGGGTGCGTCCCCGCCTTACAATGAAATTCTTTTCAGATGATGGGGTGACAATTTTTAATGGTTTGCTGGGCTGGTGGAGGAGGTATTTCTACGTCTTGTGACATTTGGTGGCATGTTAAGGTGTACAAATCTGTAACACATACCTCTATGATTTGTATAACAATTTACAAAAGGATTTAGTGTATTTTTTTTTTATGTTTCTTTCTAAATAAGATCTAGAAATTAAATTAAGAGCGTCTACTTTGTTAGGGGTTTATTAGACGGTCATGGGGTGGTTGTGAGTTATAATAACCTTCTAGAAACTGTTCTTTTTAGATCAAGATAAAATTCGAAGGTGACCGTTTGTTAAGTGTAACCTTAAGCTCATATTGCTTAAGTACATCGGTGAGAATACAAACAATATAAATTCCACTAAAGCTATACCAAATGAGTATTAGCTACAAGGCTTTGCCTATTAGGCTAACAACTTAAAAAACAATCTATCTCTGCCACTTGTTGTAGGTACACTTTCAATTTACTTACTGCGAATATTGCACACTTATCCCCAAATCTAATCGAGAATAGTGTGCATTCCTGGAGAGGTGTATGTTGACGTATCTGTAGTCATAGTCAACATGTGCTTATTGCTTATCCATACCGAAGCGCGAAAAAACCCTTGAAACTCTTCCAGTTAATTTAGCCACAAATAGTTGGTTTCGAGTATATTAACTTTCAAGTGGCGCACAAATCGCAGATAAAACCTCCAGTCAGCTAGAGTTTATTGTTAATTGTTTTTTTTTTTTTTCTCGATTTTTTGTTCATTTTTTATGGTTCTACTCAGGTGGTGTTGTGTACTTTATGGCTCTGGACATGGTATGCACACACAATTGTCGTTTTTTATTTTATTACTATATTGTGCAGGGATTTTTACAGCTATGTAAATATATTTTGTAAATCAAAATTTATTTGAATTAATTTTTTTATTACCCCACAGCACAGTGATGTGAAGTGTATTATATAGAGCCACTTGATTAAGTGCAAAGTGGATGATGATGATGATGATGATATTGATGAAGTCATTCATAATCACACTTGAAAAATGCAAGTTTAACGATTTTGATTTATTGAATGCAAGAAGGGGTTGGAGTATTATATTTTTCAATTCAAGGTCTTGGAAGGGGGTAATGCGATCATGTGAATCGAGGATGAGATCATGAATTTTGCGATAAGGATAGTGATTTACACTGTTCAGCTCAATGTTGTTTTTTGTGTGGTTTTATCGATAGTGTGAGTCATTGAAGATGAATAGAGTGTTAAGCTATTAAGCTTAATTTAGCGAGTAAGTTTGAGTCAATATTAAAGCTCCATGATAAGCAAAATGAGAGCGTTGAACGCAGTTATGAATCACGGATTTTATTTATAAATTGTATAGTATTTACTTTTGAGTCTTATGTTAAGAATACCAAATTACATACTCGCACCTAAGTACTTACACAGATAGTCCTGTATAAATGAGTAGGCTTTGACGGCGAACACCTAAAAAAACACCGGAATATGGGGCTTCCATAAACAGATGAAAAATACTCCTGGAGAAATTTGCATCGTTGAGAATACGTCAAAAGTAGAATCGAAGGAAGAGAATGAAAAAGCAGAAGGAAACAATCTGGAGATACTGAAGCTCCTATCACCGTGACTGACTACTTGCAAAAGATAGTTAGGAATTAATAAGAAATAGAGTCCACCGATGATGGAATGTAAATGATAATATAACGTTATAGGTGGTGTTCCACAAGGCTCCGTTCTATAACCGCTACTGTAGAACCTACTGCATTATGACTTTCTTAGACTTAAAATTCCGAAGTCTTCGAAAATAATTAGGATCGCAGTTGAAGTGACCTTAAAATATTGGAGCGTGACTGTAATGAAGCTATCGGATTGGTATAGTAAGTTACAACTAGCAGAGGAAGGTAGGAAGAGTGCCAATCAGAAGCAGAGACTTGGCCTTACTGTTGATGTAATTTTGATTTTAAAGCAACATCTACAACATGCAGCTGAAAAAGCAGTAAGGACAACAACGGTTCTGGCCTCCAGAAGAAGAGCCTGATTTTACGACATCGATGATACTCTGTAGCTTACAAATATGGCCTAGCTTTAAAAGCATGCACCATTTCCTAAGACGCAGTAAGTAGCTGGAATGGTAGCAATAAATCTTCTGCTTGTTAAAGAAACCAGCGAAAATACTGTGTCAGGAGGACAATGGTGTCAATAGCGAAAAGTCGAAGTTGTTCTGAAGTAGCACCAAGAGTATGTCTCCCATGGCAAAGAGATGTTACCAATCTAACAAATGTAAATGGACTAAGAGGTTGAAGGAGTGTAGTGGGATATAGGGATAGAAGGATTTCCACATTTCAAAATGAAAAACAACAAATCATCAAGTGAATTTAGTATGTCTTTATGTTAAAACGAGGGCATTGTAGACTTTTTATATACACACGTCCTAGATCTAAGCAATGACATGCACGTCTAGTTGACATCGAAATATTCGTCTTATAAACAATATAACCCATGTTTGGTTACTCAAAACTGTTCCTTAAATAAGAAATAACGATACACATGCCACAATACAATAGGTGCCTTTATTTACGAAAAAACAAAGGAACATGAAAAGTAGACTAGCTCGAAGCTCTCCATCTCTCCATCTCTGCAATTTTACCTAAAAGCCAAACAAACAAAAACCGTTCAAAAATCTCATCTTTCAAAAGTTCTTTCAAACTCCTCAAAAGAATCCCATTCAATCCACTACACCTCTGTACAGTAGGTACCAGTAAACCCCTCTTAAATATTTCATACTCTGTAATTATTTTCCTGCATAATCCTCCATCACAACCGAAAGGCTTAGATATGAGTGACGAAATATCCCAGACAATCTGAAGTGGCCAATCCTAGAAAAATCAAGATTTCCCCATTGATAAGGGTCACTTCCTTCAGAAGGCAAACGTAAAACTAAACGAAACGGCTTAAGTAGCTACACATGCAGAGTAATTTAAAACCACACTATTTTAATCATCGTGTTCCTTGCGGATTTCCACCTCCACACACAGACAACAAAACCTCCCAAGAAACTATCCATCCATCTCTCATCTTCCGGTCAAAGAAGTTATTCTCTAAGCTCCTGTCCCTCCTCCTAGATGCCCATTCCATCTAACCCTTTAGATAACAATCCTTCTTCTTGTGTGTACTGTGCCTTCTTGTGTGTATCTCCAATTGGTAGTTGTTATTATTTATAAGGTCCACCAGGTGAACCAAAAACTGGACTTAATTCCACACTTGAGATTTTCTTAACTTGTTTAAGCTCTTCGTTCCTCCGGTGGTGATGATGGTGGTGGTGATGGGTTTACTCTGCTCCTCAGGAATGCCTTTTTCTCTCTCTCTCTCTCTGGATGCCGATAGTGTGTTTTTCTCTAAGTATCTCTGTGTAAGGGTATTAGCAATCCTTACAGAATGTATGTTTTTGTGTGTGTTTGTGTGGGAATCCTCCTGTGCGTATGTGCTGTTGCTACTCTTCAAAAAAACAAAATTCTTAGCAAAAGCTTAGAAAACACTTGCCACAAGGATGGTATGAAGAATCCTTTATTGCCATCCTACCCCAGTGTAGTCAAGTTGGAAAAATCTTCAACTTGTTCTTTTCTTCTACGAGAAATTAAACAAACGCTGGTGTGCCGAAGGATGCAGGCTAACAGGATTTGATATTTCTCGGTCGGTCTTGGATGAGGGTCATCTTGGGCATCATGGGTTGCTTGCTTGCTTCTAAATCCTTCTTAATAGATAATTCTCATTGGAATATTATGGAAAATTAATGATTGTCAGTTTGCTGGCTGAAGTGCCAATGCGTATCAGTATGGGTATGTGTATATGTTTTGCTATGTATCAGAGAGTGAGGGGAGGATAGGATTTTAAAGGACGCAATAGCAGCAGTGATTAGCATTATTGTTTTCTCAATCAGAATCATCACTTGTATACAACCCCCCAGAGTGTACAAGGACACACCTACGCATATAGATATATGTATAGAACAATCTTCATGGAACCCTTTGGCTACTTGGGGTTCGTTGATGGTTTATTGAACTGGACTAAGAAAGATAAGTTGCTACTTAGTTATGCGTAAAATAATTATTTGGAGAAGGGTGCTTCTGGGATTCTTAACGGGGGAACGTTCTTAATCGCACATCGGTCAACTGACCATTGCGTGGTATTATGGTATGGGTGTGTAGACTTAATCCGCAAATGGGAAGATATCCCATGTGCTATTCAGTTGGGAGTGAGAGCGATGTTCTTGTTGTTGGATGGTGTGATTATCAATTATCCTTGTTAAAACAGAAAAGGGTTACCCCAAAGGGATGTGTCTTGGGTAGATCTTTTAATTTTTCTTTACAAAATTTCCTTGAGAAATTTAATTTGGAATTTCTCATTCTAGAGTTACATGTTCTGATAATGTTCTCATAAAATAGCATTTAAGTTAATTCACGATCGACATTTTCATGTTAAGAGAATAGAAGGACCAATTAGCCATACTTAAGGCTTGCCACAGGTACTCGAAGAAGCCAAGAACAAGAAAGTAATCTTTTGGTAGTGCCATCAAAACCATTAGAAAAATCCAGCGCCGAGTAAACATAATATCACAGTGGATATCACTGGAAAGTACTCCGGCCTCGCGGCCTTATCAACAGGGAATGGAGGAATTCGATGGACTCTTACATCTGAACTCAAACACCTCGACTACGCCGATGATGTACATATGCTGTCTCGCAGAAAAATGAACCTTCATCAAACTACATCAAATGTGTGCATTTGGGATGCTATTCACATTTTGCTTAAAGACTAAGCTACGACTGTTCCGTTCCAACATTGAATCCGTGCTGCTATATGGATGTGGTACCTGGAGAGTGACCGTCACTATCACGAGCAAGCTGCAAACGTTTGTCAATAGGTGCCTGCGCTACATCTTAAGGATATTCTGGCCAAACCATATCTCTAACGAACAGCTTTATCAGAACTTATAGGCACAACCATACAATGACGAAAGTGGCAGTGGATTGGCCACACTTTCCGAAAGGGTGACAGATCCATAGCTTACCAATTGATGCAATGGAAATGGCTTTCCCAGGGTGGCAGGATACTCGGCGGTCTTTGGAATACGTGGCGCAGAACAATTGAGAAGGAAGCACGGCAACTGGGAAAGAGTTAGGGAGAGCTGAGGGCCATTTCGAGAAACCACACACGATGGCGCGTAGGTATTGTAGAGGCCCTTGCGGAAAATGTTCAATTCTTAAGAAGACTGACTTAAGAGTCCTTGAAAAGGCTTTAAGTCAAATTCAGAAAATATGTACTTAAAATTCATGCATGCATATTCCCAGTCGTAATAATCTTTTTACTTTAATTTGTGGACTAAAAGGCTTAATACTTAATCGATGAATTGACGCCGTCCGCAAAAGACCTTCTAAGACCAACAGTAAATACCTTCTCAAAAAACAAAAAAAAAACCTTTATAGTCCCTATAGCACATATTTTTATTAATAAGTCTATCCACTTCAGTTTAACTCTCCTTAACCTCATCAAGGGTTAACCGATTTGCACACCCCAATACTCACATCATTGATTTTCGGATCAAAAAATACACAAAATCCTTCATTCCACCTATTGTGTGTCCTTTGAATTTATAAAATATTTTTTCATGCAAAAAAACAGACTAAGTGTGGATTAGCGAAGGGAACACCATCCCCATCTCACGCAGTGCATTAAAAAAAAAAAGGATTCGATTAAAAGTCACTGCAAGAGGGCATTTATACTGCTGCACTAGTACATACCCAGGCACAAGCACTAGTAAAACGTAAAACGTGCTATCAATTCATATTTATCCGATTGTGGAGGATGAATAAAGAATTCTTAAATCTCTTTTAAGGGGTTACGCGAAGGTATTCAAGGATTTTACTATCCGCTTACCCCATCGCCCGCAAAAAAAAAAAAAAATCTCCGAGAATCCCTGCAACAAAACGAAGAATGAAAATGCAAATACATTCATTGCCATGCTCGTCAATCGAAAGCCGAGAATCGGAATTAGTAGCAAAAAAAAAAGGACTCAGTTCGGTAGAGTGTTCCTGCAAACAATGGCTACGGAACGATACGAACGGAGGGTTAAAATTATGGCGCAATGGGTAAAAAAAGGTAAAGGATTAACGATTTTAAGGGATTACTCCGTGCCACTTCAAATGGGTTTTAATGGTGATGGTGTCCTCTTCACCTCCTGTATCGCGTGTAACAAGTCTCGTATATTTTTGTTTTTAAGAACAATAGGTCCTTTGGAGTGAGTTATTTGCTTAGAATTTACTCTTAGAAAAAGCTAAGGGGTTGCTAGGTTATTTCTTAAGGGATTCAAATAATTTTTATTCATCTTGACGGGTTCATTAGGGCGGTAAAGCAGATTAACTAGCGTTTTACCAAAAATTTCATGGTTGCAAGTGTGTGGAAAATCCTTTCGTGAAACTATTTTAATTCGAGAAGAAACTCGACAAATTTAACCCAAAAGTGGTGGTTCTTCTCAGACTATGTAGTACACGATGCTTTAATTAAACTACAAACTTATTATGAAAATCGCTTCTTAAGACACAAACTCCTTGCAGAGTTCATTGTTGTTTCTTTTCTTTTTATTCGTTTGGGTGTGAAAAGTAGTAACAACTTATCTCTAGGAGAAAAGTTGTGTGTGTTCACATCACTCTTTTGAGGGTGATAAAGTTCATAAGAACCTACTTAAACAGACTTCATCTTCATCTTCATCTCCATCCAGTCATCCATCAGTTGAAGGATACTAAGCATTACTAGCTGACGTGTGTATGTAGTTAAATAGTTTTTCTTTATGCTTAAGCTCCTTTTTAGAGCTTCTGAAATGAATTACCAGTCAGATTTGCATGCACAGTTTGTGCATAAAGTTTAAAAATTAATAAAATTTAAAAGTAGTGTAAGAGCGGTTAAGCGAAGCTATAGCTAAAGGAATTCTAAAGGAGGGTTTATAGATTGTAGACGTAAAAATGTTGGTGCATCCTAAGGAAGACTTAATGACTTGTGATTTCTAAAATTGGTTTGTAGGGTGACTTCTTACAAAATTTAGAGCAGAAAACAAAATTGTTTGTAAATACAGTCACTGTGAGGAAGTCCTTAATACTTATCCTAATTATAAGTACAATCAAACGCATTCAGTTTGGATGAGGCATTGAACGCACTTTTATGCAACATCGCGGGGTTTACAATCTTCGCAAGAATTTTTTTTTTTTTGTAAAGGACCGGTCCTCAAGAGGGTCGAACGTGGCTACCATTCTGGATCTATAGGGGGGTGAGCAATGATGACGTTACCAACAGTATACAATGTTCGGCACAAGGCCGCAGTCAATCTACCCAGATTTTATTCAACAAAACCAGAACGCATAGCCTAGTCCACTCGATACTTAAATATTGAGCCAATAAAGCGAGTCCTTGTCCGACCGAAAGGAATTATAGAATCTCAAACCCTAGACATTTTTGGAAATCTTAGACGGGGAAGCTGCGTTGCCCAATTATAAACAGATTTAGATCCTCTGAAGATCCATTGCTGTCAAAATCCGTAAGGTTCATAAACTTTATTTTGAAGTAAGTACATGGTGACAGACGGGAGCAAGTGACGAAAAGAAGGTATGTATGTAAATAAACGTAACGATTAGGATAGATAAATGGGTGTACTTGATCTTGATTGATCTTTCTCAGACAACTTAGACTCCCTTAAAGCCCTATTTAAGTGAACCAGTGTCAAAAATTTATTTTATAGTCATGCAAGGGTGGGCTCAAAGGATTAGTAGCTGGGATCTAGACGCCTTGTCAGTGTGCCACAATGCACACATTGTTACTTGTTCCTTTAAGGACTCATATACTAGAATACTTTGGTCTTGAAAAATACAATCTTCTACGTAACGTGGTAGCATTCTGCTTTATAGACGGAAGTCTATGCAGATTCGAACGCAACCTTTTCATAACACCTTCAGCGAACAGGGGCACAACTGTACGTCTAGTTCGTGATATACTTTATTGCTTAAAGACGTATTCTCTATTGAAGGATGGAGTATTAGTTAAAGGACTAAGCTCTGTACCATACTCAATGTTCGCAAGCCAATCTCTAGTCGATAGTCGACTGCTAACTCTGAGAAGTATTAATATTAGGAAAACAAATGTTTGCAGAAAACTTTTCTCAAAAAATAGTGCAGATTTTAATGAGGCATGATCCCAACATCCAAAGCAACTTCAAGCTATTCTAAATCAAATAGTTCCTGTTTAAAAATATAGCACTTCCTTGAGTGGAACAATACTTACAGCCCTTAATTCCCTACCAATTAATCGAAGTAATCAAACCGTCCGCAAAAGCCTTAATCCCCTGTTAACTATCGCACTGGTAATTCCAAAGCCGCAGCGGATTTAAGCTCATTCGATTCCCCCCTCCTGCCACATTATCAGTTTCTTCTTTAACTTTTTCAGTAAAATCAAACTGCCAACGTTGGATGACATTCATCGGGAGCTTAGCTCTGAGTGGCGGGAGTTTTTTCGGAATGATACCCGTGAGATAGTGTATTCTCATTAGGTACAAAAATATTTCTATAATAAGGAGTAGATATCGCATTTCAACCCTCATAAAAAGCGGAACTGCTGTCAATTTACTTTTTACGATTATACCTCTCTTAAGTAGCTGCTTCTACGCCCATCCAATCCAACCAACCCCTAGGAATTACCTTCCTATTAAACCGAGCAAAAAATCTAAGTATCTATGCCATAATCATTAGCGTAATGGTAACAAATAATCCCGATTCCTTAAATCCGTAGCTCTCAATGATCCGCTCTTACTCTCTTTCTTTCTCATTCAGTGTCCTTGCAGTGCCAGCGGGATGATAAGAACTACGAAGGAAGGTAATCGCAAGAAACCTTATTAATTTCTGATATAAAAATATTCATTTTCAATTTTTTTTTTCTTATTTCATTTTCAATGATTTCTTAATTCAATTTCAACCCTCAACAGGGTACTACTTGGCGAAGATATACTCGCACCACTGTAAGAGATGTGACTCTACTCTGTGAGAATCCTTGAGATCGTGAACCCGTAAGCCCAGATAAGATGAAAGTAGAAATCGTACTCTGGTTTGGCTCATATCTCATTATTTCCGTCTTAAATCCGGCGCGGCGGTATGCGGTAGAGAATATCCTAGGTTGCAAGTGAAACGATGATAATGTATAAATCTTCGATGGCGGCGGTTTTTTTTTTTTCTGTTATAGTGATGAAGGTGCCTTCTGGGTTTAGCTAAGCAACCATTGAGAGGCTAATCAAAAGCAAGGAATGTAGATATTGGTATTACAGCAAATACTTACTTCATCATAATTTATCTTTGCCAGGTGATTAGTGGCTAATGCGCGGGTGGTTCACCGTCTAAGGTTCATCCATTTAAATCGTTGTGAAGTACGAAACTGTGCATGGATTCAAGATTTAAAGTGAGTGCTTGAATTAAAGCTATAGCAAGTATTGAATATCCTTTTCTATACCTCCAGTACATTTATAGTTTCCACCATATGACTTGAAGAGAGACCTGTACTGTACATCCATTGACTAGGGTTATTCAAAAACAGACTTACAAGGTAGAGAAAGTAAATTTTAAAGCTCTCCTCTAAACCTTAAGTCATGTATTGTCTCTATTTAATTAGCTGCTTTCTCAGTAATCCCTTTTGGTCAACATTGCTTTCCTTTTGAGTTGACAGCAAATGTGCTCTGAGACGTTCTAGCTTTAAGGGCTTTTCTGTTAAACTCTAAAACCAAAATCATTCTAACAAAACATAATTAAAACAAGTTCTTCACTGGTCACATGAATTCCTAACAACATCCTTCTGCACACTCCCTCATAAAAAAAAAAAAAAAAAACATAAATCCCTAACCAGAGAAACTAAACCAAGAGCAAACCACTATTGCGGATGTGGCAAATCTTTTGGATTCCTCCAAACGAGCTTATCCTATTCTAATTAGGGGAATGAGACTTATAAGACTAACACAAGACAACCCAAAAAGGAACTAGCAGCACATATAGACGTTAAGGATACACAGGATCCCAAACCAAATTTGAGGCTGGGTGAACGTAACCAAACCAAACCAAACCAAGAAAAGTCTTTTCCAATGTCGATGTCTTCTTGTTAAAGGGATTAAATGATGTTATTTCAAATATATACATACATATATGTATATGTATATCCTGGCAAGTGTATATCAAGAGACTTAGAACAATTAATAACTGTATGCAGCAATAGTAGCATATCAGACAGTGTATACGGTATACACTTCTCTTGAGGATATAGAGTGGCAGAGGTATGTATAGGGTTAAGGCTTGTGGAGAAGATTAACATTTTGGTTATAATCTCAAATGTGAAATTAGTGTAGCGGAGCAGAGATACAGAGAAATTCTCTATTTTGTCTTATCCCGACGGAACCAAACTAATGATTTGCCTTTTGGGCTTGGGGTTTTGCTTTATCAGTGTTTTTATAAACTGATTTTCAGCTCAGCAAATGAACGAGCATTATAAGAATATCATTCGTTAAAGTGCAATAGTTTAGGTGGATACGGATGATAAGTTCTGTGTATTGGATGTGGGTGTTAGCGCCGCTTGTGGATGAGCTAAAGTTTCAATATCAACCATATGATTGCCAAATAAAGGACAAGGCGATGAATCTATGAAGAGTTAAAAGGGTTTATGTTTGATGCCCAATTATACCCATTTATATTTTCTAGTAATAAAAATTTAAATTTCCTTTTGACGTGAAAAAATACCGTGAACTACAAGCGAATGTTAAAATCACAAGCAAATTCTCCAAATATTTTTGACATCACCCAAAGAAAGAACATGACTTTCAAAGACTTTACTAACTCTCTTCGATAGGTTTCTTCTTCTCTCTGATTGACCTCTGTCTAAACTTAAAGCTTAGGTGTCTCTTTAGTGATCTTTAGAAATGCTTAGCTGCATTGGAACTTATTGATCCATAGACGAGAACTTTCTATCTTCTGTCTGTTGCTTTCACTGAAACTATCATTTTAGACATATTCAACTATACTCAGCTTCCAATCATATGAGTGACCTAGTCGCATATAATTTTAAGGTAGTATTTCTCGGTCAAAGTCATCTTTTTTGAAGTCCTACCACAATTTCGATGAACTGAGTTCTTTCTCTAAAAAAAAAACATTCTCGTCCAAAACATATCTCTTCCAATCGATCCAATTCATCGCTCGTTTATCACATTGACCATGTTCTGTCAGCTGCATATCCACCAACTGGGCGATATTCAATTTAAAGGGATTAACTGCTAATTTGTCCTCCGCCTCTATGTCACATATCCACATCTACTATATCCCACGCAAAGATACAAGTACCACTACGGACTAATCCACCTAAAAACACAATGCATACTACCCCCGATGAGAAAATATCGTGTGAGTCTGGTTGGTTGTAGTAATTCTTCCTTGTTCATGTCTCCTTGAACTGCTTTCCTTCCCCGGCTGTAGGTGGCTTAGCCTCTTTCTACGCCAGATTTATGCTGTCCAGCTGGACATTGTAATAAGAAAAAAATTGCAGAGAAAAAAAAATATCCACCCAAACGAATTCCAGGATTAGCCGACACGAAAGCATGAGATTTAAGAGCTTTCAACAGTGGTAAGCTTAAAAAAAACACACACACACACAACCGGTCTTACATACATGGGATGGTGAGTAAGGCATGACGTGTACACATTCGTAGCAAGAGCCCCCCATACCGCCACCCAATCAAATTTGGTGACGCCGTGATGGACTTACTACACAGTCACACACCGTGTATCCCCCAAGTTGTCGCTTTGGTAAAGAAATGAAATTGGATCTGGCCATGAAAGAAAAAACCGCAATTCAAAAACTGGCCAAGACCCAAGGCACGGACCCGCAATTCCAACAGAACCACCGGCAGCGGGAGAAGCGAAAGGCCTTCAGCGGATTATTATTATAGACTCAGGAGGATTAAAAAATCTCTTTCACTCACCACTGTATATACGCCCTTTGATGGTATTATGCAGTGTTATGAGATATCTGTTTTAATATTCACTTTTTGCCCAACAACTGCTGGTGCTGGTTCCTCGCTTCTCTGTAAAACCCATGGTAATTCGCTGACTTGACTGCGAAAGACACCCGGACTATTGATTGGTACTAATCCGTTCACGATGTTACCAAAGGGGGCTGCAGGAGTAACTTTTATTTCATATTAATTGCGGAAAATCGATAGCGATTCATTAAAGTTCTCACTCAATATCGGATTTGTAGCAACAAGTGCTAAAACACTTCAAGTAACAAGTGTCTCAAACAAAAAAACACAAAAAAATGAAAAACCACCCCCTCATAGGATGCTGCTGACATCCTGAGGGAGCAACAATACTTGCTGTGATTATTTAAAAGAAAAAAATTGTACACCAAAAAACTGTGTGAATGAGTACAAATATGATACACTAATACAGTATCTGTTAGATACTCTCTGAGCTATCTCCAACGTCTCTATTACATACTGTGTGAGGCGCTACGCTATGAGGTTTGGAGGAATAGTTGGTTGTATTGTTTGTTTGTTTGTTTCAGGCTTTCGTTGCCAATAATGACGCACGTGTATTGTATGGGATTATGAGCGAGCGGAAGAGGAATTAAGGATTAATTTCGGAAGGGATGTCATTTAGAAGGCGCACATAGAGAGGCACAACTGGGATAATTCTGTTTTGTATTTTATGCTTCGATAAATTACAGAAATACACTACAGGCAGCTGGAATTAGAAGCAGTTTGATTTTTATGCATGAAGCGAGTAATAAATATACTACTCAGCGATTTTTTTTACAGCTTGGTGGTTTTTGGGATATTTTTATTAGAATTTCAAATGAGAGAAATACGAGAAAGTATTGGTTATATATTAGAACCTATAAGGCAAGTTCTAAACATATTGTCCATGAATATAAGTTCATATGTGTTTACATATAGACTCAACATACTTTCCAAATGGAATAAAGTCTCTCTTAGTTGAATTGGATGCCAAGGTGCAATGGACAGTTGTACTCACATTAGAGAGCCTAATAAAGTTTATTCAGGCAACCAAAAATTTCACTTCCATTTCTGCTTGTGGGCCTCTTGCCCCGATCCTCGAAATTGACCCCTGTAGTGTTCATAGGTGTTTGAAGATGCACCGAAAACCCATTCTATTTATTTCAACTAGACTTTGAATTACAGCGTATAGGTAGTCTTGGATACGGATACAAGCTCAGACTACATCCCTTCTTGCCATCCAAGATCTCTCAAAGAACTTTAAGTGAAACTTGACCTAGTAGTTCTATGTCATAAAATTTGGGGCTTATAGAGGGCGACGATGTGTGCTTACATATGTACGTAATTGGCTATCTGCGCAGCGATAGATGCCACAGGATAGCAGTTGCATCGGTGCCTGAGGGTTTGATGTTGAGATGTGATAAAAACCACAACCTGTGATTTAGTCACTGTGATTAAGAAATCGCTGTGAAGTCTACAGGCTACTTAGAAAATGAATTGAGTTGAAGGTGCATTGTACTCCGTGAACTTTTCTTGTTTTGTTTTATGATTTAACAATAGTCTTAGGTACTGAATACAAGCTTCAAAGGGTCGTTAGTCGAAAGTTTTGATGTGTAAAACGGAGCGTCAACTATTTTTAGAAAATCGCAGGATATTTTCTAGACTCACAGCCGCTATTTGGGCTTATTTAGTGTTAGTAGACACTGTGATTCAGAAATCACAATCGCAGTTAGAGCAAACATACAGACTTGTGGAATATCCTGCAGATAAAGCTTACTTCTCACGTTCACCTCAAGATCGCAGTCCAAATCTGTACAAAATCTGAGTTTAAATTGATGTCTTACTCTATTCCGCTTATATATATATTGGATAATACATTGTAACATAATGTATGTACATATATCACGAGTTACGACGTACGTAAGCTCGCACAGTAGTCCAACACAAGAATATACATATATACAACTGTTGTGCTATGAACAGTTCAGTTAATGAGAGTACTTTCAGTTGACTCACATATCAAAGATAATTCTTTTTCTAAATCTGGATAGAACGTCATTCCACTCAGTTCTATGAATCATCGACATCTAGTTGGAAAGGTAAAACAACGGAGACGACAACCAGAGCCACTCTACTCACCTTTGAGTAATCTCTTTCACAATACTTTTAATATTTTCAGTAAACCTGCAAAGTGCAAATCCCCCAGCGCAGTTAAAATCAAAATACATTCATAATAATAAAAAAAAAAAAACCCCAAGCAGTCATATCTCTGCCATATGGCTATAAAGCAACGACCTCCACTGTTGTGTATCGTCGTTTCTGGCTGCTTATAAGCGTAGCAAAAGTGGGGGTAGGTTGGTTTAAGGATTAACGAACACAAACATTCGAGGGGATTAATGGATCTACGTATTGGAAAATATTGTCGGGGATTATAAATGTATCTACCACATACATTCGTACTGTAACGCCACATTGCAAAAGATATATATGTACACCCACACACATCTGTACAAACGTAGATAGATACCACACATCAGCATGTGATTGTGGAAATCTCTTTCGGGGTTTGTTCAGACTGATAATCTTCCAATAAACCCATCCTCGGTCGTCGAGGTTCACCTACCTCTCTCCCCATCCACCCGCAACACGCCACCAAAAGCCGACACCACACTTGCTGTAGATATACGACAAAAACATGGCACAGATATACCGTAGTACACCATACACATGGAGGGAACCTATACTTTTGGAATTCTAAAATAGAAACACCCGAGATAATCCCTCGATCAATAATATGCGAAATAATATTTATATCTAAACAAACATGCATGACTGTGAAGTGTATCGCTATGTATGTACATACATATGTATCTAGAAGTGGTATCCCAAGCCGAGAAGAGAGTATTAAGAACTGCATACACACCGAGAAGACTATTCGCAGCTTCGTGCACATTCAGTGTCGTGCCGGGGAATAGTATCTAACCAAGCGGCATGCAAAAATGTGCTTTGTTCAGCAGAGATTACCGCAATCACGCAATCGTATCACCTCTAGATACAGATGCATACACCAAAGATAGTGCAACAAGCGGAAAACCCACCCGCGATACTTATACCAACTAACCACCTAAATTAATCCACGACGTATGTGCAAAAGGAGTATACCCTCCACTTGCCTCTACTCTGGGCTTAGAGGATACCATGTGAGCACCGACACCGCCACCGACAAGTATACCCGATTCGGTTGACCGCAAGAACAGTTTACGCTTAATTAGATGTGTTTGGTTTGAGGCGACGACGCACATACAACTCAGGTTTACCTCGGCCATGATGACATCTGGTCACAAAGTCAGGATTGAGTTTCACGATTAAGACGTTGTTAGCCGGCACAATACTACATGTAGAGAGCTAGAAAATTCGCGGTTAATAAGTGATGTACGCTTTATTAACTTTGAAATGTAGCTAGATTAGGTATCTACACAGCACACACCGCACACCGCACACAGCATCCATTATCCATTTGTCTAATAGAAATCCACTCAGATACAAACAGTACAAAAATAGAGGGTTGAAATTGAAAATTCGACTATTCCACCCCAAAAGCCAAGCCCAAGGACGATGGCAGAGTGAAACAGAACGGGGAATTCTATCTTCCGGATAAATCCGTTATCCCTGGCAGGAACCCATGGCCTGATGAGATTAAAGTAAATCCAGATAAAGGGATAAAGGATTCCTTTCTTTTTTTTTATTACGTTGCGTTGTTTTGTGTCCTATCCACCCATGCTGGGATTTGGTTTCTTGTTTTTCCTCTTTTTTTTTGTATTTAGTCCTCTCGAGAGGGTTGTTGCTTACTACTGCTCGTCGTTCGTTTGAGTCCCCCATAGAGTGTTTGTCGATGTCACGTAAAGTTGGTTCGTCCTTGCGGAAGAGGATATCTTTTTTTTTTTTGTTTTATTTTGAATGTATGAGTGTGGTTCGACTGAAGCATGTGTGAGTGAGTGTGGAGTTTTTTTGTTTTGTTTATTTTCTTTGCTGAAGAGGAAAAAGTGGTTGTAAACATTGGTTTAGTGTTGCTGATGGACTTTTTATGAAAATGCAGTCAAAGGCTTTTGTTGAGGGAAAGTTAAAATCCTTTAAGCTTCGGATTCGATGAAAATAAGAGTTAAAGAGAGGTTATAACTTTCTAGCCTATGTGTGTAGTGTGCAGCATCTGAGAGCCAATCTGCAGATGTGGGTACTTTGTTATCTGAAGGGAGTATTCTGGCGTCAGAAACACATGCGCAATCTACATGCTAAGAACTATAGTATTTTAACTTTTTAGCACCCGAAGTTTTGATGAACTTATAGCTAAAGCTGGGGTATAGGTACCTAGTTAAAACAACTTATTTCTGGGGTCTATCGCTGCTTTCAAAGGCAATAACTTATTGCAAAAAGTTTGACAGAAATAATAGTTATCGACTTTGATTTGTTAGAAACATATTTCATTTTCAAAACGCCCTCACCGAAAGTATCATCATCTACCGAAAGTAAGGCGGAATGAAGCGGAGGAAAGAACAGAGTCAACCGTTGAGGGTATCCAATAGTTGCTTCATCAGAAAGTAAACGGAATGTGGCGAAATGAAATCAGACACAGCAAGTGCACACAATTGTTGTCACTGTATCCGAAACTGCATTTTGCAGCAAATAGTGTGACCAATTTGAAGAGAAAAATAAAATCCTTCGTCACTTGTTCAGTAGTACTTTTTTACTACCCTTTTACTACCTTTGTCCTACCGGCAAATAATATTTTTTTTTTTCACGCAAGCATGTGGTTTACTTTCTCCCGAGACTCTCCCTCGCCTCACAATGTAAACATACCTTGTTTTCTACTCTGTATCCTGCTCCTCATCCATGCTAAGGCACGGATTTGTACACATTTTTATTGTGTATTTGTGTGTGTATTTGTGTATAGCAGAGTACAACCAGCCAAAAGGATATTCTACACGTGCTTTCCTGCCATTGACATGCTCAGCTGTTTCCGAGTTCAATTGAGTTGAGTGGAAAATAAATTCAATTGAGAATTAGCCGGCAAAGGACTCACAGTTTAGTCAGGTACGTACATATGTATGTATGTACATACATACAAACAGGAGTAAGAAAAAAAAAAAAAAACTCTTACAAGTGGTCTGGATTGGGGGGGGGGACCAATAAAAGGTTTAAACTGACGATATCCTTCCGAAGAAAATAGAAACTAAAGCAGCTACCGCGTATAACGATAGCAAAAGGATAACTGTGAAAGGATTTGTAGAGTATAGAGGGAAATGTTGTTTGATGGATTTTCTATCTTTGAGTGTTCAACGTCTACCCTTGAGTGTGGTGTGTGGTGGACAGAAGGATAATGATACATATCTCTCTGTCCCCAAAACAGTTGAAGTTGTAATGTTATCAAATTTCCATTTCTCCTGAGGAGACATACAAAAACTCAGCTACAATATTGTGCAGCATATGTCGTAAAATGAGAAGGTATGTCATTTCTTTTTGTATTGTTTGCTGTCAGCGTTAAGTTCAAAGAAGGATATTCCCGTCTAAATGGATTTGCGCAAGCAAGTACAATGACTATAAGTACCTATGCAAGGATGAGACATTATCCTTTGCGTAAGATAATTGTTTGGTATACATCTACATTGACTGTGTACCTACAGGCGGATAAAGGATAAGGTACACTCTCTCTCTCTCTCTCTCTCTCTCGCTGTTAGTGTGTGTTTCGAAATCCGTTCAGATATTTATGGTATTGCACAAAGTGGTTTGTTGAACTCTATTAAGGATTACGGATTGAGTGGCATAACAACAATGAGCAATGTTCTATAATTCCGAAGGATTAGCGAGCGCCGCATCTATACGATACCCCAATTTGATTGAGTACAACAGAATATACTCTCTTATACATGCGTGTCTGTGTATTGAAACAATGAAAATTGAAAATTATATTTCAATGGATGATGATAGCACAACATTTACGCATCAGACTTTCAGTAGTTAGTCAGAGTGCGAGTTGGTATCCTCTTTTGGGGGCCAGGATGATGTGATGAAATACAATTTGCTATATCCTGTTGCGGATTTCCAACTTCGCACCAAGTTTGTGGTCAAAACTCTCGTGTTTTTTTGTGGGGTAAATCTGGTCGGTAGAGAAACTCCTCTTTATCCAACTCACTCTATATGCCTACTACTACTTAATCCTGTACATTATGATATACGCGTTGGTATCCTTGCGCCGCGCCGGTGTTGTCTCTTGGAACTGCCGTTTCGTATCGATTTTGGGATTAAATTTGAACTTTATTTCGTTTTATTCATTATTACGGCCGGGATTATTATTGTGATCATTATAATGCCAGCGTTTCGCTCATCCTTATCCCCCTTCTCGTAATCAGGAGTAATTTCAATTCCACAACGATGACGACATGACGCATGCACATAAATGCGGTGCGGTGTGCGTGTGTTTGCGTCAGGCAAAAAGGGTATCAGGATAAATGAATTATTATTATATTAAATCTGCCTCTGATCCGAAATCTTTCAGCTGAGTTTGTGCTCGGCTGTGGGCTTGAATATTTCAGCCCAAGGATACAGGATAAATGCCTTACTCAATTGTTATTTTTGTTATTCTTCCCATACATACATATTTTTATTGTCTCGTCGTTGTTTTTGTTTTTTTTTTTTTTTTTGCTGGTCGTTCGTTTGTCCCACTTAAGTCGAGTGTACATACATTTTGATTTGGTCTGTAAGGGGGTGGTGATTTTGGTTGGTGGTTGGTGGCTGTTATGCAGAGGGAAGAACTCTGGTAATATCATATTATGATTTTCGTTTTTAATCCGTTTAAACCTTGGGTGGTTTTGTTGTTGCTTGTGTGTGTGTGTTTGGATATGCTCGCATCCTGAATATTCAGCTATTTGATTAATTACGTTAAGATGGACTGTATAAGGGTGGAGGTTTCTTTTTGAATGGATTAGGACAGAGATATGCTGAGAAATTGATTTTCGGTTAAGCAAAGGATGATGGAGGAAATTAATTGACCAGCTCAGACAAAAAGGACATCCTGTGGTTTGCTTAAGTTTTTTTTCTGGAAGTTTTTGCATAAAAATGTTTTGGGAGAAATTTGTTGTCATGGTAAGAGATAGCTTTAGTTGTTAGAAAGGCGGTGTAGATTTCTTTAAGGATAATAGTAAATTCTATGCATTGAATACATCTGAATTGATGGCCTTCAACACTTTAAATGGAACAAGATGTTGAACTCTCTGCGGCTTTTGCAGATAAAGCTAACTTCAACGCATCATTTTATAGAAATTAAATCCTTTTTAACGTTCGATTGGCTGAAATCATCATGTTTTTTTTAAGAACTTTCATATTTTATATGAACAGTGGATCATGTGCTGTTTCTGGCACTGTATCTTAGCTTTCTCCACCTCTTCTCAGTCTCCGTTCTTCCTTCTCCACAGTTCTTCTCCATGTCAGCGGGTTTCATTACATTGGGTATTTACATCTATGGACCCTCCTCCCAAAAGAAGGACAGCTGGGAACCCGTTTTCTGATAAAGTTGTTCGCTGGTGATACGACTTGGTCAGAAAAGCCTTAAAATACTAAGACAACACCCTTAGCACCTATAGCATTCCAAACGCAGACCTTGCTTTCCAGAATCCGGTGGCTAGCTTAGGTTATGGTAAGGTTATTAGTGTCTATGTTGGAAAGAGAACTCATCAACTGTACTCGGAGATACCTAAGTTCCATTGTGCTTAACCTTGGTAGTGGAGGGGGAAGGGGAAATAATGAAATACTCAGAGTTGAGAAGATATCTTTCTTTGTGTCGATCTACCCTTAAACCAATTGGTGTTGTTAAAGAATCAAAGTAGATTCATTATCCGTGACTTTAGTATGACTCTATGTATGTTCTTGCGAAAGAGGAAGCCCTTTCTATTTCCTGTCATGGCCGTGTCTTTCCTATGATCGAGGAACAGTTTATAGCATATTAATACTTATAATCTTGTATGGAAATGTGTAATGAGCTGGTGATTGTTGTTGGAGTGACCACGTGGAGATGTTCCCTTAGTTCTTGACGCACTATGGGTCTTGTAGTAAACTTAAGGATTAATTTTATTTTCCAAAACAAGCCCAATGGAAACTTGACAGATAGGCTTTTAAAATTTCTTCTCTTCAACACAATAGAAAAAAAAAAAACAACCACCCACCGGCAACATGTACTACATGTGTTGTCCTGTTCTGTCAACAAATTGGTAGTTTTAGAGTTTACGTGGCAAAACCCTACTGCTATCCTAAAGAGAACAGCCAACAATTAGCAACCTGTTGCTCCATGTAGAGGATGAAAATACTCCTGCACTCATGCTTGCATGTTTTCGCAGAGTACGTAGGTACTTGAAAGCGTGTTTGAAAATGTATTCCAAGGACGAACTGTAGCGAAGGGACTATGGAATCGCTATTGCCTGCACGGATTTTGATTAAAAATATGAGGAAATGACAAACATTAACTAAAGGGCATATGTATGTACGTGCACATATTTTCTTGAATTTGTATAGCCGCCCTACGGAGTATAATATGGGGATTGTCCTAGTTATCTCAAACAGTCTCAAGATTCGTTGGTGTTTGCCTGGATTGAGGCAATGACCTCTCGCGCAACACTCTAGCCATCGTTCGAACTAACATGCTGGCGATATTAGATTCAGATTCACTAATTGTCTATGTTAACCTAAAAGCCTTACAAATCTCAGGCTTTCGTTATTTAACCCTCGAACTGTTCCTTTAAACAAAATTATGTTAATCTTCCTTAAGCCTTAGTCTTGAATATTTCCATTGCATATGTTGCTGATCCAGTGCTCAGCAGAGTAACCATTCCCATTTGCAATCACATTTGGAAGAATTGTTTCACAAATTTCTGTCACACACCCACCTACACACAATACACGCTGTATATGTCTGTCAAAACTTCAAATCTACAAATGCACATAGTATGTACATCGCAACCCAATCACCCTCAGTGCAAAATCGCACGGGTGAAGAGTTTTGTATTGAAATCCAACGGATTAAGGATTTGCCGCATTCGACCTATTCCACCCACACAACTCGTACACACACACACACACACACTAAGAGTAACGACGACGATGTCGGCGGCGATGGTTTTTATCATATCCTCAAACCATACCAAAACCCAAAACCAACCCCCTCCTCCTCGTCGTCAAACACTTTCGGAGAATACTCTACGAGCTCATGGAGATACGAATGTGGATTACGCAACACACGTTGACATACATTCAATGGGTTGCATTTGTTTGTAGATTAAGCTTATGACAGAAGGATTGCAGCATCCACTCTGACCCCTTCACATCCTCCTCTAACTGTATTGAATCTCTCTCTGAATCTGAATCCAACAAATGTGTATATCCAGGAAAAGTTTGTCCTCTTCGAACTCTCTCGCTACAGGAAAAAAACACACAGAAACGGGAGCCCACCTCAATCTGTGTGATACACCCGGGGCACTCACACTATATCGCATAATCTCCACCCAATTCGAGGAGAATCCTTCCACCAGGATACGTTATGATTTTGAATCGAATGGTGTCCACACATACACAGCGAGTTAAAGGATTCTCTTGCTTCGGGAGAAGGTTTTCAGTTCGTGTTTTTTTTTTTTTTTTGTTGCTACTGTCCCTCGTATTGAATAGCTGAAGGATATGTTTGCATTCGCATGTAATAGGTCTCAACTTATCCGGAATAGATGTATCTACTACGAAAGGACTGTATGTAGCTGTGCTCAAAATACAAATGCAAATGCAGTATCCATTGATATTTTGAAGGTTAGGAACGATTTTCGAAAATTAACACAAGAGGCACATGAATGGAACACAGGTGGGTGGCTAAACGGGTGACTAAAATGGTTTTTTGGGTATGCGACGAGAAGAGGAGTCTTAAGCGTTAAGCGCCATACAAAACCCATATTGCGAGATGATAAAGAGACATAAGGAGCATGTGAGTTCGAGAGTCTGCCTATTGCCTTGTTGAGCCTCTAAGGATCGGAGGAGAGCGACTGAAGGAGATAGAGAGATAAAGAGAGAAAGGGAGAGAGTTAAGTCGTGGCCCTAGGATTTGTTCTATAATAGAGGTGATTCAGTGGTTTGGTTACCCTGCACTAGGATACATCGAGACACTGAATATAGAAGGTACATGATTCGATCCAAAAACCCTGGAAAGGTTTCAAGGATTTGTAGGATGCTTTGCATATAAACGTGCTTATTATAAACGGATTAAATTTCTAGGAGCATCGGAGGCACTCAAGTGGCAACTGTGCTCGATTATTACTTCAATCCAAGCTAGGCCACCCTCTTCTATCTATCCTATAGCTTGCTGGGGTGTACGGAGTTTCGATGCGTATGTGCGTGTCTTTATCCTTTGCAGCATATGTGTATGCTATGACTGTTCTTCGTATTTATTTTGGCAGAGAGAAGATTTTTCATCGTCATCGTCATCGTCGCAATGGAATCCTAGATTCAATGGGGGATTTACTTTGGGATATGCGATAATGATGGGTGGTACTTTGGCCCTGGCTCTCGTTCTGGTTCTGGATGAATACATAACATACGGAGTCAGTTGAGTATAGAGTCTCAAGTTTAAGCAAGTCGTCCTTAGTGTGTATACCTGCTGTGTGTATGGTTTCGGGCAGAAAGGGCAAACGATTTTGTTGATTGCACAATACAAGGGGAACAAATTGAGTTTTGGCACTGTATTGTGACACTGTTTCTCTGCATTCAACTGGTTGCTAGTTGTTGTCGTATACCAGTGGTTCATAGTGATTGTGGCTCTTCAGTTTGTTTTGGGGATAACGATTTAATGCTGAAAGGATGAAGTTCTGTGTGCAATTTTGAAGGTGGCTCTATGAGTTTAAAGAAAATTTACAGAGTTTTATTTGCTTTGTGAGTCGTTATGGTGGTTTTTTTTTACCAACAAAGTGGTTCAAAGTGACTTTTGATAGAAATGGATACAACTATTTGTTTTCGAAGTCAATAGTCCTAGGTACTGTGCTAAATACCATAGAGATTCATAGGAATATATGTACATTCATAGGAAAAATCAAAAAATGATTAAAGAGTTTCGATTAGGTTAGATCAGTGGGTGACTGTGACAAGCAAATCGTTCTAGGGTGTCCATAGTACATAAAAAATGTTGAAAAAAATGTTGAAAATAGTCACAGTCAAGCCATCTAGATAAGAATGTGTCTCTCGGGAGATTACTCAGATCGATGCTGCATATATAGGCTCTCGAACCATAAGCAAAAAAAAAAACTTCTTTGGAAAGCGTGGCACATTCATAGAGCACATGACCAACAGACTTCCTCTGACCTATACCTTCCCATATTTCTTGAACAAAACTGATGGCACAGTGCCTTTTTGTGATACCAATGATGGTTGTTAGTGCAAGGTAGCTTCACCACAGGTAGCGATCTCTCTTTTTGCATGACTGCGATAAAATTGGACGCAGTGGCCTAACTAGTAATCTTAACTTTAAAGCCTCTACAGACTGAGCTTAAGGAAGGCTTCTGTTCGCAGCTTTAAATACCTTCAAACGACTTTCTCATAGTACCTTCTCTCGACGTTCTCAATAAGGAAAGTACACAAACGTGGCGGTACGATAAATGTGTCTACTGCGAGGTACAGAAGTTTTGAGTGTCTAAGCTGCTAAAATACTCTGCTTGAGGCGTATGCCTCTTGGTTTGATTCTTTTTAGCTATCAGTCCTCAAGAAAGCCACATATGTACATGTATATACACACTAGAGGTTGGCAGGAATGCATTCATAGAGTACTACACCACAAGTATGCAAGTCTGAAATATGGAGTAGTCACACTAAATTTTCTTAATCAAAGCCAAACACCCACGTAGCAGTTGATCAAAGATCGTCTTTAAAATTTACTACTCAAGGTTCCAATTATGCAATAGGCTCTGTTAATTTACCCTTATACCCATTAGAACTTACCAAATCTAGACTTCTCAACCAAACTCATATAGACATCATGTTTAAACACACAAAAACCATAATCAATCTTCCAAAATACAAGACCCTGTGCTACCGATAAACCCCCAACAAACATACTCATATCATATCAAAGCCCCTGTGTGTCCTTGAACTCCAAAAACCCATGTCTCTTTTCGTTCCATGTGTGTTTGTCTCAGCCTTTTGGAAATTTAATACCATTTCCCCCCAAAACAAACGAAAGAAGCAAAAGAAAAAAAATTGTGGATTGAAATTTAACACGAATGCCTTATCCCCGCACAACAAACCCCATACTGTTGCTTGGATTAGATACTCTCAGGACGGATGGATTAAATTCGGCAAAAACCAAGAGAACTTCTCATATATAGGAATGATAGGTTAGGATGTGAAATAACAAGACGACAACGACGATGGGATCCCATCCACCACCACTACGAAGTTCTATAACTCAGCAGCTCTCAAGCAACAAATGTAAAACCTAAATCCATCACCCTTTTCCCCTACTTCAAGACGAAGTACACACACAAACCAAAAAAAAAAAAAAAAAAATAACTGAAATCCTATCTATGTGTGTTGTAGAAATCCTTTTCGTCTAACCCTCTGCCTTTATCCTTCGTGCATGCGACCCAACATTCTGGAATTAAAATGAACGAACATTTTCCAGCTTTCGGATTATGGGATTACCCATGATAAAATCGCACAGCACCAGGAGACGGGGAGAAGGACTACGAACGAGTTATCCGGCTTTATTTTGACGTCATAGCGAAATACTTTATTTGTCTACTCCTGTGTGTGTGCTTGTGACAAAGTCGGCTGAGTGTTAGGAAGATATCAACTCAAGGAGTATATTCCAAACAGGAATGATATTCATGAAGAAAAAAAAAAATGTGTTGCGTAAAATTCAATTCGGAAAGGTATAAGCATTTAAAATTAATGCAAGTACTCGTTGCTCATGTTACACTGCGATGTATGAAATTTGATTCAACTGCAAGAAGGATGATTTTTTATGATTTAATGAAAGATATCCTAAGGATTAAGGAAACAATGTATGAATGCATAATGATGAGAGGCAAACTGGAGCTTGCACGTTTTGTATTTGTTTCTTGGTTCTGGGGATTTACATATTATTAGTGGTCAGGCTGGGCAAAGTAAATTAAGAATAATTATGAAATCGACCAGGTGTCTCCCAGAGTGGGAAATTTCGAGCTGTACTATGTAAAATGTCTTCAAGATGTGCTAGGGAAGGCAATTCTTTAACAGTACGAAGTATGAATAGAGTTTGACCAGCATGCGAAGGAATTATTGGAGCTTTGAGTCTTTATGTCCCACTCTTAGTGTGATCCTTCACTTAATCCCACTTGATCCTTAATCCGCTGCTCAGGGTGCTGGACCAGTACACTGTAAGATCCTGGAGTCGATATACCATGTTATATGGTTATGCATTCGAGCAATTATGGCATACCCACGCGTCGACTTCAGGAAATCTTTCTTAGTCAGACTCCCTGCCAGAGAAGAATGGTGGAACGAAAGCTTTGTCAATGACTATGATCATAAAAACTATGCCCAAACGAAATCAACATTTTAAAGTGCATGAAACCCAGCAGGAACTAGAGGAAATTGTCCTCCAATGAAATTTGTTTTTGCTCCAATATCCCTCAAACGACCACTCCACTCGCACTTATAAAAAATCCACATATATCCTCGTAAATCCCTAAACAATTCCATTTCTACCAAATCCATCCACTCCAATAAAAAAAAACATCAAACCTTTTCAAACACAATTTCTCAAAAGTGCCAAAGGACTCGACCCCAAAATCCGTACACCTCTATCGCAGTAATCCCTAAAATCTTTCCCCCCAACCCGTCCGTCAAATGGAATTGAGTGCAAAGTGGGTTGGTTGTGTGTGCATGTGCGTTGCTTTTGTACGATTAACCATAACTGTGTGTGAGTGAGTTTTAGGATATTCCCATATCCCTTCGTCATGCCGCCCTTCACCCGCCACAGCAAGGGATTCGGATTAAGTGTTGGCGTGTGCGGTGTTACCCATCGACATATGGGTGAATACCCGAGGAATAAAGTGAAAACTATCTGAAAATTTGTATGCGTGCTCATCCATGTGGTTGTCACTTAATCCTTTTAAACCATCCTAACGATTGTACAGACCTCACACATATAGAGAAAGGATACTCATTTTTTTTTTTTTTTTTTTTGTGTCTGAGGATTAGCTCCTGCCATATGTGAAAAAAGATAAATTTAATTGTATACTCACAGTTAACCTTCGTCATGTCGAACTCGCGACGCTCCATCGATGGGGAGGTTTTCATCTTCTCAATACCTATCACACCTGAGCCGGTGATTCCTACGCAACCAGCGCCACCGACTATCCCACTGGGTCCATTCTCACTCAATGAAGTGTTAATTTTTGGTGTCGTGGCCAATGGAATTAGTGCACCACTCTGACTAGATGCCACCGAGGCAGCTACAGCCGCTGCTGTCGCATGATCATTCACCGATGGTACAGGTGATGCCTCTGAAGATCTTCGACCGTAGCGAGGACTTCTTGACTCATGATCCATCGATTGACTCTGTTGACTTGGTTGCACTGAATGATGGTTATGATGCGGATGATGATGGTGATGCATCGAGTGGTGATGTTGCTTTTCTGATAATTGTCCACCGCCACTGCCACCCCCACCACCGCCACCACCACTACCACCGCCGCCAATAGACGATGACGATGTTGACGACGCTGATTGTGTATCTCGAGAGATTTGCAACTGCTGCTGCTGTTGAAGTTGCTGTGCTGAATGTTGCTGTTGCTGTAGTTGTGGATGGGGTGGTGATAATGAATGCTCCTTCTTCACAGTGATATCTGGCGACTTTGAGCGGGTTAAGGCGAGCGCTTGTGTCTAGAAAAAAAAAAAGATAAAAATAAAAAAAAACAAACAAATTAGAATTGCAATTAATATGGAACGCGCATTAAGCATTTGCGTCAGAGAAAGAGTCAAGTCAGCCACCCACAGATTCACAGTGCCCGACCGGACCGATGCTTCAATTGAATACCAACCCAGATTTTTTTTTCTCTTTGCTTCGGGGTTTTATTGAATATGTACGTCTTTACATACCCACACTTAGCGGGACGAAGTGAAATTAATTAAAAGAAAGAGAAATAGCTGCTCATTCGATTAAATGCATTTGCATAGCTATCGATACTTGTATCGTTCGTCGTATTGACCTCCAATGCTAAAGCGAGGACATTTAAATCATCACGCTTTGTATAGTAGGCCAACAAGGCAAATTGATGTTTTGTTTTTTAATTAATTTTTTTTTCTTGACTCTGTAGCCGCTTTTTCGGGGTTAAGATTTGATCTAATACGCCTATAAGGTGCATTCAGATTACCTGTCGCCTAAGCTCCACGTACATATATAATGCACACGGGCCTAAGAAATGGCTGAGATATCTTTTCTGATCAATATGTGAAAAGGAATCTCTCAGGCTCCGAATTATGGAGTACTAACTGAACGCATCAAGTGCGATGGTACCAGAAGGAAGAAGAAGAATGTAGCAAAGATTCACTCCAATATCGCAGAAGATTGACACAAACTAAGTGAATGCTTGCCTTAAGAATTCGTAAGTCCGTATTACATAGTTCACCTCAAGTGTGGATACTATCCCTTTTTTTTTTTTTCTAGTGGTTGCAGCTGTATACTTTGTGTAGCATTTATTAAAGAAAATATCGAAATTTACCTAAAAACAACCTTCATTACACAGACGATGTTTATCTATTTTCATATTGGCAATAAATCTTCATCTGATGGTCAATGAGATCTCCGCTGTGCCCCCAAACTGGTTGTATGCAACAGAATGGGAAGGAAAAAGCTCAAAACAGAATTCTGTGAACTCTTCTATTTTCACATCGGCTTCAAAAAGCTGCCAATTGATATGCAGAGGACAGAAGACGTCTTTCCGACATATCCTCAAGCACGTTTTGATCGTACAAAATCACGATCCAACACTTTCATTATACAAAATTTCCGAACTATGAAAGGACCAAAAATTGTAAGTATCAGCAGAAAAGGTTTCTCCCTCATTTGTCCTACTGCTAGACCATATCTTGCACAGTGTGTCTTAGCGGCGATCATGAAACCAAAGGCAAGGTAATAAATATCGCCATGCGCCAAAAACACCCAATCAAAAGATCATTGATAGTCCCTGGATCAGAATTCAGATTTTAATCTGAAGCTCACTTTACACCCTCCAGGTCCAATAAATTGAAAACTGCACACAAATTCCTATAAATCTTCAAATCGCCAGAGGTTATCTATCTTGCCCTTAAGTATTTCCAGTTTTCTGACCATCTCCACTAATTTCAGTTAATCTCATGAAAACTCTTAAACAAAAAATAGTCTCCTGGCACCGAAGGAAGGCCATAAAATAAAAATGCTAATCCCGATTCGACGGGCTCAAAAGCAGTTCTAAAAAACAAAACAAAAAAAAAAACCTCTTAACAATGGAATTTCCTTACAAAGAGTCCGTGCTTAAAATTCAAAAACATAACAACAAGAACTACCAACAAAAATCAGAAGCCAACGACATTCAATCCGCACAGACAGTGATTAACGAAAATTAACTCCTTATGGCTACCTTTTGGATGAGACGACCGTGGATATCTTAAGGCGATCGGGTTAATTTCTTTGCCAAAAAAAAAAAAAAATAAGAAAAAACCCAATTGACAGGGAAAAAGCAACCGAAACTCAATACTCTTTTGGACACTTGTACATAAAGATTGGCCTTATTCTACACCACTACAAATGCTACACACATGTTCCTTGTCAAAGAGGATAAAATTCGATCAAAATTTTAATTGGAAGCCCTCAGGAATGATTGAATCCCTTCTTGCACAACTCATCCCAGCCGCACCATCCATCCATCCATCCAATCCATCTATCCATCCTTCCGATCGATTTGTCTCTTCGATACAATATTTTGGCGGCAGCAGCAGCGATGTTGATTATGATGATGCCCTGTTGACGATGACGATGATGGCCTGGTAGAATGATGGATAAGACAGGATGTGATGTTGCCAATAACATTTGCTTCTGGGTACTTAAGCACAACGGGGCTATCATCATCAGGGAATCTGCATTTCTAATAATTTGATCACCATCACCACCACCACCACCACCAGCACCATCAGCGCAAAGCAAAGACAGATCAACAAGGAGATCGTCGTCCTCGATGGCCGCGCATTGCGTCGATGGCTGACAAATAATTCTGACCTCCTCAAGAGAATTGGGGCGCGAGAGCTGCCCGCCGTCGCTCTCTGTGTCCAATGTCGTCAATCCGTCGCTTAATAACATACCATGTGTTAAGTTACGACGCGCCGAGGCACAACGTCAGAGGAGAAGGTAGACATCCAAAAAATCCAATGACGAAATATGAAATTAGAAGATGAGATGAGTTCCCGAAAAAAAAGAAACATAAAACAAAAATACAAAAAAAAAAAAACATCAAAAAAGGAGTGAGACGGTTTTGCGTTGTGTTTTGGGATGCCAACGCAATATTGACGTCGCCGTCGCTGTCGTTGCTACCACACCGTGCGTCGTCGTCGTCGTCGTCGCCGCCGACGTTGATGACGATGACGACAACAACAACGACCAACAGTGGCTACCACACTTGGGCTACCGGATTTTTAATGTCTTTTAATCAAAAATTCAATGTTGTTAGCTACCTGTTTGTCAAGACCATCCGTCTTTGACGATAAATGCTTTTTATTAGTCCACACATGGTGAGCGCAAGACTCGTGGTGGTTACTTTTTTTCTTCTCCTGCTGCAGTCTGCATAGAACTTGTCTGTATTGGACAGTTTTATAGAGAGCTGAGCGATTTTGGCAGCAATTTAGTGCGTAAGATGGAATTTAGGTTTTTTTTTTTTTTTTAAAGAGGGGTTACACCAAGTGTATGTATAAGTATGTTATCCTTTTGGTATTTCTTTTGGAAGGAGACTCAAAACGAAAAAAAAAAAAAGCTATCGAACGCCATAAAGTATTTTGTACAAGATAGCTGCAGATATGATGGAAATATGCGAACAGGAATGTTGGCTATTAGACAGGATCAAATTTGGAATTATTTTCACAGGTTTTATTCGAGTGAAGGAATGAAATCCTTTTTGAAGAGAAGTCAGGAATTTGGAATACGAAAAAACAACCGAATTCTGTGGGGAATACCTAGTTTATGAAAGACGCGGAGAAGAAGTGAAGAGCAGATACATGACATCAAGAACCAGAGGAATGTGGCTAATTTATATTGCGACGTAATTACATATGTATATACCTGACATCTATTCTAGACTTTGTTTAGGCTAGGACTCTACAGGCTAGCCAAGTCATACAACACTGGAAGCGATGTACATTTGTATAGTAAAAGTCATAACTCTCTACTATACTGCATCTTAGGTCGTAGTCGATCTTAATGATCCTACAAACCAGATAGGGACTCTAAAATTATCATAGAGGATACGAATTCGATGTTTTCAAGACTGAAAAACATCTTTACATCAAAATTAATCATAGCACAGAAGAGAAATGAAGAGCATCGAGAATAAACTTGAAAGCGGCGGTTTGATAAAGGGAATTCCTGCAGCAAATTCCTTACTCTTATCCCCAATATACTACTGTCATAGCAGAATTATAAGTAACTAATCAAAAAAGTAGAAGATTTTTGTTCACAAGTTCCAGACTTTTTGTTGTATTCGTGTAAGGTCTGGTGCTATGCAGAAGGTGTTCAGCATAATTCTTATCGAAATGGAAACCGAAGAAATATGCAGAATTCTTCAGACTCAATATGAGTTACTGGACAAAAGCTTAAGAAGTTTGAAACGTATACACAACACACCTTTAAAATGTTGAATAAATTTGAAGCGGTTGCCACCCTGATATTCTGTGTCCCAACAGCATCTCTACCCCCGACGCCTGTGTGACAGTCAGCGGAAAATAGGTTTCAATTGTGAACCGGTCCCAGGAAAAGTACCCTTCAGCAGTGCCAGAAGCACAGAACACTTGTCAGCTACCGAGTATGGATGCAGGATCACAGAAGCGACAAAATCCAGTGAAACCAACAAGGTTTCGGGCCGCTCTACCTTCTAAAACGTCTGGTTGGCAGGACCTCCACTAGGCCCAGTATCTTTTTAACTTAAAAAGTGACGATGTCCATTCAGGTGCGTTCACTATGGAGTCTTAATTATTTCTGAACTTTATTCCCGGATTCAATGTGTGAGGTATGTATAGACAGAATCGTTGGAATCGATTCCATGATTTTGTTCGAAAGTGCATTTGTGGTGAGGTGACCCATGAAGAGAAAATAGTTTACGTCTCAACCGGGGCCATGGCTAAGTTGGATTTGAATGTTCGAATCCCAAAAATGCTAACAATTTTACTCGAAGCAAAAAGAGAGAATATCACCTCAAGTATTTTACTGTCACAAGAGAACTTCTCGAAAACCTTCTTTATCCAGCAGCACCACTAAATATACAAAAATTAGTAGGACTAGTTCGGCAGAGTTAGACTGGATTTACTAGCTCTGGTGACCAGCCGCTTATTAGCAAGTTGAAAGGTATGGCGAGTGTCCGAAAATGGCCTTGATACTATGCATTCAAACCGTTCAGTTTCAAGCAGGGAGAATGAACCTAGAATATTTCATTTTTATGGTGTTTATAGAAGTTGAAACCACATTTGAATGTATTTCTCATATCAAGAACATACTTTGGTGAATGGGGTTTTTCCATAAGTACAATAGTTGTCTGGTACTTAGATAGACAGTTGCCAACAAGGAAAGGGAGGAAAGGGTTGATGGTGCAATGCGACATTCTTAAGATCTATCGTGTCCCTATGGCAACTACTTCCTTGAAATGCAATATCATCAGGCACCTTTATTTCCCTATGACCAATCGTGGTAATTTGTAGGCGCGTTTCTTTCTTGAAATTACCGTAGATTGAAAATCCCCCCAGCCAGACTAGTGCTTAGTTAACAAATAAACGCTTACAGCCACAATATGGGCGGTCATACATAATTCATAAAGTGTCGCACATTAATTGCTAACTTGTCGACTTAACTTACTAGCCAGTCGACTCAAGAGGTAAAACTACTTAATTTTCAAATCATAGGTAGCGCCATTAACTCAAACCGATTAGAACTTGTTTAATCAGACTATTCAAAATAAATTGTTAATAATTTAGTTGTTTTTAGGTGTTAGAAGGAGTATTACAGCAACCAGACCGGATAATAGATCATAAATCCAATTAATCTGGAGAAAAAAAAAATCCTTCAAATTCCTATCTTCACAAAACCAGCCCACTCACTCCCACTCCCCTTCGGTTTAATGTCAAAACAAAATCAATTGAATTCTTAATAACACATGCAACTCGTCCGGGTACACAGTAGCAACCGACAACGACGTCGATGACGATGCCGCGCCGCCATCACGAGCTCACAGCTCACACACACTCTATCGCGATCGTAATCTGTCGATGCATTCCACTTGCAATGAAAATTACATGCAAGATGAACCCTTTGTGTAGCTACTGTCAAATTTATGATTACGATTATTAGTGCGATCGGCTTGGCTGTATTCATTATTGTTACCCACACACTGATAGGTACTCCCTTACGATGCAATTATTATCGCACATATCCGATGCAAGGAAAAAAGCTAAATATTTGTGAAACGCGTTCTTTTTTTGCTTTTGTTTCTTTCGGGATTTTTGTTTTCATCTTTGCTGTGTTCTTAAGAGCCTGCATTATTTAATTTTTGGCCAGTTACCCGAGTCCTTTTTTTTTTTATATCAATATATTGGTGACTTTTCGCACTAGCCCCGTAATTACCGGCAAACGCACGTACATATACGTGAGGAATTCCAAATTGGGGGCTGGAGCTAGAGGGGAGGGAGCAGAAAATCAAAATTAAATAACACGATCATCTTTCCAGTCGAAACACTCAATCATGTGATGATATCCTGGCGACGAACAGAACAACGACGACGATGATGTGGAAGGGAACAAAAAAAAAAAATTTCCCAAAATAATGAAATCAAAACGAAATGGTGAGCGAATTGTGTTGGTACGAGATGAAATTCCATGGAGAATTTGGGATAGTCGGGGTTTTTTTTTGGTTTTATCAGAATGTGTTTTGAAGAGAATTGAGGAGATAACACTTTTGGAGGACATGCTACTTTTAATTAGAATTTACGAAATTACTTGTTCGAGGATGAAATAACAAGGATTTTTAAAAGATTTTTTGAATCAGCAATACATATTCATAACCGAAGAGCTGTAAGAAAATTTCTGATCAAGGCAGATTAGTCGTAATCTAGGACTCAAACCTAAAGGATCCAGTGTTACAAACTTAAGAGAAATGCGTATATCTTACTTGTAAGAGGCAGTCTTAAGTCATAGACTTTAAGAAAGGATTCTGCTATAGTTTTTTGGTCGAAGCTATATCAAATCCTGGAAAAAAAGATTGATTCTAGTTAAGGCTCAAACCCGAAAGATCTATACTAACACGGAGAACTTTGTTATATGTTATGTTGAGTAGTGTAACGTGGCTTATTTTTTAGACCGTGAGACTAATGCGCATTGGATTCAAGGCTTGAATACCAGAAAACTTGTTCACACGAAATTTCAAGGAAAATCTCTGGCGAGCAAAGTTATTATATATATTATATATTTATCCAAAGTTATTCTTTGGATCAAGTAAAATACTTTAGGCTCTCTATTTTATACTCGCAAATGCAAATGCCGTGTAATGCAATTTTGTTGTTTAATTGAGTAATGAGGCCACCATAGCAGACATAGAAGATAGTTTGATTGCTTTCTTCTAAGCTGCCTAAATATTTAGTCTGTTCCAATCAATTTGCTGTTGCTGTTTAAATCTGTAAAATGTTTAGCTTAATTAACTTCCAAAACTTTATACAACCTTCTTCTGCTCACAAAGCTTAAGACACTACAGGTTAGCCCTGCTGATGATAAGTTGTATGGTTACTAATCGAGTTTCATAAAAAAAGTTCTGTACTTTTAATGCCTAGTTAGTCAACGCATATCTTAACTCGCTTCTTTCTATATAGTGCCTTGAGAATTGTGACCTAATTCCTAACTTATATGTTGCGGCTTAAGACTCTAGATCATTGCCTGAATTTTAATGTATGTATATGCATGATACTTATGACTTGTGGTACCAATGCAATCTATGCATGTTTTTGTACGTATGTAGTCTAAAGGACAAGTTGAAATTTACCTAAAGTGATCCTAAGCCAAATACAGAGATTTCAAGTGTAAAACATGAGTATTGACTCTGGTCAGGAACCTGCCTAAAGCACCTATGTACATGGTATGAAACCATTGTGACAATTGCACATGCAATCTGGTAAATATCGAGTACTAAGGCCTTACCCTGGAATATAATAGGTTAAATTTTCCGACGGTACTTAAACAACGGAAGGTGTAGACAAATCGTCGCTAAATTTACGGAAATAAGAGTACAGACCGAAGACAGGACTCATTGTATATATATTAAAGTGAATGAAAATGATATCCTTAGATTAGCTTTTGAAACCCTTTCGCAAGGAAACGAAAACAAAATACAAAGTTAAATATTTACGTATATGCTATGCATGTATGTAGGTGTGAAGGGAAAAGTGATCGGTGGTTAGTATAAAACGCTGGCTGGCTCTTTCGCATGGACGTGCGACATCTGTATATGTACATATTAATTGGGCTATTATCATCAGAGATTACAAAGAAATGTTAAATTGGATTTTCAACGACCAGCGAGGATATTTTTGTTCCACTTATAATAACGTAATTGATCTATGCTTCGAAATTATAATTTCTTTAGTTTCATTGACTCATAACTTATCTTCCCGTCGGATGCTTGGAGCTATCAACTACACCAGCAAGAGGAACTACCTTTGTTCAATTTAACTCAATTTCATACCAAAAATAAAACCTCCACACATATATATGTATGTGCCTCAAATAAAATCCATATCTCAGTTTCGGCGCCAATTGCATGCACCCACAAAAAAGTGAATATATCCACTCCTTCACTAAAAGCAATCAATCCTTCAAAACCCGTCGTCTCCTACTATACAATATCTCCAAATAACTCAGCGCGCTTACTCCCACAAAAACAAAACACAATAAGGGCCTTCAAATATAACAAATTCACCGGCAGACGTTTTTGCCATATAAGGCGCACATAGCTCCACCCCAGTGGCAAAAAAATCCCCCAAACTGGGCACCATTTCAATGTCCAATTCCTCCCGGAGAGCAGCCCAATAAATGATCCTAAAAACAAAAGATCACCATCCATGATGTCTCATGGGCTGTGTGAAATACCTGATGACAGTCCAATGGAATGACACACACACCACAAAGTTCCATCCACCACCGAACGAGAGAGATCCCAATTTTCCGATAAAGATCGCCACTGACACTTTGTGACAAGATACATTTAAGGCCATGTAAAATCTTCTTCGATCAGCCCGTTTTTGGAGGCAAAGCATTCGAATATCCATCAATCTGCAGAAAGGATCATGTCATTCGTAAAAATGAAATGGCATGCGCGACAAAGAAAACTAAAACAAACAACAAACAGACAGACGGATAGACACAACTACCACCATCAGTGAAACTTTTTAAAACAAGATCATCATCATCATTGTTCGATCGATGGATCGATCGGATCACCATCACACTTATGGAAGACAGAGAAAGAGAGAGAGCGCGAGCAAATGCAATCAACGTGCGCGCATACCTTAAAAGGTTCTACTTCTCATCATCCAACTTGATCAGAGAATCCAAAGACGTGCGGCGGGTATCGATCGAGTTGGAAAACAGTAGCAAGATCACTGAAGCCAGCCACAAAGCCATCCAAAGAGGTAGCAACTGGAATTCGTAGAATGCTGTTTGCCAAAAATTAATCGCAACTCTCCTGCATCCCTCGGGCTGAATAAGAACCAGAAGCAGTAAGAATAGTGGTAGCATGATCACCACAGTCTCAAGTACAGAGTTTTTTTCCTTTTGTTTTTCTTCTTCTTTTTTTTTGGAGGTTGGCTAAAGCTAAGCTCGCGGGATATCATCATCATCATCAGCGTCGTCGTCGTCATCTTCCGAATGCGCCTTAATGAATTTTTGTCGCAAGGACTTGGGCGATTATACCCGGGTTTTCATTCTCCTTCACTTCCCCCGATCGATCAACTTGCACCGAAAATATGCAATTCCAATGCACTGCTGTGCCGCCACTGCCTCTGCGTCCAGGCGGCTTGACTCTTCCTGCAGCACAGGCCGATATTTATTGACGTCCAGCAAGCAACTCGCTGGAGGCTCGCTACTGGCTATTGACGGATGAAATTAAATTTTCGCTCACTTCTGATGGAGTATAACTTTTTAGTTTCTTTTTGTTTTTTTGATTTTTCTTTTTGTTTTATGCATGTTTATGTGATAAGTTAAGTAGACGTATTGGTATGTATGCGTAGAGATGTTACGTGATGCATCTTCGAGAAAAGGAGGACATCAATTGATTGGTCGACGCTGGGCGTTCACGCAGCATGAAGTGCTTCGATTATTGCGACGCACTTAATATGATCGACGTGCAGAGAGATCCAAATGACAGTAAAGAAGATGAGATGACGACGACAATGATGAGGAGGAAACCATGATCATGATGATGGATAAGACAAAAGATATAAATTCTATGTCGACGAAGGATCAACATCAGGGATGCATCAAATGGAAGAATTCGAAAGATGTTGACGCTGATTTGAATGGTTCTTTTGAGATGAAGTTGCTTCTGCAATCAAAGACTAGATTATATATTTTTTGTTTTCAAAATTTTCACATTTTTGGTTACGTGTAGTTGGAAGCCTCGAAAGAGTTTAGCATAGGAATAAACAAACAGCGACTCACTGAAACTATCTATTGTTCAAAAGCTGTAACCGAAACCAAAATCGGTCTAGTAGCTTGACATATACATGACGGATCACTGTATGGGCTGCGTGGGCATTGCATATTCTGTATGCATCCTGAAGGATATTGAGTGGCAGTGATTCCCAAAGAAGGAACTACCTTAGGAGGTACATCATTTCAGAAGAAGATCTACTTTGCTAACCGTGAAGAAGATGCCACTGTTTATCAAAGCAAATCAAAGAAGGAGATGCTCTAACTCGAGTAGTAATATACCAACAGCAGCCAGCGTTACAGAGTGAATCCGGAAATATACAGTAGTACCTAGCCATTGTTCAAACAGAATTCCATCAATGTCCAAGGCCCTAGTACAGCCACAAACTAAAGTATAAGTATCTGATGTAACTTTTCCGAAGAACATTACAATCTATAGGTACATCAAAAGTAATTGCTACATGCTCCAAGATCGGCGCCAAAATGTCTTCGCATGCGCGATTCTCAACACTCAATTTACTCCATATTTCCACAACAAGATCGGGCTCCATTTATAAAGTATCTAAACGTACATAACGCCTCACAAACAATTACTTGTCTGCAACTAGACATTCTTCTTTGATCGTTTTATCATTCTCTCCAATTAACTATCAATAACCAAGTTGATTTGTTCATTTCAGTTACGTAAGTCACACTCAACTCGCTGTCGTTCGTCTATCAAGATAGACTCTATAAGTGCAGAAAAATCACAACCACCAACAGCTACAGTGACCAAAATAACATGAAAAAAAAAAAACGACCAATCGATTTCAAATCAAACTCATTCTCTATACATATAAGTGAGTTGCTATACTCCTTCCTCGCCTTGACAAATTAACCAAAACCGACTACCAACCGACGACGTCCGTCCAACAAATTGATTGTCCTATGTAATAATCCCAATGACATACATTTTCAATGAACAAAAAAAAAAAGAAGAAAATTAAATGATTTATAAAAAGATTAATAAAAACCAAAGAAAGATACAAAAAACTACCAACAACACTTGGAGAAGAGAGACCAATTGATGAGGACACACCAACCACACAGATTATTCCTACGTCACTAAGAAATTGACCCTTTTCTTGACCCCAAAAAGAGAACAAAACGCTTTCGATACCACTACAGATACTCTTACTCCGTGTAGAGATACAACAAACATTCTTCAGATTGACACATATTTTTTTTCGCAGATCATATATCACATCCAATTAGTTTGGTATTCGTGATTCTACTTAACATCGATTGACCCCACAGATTATTCCTAGATCATGGGTTTTATTGGGCGAGAGTGCGGGATACGGTGATGATGGGCACCCCATTCTCTCTTCTTTTGACACGAGAGAGAATAAGAAAAAAAAAATTCATAATTTTTGTGACGTAAATTGTCAACTAGGGGGCCTATAGTTGTCATTTGACAGCGGGTGCTGACGGCCGGGGGTTTTTACCAAAGAAACAATGTATGTATCTTTTCTACACGAATGTCACTTCGTTTAAGAGTGTGTGTATGTGAGATGATGGAAGATCTTCTCCTCAATACAGTTTAATTGGTGCGATTTAATTAGAGCCGCGGCGAGAGTACGAAACACAACTTGAGAGTGTGACATAGTGTCGATTAGATTCTAAACTTCGGTCTCGATCTTGTCTATCTGTCGTTGTGTATCTGGTATCTGGGAGATGGTAGGTGATCATGAAGGGGTTGATAGTATCGTTTTATTGATTTCTAATGTGTTAGATGTGTGGCGCATCTCGCAATTAATCGATAAATCGACGCGGGTTCTGTTTTTGTTTTTTCTTTCTTTCTTTGTTTAGATACACACTTGGAAGAGGTTTTATTCTTTTAATCGATTCTGATTGAATAGAACTAAAAGAGGAGTGAAATTGATTTGAACATAAAGAGCAGTTAATGTTTGATGTGTGTTTGGTTTCTTTTTTTTTTTTTTTTTTTTTTATTAAGCGGCAAAAGAGTCTTGGGGAGAATGGGTGATTTTGACGTTGTTATGCTGGAAACGTGTGAGATACATAGTTGTTTCAAATGAAATTCAAGGTTAGAATTTGCTTACGCAAGAGGTATTGGATTGATTGACAGTTTGTGCTGACACAAAAGGGTACAAACGAAAGAGGAGTAGATGTGTAGAAAATAAGGTCCTAAAATCTAAATTAATGGTGGTGGCAGTGATGATTTACAGAGAGTCTAGATAGATATGTATTACAACTAAATATACATACTAAAACACTACGTTGTATCGTCGGAACTTGTATCCAGCTTAGGATAGATTTTGGAGCACAAATTCTTACGCTAATCCTTGGGTTTATGCGGTAAATTTATCGCAGAAACTGAGTCGATTATTCAAGAACATAATCTCTTTTGAATTCAGGAAGTTGTCACTTACATATCAACTTTTCCATCACCACTACGTGTGGTCTATCCAACTTAACGCATATTGAGAACACACTTCACAGTGTGTTAGGAAACACCACATCATAATATCCCAAAGATTATCGCATAATTTCATCCTGTCGATCTCTGCATATCCTTAAAATTTACTCTTCATCTTATCTGTTTCCTTTTCCACAACGTACCGTACGAAATCCTTGAGGCAATAAAAAATAAAAGGACGAAGAAAAGGAAAAAAAAGAAAAAAACTGCACAACCAACAAAAGCTCAAGTGGGAAATTGCCTTAAATCGAGAATAAATTGCACATCGTGTGAGGGAGTTGAGTACAGAAAGGGTTGAATGCTACCGCCGTCGCAGCCCCTGCTTTATACCTATCAACAAACAACCCTCTGACATTGAACCATATTCCGACGGCGCGACTAGATCGCCACCACCACCGGCAACATTAGCAGTACCACATTCGAATTGAGTCACCTCAAAAAAAAGGGGTTGGAAGTGCGCCCTATTACAACCATGCGGTGGCACAAAAGGGTGGTCCTTGTAATTTCCTGAATTAAGGACTATCAATATCTAGACTTCACATCTTGCTCTCTCTCGTTCTCTCTGCTGAAATGTTTGAATTGTTTCCCGGCACTACACCTTTGCAATATAAAAGGAAACGTTTCAGAGACATGATGATGGGGTACAGCGTACAGCAGAGTGTGGACAAATTACAAAGGACAAGAGAAAATTTCTCCACACTCTCGTCTAACGTGCACTCAAGTGAGGCGACGACTATTACGATGACGACAAAGCCACCAGAAAAGGGTCGAAGAGATGCACTTTGGTGTGTAGGTTGTGTGTGAACACCTGTTCTTGGTGCTGACGCGACCAAGTCGCGCGATGCATTCACAGCCAGCACCCTCTAGAGCCTGGAATGTCATATGGCCGGTTACAATGTGGCATTGCATCTTTTCAATAGCAACAACAGCAATACTTACTCCCTCCTCCAGGCGACTATGTAATAGGCCATTCATGCAAGACTTCCAGTTTTGTTTAACTGCTGCCTACTCGGTGGTGGCGTAAGGAGCAACTTCATGCAGTAGGGCTATTTGTGCAGTGCTCTGGTAGTTTAGCGCCAAACTGCTGTACAAGTAGTTAACTGCGACACTGTTGTAAGTACTTGGGTTAATTACAATGCGTTTTCTGGCCATGAGGGTGCCCACCACCATGGTTATAGTGTGTGTGTGTTCCTCCTCCATTCCGCTGCGAGGGAGAGATCGAATGCACTTGATATAATCAAGGAGTCGGTCGTCGTCGTCGTCGTCGTCGACGATGTAAAAACCCTTGAGATAGGTTCAACCGTTTGTATACAGTGCGTAGGCAGGAAAAAACGAGATAAAAAAAAAACTCAGATAGACCTAGTTAGATAGTTGCAGCAGACTGATGGTGGTGCTATAAGTTGTTATGTTGTGACTGCGGCCTGTGAATTGCATTCCAGGAGCGCAACGATAGCAGTTGTGCGATGAGAACGACGAGTGTAGGAGAAACCTTTGTTTGGCAGGCGAGACTGAAAAATGGGTCAAGGATGAGGATGAATTGTGTCGAGGAATTTTCGTTATTAAAAGGGACTTGGTACATTTTCATTTCGAAGGATGTGCTCAAAGCCTGAAATTGCGCGTGTATGTTTTGGCTCAACCGAGGCACAATGTATTTTTGGGCTTAAGGACATGTAGAATCCTAATTAGGGAATTCATTCTTGTGTCAGGAATATGTATGCACTTATAAAAAATTACTGAAGAGATTTGACTGTAACTGCGGTCATGAGACACACAGTCATACACTGTTCAAGACGAACCAAAACTAGATCCTGGATGAAGTCCTGTGATATATGTATGTATGTACCAAGAAAATAGTAAACCAATTCGAAACAGTCTCAATGCTTGGTAGATCAAGTTACAATAGACTATCGTCATGCAACCCAGCATGAACATGAACTCAAACATCAACGGCGTCTTCAATCATGTTCCCACTGAAAGCTAAGGCACACGCAAAAGACTAGGCTAGCACTTCACCATAGCTAAGAGAATAGATGATGGCATTTTTTTTCTATCAAAGTCGAAGCAGAAAAAAGACAAGAGAGCCATCGTAAGTAAGCTATGATCCTCTTTTGCCTAGGCCATAACCGCGAGACTTATACAGAAGGATACCATGTCCCTTTCCACCATCGATCGTGGGCAAAACCTCAGGGCATAATGCTCTGCGATATCGCATCAAAAAATTGTGTCTGACGGTAGATAACCATTGTGACGGATTTTACTTTCTGTGTGCCCACGTCTCTAGCAGTCTAGTATCTTCCTAGAGAGACAACTCCTCTTCAACCTGGATGAGCTTTTCAGTGCGCCAATAGAAAAATAATTGACTTTATCATGACCACAGGTATGGAATAAAGCACACAAAATTACTTACTTACTTACTTACTTAAAGGGCTCACGACCTGCCTGAGACATCGTTGCCTTCCATCCTCTGCGGTTCCGAGCACGCTGCTTCCAGTTGTGAAGACCAAGTTTTCTGGCATCCGCGACAGCTTGATCTTTGTACTGGAGGTTCGGTCTTCTTCGCCGCCTCGAACCCGGGAGCTGAGATTCGAAGATCCTCTTGGTTGGAGCATTGTTGTCCACACACATTATTAGAATAGGGTTATAACGGAGAAAGGACACTATTCTCTCCTATATGTGGCTGTGTTAATGAGTCAACACTAAAGTGAGTGTAGTGGATTGATGCAAGTGCATGTCAAATCTTTCTCATGAGCTCAAAAGCCACCCTAGAACTAGAGCGCCTTAAATATCCAACAAATAGGATCAGTAGTAGCCTACATATGCAAGAATCAATTCTTAACTTGTCGACCGCATTTCAGATGATTTTTTCTTTTTTAATCTTTAGGTGTTGTCAAGTGCTAGGTATAATGAGCCATTGAACAGACGCAGATAGGATTTTCCCAATTCCATATCATGCTACAATTATGTGGTCATGTAAACCACGCTTGCCATTAACCTCTTTGATAAGGATCACGTTTAAAAATCATGTTTTCGTATGAACATATCACTCAATCTTAAAATAAGTATCTGACTCAAGCGTGTTTTCTACTTTTTTTTTAACTTAGTGAATAATCACTGTAAGGTTAAGTATAGTATTTGCAGATCACCGGCCACCGCAAGGCAATTGTGTCATTCCTTATGAGTTACTTTTTCGTCCAAAATACCAGATGTATAATATCACTCTTGAATCGTCACAAATTACTTGCATTCGACACACTTGAGTTATTTGTAAACTGCCCTAAAGGTAATCCCAGGATTCTTAAACGCATCACTTGCTTTATGTCTCTCATTCACCTTGTCCCAAAGTCGAGGGAGTCTGTCGTTAAAAATGCTTAAAAAAAAAAGACATAGGAACTGCAACAGTGCTCACATGAGTCAAAGTAGGTCGCATAGGTTGATCACATTAACCCTCTCCCCTGTTTGATCGTTAATTCAAATCGGAAATGGAATTTTTTTTTTTTTGCTCTTCCAGCAAGCCTTAGGCGCTTCTTCATTATATCCTCCCTATTATAACCAACTACGACTACTCTTCCTATTGTTAGTGCGTAAAAATTTTGTCTCTTTGTCATACATGGCTAAATACACAAATTACTACCTTATTACGAGATCCTTTTTTTTTTATTTTTTGCTTGTAGTAAAATATGTATGTATATAAAAAAAAGACATCCATCAGAAGGATATGTACATGTGTGTATAGAGAGAAAAAAAAAAAAAAAACTGTCCCATTGTGTCCTGGTTTTAATGGTTCATGTGCTTCGTGAGAAAACCTAAACAAGGGTTGTAGAGAGAGCCAAGTGAGAGAGAAGGGAAAAAATTCACACACATAAATATAAAATGCGGGGGTACACGTCACAGCAAATGCAGTTAATATTCTTTTAATAGGACCTTTTTTTCCTAACCAGGACTATAACATAGGCACTTCCGATATCATTGTCGGACATCCTTCTATTTTTTTTTTAATGAAAAACATCACCCCCTTATAGACTATAGAAGATAATAAAAGAAAAAGAAAAAAGAAAAATTAAAACGATGTTACCAAAAGTTAATTTTCAAATGCACACATCCGAGGAGTCACTCACATGGAACAGGACATGCGAAAGGACACACATGTATCTCTCATCAAGGAGCAAACATAATAAAACATAATTTTCGATTAATCTATCGACGGGTTCTCTTTCGATAGAAAAAAAAACAAGAGGTTGTGCTCTTGTTGTTCGGTTGGTGTATGGTATGCTATTAGCTTTGATGTTGCTAATTCAACTTCCGGAAGGTTTTTGTTTTCGAGCTAATAATAAGGATGTTTGGGATGTTTTGTCAGTTTTGTTGGCTTTGTTGGCTTTGCAATTCATTATTTTTCTATGTTTAGTTGATTGGTTCCAATGGGGTTGTGATGAAATTTTACGGAAATAAAAGGTGGAAATTGGAGATAATTAGTTTGATAGACTTTGGGAAAGGACAATTTGATTAAGCGGGTCATAAAAATGACTCAGGTGGTATTATTGTGCTTTTACGTTCAATTAGTCGTGCATTTTATACTTTACATTGTTTCTATGATTATGGTAAGGGACATCATATCCTACAGTATAAGGCTCTCTGCTTCGTCAAAAGAGGATCACGTCTTCCTTATGATGGGACCAGTAGGGATGCTTTTCTAAGTTGTATACGTAATGTAGTTAGGTTTTTCTGGTTATACTCTGCAGACACTATCGTTCAAAAATATTCGGTCGGGGATTTTAACTTTCATGTGCTATATTTCAGGCAAAAAAGCAAGACCGTGTAAAAAGGTTCAAACATGCACTACAAGTGGATCCCATATGTAAACACAGGAGTAGGTAGACGTGGTGAAAACATAGGCGGATGTAGTAGTTCAACTTGTCAATAGTTTGCCAAATGTTTTTAATACTTTTTTAGAGCTTTTATTTAAGCAAAATTTAGAAGCGCTCGAGATGTCCTTTTCTCAAGAACTGTCTCTGATTTTTAGCACTTCCCATGACAAGTGAAGAATTGATCCTCTATTGATCACCATTTTGTTTATGGTAGTGTTCAATCTTTACCTAGTCACTTTAATGCAAGAGCAGACTTATGATCGTAAGATTCGAGGTTCGTAGTCCATCAACCACCAAACTTTTCAATTAACGATCTTTGAAAGAGTCTACGGATGCAGGACATAAAATGGAAGTTTTACTAAGTATTTTCAGCTACCAAGTCTGAGGTTCTATGCTTGAACCTTGCAAGACGGTGGTGCAATGATAGTTTCAGAGATTAGACTTCGATTGATAAAATCGTTTTTCATTTTCCGCGTTACAGTAGCATATCGCAGTCCTAAGCCAAATCTTAACCTAAGATAAAGCCCTAAAACGCCTCAAATTTAATTACTTAGACCGCTCTATTGAAGTAAGTACTTCAAGACACTTAAGTATCAATTTGCTCCAAATAAGTCAACGCGAGCACTTAATAGATCTAATAAAACGCAATTAAATTCCTAGAAAATGAGACGTTCCCCCAACTTGATTGCTATTAAACGTCAACATTCTTCAAAAAAAAAAAAAAAATGTCTCTCATCCACCCCATCATCACGAATATGATCATTTTTAATAAAGTACTTGTCAAATAAGGTGGCACACGGCTATCCACACCAAAACACACTTTGATTACCTTCTCTAGGGTTAACAATCGCTTTATACATTCAGTATGTCAAATCAACCAACTGAAACACACGTGCAACTTCTGCGAAAGTGCCAAAGATGCAATAAAACTGGGATATGTATCTGTAACGCTGCAATAAAACTCGAAAATGTTCACTTCTGCTGCTAGTGGCTGCGCACACGCTCTTCTTAAATAGGATTGAGATTTGTCTTGTTAGCGCGCAACGCATTCACCATCGCATTTCTCTAATAGATACTTCGATGCGCATTGTGAGATAGTTTACGCATTGCGTTACATGCGTGTGTGTGGTATCCACATGGCGTTTAATAGCCCGTCAACATTTCATGTTTTACTGCGGGAGCCGCTGCGCACAGCATCTCTTTCTGTCGTGGTTGTTGCTTGTGGTACACTGTTTGTGTGTCATGTCATTAAATGACATAATGCCGCGTGCCATCATCATCATCATCATCGTCATGGACATGATCATCATTGGGTCGAGTCGGTTGGATAGTGACAAAACTTGGATTCTCAGACGACAGCAAACGATCGTAAAATGTCAATACACGAATAGACAGAGAAGAAGAAGAAGATGATGGAGGAAGGAATAAAAAAAAGTATCTGAGAGAGGATACAAGTCGCAGAAATCACGGGATGTTAGCGAAATAGATTTCCTGTCTACACACAGTCGGTGTTGACTTGGTGGGACTTTCGATTACACATTGAGATACAAATTGCTGAAATGTTTGCTAGAATGCACAATTGCAGTTGGGGAGGACTTCTCTCTCCACCTGTGGGTGTCTCTCTTCGTGTATTACAGTGGGAAACGGAAAGCGCCTCCGGTATCTTTTTCTGTTTCTTTTTTTTTTTTTTTATGAGTAAAAGATACGTTTATCTTTTTTATTTCGTCGTAGAACGGTTGGGTGAACGTTAGCTAGATGCGCCCATTGGATTCACATTATCATCTTTGTCATCAACATCATCAGCGGTATGTGTTGTCATCAGCATGATCATCAACTGCATACAAAATGTGGATGTGCTTTTCCGGTTGAAACACCATTGAGATGGCCAATGAAAAGTGAAAATGTGTGCACACAGATACTCGGTAGCGGCTAGGGGGAATGTCAAAATGTGTGACACAATTTAAATTAATGATTCTGCTGCTGGTGTTCCGTTTTTATAGTCTTCTTTTTTTTTTTACTTCTCCTCTTCCTCCTTGTTTCTATAATAATATACTTCTTAGGTAGGTTACCTGTGTCCTTTTTGGGGTCCTTCTGCATGGCATTCAGTATGGAAAAGGTAAAAGGTGATGATTGATATAGCAGTTAAGGTAGGTAGCCCATAATTAGGTGTGCAGCTGGAAATTGTACATTGTTCGAAATTTTTAATCCAAATTTATGACTTTCGGTGTGCTGGAAGTGGGATAATCCTCCGAATTGTGACTTCCGTATTTGAGTTTTCTACGTCGGTTTTAGGAATCTACTAATGCGGTTCATTGTATTCACTGCTTCATTAGTGAAATGAGCAGATGATATAAGAGATTGTTTGACTGTGTCAACAAGCTCACAAGTTTCATAGTTCGAATTCGGTTTGGATGATTATCTATGGATCTTTTTGGTATGCGGCTGCGCGGCTCAGTTAAGAGGTTAGGTATGGTTTGTTGGTGTGCTGGATTAAGCCGCGCGATAGAGGAAATTCTCATGATGGTATTGTCGGAGTTAACAAGAGTTCAGATCCGGCTTAGATGATTCGATTCTTCAGTGAGATCTCGTTAAACATTTTAGGGGAAGCACTAGGTATAGGTACCTGGGGTCGAACGGAAGGAAACGGAGATTTCCCAATTGGATCAAGTCCAAAGTGAAAAAGTGAAAAATAGTCTCCAAGGGATCAGATCGTTTAAAAATACATATCTTCCCATTGTGGTGGGAATAGATTACTGAAAGCACTCTAATTTTGACAACTGCTTCAATGGAAAAGAACACGTTGACCATACCAGCAAGAACTTAAAGGTAAGACTAAAGTTTTAGGCCGGCTGTTGAAATGCAGGTTGCTATCGATGATATTTTCTCTTTCTTTGAAATGCAGAACGTAGTCTTCAACGTAATCTCCATTCACCTTCAGTTATTAACACACCTTGTCCACCCCTCTGAAGGTATCTGCCACAAAACAGATATCACCCATATAGATCAAACTTGGCATCAAATAACAAAATCCGTAAGTACAGACAACTCATACTGTCTGTTCTAGTATCTATTTCAAAAAAAAAAATTCTAAAAATTCCCCCAAAAATTTAACAGCAAACTAAATCCATCTCGTCGTAATCGCAAAAGCTCTAGATACATCAACAACAATAATATAGAACTCTACTAGAAAAAATAAAAGAAATATACATTCTGATAAAAAATTTACAATCACTCGCATACTTAATATCTGTTGACATAAAGCGCTTAATCACATTTCAAAGGAATAAACACAACGCAGACTAGCGCAAATAGATACATTTCATTATAATTTTTTTTACAAAAACAAAGATCCATAGAGAGAATAATAGCGAGTTGAGTACAGAAGAAACCAACAAAAAGCGGAACTGGATTATGAGATAACCACTGCGGGCCAAAATTCAGCCAGCGTTTTGTAGATTGTAGGTATCTGCTCCTCCTCCTCCTCGACGTCGCACCCAATACATCAAAACAAAGTTATTCGGAATAAAGATAAAGATAAATTATTTAATTTACACATAGCACGCGCTTTTAGATACAATCCACCAAACACTCGACTAAAGTATATTCTTTCTAAAAGAAATCAAGCTACGATAAAACTAAATTAATTTTTTTAGATAAAAAAACGGTTCTATAGTTTAAATAGATTTTTGGACTATTTTTTTTTTTTTTACTGATTTTTGGTCAAAAACCCAAGTACATTTGTCATGTAGACAAATTATACATTGGTATATCTAATAGATACAAAATTTTTGATATCTGTTTTACTGGCTTAGTTGACAACAACAACAACACTAGTAACATTGGCTATTGGCATGTTGATATCTTAAGCTGGTGTACGCGATTAGATTAGACAGGGTATACGAGAGGATGGGACAATAAGTATTTTAGGTGTTTTGAGTGTTGGCATTCGGTGGGCGACTTGGGGGGTTTTCATCGAAATTAATTGTAATGGGTTAATGCGATTTGGTATTATCGCAAACGAAAAGTGGGAATGAGTATCTATTTAGTTTGGAGGTGAACAACTGAAATATGGAATAAAATAAATCAAGGATTTTAGATTTCGAATGAATGGTGTCAAAAGTGTAGATATACATAGACGATAGTTGGGTGGTGTATATTTAGGGGTTTCCGTTCGGCGGTATTCTTTGTATTAAGTACATATTTTAGGTTTAATGCGTTTAAAGATATAAAATCGTTATAAGCTGATTTATAAGTATCATACATTTGAGATTATTTGCGAATCGTTGCTTGCGAAGTGAGTCATCTGAAATGTGAATCATATACATATAGTGATACAGAAATAATCTTAGCTATTAGAATGGTTTAAGAGTATCTTTAATGACGATCAACGAAATCATATCGCTTTGTTACTCGTGTTTTAAAACAAATACTGCGCATATTGCTGCCATCGTCTTTTTTTACCTCTAGCTTCCTTAAGTATGCACCGAATTGGAAGTTTATGCTTTTAATTGACCAAAAATTGCTAATGGAATTGTTCTAGTACAATTCCAGCCATAGCTGTCTGCAGATTTTGTACAAGGTTCTGAGCAAGATTTAGCAAGTGACTAACCACACATTTGTTTGGTTGGTTTTCGACGTCAGTAATGATAACTATTTTAGTAAATTTAGAACTTTTTTCCCTGGGCTATTCTTGTGGCATCCAATACGAAATCTTGCCTGCAATACCCTGATTATTGTATTGAAAAAACAAAGCCAAAGATGGGATAAAAATTTTATCTGGATAAATTGTACTTGTTGACACAACTCACATATTTTAACTAGTTAGAACCGAATCGACTTGGTTATCCATACTACGAAAATGGATTTGAATTTGTATGAAATGGGAATATTTAAAGCATTTAAGGATTTTGCCAAACATTCAAATCCCACGTGTCGTTGAAAACTACTTTTGAATTTGGAACACGGCTTTTGTTTCTCAAGTAGAATCCACTTAAGTATCTTTCTGTCTGACAACAGGCCTTTACTCAAAGCCTTGTGCTGAAAAATTTGTTTCTGTAGAATCTACTTATAGATGGACGTTTGTCTCCAGTTTGAGTCTTCAACACTTGCAAATTCTGAACAATTACGCAGGCTAAGTTCTTGCACTGCAATTCTCCACAAATTGTAGATTTCAGAACCTATGGGGATTTTGTCACCTGCTGTCGCATTGGACGAACTGACAATGTCCTTTAATGGAGTATCATATACTTCTTCTGCTTCAAGGCTATCATATGCAGTCAGTCATGTGGACATACAACTTTTGAGTTTGAGAAGTTGGAGATCCATTTGGCATAAAGAGTTCGGCTTGTCTGTGATCTTCAGTTTCGGTCCGTGGTTATGGAATATCTTTGTCTTTGCCACAATACGTGTGCTCCGAATGTGAAAAGTGGCTTCGTTTGATCGTTGTGTTGAGCAAAAGCATCATTTTTGAGTTTAAGCCCCTGTTTTTGCCAAAGAATCTTTTGCTGCCTTTGGATTCCGGTGAAGGCTTCTGTGAGATGAAAATGCCAACTTAATTCTCCATCTAGATTCAGGAAACTTAACACCACAACTATAACCAAAATTCGGCGCATGCTTGGTAGAGTTACTGGGCCAGTACTAGAATGTTAAAGGGCAGAGCTGCCTTCAGTAGGAAACTGTATTCCGATTATTCAATCTTACGAGGGGCGTTCAATATATTGTCGGTATCGATATGAAGGAAAATGCGAATTCAATTTAAATTGGTTTTATTTTTCAATATAATCTCCCCTAACATCAATGCATTTCTTACATCTTGAGATAAGCTTTTTTAAACTCGTATACTGCTCGATCCGATACTAACAACCATCAAAGGGAAAACACTTTTCTAATCCATACTGTAATATTTTCCAAGAAAACGATTACGCTGAGCCAACTTTATCAGGAATTTTAACGGATTAAATAGACAAACATTTTATAATTGAAAAAAATATCTTTTAGATTTTCTATTAAACCAACCAAGCTACACACATCCGATGAAATAAGAAGCAAAATGAAAAAAAAAATTAGAGAATCGTATTTAATTTTTCTACTCTCCCTAATGTGTATTATTATAGAGATTTTCGAAATTTTGCTTAACTCTCGATCAATTATTAACGATCGATTTGCCAAAAATTCCCAGAACTGACAAACCGTCGGTGAAAGCTCTTCTCTTTCACCAAGAAAAGATATTCCTCGGAAACAGAGAGAATAATACTTTGGTTACATTTTGTTTTTTTTTTTTTTCTTCTCGTCATTGCATTCTACTTATACACTAGTTCGCTCAGTCCAAAGCAGGTGATCGGATTATAGGTAACATAAGAGAATAATGACAATTAATGATCGTGTACTATACACCTCACGTTTAGATAATAATTTTCATCAAAGGTACACATGTACCCTGTATTGACCGGAAGTGCTGAGACACAAATTTTTGTTACTCTATCCAGAGAGCCACCCTAGTGAATAAGAAAAATATGTATAAAGAGTATCTTTTCTGATCCATTAAGACTGGCGGCAGCGACGACAACGGCGGCGGTACGATCGATCGTGCCGGTCTTCGTTGAAGAAAGGATTAAAAAATCATGTGGAAAAGTTCGCACATTAACTATGCGATTTGTGGGTAGCAGGCTGTGCTGCGTGTATATGTGCGAGTATTGGTGAATTGGAGGGAGTTTAATCCAGGTTTAGTGTACCCTCTACACCACCGCTGCCGGATGGAAGTGATCTCTCTCCCAGGATCAGATACTTTTCAAACACAAAAAAAAAATGTTTGTATCTGTATTTGTATCAGTATTTGAGCAGTATCCCCCTCATACGGGCGAGGAGAGCCCACCCTTTCGTTAATCTGATCATGTGACTGTTTGCGTTTGTAAAGGAGAGGAGCGAGTTGACCAACTGCTCTGTGTTTTGTTCGACCGTGTTGCTGATGCTGCGGATGCTAAGACATAAGCCGGATTTAGTTAAGCAGATCAGCGTCGCGTTGGAAGGTTCTCAGTGATTTTACATTATTCGCTTGATTATTATTATATTTTTCTTCTTTTTTTTTTTTCGTAGATCGTGTGTGTATAACACACATTTTGGTCTTACTCGGATTGCCTTCCTCATTAATGCCGCGTCGCGCAATGCCTCTCTGTCTGTATCGGTGGGCAGGTAAACACGTAAACGATCATGCGAATGTGTTTGTAGAAATTGGCTTATTATTATGAGTAATGGAGTTAATCCGTTTAAATCGAGGTTACACTTTTAAAAATTCGTTAAGTTGCTAAGGTTGTTTCCCTCTTTGGTGTGTGGTGGATTTAACTTTTATAATTCATATGTTGTTCCTTCTTTTTGAGCCTTTTTTTTCTGAAAACAACATTTTCGTGTTTTTATTTTTACTCATTTTTTTTTTAATCCGCGAAGCAGAAAATATAGTACCAAATTTTGTGTGGTATCTTATAAGGAGCGTATAGCTTATGTTTGATGAGTCAACTAGTTTGACATTGAGGGATGTAGGGATTAACATTTCTTTGATAAATCAAACAGTTGTGACTAAACTTATAAACTTAAGGCATTCAGGCTCTACTTGTAATCAAGAGGAAAGGAATCTCAGATCATTGAAAGCAGACATGTTCCACTTGAAGATCAGAGCAAGAAAAAGACTTCAGCTTTACAAAAACTATCAAAGGCAGTCTTCAAAACTTGAACCAAATCAGTTCTATTATCAGATTTTGCATTTTCTGGATATAACCGGAGAATTCCACAAATTTGAACTGTGCTGTACTTTAAGGTACGTTCGCAAGACTATTTCAATTTAAAACTGCTAGATGGCGTCTTTCTCTTTCTTTCTACTCTCAAATTGATTGCAAAATCTGCTACTTTTTCGAAAGAGACTTAACATATGTACATATGTATATAGAGTAAGATAGAAGATGTCAAGAATAGATAAGCGTTGTCATTAAGATATTTAGAGTTCATCAGCCATCATATCATTTTTAGTAACCTTTGGCAGGCCTTTTAGATATCGGCTTCAAATACGCTTTTATAGAATATCAACCAGCCCTTTGCTGTCTACATTGAGTTTATCGAAAAAGTTCTTCTATATTGAAGAAAACCCAAGATGTTCACCATAAATTTGGTCAAGTTAAGGCCGCATATGATAGTTTTTATAGAGAAAAGGTGCACCGGGAAAAGCTTTGGATTGGAATTTCTTTTAAACTCATCCATTTGTGCAGGATAGCGATGGAGAATGCTCGCTGGCAAGGTTGGCCATCGCTTCGCTTTGACCTTCGATGTCAGAAAAGGATTTAGATTAGTTCAGACAAATATTATCGATCCTTCAATCTACCATGAACCTCAGCCGTTAACTTCGCTCAGGCTCAGATATTTTCATTCGTGCCTCTGATAAACAACCGATTAATAAATCGGCACGATAAAGATAATGGATAACGAAATTCCCTTGTATTTCACTGCTCAGAAATGTGTCAGGATTTTGCTGCCCAAAAATTTATCTGACCACAAAACTGAACAACCTTTTTGCAGCTTTAATATACCAACCAAAATCATTCCGTACACTCATTAGATTTTAGAAGACTAGCACTGATAACCGACGCGACGCTTAAAAATAATTTCAAGCAAAAATTCAAAATTATGCTGTGAAATTCCGTCAGGGCTTCAAATGCATACCACTCGATAAAAATGTAAAGGAAGTAAGGAAAAAAATTTCTCCATCCCTCGCACGCACCCCACCACACATATGGCAATCAAAATATAAATTTTAATAATCCAATCGGATTTGAATAATTAATTACATTGCTTTGTGTGCGTCTGGCGCGCATTTTTTTTTAATACAAAAAAGTAATAATTTATACAAAAAACAAGACAATAATTTACGAACAAAAAAAAAACCAAGAAGAAGAAAAAAAAAAAATTATCTATGACAAACAAACTTTGATACGAAAGAGAACTTATAAAACTTTATCGTTCCTTAATCTTACTCTCAATTTGGATTAACTTTTTACAACCCCCTTTTGTCATTTTATACAGCCGGATGGTGGGCATGCTTTTGTATAATAGTCGACGTGTTATCTCTCGCTAGGGACTCACTCAAAGTAATATTGCGGTCGCTGTGATTTTTCTGTCACATGATAGACAGGCTTCAGTCACCCACCCAATCAGCCCCCTCCCCTTTAACCCTTTTCTGTAATTAGAAATGCAAAATTATTGTGAAGTAGCAGTGAAAGGTGAGTATAATACAACTTGTATCATTTGAATTGATGGTGGAATGTCAACAGTCATTTCACCTTTAGCGTAAAGAGCGAGACAAGTTTGAATGAGAGAAAAAGAAATACCTAATCTGGGATTATATTTATATTCGGATTAATTTCAGCTTTTGCATTACTCATACTTTATTCAGCACGAAGTTGGGAAGGGGGATTTTTTTTTTCTTCTTAAATTTATTTATTTTTGTTCTTTACGGGATGTGTGTGGTTTTATTATTATTTTAAGTCGATGAGGCTAGTGCTTAATGATTTCTGAGATAGAATTTCATGTGGTTTTGTTTTTTTTTTGACCAACAGTAGAGGTTTGATGTTTGAGAAAATTATATCATATATGAATTGAGGCAAAAGTTTAATTGTCAAGTGTATATCCACTACATTTCTAAAGCAAATTGGTTTCGTCCTTTTTTTATTTTAAAATTAAAATAAAATAATAAATTTTAAAAAATTGTCTAAGGGTTTCTTGTGGTTTATACCGTCCATCCGATTAGGATGAATCTTTGACAAGTTGTTATCTACGTGTTGACATTGGTAAGTAAGATGCGTACAGTGATTCTCCGATAGATGGCGCACACGCTATTTCAAATAAGGCAAGCACGAGTCAGCTAGTATTTAAGTGGTATACTAGTTTTTTTGTGGGTGCCGTGGCGCAGTGGTTAGTGCGTTGGACTACTGCATAAGGGATTCCAAATTCGAATCCAGGAAAATACCATCAAAAATTTTTTCACGGCCCCATCTCTTCCGAGTGTCTGACAAACAATCAAGAGTATTACTGTCATGAGAAAGCTTCTCAAAACCCCTCTGCCCTTCGGATATGGCATAAAACTGTAGATCCCTTCTGTATGTGCAGAAATGTGTACCACGCACTATATGTACAGATGTGAGAAGCTAGGCCTTGGCCCTCTATGGGCTGCTAATTAAAAGGATGAGAATGAAACTTGAAATTTTGTTTGATCAATGCCTGGCGACTAATATCTGTCCCTTACAGGCTACAGCATCCTCATCAAGCTGATTTTTCGCGAGAAGAAGAGTCCATCGTGATCCCTGTTTTGCAGCATTTTTGGGTTTAGGGGTGAGCTTTAAATTTCCAACACGAACTTTATTCAAATTTTGTGAGTATTTAATGCAACTGGCAAAGGGTTGCTTTATTGAAAGCGCTTCTTTCTAGCCTTTGTGAAGTAAATTTTGCCACCTTTTGCACCAGCTTCTGCATACGCGTTTATTTCCATTTCCAAATGAGTTTCTAGCAGATGGGAACACTAACATTCCCAGCAATAATTTTGTCGGTAGGTATTCACGTCCTTTTCATCGGACTTAGTTGTTCAACAGAGTACGTACTTGGTCAAGAGTCGGTCATATTGACTGAGATAAAATGGCATGTAAAGTGGACAATATTAAGCTTGCACCAAAAATAGCAGAGGCAGTATAAATAGCTCAAAAGATATCATTCACCGATGGGACAGATGTCATCGCTGATGGAATATAACTATAGGAAAAACAGTTTGATATCAACTTTCCTTCCATTTATTGTCACCATGAGAAAATGTCGCAATGCCCTCAATCGCAACTGTGCTAAATCATATCCATCCGGCAATGAACGGATTAACAATGTTCTCGCGTATTCGTGTTCGATTCTCGTTTAAGTACCCTTGTATGATAGACGGCTTTGGTATTCCCTACCACGGCATAAGTATTCAGAATTTTATTTTTCTTGACTTTGTTCTTTTTACTTCTTTATTCCACCTTACTAAACAATTTTTCATTTTTTACATCGCACACAGGCATACAGTAAATTTTTTTTCGCGCTCATCATTTCCTTATGCGATTAGTCGTCTTAAGCCATCGTCTTTTGAGCCGACTACAAAGATTCGAAGCGGAAGGACAGAGTTAATTCCTTTTATTAAATGTCAAACACATACAGTGTCATTTTTCATTCTCTCCTTTGACAACAAAAAAAAAACGTTCCCAATTTGAAATACAGGAAGCAACCAACCAAGGATAAAGGAAACAACTAATGCATCGAGATTCTTCCTCGCCACCATCAGAATCGATCTCTATGATTCCGATCATAGTCCACAAAGAGAATATAAGAAACAAATTAATAAAATTGTTAATAAGACTTCCACCACAGAAAGACAGAAAATGTACCTATCTGTATCTAAATTCCTTTGTATCTGTGTGTGTGGATTAAAATAAAGTCTGATTTATGATTAATCGTTGTGTGCTTGTTGTCGCAATGTCATCGTCTAAATTCCAAACGATTAGTGTATATCGTTTCTTTTCTTAACGATTCTTTCCACCTTTACGTGTGTTCACACTTTATATACCTACGTTCGCCTCGTTTTTCTTTCTATCGAACCGATATGCGATGCTCATTTCGTGTGTGCGCGTCCGTCTAACAATGAACCGTCTAATCTTTATCTACGCATATTTTTTTGTTCATTTGTCATCTACTTATTACTAATATCTATTATACGATTACAAATTTCACACTATAGTCACAGATACACAAAGGTAGCCACCACAGATACAATAAATCCATTCAAAACTCTCAATCTTCCAAGAAATTATCTCTCTCTTTTTTTTTTCGGATGAAAATTTCTCAACCAAAAATAAGAAAAAAAAAAACAATCTCAGTCAGTTAGGTTGATCTCTAACCATGGTTAGCTTTAGCTATTGGGATTTTCTTAATTTCTCTAGATATTCTCTGCCTGCTGCCCGCTGACACGTCTTGCGCCCACTAACTTACTCATCTTAATTCCTTGGACAAAAAAAAAAAAAAAAAGACAAAATATAAAGAATTGATTACCAAGTCTGAACATGTGTTTGACTTAGGTATTTGGTAAGCTAACACAGGTAGCTGATGTTTGGGGATTTGTTGTGGTTCAACAAAACGGGTGATTTTTTAAGCTTACTAGAGCTAGAAGGGGGGAATAGATAGATAGATAGATAGGTATCTATCAACCGAAAACAACAACAACAATATTGTTAAATACCATTGATGAAACGTTTGTAATTAGTTCGGCTTAAAATTTGTTTCTGATTAGTCTCGTTGGTTTTTTTTTTCTTTCGTTTTCTTGTATCTTATGGATACACCTTCCTTTCATGTTCTTATACTTTAGGAATTACAAGGTGCGATAGATAGCAAAAAATAGATAGATATGGCCATGTCTTGCCGGCGACTAATCGCACTTAATACCGATCGCACCTACTTAATTCCAACAATAGACCATGAAGTTATGGGGAGAATCTATTTTTGGTGCTTACGACGCGACAACGATGATACTTTTGCGACAATTAAAGTGTTCTTTTTTACATTCTGTATACATACATACTCGCAGATATTTGAAATCAAGAAGACGAGGGGACTTTCGCTTTTTTCTGAAAGATACGCCGTATATATTTTTTACACATTTTACTGATAAGAGGATAAAATAATAATATAAGGCGACAGGATGAATCAATCTTGCAGCTGTGGGAAAGTACTGCATCTCTGAAGCGGGCATTGCTTTGGACATGAATAATACAGGCGTGGAAGGAAACTTTTGTAAATTCTTGGAATATTCAGGAAATTCTTCGAAATAACGAGCTCTACCCAGGGATGGTGGTAAGATATGATGCAAATCAGCATAAAATTGGGGAAACCCAAGTTGGGATAGGTTAGTGAATAACAGTTTGATAAGTTCCCTTATGCTTAAGAAAGAAATTTCACGTTATCTTACAGTGGCGGACGGTGAAAAAGTTGGTTTAAAACAACTGATATGGACGAGGCATGAAACTTCTTTGCATCTGCACTTATTATCGTCTTAAACTGAGTCATTCTTGTTAAATATTTCCTGAATAAAGGATCTGAAATTTACTCAAGGATTGAGATATAGAACTAAGTTTCGTCCAACGCTGCGATAGGCATATTAGAACTAACTTTTCAGTTGCTCCCACCTACAATTCCACCTTTGCAATCTAAATACCACTTATCCTAGGTTCATTACAAATTACACCTGACTAACTAAAACACTTCTAACGACATAATTAAATTATTTTGACACACTCAGTGAGCATGACTTCGTTCTGATTAGTTTGTAGAAAGGGAGAGTACCTATTATAAGTAAAGTATCTGTATCTTCAAGTAAGTTTTTTTTTACGTTTTCCACTAATTAGGTAACAAAGTTTACAGTTCGCGCAAGCAAACGATTTGTGCGTGCATTAAATCTCTGCGAAACTTATATTCTTTTTGAAGCTTGAAACAGAGATTAGGATTTGTATGGTTTCCACGTTGTTCGGACGAGAGAAGAGTTGACATAGTTGACAGAACAAGCATTATTCCTAAGTAGGCGATAGTTTCTTCAAAGAAAAACAAACGTGAACTAGAGCGAATGTTTACTTCCCTAAGAAGCTAGTGGATAATACCTACTCGAGGAAAAAGAGAAGAAAAAAATAATTCTCGAGGGGTACATAGGATCGGTGGGAAGTCTATGTTGAGTAAAAGATTTGACTGTGAAGTTAGCAAAGATTTAAGCTAAAACTTGGATCTGGAAAAAAATTCTATGTTTATCAGTTTATTCATAATTTTTTTCTATTTAAAGGGTTTTCCAATAAGGATTTCTGAACTTTGACAAGTGATTGGAGTCATATTGTTGAAGCTACATCTGTCAAATTGGCTGTCATTTGGTTAAATTGTTTTGCCAACATAAGGTCGATGCGGTTTTGGCTCAAAATTCTATTGAAAACACTTCTAGTCTACGAAAATTCAATTAAAACGCAAATGGGTGATTTTCACAAGTTTCTTGACGTAAGGTGTAACTTTTTGCAAATTAATTTACACGCTAAAACAAACTGCAATAGATACATATCACCTCATGCATAAAAGGCAATATAAATTAAGTTATTAAACACAAACGTGCGCCAGCCCTACTTCAACCTCAAATATGTGTGTTTTCCAGCGCCACATGTGTCGTGCCTATGTTCAAGTCCAATCTAATCAGCTATTAGCTAACTGTCTTTCAATTAATTTACCGATAATCTAGTCGTTAAATAATTCAAGATTTGATTTTTCTTTGGCGGTGTCGATTAAGATATCTCAAGTGTTGCGCGCCTAGTTATGTAGATTTTTTTTTCTCCGTTTTTTGCCTCTCGTTTCGTTCAATTGCATTCCTTAAGGTCGTCGTTTCAGTTTAGTGTCATACATAAATATATCAAAAGCAAAGCTAACTGCTCTATATATCAAGTATAATTTGATTTACCATATAATTTAGTTTTATTTTTAAAAGAAAAAGTTAGTTGTCCCCTGAAAGCGAAATCACTTAATCCTCTTCAATCCGATTTATGATCATAGTTCCTTTGAAATATCTTTATGCGTAAATCTATTTTAAAGTAAAAATATTTTGATCTAGAATTCTCAAGAGACTCATAAATGTAAGACACACAAGCGAGCAGATTTTTTCTTTCTAAAACACCCCTCCGACAACCTGTTCTCAAACAAAAAAAGAATAATGAAAATTCCTTCTAAATACCACTATAAACACCTCAGCCCACTTAGAATATACCTACTCACCCGCCTATAATGGTGTATCTTTTTTATCTATTTATCTATTAGAACCAACCCCATGACATCAGCCCAGCTGTGTGTATTAAAACAAAATACCACACAGCGATTAAATGCTTTCGATTTATTTATTACTTAAACACCGAATTAAAAGATACACACTAGGGAAACAGCTAAATTATTGATAAACACTACTACGTATTCTGTATCTATGATTCGCTGAAATCCCCACACCAGAAATACAAAAAAAAAAAAAAAAAAAACAATTTTGACACAAAATCTACGCTAGTGTCTCCTAATAGATACTCGAGAATTGTGTACCTATACATGTGTCACTTTAGTGCGCGTTCACATAATCCCCTTGGATTAATTTGAAATCTCACGTTCCTACGTGGCCGCTACGCGATCAAACAACACAAATACTATCTATCTATATGTTTAGTGGGCCCCAGTATAAATGCCGCAAAGGGAAGCATTGCACAGACGATACAAAATGTATCTATCTACAGACGCAACACACCACCGTACACACGAAATCATAAAAAAAAAACTCTCTATCATGGAGAAATTATTATCATTATCATTTTGGATTATATTTTTAGATAAAATTTTCCTCGAGGCATTACCAGATTATCTTATCGCAGATACTCCGACCCGACCAACAGAAAAAAAAAAAATCGCCAACTGTACTGATAAGGATTATCTTAATCTGAGCGCCCGGGCCAGGTTGGCGGTAGAGCTGGTGGTGGTGGGTGGACTCTAGTGGAGTGACTGTGTTTTGGTTCGGTTTGGTGGTTTTTTTTATCTATGCGTGTATCTTAATGAATGAGAGGTAGGAAAAAGTGCCATATCCACTTGTAAATTATGACTCGTTGTTCGTATCTATATAGTTGAGAATGGGTTTAAGTTCAATTTCGGGGCGGCTGTAGGGGGTTGCAGAAATGAAAGGCGCTTTTCTGGATAAAGAAAAGTGGTGGTGGTGGATTTTGCTTTTTTATTTGTTTGGTTTAGTGGTCCGTTTTTTTTTTTTGTTTTGTTGGAGCGAACTCCAAAGTGATAAGTACACGAGAATGTGTCGCAATTAGGGGTTTATTTTTTTCTGGATAAAACTGTTGAGTAGAGGGATTATAAAGATTAAACATTCGGCAGTGGTATTGTGTGGGGAATTTGAGGTCATAGCCGAATTTGGCTTTTTAGGGTGGGTAGGCAGTAGATAATAGATACATTTTGGGACATGGTTATGAATCAACAGTTTGTATGGATTGCATTAGATACATATTGTACATGTGATTAAATATTGTTTTATCTGCTCTAGAGATTACTCAACACCGGATATTCATTGTGCATTTTATATGCCAAATTTTAAATAAAGCTATGCATGTTTCCGTATTTCTTATCTAAGTTCTAACAAGTTATGTTGCTTTGCAATATAAGTATCTTGGTTCCACCTTAAAAAAATATATACAAGTCTCGTATTGAAACGTACACATGTTGCTTATCTAACCCGAAGTTCTGAAACATGCGTAAAACTATTTTTTGTCCTCCTATTGCACATTTATTATGACAATAAAATGCTTGCAATATGATTTATTGGAATTAATCTAAACTATATAGTATTTATTTCACTAGCAATCCGAATTGCTCAGCAACTGCTCGATAGCTTTTTGACTTGAATTAACGACAGAACTTTCATTGGGCGCCAATTAAGAATATTTTGTCTATATAGTATTACTAAAGAGTATTGTTTTACAGAGTGAGCTGGCAACCCAGTCTAGGAAGCTCATCAGCATCGGCATATAGCTATTAACAGTTGTTTTTGGAACCAAAGATTCCAGTTTGTGTCCAATCCCATTTAACATTTTTGAGTTATCAAACTTGGAGATTACTCCAATAGCCTCGATCCGTAAAAACAACTTTAAGAATGCCTTGGATGGCTTAGACGAGAAAAGCGAGCATTATATTACCAATTTCAGTTAGTTTTTCTGAATATGACTGATTTGAATTATTTTTGGCATTTTTAAGGATCTTTATGTGTCCAATTAGTTTAGAGTACCAAGTGAATCTGAGTCTCCTACTATTACTCTTGGTTCTAAGCGTTTTATCTTACCAAAAAAAGCCTTCTATTAAGCTAGCTAATTTCTTCTTAATTTTATCTCAACAAGAACAAATTAACAGAAAGTCGCACTCCTATCTACGTAAGTAATACTAAATGGGTTCCACGAATGTACTTCTTGCAACTTTATCATGAACGATTATTTCTCCGAAAATCTAAATGCTATGATCACGACTGCACCTTAGTGGAGCGAATATTCATTCTTTTCTCCGATAAGCATAACCACAAAGTTAGTTCTATTTAAAAATTCCTTGTTTATTAAAACAATGATTAAATTAGTGCGTCAAAGGATTGCGTTATGTATGTACATATGTACGTAATGAGGATCGTTCTACGAATTTATTATTATTAGTATTTTGGACTAAACATCGTGTAAATATACATATGCTTTATGGCATTTCACAATAAAATTTTGGAATCGGGTTTAAGATAAATTTCGGAAAACAAAATTTGCAACATTAGTTTAATTTCAAGAAATTACTCACATTGGAATGAAGATATGATTTTGAACTTTTTAAATTCATACTCACTTACTGCATACATTGAGTTAGAACAGATGTCAGGAGACCAAACAATTCTAGGCGCCGCACAAAAGGTTATCTCTTTTGTTTATCTATCAACATTATTATCTAGATCTCTAGCTTTTAAGAGTATGTCACAGTCTTAAGATATTAGGATTAAATAAGATATAGTACTATAGATAAATAGAAGTGCGATTTCGCATAAAACAGGTTAATCTTTTTAAATGTTTATAGAATGAGAAAATTTAGCAATATTTGAATAGTATCCTATATTCCTGTGTGAAGTGTTATAAAACACAATTGAGGTCTAGAGAGTTTGATCTATCTAGTTATTATACTGAATTCAAATCCCTATAATTTAGTCAGTACGTCCTATGTTCGGCTTGAGGGTTAACTGATATCCCAGCGTGAAATAGAGAGTAAAATTTTGAAGAGAATTTATTTCGCTTGAAGGGGGAAAGACACGAGACATTTCTGTGATCTTGGAGTGACACTACTATCCAAATTTGAACTTTTTCTATAAAGTGTGGGACGGTATTCATTGCACCAGAACAGATTTGGAAGTTGTAGGTATTCCAATTCAAATTTTGGGCGTGAATGCCGTTTTTAGGTTTTATGAAATGGAGTAAATCACAGGGAAATAATATGAAGCAAATGAGCAAGTCCCGTGAATGTTGAATGGGCCAAATCTTTGTTCCTCTTCCAAGAGGATTTGCGAAGACTAGAACATTGAGCTTAAACGACAAACAGAAAAAAAATGAAAAAAATATTGACATCATGTTGCTCCACAAATTGGACAGAAGATTAATCCTCAGATAAATGAAATGAAATCGAACCTTCTTCATAGAAATGACTACACTGATGTACAACAGCTATGTATCTCCTAGAACCTAATGTGACAATGTGACGCTGGATACGAAGGTCTGAGTATTTTTGAATAGCTTCCGCATTACAATATTACTTTTGGTTTATTGGCTGTTTCTGCCAAGATCTGAAGCTGCAAAAAAAAAAACGTTTCGAACTACAAAGATGAATACATATTCTAACATAACCCTCCTTGGGCTATAGCAAATTAGAAATTACGTTAAACAAAATCATTTTGTTAGTAAAATTTGAAATTCGTTATGAAACGACGCGGGAAAGTTTTCACTTACCAATTTCTTTAGTACTTTAGAATAATTTCCACTATAACACGTGTTTTTTAGCAGACTGTTTTGTCTAAAAGGTAAAATTGCATTATGCAATTATGCACGAAAAAAACAGACATCACGTGATAAGTTTCTTCTATGAGAACGTATAAGTTTGTTAAATTTAATCGAATTTCACGAACGAGCAAACAATTTAGAAATTATAAAAAATTACGAACGAAATTCTGAGTCGGTAGTAGAAACTTTAAGAGCTCTCACTTCAATTTTCGTGCCAGAAAAGTGATTGCACCGTTGTAAATGCTACTTGGTCTGCAGCTAGTCAAACGTCCTACCAGACTGGCTGTGAGTGATATAGTGAACTAGTTTGAGTCAACATATTCACTATTGAATGTTCCGAAAATATCGCAGCCGTAAGTGTTTCATAAATGAGCCAAATTAGTTGATTTTACACCGGTCGTTCACAGCGATTCGGTGTACCTTAGTCCACTTTCTGGAGAATTTTGCCTAAAGAATTTGGCCTAAACTCTTACGAGATGAAATAAGCTTGAAGAGTCTTCAGCTTGACCATTTGAAGCGCGATTAGGTTGTGCAAAAATTCTGAATTTCATTGTAAAATTCTTGCCAATAAGCAAAGTAAGCTTTATTCGACAGCAACAAGCATACTTCATTAAGAGACTCCATTTCATCCAGAAAAAATGAACGGGGGCTGTGGACTTCATGCCAGAAAAGTGATTGGACCGTTGTAAATGCTACTTGGTCCATAGCTAGTGAAACAATTGAACTGTTGAAGGAGTTCAAAATTCTTGTAATGTCGAGAATTGATCCGGGGGAATGACCACCTCTTTTTTGTCAATTGGCCGTCAGCATATGCCAACAAGCTAACAACGGTAAATTTAGAGAATACATTACATCATTAAAGCCATTTCTTACAATACGACAACAACAACTGGTGTAAGACAATTTTTGACAGTTGGGCTCTATCAACTGCTTTTGACATAAATTCTAGTGTTGCAACGTCTACAAAAAAAATCCACTTACATAAATTGACAGGGCTTAAATATTATAAAGAATCGTATTGCCGCTTCTTCTTTAAATTTTATTTGAATGCGATATGCAAGGCATTATTTTTTTAAACATAAGTTCTACCTTTGCTACGCTATTGCAAGATTTTGACAGCGATGACAGCTATATTTAGAAATATGTAATCAGCCTACAACCTAAAGACCTGTATATATGACTCAGAATCATAAAATAGGGAAAAAATTCGTTTCAACAGGGGGGTACTTGTATTTTTCCAGAAAGTATATGTACCCTAGTTATTTTAACCAGAAATGTTCAATGCGTCATTCTAAAGGATGACAGTTCTGACAAAAATAACGATAATTCAAATTATTATACATAGTTTTTAATTCTGTCTATTATCGTACAAATTTTTCAAAAAGCTTATGTCTAACTACTCATCACACATATTACAAAAGCCAAACATTATCAACAACACCTGATACGCGTATAAGCTACATAATTGAGTACAAAAAAAAAAAAAAAAAAATAAGTGTAATGCGCAATTTGGCTAAAATTCTTAATCTAACCCGTGTTAGCTAAACTGTCACAACTTATTAATGTTAATATAAATTTTAATTTATCAATGATAAATTATAAGATATCTATATAGGTTTTCGTATTTCAGCAATTACTTTCAAAATCGATATGTCATCCAAAACTGATAATGAATAAATGTCCACAAATCCCCTAGTATTAAGTTTAAAACAGAAAAATTTAAAAAAGTATATATAATTAAGTGAAACCGATTAGGTAGATTGTGAAATTATGAAAATAATTTCAAGTACTATTTGTTATTTTTAAGCATTTCAAATGGTTCCTATTTCGATTAGAATTTGACCTCAAATTAGATTGAAATTTAGAGACCATCTACCAACTCTTTCATTTTGAGCTTGTGGGTGAAATGTCACTAGAATTGAAACATGGGGTCTGTAGTATGATTCAAATAGTATTTACAGCAATTTTGAACGGAATTTCTGTTTGGAAAATTGGATCTATTTTCATGCAATTTCAATTCATAGCTACTTACAAAAAAATTAATAGAAAAAAAATAACGAAATTGTGCTTTTGGGAGGGAAATTTTGAAAGTTAATATTTTGGCATATATTGTTCTAAAATTATATCTTACGGCTCGTCGGATTAGTGCGTTGCTTATGGCCTTGTTTTTCGTCTTTTGAAGACATGACCGTTTTGAAATTCGTTTATTGTTTCATAGATTTTAGCCATAATTTGTAACAAAATTTAATGGGCTTTCAAATAATTTCTCAGTTTACGTTTTTTTTTAGGTTTGTCAAGATAAAATCCAAATACTATTGAAGATATATAGATTTTATAGAGTTGATCTAAAATATGCAAGCTAATTGGACCTGATTTCGTGTATTTTTATATCAAAATACATAAACTTTTAAATTTACTTTTATATAGATCTAAAAATTTGGTCGAAATAATTATCTTTTTAAGATAATATATAAATTTCAAAACAAATTTTGGTGTAAAGTTTCGAGCGTCAACTTAAGTCATATTTGCTTCCGTAATCATTTTTGTAACAGACGTTTCCCTTCTTCTATAGGTACGGCATGAAACGTGCAGAAATGTTTCCTGTACTATACCTTCTATGGGTGGTTCCCAAACTATTGTAAGGAACTATTAAGATTTTTCATTATAATTCGCAGCATTTTTTCGCGATCGTGGTAGAATACCTATAGTTGATATTATTTGAACGTATCAGTCTTTTACTGGAAGAAATGATCTTCAACCCTATAAGGCTAATGTTTGTCGATTCGACGACGTCGCATTTGTAATCTTACTGTCACATAGTAACGTGTGTTCACTAATTAACCCATTCACGGATGCGCTCTGTACGTATTACAGAACCTGTATGTACGTATTCCAAAAAAGTTTTAAATAACGACGAATGATTAGCTTAGGTAGTCACCAACTTGGGCTTGGGTATTCACCAACCTTAGGTGAGTATCCTTGTGTCGTTAGCTTAAGCGTAAGTAATATTTCAAGTACTTCTAGATGATAGCTACTTCTTGTATTTTTTCTTTGAGTGCATATTCTTGTGAATGAAACTGAGATAACGAATTTCTTAAATGGTGGTACAAATTGTTGTTTAAATGTCAGAATTGTTTTTGAAGTAGATAAATACTTGCTGTCTCTTAAGCTCTCTCCCTGGCATAAATAGTTAATTGATGCTAGCATTTGATCAAAATTTAAATCAAGGATAAAGATTTTCAAATTGGAATATTTTGATCACTCTTTTTGAAAATAGTGAATAATATAGGAAATTTCGTCAACACAATTTGTTGAAACTCACCTGCTGTCCAGCATTTATAGACACCCAGGCCTCAGCAAATGTTTCCATTGCACTTTGAAAATCCATTACCGGGTCTTGTTACTAGTAAAACCAAAATTCTATTACTCCTTCCACAAGTTATAGATAGATTGTATCACGAATACTATTTTATTTAATGTTTTACGGCAACTTAAGATTATTATTTTTTCAACAAAAAAAAAAAAAAAAACCGTTAGCGTACACTATCAACAGCGTTACACTCTGTCACAAATGCAAACATTATTCTATTTTCTTATTTTAGTTACATTTCACATCAATTCTCTGATCGATTATAAACAGTATTCCTTGCTCATTAATTGTTTTATGTTACAGGTAAGATGTAAAGCAAAAAATAAAACAAAACAAAAAAAGGCAATTTAACTAACACTAATCACCCAGGCGTTGCAAATCGAAAACCGTAAAACCAGACTTTTAAACTGCAACAAATTTGATTATTTGAAATATTCCTCAAGTCTCTTACTTGCTTGACAATTGTATTCACAATCTGTTTGTTAACTAGCACTAGAAACGAGATGAGTGTGTGACATAAAGTTTCGATAAGGCGCGATTAGCGTAGCGAATTTGCACTTTAAATCGCGGATTGTGGAACGAACGAAACCGGAGCCGATTGCGAATGCTTTGTCCGGAGAAGCTAAAGTTGTAAAGTCTGATGCGGCATTCTGCCGGTTAATTATAAATTCTTATCTGACAGACTAATAGAATGCGAATAACTTTAGTTTAGTT